>JALAZF010000128.1:11324521-12649043 GCA_022829125.1 Lathyrus tuberosus
TGCCCACGTCTAAGAAGAACATCCAGTCCCTCAATGGGGTACTCACCTCGTTGTCCCGCTTCGGCGCAAAATCCGCCCAACACGCCCTTCCTTTCTTCAAGCTCTTGAGAAAAGAAGCAGCGTTTGAATGGACCGAAGAATGCGAGGCCTCCCTCCTCCACTTGAAGCAAGCTCTGTCGAGACCGCCCGTGTTGTCACGGCCAGATACCAGGGAAGTCTTATTCCTATACCTCTCCGTCACTGCCGAGGCCGTTAGCGCCGTTCTCATTCGCGAGAATCTTGGCGGGCAAAAGCTGGTATACTTCACGAGCAAAGCGTTGTAGGACGCAGAATTACGATATCAGCAGATAGAGAAGGTAGCATTGGCCCTCGTCAACGCTGCCAGATGACTGAGACACTATTTCTTGGCCCACATGATCGTAGTAAGGACGGATCAACCCATTAAGCAACTACTGGGCCGACCAGACATGGTCGGTCGAATGCTCAAGTGGTCGTTGGAGCTGTCCGAATTCGACGTCCGGTATGAAAGCAGAAAAGCTCTTAAAGCACAGGCCCTGGCCGATTTCGTGGCAGAAGTAACCTTCTCAGACTCCTCGCCCCACATAGCAAACAGATGGACCATCTACGTGGACGGAGCATCCAGCTCGAGTGGCAGCGGGGCAGGGGTAATTCTGGAGAACGACGAAGGGACCATAGTCGAGGCTTCTCTCACATTGTCCTTTCCCACGTCGAACAACCAGGCCGAGTATGAGGCCTTCCTCTCCGGGTTGCGCCTAGCCGAAGACCTAGGGGCGGAAGAAATCGTCATCTGCACGGACTCTTAGCTTGTAGCCCACCAGATATCCGGGGAGTATCAGGCCAAAAACGACAGTCTCTCTGAATACCTCACCCTAGTCAAGGAGAAAATGTCGAAATTCAGAACGGTAGAAGTAAGACATGTTCCACGCGAACACAATGTGCGAGCAGACGTCTTGTCCAAACTAGCGAGCACCAAGAGGAAAGACGGAAACAGGTCAGTCATCCAAGAGATACTTCCCCGGTCCAGCATCGATAAGGGGTCCTCGACCCTACCCGTGCACGCGATCGAGAACAGCGACTGCTGGATGACGCCCGTGTACAACTACCTCACCAGGGACGAACTACCGGATGACCCCAAGGAAGCCAGCACCGTCAAACAAAGAGCTTGCTCGTACGTCATCCTCGAAAACAAACTCTACCGAAGGGGCTTCTCCATCCCACTACTCAAGTGCATAGAGGAGGAGGTTGTCCCCCACGTACTACGAGAAATCCACGAAGGCATTAACGCCCAGCACCTGGGAGGAAGATCCATTGCCCGCAAGGCCCTCCGGGCAGGGTATTATTGGCCAACCATGCAGTAAGACGCCAAGGAGCATGTGAAGAAATGCGACAAATGCCAACGGCACGGAGATATGCACCTAGCTCCACCTAACGAACTGAAGAGCTTGACCTCCCCGTGGCCATTCGCCTGGTGGGGCCTAGACATCCTAGGACCCTTTGTGACGGGGTCCAGCCAAAACAAATACCTGATAGTGGGCGTAGATTATTTCACAAAATGGATAAAAGCATAAGCCTTTGCAAAGATAACAACACTTAACATTCTACGCTTCTACAAGCGGAATATCCTTGCCCGCTTTGGGATTCCCCGAGCAATCGTCACGGACAACGGAACACAATTCACGGATAAGAAGTTCCAAGACTTTTTCGCCCATATCGGAACAAAGCAACATTTCGCTTCTGTAGAGCACCCCCAGAACAACGGGCAGGCGGAAGCTGCCAACCGCGTCATCCTTCGTGGCCTCAAGCGAAGACTGGATGAAACGAAGAAAGCCTGGGTCGAGGAGCTCCACAGCGTCTTGTGGGCATATCGCACTACTCCCCAGTCCACCACCGGGGAAACGCCTTTCCGCTTAGTATATGGCATGGAGGCTGTTTTACCCATTGAAATCCACGTACCGTCCAGAAGGACCGAATCACCTCTAGACGAGGAAATGAATAACGAAGCGATAAGAGAAGAGCTCGACCTTGTCGAGGAAATCTGAACAGGAGCAGCCCTCCGCGAAGCATCTCTTAAGCAAAAAATAGCAATCAGGCACAACGCCAAAGTCTCACGACGAGAGTTCGATGTGGGCAGCCTTGTCCTGCAAAGAAACCACAAGGACTCTCGCGAAGGCAAACTAGCAGCCAACTGGGAAGGGCCATACAGAGTCCGCGCCAAAACGGGAAATGGTGCATACTTCCTCGAAAACCTTAATGGGGAGGCACTCCCTCGACCATGGAACGCTGAGAAACTTAAGTAATACTACAGCTAAAGTAACCATAGGCTTCCTTGCATCAAAGGACCACCCAACGATCATCATGCTCGTCCAGGTACAGACGACGCATGCACACAAAGCAGAATCCCGCTCAAGTAAATAAGTCAGAAATCTGCTCATCGGCGGTCCTCAACCGAGCACCGCCCTCGTCCCAAGTACCATGATTGGCAGAACCCCAGCTCGCGATGGGACGTTCACGCCGCGACCTCAGGCCTCGATCGCGGCCTGAGATCCGCAACCTCGCCAAGACCTTCCCCGGCTATTCGACCAGTTCCTCGTACTGGCAAATTCACACACAACGAGCTATCTTTCAAAAAGAAAACTCCGCTAACAGACACACCCTCCGACGGGCAGTCATACATGCACAACTAATGTAAAGTACAACAATAATGTAAAGTACAACAAAAATTGTATAAATAACATCAACCGAGCATTAAGTAAAAAGGCCACAAGGGCCAAAGATTGTGCGTATTACATAAAAAAGGGGGCCATGCCCCCCCAAAATCAAATAAGTTACAAATTAATCAATGGCACGCAGGCCGGACAAAATACAACAACATCAGAATAACCTAACTCCTCATCCTTCCACATGCTCGGTCGACACGGGCTCAGGTTCCTGCTCCTACATGGGATGGTCCTCGGTCTGAACGTCGGGGGTGTCAAGAATAAGGCCTGCGGGCAAGACGATGCGATCATCCTCCACTTGCGCAAGGTAGTGGATACCCCCGGCCTACAGAATGCTGGTGACCAGCTCAGCCCTAGTTTTCAACACTTTTATCTCGTCTGGTTCATCAGCACCCGGGGCACTGGCCGCCATCAGCTCCTTGTTCAACTCCTCGGCAACCTTTTTCTCCGCTTTCAGCTGGGTGACCTCCTCTTTCAGCTTGGTCATCTCCTCTTCGGCTTTCTTCCTCGCCTCACGAGCACCCTTGACCTCCTCCTTCAAGGCCGTCTCAGAAGCCCGGTCAGCAGTAAGTTCGGCCTCAAGCGCAGTGTCCCCTTCCGCGTAAACGACCGCCATCTCCAGTATCCTCACAAGGGCAGAAGCATCCTGGGCCACCAGTGCCCTCTTGCTCGCCCGGTCCATGCCCTCCAAGCTAAGAGACTCTGCTCGAGGAACGACCAGCGTGTTGCCCTAAAAAAATCTTCTGTCAAGAATGCACCGGGGGAGCTCAAATTTTCCCTTCTCAGGCGCCCGAGTCAGATCCATAGCCTCTAACGTCCGTGGTCGCTTCGCCCGCCCGGTCAAAGGCAATGGAGAGTCCCGCAGACCAGGAGAGGGTGTAGAAGAGGTCCCCAGAGCAGTTTGAACAAGGGAAGGAGCACGAGTACCAGCAGCAGTCCAGGTCTTAGGGGGAGCCGCTCCAGCCTTACCCCTCGCCATGGCGTTCCTCACCACACGATCACGAGCTTGAGGTATCTCACCTGTACAAATGAAACGAACACGTTAGCAACGGGGAAGAAGAAATAACAAATGAAGTCTAAGTAACTAAGACTACCGAGCAACTTCTCGGCATCCGCAGGAGTCTTGCACTCCAGCAGGGCCTTCACGTTGATGAACCTACGCTCAACCCTCTGGCTCCCATCCTCCTCGATGATAGGATTACCCTTGCTCGTCCAGTAGCTCGCGAGACCAAAAGAGTTGACCTAGTTCACCAACCTCTCATAAGACACAGCCTCCTGCCCGCGCAGCGCGCTCGGCTAAAAAACGTAAGCGTCGGGCTTCTTTGAGAAGTGGTCAGGTGTCCAGCGGATCGGGAACTTGTACACTCTATCCCTGATATACTTCCCTTCCTCGTTGAGCAGCTCCTCTCCGTTCTCATCACACTCCACCTCCCAGGCATACACGCTGTCCTGGGCAGCCTCAGACAATGGCTCGACGATGAAGTACCGCCCCTTGAACGTTCGGATGGACTCCGAGAACAGCTTAAACAACTTTCTGGGCTGCTTAAAAGAGACCCATCCGTACCTTTTCCCCGCTAGCTGCCGCTGTAGGTGGAAAACAGCAAAGAATAGAGGAAGGGTGGTCCCCAGAGCAAGGTGCTCGCACACCAACTCAAAAGCCCGGATAAAGGCCAGCGAATTGGGGTGGAGTTGAGAAGGCGCCAACTTCAGATGCACAAACACCGACTGCTGGAAGTCAGTGAAGGGCAACCTCAGCCCCAATTCCTTGAAAGCATATTCATACATCAAGAAGTAGTCTCCGAAGCTCGAGAAGACCCGCTCGTCTAAATTAGGAAAAAGAACTCTCCATTCACCCGCTGGTCCCACCTCGGTAAAGACGTCCGCCGGAGACCTCGCGAACGTGGAAATATGCTCGGAGGGCTCGGCCACCTCCCACTCATCTGGACAGAATCCTTCAACGTCTTCCTCCATGACGTCCACCTCTTCTCCCCCCTCAACTTCGCTCGCTTCCCCCTCGACTTCACTCGAGGAGTTTGATGCCGTCGAGCTCGAAGACGCAGAACTCGAGGCCGTTGCGCTGCTACTCTCCTCGGAGACAGTTTCCTCCTCGGATGTAACTGGGATAACTTTCCTCTCCGGATCCATCGCCACTACGATCACCTGAAAAAGCAGATAAAGACAGTGAATTCGACAGGAAATCAAATCCACCCTTCCACCGCTAAGTCAAGTGAAAGGGCGCGCAGAAGGCTAAGGACAACGTCCCCGACCTAAGCCCTAACATCAAACGAAGAAAGAAAAACCTCCCCGCGAGGAGATGCCCGAGACATACCATCTTCCTACGAGGAACCTCCCCGCGCTCGTGCCCAGATTCCGTTTGAAGCTCCGCCGGAAACTGCAAAGCTCCACCGGAATCTGGAAACGTTCTACCAGAAAATTCACCAATCCATCAGAAGATGGTAAGACGCGGTGGTCACGACTCGCAACCACGACGTGGACCACCACGTTCACCAAACGCGCTACCTACTCCGGCGAGATGCTTGATGCAGCAGAAGGGCAGAACCGCCGCCCACCACCAACACTCGCTGGAAACCTACCTATTTTGTCACCTAAAACTAACCCTAGCCGCATGCAATCTACCATTAACAATGAGAGAAAGTAAAACAAGCTGGAAATCAGAGAACTTACTTGATTTAAGTAGAAGAGAAATATTGCTCGAAACTTGGCACGGTGGTCGGTTGCTCTGAAGACGGCGACGGGCAAGAACGCTGATGACGACGAAGAAAAATCAGAAGGGAAAAAGTGCAAAATGGGACAACCTTCCCCCTTTTATACTGAGGGGCACGTGCACACACGCGCCCGTAGGCAATAATGACTGCCCACTAGCCATAATTACCTATTAACTGCTACGCATGGCTCGATGCACATGTGGCAGCCCAACTTTTCCCATTCTGTCTGACGCTTCATCTTCTCGAATACCGGGCAATAGGGTCACGACCACAAACATCACGGACACAGAGGGCCACGAGCACCTGGAGACAATCATCCTCGTCTCCAAACGACGACTCCGCGTTAGGTCACCCGAGCGACGAGCAGCCCTTAAGTCATCACTCCCATGCTCGGGAGCAACGACTTGGGGGGCTCCTGTTCTGGACTGGACCAATGGCTAGAATTGGCCCAATCCGCCTCTGCTCCAGAGCGGCCCAAACTGCCTAAGCCCAATCCACAAAGGGGCAAAATTGACATGTCTGCCCCTCCAACTGGGCAAGGAATGCAACGTTCCTCCCCGGCTTTAGTGCCCGTTACGCACGGCTTCCTCGCTGTCCGAACAGCAATGTATAGGTGCCCGGAAATGCGTCTACGCACGACATAACGGCTAGTTTCTGGCATCCTGCCCGGCATAACGGCTAGTTTGGGCAGTTACCTATTCTTTGGGGAAAATGGCTATTTCGCCCCGAAAATAGGACCGTTGGCCACGCGCTGGGGGCTCTATATAAACCCTCTCACTTGAGAGGGTCAGGTATCACGTTTTTTACCCTAAGAATACACTTTGTACTTGCCCCTTTTCTCTGACCCTTTCTTACTTGAGTGTCGGAGTGCCTTGCAGGTACACCCCCTCCACTCCTCATTCACAAGCCGAACACTTTGCACGCCTGACGACCAGCATCCATCCGAGCACCTTGCCATCTGACGACCAGCCTACGTGGACCTGTTCGAATACACCGGATCAATATTAAAATTAAAATAATCCCTCATAAAATAACATTTTTTTGAATCGTGGTATTTCGGTGTTGTATTATATTGTTAAGTATATTAAAACTATTTTTATGAAAGTCTCAAATAACTTGAAATTTCTGTTATAATATTAAAATTAAAATGATCCATCATAAAATAAAACTTTTTTTGAAGCCGTGGTATTTCATATAAAAGGTGTTGTATTATATTGTTAAGTATATTTACACTATTTTTATGTAAGTCTCAAATAATTTGAAATTTCGGTTATAATATTAAAATTAAAATGGTTCCTCAAACTTGTATCACAACCCCTTCTACTTTCAGTTTCTTACTTTCACCATTGTCACCCTCTTCACTCATTTATTAGCTATAGAGTTAATTTTTTGAATTTTGTAATTTATTAACTTTACGAATATTTTTTTTTATGCTTTGTTATCATGAATTCGAATCTGTTGTGCATCTTCCAGATCTGCAAGGTTAGAGTTATTTTTCGATGATTTGGTTTATGTTTTTGTAATTTGTTTTTTATTTATTTTTGATTTGTTCTTATGTACTCAACTTTCAGCCTTTGGAATGTTCATGAACTTCTTCTAGTAATATACCATTATGGAATCTGGATCTTGTTTTTGTTTTGATTAAGTTTGAATATTTTCTATAATAAAATATAAACTTTTATTTACATTTCTAAGGTTTTTTTAATAATGTTGCGTTGTAGTACAATTTTGAAGGAAATTAGAAAATAGTCCAACTATTCTTTCATATGCAAGTTGTTACTTTCATACTTTTATATTAAAGTGTATTTGTATATAATATTATTCTCCTAAAGGGAAAGAAAATACTATAGAAAAAACAAGTTCAAAGACCTTAAAAATAACAAAAGTGTGTCTTTTTACTTTTTTTGCCAAGGATATAGGGGAAAGGAAATAGGATCTGTCGCACTCATGTAGACGTCTTGTATTCTAAGCACTTATTCAAAGCACTTATTCTAAGCTTTTATTCTATGCACTTGTTCTAAGTTCAAGCATCCATACATTTTTTTTAGTGAGACCTCCATTCATGATTCATGATAACAAATAGTCTAGAAATAGTCTGATTCATGATAGTGTAGTGCAGTTGTACATGTGGGGTATGACTCAATTTTTTGTGTGTGTGTGCATCTTTTAAGGGATACTACAACTACAATATTGTTTTTTATTTCCATTGTGTTGATATTTGTATATTGTATGCATAATATATGCTTAATGTACATATTATGTATTTGTCATGTATATTTGTATATTTGTATATTTCTTTGGATCTGTATCAAGTATTGAATTGTATATGTATTATATATTACACACTTTAATGTGTTGAAGGAGAAGCTTTCATGTATTTCGACAGGAGGCAAGCATGCAGTCGAAGCTTGTTCACATGCTGATGCCTGTTAGTTACATATAGTAGTCGAAGTCTGTTCTTATATGTATTCTGTCGAAATGTTTATATGCTGTCGAATTGGGCCTTGTGTTAAGGATCCAATTGTTTAGGTTTCTTGGGCTGCAAGTTACCTAGTTAGTCTATAAATAGGCTAGTACACTCAGTTTGTTGAGTGTGGTAAATTGTGATATTCACTTGTAAGCATTTGTAAACATTAATGTGAAAGTGAATAGTAAACAGAATTATATTTGCCCAATCCTTGTTGTTCTCTTCTTCTTCTTCTTGTTTTCTTTTCCGTTAAACCCTTGTTTTGGTTCTTGATCATCAAGAAACTTTACAAAAAGACATAGTTTTTCACAACAAATTGGTGCGGTGAGCATGGAGAAGATGGCTTCAACAAAGTATGAGATTGAAAAGTTCACCGGAGTGAACGATTTCGGTCTGTGGCGCTTGAAGATGAAAGCCCTACTGGTGCAACATGGATGTTTGGAAGCGTTGAAGGGAATGACAGCCATGGATGTTGCGTTGACGGAAAGAGAAAAGACGGCAATGATCGAGAAAGCACACAGCGCAATATTGTTGAGCCTTGGTGATAAGGTTCGCCGGCAGGTGTCAAAGGAGACGATGACGTCGGGATTATGGGTGAAGCTTGAAAGCTTGTACATGACCAAGTCGTTGGTGAATCGTCTTTACCTGTAGCAAGCCTTGTATTCGTTCAAGATGAATGAAGACAAAGCTTTGGCTGAGCAGTTGGATTCTTTTAACAAGCTGATTCTTGATCTTGAAAACATTGATGTGAAGATTGATGATGAAGATTAAGCATTGTTGCTGTTGTGTGCTTTGCCAAGATCGCATGCTCACTTCAAAGAAACACTCTTGTATGGAAGAGAGTCCCTGACCTTTGAAGAAGTTCAAGCAGCCCTATATTCAAAGGACTTGAATGAAAGAAAGGAGCAGAAACCTTCATCAGTTGGCGAAGGGTTATCCGTGAAAGGAAGATCGTCGAAGAAAGATGGTAGGTTTGACAAGAAGAAAGGAAAGGTTCAGCAGAAGTCTTATGGTGGTGATATGTCTGGTATCAAATGTTATCACTGTAAGAAGGAGGGTCACACAAGAAAGGTGTGTCTTAAGCGCCTGAATAATCATGGAGGTAAGGACAATGAGAATGCAGTTATTGTACAAGATGGTTATGAATCATCTGATGTCCTTGTGGTGTCGAGCAGCAACTCTTGCGAAGAGTGGATTATGGATTCTGGATGTACTTGGCATATGACTCCAAACAAGAATGTGTTTGAAGAATTATGTGATCAAGATGGAGGATCAGTGCTGCTGGGGAACAATAAAGCTTGCAAGATTGCAGGTATTAGATCTGTTAGATTCAAGCTCCATGATGAGTCAATAAAGCTATTGACTGGGGTTAGGTATGTACCTGATCTTAAGAGGAATTTAATTTCTCTTGGTGAATTCGACAGAAAGGGATATGTTTTCCAAGGAGAGCAAGGTATCCTGAAAGTCATGAAGGGGTCGAAGGAAGTCTTGAGAGGCGTGAAAAACCAAGGCTTGTATACCCTTTAGGCTGAGGTTGTAAGTGGTTCGACAAATGTTGTATCCACGAAACCTATGTCGAAAACAGAGTTATGGCACATGAGATTGGGCCATGTCAGCGAACGAGGCCTGGTCGAATTGGGGAAGCAGAACCTGCTAGGAGGTGACAAAGTTGAAAAGCTGGAGTATTGTGAATCTTGTGTATTTGGTAAATCCTGTAGGGCAAAGTTTAACAAAGGCAAGCAAAGAACACATGGATCCCTTGATTACATTCATGCTGATCTTTGGGGGCCTGCAAGGAATCCTTCACACTCAGGTGCAAGGTATTTTCTATCCATTATTGATGACTATTACAGAAAGCTATGGGTATTCATTCAGAAGACGAAGGATGAAACTTTTGAGAATTTCAAAAGTTGGAAGGTTCTGGTCGAAACTTAAACTGGCAGAAAGGTTAAGAGGTTGAGAACCGACAATGGCCTTGAATTCTGCAACGAAGCGTTCGACAGTTACTGTGTTGAGTCTGGGATTGCAAGGCATAAGACTGTAGAAGGTACTCCTCAACAAAATGGCTTAGCTGAGAGATTCAATCGAACAATCCTTGAAAGGGTTAGATGCATGTTGGTTAGTGCTGGATTGAAGAAGGTGTTTTGGGCAGAGGCTGTTTCGACGGCAGCTTATCTGATAAATAAATGTCTTTCGATTGCGCTGGGGATGAAGACACATGAAGAAGTTTGGTCGGGTCATCCACCAGATCTCGACAAACTGAGAGTATTTGGTTGTTTAGCCTATGCTCACATTAGGCAAGACAAGGTCAAACCTAGAGCTCTGAGATGCATGTTCCTTGGATATCTTGAGGAAGTCAAGGGTTATAGGCTGTGGTGCCTAGAACCAGGTCACAGAAGATGTATCACAAGTCGTGATGTAGTTTTCAATGAGGTCGAAATGGTTTTCAAGAAAACTGGTGATGCTGGTCGAAGTGTAGAAATCTCTTAAGAGGAGCTGGAACAGGTAGAGATGCCTGTTGAGGTGGAGCATAATGATGCTGAAGTGCATAGCCCTGATGAAGTCGAAGAGCAAGATGCTGAAGAGGCTGAGGAAACTGTCGATGACTACCTACTGGCAAGAGATATGTCGAGAAGAGTCATCAAGCCACCTAAGAGACTTGGTTATGCATATCTTATAGCTTTTTCCTTAATCTCTGCAAGTGAGGTACTTGACGAAGAACCTAGAGATTACAAGGAAGCTATAAGGAGTCGAGACAAGACTGAATGACGAAAAGCCATGGATGATGAGATGAAATCTCTTCATGATAATAACACTTGGGAGCTGATTGAGAAACCTGCAGGAGCAAGGTTAATCAGTTGTAAGTGGATTTTCAAGGTCAAGGAAGGAATCGAAGGAGTGATGTCAAAGCGCTTTAAGGCGAGGCTGGTTGCTAGGGGGTTCACTAAAAAAGAAGGAGTCGACTTCAATGATGTGTTCTCACCTGTTGTAAAGTATAGATCCATTCGAATGCTGTTGGCCATGGTGGAAAAGTTCGATTTGGAACTTGAGCAAATGGATGTGAAGACAGTATTTCCGTATGGTGATCTAGATGAAACGATCCTAATGCGTCAACCTGAAGTGTATGCAGAAAAGGGTAAAGAAGATTATGTGTGCAAGCTGAATAGGTCTTTGTATGGCCTGAAACAATCTCCTCGACACTGGAACAAGAGATTCGACAAGTTCATGGCATACATTGGTTTCACTAGAAGTCAGTTCAATCACTGTGTTTACTTCAGATTTTGACCTGGAAACTCACTTGTTATGTTGTTGTTGTATGTGGATGATATCCTCATAGCTAGCAACAGTGTTGAGGATGTAATGAAGGTGAAGGCTGAACTCAGCAAGGAGTTCGAAATGAAGGATCTGGGAGCTGCAACCGGGATTCTTGGGATTGACATCCGGAGAGATAGAAAGCAGTCAAAGTTGTGCTTATCTCAGGAGACATACCTACGGAAGCTTCTCGACAAGTTTGGTATGTCGAATTCGAAGCCTGTTGTGACACCTACAAATCCTCAGTTTAAGCTTAGTACTACTCAAAGTCCGAGTACTGAAGCTGAAAGAATCTATATGAATAGCATTCCATATGCTAGTGTAGTGGGTTCTTTGATGTATGTTATGGTATGTACGAGGCCAGACATAGCATATGGAGTGAGCCTTGTGAGCAGGTATATGGCCAATCCTGGAAAGGCGCACTGGCAAGCTATAAAGTGGATTCTCAGGTACATAAATGGGTCTCTGAAAAGAGTCTTGATTTATGGTGGAGCCTGTGATGGTGATAGCATAATCGAAATCGAAGGATTTGTTGACTCTGATTATGCAGGTTGTATGGATTCCAGAAAGTCTATTTCTGGATATGTTTTCACAATGTTTGGCACAACAATCAGTTGGAAAGCGACGCTTCAGAAGGTTGTTGCCTTATCAACCACTGAAGTTGAATATATTGCCCTCACTGAAGCTGTGAAAGAAGCATTGTGGCTTGAAGGTTTTGCAAAGGAGCTGAAACTTCAAGGTCGAAGTATCACTGTTAAATGTGATAGTCAAAGTGCAATACACCTGTCGAAGAATTCAGCCTATCATGAGCGAACTAAGCACATTGATATGAGGCTGCATTTCGTCAGAGAGATAATCGAGCGTGGTGAAGTCCAGGTGCTGAAGGTTTCGACTGAAGACAATGCTGCTGATATGATCACCAAGACGTTGCCAAGTTGCAAGTTCTTCCACTGTATGCAGTTGATAAAGCTGGATAATGAAAGCTAGTTGATTCTCTTGTTGCTGAGTTAGATCCAAGGTGGAGATTTGTGAGATTTGGGTCGAACTCATGATGTGTCGAAGGAGAAGCTTTCATGTATTTCGACAGGAGGTAAGCATGCAGTCGAAGCTTATTCACATGCTGATGTCTGTTAGTTACATATAGTAGCCGAAGTCTGTTCTTATATGTATTCTGTCGAAATGTTTATATGCTGTCGAATTGGGCCTTGTGTTAAGGATCCAATTGTTTAGGTTTCTTGGGCTGCAAGTTACCTAGTTAGTCTATAAATAGGCTAGTACACTCAGTTTGTTGAGTGTGGCAAATTGTGATATTCACTTGTAAGCATTTGTAAACATTAATGTGAAAGTGAATAGTAAACAGAATTATATTTACCCAATCCTTGTTGTTCTCTTCTTCTTCTTCTTGTTTTCTTTTCCGTTAAACCCTTGTTTTGGTTATTGATCATCAAGAAACCGTTTTATACTTTGCACAAAGACATCGTTTTTCACAACATTAACTTTATTAATTTTTTTTAATGATTTTTTATCGTGAATTCGAATTTGTTGTGCATCTTCTAGATCTGCAAGATTAGAGTTATTTTTAGATGATTTGGTTTATGTTTTTGTAATTTGTTTTTTATTTATTTTTGATTTGTTCTTATATACTCAACTTTCAACCTTAGGAATGTTCATGATCTTCTCCTAGTAATATACCATTATGGAATTTGGATCTTGTTTTTGTTTTGATTAAGTTTGAATATTTTCTATAAAAAAATATAAACTTTTATTTACATTTCTAAAGTTTTTTAATAATGTTGTCTTGTAGTACAATTTTGAAGGAAACTACAAAATGCTTCAACTATTCTTTCATATGTAAGTTGTTACATTCATACTTTTATATTAAAGTGTATTTGTATCTAATATTATTCTCCTAAAGGGAAAGAAAATACCATAGAAAAAACAAGTTCAAAGAGCTTAAAAATAACAAAAGTGTGTCTTTTTACTTTTTTTTGCAAGGATATAACGGAAAGGAAATAAGATCCATCACACTCATGTAGACTTCCAGTGTTCTAAGCACTTATTGTAAGCTCTTATTCAATGAACATATTCTTAGCACAAGTATCCATACATTTTTCTTTGAATGAGACCTCCGTCTGTGATTCATGCTAATAAATAGTCTAGAAATAGTTTGATAACAAGGTTAAAAAGTACTACTGAAGTACACATACTGATAGTGTAGTGCAATTGTATATGTGGGGTAGAACTCGATTTGTATTCTTTTTGTGTGCATCTTTTAAGAGATACTACAACTACAATATTGTTTTTTATTTCCATTATGTCGATATTGCTATATTGTATGCATAAATATATTCTTAATGTACAATTATGTATTTGTCATGTATATTCGTATATTTATATATTTGTTTTGGATCTGTATCAAGTATTGGATTGTATATGTATTATATATTATACAGTTTATTGTTTTTGTATTTTTTTGTTTGAAGTCGTGGTATTTCATGAAAGGTGTTGTATTATATTGTTAAGTATATTTACACTATTTTTATGTAAGTCTCAAATAATTTAAATTATCTGTTATAATATTAAAATTAAAATGGTCCCTTATAAAATAACACTTTTTTTTGAAGTTGTGGAATTTCATAAAAGGTGTTGTATTATATTGTTAAGTATATTTATATTATTTTTATGTAAGTCTCAAATAATTTGAAATGTTTGTTATAATATTAAAATTAAAATGGTCCCTCATAAAATAACACTTTTTTTTTGAAGTCGTGGTATTTCATAAAAGGTGTTGTATTATATTGTTTAGTATAATTACACTATTTTTATATAAGTCTCAAATAATTTGAAATTTCGGCTATAATATTCAAATTAAAATGGTCCCTCAAACTTGTATCACAACCCCTTCTACTTTCAGTTTCTTACTTTCACCATTGTCACCCTCTTGCCATCACCACGACTCTCAAGCTCAATACTGTCACCTCCGCCATAGATCTGATCTCTCCTTCAACCTCTCACACAGAGGTTAAGGGATTTTCCCCTCTACTTTTCATCATCTTTATATGTTCTTCACTAATTTATTAGCTATAGAGTTAATTTTTTTTTAATTTTGTAATTTATTAACTTTACTAATATATATTTTATTTGTTTTTTTATGATTTGTTATCATGAATTCGAATATGTTGTGCATCTTCCGGATCTGCAAGGTTAAAGTTGTTTTTAGATGATTTGGTTTATGTTTTTGTAACTTATTTTTTATTTATATTTGATTTGTTTTTATGTACTTAATTTTTAACCTTTGAAATGTTCATGAACTTCTCTTAGTAATATACCATTATGGAATCTGGATCTTGTTTTAATTTTGATTAAGTTTGAATATTTTTTATAAAAAAATCTAAACTTTTATTTACATTTCTGAAGTTTTTTAATAATATTGTGTTGCAGTACAATTTTGAAGGAAACTACAAAATGGACCAACTATTCTTTCATATATAAGTTGTTACTTTCGTACTTTTATATTAAAGTGTATTTGTATCTAATATTATTCCCCTAAAGGGAAAGAAAATACTATAGAAAAAATAAGTTCAAAGTGCTTAAAAATAACAAAAGTGTGTCTTTTTACTTTATTTGGCAAGGATATAGGGGAAAGGAAATAGGATCTGTCGCACTCATGTAGACTTCCAGTGTTCTAAGCACTTATTCTAAGCTCTTATTTTATGCATTTATTCTAAGCTCAAGGATCCATACATTTTTCTTTGAATTAGACCTTCATCCAAAATTCATGATAATAAATAGTCTAGAAATAGTCTGATAACTATGTATAAAAGTACTATTGAAGTACACTTACTGATAGTGTAATGAAGTTATACACGTGAGGTAAGACTCGATAGGTTTTTTTTTGTGTGTGCATCTTTTTAGTGATACTATAACTACAATATATATTTCTTATTCCATTGTGTTGATATTTGTATATTGTATGCATAATATATGCTTAATGTTTATATTATGTATTTGTCATGTATATTTGTATATTTGTATATTTGTTCGGATCTGTATCAAGTATTGGATTGTATATGTATTATATGTTGTACACTTTATTGTTTTTGTATTTTTTTTTTGAAGTCGTGGTATTTATAAAAGGTGTTGTATAGTATTGTTAAGTATATTTACACTATTTTTATGTAAGTCTCATATAATTTGAAATTTTTGTTAAAATATTAAAATTAAAATGGCCCCTCATAAAATAACACGTTTTTTTTTGAAGTCTTGGTATTTCATAAAAGGTGTTGTATTATATTGTTAAGTATATTTATTGTAACACCCACATATAATATACATACTTCAAAGCATAAGTATCATACATGAATCCAAGTGTTTGGTACTGAAATAGCAAAGTTCCTAGTTAACACATTATATACATTACATGCCCAAAATACTTAATACAAAAAAACTATGGCATAATGTATACAAGATGTTCCAAGACACAAAGAACTAGATCAAAACGATGATCTAAAAAATAATCTCCACAACAGAAGTCTTGCCATCCCAAAAAGCCAAGGAAAGTAAGGATAATCAAACGACACTATCCTTACCCTTCGCGGAACCTGCTATACCTGCATTATAATCAACAACATAGGGTGAAATATTAAATCTCAGTGAGTTCCCTATCTTATAGATTCTCTCGACTTTACAAGGTTCTAACAATCCTAACTCAAGTCAAGAAGGGAAATGACTTTGAGTTTACAATCTCACACTATATGGAAACATGTTCATGAGTTCACCAACTCAAAATATCACTAATCGATAACCTGTACCAAGGCATCCCCTTTTCCCGTCCGCTTCTACGTCTAAAAGTCGACCCGAGTCATGGATCCTTGTAGTTACTTGGCATACGAGATGGATTCGGAACTAAGGGACATATTATCACCTTAATTCGTCACTTCACACGGCCCATATACCGTCACAAGTCTATTTACCATATAGGCTCCATTCGTACATCACACGCGGGAATCAAACCTGCCAAGTAATTATGCATACGTTTCAGAGGAGCTCGAGACTCATGAAACTGCAGCTCAAGATAAATGGTTACGATTACGTAATCATATACACAACGTGATTGTATTCGAAAATCACAAGGCCACATTCGCCTTAAGGCCTATTTTTCCTTTTCTCATAAATCACAACGGTTCACACATGTTCCATACTAGTGTTTACTCTCTCCTAAACCAATACTCGTCACAGATGCACTTTTCTACATCGAGTGCCCGAGCATTGCCATCTAGGTTTTCTATCACAATTTTATTCACAACCTAGAATCATATCATTCGGTTCGGGGTAAGTTTTCTCACTCTTCCTAATTCATTTTCAAGCATGTATATTCTCTCAATTATGTTCAACAACAATATTAGACAAGCATATTACAACATCAATCATAAAACACACAAGATAGCATAACATGTCAAACATAATCCACACTTTCCACATTCACTTCAATATCATCTCTATCCTATCAATCCATGGCATATAACCATGTGTTTACCACCCCATCACAAAGAGCATTGAAATAGCTTTCCAACACTTCCGACCGCGCGTCAATCCGAGTTACGGATCAAAAGTTATGAAGGATACAAGATGGAAAATCTGTTACGTTCGTTGCCGTATTCGCAAGGCGAACCCTTTGGCGAACAAAATAGAACAAAAAGGGTGTAAAGTTCACAAAGCGAACTCTGGGCGAACATTCTCCTTCCCTTCGCTTTGCTCGACAAACCATTCGCTTTGCCCTTCGCCAGGTTCGCTAGGCGAACCATGCGAAACCCAGAATTTCTTAGCAACGTAAAACAAGTCCTTTGGGGCCAAAACTCTTTTCCTCTTCACCCATAACACTTCCAATTCATATTATATCAACCCCTAATCATGACCCGACTATAATACCCGACTATTTCCATATTTCAACCGTTAAAACATCGATTCATACAAATTATTCATTTCCTCAATTTCTAACCTAGGTTTTAAACAACTCCAAATTCTAGAACTTATGTCTCTAACTAGAACCCACCTCAATACTAGATGATGATGAAGATGTTGAGATGATTTGATGAAGAAGAGATGATGACCCAAGCTCTTGTTCTTCTCTTCCAAGTTTTCTCTTCTCTTTCTTTCCTTTCTCTTCCTTCTTTCTAATTTCTCTCTCTCAAATGTTACTATGTTTGGCAAGGGAGAAAAAGAAATGATATAGAGAAATTAATTAGATAGTAACACTACTAAATGTCCAAAAGTCTCTATAGCATCAAAAGTTAAAACCTCAGAGTCAGATAATATTAATTTGATTTACTCTGAGCTCATCAGTTACTCTAATTACCTTTTCAGATAATTTCTCAGAGTACGCCGGAACCCAGTTGATCACAACTAATATTATCCAGAGCAAAATAAAATACGGGGAATTACATCCTCCCCCCTTAAATAGAAATTCGCCCACGAATTTAAAATTAACCTGAACAGATGAGGGTAAGCTTCTCGCATCTCTGCTTCTAGTTCCCAAGTTGCATCGCCCGGATGCGTCTTATCCCACTGAACCTTCACTAGAGGAATCTCTTTATTCCTTAGTACCTTAGTTTCTGTTCCTGTGATACGACTTAGTTGAGGTTCAAACGTTAAATCTGCTTCTATCTCAATTGTATCCGGTAGAATTGGCTGAAGAGGATCCGGAACAAACTTCTGAAGTTGAGACACATGAAAAACATCATGCATTTCTGACAGAGAAGGCGGTAAGGCTAATATGTAAGCTAGTTCACCAATCCTTTCTAAGATTTGATACGGTCCCACGTATCTCAGACTTAACTTTTGCGACTTAAATGGTCATTTCAACCTCAATCTCGGAGTAACTTTCAAAAACACATGATCACCTTCATCAAATTCTAAAGGTCTCCTACGGTTATCCACATAACTCTTCTGACAATCTTGTGCTTGTTTAACCTTATCACGGATCATTCTAATCTTTTCCATAGTCTCTTGAATAATCTCGGGTCCCAAAATCCTATCTTCGCCAACTTCCGTCCAACACAATGGCGTACTACATTTCCTTCCATATAATGCCTCGTAAGGAGCCATACTAATACTTGCATAATAACTATTGTTGTATGAAAACTTAATCAACGGTAAAAGTTCTATCCAATTCCCTCAACTTTCAAGCACATAAGCCCTTAACATATCTTAAATCATTTGTATTGTCTGTTCCGTCTGACCATCCGTTTGCGGATGATTCTACGTACTCAAACACAACTTTGTTCCCATAGCTTATTGAAAAGCTTTCCAAAATCTTGAAGTAAACTTTGGATCTCTATCTGAAACAATACTAGAGGCAATACCATGCAACCTCACAATTTTCGACATAAATAACCTTGCAAGATGGCTTGCCTTGTAAGTAGTCTTCACGGCTAAGAAATGCGCAGATTTCGTCAACCGATCCATAATTACCTAAATAGAATCATAACCACCTTGTGCACAGGGTAATCCAATTGCAAAGTCCATAGAAATACTATCCCACTTCCACACCAGAATTTCTAACGATTGTAATAAGCCACCCGGTCTTTGGTGCTCAATCTTCACTTGTTGGTATACCACGCATTCCGATACATACACCGTAATATCTCTTTTCATACCGGACCACCAATAGTCCCTCTTTAAGTATTGATACATCTTCGAAGAACCAGGATGTATAGTAAAAGTACTCTTATGCGCTTCTTCCAAAATTCTTCTTTTCAACACCACATCATCCGGAACACAAATCCTTTGGTTAAATTAAATAATTCCATCGTTTGCTTGTACAAAACCCAGTTGAACTAAGAATCCTTGTAACTTCTCATCCAACACTTGCCCTTGTTGACTTCTTCTCTAAGAGTAAAATTAACATTCAAATTTCCCATAATCACACCATTAGGAGTCCAAACAAATTGGAGATTAAGATCTCGAAACTCTTCCAATAAGGTATACTATAACATCATCAACTCGACATTATACAACACTTTTTGACTCAATGCATCTGCTACTTTATTTGCTTTACCCGGATGGTACTTTAGTTCCAAGTCATAATCCTTCAAATATTCCATCCACCTCCTTTGACGCATGTTCAACTCTTTCTGGTCAAATAGATACTTTAAGCTCTTGTGGTCGCTGAACATCTCAAAATGTACCCCATACAAATAATGATGCCACACTTTTAAGGTAAAAACAACTGCCGCCAATTCCAAATCATGTGTTGGATAATTTTCTTCATGGACTTTTAACTGTCGAGAGGCATAAGCCACCACATGACTATATTGCATTAAAGCACCTCCTAATCCCTTCTTTGATGCATCACAAAATACCTCGTACGACTTACTAGGATCAGGAATAATCAAAACAGGCGCAATCATCAATCTTTCCTTCAAACTCATAAAACTTCGTTCGCAAGCCGAATCCCACTCATAAGGACAATCCTTTCGAGTAAGTTTAGTCATTGGTAAAGTCAATTGAGAAAAGCCTTTGATAAACCTTCTGTAATAACCTGCCAATCCTAAGAAACTTCTAACTTCAGAAATATTCTTTGGTCTCTCCCAATTAATCACCGCTTCAACTTTTGATGGATCTACCGCCACACCTCCCTGAGATATGACATGACCAAGAAACCTAACCTCCGACATCCAAAACTCACACTTGCTTAGCTTGGCAAAAAGTTGTCTCTCTTGTAGGATCGATAAAACGATTCTTAAATGCTCTTCATGCTCTTGAGAAGTACGAGAATAAATAAGAATGTCATCAATAAAGATCACTACAAATTGGTCCAAATAAGCTTGAAATATCCGATTCATATAATCCATAAAAACTGCCCGAGCATTCGTCACACCGAAAGTCATTACTAAGAATTCATAATGGCCATAACGGGTTCTAAATGCGGTCTTTGGTACATCCAAACTCTTGACTCGGATCTGGTGATAACCAGACCGTAAATCAATCTTCGAGAACACACATGTTCCTTTCAATTGATCTAACATGTCGTCTATCCTGGGCAATGGGTATTTGTTCTTGATGGTGACTTTATTCAACTACCAGTAATCAATACATAACCGCATTCCACCATCCTTCTTCTTTACCAATAACACTGGAGCTCCCCAGGGCGAAACACTGGTTCGAACAAAATGCTTAGCCATTAACTCTTCCAATTGATCATTCAATTCTCTTAACTCAAGTGGTGCCATCCGATACGGAGAAACGGATATAGGAGTCGTTCCCAGTATCAGGTCAATAGAGAAATCCACTTCCCTCTCCGGAGGAAGAGAAGTGATATCCTTGGGGAAAACTTCAGAAAACTCACAGACTACAGGAATACTCAGAACTTGAAGGCTGCTACTCTCCTCCTTAGCGAGAAGCAAAAGAACAAATTTTTCCTTCTCAAACAAGAAATTTATCATTCCAACCGTACCTTCTAAAATAGTAGTTAACACATCCTTCGGAGTAGCCTCAACGGATGGAATGATGATTAGCTTTTATTCACAACCAATAAATACCGAATTAGCAGAAAGCCAATCCATTCCCAAAACAACATCTACTTTCTTAAGCGGCAAACAAATAAGATCAATCTGAAAGACTCTTCCATCCACAGATAAAACACAATTCTCACACATTAAAGGTGTTTCAACCATCTCATCCATGGCAGTAGTAACCACCATGGGTGGAGACAACGGAATAGCTTGCAACCCAAGTCGCTTCACACATTGCATCAACACAAAAGAGTGTGTTGCTCCAAAATCAAATAATACAAAACAAGGATGTCCATTAATGAAACACGTACCAGCAATCAAAGAGTTATCACCTTTTGCTTTCCTCGCATCTAAGGTATAAACTCGACCGGTACTCTTTTCTTGCGCTTGATTTCTATTCTGAGGACAATTCCTCGCCATGTGACCCATTTTATGACACCGATGACACTCCACTCCTTTGAAGTGACATCTACCAGCATGCATCTTACCACAAGTACGGCATACAGAAGGCGCACTTGATCTAGAACCCTGAACTTGCTTCCCTTTAAAAGCTTGTTGCCTCGGCCTAAATTGTTGATTTAATCTCCCATGATCACTTTGATTCGACCTACTCAAGAGATGTTACTTCAACCGGGTTTTTACTTCAAGAGCAAATCAAGAGCAAATGTTAGAGGAGAAGTTTCAAGAGATGTTACTTCAATCGGGTTTTTACACGAGCAGCGGATGGGATTATTCTGTTTAACCAAAGAATTTGTGTTCCGAATGATGTGGTATTAAAAAGAAATATTTTGGATGAAGCTTATAAAGGCACTTTTACGATACATCCAGTTTACTCTGAGAATGTACGGGATAAAATAATTAGAGTAAACTGACGAACTCAGAACTGATCAGATTAATATTATTTAACTCTGAGGTTTTATTAATTGGTACATTTGAGATAATTCAGATAATTAGTAGTATTACAAATTAATGAGTTTCTCTATATCTTTTCCTTTTCCCTCATTTGGCCAAAGTAGTAACATTGGAGAGAGAAAATAGAGAGAAGGAAGAAGAAAGGAAAGGAAAAGGGAGAAAAGGAGAGAAGAGGAAATTCAATAGTTCAAGAGCAAGAATCATCATCAATTCTTCATCAATTCATCTCAGCTTCTTCATCCTCATTTTCTAATCCACGTGGGTTCTAGATAGAAACCTTATTGTAGAATTTCTTGAGGGTTTTAGAGTTAGGTTAGATTTTGAGGAAAATGAGTTTTTTCAAAATCAAAGAATCTAACGGTTGAATTGTGTTATAAATCGTGTGGTATGATCAATATATGTATAGAATCACCCATTGATAGTTGTTATGATGTTTGGTGTTGATTGGAATGAGTTTGAAATGAAATGGGTTTTGAAAATGTTAGAGTTTTTGTGAGAAATCATGTTTTATGAAGTTTTTGGAATAACCCATGATAGAATCATGATCACACACCCCTATTGGTTGATTGGGTATGGTTTTAGGGGTGAAATTGTGGTTGGAAGGCTGCTGTGAAAATGAATTTTTTATGCATAACGCAGAGCGCGCTTAGCGCGGTATTTCCCGCTTAGCGCGGTCTGGAGAATTTTCGCCTCCATCAGGCCGAGAGCAGCGCGCTTAACGCGGGGTGGGGCTCGCTTAGCGCGACCTGGAACAAAAGAAAAACTATTTTCTTTTCTAAAATTCATAACTTTTGACTCGTTTATCAATTTTAAATGTTCTTGGTACCGATAGAAAGCTGTGGAAATAATCTATAAGATGAAGGTGAAAATTGTTGACTTAATAGCCCGATTAAATAATCGGAGGGAACCCGAAAGTGGTATAGCTTATGTTTGAATTATTACATGTATTTCTAATGTGAAATTGTGATATGCTTTGCCTAATATTGATGTTGAACATGATTGAGAGTAATGCATGTTAAAATATGCAATAGGTAGAGTGAGGAATATTACCATAAACTGTGTTGGAATCTAGTAACGGCTAGGAAAGTGGTGAATAACAAAATGACGATGCTCGTACAAGAGAAGCCAAGGCGTGCGTCTATTACCGAATGGTATGGAAATAATTACACTAGCATGGATCATGTTTTATTGTGGTTAGTTTGAGAAAAGACAAAAGAGGTCTTAAGGCGAATGTGGCCTTGTGATTGTCGAATACAATCGCGTTGGGTTTATGATCACGTAATCGTAACCATTTATCTTGAGGTGTAGTTTCATGAGACTCGAGCTCCTCCTCTGAAACGTATGCATAATTACTTGGCAGGTTTGATTCCCTCGTGTAGTACGAATGGAGCCTATATGGTAAAGAGACTTGTGATGGTTAACAGGCCATGAGAAGTGATGGTTCACGGTTAACAGCCCGATGATCCCGAATCCATTTCGTATGCCAAGTAACTACAAGGATCCATGTCTCGGGTCGAATTATAGACGTAGAAGCGGACGGGAAAAGGGGATGCCTTGGTAAGGTTATCGATTAGCGAGATTCTTGATTTAACAGAGTCAAGACTTATCCCATTGTGATATAGTGTGAGTTAACAGACTCACGAATATGAATCCATATAGTGTGTGTGAGTACTCAAAGTCACTTCCCTTCCCCTTTTGACTTGAGTTAGGTGTGATAGAACCTTGTAAAACCGAGAGGACCTATAAGATAGGGAACTTACTGAGATTTGATGTATCTCACCCCACGTTGTTGATTATTTTACAGGTACTACAGGTTTGGCGAAGGGTAAGGATAAAGTTGTTTGACCTTCCTTACTATCTTAGCCTTTTGGGTTGGCAAGACTTCCGTTGTCAAGATTATTTTGAGATCATTATTTGATCTAGTTCTTAGTGTTGGAACATCTTGTATATATGATGCCATAGTTTTTGTATTAGGTATTTTGGGCATGTATATGTATAATGTGTTAACTAGGGACTTATGGTATTTCAGTACCACAACATGGATTCATGTATGATATGGATGCTTTGATGTATTATATTATATATGGGTGTTACAGTTGGTATCAGAGTTGGTCGTATCCTCGACCTAGCCATGAAATAGAATGAGTTTTCTTTCCGTTTCTTATGCATGGTGTCGCCATTGGACTTGCGTGTTATATTTATGGTATTGAGCCTGATCAACTTAATCCTATCTGTATGACATCCAGGAACATGGCGAACGGGCTCAGAATAAACTGTGGTAGACCGAGAACCACTCCAGCTGAGACAAATCCACCCCGGTGACGATGGAAATGCCCATTTGTATCAATTCATACAACAGATGCAGCAACAACAGAATCAATTTGTGCAACAAATGGTACAACAAATGGCCGGAGGTCTACATCCTCCGGTGGTTGTTCCAGAAGTGGCAGGTGGAAGCTATAGGGATTTTATCCGTATGAATCCTTCGGAACTTCAGGGAGGGTTAGATCCGGTAAAGGCTCACGAGTGGATAGCCGTCATGGAAAGGATTTTCTTAATAGTCCAGTGTAGTGAGGAAAATAAGGTGGTTTTTACTTCTCACTTGTTGAAGGGTCTTGCCATGAGGTGGTGGGAGAGTGCCTCAGCCTTGATGACCATTCAAGAGGTACCCAAGGTCTGGGATCAGTTCAAGGTAAATTTTATGGAGAAGTATTTCCCAAGTTCCTTAAGGACTCAGAAGGAATTTGAGTTTCAACAGTTGAGACAGGGTAACTTGACTGTGGCCGCTTATGCACAGTGGTTTGAGGTGATGGATACTTATTCTAGGCAGACCATGTATGCTCCGGACAAGAGGTGGAAGATCGATTAGTTTATTTTTGGGTTGAGGGCAGAAATTTCACATAGTGTGTCTCAGAGGGAGTTTACTAGCTATGCCGAATTGTTAAGGCAGTGCTACGTGGCAGAACACACTTTGAAGAAGGTGCAAGCGGAAGGAGAATTGATTAGGTTGAATCCAAGTGATCGAGGGAGATTGAATTCATAATTTAAACCGAGATCACAAGCTTTTAAACGGAAACAAGTTCAGGGTTCCAGGACTAGTGTGCCTCTGATATGCCGTACTTGTGGTAAGAATCATCATGGCAGGTGCAGTTTGGAAGGAATAAAGTGTTATCAGTGTAATAAGGTGGTCCATGTGGCTAGGGATTGTCCTCAGGGTAGGAATCAGGCAAAAGGGAGGAATACCGGCCGAGTATATACCTTGGATGTGAGGAAAGAAAAGGGTGACAACTCTTTGATTACTGGTACGTGTTTCGTTAACGGGAAACCTTGCTTTGTATTATTTGATTGTGGAGCCACCCACTCTTTTGTATCGATGCAATGTGTGAAGCGACTTGGGTTGCAAGCTGTTCTATTGTCTCCACCCATGGTGGTTACTACTGCCATGGATGAGATAGTGGAAACACCTCTAATGTGTGAAAATTGTGTTTTGTCCATGAATGATAGAGTTTTTCAGATTGACCTTATCTGTTTACCGCTTAAGAAAGTTGATGTCGTTTTGGGGATGGATTGACTTTCTGCTAATTCGGTGTTTATTGGATGTGAAGAAAAGCTAATCATCATTCCATCTGTTGAGGCTACCCCGAAGGATGTGTTAACAACTATTTTAGAAGGTACAGTGGGAATGATAAATTTCTTGTTTGAGAGGGAGAAATCTGTTTTACTAGTTCTTACTAAGGAGGGGAGTAATGACCAGCAAGTGCTGAGTATTCCAGTAATCTGTGAGTTTCCTAAATTTTTTCCAGAGGACGTTACTTCTCTTCCTCCGGAGAGAGAGGTTGAATTCTCTATTGACCTGGTACCGAGAACAGCTCCTATATTCATTTCTCCGTATCGGATGGCACCACTTGAATTAAGATAAATTAAAGGACCAATTGGAAGACTTAATGGCTAAGCATTTTGTTAGACCTAGTGTTTCACTATGGGGAGCTCCAGTTTTGTTGGTAAAGAAGAAAAATGGTGGGATGAGTTTGTGCATCGACTACCGTAAGTTGAACAAAGTCACCATTAAGAACAAGTATCCCTTACCCAGGATAGACGACCTGTTAGATCAATTGAAGGGAGCCTGTCTGTTATCGAAGATTGATTTACGGTCTGGTTATCATCAGATCTGAGTGAAGAGTTTCGATGTGCCTAAGACCGCATTTAGAACCCGTTACGGCCATTACGAATTCTTAGTGATGCCTTTCGGTGTGACTAATGCTCCAGCTATTTTTATGGATTATATGAACTGTATATTTCAAGCTTACTTGGACAAATTCGTCGTAATATTTATTGACAACATTCTTATTTATTCTCGTACTCCACATGAGCACGGAGAACATCTGAGAATTGTCTTATCGGTGTTGCAAGAGAAGCAACTTTTTGCGAAGTTAAGCAAGTGTGAATTTTGGATGTCGGAAGTTAATTTCCTTGGACATGTTATATCTCAAGGTGGTGTGTCAGTGGATCCGTCGAAGGTAGAAGCAGTGATTAATTGGGAGTGACCGAGGAATGCTTCAGAAGTTAGAAGTTTCTTGGGATTGACCGGTTACTATAGAAGGTTCATCAAGGTTTTTTCTCAATTGGCCTTACCAATGACAAAACTTACTCGAAAAGATTTTGCTTATGAGTGGGATTCGGGTTGTGAACAAAGCTTTATGAAATTAAAGGAAAGTTTGACGACTGCTCCAGTGTTAATTATTCCTGGCCCTAACAACTCTTACGAAGTATTTTGCGATGCTTCTAAGATGGGATTAGGAGGTGTTCTGATGCAAGGCGGTCAAGTTGTAACTTATGCTTCTCGACAATTGAAAGTTCATGAGAAGAATTATCCAACTCATGATTTGGAACTAGCAGTGGTTGTTTTTGCACTGAAGGTGTGGCGTCATTATTTGTATGGTGTACGTTTTGAAATGTTTAGTGACCATAAGAGTTTGAAGTATTTATTTGACCAAAAGGAGTTGAATATGCAACAAAGAAGGTGGATGGAATACTTAAAGGATTATGACTTAGAATTAAAGTATCATCCAGGAAAAGCGAATAAAGTGGCAGATGCATTAAGTTGGAAAATGGTTCATAGTGCCAAATTGATGATATTGGAATATGCCATGTTGGAAAAGTTCAGAGATCTTAATCTTCAGTTTGTGTGGACATCAAATGGTGTGATTATGGGAAACTTGAATGTTAATTCTACTCTAAGAGTTGAGATTCAACAAGAGCAAATGTTAGAGGATAAGTTTCAAGAGATGTTACTTTAACCGGGTTTTTACACGAGCAGCGAATGGGATTGTTCCGTTTAACCAAAGAATTTGAGTTCCGAATGATGTGGTATTAAAAAGAAAGATTTTGGATGAAGCTCATAAAGGTACTTTTACGATACATCCAGTTTACTCTGAGAATGTACGGGATAAAATAATTAGAGTAAACTGACAAACTCAGAACTGATCAGATTAATATTATTTAACTCTGAGGTTTTATTAATTGGTGCATTTGAGATAATTTGGACAATTAGTAGTATTACACATTAATTTGGCCAAAGTAGTAACATTGGAGAGAGAAAATAGAGAGAAGGAAGAAGAAAGGAAAGGAAAAGGGAGAAAAGGAGAGAAGAGGAAATCCAAGAGTTCCAGAGCAAGAATCATCATCCATTCTTCATCAATTCATCTCAGCTTCTTCATCCTCATTTTCTAATCCATGTGGGTTCTAGATAGAAACCTTATTGTAGAATTTCTTGAGGGTTTTAGAGTTAGGTTAGATTTTGAGGAAAATGATTTTTTTCAAAATCAAAGAATCTAACGGTTGAATTGTGTTATAAATCGTGTGGTATGATCAATATATGTATAGAATCACCCATTGATAGTTGTTATGATGTTTGGTGTTGATTGGAATGAGTTTGAAATGAAATGGGTTTTGAAAATGTTAGAGTTTTTGTGAGAAATCATGTTTTATGAAGTTTGTGGAATAACCCATGATAGAATCATGATCACACACCCCTATTGGTTGATTGGGTATGGTTTTAGGGGTGAAATTGTGGTTGGAAGGCTACTGTGAAAAGGAATTTTTTCTGCATAACGCAGAGCGCGCTTAGCGCGGTATTTCCCGCTTAGCGCGGTCTAGAGAATTTTTGCCTCCATCAGGCCGAGAGCAGCGCGCTTAGCGCGGGGTGGGACCCGCTTAGCGCGACCTGGAACAAAAGAAAAACTATTTTCTTTTCTAAAATTCATAACTTTTGACTCGTTTATCCGTTTTAAATGTTCTTGGCACCGATAGAAAGTTGTGGAAATAATCTATAAGATGAAAGTGAAAATTGTCGACTTAATAGCCCGATTAAATAATCGGAGGGAACCCAAAAGTGGTATAGCTTATGTTTGAATTATTACATGTATTTCTAATGTAAAATTGTGATATGCTTTGCCTAATATTGATGTTGAACATGATTGAGAGTAATGCATGTTAAAATATGAAATAGGTAGAGTGAGAAATATTACCATAAACTGTGTTTTAACCTAGTAACGACTAGGAAAGTGGTGAATAACAAAATGACGACGCTCGTGCATGAGAAGCCGAGGCGTGCGTCTATTATCGAATGGTATGGAAATAATTACACTAGTATGGATCATGTTTTATTGTGGTTATTTTGAGAAAAGACAAAAGAGGTCTTAAGGCGAATGTGGCCTTGTGATTGTCGAATACAATCGCGTTGGGTTTATGATCACGTAATCGTAACCATTTATCTTGAGGTGTAGTTTCATGAGACTCAAGCTCCTCCTCTGAAACGTATGCACAATTACTTGGCAGGTTTGATTCTCGCGTGTAGTACGAATGGAGCCTATATGGTAAAGAGACTTGTGATGGTTAACAGGCCATGATAAGTGACGGTTCACGATTAACAGGCCGATGATCCCGAATCTATTTCGTATGCCAAGTAACTACAAGGATCCATGACTCGGGTCGACTTCTAGACGTAGAAGCGGATGGGAAAAGGGGATGCCTTGGTAAGGTTATCGATTAGCGAGATTCTTGAGTTAACAGGCTCATGACTTATCCCATTGTGATATAGTGTGAGTTAACAGACTCACGAATATGGATCTATATAGTGTGTGTGAGTACTCAAAGTCACTTCCCTTCCCCTTTTAACTTGAGTTAGGTGTGATAGAACCTTGTAAAGCCGAGAGGACCTATAAGATAGGGAACTCACTGAGATTTGATGTATCTCACCCCATGTTGTTGATTATTTTACAAGTACTACAGGTTCGGCGAAGGGTAAGGATAAAGTTGTTTGACCTTCCTTACTATCTTAGCCTTTTGGGTTGGCAAGACTTCCGTTTGTAAGATTATTTTGAGATCATTATTTGATCTAGTTCTTAGTGTTGGAACATCTTGTATATATGATGCCATAGTTTTTGTATTAGGTATTTTAGGCATGTATATGTATAACGTGTTAACTAGGGACTTATGGTATTTCAGTACCACAACGTGAATTCATGTATGATATGGATGCTTTGATGTATTATATTATATATAGGTGTTACAGTGCACAAGGTGGTTATGATTCTATTTGGGTAATTGTGGATCGGTTGACGAAATATGCGCATTTCTTAGCCGTGAAGACTACTTACAAGGCAAGTCATCTTGCAAGGTTGTTTATGTCAGAAATTGTGAGGTTGCATGGTATTCCCTCTAGTATTGTTTTAGATAGAGATCCAAAGTTTACTTCAAGGTTTTGGAAAGCTTTTCAACAAGCTATGGGAACAAAGTTGTGTTTGAGTACGTCGAACCATCCGCAAACGGATGGTCAGACGGAACGAATAATACAAACGATGGAAGATATGTTAAGGGCTTGTGTGCTTGAAAGTGGAGGGAATTAGATAGAACTTTTATCGTTGATTGAGTTTTCATACAACAATAGTTATCATGCAAGTATTGGTATGACTCCTTATGAGGCATTATATGGAAGGAAATGTAGGACACCATTGTGTTGGACGAAAGTTGGCGAAGATAGGATTTTGGGACCCGAGATTATTCAAGAGACTACAGAAAAGATTAGAATGATCCGTGATAAGGTTAAACAAACACAAGATCATCAGAAGAGTTATGCGGATAATCGTAGGAGACCTTTAGAATTTGATGAAGGTGATCACGTATTTTTGAAAGTTACTCTGAGATTGAGGTTGAAAGGACCGTTTAAGTCGCGAAAGTTAAGTCCGAGATACGTGTGTTACGGTGAAAATCGGATAACAGGCTATTAATTAACTTGCATCATATTTCTTTTACAACCGACTTTGATTTATCCAAAGGAAAGGTTCAAGATCATTAGAAAAACCTAAAGGGGGAGATCTAAGGTTCTGGGGTTAGTTACGCCTAGGGAAGGTATTAGCACCCTAAACGTCTGTAGTACTCTACGGGAACCTCTTGTTTTAATGTTATCTTATGTTTGCTAAAGGTTCTATGCTAAAGGTTGAAACCCTAGGGGTTAGTATCTAAGTATACTCGACAAAGCATCACACTTTGTGCCTAAGTATCCTCGGGAGTAGAATCAGAGTATGCGTAGTTCTACTTCTACTGAATGATTGACTGTTCTCAGTATTCAGAGGGGAAATGAGTGTAACCTCATTGTAGAGTATAAGAACTCTCTAAGTCTAGTTATAATGGTCCTATGTTATGTTTTAGTCAATAGGGAAAGTGAGTATTCATTAGGATGAATATCACCAAGAGTGCAAAACTCTTTCCTAAGGCTAGTTATGATTCCATGGCTCTGATGAGGCCAAGAAATGAGGTTTAGCTCTTGTGAGGCTACTAGGTTAAGGTGGGGGCTATGACTTTAAGAGTCAACATTAATCACCTTCCTTTGGAATGAGGAAAAAGATAATGGTTATAAAAATCCTAGAAGTTAACAAGTTAATAATTCAAATAAGATGATGCAAGAAGATATGGATAAGATAATGATGTGAAATAAATTCAAGATGTTAGTGCAAAGTGGAATCATACATATATTAGACAAAGATCAATCATGATATGTAGACAATATAGTATGAGGAATAAGAAAGTGCAATTAAAAATCCTAATAAACACTTATGATCTAATCATGAATAAAGGCCTCAAAAATTAATGTTTCCATTAATTTATTTTTATATCCATAAAATAGACATGTTAAGGAGCATTTTGCAAAAAGAATGGATTAAAAAGAGTGAAAAACAAGCAAGTTATGATATTTTGAAAATGAAGCATAAACCTTAAAAAAAGAAAAACAACAAGTGCTAAAATTATAAGGAAATGCCACACCTAGGGGTTGAACCCAGGTCCTCACGTGTACAGCCCAAAACAAGGACCAACCAAGCTATGCACGCGCGTTGAACAATGATGGAAACACAAATATATATTGTAAACCAGACGAAATTCAGCAAAATAAATAAAAGACTGGGGCGAGGGGATTCGAACCCTAGTCCTTTAGGTTCAAGGCGCGACTTCTCTACCACTGGGGTGGCTATACATCCATTGTATACGCCTACCCCAAAAACATATAAACCAAACCTGAGGGAAAAAGGTGGGTGAATAAAACAACAAAATGCTGCACGTGGTATCTATCAACTGGTCAGTCACAACACATAAAGCACAAAATTCCAAAACAACTAAAGCCAATAATACAACCATGCTCTTATTCTGAACGTACAGGCCATGCAGGAAAATGAAATACTCATTAAATTAAACAAGCAACCATGGATATATACCTTCTTATTCAACCATCTCCAAATCAATCCTTGACCGAAAAAAACACAAGATCAACTGTATTCGTGATACTCAAAGTGTAGTAGAAACGACTGGGGAACAAAACTTGCCCCTGCTGCTGGGTCACCGGAGTCCACACTTATCATAAGATGACCTGGAGGGGATTTGTTCCAGTATTTTGAACTTTGACGAGTTCTGCCTCTGATTCGGTAGATCGACAAATCCTTCCACTTGGTTGCCCCTGACTGAGCTTCCTTTATTAAGTCGAATCCTCTAGTTGGTTGCATTTGTTGGGATTTCTTTGATATTGAATTGTTTTTACAAACAAGTATTGTTCATAAAAAATTGGCAATTTCAATGCGATATTCATGCAAGCTTTTGAAAACAAATTTCATTGATGAAACACATACTGTGGAATGATTAAATCAAAAACAAAGATGGATCTAGTCAGAGGAAGTGATCAACACGCGCAAATAACAAAGATTATTAGGAGTCAGATTAATCAACCTTGCTGTAGTATGCTTTCAAAACAAACTTACCTCAATTAGGTCTTTTAAGGGTTGTGACGTGTGGTCTAGTTCACGGTTTATGAAACGAACGATAAAGCTCAAAGTTTATTTGTCCCACCCAACCTTCGTGATGAACTCCAATCCTACACTCAGTTAACTCAAGTTATACGTTCAAGTTTCCCAAAAGCTAGGAAGTCGCTTGATTTGCGAGAGCTGATTGACGCCTTACACAAAGCGCTTACATTTGATTGCATATCCAAGTTAAACTGAGAACTACCCTGCCCCAAGATTGAGATTTAAGGGTTTTTTGTGTAAAGAAAGAAAACTCTTACTTATAGGCTCGAAGGGTTAACGAGGGATTATCTTCCTCATTTCTCCAGTGTTTAGGGATTGAAACAATGCCTTACATCCTCGGCGAGGTTTAATTGAAAGCATACCACAACAATTATGAACACGAGGTTTTCATCATCCTCCCCAATCTTTGTTTAAATATAGATTGATATGGAGTAAAGCAGGGTAAAGATATATTTATTTTGTGAACACAAGAATAAATGAGTGAAACGAATGGACTTAATCAAAAGATGCATAAACACTTCATTAGTCTTGCCAATTTGAAAGTACAACAATGCTTATAAGCAAATATAATTCAAACATGCAAAGAAAACACAACAAAAACGCTGAAATAGCCAAGAGATTGCCAGCTTCGGGGAACTGGGCTTTCCTTTCTTGATTTGCCAAGTTGAGATATCCGTCTTTAGAGTTGATTGTCGAAATCCATCTGAGAATCATCTTCACATATACTCTCAGAAATTTCTTCCATCTCAGAGTCTGATGAACCTGCTTGATTAGGCGAAGGTTTGTTGATTTAACCGCCTTGAGGCATGAATGGGATCCTATTAGAGTCAAGCATAGTTTAAACCTTGTTTCTGAGTACTCTACAATCTTCTGTTGAGTACCTCTGTTCCCCAGCATGATAGTCGCATCGGGCGTTGGCTCTCTTTGCCAAAGCTGTCATAGCTTCCACAATATGGTCCAATTCAAAATCCGCTCTAGTCACAAACTGATTCTGCTCTTCTGAGTTTATGATCCTCCAAAATCTGCTCCAAGTCCAATGATAGCTTCAGGAAGTCAACTGGGTTACAGATGATGGACAAATGAGACTCGAGGCTGAGAAATGCAAATGCAATGCAAATGCGCATGCAATGCTAATGCAAACCAAATGGTTTCAAGGAACTCAAAGGCGAGCTGCAAACATTTTGGAAAACTGAAGAGTTTTGTTTTAAAAATCCGTGATCTCTGAGGATCTTTGCAAAAAAAAAAGAACGTATGAGTTCCTTGAAACCATCAATGGATGCGATGAGATGTATGCGATGTACAAAATACGGGCACACAAAAACATAGATATATGTACACACAACAGCACACAAGCCCTAGATTTAGGGGTCTCATGCATGGATGAACATATGCACAAACACATATATACACATATTCACAGATATGCACACACAAATAAATGTGGGCCTAGGTTTGAAGATCACGAGCATGGAGCCATGGTCTACCCATCCCAGAAGGTATGTACTATGGGTTTTCATCTGCAGAACAGGGTTCTAAAAAGGTTCCCAGAGTCAAAAATCCATCTTTCGGATATTATCGACTTCCCAATTAACTTGGTAATCAATAATATTCTCAAGAGAATCTCGTCTGAGTGTAGTATCGCGTGACAACCATTTCAGAAATAGACTCCCTCATGGTCACCACACTACATACTAAAAGGCCAAGTGGGGTTTGGTAACTACGGTTCTCAATATCATGGGCTCCTAGGTCGAGAGTAGCACGTTTTCACGAATAGATTCGTTCAACATAACTAAACTCTCGAGAGGGCCTTAACTGAGTGATGGTGTCTCAATTCGACTTTTTCAGGAATCAACTCCCTCAAAGCCTCCTTGAATATACCATCGTCCTATAACAAGTGCGCTCAAGTCTGGGTTAGGACTTATCTCACCACTCAAAAGTAGCACCCTACACACAGAAGATCCCAAGCAAAACAGGTATACAGGTTTATACAGATATGCACAAGTATAGTAAACAAACATAAATAACATAAGCAAAAGCAAGGTGGGCTTAACCCTCAAAAAGTCTTACAGTAAGAATCCTCAGTGAAGTCGCCATTTCTGTTGCGGTGAAAATCGGATAACAAGCTATTAATTAACTTGCATCATATTTCTTTTACAACCGACTTTGATTTATCCAAAGGAAAGGTTCAAGATCGTTAGAAAAATCTAAAGGGGGAGATCTAAGGTTCGGGGGTTGGTTACGCCTAGGGAAGGTATTAGCACCCTAAACGTCCGTAGTACTCTACGGGAACCTCTTGTTTTAATGTTATCTTATGTGTGCTAAAGGTTCTATGCTAAAGGTTGAAACCATAGGGGTTAGTATCTAAGTATACTCGACAAAGCATCGCACTTTGCGCCTACGTATCCTCGGGAGTAGAATCAGAGTATGCGTAGTTCTACTTCTATTGAATGATTAACTGTGGTCAATATTCAGAGGGGAAATAAGTGTAACCTCATTGTAGAGTATAAGAACTCTCTAAGTCTAGTTATAATGGTCCTATGTTATGTTTTAGTCAATAGGGAAAGTGAGTATTCATTAGGATGAATATCACCAAGAGTGCAAAACTCTTTCCTAAGGCTAGTTATGATTCCATGGCTCTGATAAGGCCAAGAAATGAGGTTTAGGTCTTATGAGGCTACTAGGTTAAGGTGGGGGCTATGACTTTAAGAGTCAACATTAATCACCTTCCTTTGGAATGAGGAAAAAGATAATGGTTATAAAAATCCTAGAAGTTAACAAGTTAATAATTCAAATAAGATGATGCAAGAAGATATGGATAAGATAATGATGTGAAATAAATTCAAGATGTTAGTGCAAAGTGGAATCATACATATATTAGACAAAGATCAATCATGATATATAGACAATATAGTATGAGGAATAAGAAAGTGCAATTAAAAATCCTAATAAACACTTATGATCTAATCATGCATAAAGGCCTAAAAAATTAATGTTTCCATTAATTTCTTTTTATATCCATAAAATAGACATGTTAAGGAGCATTTTGCAAAAAAAAAAGGATTAAAAGGAGTAAAAAACAAGCAAGTTATGATATTTTGAAAATGAAGCATAAACCTTAAAATAAGAAAAACAACAAGTGCTAAAAATATAAGGAAATGCCACGCCTAGGGGTTGAACCCAGGTCCTCACGTGTACAACCCAAAACAAGGAGCAGCCAAGCTATGCGCGCGCGTTGAACAATGATGGAAACACAAATATATATTGTAAACCAGGAAAAATTCAGCAAAATAAATAAAAGACTGGGGCGAGGGGATTCGAACCCCAGTCTTTTAGGTTCAAAATGCGGTTTCTCTACCACTGGGGTGGCTATACATCCATTGTATACGCCCACCCCAAAAACATATAAACCAAACCTGAGCGAAAAAGGTGGGTGAATAAAAAAAACAAAATGTTGCACGTGGTATCTATCAACTGGTCAGTCACAACACATAAAGCACAAAATGCCAAAACAACTAAAGCCAATAATACAGCCATGCTCTTATTCTGAACGTACATGCCATGCAGGAAAACGAAATACTCATTAAATTAAACAAGCAACCATGGATAGATACCTTCTTGTTCAACCTTCTCCAAATCAACCCTTGACCGAAAAAAACACAAGATCAAATACTAATCCGTAGGGTTCAATAGCAGAGTAACTTCAAGCTCTAAATGTTTAAAATAAAGATTGGAACTTGAAAAAAAAGAACATGAAGATCTGTTCTTAAAAACTGTTATCAACTTGTCATGGCCAGAATGCGTAGTCCAAATCCAAACCCCTCACTCACATTACCAGACGATTTCTATGCTCAAACAAACACACCATTAGGTCAGTCAGAAAACTCACTTTATCTTAAACTTAGCATTATGAGCTAAAAGAGAAAGATAAAACTTATTGCAACAACATGACCTAAACTGAAAAAAAAAACCTCAAGTTTGTTCAAACCCTCTTAGCAAAAAAAAAAGCAACCTGAGCATTTGAACATAGAAGAGAACATGGTATTGTCATCAACATAAGGTCACGGTCATAAAGCAAAGGACAAGACAAAGCAACTCGTCATACCAAATATAGCTTCAAACAAAGTCGCAGGTTGTTGAATCTAACTTAACATAATAATGGACAGTTTGAACAAATACATAATCAACACTAAAAAACAATCATGTGGACCTAATAATACTACGCCGAACTAGCTTACAAGCAGGATAGGAGATGATGACAGTGTTGAAAATAAGATGATATTTGTCCATAGAGAGAATTATGAATAAAGAAACGACAACTGGGCACGACAGTAAGTTCCAAAAAAAACCTCATATCAGCAACCTAGTATAATAGTTGAACATTTCCAATGTAAGAACCACATCCTCATGTCATCCACAACCCACAGTTTCAATAAGCAACATGTAGACATACACCTTTTATGAGGTCATTGGAATGCAAGGTTTCAACAATATAAACAACATGGAACTAACTTAAGCTTGGTTATGTGGTCATGGTATCTTAGACATGGGGATTAAAATCAAAGGACGATGAGACTAGATATGGATCGTGACAGTCCAACAAAATATACATGGATATCCTAACATAAGATGAAAAAATTTACAGAAGCGGTCATAAATTGAAGGCACTAACACAAGCATGCTACAAATAAATATCTATCGGTATGCAATATGGATGCCAAAGTACACATACTAATACATTCAAAGCAAACATTTAGCATGACCTTAAATATAAGATGATCACATTAATAACATGAACAACATGAACATGGTTTGTATGGAAAACTGAAGAAGGGAATACCTGGTGAAGCACTGCCTAATCTCAAAATCCCAACAGAACCAAGCCTACCTCTTCTCGCAGCAACCTTGCTTCCACTCTCTCAAGAACTTCTTTACTTATCACACTGGAACTTCAGAGGTTTCTTAGGGTTTGTAAGTGAATTGTTGGTGTTGATGTACGCTCCCCAGAAACTTCTTTCTTTAGGGAGTGTGTGAAACTTGTGGAGTGACGGTGTTTTGTAAGGTAGTGTTCTACTTGTTGTCCCTTGAGAAGTGAAAGCCAACCTCTTTTTATAGTAGCAGCAACATGGTATGGCAAAGAAGCCCCAACAGATACTTGCTTTTCTTGAGGAGAGAATGATGGTAGGGTTATGCGTCTGGCTTTTCACTCTTGAGCCAAGTTCCACTTTGAAAAATGGTTGCTTGTTGTGTGTTTTAGGGTTTAAAAGTCAGAGAAGGAAAAGGAAAATCCAAGAGTTTAAAGCGCCATGATGATTACACGATGGTTCATTGTTTCACTGCATGATAACTTCTCACTTGCTGGCTTGTCAAGTACAAACCACTTGCACTTTGGAAATTCATTTAGCACAGGTTTTGTGGCAACGGCAAACTCAAAAAATAATGGTTTGGTACAAGAGAGAAATGTTACCACATGATACTACACGCATGTCCACTTGAGGTACAAGGTTGTTGTACCTGCAAACTTCTTTTGCACGGTCTTATGACAGAAAGGGAGTGCTAGAATTGATGGGAGGAAAGTTGGTAGGTTGTACATGTATTTAGTTCAAAGTCAAACTTGGTTTGTGTAATGACTTGTAGTAGCATTCATTTGGTTACAACAAGGTTTTTTATAAAAAGTAGAAAAGTGGGATGATGTAGTCTTTTTTGAATTTCCTTATTGTAACGTGTGGGCCAATTGGTGAGAAATGAAAATGTTCCTTTTCTTAATTTTGGATTAATAATATGATTAATAAAGGTAATAATAAACTAATTAATATTCTAAATTAAAACTAGTTAGAAAAATAAACTAAATGAAAAAAATTAATCTAATTATTTAAACTAACTACTAGATTAAATTAAGATTAATTCAAATTAATAAAAATAAAACAACTTAAATATAAATGAAATAAAAATAGGCCATATTGATACTAAACTAAAATAAAACAAATAAAACTAAATTAAGAAAAAAAGACAATAAAACAAAAAAATAAAAAATAAAAAAGACTGAGGGTAAAATTTGGGGTACAACAACGTGGGACCGTATCAAATCTTAGAAAGGATTGGTGAAGTAGCTTACAGATTAGCCTTACCGCCTTCTCTGTCAGAAATGCATGATGTTTTTCATGTGTCTCAACTTCGGAAGTTTGTTCCGGATCTTCTTCAGCCAATTCTACCGGATACGATTGAGATAGAAGCAGATTTAATGTTTGAACCTCAACCAAGTCGTATCACAGGAAGAGAAACTAAGGTACTAAGGAATTAAGAGATTCCTCTAGTGAAGGTTCAGTGGGATGAGACGCATCCAGGCGATGCAACTTGGGAACTAGAAGCAGAGATGCGAGAAGCTTACCCTCATCTGAAAAGGTAAATTTTAAATTCGTGGGCGAATTTCTATTTAAGGGGGGAGGATGTAATACCCCGTATTTTATTTTGCTCTAGATGATATTAGTTGTGATCAACTGGGTTCCGGTGTACTCTAAGAAATTATCTGAAAAGGTAATTAGAGTAACTAATGAGCTCAGAGTGAATCAAATTAATATTATCTGACTCTGAGGTTTTAACTTTTGATGCTATAGAGACTTTTTGACATTTAGTAGTGTTACTATTAATTAATTTCTCTATATCATTTCTTTTCCTCCCTTGCCAAACATAGTAACATTTGAGAGAGGGAAATTTGAAAGAAGGAAGAGAAAGGAAAGAAAGAGAAGAGAAAACTTGGAAGAGAAGAACAAGAGCTTGGATCATCATCTGTAACACCTATATATAATAACATACATCAAAACATATATTATACATGAATCCAAGTTTTGGTACTGAAATACCAATAAGTTCCTAGTAAACACATTGTATAAATTATCTGCCCCAGATACAAAAGGTACAACAAACGGCGGCATAATGTATACAATATGTTCAAAAGATAAATACTAAGAACTAGATTGACAATGATCTCAAACACTCCACAACGGAAGCTAAGCCATCAAACAAGTAAGGATAATCACACGGATTTATCCTTACCCTTCGTGGAACCTGAAGTACCTGAAATATAATCAACAACATGGGGAGAGATAACAAATCTCAGTGAGTTCCCTATCTTATGGATTCTCTCGGCTTTACAAGGTTCTAACCAAATTCCAAACTCAAGTCCAAGGGAAGGGAAAAGACTTCGAGTTCACAAATCTCACACTAGAGAATAACTCTTGAGTTTAACAACTTCAAACCTCACAAATAGACAAAACATGCCAAGGCACCTTTCCTCGGCCAACCCTTCAAGAGAGTTTCAACACGGGCCACGGATCCTTAAATGTAGACATCTATTCCCGGCCAACCCTTCCAAAGAGTTCTCGACACGGGTCCCGGAAGCTAACATAGATAACTTTCCCCGACCATCCTACACAAGAGGATCTCGACACAGGTCACGATTATCTACACACGGGTACTTTCCCCGGCCATCCTACACAAGAGAATATCGACACGGGTCACTAATATCACCCACTAAGCAACTTTCCCCGGCCATCCCACACAAGAGGATATCAACACGGGTCACAGCTATTACTTAATAAACACTTTCCCCGACCATCCTACACAAGAGGATATCGACAAGGGTCACTAATATTTATTAAGGGATAAAACATACTATTGTACCCCAAATTTTACCCTTAGATCCTTTGATCCTTTACATATCATCTTAGGTCAATCATATTGCATAACTAACCCAATTTACCAGGTTTTGTTTGTTTTGTTTCATTTATGAATCAGGATTCATTTCATGAGGCTTCAAGGGTTGGTCAATCAAGATTTTGGATGGAGCAGTAGACCAAGCAAGTTTCTTATACTCTTAAGAGACCTCTTTTCCCCAATAATCCAGTGTGATTTAGTTTCCTCACAAAGGATCAGGCAAAGTCATCAGGTTAAAGGTGTATGCTGTGTAGCTTGAAACTCAATGGATATTTGACCTAGTCTTGGTCAGACAAGTGATTTGTTTCAGCATCAGGTTATCAGATTAATATCAAAGGCAACTGTTTCAAGATGTCAGGCAGGGCTTTGAGATAAGTTATGCATGCAATGTTGATTGAAGTTCATCTGGTTGTGACTTAGTATTGGTCAAGCAAGTTTGGGTTTCTTAATCAAGATTAGAGAATATTGATTGAGAAGGTGTGTGGCTGGGGATTCAATTAGGGTTTATGTGCCTATTCAAGTCAATTGGTATGCATCAGATTATTAAAATGTGGCAAGTTATCAGTGCTTTATGATCAAGGATCGTCAAGATTCAATCAGGGCCATTTATTCTGATTAACTTCAAGGCATGGTCAAGACGTGTCATGTTGATGGCTTTGGTTCATCAAGATTCAAAAAAACTATCTGTTCAGGGTCCATTCACTTTTGGCTTGGCTCAAGATCAACATAGAAGATTCAAAGTTTCTATACATTTATGATGGTTCATTTCTTGGATTGATTAATGTCTAGTCGAAATTCAAAGTTCAATTTCAAGTCTCGATCCAAATTCAATTCCCTTCCAAAATTAATGTTTAGGATTTATGTCCAATTTCATTCCAACTTCATTCATAACTTTAAAATTCAAATTGTCAAATTTCAAATTCAAAATTTCATGTTTCATTCTAAACCAAGTTTAGGTGATCAAATTTAATTTCTTCCAATTTCTTTCAAATTTCCAATGTTAGTTCCAAACCATCCAAATTAAATTTCCAATTCTTTTCAAATTTCAATTCAATTCCAATTCAAGTGCAAATTCAAGTTTCAAAATTCAATTTCATTTTAATTTCATATTCCATTTTTTGATTCAAGTTTCATTCCATTTAATGTCCATACCATTCAATACAATACATTGGCCAAGTTTTTTTTTTCTTTAACCAAATGCAAAATAAAATGAGGAATATACAACAATGTTCATAAACATTTCCAAGCTTTCATTCATCATGTATGTGCCTTGTATTGCCAAGCCATTGCAATTATTTAGCCAAGACAATTTGCTACACCATGGCCTGTCTTCAATTGTCATCACCATCTGCCACCGTGTGCTACAACAAACAAACTTTCACCAAGCCTTTTGCCATCAAAGGGACCCCACGCAAAACCTGCTGCAGCCGTTCTAACCAAAAGCCTACACGCCAAATTTCTGCTACCGGCCACACTACACAACCTACTCCCCACAAAACCCATGCAAGGAGAAGCTTCCAAGTACAACACCTTTGTACTTTGCAAAGTGAAAATACAAAAGTCAAAAACCAAAACCTTGTACTTGCTAGCTGACATTCAAAAGGCTGAAAATGAGCAACCACTAATCTTCTCACTTGGCTCAAGAAAGGCAGTAAGGAAGCATGCGCATAGGATCTTGTCTAGTGATCTTTCTCTCAAACAAAACCGTTAACCACTGAGTTTTTAATTCCGTTGTCCATTTGTTTTTCCTATAAAAGGAGCTTGTTTCTCACTTGTTACACCAACAATCAGAACCAACACTAATACACGTATCATTCCAAAAACACTAGCAGGTCGCGAGTGTTCTTGGCAACTGAGAGAAGGAGAAAGTAGCTCTGCAGCAGCTGATATTTGGGAAGGAGAAGAAGCTCAGCTACTTGTTTTTCCTCAGACTTCACACCTTTAAAGGGGCAGTGGACCCTCTCCACTAGGTAACTCCCACTCTTTTATTCCATGCTCAAACATCGTGATCATGCTGTTATCATGTTATTTGTTTTGCATTTAAGTCAAATGAATGTGAATGATAATGTTGGGTTTATGTGATGCCTTTGGTACTGCTAATTCTTGATAATGTAATGTTCATGTCTTCATGCCCATTTTGAAAACTCGAGGTTACTCTCAGCTTGCCCTTTTGTATAGGTAGAACAACATGAAATTTGCCTGTTAGTTTTTGAACGACATGAGCATTTTGTTTGAAGTTTTGTCTGAGATATTCTTGTGTTGTGAATATTACACTGTGAGTTTATATTTCATAGACTTTGGTCGAGCCTTGGTGACAAGATGATAGCACTAAAGGGAGGTATGGCAGTTTGGAACCCTTGATTTCTGTATCCAGTTTCTCAAAATCATAGTTATCATTTGGAACCTCTTAGGGTTGGTTTTGTTCTTCTAAGTGAGCCCTACAGGTTGTTACTTTACTTCATGAATTTGGGTTGAAAAATGAGCATGAAAATGACAAAGCAAGGTAAGAGATCGTCATGGCTTGGTCTGCTTCTCCACGATTTAGTTTCTAGGAATTTTCTTTTTACGTTGCATGAAGAAGAAGAAAGAGGTGGTAGCGTGGGATAGGCCAGGCGAGTGGTTTTGTTGCGTAGTGATTAAAAATTACATGACCGGTTGATATCATGTTCACGTAACGTTTCCATGGCTTTTTATTAAACCTGGCATTTTGGTTCGTTTGGTGGTTTATATATTTTTGGGGCTGGCTTATACATTGGATGTATAGCCACCCCAGTGGTAAAACCATTCGCCTTTGAACCAAGGGGTCTGGGATTCGAATCCCCCTCGCCCCAGACGCCCTTTTGTTGTTTTTTTTTTATTTTTTCAGCCCTTTTCTTACTGTTTTGGGCCTAGCGAATCACTATTAACACCCCCCACAAGAAGGCCCAAATGTGAAATAACCACAACTTAGTTCATGTCAAGTTTCTAATGCACCCTCCTTTAATTTAATTTGTGACCACACTTTATTTTCTTTTTCTTTTTACTTTCAATTAGTTAAAATATTTTTGTTCTATTCAAAAAATACAAAAAATTTAAAGATACATTTTAATATTTAATTTAATTTTCTCATTATTATTTTCACTTTAATGTTATTTTCACTTTATTTTAATAGTTATTTTAATTTAGTGAATTTAAGGATTTTATTTCAAACCTAATTTTGGACTTATTTTCTTTCAAATTTCCTTGGATAATTTTCTAAAGAAGTTTTAGGATATTTTTGAGAATGTTATTTTTGAGTGTGATCATCAACTTTATTTTGAGGATTTTGATTAAGTCTTATTTGAATTCTGGTTAACACCTCATCACCCTTGTCCATAATTTGTGACACTTCTTAAAGTTTGTCTTGTAGAGATAACTTTGTATGGATATATTTGTCTCATTCCTTAGTTCTTGAATACTTTGCTATGCTTGTGTTCATTTATTCATGTTTGTTGTGAACTATTTCATTATCTTTTTCCATACTCATACATGGATGTATATATCATGCTTTGATGTTCATACTTAATTAATGCTACTATCTTTCTTGATTGCTTATCCCCTTTGAGTCCTTGAACTCTCATGCTTATCACTCCTGTCAATCCCACTTCAACTCTTGTTTACATAAGAAGTTGTTATCTTCCCCTTCCTTCCAAAGGAAAGTCTCTCTATTGACTTCATGTCATAGATAGCTCAAATACCCTGTTAACCTCAAACCATTTCACAAGAGATAGCCATTAATCTCTTCTCCTTCACGACGGTCTAACCCTTCACAATCCTTTCACAAGAGATAGCCATTAATCTCTTTCTCCTAACCAATCAATCCTTACAGGCTTTGCTTTCAAGCCTTTCACCCTACTTTCCCTTGGAACCTTGACCACAGTCAAGAGTTCCTCACCCCCATTGAGGGGAACTACGAATGCTCTGATTCCATTCCTGTCAGGATACGTAGGCACGAGATGCGATGTCTTGGCGAGCATACTTAGTGTATATATCCCTAGGTCTTTACCTTAGCACATTTCCCTTAGCAAGCAACTTTAACATAACACAATACTAACAAGAGGTTCCCGTAGAGTACTACGGATACTTAGGGTGCTAATACATTCCCTTTGTATAACCAACCCCCGAATCTAGATTCTCTTTTTAGGGTTTTCGTTCTTTACCCTTTCCTTTGGATAAATCAAAGCTCGGTGGTGAATTTCATGTTCTGCGATGCAAGTTAATTAATAGCTTGTTATCCGATTCTCACCGCAATAGAAATGGCGACTTCACTGGGGACATCCCCTAAGAGGGTTAAGCCTATCTTGTTTGTATTTGTGTTATTTACATGTTTGCTTGTTTATATACTTGTATATTTATATCTGTATATATACTTGTCTGTGCTTGGGCTTTTTCTGTATGCAGGGTTGTTACTTTTGAGTGGTGAGATAAGTCCTAACCCGGACTTGAGCGTACACTTATGATAGGACGATGGTACATTCAAGGAGACTTTGAGGGAGTCGATTCCCGAAAAAGTTGACTTGAGACACCATCACTCAGTTGAGGCCCTCTTGGGAGTTTAGTCATGTTGAACGATTCTATTCGTGAAAACATTACTACTCTCGACCTTTAACCCCACTTGGCCTTTTTAGATGTTGTGCGGTGACCATGAGGGAGTCTATTCTTGAAATGGTTGTCACGCGATACTACACTCAGACGAGATTCTCTTGAGAATATTATTGACTACCGAGTCATTCGGGAAATCGATAATATCCGAAAGATGGGTTGTCGACTCTGGGAACTTCTTAGAACCCTATTTTATGGATAGAAGAACCCTAGTACACACCTTGTGGTTGATTCTTTACCCAGACTCCATGCTGTGATCTTGAACCCTTGATCCTGTTGCATGTGTTTCGCTTCCTGTTTGTATTGCATTGCATTGCATATCATCTGCATCTTTGCATGTTTCATTGCATGCGTTTGTTTGTCCAACAACTTATCTCTAATTGTCTCTATCTTCCAGTGTTTGTCTGTTAGTCGTCAAGTTGATTCCTCGACACCGATACCGGACTAGAGCTAATTACAGATGCAAGATGTCAGAGCAAGAGATATACAATGTTGAGGTCCGAATGAAGATCAATGGCCTTAAGTCGAGCATGACTAAACTCACTGAGATGCTCCAAGTTTTGATTGGTAGGGGAGAGCCACCCCAAAGGACTATCATCCAGGAAGTTTCAAGCACTGATCCTCTGCCAGTTCAAGTGCCACCTTCAACTTGGCCCGAGTTTGGTTTGCCACTTAACTACTCTCCACCGATTGCATCTTCTTCTATGGTTGGTCAGAATGCTATGCCAGTGTTTCAAGCTCCTATTTTTGCCGAACCTCAACCTATAGGTCAGACTATTCGAGCTCCCTTTGAGGATCCCCGTTATGAGTACAATGCTTCCAGTGCTCAGGGTGAAGACCGTGCAGACTTTGTTGAACCTGAAGTTGTCCGAGAGCAGTTTCAGAGCATAGAGAGGAGACTCAAAGCCGTTGAGGGTACTGATTTCTTCAATGTGGATGCAGACAACCTGTGCTTAGTATCAGACCTTGTTATACCTGCTAAGTTCGTAACTCCAGATTTTGTGAAGTACAAGGGTCACTCTTGCCCAAGAGCTCATCTGGTCATGTATCTTCGCAGGATGACTGCTCACGCCAAGAATCAGAAGTTGCTTATCCACTATTTTCAAGACAGCTTGAGTGGGGCATCACTCAAATGGTATATAGGTCTCGAGCAAAACTCCATTCACTGCTTCCAAGACCTCACAAATGCCTTCATGAAGCAGTACAAGTATAACCTCGACATGGCTCCTGATCGCCGTCAACTGTAAAACATGTCTCAGAATGATAAAGAGTCTTTCAAGGAGTATGCTCAGCGCTGGAGAGAGTTGGCTTCCCAAGTTGAACCTCCCCTGGCCGAGAAGGAGTTAACTGGAATGTTCATGGATACCTTGTCCCCATTCTATTGGGAGAAGATGGTTGGAAGTGTTTCCTCCAATTTCACTGATTTGGTTACTATTGGCCAAAGATTAGAGGAAGGTCTTAAGAAGGGAAAAGTATCCAAGGCTGTTGAATCTTCCAATGCTGTGAAGAAATCATATGGGAATTTTCAGAAGAGGAAGGAAGAACAGACTAATGCTGTCATGGTTGAAGCAAGAAGGCCTCGTCCCCAACCTCAGTATGCTATTCACCCTATTGTTGCTGTTGTTACTCTTGTGGTTGCTGCACCACGACAAGCTCAAGCTCTCCAACGTCTGGCTGTTGGACAAAACCAGTACCGTAATAGGGGTCAATTTGATCCTATTCCCATGACTTACACTGAACTTTATCCTGGTTTGGTTCAACAAGGTTTGATTACCACAAGGCCTCTGCCTCCTCCTCCAAATCCTCTTCCAGCCGGCTATAAGGCTGATCTTCATTGTGAATACCATCAAGGTGGTGCAGGCCATAACTTGGAAAGTTGCTTTGCATTGAAGGCTAGAATACAAGAGCTGATGAGGAACAAAATCCTCTCTTTTAAGGACAATCCCAATGTTCAGAGCAATCCTCTGCCAGGGCATGGCAAGTGAAGCCTCAGTCGACTTCGGCTCAGCTACTTCTTAACAACAGGACACTCATCCTTGTGTTTGATTAGTCACTATGCCATGTTTCTTATTGTTTGCATTTTCCTTTGTTTTGTAATAGCTGTTTGCTTTCAAATTATGTTTGTACTTTCTCAATTAATGACATGAGCATTGCAACTTTTTGATTCAGTTCATTTGTGTTTGCTATTTACATCTCCATGCTTTCTTTTTCAATAAATACTTTATCTCTTTTCCATTTTCTTTTTTATTATGCAAATATTGGATGGAGGATGATGATACTTTATACTCATAATTGCTGTTGGTATGCTTTCAAATCAAAACTTTGCTGATGACGTAAGGCATTGTTTCAACTCCTAAACACTGGAGACATAAGGAAGATAACCCCTCTTTAACCCCTTCGAGCCTGGAAGTAGGAGTTTCTTTTCTTTACAAATAAAAACCCGCAATTTTAACCCGGGGCAGGGTAGTTCTCAGTTAACTGGATTGTGCATTCAATTACAAGAGTTCATGCAAGACGACTTTCAACAAAATGTTGCACTCACATTTTTCCTTCGTACACGGCAAACAAGTGTCGAAGATGTCTTTTAGGTCTAACGCTAATAATGGTTCACTGTAATCATTAAACAAGGCAGTCACTAAAAAAAAAGCTCGCTAAGTCAAAATCTATGAAGGAGACTTAGGCAAAAATTGGGGCATCCCGCTGACTGTAAGCTCATATGACGCAGTTCAGGCAAAAGTTAGGGATAACAAAAATCATTCAAGAGGCTACCAAAATCCTCAAAGATAAAATGAGTTAACTGAGGTCCTCACAAATAAAAAACAACAACAAAATGTTGTGAGAAGCAATGACTGCCATTTCAAAGTCCCTTTACTTCTGAACCATCGTTACTATCATCAGTGCAATTCCAACATATGGGAACTTGAGTGCATAGTTTGAGTTAACTGAGCATAGGACTGAAGTTAATCACGTAGATTGGGTGGGGCACAAATAAACTTTAAGCCTTTATCCTTTGTTTCATAAACAGTGAACCGTGCCACGTTATAACCCTCAAAAGACCTAACTGAAGCAGGGTTATTTTGAAAGCATACTACAGCAAGATTGCGTAACCTGACTCCAAAAGATCTTTGCGGATCATTTATTTTTACATCACACTTGTGCTTTAACTCTCACTTTGAATATCTTGAACCGCCGTGTTCTAACTAATGACTCATATACTTTGCCTCTTTCAAAATGATTTTGATTTCAAAAGTTGCATGAACTTTGCATTTACCATGTCCGTACAAATACTTTTGTTTGCAAACTAGCTTTCTTCTTAAGGAATCTTCAAACATTTGAGAAACTTGGTCGGTGATCCAATCAGGGGCAAGTTCCTTCCCTATCCTGTTGAGAATCAGTTCAAGATTTGTGGTTCAATGGCGACTTCTTAGAATTGGTTTATACAGTAGATTTTGCAAGACTCAGGCTGGGGAAGCTTTCCCAGTGTATAGTAAAACAATCATCTTTCAAGACTCAGTTTGGGGCAAGCTTTCCAGGAGCACCATGAAATGGTTATTTCCAGACTCACACTAACTGAAGCAATGATCAGTTCATCTACAACAGTCAGCTAATCTGGGGCAGTCAATTTGAAGAATCCCCAAGCAGCTCTTCATCCTTCCTACAAGGATCAACTTGATACAGTTAACCAGTGTGGTAGAGAGGTGTTCAACATTAGCATCTCTAGTCCCAAGCAGAATGGCAGTGATCTCCGTGTAGAGGAATCAGTCTTCCAATCTTGTCTTCCCAGAGAGTCGAGCCATGTCGTCGACATCTGCATTTGCATTTGATCATATATCATCTGCATAATTCATATACATATGCATATCATGAGTGTTTCATCCTCATTTGCATTTCTCCCGAGGTCGTGTCATTATCCACGTCTTACCTTGTGGTCAAAGTCCAATTTACTTGGCGCCTACCAAAACGTTACCTGTCCTTTCATTCAGTTCCATTCCTGAATGTTGTCATTCTCTTGCGTATCTAATCTTGTTGATAGATGTTTATCTTCTCTTATTCCAGTGCTATTCCTGGATCTTTATATTCTTTCACTCCAGTGCCATTCCTGGATGTCCGTCTCTTGTGATCTCCAGTGCCATTCCTGGATATCTTATTCCTCTTGTTTCTCCCAGTGCTATTCCTGGAAGTTTTGCCTACCTTCTGTAACCACAATCAAATTTGCTTGGATATCTTTTAGTGCTATTCCTGAAAGTCTTATCTGTTAATTCAGTGCCATTCCTGGATGTCTTTCTCACTATCATTCGATACCATTCCTGAATATAGTGATTTGCCTTTACTTTCAGTGCCATTCCTGAAAGTTCACAGTCATCCAATACTTTCTTGGATATTGTGATTCCTCTTATCCAATGTTTTCTAGGATCTCTACCTTTCTCATGTTTATCTGATGCTTTCTCAGATGCTATGATTTGTACCTTTCATTCAAAGCCATTATTGGATGACTGGTGTCCTTTTGGCCAATGCTTTCTTGGATTCTTGTTCACTCTTATCTAAAGCCATTATTAGATATTGTGAGTTATACCTTTCATTCAAAGCCATTATTGGATGTCCGGTTTCTCTACCATCTGACGCCTATCCAGATGTGTCTCTCTTTCTGATATTTTACCAGATCGAGTCTTTGTTCACTTTTATCTAAAGCCATTATTAGATATTGTGATTTGTACCTTTCATTTAAAGCCATTATAGGGTGACTGGTTTCTTTGCATTCAATGCCATTCTTGAATGTAGTCTTTGTTCACTTCTATCTAAAGCCACTATTAGATATTGTGACTTGTACCTTTCATTCAAAGCTGTTATTGGATGTCTGGTTTCTTTTGCCATCTGATGTTTTTTCGGATGTGCCTTTCTCTGTCTTTTCTGGCTTTTCTTGAAGATCCCGTTTGAACTCTTCAGTATAAGAAATCCCAGAAAATCTTTGTTGACGTCTATCCCTTTATTTCAAGTCGATCCCCAGTAGAGATCATGTCTCCTTTCTGGTTCCATGCCCAGTAAAGAGTGTGCTTTTATTTTCCCCAGTGTTTCCTCAGAGTCTCCCCATTGAGTCTCTTATGTTGGTTAGCCGGTATCCCCAGTGAGTTTTCCTCATGGATACTAACCTTCATCCTTTTCCACTAAGCTCCCTATGGCGGTTTTGCTCCTCGTCTGTTGGAGTTTGGTTTGTCTGCATTCTTGCACTATCATATCATTATACTAGAAGTTCATGGCATGTCAGCATATGCATGTCTGTTATTTGTCCTTAGCATCTGCATTCCATCTAAGGGCAAAATTTTTGGTTTGCTATATTTAAATATCTTTCACCTTGATCTCTCGAGGGTTTTCATCCCTCGTGCCATCCGGTAAAGTTATTTAAATAGGGGCAACTGTTGTACCCCAAAATTTACCCTTAGATCCTTTGATCCTTTACATATCATCTTAGGTTAATCATATTGCATAACTAACCCAATTTACCAGGTTTTGTTTGTTTTGTTTCATTTATGAATTAGGATTCATTTCATGAGGCTTCAAGGGTTGGTCAATCAAGATTTTGGATGGAGCAGTAGACCAAGCAAGTTTCTTATACTCTTAAGAGATCTCTTTTCCCCAATAATCCAGTGTGATTTAGTTTCCTCACAAAGGATCAGGCAAAGTCATCAGGTTAAAGGTGTATGCTGTGTAGCTTGAAACTCAATGGATATTTGACCTAGTCTTGGTCAGACAAGTGGTTTGTTTCAGCATCAGGTTATCAGATTAATATCAAAGGCAACTGTTTCAAGATGTCAGGCAGGGCTTTGAGATAAGTTATGCATGAAATGTTGATTGAAGTTCATCTGGTTGTGACTTAGTATTGGTCAAGCAAGTTTGGGTTTCTTAATCAAGATTAGAGAATATTGATTGAGAAGGTGTGTGGCTGGGGATTCAATTAGGGTTTATGTGCCCATTCAAGTCAATTGGTATGCATCAGATTATTAAAATGTGGCAAGTTATCAGTGCTTTATGATCAAGGATCGTCAAGATTCAATCAGGGCCGTTTATTCTGATTAACTTCAAGGCATGGTCAAGACGTGTCATGTTGATGGCTTTGGTTCATCAAGATTCAAAAAAACTATCTGTTCAGGGTCCATTCACTTTTGGCTTGGCTCAAGATCAACATAGAAGATTCAAAGTTTCTATACATTTCTGATGGTTCATTTCTTGGATTGATTAATGTCTAGTCGAAATTCAAAGTTCAATTTCAAGTCTCGATCCAAATTCAATTCCCTTCCAAATTTAATGTTTAGGATTTATGTCCAATTTCATTCCAACTTCATTCATAACTTTAAAATTCAAATTGTCAAATTTCAAATTCAAAATTCCATGTTTCATTCTAAACCAAGTTTAGGTGATCAAATTCAATTTCTTCCAATTTCTTTCAAATTTCCAATGTTAGTTCCAAACCATCCAAATTAAATATCCAATTCTTTCAAATTTCAATTCAATTCCAATTCAAGTGCAAATTCAAGTTTCAAAATTCAATTTCATTTTAATTTCATATTCCTTTTTTTTATTCAAGTTTCATTCCATTTAATGTCCATACCATTCAATACAATACATTGACCAAGTTTTTTTTTTCTTTAACCAAATGCAAAATAAAATGAGGAATATACAACAATGTTCATAAACATTTCCAAGCTTTCATTCATCATGTATGTGCCTTGTATTGCCAAGCCATTGCAAGTATTTAGCCAAGACAATTTGCTACACCATGGCCCGTCTTCAATTGTCATCACCATCTGCCACCGTGTGCTACAACAAACAAACTTTCACCAAGCCTTTTGCCATCAAAGGGACCCCACGCAAAACCTACTGCAGCCGTTCTAACCAAAAGCCTACACACCAAATTTCTGCTACCAGCCACACTACACAACCTACTCCCCACAAAACCCATGCAAAGAGAAGCTTCCAAGTACAACACCTTTGTACTTTGCAAAGTGAAAATACAAAAGTCAAAAACCAAAACCTTGTACTTGCTAGCTGACATTCAAAAGGCTGAAAATAAGCAACCACTAATCTTCTCACTTGGCTCAAGAAAGGCAGTAAGGATGCATGCACATAGGATCTTGTCTAGTGATCTTTCTCTCAAATAAAACCGTTAACCACTGAGTTTTTAATTCCGTTGTCCATTTGTTTTGCCTATAAAAGGAGCTTGTTTCTCACTTGTTACACCAACAATCAGAACCAACACTAATACACGTATCATTCCAAAAACACTAGCAGGTCGCGAGTGTTCTTGGCAACTGAGAGAAGGAGAAAGTAGCTCTGCAGCAGCTGATATTTGGGAAGGAGAAGAAGCTCAGCTACTTGTTTTTCCTCAGACTTCACACCTTTAAAGGGGCAGTGGACCCTCTCCACTAGGTAACTCCCACTCTTTTATTCCATGCTCCAAACATCGTGATCATGCTGTTATCATGTTATTTGTTTTGCATTTAAGTCAAATGAATGTGAATGATAATGTTGGGTTTATGTGATGCCTTTGGTACTGCTAATTCTTGATAATGTAATGTTCATGTCTTCATGCCCATTTTGAAAACTCGAGGTTACTCTCAGCTTGCCCTTTTGTATAGGTAGAACAACATGAAATTTGCCTGTTAGTTTTTGAACGACATGAGCATTTTGTTTGAAGTTTTGTCTGAGATATTCTTGTGTTGTGAATATTACACTGTGAGTTTATATTTCATAGACTTTGGTCGAGCCTTGGTGATAAGTTGATAGCACTAAAGGGAGGTATGGCTGTTTGGAACCCTTGATTTCTGTATCCAGTTTCTCAAAATCATAGTTATCATTTGTAACCACTTAGGGTTGGTTTTGTTCTTCTAAGTGAGCCCTATAGGTTGTTACTTTACTTCATGAATTTGGGTTGAAAAATGAGCATGAAAATGACAAAGCAAGGTAAGAGATCGTCATGGCTTAGTCTGCTTCTCCACGATTTAGTTTCTAGGATTTTTCTTTTTACGTTGCATGAAGAAGAAGAAAGAGGTGGTAGCGTGGGATAGGCCAGGCGAGTGGTTTTGTTGCGTAGTGATTAAAAATTACATGACCGGTTGATATCATGTTCACGTAATGTTTCCATGGCTTTTTATTAAACCTGGCATTTTGGTTCGTTTGGTGGTTTATATATTTTTGGGGTTGGCTTATACATTGGATGTATAGCCACCCCAGTGGTAAAACCATTCGCCTTTGAACCAAGGGGTCTGGGGTTCGAATCCCCCTCGCCCCAGACGCGCTTTTGTTGTTTTTATTTTTTATTTTTTCAGCAATTCTCTTAGTGTTTTGGGCCTAGCGAATCACTATTAACACCCCCCACCAGAAGGCCCAAATGTGAAATAACCACAACTTAGTTCATGTCAAGTTTCTAATGCACCCTCCTTTAATTTAATTTGTGACCACACTTTATTTTCATTTTCTTTTTACTTTCAATTAGTTAAAATATTTTTCTTCCATTCAAAAAATACCAAAAATTTAAAGATACATTTTAATATTTAATTTAATTTTCTAATTATTATGTTCACTTTTATGTTATTTTCACTTTATTTTAATAGTTATTTTAATTTAGTGAATTTAAGAATTTTATTTCAAACCTAATTTTGGACTTATTTTCTTTCAAACTTCCTTGGATAATTTTCTAAAGAAGTTTTAGGATATTTTTGAGAATGTTATTTTTGAGTGTGATCATCAACTTTATTTTGAAGATTTTGATTAAGTCTTATTTGAATTCTGGTTAACACCTCATCACCCTTGTCCATAATTTGTGACACTTCTTAAAGTTTGTCTTGTAGAGATAACTTTGTGTGGATATATTTGTCTCATTCCTTAGTTCTTGAATACCTTGCTATGCTTGCGTTCATTTATTCATGTTTGTTGTGAACTATTTCATTATCTTTTGCCATACTCATACATGGATGTATATATCATGCTTTGATGTTCATACTTGATTAATGCTACTAGCTTTCTTGATTGCTTATCCCCTTTGAGTCCTTGAACTCTCATGCTTATCACTCCTTTCAATCCCACTTCAACTCTTGTTTACATAAGAAGTTGTTATCTTCCCCTTCCTTCCAAAGGAAAGTCTCTCTATTGACTTCATGTCATAGATAGCTCAAATACCCTGTTAACCTCAAACCATTTCACAAGAGATAACCATTAATCTCTTCTCCTTCACGACGGTCTAACCCTTCACAATCCTTTCATAAGAGATAGCCATTAATCTCTTTCTCCTAACCAATCAATCCTTACAGGCTTTGCTTTCAAGCCTTTCACCCTACTTTCCCTTGGAACCTTGACCACAGTCAAGAGTTACTCACCCCCATTGAGGGGAACTACGAATGCTCTGATTCCATTCCTGTCAGGATACGTAGGCACGAGATACGATGTCTTGGCGAGCATACTTAGTGTATATATCCCTAGGTCTTTACCTTAGCACATTTCCCTTAGCAAGCAACTTTAACATAACACAATACTAACAAGAGGTTGTAATACCCCAAATTTTGACCACTAAGATTTCCCATCATTGTGCAAATCATCATCACAATATGGATGTACCTTTGTGCCTCATCAATCTCCTCAAGGAATTATTGAGCATTCACTACAATCAAGCTTAGGGTTTCAAGTCCTTTCAGAGCCTTTAGACAAATGATCAATCAAGGAATGACATGATCTTCAACTTGTCTAACCTCTTAAACATCCACAAAGGATCAAGAGGACTCCCACATCAAGAATTAGGCACAAGAGTGCAAAATTCCAGGTGGATCAAGCCTCAAGTTCATCTAATACAAAGTCAACTGACGCAAAAAGTCAACTGACACAAAAAGTCAAAGTTTGTCTTTTTGGTCAACTATGAACTTCACAAGCCATTACTCAGGAAAATATGATGGATGATTTAATTTGATTAAATTTAAATCAAGAAATCATGCAAAATTGCAAAATTGATCAAATTGAAAGAAACTTAGAATTTTTTTCTAAGTTAAAATTATGTTCAAGTGCACAACTTTTCAAGGTTGTAACTATTGATCCAAGCATCCATTGATTTTGAGTAAGAGCTACTTTTAAAGAGGGTATTTGATACTTCAACATTGTAGAAGGAATCAACTCAAAATATCATAAGGATTGAAAGATATAAGTGATCAAAGTTGGGAATTCTTAATGTCCAATGTTCTGACATTGCATAGGGACATCATTAATATTTTTTCAGCAAGAATGCCCCAACTTTAAGGACGTTTTTCTCCATGATCCAAGTTGAACCAGGTCTGGAGTCAAACATGAAAGTTGAAGTACGTTGTCTCAGCTTTCCAGAAAGTTATAGAACGTCCTTGTAGCATACTCGAGCAGGGAGATATGATTTTCGCAAGAAGCATTGATAAAGCAGAATTTTCATGACAACTTTTGGGACAGATTTGACTACACAAGTTCAAGACCATTTTTGATGACTTTGCAAGCTGAACCAAGACCAAAGTCAAACATCAAAGTTAAAGTATGTCATTAGGGCTTTCCAAAATGTATTAGAACTCCCATTAATTCAACTTGAGCAAGGAGTTATGAACCTCACAACAGGCCTTGCTCGAGCTGATTTTTTAGGACAGATTTTGTGCACTTTTCTTGTGCCAACCAATTTTCAAGTTTTGTCACCATGCAAGACAAGCATCAAAGATGCAATTCACTTCAATTCAAAATATCATAGTGGATTAAAATATACAAGTGATTAAAGTTTGGAATTATTAATGATCAAAGTTGTCAAATGTTTCAACATTTCATGGGACATCATTAATATTTTTTCAGCAAGAATGCCCCAACTTCAAGGACGTTTTTCTCCATGATCCAAGTTGAACCAGGTCTGGAGTCAAACATGAAAGTTGAAGTACGTTGTCTCAGCTTTCCAGAAAGTTATAGAACGTCCTTGTAGCATACTCGAGCAGGGAGATATGATTTTCGCAAGAAGCATTGATAAAGCAGAATTTTCATGACAACTTTTGGGACAGATTTGACTACACAAGTTCAAGACCATTTTTGATGACTTTTCAAGCTGAACCAAGACCAAAGTCAAACATCAAAGTTAAAGTATGTCATTAGAGCTTTCCAAAATGTATCAGAACTCCCATTAATTCAACTTGAGCAAGGAGTTATGAACCTCACAACAGGCCTTGCTCGAGCTGATTTTTTAGGACAGATTTTGTGCACTTTTCTTGTGCCACCCAATTTTCAAGTTTTGTCACCATGCAAGACAAGCATCAAAGATGCAATTCACTTCAATTCAAAATATCATAGTGGATTAAAATATACAAGTGATTAAAGTTTGGAATTATTAATGATCAAAGTTGTCAAATGTTTCAACATTTCATGGGACATCATTAATATTTTTTCAGCAAGAATGCCCCAACTTCAAGGACGTTTTTCTCCATGATCCAAGTTGAACCAGGTCTGGAGTCAAACATGAAAGTTGAAGTACGTTGTCTCAGCTTTCCAGAAAGGTGTAGAACGTCCTTGTAGCATAATCGAGCAGGGAGATATGATTTTCGCAAGAAGCAGTGATAATGCAGAATTTTCATGACAGCTTTTAGGACAGATTCGACTACACAAGTTCAAGGCCATTTTTGATGACTTTGCAAGCTGAACCAAGACCAAAGTCCAACATCAAAGTTGAAGTACGTTGTCTCAGCTTTCCAGAAAGGTGTAGAACGTCCTTGTAGCATACTCGAGCACGGAGTTATGAATTTTACAAAACGGCTTGCTGCAGCTGAATTTTTCATGGGACAGATTTGTACATTTCTTGTGCCACACGAATTTCCAAGCCTTGTCATCACTTTGGACACCTCTGAGGATCAAATCTAAAGGGGACAATCACTGAGCCAAGCCTCCAAAGTCCTTGGAACAAGAAGTAGCATGCTATTCCTAAAAATCCCTAAAAGAGGGACAAGACTCCAATTTTGGATTGGAGCATTTAATAGATGCTTAGAGGTGGCATGGACTGACACATTTGCAACTAAATTCAGTCAACATTCCTCCAACAAGTAGGGAACCAAAGCTCTGTGCCCTAACCTCTAGTCAATGGCTAGAGGAGACTTGGATTCTCATTGGACAACATTGGCCAAACCTCTGCTGCAGCCACCATTCACTGTTGCTGCGAAAACAAACTTGCTCTACTATAAATAGAGCTCATTTGTGCTCAGTTTGAGTACACCAAAGCCATCAAACAAATGCTTTCCTCAAAATCTCTTCTTTCACCTCAAATTTGCCTTCCAAAGCAAGTAATTATGAGTTTTTGAGCTTGAAAGCAATTCCACTCAAACTAATCACACACACACACACCTCATATATATCATATGTAAGTTGTGCAAACTATCACAAGTGACCTGTAATCACAAAATCACAAAGTCACTTCTCAAAACCTCAAAATGGCATTTTTTTGCATTTTTCAAGCCATGTCTTAATTCAGTCACTTTCCAAACCAGATAAAACCTCAAACACACTCCAAATATCATCCTTGAACTGTCCCAAATGGTTCCCAACATCTGGAACACCATTTGAGAGAGTTGCTATTTTGGTCACTTTTAACCCCTTTTGCAAGAAAGGGACAATTTGTGTTTTTGCAGGTACCAGTTGATTCTAATCATCCTAAAAGCTTCTAAGGGATCATTTGAGTGTGTCTAAAGCATCAAATCATTTCTGGAATAAGAGGCTTGACAGATTGCACAAAAACTCCAAAAAAGCTCAAAAAGAGGTAAGCATCACAACTTGGAATCCTTGAAATCATGCATTGCTTTGAAGTCCACTGATCATACACATCTCATACATGTTGTATATGTTGTATTTGGGCTAATTCACCATGTAATTCATGCCTGTATCAAAGTGTAGCACAGAAAATGCAATTATAGGTCCTTTTCAAAACCACTATCGGGTTTTGAGGAGGGAGTGTGATCTGAAAAAACTACCACCACCATTGGATTCCTTGTGAAATTCTGGGCCATATGCATATAAATTTTGTCTCAAACCATTAAGATTTGAGAAAGTTATGGGTGTTGGAAGTTTGATAAAAAAGATGTTGAAAACTCACGAGTGATGTCTCATGAGTGATGTTGTGACATCACATTCCTCTTTTTCTTAGTTTATCTTCAAAACTCAACCAATTTTTTCACATAGCAAAAATTATCATTTTCCAAATCTGTTTTACACACTTGTTATTCATACTCCATAATATTTTAATCCACCAAAAAATCACAAAAAATATTATTATTTGATATATTTTTAATATATTAAAAAATATTGTTTTAAATTGTTTTAAATGCTTTTAAAATGATTTCTTTTTCTTGATTTTTAAAACCAAAATGATTTTAAATATTCATGTGGATAAAATAATTTTTCATAAACCTTAATCACTGTTTATAACATGATTAATGATTTTATTTGATATTTTTTATCATTTTCTACTTGATTTTTCTTTGAAAAATGCTCTTTAAAAAATGAAATTAGGGTTTTTGATTAATTCAACCCTCATCAAACTTTTTCAAACATTCATGGGCCTCTATTAGAGTGTAAGACCCAACACCCTTGTACAGAAAACCTTTTTGGGCCTCACTTATTGTATAAGTCCCTCTGTACATTTTTAAACGGCGCGATCGTCGCCTTTTTTAAAATAAACCTGGGCCTACCCTCGAGTAGTAAGACCCATTTCTTTTTCTTAAAACTTTTTGGGCCTCTAATAGAGTGTAAGATCCAATCCTTTTTTTGACCAAATCATTTTTGGGCCTCAGTGTATTATATAAGTTCCGATACCGTCAAAAACCAACGGCGCGATCGTCGTCTTTTCAAAATAACCCTTGGGCCTCTCCTTGAGCTATAAGACCCATTCAAAAACACTTTGGGTCTCTAATAGAGTGTAAGACCCAACCCCCTTTTAACCAAAACCATTTTGGGCCTCACTTATTGTATAAGTCCCTCTGCGTTAAAAGAAACCCTCGGCGCGATCGCCATTTTTAACGAAAAATCAATTGGGCCTACCCTCATGTTATAAGCCCCACTTTTTTTCTTAAAACCTTTTTGGGCCTCTTGAGAGAGTGTAAGACCCATCCCTTTGTACAGAAAACCATTTTGGGCCTCAGTCACTTGTATAAGTCCCTCTGTACAAATTCAACAGTGCGCTCACTGATAAAACCCTGGGCCTCTCCTTGAGCTGTAAGCCCCAAATCTTTCTTTTTCAAAGCACTTTCTCCTTTGATTTTGAATATACTGTTGTTTTTAATCTTTCTTTGTTGAACAACTAACCAAACAGCATGGAAGCTCTACAACCGAGTAAGTGTTTATATGCTTTCATTTACCGCTTTCATATACATATAACTGTATTGTGGGGCTGTTTCGCTGTAAGTCTTCTTTCATAAACTCATATCAACTGTGTAATAATAGTATAGATATTTAGAGTTTCCCCGGCAACTACGTCTAGCACTAGGTAAAGCCATTTCAATCACTCTTAGAAATAGTCTAAACTAGATCTCCATAGGATTACCAGACACAGTCTTCCCTCCTTTTGGGGTTAAACAATATGGAGATATGAAAGGCAGCATTCCCTGTGAACCCTTTCATAGACTGTCACTCATAGAAGTTGTCAAAGAAACTCTATTCCCCAGAGATGATCTCTTCTCCGTGAATTGCATCTCTTGAGTTTCTTCCAAATTCTCGAACTTTCCTGACTTTGATCTATTCTCGGTGAATAGCATTGCCTTGAATTTCTCGGGGTTTGGGGACCCACAGGCTTCTTAAAAGCACTTGTCAAGAAACTCTACTCCCCAGAGATGATCTTTTCTCCGTGAATGGCATCTCTTGAGTTTCTTCCAAATTCTCAAACTTTCCTGACTTTGATCTATTCTCGGTGAATAGCATTGCCTTGAATTTCTCGGGGTTTAGGGACCCATCGACTTCTTAAAAGCAATCGGCCTCCTCTTGGGCATCGTACAAGGACCCACAGGCTTCCTAAAAGCAACCCCGCCTCCTCTTGGGCTTAGTACAAGGACCCGCCGGCTTCTTAGAAGTATTCACAGCCTCCTCTTAGGCTTCGTATAATGATCTCTTCCTCCGGGAATGATAGCCTCCTCTTGGGCTTCGTACAAGGACCAATCGGCTTCTTAAAAGTTTCCAGCCTCCTCTTGGGCTTCGTACAAATTATCCCGATGACCTCCTAGAGGTATAGGAACAGAACCTAGTCATCTTCATAGAACAGTCCTTTCATAGAGTCTACTACTATTTCGCAAAGCATAGTACAAAAGATAAAGCTCTAGACACGGACAGTCTAATATCCTTGAGTCTCAACGACATTCTCAAGTGACCCCTTCGTTAAATAGGAAGAAAACCCGTAGACTTGGACAGTCTCAATACCCTTCGGATTTCCCACTTCCTTAAAGAACAGGAATAACCCGGATCCTCGAATCAAATCCTTGAGTACAGTGTTGCTCATATAAGAACTGATTTTCTCTTTCAAAATCAGTATATTGGACCTGTCACTTAAACAGTTACCATGGCCTCCTCTTGGGCTTTGTACAATGATTCTCCCCAGCGGAGTCAAACAATGTTTAGCCTCTCTATCGGGCTTTGTACGAGACACATAAGAGACTCCCTTGTTGAGTCAATCACCCTTTTCGCCTCCATCTCGAGCTTTATACGAGATACAAAAAGGTTCTTATTGAGCCAAACAAACAATCGCCTCCATCTCGGGCTTTATACGAGATACCAAAAGACTCCATCGTCGAGTCAAAACCTTTTCGCCTCCATCTCGGGCTTTATACGAGATACCAAAAGACTCCATCGTCGAGTCAAAACCTTTTCGCCTCCATCTCGGGCTTTGTACGAGATACAGAGACTCTCTTGTTGAGTCAAACTTTTCGCCTCCATCTCGGGCTTCGTACGAGATACAAAAACACTCTCTTGTTGAGTATAAAAGATTCTCCTGTTGAGTCAACCCTTTTAGCCTCTCTCTCGGGCTTTGTACGAGACACATATTAGCCTCCTCTTAGGCTTTGTATAAGAAAACCACTGGTTAATCCAATTAACCTTTTAGCATCAAAGCTGTGCCTCGTTCACAGTACACAAACATCAACCACTCCTTCCCCTTCATCTAATTGCTGTAAGCGGCAAGCCTCTGGATCATCTACATCCATGCCACTGTCCCTCTTTTAGCATGAGAAATTCCTAAGGAAAGATAGCATTGCTCTACACTAAGTTAAAGTCTTATCCTTTAGGTTAAAATCCCCTATAAAAGAAATTATGGCATTACTAGGATCCGCGTATCCCGGTTAAAGTAATCCTCCTTTATAACCAGTCACCCAACAGTTGTGACAGACAAACCCTTCTTTAGAGATGACAAATTCTCTCTAAAGTCGAGGTCCTTCAGCTTCACGTCTTGGGCTTTGAACAAGACACAAATAGACTTTTTAGCTTCACATCTTGGGCTTTGAACAAGATACAAATTTCCTTTTCGCTTCACGTCTTGGGCTTTGAACAAGACACCAAACACCCATTTCCTCCCATAGAATAGGAGGAACTACGAATGCTCTGATTTCCCTGTTTCGGTAAACGGGAATACGTAGGCATAAGATCGAAAGAAAAGATCTTAGCGAGCACAATCAACAAAAAACCAAAATCCCATACTCTCACATACCTATCAAAAAGCATCAGTCCTAACATCCTAATCCTTGTTCCCCGCCAGAAACCTTCTGTCAAGATAAAAAGAAAGAAATCAGTATTGGCAAAAATACAAATAACCAATACAAAGGCCCCCCCACATTGATATCATTCGTAACTTAACAGATCGCGGTTTAAACTCAGTATGCAAAGCAGGGTTAATTGGAGACATCTATTTCCCTTCCTTCATCAGCTCACAATAGGATAAAAAATGAACCGACCTGTAGTTTTAAGCTCAACCACAGAGAGCGACCAACGCTTAAGAACTGCGTCCAAAATCGCTCGCTACAGAAAAATGGCGCCCACCGTGGGGCTTTCTTCTGATTTCCTTTTTCACCTCTTTTGTGAATACCACAGATTGGGGCTTCCGCCGGGGAACCCATTTTCTGTCAGGAACTTAGGAATCATATCTTTAAAAGTCTAGGATGATTAGGACAAATATATATACTGCTTTTCCTAATTGTTATACATGTTTATTTTTCTGCTAATGGGAATGCGGGTGATGCCGTATGTGGAAAGAATGAGTATACACCTAAGATAAGTGATGGCGACGGGGTCGACCATCAACCTCAGTGGAGGCTGACCAGCGCAACCCATTCTCTCACCTAGACAATGGGCCGGTTGTTAAGTCTGAGAAGCTGAGGAGCCAAACCCTTTCGTAGTGCGGAAACTATCGAAAATAGTTGTTACGCGATACTACCCTCATTTGAGGCTGGTGATCTATTCTCGGAGAATGGCACTTACTCCAAGATTGCTCTACAACTCACTGGCGATCCGTTTGTTGTTTTTCTTTCCTGGGAGGAGCTAATGATAATGAGTACAGGCACAAAAATCACCCTAGTATAAACCTTTGGGGATGGGTAGAGCCTTGACTTCATGACAACGACCCTTTGACCCCATGTTTTTTCTATGTTTTTGTGTGCTGCATTCATGCATTCATCTAAAAAACATTAAAACATTCAAAAAACTTCTCTTCTAGTCTCTCTGTTTTTCAAATTAAACTAAGACTGTGATTGTAAATATCAGAGAAAAGGATTACACTAATGGATTTCGGTAGAAGGAGAACTCACCAGTATACCTTCAAGGTTCCAAAACTAGAGGATTTGAGAAGGTTAGCGAGGATGATCACTAACTCTGAGGCTTTCAGAGCCAAGCACGAAGGTTTGCTACCACTATTAAGAGTCCATGTGATTGAGGGAATCATGGATGCGCTCATTCAGTTTTATGATCCGGTTTATCACTGTTTCACATTCCCGGATTACCAGCTATCACCAACGCTGGAGGAGTATTCTCATCTGATTGATCTACATATCACGGATCAAGCTCCATTTTTTGGACTGGACGAAATTCCAAAGAATCAGACTATTGCAAGAGCAATTCATTTGGACGAGTCTGAAGTTAGGACTCACCTAACCACTAAGGGTGGCATCCAAGGTTTGCCAGCCCAGTTCTTGACGAAGAAAGCCCTGTACTTCGCCAGTATCGGGAATGTAACTGCTTTAGAAAGCATCTTTGTCTTGCTCACCTACGGGTTATTTTTGTTTCCTAACATCAATAACTTCGTCGATATTAACTCCATTAAGGTTTTTCTCATTGGGAACCCTGTGCCGACTTTGCTCGCAGATGCGTATCATTCTGTACACCTGGAAAATTTGTACAGCGGAGGGGAGATCACATGCTGTGTACTTTTGCTTTACAAATGGTTTATCTCTTACTTGCCAAAGTCTGCTGCTTTTTGGGATTGCAAGAGTGCCTTACGTTGGTCGCAGAAGATCATGTCTCTTACCAACTCTGATATAGATTGGTGTAATAGGATTTATGAGGGAATCAGAATCATTGACTGTTGTGGAAACTTCCCCAACGTACCCCTCATAGGAACTAAAGGAGGAATCAACTACCATCCGGTATTGGTTCGCCGTCAATTTGGATACCCGATGAGACACATCCCACGGGGTGTTCATCTGGAAGGTCTTTTCTTCAAGGAAGAAGAAAGTGATAGAGCACTAAAGATGGAAATAGTGCACGCTTGGAAACATATTCATAAGAAAGGACGGGAGTCTCTAGGAAAACCGGACTGTGTCTCGGTGGAGCCTTATCTCCATTGGGTACAAGCTAGAGCTCTCAAGCTAAAGATACCTTATCCTCGTTACGGAATCCTTCCGCCGAGGGAATCTGTCATGTACTTCATGACGGAAACTGAAAGGCTTCAGGTTACTCTCAATAAAGTTCAAAAGGAGAGAAGGTCTTGGAAGAACAAGTACCGCACCCTCGACGTAGAGTGCATCAAAATACAGCAATTACTGAAAGAAAAAGATGCTCTGATTGAAATTTTGGAGCAACATGCTGTAGAGAATCAGGATGATCAAAGGAATTTGCTCGCTCCTTTCACCTGGCAAAGGAATGACGACCCGACAACGGCCTAAGAGCCCCGGTCAAAGAAAAGGAAAGTACCAGAGTCAGCACCCGATTTCTCTTCAGAGAGGACTCAGGACCCATTAGATTAGGTTTCTATTCCTGCACCTTGTAATCTACTGTATTTCCATTTCTGTAATCCTTTGAATTTCAATAAAAAGAGGTCTCCCCACTGTTTGATATTTGCAATCTAATTGTCGAAGTTTATTTTGATTAAACCAAAAAAACAATTAATATAATCATTGCATTAATCATTCTCACATCGCGTATTCTTCTTACCTACGAATCTCACGTTTGTGTCTCGGTTCTAGAGTCAAACTGTCTCATTCGTATAATACTCGGGCCAATCGTCAGAAAAAAGATGGATGATCTTGAGGAAGAGAACAGAGAATTGAAAGAAGAGATCGACGCTCTAAGAGAGGATATGAGAAAGCTTCGTAACGACATGCAAGCCATGGCAGAAGCTCAGCTACAAAGAACTGTGATCTCAGAGATCACCTCAACGCCCATAGTGGAGAGGTATGATCCTAGGTATCAGATACCGAAAGATAGTCCTTGGGGCATGCCTGTTAACTATATCCCGGAAGGATATGTTCCGCCGATCACTGAAGATCAGGGAATCACAACAGAAGCCGTTGGGCCTGAAGGTTACAAACTTCGGGAAAGCGAAGATGCCAGGGGAATACTGAAGACTCCTGAAGGTTACAAACTTTGGGAAACGCCAAGACTCACTGTCGTAGTCACGGTACCATCCCCTGTGGTGCACACTGTCCCGGAAGGACAGATTCCACCAACACCTTCTGGTAAGAAGGAAACTATGTTTGACAGAATGGATGAATTCCAGGAACAGTTCTTGGAAATGCAGAAGGAACTGCAGGCCATTCGCGGTCAGGATTTATTTGGAAAGGACGCCGCAGATCTCTGCTTGGTCCCAAATGTGAAAGTCCCGCACAAGTTCCAAGTGCCCGACTTTGAAAAATATAAGGGTAACTCTTGCCCTCAAAGCCATTTGGTGATGTACGCTCGGCGAATGTCAGCTCAGACGGAGAATCAGGACCTACTAATTCACTACTTTCAGGATAGTTTAACCGGTGCCGCACTCAAATGGTACATGGGTTTAAACCGTACTACGATCAGTACATTCAGAGATCTTGGTACTGCCTTCGTCCAATAATACAAATACAATTTGGACATGGCACCCGACAGAGATCAACTCAGATCGATGTCGCAAAAGGACAAGGAAACCTTTAAGGAGTATGCTCAAAGGTGGCGTAAAATTGCCGCTCAAATTTGTCCACCTCTTGAGGAAAAAGAGATGACAAAGATCTTCTTAAAGACCTTAAGCTCATTTTACTATGACCGAATGGTTGCCAGTGCGCCCAGTGATTTCACCGAAATGGTCGGCATGGGTGTACGTCTTGAGGAAGCCGTCCGAGAAGGACGTTTGGTAAAAGACACTGGATCGACGAGCAGTACTAAAAAATACGGTAGTACTCTCCCTAAGAAAAAAGAGCAAGATATTGGGAATATCTCTCTCGGAAAGCAAAGACGATGTTATCAACCAGTAGCAGCTGTGACTCCTGCTATCAACCCTGCGTCTATTCCTACGTATCAACCTCAGGTTGCGCAGAGCCAACCTGACCAGCAAAGGACACAACAACCTCTTCAGCAGGCTCGTCCTCCATATAACAACAACCGTACAACGCGGCCGCCAGGATTTGATCCTATACCCGTGACGTACGCAGAACTGTTTCCATTACTACTGGCTAAGGGGCACATTCAGACTAAATCTCCTCTTACAGTACCGGAAAATCCTCCTTTTTGGTTTAAGGTGTATCAAACTTGCCCTTATCATCAAGGAGGTTCAGGGCATAACATAGAGACTTGTCTCAATTTCAAGTCCGACGTGCAAAAGCTTGTTAGGAGCGGGATCTTATCTTTCAAAGATACGAATCCCAATGTTCTCACGAACCCGCTGCCTCAGCATGAGAAGGCTGCAGTCAATCTGATTGAGAAAGAGACTAACAATGTCTATCAAATTCACGATGTACTCTTGTTGAAAACTAATCTGGTCAAGATGCATTGTAAACAGAGTGGATATGGCCATGTGCCACCTCATAATTATCATCAGTGTGATATCTGTTCTAAAGACAACCAGGGATGTTCTGTGGTGCAAGCAGCTCTACAGGAACAAATGGATCTTGGATGGATCCAGGAGCACCGAGTTCATGGAGTTAACACGGTCTATACGAATTCTAACATCATTCAAAACCACGACATCCGTGCGATGAATGTCAACTTGGTGGCGATGCACTCAAGGCAAAGCCAGTATCATAATCTTCCGCGACACGATTACAGTTCTTGTCTGATTTGCTCGGTAAACAAACATGGATGCTCTTTCATACAAGAGGCCCTCCAGCGTCAGATGGATCTTGGATGGATCCAAGACTACCATGATAGGAACTCCTATCAGATCAACATGGTTCAGATCTTCGATATTCGCGTGATGAATACCAACCTGGTAGAGTTACATGCTGAGCAGGTCCGACTCGGATTCTTAATATCACATGACTATCAAAGCTATAAAGCGGGTTGCGAAAAAGATCAGGGTTGTACCCTTGTCCAGGAGGCACTTCAGTACTTGTTAAATCATTGGTGGATGCCAATCTACATGGACGAAGATACTCAGCAAATTAGTATCAATAATAGAAACCCCACTCGGCGTCAGAGTCAGGATGTCCGATCAGTGGAAGCTAACCTAGTGAGGTTACATTGTATTCAAAGTGGGCGTGGCCAGGTGCCACCACACAACTATGACAGTTGTAGCGTCTGTTCGGAAAGTAACCAAGGGTGTTACCTTGTGAGAGCAGCTCTTCAGGGTCAGGTGGATCGTGGAGAGATTCGCCCATATCCGGGTTCTGGACCCATCAACTGGACGCCAAACTACCTTGCCGATCAAGTTGAGGATGTTGTCACGATCGCTGGTCACCACAGGACCAGGGATGTTTTTGCCATTATTCCTCTACTTGACGAATCTAAAGTTCCTAACCGAGAACGAATCGAGATCACTTATGATGGTCAGAAAAATCAGAAGGTTCCCATAGTCATCTATCTGCCAGGACCACTACCGTATGAATCAACTAAGGCTATCCCTTACAAATACGGTGCAACAATAGTCGAAAATGGAAAGGAAATTCCATTACCCTCCGTCGTGAATATTGCAGACATCATTCGAGTAACACGGAGTGGTAGAATCTTCAATCGAGGGGGTTTGGGAAGTTAACAAAGAAAAGGAACTTCAGACAGAAGCTCCCGATCCACCAATCGGTCAATCCAGTAATCCCGACCTTTCAAAAAATGATAATGAGATGTTGAAGCTCATCCAAAGGAGTGAGTATAACATTGTTGATCAACTGTTACAGACTCCTTCAAAGATCTCTGTGTTATAACTGTTACTCAGTTTAGAAGCGCATAGGGAGGCTCTACAGAAAGTCTTGGAGCAGGCCTTTGTGGAACAGGATGAAACAATCAGACAGTTCGATAGTATTGTCTCTAATACCACTTCCTGCAATAATTTGGGATTTAGTGATGAGGAATTACCCGAAGAGGGTCGCCATCATAACATGGCGCTCAATATCACAGTTAACTGCCAGGACGATGCTTTAGCCAGCGTACTGGTAGACACAGGGTCAGCCCTGAATGTTATGCCGAAGTCCACTTTGATGCAATTATCATTCAAAGGACCTCCGATGAGGGTTAGCGAGGTTGTCGTCAAAGCATTCGATGGATCCAGTAAAATGGTTATCGGCGAAGTTGATCTTCCCATAACAATTGGTCCTCACACTTTCCAAGTCACTTTCCAGATCATGGACATCCGGGCAACATACAGTTGTTTATTAGGAAGACCTTGGATACATCAGGCTAGAGCGGTCACTTCGACCCTCCACCAAAAGCTAAAGTTTAACCAAAACGGCCAACTCATCACAGTCTGTGGAGAACAGGCCTTGCTCGTGAGTAACTTATCATCATCTGCTTGTGTAGAACCCGAGGAGGTTATTGGAACTCAGTTCCAAGCACTGTCGGTGAGCAAGGACAATCATTTCAAAGGAGGAACCTCGATTTCCTCATACAACGATGCTATCAAAGCGGTCGAGAGTATCGATACAACCGGATGGGGACAGCTTGTCATGCCCATTGACAATAAAACAAAGAAGGGTCTTGGTTTTTCTGCAACCTGTACCCAGACAGCTGCCAACGATGAAAGTCTTCATCCCCTTCAAAACTTCTTCCACAGTGGAGGTTTCCTTCACCCAGTGTCTCAGACAGTTCATGCTATCAATGAGGAAGATCCCTCTGACACAGATGAAGAATGGAAGTCCTACCTTAACAATGACGGTTATATGTCTCAGGAAGAGGTACCTATGCCTTTTTGCTTTCCTACAGAAAGTCTGAGATTTATACCAAGATCAGATGTCGAAATGATCTACGGGGATTGTGATCCGGAAGGATGCCGCGCTCCGCCAAATTCATTAGAGGAAGACACTCCGATGAAAGATAATTTTGACTACACCTACTATGGCCCAATGGATGGTCTGCCAATGTGGCAACCTTACCCAGGAAACTTGGGGCAAGAAAGTCGGCCGAACAATGAAAATCAGCTGACCGTCATTGACCAGAATACCTGTGTCCCCACCATGTCATGGGATCAACACTCAGGTCATTCAGAAACTACTCAACATGAAGATGAATTCGCAACATTTGCAGGACTTGAATTCATCAACTATGCTTTTCCTGAGGTCAACATCATCGAGAAAGATGACTCCTCCAGTTCCAAAGAAGTGTGGGACACCCTGGGAGAACCAAGTGGAAAATACGACTACATGATCAAGTACACTGCTCCTGAAAGCTCTCGTATCGGGCTCGAAGATATCCAGCCAACTGGATGGGGAGATACAGCTGGGAGCATAAATGCTATGCAAAATACAACTGAGGAATCCTCCTACTACAATTCTGCCTGGGAGACAGATTCCAATTATCCTGCTCCACCAGAAATCAGCGTTATTTCTGAAGACAAATCAAGGAAGGTGTCAGACTTTGTGATTCACCAAGGAGTTCGCCGCCAATGGGTTGCTGTCGAGATTCCGAAGGTCGTTCATCAGTCAAAGTAATTTCCATCTTTAACCTTTCACCCTGCCCAGGTGAAACAGATGTTTTGATAGGGCTCGCTTTCTGTAAATTTCCCTCTTCGCTTTGCCCAAAGCGACAGAGTTTTGTTTTATAGGGCTGTAGTTTCAAGAATCGACTGATCATAAATAAAATAACGTCTTTCTGTAATTTCCGCATTTATTGCTGTTTTCTCTTTTTGCTTTTTCAGAAAATGGTAATCCTAAAAAACATTTAAAAATAAAAACAAGCAGTAAAATAAATACACTGCACACACTTGCATTTTCTCTATCTCTTCTAAACACAAATCATCACGTCATGCAGATTGCTTGTTTTAAACCCCGTTGAAACATACGATCCGATGCCTTCTCCCGACTTTGAGTTCCCGGTATTTGGGGCTGAAGAAGAAGTTGACAACGAAATTCCAGAAGAGATCTTCCGATTAATCAGACAAGAGGAAAGGTCCATTGAACCTCACAAAGAACCGTTGGAAACGGTAAACTTGGGTTCGGAAAAAGAGAGAAAAGAAATCAGGATTGGGGCACTGCTCAGTCCAACTGCCAAAGAGGGTTTGATAAAGCTTCTCAAAGAATTCCCTGATGTATTCGCTTGGTCCTATCAGGATATGCCAGGGTTGGATACCAGCATCGTGGAACATCACTTACCGTTAAGATCGGAATGTCCGCCAGTCTAGCAGAGGTTGAAACGGACTCACCCGGACATGGCCATCAAAATCAAAGAGGAGGTACAGAAACAGATTGACGCGGGTTTCCTCGCCACATCAGAATATCCTCAATGGTTATCCAACATCGTACCCGTTCCCAAAAAGGACGGAAAAGTCAGAATGTGTGTTGATTACAAGGATCTGAACAAGGCAAGTCCAAAGGACGACTTTCCTTTACCACACATTGACATGCTGGTAGACAGCACAGCAAAGTTCAAAATTTTATCCTTCATGGATGGATTCTCGGGCTATAATCAGATCAAAATGGCGCCGAAAGACATGGAGAAAACTTCGTTCATTACCCCATGGGGTACCTTTTGTTACAAGGTAATGCCGTTCGGTTTGAAGAACGCCGAGGCAACCTATCAAAGGGCCATGACTACTCTGTTTCATGACATGATACATAAGGAAATCGAGGTATATGTCGATGATATGATTGCAAAATCAAAAACAGAGGGTGAGCACGTTGAACATCTGTCAAAATTGTTCGAACGTTTAAGAAAGTTCAAGCTCCGCTTGAATCCCAACAAGTGCACCTTCGGTGTCCGTTCAGGGAAACTCTTAGGGTTCATCGTCAGCCAGAAAGGAGTTGAGGTTGATCCTGACAAGGTCAAGGCCATTCAATAAATTCCTTCTCCAAAAACTGAAAAACAAGTCAGAGGATTCCTGGGACGTTTGAACTGCATCTCTAGATTCATATTCCTCATGACCGCGACATGCGCGCCGATCTTCAAACTGCTCAAGAAGATACAATCATTTCTCACTGATTCGCGAGGCAAGTGGACTCCGAAGATGGCCCCTATGTGGTCACGAAAGCTTTCTCAGGCGGTACCTTGAGACTTGCAACCATGGACGGAGAGGAATTTGCCTACCCCACGAATGTTGATGTAGTCAAGAAATACTTCGCCTAAACTAAAAAAAAAAAAAAAAACGTCTCGGTGGATTGAAAACCCGAAAGGGCGGTCCAGGAAAAAATTAGAGACATGAAAAAAAAATCATCCCGGTGGATTGGAAACATCATAGTACAATCCAGGCAAAAATTAGCTATAATGACAAGTAACTATGTTCAACAGAGGCAAGTCCCTCAGCAGCAGCAGTTACATCATCTATCAGAAAACTCCAGTCAAGGTCATCTTTGACAGAAGCTCAGGATGCCCCGAATTCAAAGTTGGTAGAAGGATAGTGGTCGTTATGTTTCAACGTAGCCCTTTTCCCTGTAAATTACCATTTTCTAACTTTGTATATACTCTTTGGAATCACGCGTTTTGCTGATCTCCATCTTATCAATAAAATTTGAGCCTTGTGCTTTTGTTTGTAATTCTTGTTTGTTTTAGCTTTATAGAACGACGTTGTTAACATGACTAACGATTCTTGAAATGAAACAAAAATGAATTTACTTGTTAAAACTTTTTCTGCTTTTAAAATAAAGATGGCAATTTCTTTTGACTGTTAAACATCAGAAGAATGTCGGTCGCTTCTCCAGAAGTAAGCGAACTTTAAAGTACAGAATCAAAGTACTCCTTCTAGGCCCAGTACGCCTGAATAAAGGGATCGACTGTGTCAGAGACCTTTTTTCGTCTGACATCCACGACAGAGTTCTTACCTCCTAAGCCCGATCAACGGTATTCCCCGCAGGGATTATCTCTCCAAAGCAAGGTAGAATTGCTATCTTGAACCAGCAATATCTCTATACGCCCCGCGATGGCCGAGTATCCAGTCGTGTTCATTTTTTAGTTTGTGTGTCGCGTCAGTTTTGTCCGCATATACATACATACATCATGCATTATTGATTTGCATTCACATTTCATATTGCATCACTATCACTCTAGTCGGTCTTGTCCCCTAGTGATAGAAGTTCTCTCAATCGAGTCATCAGTTCTTGCCTCGTCAGGAAACGCTGTGTCTGAACAGCCTAGCCTCCAGTTTACTTCTGGAATGAAGTTGGTCCTTGACCACTTTGATAACTTGAACCTCTGAAAAGCCAGAGAAAACTTTCAACAAATGTCACTCTTCGCCATTGAAGATGATACCCTTGATTCCCAGATTAAGGAAAATCCACAGAGAAATCCTCGTAATCAGAGATTCGGCAGCACGTCAGTTTCGCTCCGAAAAAAAAAAACCGCTGATGAAAAGGTCATCGGCACCTCAAAATTGGACCCCATCATATGGCATTTCTCCAGGAAGATCCCGAAAAAAGTATGATGTAAGATCCCAAGCGACAGCAGTCTCTCAAGAGACCTGCTTTCCCCAGTAGAAACAAATGGCGTCTCCAACAGAGAAGTTTGTGCAACTCTACAACTCAGACGACTGGGTTCCCCAGCAAGTCTGACATCAAAAGTTTTTCCGTCAAATGGCATATCTCCAGGAAAATTCGGCGAGAAGTTTGAGGAAAGCCGCTACAAATAGCGTCCCTTGTCAATAAAGTTTATTGACAAAAGAAACTAAGACCAGTTCCTTGGCTGAAGACCAGGATCGAGGGGAAGTTTTTTCAGAAACTAAGACCAGTTCCTTGGTAGGAAACCAGGATCGAGGGGAAGTTTATTTCAGAAACTAAGACCAGTTCCTTGGTAGGAAACCAGGATCGAGGGGAAGTTTATTTCAGAAACTAAGACCAGTTCCTTGGTAGGAAACCAGGATCGAGGGGAAGTTTATTTCAGAAACTAAGACCAGTTCCTTGGTAGGAAACCAGGATCGAGGGGAAGTTCATCTCAAAAGAAAACTGAGACCAGTTCCTTGGTAGGAAACCAGGATCGAGGGGAAGTTTACCTTTTCTAAGCATCATCGCTTAGCAAAAGAAGATGAATGCGTAAGCTGCCATTCATAACCACCATCAAAATTTCGGGTATTCCGATATTTAATCCTCTTGCACCCTGAATGCCCGAATACCTTCGTCATTCACACCTTCGGGTCCAAGAAGATTAAATAGGGGCATCTGTAATACCCCAAATTTTGACCACTAAGATTTCCCATCATTGTGCAAATCATCATCACAATATGGATGTACCTTTGTGCCTCATCAATCTCCTCAAGGAATTGTTGAGCATTCACTACAATCAAGCTTACGGTTTCAAGCCCTCTCAGAGCCTTTAGACAAATGATCAATCAAGGAATGACATGATCTTCAACTTGTCTAACCTCTTAAACATCCACAAAGGATCAAGAGGACTCCCACATCAAGAATTAGGCACAAGAGTGCAAAATTCCAGGTGGATCAAGCCTCAAGTTCATCTAATACAAAGTCAACTGACGCAAAAAGTCAACTGACGCAAAAAGTCAAAGTTTGACTTTTTGGTCAACTATGAGCTTCACAAGCCATTACTCAGGAAAATATGATGGATGATTTAATTTGATTAAATTTAAATCAACAAATCATGCAAAATTGCAAAATTGATCAAATTGAAAGAAACTTAGAAATTTTTTCTAAGTTAAAATTATGTTCAAGTGCACAACTTTTCAAGGTTGTAACTATTGATCCAAGCATCCATTGATTTTGAGTTAGAGCTACTTTTAAAGAGGGTATTTGATACTTCAACATTGTAGAAGGAATCAACTCAAAATATCATAAGGATTGAAAGATATAAGTGATCAAAGTTGGGAATTCTTAATGTCCAATTCTCTGACTTTGCATAGGGACATCATTAATATTTTTTCAGCAAGAATGCCCCAACTTTAAGGACGTTTTTCTCCATGATCCAAGTTGAACCAGGTCTGGAGTCAAACATGAAAGTTGAAGTACATTGTCTCAGCTTTCCAGAAAGTTATAGAACGTCCTTGTAGCATACTCGAGCAGGGAGATATGATTTTCGCAAGAAGCATTGATAAAGCAGAATTTTCATGACAGCTTTTGGGACAGATTTGACTACACAAGTTCAAGACCATTTTTGATGACTTTGCAAGCTGAACCAAGACCAAAGTCAAACATAAAAGTTAAAGTATGTCATTAGGGCTTTCCAAAATGTATTAGAACTCCCATTAATTCAACTTGAGCAAGGAGTTATGAACCTCACAACAGGCCTTGCTCGAGCTGATTTTTTAGGACAGATTTTGTGCACTTTTCTTGTGCCACCCAATTTTCAAGTTTTGTCACCATGCAAGACAAGCATCAAAGATGCAATTCACTTCAATTCAAAATATCATAGTGGATTAAAATATACAAGTGATTAAAGTTTGGAATTATTAATGATCAAAGTTGTCAAATGTTTCAACATTTCATGGGACATCATTAATATTTTTTCAGCAAGAATGCCCCAACTTCAAGGACGTTTTTCTCCATGATCCAAGTTGACCAAGGTCTGGAGTCAAACATGAAAGTTGAATTACGTTGTCTCAGCTTTCCAGAAAGGTGTAGAACGTCCTTGTAGCATACTCGAGCAGGGAGATATGATTTTCGCAAGAAGCAGTGATAAAGCAGAATTTTCATGACAGCTTTTACGACAGATTCGACTACACAAGTGCAAGGCCATTTTTGATGACTTTGCAAGCTGAACCAAGACCAAAGTCCAACATCAAAGTTGAAGTACGTTGTCTCAGCTTTCTAGAAAGGTGTAGAACGTCCTTGTAGCATACTCGAGCAGGGAGTTATGAATGTTACAAAACGGCTTGCTGCAGCTGAATTTTTCATGGGACAGATTTGCACATTTCTTATGCCACACGAATTTCCAAGCCTTGTCATCACTTTGGACACCTCTGAGGATCAAATCTAAAGGGGACAATCACTGAGCCAAGCCTCCAAAGTCCTTGGAACAAGAAGTAGCATGCTATTCCTAAAAATCCCTAAAAGAGGGACAAGACTCCAATTTTGGATTGGAGCATTTAATAGATGCTTAGAGGTGGCATGGACTGACACATTTGCAACTGAATTCAGTCAACATTCCTCCAACAAGTAGGGAACCAAAGCTCTGTGCCCTAACCTCTAGTCAATGGCTAGAGGAGACTTGGATTCTCATTGGACAACATTGGCCAAACCTCTGCTGCAGCCACCATTCACTGTTGCTGCGAAAACAAACTTGCTCTACCATAAATAGAGCTCATTTGTGCTCAGTTTGAGTACACCAAAGCCATCAAACAGATGCTTTCCTCAAAATCTCTTCTTTCACCTCAAATTTGCCTTCCAAAGCAAGTAATTCTGAGTTTTTGAGCTTGAAAGCAATTCCACTCAAACTAATCACACACACACACCTCATATATATCATATGTAAGTTGTGCAAACTATCACAAGTGACCTGTAATCACAAAATCACAAAGTCACTTCTCAAAACCTCAAAATGGCACTTTTTGCATTTTTCAAGCCATGTCTTGATTCAGTCACTTTCCAAACCAGATAAAACCTCAAACACACTCCAAATATCATCCTTGAACTGTCCCAAATGGTTCCCAACATCTGGAACACCATTTGAGAGAGTTGCTATTTTGGTCACTTTTAACCCCTTTTGCAAGAAAGGGACAGTTTGTGTTTTTGCAGGTACCAGTTGATTCCAATCATCCTAAAAGCTTCTAAGGGATCATTTGAGTGTGTCTAAAGCATCAAATCATTTCTGGAATAAGAGGCTTGACAGATTGCACAAAAACTCCAAAAAAGCTCAAAAAGAGGTAAGCATCACAACTTGGAATCCTTGAAATCATGCATTGCTTTGAAGTCCACTGATCATACACATCTCATACATGTTGTATATGTTGTATTTGGGCTAATTCACCATGTAATTCATGCCTGTATCGAAGTGTAGCACATAAAATGCAATTATAGGTCCTTTTCAAAACCACTATCGGGTTTTGAGGAGGGAGTGTGATCTGAAAAAACTACCACCGCCATTGGATTCCTTGTGAAATTCTGGGCCAGATGCATATAAATTTTGTCTCAAACCATTAAGATTTGAGAAAGTTATGGGTGTTGGAAGTTTGATAAAAAAGATGTTGAAAACTCACGAGTGATGTCTCATGAGTGATGTTGTGACATCACATTCCTCTTTTTCTTAGTTTATCTTCAAAACTCAACCAATTTTTTCACATAGCAAAAATTATCATTTTCCAAATCTGTTTTATACACTTGTTATTCATACTCCATAATATTTTAACCCACCAAAAAATCACAAAAAATATTATTATTTGATATATTTTTAATATATTCAAAAATATTGTTTTAAATTGTTTTAAATGCTTTTAAAATGATTTCTTTTTCTTGATTTTTAAAACCAAAATGATTTTAAATATTCATGTGGATAAAATACTTTTTCATAAACCTTAATCACTGTTTATAACATGATTAATGATTTTATTTGATATTTTTTATCATTTTTTACTTGATTTTTCTTTGAAAAATGCTCTTTAAAAAATGAAATTAGGGTTTTTGATTAATTCAACCCTCATCAAACTTTTTCAAACATTCATGGGCCTCTATTAGAGTGTAAGACCCAACACCCTGGTACAGAAAACCTTTTTGGGCCTCACTTATTGTATAAGTCCCTCTGTACATTTTTAAACGGCGCGATCGTCGCCTTTTTTAAAATAAACCTGGACCTACCCTCGAGTAGTAAGACCCATTTATTTTTCTTAAAACTTTTTGGGCCTCTAATAGAGTGTAAGACCCAATCCTTTTTTTGATCAAATCATTTTTGGGCCTCAGTGTATTGTATAAGTCCCGATACCGTCAAAAACCAACGGCGCGATCGTCGTCTTTTCAAAATAACCCTTGGGCCTCTCCTTGAGCTATAAGACCCATTCAAAAACACTTTGGGCCTCTAATAGAGTGTAAGACCCAACCCCCTTTTAACCAAAACCATTTTGGGCCTCACTTATTGTATAAGTCCCTCTGCGTTAAAAGAAAACCTCGGCGCGATCGCCATTTTTAACGAAAAATCAATTGGGCCTACCCTCGTGTTATAAGCCCCACTCTTTTTCTTAAAACCTTTTTGGGCCTCTTGAGAGAGTGTAAGACCCATCCCTTTGTACAGAAAACCATTTTGGGTCTCAGTCACTTGTATAAGTCCCTCTGTACAAATTCAACAGTGCGCTCACTGATAAAACCCTGGGCCTCTCCTTGAGCTGTAAGCCCCAAATCTTTCTTTTTCAAAGCACTTTCTCCTTTGATTTTGAATATACTGTTGTTTTCAATCTTTCTTTGTTGAACAACTAACCAAACAGCATGGAAGCTCTACAACCGAGTAAGTATTTATATGCTTTCATTTACCGCTTTCATATACATATAACTGTATTGTGGGGCTATTTCGCTGTAAGTCTTCTTTCATAAACTCATATCAACTGTGTAATAATAGTATAGATATTTAGAGTTTCCCCGGCAACTATGTCTAGCACTAGGTAAAGCCATTTCAATCACTCTTAGAAATAGTCTAAACTAGATCTCCATAGGATTACCAGACACAGTCTTCCCTCCTCTTGGGGTTAAACAATATGGAGATATGAAAGGCAGCATTCCCTGTGAACCCTTTCATAGACTGTCACTCATAGAAGTTGTCAAAGAAACTCTATTCCCCAGAGATGATCTCTTCTCCGTGAATTGCATCTCTTGAGTTTCTTCCAAATTCTCAAACTTTCCTGACTTTGATCTATTCTCGATGAATAGCATTGCCTTAAATTTCTCGGGGTTTGGGGACCCACAGGCTTCTTAAAAGCACTTGTCAAGAAACTCTACTCCCCAGAGATGATCTTTTCTCCGTGAATGGCATCTCTTGAGTTTCTTCCAAATTCTCAAACTTTCCTGACTTTGATCTATTCTCGGTGAATAGCATTGCCTTGAATTTCTCGGGGTTTGGGGACCCATCGGCTTCTTAAAAGCAATCGGCCTCCTCTTGGGCATCGTACAAGGACCCACAGGCTTCCTAAAAGCAACCCCGCCTCCTCTTGGGCTTAGTACAAGGACCCGCCGGCTTCTTACAAGTATTCACAGCCTCCTCTTAGGCTTCGTATAATGACCTCTTCCTCCGGGAATGATAGCCTCCTCTTGGGCTTCGTACAAGGACCAATCGGCTTCTTAAAAGTTTCCAGCCTCCTCTTGGGCTTCGTACAAATTGTCCCGACGACCTCCTAGAGGTATAGGAACAGAACCTAGTCATCTTCATATAACAGTCCTTTCATAGAGTCTACTACTATTTCTCAAAGCATAGTACAGAAGATAAAACTCTAGACACGGACAGTCTAATATCCTTGAGTCTCAACGACATTCTCAAGTGACCCCTTCGTTAAATAGGAAGAAAACCCGTAGACTTGGACAGTCTCAATACCCTTCGGATTTCCCACTTCCTTAAAGAACAGGAATAACCCGGATCCTCGAATCAAATCCTTGAGTACGGTGTTGCTCATATAAGAACTGATTTTTTCTTTCAAAATCAGTATATTGGACCTGTCACTTAAACAGTTACCATGGCCTCCTCTTGGGCTTTGTACAATGATTCTCCCCAGTGGAGTCAAACAATGTTTAGCCTCTCTCTCGGGCTTTGTACGAGACACATAAGAGACTCTCTTGTTGAGTCAATCACCCTTTTCGCCTCCATCTCGGGCTTTATACGAGATACAAAAAGGTTCTTATTGAGCCAAACAAACAATCGCCTCCATCTCGGGCTTTATACGAGATACCAATAGACTCCATCGTCGAGTCAAAACCTTTTCGCCTCCATCTCGGGCTTTATACGAGATACCAAAAGACTCCATCGTCGAGTCAAAACCTTTTCGCCTCCATCTCGAGCTTCGTACGAGATACAGAGACTCTCTTATTGAGTCAAACTTTTCGCCTCCATCTCGGGCTTCGTACGAGATACAAAAACACTCTCTTGTTGAGTATAAAAGATTCTCCTGTTGAGTCAACCCTTTTAGCCTCTCTCTCGGGCTTTGTACGAGACACATATTAGCCTCCTCTTAGGCTTTGTATAAGAAAACCACTGGTTAATCCAATTAACCTTTTAGCATCAAAGCTGTGCCTCGTTCACAGTACACAAACATCAACCACTCCTTCCCCTTCATCTAATTGCTGTAAGCGGCAAGCCTCTGGATCATCTATATCCATGCCACTGTCCCTCTTTTAGCATGAGAAATTCCTAAGGAAAGATAGCATTGCTCTACACTGAGTTAAAGTCTTCTCCTTTAGGTTAAAATCCCCTATAAAGGAAATTATGGCATTACTAGGATCCGCATATCCCGGTTAAAGTAATCCTCCTTTATTACCAGTCACCCAACACTTGTGACAGACAAACCCTTCTTTAGAGATGACAAATTCTCTCTAAAGTCGAGGTCCTTCAGCTTCACGTCTTGGGCTTTGAACAAGACACAAATAGACTTTTTAGCTTCACATCTTGGGCTTTGAACAAGATACAAATTTCCTTTTCGCTTCACGTCTTGGGCTTTGAACAAGACACCAAACACCCATTTCCTCCCATAGAATAGGAGGAACTACGAATGCTCTGATTTCCCTGTTTCGGTAAACGGGAATACGTAGGCATAAGATCGAAAGAAAAGATCTTAGCGAGCACAATCAACAAAAAACCAAAATCCCATACTCTCACATACCTATCAAAAACCATCAGTCCTAACATCCTAATCCTTGTTCCCCGCCAGAAACCTTCTGTCAAGATAAAAAGAAAGAAATCAGTATTGGCAAAAATACAAATAACCAGTACAAAGGCCCCCCCACATTGATAGCATTCATAACTTAACAAACCGCTGTTTAAACTCAGTATGCAAAGCAGGGTTAATTAGAGACATCTATTTCCCTTCCTTCATCAGCTCACAATAGGATAAAAAATGAATCGACCTGTAGTTTTAAGCTCAACCACAGAGAGTGACCAGCGCTTAAGAACCGCGTCCAAAATCGCTCGCTACAGAGGTTCCCGTAGAGTACTACGAATACTTAGGGTGCTAATACCTTCCCTTTGTATAACCAACCCCCGAACCTAGATTCTCTTTTTAGGGTTTTTGTTCTTTACCCTTTCCTTTGGATAAATCAAAGCTCGGTGGTGAATATCATGTTTTGCGATGCAAGTTAATTAATAGCTTGTTATCCGATTCTCACCGCAACACATACATTTAATTCGGAGTAGCTCACAAAATCAAGCCTCAAACCTCCACTAATAACTACTTATCAAAGATGCACCTCTAGTATCGATGTATAAGCATTGCCGTCTAAACCTCTATCAAGACCTAGTTATATTCCTAGGTTATTCCATTGATCTTGGGTTTCCTCACTAACTTACATCTTGAAGCTTTTAGATTTTTCAAAAGTTCCTTTTTCATAAGTCACTTAATTCCGTTATTAAACATAATCAAATAAATTCCATCTCATAAACAATATTTTCACTTTCCATAGCATAGAACACTTTCATAGCTTTACATCAGCCATAATTATGCCTCGATCGGATTTACAATCCAAAAGATATGGATTTCAACATATCACATTACATTACTTTCCTTCATTTTCCACTAAATAATTAATCTCACATTATACCCCTAATTTTCACTTTTTATTGGGTAGAGGGTTGTCATAGCTTTTCAATGATACCAAGAACGTCTCAATCTGAGTTACAGATCAAAAGTTATGGATTTTTAAAGAAATCAGAATTATTTGAAAACTCCCAGGAGCGCCCGGCGGTACAAATTTTCGCCTTGCGGTGCCCCTGCGCCTGTGCTTCGCCCGGCGAAGCAGCGGCATAAGTCCCAATTCCAAAACCAGAAAAATTCCAGTAGTGTTCCATGTTGCGCCCCTTAAGTTTCGCCTGGCGCACGCCCGCATCGCCCGACGCTCAAAGCGCCGCCCGGCGGTAAGCATCAGAAGCAAAATTTTCGGCTGCATTTTCGATGGTTCCAAGGGTCCAAAACTCACCCTTTCCACACCAAATCAGTTCCAAACCACAAAACAAGTATCAACAAATGATCATATACATGTTACGACTATACTACGCAGTTAATATCGATTTTCAACCGTTAGATTCATGATTTTAGCAAGATTACGCATTTTCTCACAGTAACAAACCTAACTCTAGAATTCAAGAAACTCTACAACTAAAGTCTCTATCTAGAACCCACCTGGATTAGAGGATGATGATGAAGAAGATGAGATGAATTGATGAAGAAGAGATGATGATTCTTGATCTTGAGTTCTTAGGGTTTTCTCCTTTTCTTTCCTTTCCTCTTCCTTCTCTCTACTTCTTCTTTCTTTCTATTTTCTATCTTTTGTTCCAAATGAAGAGAAAAAGGAAAATGAAATGATATAGGAAAACTCAATTAGATATTATCACTACTATATGTCCAAAAAGTCTCTATAACACCAAAAGTTAAAACCTCAGAGTCAGAAAATATTAATTTGATCTGCTCTGAGCTTATCAATTTACTCTAATTATTTTATCCAATAAAGTCTCAGAGTATACCGGAACCCAGTTGATCATACAAATATTATCCAGAGTAAAATAACTTACGGGGTATTACAATCTCTTCTTCATCAAATCATCTCAACATCTTCATCATCATCTAGTATTGAGGTGGGTTCTAGTTAGAGACATAAGTTATAGTATTTGGAGTTGTATAGAACCTAGGTTAGAAATTGAGGAAATGAATAATTTGTATGAATCAATGTTTTAACGGTTAAAATATGGAAATAGTCGGGTATTATAGTCGGGTCATGATTGGGGGTTGATATAATATGAATTCGAAGTGTTATGGGTGAAGAGGAAAAGAGTTTTGGCCCCAAAGGACCTGTTTTACGCTGCTAAGAAATTCTGGGTTTCGAATGGTTCGCCTAGCGAACCTGGCGAAGGGCAAAGCGAATGGTTTGTCGAGGGTTCGCCTTGCGAACCCCAAAGCGAAGGGAAGGAAAATGTTCGGCCAGAGTTTGATTTGCGAACTTTATGCCCTTTTTGTTCTGTTTTGTTCGCCAAAGGGTTCGCCTTGCGAATACGGCAGCGAACGTGACAGATTTTCCATCTTGTATCCTTCATAACTTTTCATCCGTAACTCGGATTGACACACAGTCGGAAGCGTTGGAAAGCTATTTCAATGCTCTTTGTGATGGTGAGGTAGACATATAGTTATATGCCATGGATTTATAGGATAGGGACAATATTGAAGTGAATGTCGAAAGTGTGGATTATGTTTGATATGTTATGCTATCTTGTGTGTTTTATGATTGATGTTGCAATATGCTTGTCTAATATTGGTGTTGAACATAATTGAGAGAATATACATGCTTGAAAACGAATTAGGAAGAGTGAGAAAACTTACTCCGAACCGAATGATATGATTCTAGGTTGTGAATAGAATTGTGATAGAAAACCTAGATGGCAATGCTCGGGCACTCGAAGTAGAAAGGTGCATCCGTGACGAGTATTGGTCTAGGAAAGAATAAACACTAGTATGGAACATGTGTGAACCGTTGTGATTTATGAGAAAAGGCAAAAGAGGCCTTAAGGCAAATGTGGCCTTGTGATTGTCGAATACAATCACGTTGTGTATATGATCACATAATCGTAACTATTTATCTTGAGCTGCAGTTTCATGAGTCTCGAGCTCCTCTGAAACGTATGCATAATTACTTGGCAGGTTTGATTCCTGCGTGTGATGTATAAATGGAGCCTATATGGTAAAGAGACTTGTGACGGTGTACGGGCCGTGTGAAGTGATGAATTAAGGTGATAATATGTCCCTTAGTTTTGAATCCATCTCGTATGCCAAGTAACTACAAGGATCCATGACTCGGGTCGACTTCTAGACGTAGAAGTGGACGGGAAAAGAGGATGCCTTGGTACAGGTTATCGATTAGTGATATTTTGAGTTGGTGAACTCATGAACATGTTTCCATATAGTGTGAGATTGTAAACTCAAAGTCATTTCCCTTCCCCTTGACTTGAGTTAGGATTGTTAGAACCTTGTAAATCTGAGAGAATCTATAAGATAAGGAACTCACTGAGATTTAATATCTCACCCCATGTTGTTGATTATATTACAGGTACAACAGGTTCTGCGAAGGGTAAGGATAATGTCGTTTGATTATCCTTACTTTCCTTGGCTTTTGGGATGGCAAGACTTCCGTTGTGGAGATAATTTTTGAGATCATTGTTTTGATCTAGTTCTTAGTGTCTTGGAACATCTTGTATACATTATGCCGTATTTTTTTTGTATTAAGTATTTTGGGCATGTAATATATATAATGTGTTAACTAGGAACTTATGGTATTTCTGTACCAAACACTTGGATTCATGTATGATACTTTTGCTTTGAAGTATGTATATTATATGTGGGTGTTACATTTCTGAAGTTTTTTAATAATGTTTTGTTGCAGTACAATTTTGAAGGGAATTACAAAAAGGTCCAATTATTCTTTCACATGTAATTTGTTACTTTCAAACTTTTATATTAAAGTGTATTTGTATCTAATATTATTCTCCTAAAGGGAATGAAAATACTATAGAAAAAATAAGTTCCAAGAGCTTAAAAATAACAAAAGTGTGTTTTTTTTTACTTCTTTTGGCAAGGATATAGGGGAAAGGAAATGGGATATATCGCACTCATGTAGACTTTCAGTGTTCTAAGTACTTATTCTAAGCTATTGTTCTATGCACTTATTCTAAGCTCAAGTATCCATACATTTTTCTTTGAATGAGACCTCCATCCATTATTCATAATAATAAATAGTCTAGAAATAGTCTGATAACTAGGTTAAAAAGTACTACTGAAGTACACATACTTATAGTGTAGTGGAGTTGTACATGTGGGGTAGGACTCGATTTATTTTTTGTGTGCGCATCTTTTAAGGGATACTACAACTACAATATTGTTTTTTATTCCCATTGTGTTGATATTTGTATATTGAATGCATCAAGTATGCTTAATCTACATATTATGTATTTGTCAGGTATATTTGTATATTTGTTTGGATTTGTATCAAGTATTGAAATGTATATGTATTATACATGATACACTTTATTCTTTTTTTTTGAAGTCGTGGTATTTCCTAAAAGGTGTTGTATTACATTGTTAACTATATTTACACTTTTTTTATGTAAGTCTCAAATAAGTTGAAATTTCTGTTATAATATTAAAATTAAAATGACCCCTCATAAAATAACACTTTTTTTTTAAGTTGTGGTATTTCGTAAAATGTGTTGTATTATATTGTTAAGTATATTTACATATTTTTATGAAAGTCTCAAATAATTTGAATTTTCTGATATAATATTATAATTAAAAGGTCACTCAAACTTGTATCACAACCCCTTCCAATTTCAGTTATAATATTAAAATTAAAATGATCTCTTGAAGTTGTATCACAACGCTTCTACTTACAGTTTCTTACTCTCACCATTGTAATCCTCTTGTCATCACCACGAATCTCAAGCTCAATACTATCACCACCACCATGGATCTTATCTCTCCTTCAACCACTCACACAAAGATTAAGGAATTTCCCCTCTACTTTTCATCATCTTTATATGTTCTTCACTCATTTATTAGCTATAGAGTTCATTTTTTTAGTTTTGTAATTTATTAACTTTATTAATATATTTTTTTATAATTTGTTATCATGAATTCGAAACTGTTGTGCATCTTCTAGATCTGCAAGGTTAGAGTTATTTTTAGATGATTTGGTTTATGTTTTTGTAATTTGTTTTTTATTTATTTTTTATTTGTTCTTATGTCCTCAACTTTCAACCTTTGAAATGTTCATGAACTTCTCCTAGTAATATACCATTATAGAATCTGGATCTTGTTTTTGTTTTGATTATGTTTGCATATTTTTTTTTTTTTAAAAACTAAACTTTTATTTACATTTCTGAAATTTTTTTTATAATGTTGTGTTGCAATACAATTTTGAAGAAAACTACAAAATGGTCCAACTATTCTTTCATAGGTATGTTGTTATTTTCATACTTTTATATTAAAGTGTATTTTAATCTAACATTTTTTTCCTAAAGGGAAAGAAAATACTCTAGAAAAAAAAAGTTCAAAGAGCTTAAAAATAACAAAAGTGTGTCTTTTTAATTATTTTGGCAAGGATATAGAAGAAAGGAAATAGGATCCGTCGCACTCATGTAGACTTCCAGTGTTCTAAACATTTATTCTAAGCTCTTATTCTATGCACTAATTCTAAGCTCAAATATCCATACATTTTTCTTTGAATGAGACATTTATCCATGATTCATGATAATAAATAGTCTAGAAAAAATCTAATAACTAGGTTAAAAAGTACTACTGAAGTACACATACTGATAGTGTAGTACAATTGTACATATGGGGTAGGACTCGATTGTTTTTTTTTTTGTGTGTGGATCCTTTAAGGTATACTACAACTAAAATATTGTTTTTTTATTCCCATTGTGTTGATATTTGTATATTGTATGCATAATATATGCTTAATGTACATATTATGTATTTGTCATGTATATTTGTATATTTGTATATTTGTTTGGTTCTGTATCAAGTATTGGATTGTATATGTATTATATATTATACACTTTATTGTTTTTGTATTTTTTTGAAGTCGAAGTATTTCATAAAAGGTGTTGTATTATATTGTTAAGTATATTTACACTATTCTTATGTAAGTCTCAAATTATTTAAAATTTTTGTTTTAATATTAAAATTAAAATGGTCCTTCATAAAATAACACATTTTATTTTGAAGTCGTGGTATTTCATAAAAGGTGTTGTGTTATATTGTTAAGTATATTTACACTATTTTTATGTAATCTCAAAAAATATGAAATTTCTGTTATAATATTAAAATTAAAATGGTCCATCAAACTTGTATCACAACTCCTACTACTTTCAATTTCTTACTCTCACGATTGTAATCATCTTGCCATCACCATGACTCTAAAGCTCAATACTGTCACCACCATCATAGATTTGATCTCTCCTTCAACCACTCACACAAAGATTAAGGGATTTCCCCTCTACTTTTCATCATCTTTATATGTTCTTCACTCATTTATTAGCTATAGAGTTAATTTTTTGAGTTTTGTAATTTATTAACTTTATTAATATTTTTTTATAAGTTGTTATCATGAATTCGAATCTGTTGTGCATCTTCCAGATCTGCAAGGTTAGAGTTATTTTTAGATGTTTTGGTTTATGATTTTGTAACTTGATTTTCATTTATTTTTTATTTGTTCTTATGTACTCAACTTTCAACATTTGGAATGTTCATGAACATCTCCTAGTAATATAGCATTATGGAATCTAGATCTTGTTTTTGTTTTGATTAAGTTTGAATATTATTTTCTATAAAAAAATCTAAACTTTTATTTACATTTTTGAAGTTTTTTAATATTGTTTTGTTGCAGTACAATTTCAGAGAAAACTACAAAATGGTCCAACTATTCTTTCATATGTAAGTTGTTACTTTCATACTTTTATATTAAAGTGTATTTGTATCTAGTTCAAAGAGCTTAAAAATAACAAAAGTGTGTCTTTTTACTTTTTTCCGCAAGGATATAGGGGATAGGAAATAGGATTTGTCACACTCGTGTAAACTTCTAGTGTTCTAAGCACTTATTCTAAGCTATTATTCTCTGCACTTATTCTAAGCTCAAATATCCATACATTTTTCTTTGAATGAGACCTCCATCCATGATTTTCATTCAAGAGAATCTAGACAATTATTTCTTGTTTGCACTCTTCAAAAATAATTCTTATTCTCTCAAGACTAGTTTGCAATATAACAAAATCTATATTGGTGTATGTTTCAGGATACTTATGTGGAGGGTATAAAGGAAGAAGTTGTTTTGTCTCATGTACACACACTTTTCTATATTGCTGTTGGAGAAGGTTTATATATACAATGATAGTTATACCTTCTAATTGTTAAGTCATGTTGGCTAATAGCACTTGTGGTAAATTGTTGATTCAGAACTTCATAAAGCATGTTGTTTGATGGTAGAAGGTAATATTTTTGGGACTATTAAATGGCTTAATAAATATTGTAAATAAGTATGTTTTTAATTCTGAAGTATTTTTCTCAGTTTCACATATTCATGGCAGATCAAGATGCATGGAAGAAATTGGCTGAAGTATACTTATCCTTGAAAATGTAAATTATTTTCCCATTTCTATTTTAATAGGGATTTATATATGTTGCTAAATATTAATCTTCATTTGTTTTTTGAATGGGTCTTCTTGCTAGGTATAAACAAGCAACATTTTGCTACAAGGAAGTAATACTGGCTCAACCAACTAATCCACATTATCACTTAGCAGTAAGTAATTTCTTTAGTCAAATAAAATTCTTCTCTCCTGATGGTCATGTTCATTTTCTATTTTGGTGAAGCCTTTGATTTGTTTTTGTGAGATTTTGGATCGAACTCTAGTTAGCATGCCGTCAAAATCTACTCACATGCTGTTGTCGAAGACCTACATGCTGTAGTCGAATTGTGTTCTAGTATGTAGTTGTCGACTTAGGCCTTGTGTTAAGGATCCAATTGTTTAAGTTAGCTTGTACCCTAAGTTAGCTTGTAATGGGTAATTGTTAAAAAGCCCATTAGTTTAGTATGTTATGTTTATTATAAATAGCATACCAGTCTCTTATTCTGTGGTGTGGCAAAACCTAATTAGGGTGAGAGGGTTATTTGTTATTCTTAAGTACTTGTAATCTGTTTTATAGAGAAAGTAAAGAATAACAGTTATAACTAATCCTTGTTGTTTTCCCTTGTTTTTCCTTATTAACCCTTGTGTGTTTCTTGATCATAAAGAAACCTATTATACTTTTTTTAAAGGCATCCTAATTCACAACAAATTGGTGAGGTGAGCATGGAGAAAGATGCCTTCAACAAAGTATGAGATTGAAAAGTTCACCGGAGTGAACGACTTCTATCTGTGGCCCTTGAAGATGAAAGCCCTACTGGTTCAGCAGGGTTGTTTGGAAGCGTTGAAGGGAGAGGCAGTCATGGACGCTGTGTTAACGGAAAAAGAAAAGACGACCATGATAGAGAAAGCCCGCAACACAATATTGTCGAGCCTTGGTGATAAGGTTCTTTGCCAGGTATCAAAGGAGACTACGACATCGGGGCTATGGTTGAAACTTGAAAGTTTGTACATGACCAAATCTATGGTGAACCGACTCTACCTGAAGCAAGCTTTGTATTCATTCAAGATGAGTGAAGACAATGTGTTGGCTGAGTAGTTGGATATGTTCAACAAGCTGATTCTTGATCTTGAAAATATTGATGGGAAGATCGATGATGAAGATCAATCATTGTTGATGTTGTGTGCTTTTCCCATAACACATGCCCACTTCAAAGAAAATCTCCTGTATGGAAGGGAGTCCCTGAGCTTTGAAGAAGTTCAATCAGTCTTGTATTCTAAGGACCTGAACGAACGAAAGGAGTATAAACCTTCGACGGTGGGTGAAGATTTATCCGTTAAGGGAAAATTCTTGCGAAAGGATGGTAAGTTCGACAAGAAGAAAGGTAAATGTCAGCAGAAGTCTTATAGTGGCGAAGCATCTGGTATTTGATGCTATCACTGTAAGAAGGAGGGTCACACAAGAAAGGTGTGCCCTGAACGCCTGAAAGATCATGGAGGTAAAGATAATGGAAACACAACCATTGTTCAAGATGATTTCGAATCATCTGATGTTCTTGTGATTTCAAGTGGCGACTCAAGAAAGGAGTGGATTATGGATTCAGGTTGCACTTGGCACATGACTCCAAACAGAGAATTATTCAAGGAGCTATGTGATCAAGATGGTGGATCAGTGCTGTTGGGAAACAACAAAGCTTGTAAAATTATAGGTATTGGATCTGTGAGATTTAAGCTCCATGATGAGTCAATAAGGTTATTGACTGAAGTCATGTATGTACCTGATTTGAAGAGAAATTTGATTTCTCTCGGTGAATTCGACAAGAAGGGATATGTTTTTCAAGGAGAAAAAAGTATCCTAAGAGTCATGAAGGGGTCGAAGGAAGTCTTGAGAGGCGTGAAGAAACAAGGCTTGTATACCCGTGAGGCTGAAGTTGTAAGTGGTTCGACAAATGTTGCATCCACGAAACCGTTGTCGAAAACAGAAATTTAGCACATGAGATTGGGCCATGTCAGTGAAAGGGGTCTGGTCGAATTAGGGAAACAAAATCTGCTTGAAGGAGACAAAGTCGAAAAGCTAAAATTTTGTGAACCCTGTGTACTTGGAAAATCTTGTAGAGTGAAGTTCAACAAAGGCAAACAAAGAACTCATAGATCCCTTGATTACACCCATGCTGATCTTTGGGGGCCTGCAAGGTGTCCATCACATTCAGGAGAAAGGTATTTTCTATCCATAGTCGATGATTATTTCATAAAGTTATGGGTATTCATCCAGAAGACTAAGGATGAAACTCTTGAGAATTTCAAAGGTTGGAAGACTCTGGTCGAAAATCAGACTGGCAGAAAGGTCAAGAGGTTAACCGACAATGGCCTTGAATTTTGCAATGAGGCGTTCGACAACTTTTGTGCTGTCTCGGGTATTGCAAGGCACAAAACTACTGCAAGTAATTCACAACAAAATGGTTTGGCGGAAAGGTTTAATCGAACTATTTTGGAAAGAGTTAGATGCATGTTGACTAGTGCTGAGCTAAAAAAGGTGTTTTGGGCTGAGGCTGTTTTGATAGCAATATATCTGATAAATAGATGTCCTTCGATTGCATTAGATATGAAAACACCCGAAGAAGTTTGTTTGGGACATCCACCTAGTCTCAACAGACTGAGAGTATTTGGCTGCGTAGCCTATGCTCACATTAGGCAAGACAAGGTCGAACCTAGAGCTCTGAAATGCATGTTTTTGGGATACCCTGAAGGAGTCAAAGCTTATAAGTTATGGTGCCTAGTGCCAGGTCACAGGAGGTGTATCACCAGTTGAGATGTAGTTTTCAATGAAGTTGAGATGGCTTTGAAGAAAACTGATGATGCTGGTGAAGAACTGGAACAAGGAGAGATTCATGTTGAGGTGGAGCATGTTGATGCTGAATTGCGTATCCCAAATGAAGTCAAAGAAGAAGTAGAAGCTGCTGTCGAAGATGAGGAGACTGATAATGACTACCTGCTAGCAAGAGACAGGTCGAGGAGAGTCATCTAGCCACCTCAGAGACTTGGGTATGCAAATCTTATAACTTATGCCTTAATATCTGCAAGTGAGGTTCTCGACGAAGAACCTAGAGACTATAAGGAAGTTATGAGGATTCGAAAGAAGACTGAATGGCTAAAGGCCTTGGATGATGAGATGGAATCTCTTCATGATAACAACACCAGGGAACTGATCAAGAAACCTGCTGGAGCCATGTTAGTCAGCTGTAAATGGATTTTCAAAGTTAAGGAAGGAATCGAAGGAGTGGCGTCGAAGAGATACAAGGCAAGATTGGTCGATAGGGGTTTCACTCAAAAAGAAGGTGTCGACTTCAATGATGTGTTCTCTCCTGTTGTGAAGCACAGATCCATTCGAATGGTGCTTGCCACGGTGGCACGGTTCGACCTTGAACTGGAATAGATGGATGTGAAGACTGCGTTCTTGTATGGTGATCTAGATGAAACAATCATGATGAGGAAATCTGAAGGGTAAGTCAAAAAGGGGAAGGAAGATTATGTGTGCAAGCTGAAGAGATCTTTATATGGACTGAAACAATCTCCTCGACAGTGGAATAGGAGATTCGACAAATTCATGACACGCATAAGTTTCATTAGAATTCAGTTCGACCACTGTGTTTACTTCAGATTTCGACCGGGTAATTCATTTATTATTTTGTTGCTCTATGTGGATGATATTCTAATAGCAAGCTGTCATACCCTAAATTTTACCCGTAGATTCTTTGAATTTGGCATATCATCTAGGTCAAACATTCTCACATAGCTAACCAAATTATCAGGCTTTGTTTTGTTTCTTGTGAATTAAGGTTTATTTCAGAAGGTTCAATGGAGTGATTAGTCAAGGTTTTGGATGGATCATCAACTAAGAAAGTAGTCATACCCTCAAGAGACCGCTCCCTATCAATAATCCAGTGCAAGTTGGTTTCATCACATGTTCTTTGAGGCTCAGGTCTCCCAAGACCAAATCAAGGGTCAAACAAGGTTATCAGGTCAATTGTGTGTGCGGTGTGGTTTGAATATCAATTGAAGTTTGACCTAATCTTCATCAAAGAAGTGGTTTGCTTCAATATCAAGTTATTAGGCTATGGCAAAGGCAATTGTATCGTGGTTGAGGAATCATCAGAGACAGTTCACCTTCAATTAGGGTTTTGGTGCAGCCGCCCTAGTTCATAGCTCAAGCCATCTGTGTTATGGGCTATTTTGAGGACAGGTGTGGATTAAATTCAATTACTTGTGTTTGAGGATCCAGATCAGGGTTTTGTGAAAAGATTAAAGTTTATCTGATTGAAGTCAAGCTGCAGAGCCATCAAAGGTTAAGGCATTTGGTCATTACATCAAGTCATTAGTGGTTCATGTTCTTATCATAGAAAAATTCATGCTTTCTATTCAATTCAAGACCGTTTCAAGATAGAATCAGGATGCAGTGTCATTTCTCATGGAATTGATTCGAAGTTTCAACGCACTTATGGCTCTAGATTGAGTTATGCTCGATTCTATTTCCCAAGGAATCGATTCAAGATTGTAAGTTGTTTCATGTGGAAAGTGCAAGAATTTTCAGGGATTAACTTTCGATCTTTGTTCAAGAATAAAATGGAAGATTCAAATTTCAAATTTCAAATTCAACCAAGTTCAAGTGTCATTTTCAGTTTACAATCCAATCTAATGTCAAAATAAATCAGAGTCAAGCATTTCAAACCTCACAATCAAGTTTCATCTCATAATTCAAGTTCTAGGTTTTCAAAACCTAATTCAAGCTCATTTTCCATTAAAATAAGTTCAAGTTTCACTTTCAAGATTATCTTTAGTCCAATTCAAATCCCATCCATTTCCAACTTCATTTCATTTTTTTTAAACTATCAAGTTTCTATTTCAATCTTCTTTCAAATTCCAAGTGTTATAAAATTCATCATCAAATTTTTATCAAGTTTAAATTCCAATTCATCGCAAGTTTCAAAACTCAAATTCATGTTCAAGTTTTAAGTTTCCTTTTTTCCATCCAAAATTCCAATTTCATACAATTTCACATTCACTGTTCAAGTCCAAGCTACAAAATTCAAAGGCCAAGCCCATTAGTCCATTACCATTAATTGAGTTACAACAATAAAAGAAACAATACACATGAATGACACAACTTGTACTAAAACTTTCCAGCCAACAATTACAAGTTCATAAAATTTTCCAGCTAGAATTCACTACATATGCTTCTTGGTGTTAGAAAATTTTATATTTTGGATCTTGATATCATGATTTTCACACTATTCCAATTTCTATGAAAACGGTAAAAACGTACTCGGACCCATGACGACGATTCTTGTCCGGTTCTCGATCTTATTTTCAATTGTTCTCTCATCTCTTCCTTATTCCTTTTGTGTATCCTTTGATGATGAAGATACTTTTGTGTATTTGTGAGAAAATGAGAAGTAATGAGAAAAGTTGCTGTTGTTTTCCTAAAGGTCCCTATTTATAGGCTTCTTTTTCCAACAGTCACATTTCATTCCAAGAGACATATCCCAACATTCATGAAGAGAGAGAAGAGGAATTTAAATTTTAAATTTCAAATTCAAAATAAAACCCCATTGACTTAATTATCCATCAACCTAAACAATCATCATATTAAGGTATCTTTTTATTTAAGCCAATCTTTCATTTTACATGAGTCATATTTAATAGATTAATAAACTAATCTAACAATCTACCACTTGACTCATGTGACAACTTGATGTTTCAATATTACACCATAATTGTGCACCATTCATTGAAAGCACCAAGTCACTATCTTTAATGAATTGAAATGATCGGATCATGGCATTCGTAAGTTATTTATCAACTTGATTCCTTCCATGTATCACAAATTAATCCAGTTCAAATAACTTTAAGGGATACATTAATGTGTCTTTTATGTCTCTTCAAAGACACCTTTGTCATCACATATTTAACAATAATGTATACAACATAATATGGATAACAAAACTAAGCAGAAACATAACATTAATTGAATCCACAAGTGTCATAAATACAAACATTAAATTATACATGTATATATACCGATCATATTATAATGTTAACAAGGAATTTTCCATAATGCCCATCTTTTCTACGCGGCCAACAAATGTCTTGGGCGGTAAACCTTTAGTTAACTGATCCGCTATCATTAAATCTTTACTAATATGTTCAAATGACACTTTTTGTTTCTGCACTTCTTCTTTCACTAATAAATACTTCAATTTCATACGTTTAACACCCTTTAAATACTTATTATTCTTAAGGAAGAAAACAATTGCAAAATTAACAATAAATCCTTAGCGACTTAATTATACTCTCGACAATATCAAGCCTTAAAGTAAAATTCTGCAACCACAATAATTGAATTGTGGCCTCAAAGCATGCCACAAATTCAACTTTTCCATCTCTTCAACTAAGGAGAAAACATTATTAAATATGGATTTCCTTGAGTCCACACATCTTACAAAATTTAAATCCGAGTAGTCAACCACTTCAAGGTGATCTGACCTTCTATATGTCAGCAAGTAATCTTTGGTGCCTTGTAAGTACCTAAGAACCTTCTTTGCAGCTTTCCATGACTTGTATGAACGTGACTGACTCCTAATCAATGCTCAAGTCATATTCATGCTCAAGTGAATAATTATTTATTGTCTCTTTGTGTTGTATGACAACAACACAACTATATGGACACCAATATGATGATATTCTTTAGGTCAAGAAGATTCTCCATAAGTCTCCATAATATCCACTTTATGTGATTTCTCACTCCCACTGAACTGACCATTTTCAATAAAATGAGCATTACTAGACTCGATTATTCTCATATTATAATTAGGACAATAAAATCTATACCATTTTGATGTGGATTATACGCCTTTACTTTTGCTTGATAACCTTAAACATGAAGATACTTTAAACTATGTTTCCTTCATGTCTACAGTTTATAAAGAGTTTTAGGAACTGTCTTGCTAGGAATCCTATTAAAGCAAATACGCAGCGGTCCTTAATGTGTACGTCCACAATGATAGTGATACATTACTATAATTTAACATTTAAACCTGATCAAGTATATGAGAGTACATTCTGCTTTTCAACAACACCAATTTGTTGTGGTGTGTCAGGCATATAATATTATTCACATTTACCACGACATTCGAGAAACTTAGCAAATTAACCTAGACATTGACCTTTCTAATCAAATTCAAAGACAACATGTTGGACCTTTCCTATGTTTCTAAGAGAGACATTTCTCTTATGTATTGTCCTCCGTAATGGATGCAAGTTTCTCACTCATTATCAATGTCATGTCTAAGTCCATAACACCATACTAGTAACCGCAAATATTTAAAACGTGCTCATACGTTAATGCCTTGATTAACTTTTATGGATTCAAACTAATCATCTTTAAACATGTATCAAAGTTCACCTTTGGGTAAAAACTTAAATACATTTCAATAAATTAAACTGATGCTAAATGAACATACTTTAATGAAGAATTAATCATACTCAAAATAACATGCATGTCTATCTTTGAATATACAAGCAACGAGTATGTCAACAAATATCTTGATTTTATTAATTATAAGTCATGATCCATCTTTGGATGATCTATATGTATCTTATAATAATAAATATCATTGAACACAAACATGTTATTCACATAGCATCCGAATCAAGTTCAATTGCATAATTTGGAATCATAAACTTTAATTAATTTGACCACTTTGGTGATTAACAAATTTATAACTCAAATAATTCCAAATTATACGATACACTTTTCACTTCAAAATTAAATAATAAATTGAAGTTCATAATCAAAATTCAATTGTAAACTCTTATGAATTTGACAACTTTGGTTATTAACAAATTCCATATCCATTAAGTAGTATAATTATGATAGTAAATTACACAATTGAATTTGTATATAATTTGAAATTACAAACTTTAATAAATTTGACTACTTTGGTAATCAACAAATCCATATTTTAAAATTTTAGATTTTTCAATTTACCCTTTATGCAAATTAATTTTTAAAATATGGATGGTTTGATTGAAAAGTTTTATTTTCTTAGTTTATTTCTAAAAATTAATTACATTTCAATTCCTATTCACAGTTGCGTCAAGCAAAATTAATTCAACATTTATCGTATGCACAATATCAAATATAATACGTATATGTCTATTAGAAGTATTATATCCATTATATTTTCTAAATCCATTGTGAATTAATTTACTGTTTCTAATGGTAATTTGAAAATTTTCCGTTTATGCCGCACACCATGATATTTACACCAATATTATACTATACAATATTATACTATCTAGTAATATAATATATCTCACATGTATGCTATTGTGATTCATGAATAATAGTTACTGTTCACACTTTGTTTAGTTGACGCATATATGATTATTATATATTGCAAAAGCATTATATTATATGTCGGTTTGCAAACCATGATCAAGTATTACATGTTATCATTAAAGCATTGATTACACTAATAACATACACTATGAAGTTATATATACATATCGTTTGTCATGAAACGACATACGCATGATTAGCAATGCATTGTTTCAATTATACAATGATATCAAATTGCATACTCAGTACGTATCTTTAACCAATATTAAATGATTCTACTTTAATACAACTTCAATTTGATACAAAATGTAAAATGTATACGCTTTTCCTTCATGAACATGTTTATTACTGTAATTACTGTATATTAGTGCAACCACGGTATATTACCGAAACCACAAAATGGTTGTGTTAACAACCATACAAAACAATCATATATATAATTAATTATGATACATATAATTAACAATTATCGAAAAATTACAATATCGTCAATCGAAGCTCTGATACCAACTGTTAGAAAATTTTATATTTTGGATCTTAATATCATGATTTTTACACTATTCCACTTTCAATGAAAACGGTAAAAACGTACCTGGATCCATGACGGCGATTCTTGTCCGGTTCTCGATCTTATTTTCAATTGTTCTCTCCTCTCTTCCTTCTTCCTTTTGTGTATTCTTTGATGATGAAGATACTTTTGTGTATTTGTGAAAAAATGAGAAGTAATGAGAAAAGTTGCTGTTGTTTTTCTAAAGGTCCTTATTTATAGGCTTATTTTTCCAACAGTCACATTTCATTCCAAGAGACATATCCCAACATTCATGAAGAGAGAGAAGAGGGATTTAAATTTTAAATATCAAATTCAAAATAAAACCCCATTGACTTAACTATCCATCAACCTAAACAATCATCATATTAAGGTATCTTTTATTTAAGTCAATCTTTCATTTTACATGAGTCATATTTAATAGATTAATAAATTAGTCAAACACTTGAAGCTAAAGTAATTAATTCCAAGCCACTTCAAACAACATCAGCATCCATGGTCCACACAACTCCCAAGCTGACCTCACCTTATTAAAATCCTGCGACCAGGAAAATGTTTCGTAACGGATACGACAAAGCCAAATACAAGGTACCAGGCCATTACAACCTTCGACTGCTACAGCTGCTACAATAAAATCATTGCTATCACGACAAAACATATAGCAGACAGGTTCCAAAGCAACACACTAGCTAACATCACGCACACACTGCAGCACAAGAACAAAAGACCAACCTTGCCAAGTATTACCATCATGTAGCACACAACCTTCACAACAAAACCAATTTGTGAAGTATTTTCATCCTGCACCACACCTGCCTTCGGGACGCACCACTAAACCACAAACACACCTCAACAGCAAAACGTACCAGCAGCGACACAAAGCCACAACATTTCATACGCACACCCTTGGCCAGCTCACAAATTCTACTTCCTATTTCACCCTTCCCTCATCTTTTCATCTGAAATCATCACAAATTCTACTTCCTATACCACCCCTATCCCTTAATTCGTTTTTTTAAAAAAGAAATCTGATGTCCAATGTTTTGTAAGGTATTGTTGCTTTAAGAGATTGGACCTTGCCCTTGGGAGGTTATGTTGGGCTTTTCTTTTTCTTCTTCATAACCCGTTTGGCAATTTTAAACACCACACTTCTCTCATTTTTTTTCTGTTGGCCGTGATGTTCTTTTGAGGGATAATGGGCTTCCCTAAAGCCCACATGATTCCCTCCTTTCCATTCTCACACCTCATAATTTCACACGCCTCCCTCACTCTTTCTTGTCTTTTTGTTTTTTCTTTTTTAATTTATTTCATTATTTTACTTTACTAAGAAAAAAACATTTATTTTATTTTATTTTTAGGTTATCATTGGATCTTGAGGCTTTTCCTTTATTATTCTTCTTTCATTTTCACGATTACTTTCCATTTTGATTTTGATTTTATTTTTGATTCATTTTTGGTCGATGAAAGTCTTTAACATCGCGAATGTTGATTGTTGAGGTTGTTTAACTTTCATTATTTCAAATCTGTAGTGAATGATCCTTGCAATTATTTTCTATACTTTGAGATAGTGATAGGTTACGTTCGATTAATCGACGAAAGTTTGCAATTAAGACAAGACCGTTCGCTTTTTTCGTGTGGCACGATTCATTGAGAATGATTTACATATCGTTTCTCCATTGTGTTTTAGCACAAACATTCTCCTTGAGTGGCCTCCTATAGCATGATCTTCCTCATAGATCGTGCTATGATGGTTTAGCACTACATTGGACCCGATTCATTCGATTAATCAATTAACCACTAACTTTAATTTTTGTCTAATATTATCTTGCTTTATCACTGTTCATATATCATTGTTCATATTCATCTTGCCATCTTATCTTGTTCATATCTCATTCAAAAATACAAAAACATGATAAAACTATCGAAACTCTAAAAGACTGTCAATTGGTGGACTGTGGTTACTATCTCAAGCTTTGAACTTTGGGCTTAGATTTAGGACCCTCATCCTATGCTTTTGGAGTTGAGATTTGGAGACTTTGGACCTGTTATGTTGCTTTGTCTGTATTGGGAAATCTTCTGTGTGCAGGTGTTGGTACTTTGATATTGAATTCATCTGATACATGAAGCTCCTATTTGGTTCTTGATCCTCATGGAGACTTGGATAAGATTTTGTCTTCATCTGATTTTTGACTATTTTTTGGCTTGCCAGTGCTTCACCAGTCCAATAGAAGAGAATGCTTGTCATGCACCATCTTTTGGTTAGATCTTTCTATCTCTTACTATTTGCTTGATTCTTGATTCTGCTTGATGTCTACTTTCATGATACTTGTGTTGATGTTTATTTGACACTTTGAGACACACATGTTTGTACTACCTTGTCTGCCCTCATCTCTAACATGTTGTGTGCCTTGTTGGTGACTTGTTACTTTGCATTTTGAGTTGACTTGTTTACCTTAGCATTTGCACTGTACATGTTATTCACTCATTGATACTTGAGGCTTCTCCCGGTTCCTTTGTGGCTCATCCCATTCCAAAGGAAAGGTTTCCCTCCATTGATTCCATGTCATGTTTAGGATAGCCTTGTCCATCTTTCCTTTCATCCTAGCCTTAGGATTAGATTCGTCGTGCTCTATGTGAGTGTCATGGTTATGGATGCTTACTCTTTCTCTTCCTTTTTACCTAGCCGTAGGTTTAGAGCCGCTGTACTCTATGTAGGTATCTTGCCATGGATACTTACTTTCCCTTTTAGAACCTTGACCACAGTCAAGAGTTCCTCAACCCTAGTTTGGAGAACTACAGAGGCTCTGATTCCTCATTCCTAGTCAGGATACGTAGGCACAAGATGCGATGTCTTGGCGAGCATACTTAGTGTATATACCCTTAGATCTTTACCTTAGCACAGTTCCCTTAGCAAGCAAACAATAACATAACACAAATACTAACAAGAGGTTCCTGTAGAGTACTACAGATACTTAGGATGCTAACACCTTCCCTAGGTATAACCAACCCCCGAACCTAGATCTATTGCATTATTTTTACATTGCAATTAGGGTTTCCGATATTTTTCCTTTCCTTTGGATAAATCAAAGTTCGGTGGTGAATTTCAAAGATTTGTGATTCAAGTTAATTTAATAGCTTGATATCTGATTCTCACCGCAACACAAGCACAATGTCGAAGATGTAATGAGGGTGAAGGCTGAGCTCAATAAGGAGTTCTACATGGAGGATTTGGGAGCTGCGTCCAGGATTCTTGGGATTGACATCCAAAGAGATAGAAAGCAGTTGAAATTATACTTATCTCAAGAGGCATACCTACAGAAGATTCTAGAAAAGTATGGTATGTCGAATTCAAAGCCTGTTGTGACTCCGACAAACCCTCATGCTGAGTATAGATCAGTGTCCCAGTACTGATGTCGAAAGAGCTTATATGAATAGCATTCCATATGCTAATATAGTGGGTTCTTTGATGTATGATATGGTCTGTACTAGACCTGACATATCTTATGTAGTAAGTCTTGTAAGCAGGTACATGTCGAATCCTGGAAAGGCTCATTGGCAAGCATTGGTGGATTCTAAGGTATATAAATGGGTCTCTGAATAGAGTCCTAATTTATGGTGTAGCCTTAGGTGAAGATAGTAAAGCAGCAATCGAAGGATATGTCGACTCTGATTATGCAGGTTGTATGGATTCTAGAAAATCTATTTCTGGATATGTGTTCACTATGTTTGGAACAACAATCAGTTGGAAAGCAACACTTCATAAGGTTGTTGCCTTATCAACCACTAAAGCATAATATATCGCCCTAACTGAAGATGTGAATGAAGCACTGTGGCTTGAAGGTTTTGCAAAAGAGCTGAAACTTCAAGGTCGAGTTGTCACTGTTAAATGTGATAGTCAAAGTGCAATACACATGTCGAAGAATTTAGCCTATCATGAGCGAACCTAGCACATTGATATGAGGCTGCATTTCGTCAGAGGGGTAATCGAGCGTGGAGAAGTCCAAGTGCTGAAGGTTTTGGCAGATCATAATGTTGCTGATATGATCACTAAGACGCTGCCCAGTTGCAAGTTTTTCCACTGTATGCAGTTGATAAAGCTGCATGAAGAAAACTAGTTCGTTTCTTGAGGTTATAGAGTTAGATCCAAGGTGGAGATTTGTGAGATTTTGGATCGAACTCTAGTTAGCATGTCGTCGAAGTCTGCTCACATGCTGTTGTCGAAGACCTACATGCTGTAGTCGAATTGTGTTATAGTATGTAGTTGTCGAATTGAGCCTTGTGTTAAGGATCCAATTGTTTAAGTTAGCTTGTATCCTAAGTTAGCTTGTAATTGGTAATTGTTAAAAAGCCCATTAATTTAGTATGTTAGGTTTATTATAAATAGCATACTAGTCTCTCATTCTGTGGTGTGGCAAAACCTAATTAGGGTGAGAGGGTTATTTGTTATTCTTGAGTACTTGTAATCTGTTTTATAGAGAAAGTAAAGAATAACAGTTATAACCAATCCTTGTTGTTTTTCCTTGTTAACCCTAATCCTTGTGTGTTTCTTGATCATAAAGAACTCTACTATACTTTGTTTAAAGGCATCCTAATTCACAACAGTTTTTTATCTTTGCAGTCAAATGTGGAGTGGGGATGGTCTTTGCTAGTCTATATATTGATGGGATTCTTATTGGAAGGGATGTGTAAATTGTACTTCAATGATGTAGTAATTTTGAATTAAGTTTAATATTTTTTCATCTAAATTAGTTATTGATATCATTTTGTGATATCATATAAAGCTAGTCTAAAAGTATTGAATGTGTCATACTTGATTCATATATCATCTTTGATTAAGGTCTAACATGAGATTTGGCCTATTATATTATTTTGTTATGACAGAAAATAAAATTTTTGTATTTTAAAAATGTTCAAAATGTGTTATTGAGCTTTAAAGGAATCGGTCCAATATCCTAAGTAAAACGTTTCAGTTAACCCGCGATCTGCACAAATCTAACTCGTTTAAACCATATTTAATTTTGGACACAAATGAGCTTTCATATCTAAACCGTGAGTTGGAAAGAGTGAAACTTTTGAGTTCGAACCTGCCCAACCTAAGTCGTTGTCCGGCTCTAATTGCAGGTGCAAAGACTTTTAAATATATGTACTTAAATATCACATCAACTAAACTTTTTAACATAACATAATTATTATATTTATTGGTGATTAGAAATATTTGTAAATCATAAACTATTTATGTAATTGGTCGACATGAGCATTTTGTCATAAATACTTTTGATATCTAATCTTTATTAACTATTACTACATCCGTCCCAAAGTATAAGTTATTTTGCAAAAAAAATTGTCCCAAATTATAAGTCACTTTATAATTCCAATACAATATTAATGACATTTTTTCTAATATACCCTTAACTATTTATTTCTCTTTCTTCTTTTTATTCTATTAATTTCTCTTTCTTCTGTAATTAATGAAGGACAATAGTGTAAAATCATACATAATTTCTCTTTTCCATACAACATTAATTACTTTTCTTAAACTGTGTAAAATGCAAAAAATATCTTATAATTTGGGACGGAGGAAGTACCTTTCTATGGGGGCAAGTAATAATTACTACTTCCCTAATACATAATTGAACCCAAATGAGCCATCAGTGAACCTGTTACCATTTTTTTTGATTAAACACCTGTTATTCTATTAAATTAATGTTTTAATTAACAAGAAGTTTATGACAATCCAATTGCTAATTAACTAAGTTAGTCAATAATTAAATATTATGATACTTCAACAAATTAAACTTAAAATAATATAATTTTTTAAATGGGTCATGCTAACCAGTGCCTTGGAGACACGGGTTAAATTCTAAATAGAGAAATTATTATATCTCAAGTGCATTAAATATACATTATATTCTTTAAAAAAGTTACTTATTTATATATTCAGTGCATTAAATACATTTATTTTAGAAAAAACATATCATTATAATTTTTTAAAGAATGTTCAACTTTCTTATTTAATCTCTTAACCAGTGTCCCTGGAGTACTCGTTAGCATTTTCTTTTTTAAATTAGATCTTATTTCATTTACCTAATTTTATTTATTGTTTATTTATGAGCGAAATATGCATAGTGATGAATTAATGAGATTTATTAGTGATACTCATTTATTAAATTAGGGTTAAATAAGTTTTAGGTCCCTCTAAATATAGCGATTTTCAATTGTAGTCCCTAAAAAAATTTTCTTTAAGAATTGATCCTTACAAGATTTTCCGTCTCAATGAATAGTCTCTGACGTCAAATGGGAGTAATGACTACTGATGTGGCTGCGCCACGTGGCAATTTCTTCTATTTTTTATTTTTTATATTCATAAATCCAGAATTTGTAGCTAATTTGTAGCTAATTCGAAACAAATTCCTAGCTAATTCTGAAAATTGAGACTTTCTAAACCCAGTATTCGTAGCTAATTCGAAACCAATTTGTAGCTAATTCGTAGCTAATTGTGAAAATAATTATCAATGACTAACACCAAATACTTGTAATATATTTAAGAATTATGAACATTAGAATCATCGTGCTAGATGATAACCCGCATATATCAAAACAAGAGTAATATTAGATCAAGAGAGGAATATTTTCAACTTCCTGTAAAAAAAATTACATTGTATTATAGTTCAAGCTTTTCATCCAACTGTAGGTTCTTGCATTAGAGTATTTGCATTCACTGCGTGTGGTTCATCGTGACTTGAAGCCGGACAATTTATTGATTGCACATGACGGTCATGTCAAGGTAACTTTTGATTGGTGTACTTTAACATTGTCCTTTTGAGTTTTCATTTTCTTGTGTCCCGTGGCTCCCATGAGCATAGTTTATACCTTTTTACATTATGCTTGCTCAGCTAGTCAGCTCAATTATTTTTTCTTTTATCTACTTTTGCAGTTGACAGACTTTGGGCTTTCAAAAGTTGGTCTCATCAACAGCACAGATGACTTGTCTGGTCCGGCAGTGAGTGGGACATCCCTACTTGAGGAGGATGAGTCTGAAACATTTACATCGGAGGATCAAAGGGAACGGAGGAAGAAGCGTTCTGCTATTGTGTATTTTATTACAAATATACCACCAACAAAATAGTTGTTCAAATTTTGCAGGGTATACTGCGGATTGGTGGTCTGTTGGTGTCATTTTATTTGAGTTGCTTGTTGGTATTCCACCCTTCAATGCAGAGCATCCTCAGGTTCATACCTTGTTTCTTTGTGTGATGAATATTTATGTTTTATTGTTCTCTTGATAGTTTATTTAATTCTCACTTCATGTTATGTAATTTTGTGTTTGTAGACTATATTTGATAATATTCTTAATCGTAAGATACCTTGGCCTGAAGTTCCTGAAGAAATGAGTCTTGAAGTACATGATCTTATTGATCGGTAATGGACATGCTATGTCTTATATGTACATATCACTGTTCTTATCACGTGTCTGGAAATTATTTGTTTTAAACTACATATTTTGTAACTTTGATTCCTTGTATTTGTTTAATTACTTGAGTGTTTTTGCTGCTTGTTAATGCAAATATGGCCTTTGCTTACATACTGTTATATTCGGGATGTCTTTTGACATACTAACTTGTAACTATTAACCAGTAAGTAAATTTAATTAGACATTCAATTTTCAGATTGTTGACAGAAGATCCTAATCAAAGACTAGGAGCTAGAGGGGCATCAGAGGTGATCTAATATCTTATAATCAGATGTGTGTTTTCCCTGATATTGTACTATCATTTTTTACTATCAGAATATTTAGAATCCCAAAAACTTAATCAATGTAAACAATAGGTTATATTTTAATTTGTTGAAAGTCTGGAATGAAATTGGGGATTTTTATATAAAAATACAGTTGAAAAAATAAGCAATTTTTACATAAACATCAATAGTAGTTTGTGTGGAGTAAAGTAGATTTGAACACTTGATGCTATTTAAATATGAGCATTTGAACACTTCTATGTGTTTCGTACTATGTCGGTAATGTCGTAAAAGTGTTGGCTTTCATTTTGTAGTTAGTTGATATCATGCTACTTGTTTTTTTTCATTGCAGTAGATTTTCGCTTGTTAGAAATTTATGCTATCATGTTACTTGTTATTCATTTCTAATTACAATAAATTTTGGCTTGTTAGAAAGTAATACTATTATGCTATTTGTTTTCCATTTCTAATTGCAGTAACTTTTGGCAATAATATTGTTAGCTATATTCCAATTACGCATTGCTTTTATGTCGAGGATGCTTTCGGTAACACCCAATTTCTACCCGACATTTATAAAGAAATCAGAGTGATAAAATTTCAACATAAAACAGGATGTCACATTTTTCAACTTTAAAATCAATAACATGATAGATAATCATGAAAGATACATAGCAAGTTCAAGGAAAAAAAACTCATAAGTTAACAAATAGTCTCCAAAATAACTCAACTTTATAAAATACGACGCAGTGGATTCATAATCAAAGTAATAACATTTTTATCCAACATAAACAACTTTAAAATAAGCAACAAAGTGTTCTTTGACAATTCAACTTAAAAATTCAGCATGTAAACAAATAAACAAGATAAGACACGCGTCATCCCCTCGAGTGCTACGTATCAGAGCGACAATCACCAACTCAAACTAAGGTAACCGGCTATTCCTCTTGATTACCTGCACGTTGCCAACATAGGGACAACATTCAAACAGAAGGGGTGAGATATCGAACAATATAATCAGATATATGATAAGTAATATATTAGATCAGATTATACAATCACCACTTCACAATATCTCAATCAACGTAAAACAACAGCACAGCAACAACTTTTACGTCATCATTAATCAACAACACAACAACAACTATGCAACATGAAATGTGACTCGAAATGCACATGCATGTGGTACCATTGGAGCAGAACTCCCAGCTTAAAAATTTGCCAATTAATATTGACTTCAACAAGGCATAAGCCTTCCGCTTAATATTTTGCCAATCCAGGCCAGCTTAATGTTTTGCCAATCCAGGCCAGCTTAATATGTTATGCCGTGTGACTCAAATATGAACATCATAATCACAGCACTAATACTTATCAATCTGCACAACAACAGCTCAACATTGGCCATAGTCCCACAGCTTAATTCTTGCCAATAATTAGAGGCAATTCAACATCGTTCACAGCTTGATAATTTCCAACTATAATATCACAGCAACTAGGATATATAATTATGCATCATCTAAAATATATCACAATCCATCATTTAATCAATCGGTAGTTTTTGACTAAAAATCGGTTAATTGGTTCCATCATAATTCTATGTCCAATGCTATTGAATTATATAACAACTTCTCAATTAAAATGGACAGAACAAACACACCACATCAGAAATAACAGAAACAGGAAAAGGAAACACACAGCAGCATGCATGACAGTCGTCACAACACCATCACGATCGTCACAACACCAGCACGGTCGTCACGACTCCAAAATCCTTCGTCTCAGAATTCGTTCGTTCCAGTTTCTTTCCAAATTCACAACCTTTCCTCAGATTCATATCAATTTCAATTTGTCCAAGACAGTGAAACAGAACTACAACAGAATTACACCCTAAAGTAACATATACCAGTTTATCACAACCAATTCATCAATCGCAATGCATTTCAACATTTCTACGACAATTATTTTGACACAGACATAAGAAATTCTACAAATAATTCATCAACAGAAAACCAAATTCAATATTCACAACATCGATTACACAAAACAAAGGAGAATTCTATAAAACCAACCCCACATATTACTCATCAACTATCCCATTATAGAGTCAGAACCCCACCCTTACCTTGGATTGAATGTTTCTCTAAAATCTCCGATCGAATTCTCGCTCTCTCGCAGCCTCTACGCGATCTCTCGCAACCCTTGTTTTCTCCTCTCTGCAACTTCACGTTCTACTGTTCTATTCCTTTTTCAGCAACTTTGCAACTTCCACGTACTTGATCTTTCCTCCACTTCTAACTACCCTAATTCTATTCAACTTAACCCTTATAATTCTTACTAACTCTTATTGGGCTCAATTCCACACCTCACCTTTTACCACTACTACCCATCTTATAAGCCCACTAACTTATTATAATTCTAGTAAGCTAATACTATATTATTTCTACCACTTAAATCGACTTAGTTAAATTCATCCAACTAAAACCAACATAGCCACTTAACACAACATTCCGATATTTCAAAAATCACCACAAATCAACACAAATAATACGAATATAGTTAATTAAATAATTAATTAAATAACTGGGCGTTACAACTCTCCCCCACTTAGGATATTTTCATCCTCGAAAATTTACCTTGTTCAAACAACTCGGGATAGGATTCCCGCATCTTGCTTTCCATCTCCCACGTCATACTTTCTCCGGCAGCTCCTAACCAGATAACTTTCACCAACGCAATCTCTTTGCCTCTCAAGGTCTTCATTTCACGATCCGCGATTCACACAGGCATCGTCTCAATAGTAAGATTATCCCGTACTTGCACATCATCCATATGAATCACATGAGATGGATCTGAAATGTACTTTCGAAGTTGTGACACATGAAACACATCGTGCAAATTCGAAAGATTAGGCGGTAAATCCACTCTATAAGCAACATTCCCAATTTTGTCCAAAATCTGATACGGACCAATAAAACTAGGAGTGAGCTTCTTAGACTTCAATGTACGCCCAACATCGGTCACAGGTGTAACTCTTAAAAACACATGGTCACCTGCTTGAAATTCTAAGTCTTTTCTTCGCTTGTCATGATAACTCTTCTGCCTACTTTGGGAAGATCTCGTCTTTTCTCGGATCAACTTCACCTTCTCAGTAGTCTCTCGAACAATTTCAGGTCCAAGTACTACACTTTCTCCAGATTCATGCCAACATAAAGGAGTCCTACATCTCCGACCATATAATGCTTCAAAAGGGGCCATTCCAATACTAGAATGGTAACTGTTATTATAAGTGAATTCTATCAAGGGAAGATAAGTATCCCATAAACCTCCTTGCTCAAGAACACAAGCTCTCAACAAATCCTCCAACGACTGAATAGTCCTCTCCGTTTGACCATCCGTCTGAGGGTGATACGCCGAACTTAACCTCAACTTAGAACCCAACGCCTCTTGCAAACTCTTCCAAAAATCAGAAGTAAACCTCGGATCTCTATCCGACACAATACACAAAGGAACACCGTGCAACTTCACAATTACCCGAATATAAATCTCTGCCAACTTCGATACCGGAAAAGTGATGTTAATAGGAATAAAATGAGCCGACTTCGTAAGCCTATCAACAATCACCTAAATCGAATCATATCCTCTTGAAGTGTTTAGTAATCCCGTTACAAAGTCCATTGAAATGCTATCCCATTTCCATTCTGGGACTTCTAACGGTTGCATCAACCCCGCAGGCTTCTGATGTTTAACTTTCAACTTCTGACAAGTTAAACATGTATACACAAACTGCGCTACATCACGCTTCATCCCAGGCCACCAAAACAAATTCTTCAAATCTTGATACATCTTTGTAGCCCCTGGATGAATACTCAATTTACTTTTATGACCTTCTTCAAGAATCACTTTCTTCATTTCCGCATCATCAGGAATACAAATTCGATCACGGAATCTTAACACACCATGCGCGTCCATCTTAAAATCGCTATTCTCAGGTTGATCGATTCCAACCATCAAATCTACTAGTTTCACATCTAACTTCTGAGCTTCTCTGATACTATCCAGAAAATCCTTGTTAATCTTCAACATTCCTAACATCACACTTTGCGGTGTCACTTCACAAACTAAACTCATATCTCTGAACTGTTCAATTAATTCCAACTCTTTAACCATCATCGCCGACATATGCAAAGTCTTTCGGCTTAAAGCATCAGCCACAACATTAGCTTTACCTGGATGATAATTCAAACCGAAATCATAATCTTTTAATAACTCCAGCCACCTTCGCTGTCTCATATTCAACTCCTTCTGGTCAAATAAGTACTTTAAACTTTTATGGTCACTAAATACTCCAAATCTAGAACCATAAAGATAATGCCTCCAAATCTTCAGCACAAAAACAACTGCAGCAAGTTCTAAATCATGCGTAGGATAGTTCTTCTCATGAGTCCTCAATTGCCTCGACGCATAAGCAACTACCTTACCATTCTGCATAAGTACACCTCCTAAACCCATTTTAGAAGCATCACAATATACCACAAAAGGTTCTCCTGGGTTAGGTAATGCCAAAACCGGAGCCGACGTCAATCTCTTCTTCAATTCCGTGAAGCTTTCTTCACATCGAACGTCCCACACAAACGCCTCACCTTTACACGTCAACTTAGTTAACGGAAGTGCCAACTTAGAAAAACCTTCGATAAACCTTCTATAGTAACCAGCTAATCCCAAGAAGCTTCTTATCTCGGTAGCCTACCTTGGAGTCTCCCATTGCAACACAGCGTCTACTTTAGACGGATCCACAGCAATGCCACTACCCGAAATGACGTGACCAAGAAAACTACCTTCCTTTAGCCAAAATTCACATTTTGACAACTTTGCATATAGCTTCTTTTCTCTCAAAACTTGCAATACTAGTCTTAAGTGTTCTGCATGCTCTACTTCCGATTTAGAGTAAATCAGTATATCATCAATGATCACCACCACAAACCGATCCAAATAAGTATGAAAGATACGGTTCATGTACTCCATGAATACTCCTGGCGCATTAGTAACACCGAACGGCATCACCAAATACTTATAATGTCCATAACGCGTTCTAAAAGCCGTCTTCTGAATATCATCATCTTTCACTTTAATCTGGTGATAGCCTGACCTCAAATCAATTTTCCTAAACACACAAGCACCTACCAACTGATCCATCAAGTCATCTATTCTCGGAAGCGGATACTTGTTCTTAATCGTCACTTTATTTAGTTGTCTGTAATCAACACAGAGTCTTATACTTCCATCTTTCTTCTTTACTAACAACACCGGGGCTCCCCACGGCGATACACTAGGCCTCACAAACTTCTTTTCAATCAAATCCTCCAATTGTTTCTTTAATTCTGACAATTCAGATGCAGACATCCTGTATGGTGCCATAGAAACAGGTATGGTACCAGGTACAAGGTCAATTGCAAATTCAACTTCTCTTTCTGGCGGTACTTCAGGAATTTCGTCAGGGAAAACTTCGGGAAATTCGCGTACCACCTGCAACTCATCAATTATAGCTTGGTCCTCAATAGATAATGTTGCCATCAACGAGAACACCTGAGCTTCTTCTTGCATCAACCGTTGCAACTGTCTAGCAGACAACAAACCAGTTTTCCTCTTCAGGAGTAGAAAACCTCAAAGTCTTGTTATAACAATTAATATGAACGTAGTTATATTCTAACCAGTTCATACCCAAGATTACATCCATCCCAGTTAACGGCAAACACACCAAATCAACATTAAAGTCTCTGTCAAAGATCAACAAAGGGCACTTTAAACAGACAAGAGAAGTAGTCATCGATCCCTTAGCCAGAATCTTGACGACCATCTATCCATTCATAGAGGACAACATAAGACCCAATCTCTTAACACAATCAGCAGCAATAAAGCAATGAGTAGCACCAGTATCAATCATAGCGATTAAAGGAGTACTATTAATAAAACATGTACCTCTGATGAGTCTGTCCTTGCTAGTTGTCTGAGTCCCAGCCAACACGAACACTTTCCCACCAGTTTGCGCCTTCTTTGGTTTCTGACACTGACTACCAATGTGTACTTCCTCACCACAATTGAAGCAAATCCTCTCTTTATGCTTGCACTCAGATATGGCATGCCTAGTCTTACCACAACGGAAACACCTCTTCACCTCAGCATTACACACATTACTCTTATGACCAGGTTTCCCACATTTGAAACAAGTTATGCCAGTAGGAGCATCTCCCCCACTAGTCCTCTTGCCATCAACTACTTTCTACTTACCTTTTCCCGCCGGAGCATCATAAGGCTTGCCACGATTCTATTGGTGCTTGCCCTTCCTCTCATTAATGATCTTATAATGAGCATTGTTATCTTCTTCAAAAATCCTGCAACTATCAATCAAATCCGCAAAAACACGAATCTTCTGATATCCAACTGCCTTCTTAATCTCCGGGCGCAACCCACTCTCAAACTTGATGCACTTAGAAAATTCAGCATCATCTCCGTTATAGTGCGGATAAAACTTAGCCAACTCAACAAACTTTGCAGCATAATCGGTAACCGACATGTTTACTTGCTTCAGCTCAAGAAACTCGATTTGCTTCTTACCACGAACATCCTCTGGGTAATATTTCCTCAGGAACTCTCTTCGGAACACAGTCCAAGTGATACCTTCACCTGCAGCTTCCAACCTCTGACGAGTCTCTAGCCACCAGTCATCAGCCTCGAATGCTAGCATATGAGTCCCATATCGAACCTTCTGCGCTGGAGTGCAGTCCATCACACGGAAAATTCTCTCCATCTCTTTCAACCAATCCAACGCTCCATCAGGATCATACTTTCCCTTGAAGGTAGGTGGATTCTCCCTTCGAAAGGTCGCCAAACTACGAGATCCAGTATTCTCATCAGCGTTCGGCAGGTTCTGCACAGCTTGGGCCATTGCTTGCATAGCAGCAGCCATCGCAGCATCGTTCCTTCCAGCCATCTCAACTTGTCACTTCAACATAAACAAAAGTTAGGACTAGTTAACAATACTCGATTGTTAAACAACTACGACTCGACAACTTGGCTGGACGGACCGACCTGCTCTGATACCACTAATGTAACACCCCATTTCTGCCTGACATTTATAAAGAAATCAGAGTGATAAAATTTTAACATAAAACAGGATGTCACGTTTTTCAACTTTAAAATCAATAACATGATAAATAATCATTAAAGATACATAGCAAGTTCAAGGAAAAAAACTCATAAGTTAACAAATAGTCTCCAAAATAACTCAACTTTATAAAATATGACGCAACGGATTCATAATCAAAGTAATAGCATCTTTATCCAACATAAACAACTTTAAAATAAGCAACAAAGTGTTCTTTGACAATTCAAGTTAAAAATTCAGCATGTAAACAAATAAACAAGATAAGACACGCGTCATCCCCCTGAGTGCTATGTATCAGAGCGACAATCACCGACTCGAACTAAGGTAACCGGCTATTCCTCTTGATTACCTGCACATTGCCAACATAGGGACAACATTCAAACAGAAGGGGTGAGATATCGAACAATATAATCAGATATATGATAAGTAATATATTAGATCAGATTATACAATCACCACTTCACAACATCTCAATCAACGTAAAACAACAGCACAGCAACAACTTTTACTTCATAATTAATCAACAACACAACAACAACTATGCAACATGAAATGCGACTCGAAATGCACATGCATGTGGTACCATTGGAGCAGAACTCCCAGCTTAAAAATTTGCCAATTAATATTAACTTCAACAAGGCATAAGCCTTCCGCTTAATATTTTGCCAATCCAGACCAGCTTAATGTTTTGCCAATCCAGGCCAGCTTAATATGTTATGCCATGTGACTCAAATATGAACATCATAATCACAGCACTAATACTTATCAATCCGCACAACAACAGCTCAACATTGGCCATAGGCCCACAGCTTAATTCTTGCCAATAATTAGAGGCAATTCAACATCGTTCACAGCTTGATAATTTCCAACAATAATATCACAGCAACTAGGATATATAATTATGCATCATCTAAAATATATCACAATCCATCATTTAATCAATCGGTAATTTTCGACTAAAAATCGGTTAATTGGTTCCATCATAATTCTATGTCCAATGCTATTGAATTATATAACAACTTCTCAATTAAAATGGATAGGACAAACACACCACATCAGAACATAACAGAAACAGGAAAAGGAAACACACAGCATCATGCGTGACGGTCGTCACAACACTATCACGGTCGTCACGACACCATCACGGTCGTCACGACCCCAAAATCCTTCGTCTCAGAATTCGTTCGTTCCAGTTTCTTTCCAAATTCACAACCTTTCCTCAGATTCATATCAATTTCAATTTGTCCAAGACAGTGAAACAGAGCTACAACAGAATTACACCCTAAAGTAACATATACCAGTTTCTCACAACCAATTCATCAATCGCAATGCATTTCAACATTTCTACGACAATCATTTTGACACAGACATAAGAAATTCTACAAACAATTCATCAACAGAAAACCAAATTCAATATTCACGACATCGATTACACAAAACAGAGGAGAATTCTATAAAACCAACCCCACATATTACTCATCAACTATACCATTATAGAGTCAGAACCCCACCCTTACCTTGGATTGAATGTTTCTCTAAAATCTCCGATCGAATTCTCGCTCTCTCGCAGCCTCTACGCGATCTCTCGCAACCCTTGTTTTCTCCTCTCTGCAACTTCATGTTCTACTGTTCTATTCCTTTTTCAGCAACTTTGCAACTTCCACGTACTTGATCTTTCCTCCACTTCTAATTACCCTAATTCTATTCAACTTAACCCTTATAATTCTTACTAACTCTTATTGGGCTCAATTCCACACCTCACCTTTTACCACTACTACCCATCTTATAAGCCCACTAACTTATTATAATTCTAGTAAGCTAATACTATATTATTTCTACCACTTAAATCGACTTAGTTAAATTAATCCAACTAAAACCAACATAGCCACTTAACACAACATTCCGATATTTCGAAAATCACCACAAATCAACACAAATAATACGAATATAGTTAATTAAATAATTAATTAAATAACCGGGCGTTACACTTTCTACTTGTTACTTTTCATACAATATTAGCTCTATTTCCATTTTCTAGTTTTAGCTAGGAATTAGCTTCGAATTAGCTACAAATTAGCTACGAATACTGGGTTTAGAAAGTCTAAATTTTCAGAATTAGCTAGGAATTGGTTTCGAATTAGCTACGAATTAGCTACGAATTCTGGATTTATGAATATAAAAAATAAAAAATGAAAGAAATTGCCACGTGGCATCCACGTGGCACAGCCACATCAGCAGCCGTTACTCTCATTTGACGTCAGGGACTATTCATTGAGACGGAAAATCTTGTAGGGACCAATTCTTAAAGGAAAATTTTTGAGGGACTAAAATTGAAAATCACTATATTTACAGGGACCTAAAACTTATTTAACCCATTAAATTATAGTGTTATTATGACTTTTTTTAATTTAGGAAACTAATGATTAAAATTTTATTTAAAAAAAAAAAATAAGTGGAATGTCATAAGTTTAAACTCTCACTCATACAATTAATCTTTGTGCATCTATTAATTAAATTGACTTAAAGAAATTATATCTATTATTTTAAATCAAAGCATTCCCATCATCTATTATATATATTACCTATACGAAACCAGATTACAAAGCATTCCCACTATCTTCAACCTCTCTTCTATGCATACACACAATTGAACTACATATAATCATTTTTCGATTGGGTGAACATCTAGATTAGGGTTGATAAATTCCAATTAGAATATTGTAACCGAGAATATTGGGTTGGGATCTTTGTGTATTTCAAATAAGAAAACCAAGGCGGGTTTTTACTTCAAGATCGGTGTGATTTGAAGGTTTTGGGCAAGATCACGTCAACACAGATTCGACCGAGTGAAAGCCTTGGGATAAGGTGGTTTTATTGCAAGGGAGTAGCGCGAGACGGTGAACCATGTTTGGGAATCTTGGGTTCAACAAAGGCGTGCTCGAAATAATCGGAGGATTGTAGCCGCATTATTGGTGACTTGATCAAACTTTGATCAAGGGTTTGGAGGTGGTTGAATCAATAACAAACCACAGGGTTTGTAGGGTTAGAGTTTTTCACCTCTAGTATAAATTTTTTTGCAAAGACAAGGTTAATTGCAAGTATCTCAATTCGATTTTGGACTAAGGGCAGATGTACCCATAGCGAGGCCGATAGGGGAACTGCCTAAACAAATCTTTGTGTCTCTTTATCACTTTATTTCTCTTTAATTTTTTTTCATACAAATTATCAATTTCATTGTTGTTTCGATTAATTTATTTGGAAATTATTTTCATTTATTTTTAAAAGTGTTGTTGTTGATATAATCACAATCACTTTGATTGTGATTGGCTTTTTACATCAACAAAATAAATCAAATTTCCAAACGTGATCAATCGCACACAAAGTGTTCGATAAACTATTTTGTGTATTTTTATCACTTTATGTTCACTGAAAATAAGCATTACGAATAGCTTTGCATTTGATTGATCTGTGACTTGATCACTGTTAAACGATTTGTGTTCATTATCATTCCATAAGGTTTACGTTACACATATAGCTTTTTGATAGTAGGTTCGGTTAGACGATTTGATTCGGGTTGTTTTTCTGTTGTACCATACTTTTTGAAAACAAATTTTTGCCAAGAGTTTTTTATTTAAAATTTGTCATCTATTGTCCCCCTCTAGATCGAACCCTGTCGTCTAACAATTAAAACTTTGGGGAATAATAAAAAATTATTGAAAAGAACATTAAATTATTTTGATTTTGAAATGTCTGAAGGGAGATCAACAATTTCTAGTGATACGCTCAATGCACGAAGACATGAAATCATCTACAGGTCACCATGACCTAATCAGCATTGAAGTCAGGTTTCTCCCATGAACAAACGTGCAACTTGACAGCAACGGATCAAACTTGGGGAAAAGAGAGCTTTTGTGTTCACCTTGTGATCAGAACATCACCAAAATTCAAAGTGTCGGGAAATCAAATCCTTCCCACCAACCAAAGTACAATCTTCATTGTCAACCAGCAAAAAACCAAAGTCCAATTTCCATTGGCAACCAGTAAAAGCCCAAGATCCAATCTTAATTGACATCTTCAAACCCAAAATCCAATTTTCATTGGCATCTTAAAAACCAAAGTCCAAACGTCATTGGCACCACTTTTCAAAATCTGGTGTTCATCGGTAACCCAAAACCTAATTGTGTTCAACAAACCAAAATCCAATCATCATTGGTATTCAAAAATTCAAGTCTCATTGGCACATGAAAAAAACAACTAGCATTGGTATTCCAAAACCAAGCTTTGCTTGACCTTTTTCGACAACAGAAAATTAAGCCTTGCAAAAGTCCAATCATCCATTGGCAAACCTACATGCATTTCTCATAACATTTCATGCATCATTTCATATGTAACATATCCACCGAGGTGGAGCACTATGCCATACAATCAAAACACACATACATGGCATGAGCCAGGTTCTGAGACCTTTCATGAAAGTCCAGGACAATCCACGGCCAAGCCACTAGTATTTCTCTAAGTGAGTTTTTACCCCACATGCCTTATCATTGAAATCCTTAGTGATTCTGCTGAAATTTGCTCCCAATGCAGAGGTTACCCTAAAAAGTCACCTTTAGAGCTTTTCCCATGCAGAGCATCATCCCTAGTAAATCTTCTCCGTAGGGAGTCTTTTTTGGAATATTTCCTCAACTGACTGTCATCTTATGCGATACTAGTCAACCCCAAATAGAGTTACCATTTTTCTCTATTGATCATTTGAGCATCTTCTTTGTTAAGTCTCAGGGAGTCTTATTTGTATTTTTTTAGCGTCTTATTTGTTAATTCTAAAAAAGCCTCATTTGCCCTCTATGGAGTATTTTTCTCTCATAATTCTCAGAGAAACTCACAGTTGTTGTTTGATCATTTGAGTTTCTTCATTGTTAAGTCTCAAAGATTCTCAATTATATCTTGCTGAGCGTCTTATCTATTACTTCTCAGAAAGCCTCAATTGTCCTATATGGAGTGTTTTCCTCTGTTAATTCTCAGAGAATCTCCTAATTGTGGCTTGATCATTTGTGCTTCTTCTCTGTTATGTCTCAGAGAGTATTAGTTGTATCTTATTAAGTGTCTTATCTATTAATTCTTAGAAAGCTTCAATTATTTTCTGTGGAAAGTTTTCTCTGTCAATTCTCAAAGGATCTCCCAGTTGTTGTTATTTTGGTTGAAAGTTTTCTCTATTAATTCTTAGAAAATCTTTCGATGTTGTTTATTTTTAAGTTTTTCTCTATTAATCCTCAGAGGATTTCCCAATTGTCATCTACTTTGTCTATTTGAAGGAATTTTCCTTGTTCATTCTCGGAGGATCCCCCCGTTGTTATTTTTTTTTGTTACTTGGAATTTTTCTTTGTTATGTCTCAAAGAATCTTTCGATGATTGTCAGTAGAAAGTTTTCTCTGTTAATTCTCGGAGAATCTTTCAATGACGGTTAGTCATAAATTTTCCTTGTTAATTCTCAAAGAATCTCTCGTTGTTGCCAAGTTAAAATTTCTCTCTATCGATTGTCGGAGTATCTTTCAATGATTGCTAGTCGGAAGTATGCTTTGTTAAGTCTCAAAGAATCTTTCAATGAGAATTAGTTAAAAGATGCTCTGTTAATTCTCAAAAAATATTTCGATGATTGTTAGTTGAACTTTTTCTTTGTTAAGTCTCAAAGAATCTTTCGATGATTGTCAGTTGAGAGTTTTCTCTCTTAAGTCTCAAAGGAATATTTCGATGTTGTTAGTTAAAAGTTTGCTCTATTGATTCTCGAAGAATTTTTCAATGATTGTTAGTTGATCATTTTCTTTGTTAAGTTTCAAGGAATTTTTTGATGACCGTTGGTTGAAAAGTTTCTCTGTTAATTCTCATTATTTCCTTCGATGATCGGTTAGTTGAAAGTTTTCTTTGTTAAGTCTCAAAGGAATCTTTCGATGTTTTTAGTTGAAAGTTTTCTCTGTTAAATTCTCGGAGAATCTTTCAATGATTGATAATTGAATGTTTTTCTTTGTTAAGTCTCAAAGAACCTTCCGATGATCGCTAATTGAAAGTTTTCTCTGTTAATTCTCGGAGAATATTTCAATGATGGTTAGTTGAAATTTTTCTTTGTCAAGTCTCGAGGAATCTTTCAAAGTGTGTGTGTGTTGGGAGTTTTCGCTGTTAATTCTCAGAGGATCTCTCAGTTGTTATATATTTGCAAAGTTTGGTAAACCCCTAACAGGTGGGTGAAGGCAAACCCTTCATATCCCTAACAAGGTTGACCTTTAATAAACTTATCCATCCTATCACCTTTTTAGGACAAAATTTGGGTCTTTTCTTATTTAATTATCTTCCACCCTGAAGATATGAAACTCGTTGTTATTCATACTCTTGGGTTCAAGGAACTTAAATAGGGGCAGTTGTTATACCCTACTTTTGTCCCCTCCCCCCATTTTCTTTATTCATTTTCACAGTTCATATTGCATATATTGCATTTTTTCAAAACATGATTCATTAGAGTCCAAATTAAGGCCAATGAGAAGGATTTTTGCATTTGAGTACAAGGTTTCTAAGTTGATCATTTCCAATCCATCTCTTCATTTCATTTCATTTTTAACATTGTCCTCATTTTAGAATTTAGAAGTCATTTTAAAATAAATGAAAAAAATACCTTTTTAATTTTTCATTTTTATTCATTGCATTTTTGTGCATTATGAAGGATCCATATTATATTTCATTATCATTTCAAACAAAGGGAAATGTAACTTAGATTTCTATGACCATGTCCATGTTTGAAAGACAACATCCTCATCACCAAATTTTGTTCATAAGTTTGATACAATTTTTTTAAAGTAAAAGTGTAATCGTGTTTGTGGGCTCATAGTAGAGAGAGTGACTGCAAAGAGAGAGAAGAGAGAGTTGGAAATGAGAGTACACACTTGCATTCCCCTTATTTTTTTCACTCTCTCATCAACCACTTTGAGGCCAAGTGGCGTCTTGGATGCCCTTGGATCTGCATACTAATGCTATTGACCAATGGTCTTGTACAGATACCTCCACTTGCATATCATGCTCCCTCATTTACATGCCCTTAGAGCCCCTTGGCATGCTAATCAATAGACCAGATGAGAGTCATTGCTTTGACTCTCTTAGACCTTTGAAATGGGCCTAGCGCCCTGGGCCAGACTTCTCCTCACACCCCCTTCTTTGTTTTTGCTACGTTTTTTGTTGTGTTTTTTCCTTCTTTATGGGTGATGACATTTTGTCATTGCATGATTTTCGTCGAAGAAACAGATCAAAAAGTTAAAGAGGAGCAAAAATGAAGAATAAAGATCAAATAATGAGGAAAAAATAGCTAAGTGTGAAGAAATAGGGATTTAGTAAAAATCAGGTGAAAAGGGAGCAAAAGTGTGCAGTCACTAGAATAATCACAGGGAGCATCGCGAGCGATAGGGAAGTAACAGCTGCATCACGCGCGCGATGCAGGTCATCAAGATTATACAAAAATAACAGATAAATGGGTAATAAATTGCCGATATCCTTTTTTAGATGACAAAATCAATCGTTTTAAACCAATGTTTTAAAAGACCGAAGCAACCGGTTCAACTGGTTGGAACGGGAACCGGAGCTGAATTCGATTAACCTTATAAAACCGCTAGTGGGTCAAAACCTGAGTAAAATTGAAAAAACTGGATTGAACCATTCAAAACCGTTCGAACGTAAGAACCGAAGCCGATTTTGTAAAACCGTCTGGTTCAAAAAAATGCATCAAATCAATCATTTTTTTAAAAAAAATTTTGAAAAATTTTAATATGTCAATATCAAAACTTAGAACATTTATCAATTACAAAAAAGAATTTCTTGTTTGTTGTCGTTCAACTCAAAATTGCTTATTGTTGTTCAATTAAGTATGGTGTATTATTTATTTTTATAATTCTATCTTATTTAATTTATATATTCTTAATGAGTTAAATTTTGTTTTAGTTATTATGTTCTACTATTTTAATTTTGGTTTGAATCAGTTTAACTTAATTTATTTTAATTATTTAAATTATTCTAACTATTTTTAAATGAAGGATGAAATTAAATATTGTTATATTGAGTTTGTAATGAATTTTTGAAATATTTACTTTTTAAGTTGTAAACATATAATTGTGTGTGACTTATTTTATGAAATTTAGTTTCATATTATTAGTTTATTTAATAAACGGTTTGACAGTAAATTTAACCGATTGAACTAATTAAACATTAACCCAAATATTTCACTGGTTCGATCTCCAATTCAATTTTTAAAACATTATTTTAAACAATACAATTATTGTCAAAGATGAAATAATATGATTTTGTTGAGTCCAACTTTATTTCATTTACTTTTCTTTTCTTTTTTTACATTATTTACTGTCTATTTATTGCAGCGATATACATAGATGAAACATTGTGGTCCTTCTATACAACAATACTTGTAAAAGGAAGACATAACAAAACCTTCTTCATCCTAAAATATGTCTCTACTCTTCTGGAAGTTGTAGCCTTGTCTTACTTAATAATGCACTCTACACTTGTAAAAGGTCCACACTATAGACTTGAGGTCTTTATCGATTTTACAAAGCTTCACTATGAAGCAATCTTTCAATGTTTGTCTTTCTAAAATAGTTCTATTTGAAAAGAGAAAAGTGCTATTATATGTTTAAAGCACTTGTTAAGGAATTAAATAGATCAACATTACTTTATAAGTTGTGTGTTTGATTTTTAAAAAATATATATTTTTATAATATATTTAATAAGGTTTTTTAAAGTACAATGCTAATATATGTCTTAAAACAATTTTTTATTTTTTAAATAATATTTTTTATTGAATTTTTGAATTAATATTACTTATTATCTTCTAATTTACATTTTATGATAAGCATAAATAAATAAATAAATAAATAAATAATAATAATAATAATAATAATAATAATAATAATAATAATAATAATAATAATAATAATAATAATAATAATAATAATAAAAATTCAGTACAATAATTCTTTCTTTTAATATGTTTGAAATAATTGAGTAATTCATTAAGGTGAAACGGATGGAGTAATAACTATTGATTTTTCTTTTTGTTATAATTGTATTTTCTTATTTGATTGGTAATATTTGGTTGTTATGCTAAAAATGTGTATTTATGCTTAAATAGAAGCATAAATACACAACTTATAATCTACTATCAAATTATAAGTTGTGTATTTATGCTTCTATTTAATTTCAATGAACAATTAATCTTATCAAAAAATTATAATTAGAGCGTGCTTACTAACATTTTTAAAGAACAAATTTAATCCAAGTGAGTTTAAGCTAGAAATATCGAGATAGATAGGAGATATCACTACTACGGAAAACTCATTTAACAACGGTTGAGAAAGATATATAATGACACGGACACATGCGTTGTTATGTAGAGTGTTGTTGTATATATTTGGTTGTTATTTGGTAATATTTGATTGTTATGCTATAAATTTGTACTACCAAATATTTGTACTACCAAATATTACCAATCAAATACACATTTTTAGCATAACAACCAAATTATTACCAAATATATTTGATTGGTAATATTTGATTAGTAATATTTGGTTGTTATGCTATAAATTTGTACTACCAAGTATTTTCTTATTTGATTGGTAATATTTGGTTGTTATGCTAAAAATGTATATATTTGGTAATATTTGGTTGTTATGCTATAAATTTGTACTACCAAATATTTGGTTGTTATGCTAAAAATGTGTATTTGATTGGTAATGTTTGGTAGTAGATTATAAGTTGTGTATTTATGCTTCTATTTAATTTCAATGAACAATTAATCTTATAGAAAAATTATAATTAGAGCGTGCTTACTAACATTTTTAAAGAACAAATTTAATCCAAGTGAGTTTAAGCTAGAAATATCGAGATAGATAAGAGATATCACTACTACGAAAAACCCATTTAACAACTGTTGGGAAAGATAATGACACAGACACATGCGTTGTTATGCAAAATGTTGTTGTATATATGATACTTACAATCACGGTCCTGTGACCATTGTAATAAATTGGAAAGCGCGCGCCCTATAACAACGGTTTAGAGTAATAACCGTTGTGATATTGTTTATGAATAAAAAACAAGCGTATCATATCAGAATCAGCAATACACCATTTGTGAACAGATATCAAAACCATTAATTACAAAGGAATACCAAAGGATGAAAAATGAAATTTCAAAAGACAAAGAGATATAATCATTAATTCAACAGCTTGAGGTTGGCAGAAATTTATCCAATTTCCAAGAGAAGATGAAGAATCAGAAGAAACAATATAAAAGCGTAAGAGCCAAAACATAAAAACAACTTAATCCAATAGAATCAAATTGAGTTCTACTGCTCAAGCTACCAAAAATGTTGAGAATAAAGTTGTTGCTGTAGAGGGGGATATAGTTCAAAACCTTCCTCAGAATCAACATGTTGTTGTAGATGGGGTTGTCGTTCAAAACCTTCCTCAGAATCAACAAGTTGCTGCTGTAGATGGGGTTGTTGCGGAAAGAATGAGAGCTCTGAGGGTGAGGAGAAGAATGAGAAGAAGGAGAAGAATGTTGAGAAGGCAGATGGTTGTTTTCGATTCTGATGATGATCATGAGGCTGACTATGGTTGGTCAAACTTCCTCTCATCCAGAGCATTTAGATTTGATGATTAAGTTTATGTAATGAAAAGTTTATGTAATGAAACTTAATTTATCTAATGAAATTTTAATCTTTTTGCTTAACAACTTAAACTATCAGCTACAATATCTATCAACTAATATACTAACAAACAGATAACTAATTGAAAATTCAAAAGTTTGCGTTGAACTTACTCGTAAGAAACCGTCTTTTATTAGTTCCGTTCCTGTCTTCATAATGTAATTCAAACATCAACAATGCATCTGCAGTTTAAACATCAACAATGTAATTCAAACCCTAATTCAACTATTACATTTCATAACAAAGTAAACATTAAACATAAAGGAGACAAGAAAACATAACATCTTGAGATTTCCAGAAAATCTCTCTGATTCCAGTTTGTTCTTCAAATTCTTGTTCTTCTTCTTTAAATCCTCATACATAACCTTCAAATAGCCCACAACTTCCAACTCTGACTTCATAATGCTCTCATCTTCATTTCCACCTCTTTCTCCCATGTCTTTATCCCATATGAACAAATTACATATTTCATCGCTCCTCCAAAATGGACATCTCCAAAAAAAGTCTTCCTTTATTTTGTCCCTTCTTGCATTGGTACGAAACCATACAACCATCACAACCACAGAAATTTCCAGATTGAGATTTTACAGTGGAAGAATACATAGAAACACCATTGGATGAGTTTGTCTTCAAATGCGACATTGAAACACCTTAAAGTAGAACACTTTCTTGTTGTTGTTGTCTTCTTCCCGACGATGGTGACGACATTGGTGTTAGGATTGTTTCGTCTTGTTTCTTTTTTCAGTGGATAAATGGATATATACTTGGTGTTTAAAATACATAAAGAAGCTTCAGTTTGTAACAACGGTTTTAAGAAATAACTGTAGTGATATCCTTATAATTTTTTAGTTAAATATAAATAAAACTAAAAAGGGGCGCATTTACGTCAAAGGAATAAACTATTTGAGGGCGATGAGGTTTGAACCCATGAAAGCTTAATTGTATCACCACGGTGTACACAACAACCATTATTATACCCTTGAAATTTCTAATTAAAATAATATAAAATTATGTTAGTGCATGAGACTTGAACCCATGACGAGAGGCTACTTATAATGACGTTTTTTTAAATAACCGTGGTGAAAGGCCTCACAGTTCACCACAGTTGGAATTTTAACCGTCATTAAAAGCATTTTAATAAGACTTAAAATAATGCGTGCATCCAGTATACACTATTACAATGGTGTATAGGATTTCGTTGTAAACCTGGCGTTGTTGTTTGTGCGTTTTGTAGTAGTGTATTCAATTATTTATCCAATAATCAAATAAGGGATACTAATTACCTTCAAAGGGATTATGATAAAATAAAGAATGCAAATGTGGTCTCTTATAAGGATATCCTGACAAGATAAAATACTGAAGATAAGGATGAGGTAGAGGATTAAGATTAGATTGTTGAAGGATTTTGGGAAGTTAAAAGGCCAGAGAAAGGTTTAAGAATTCAAGAAAAGAAATATGGAGAGTATGATTGACCTGAGATCATACTATTGGGCGTGGACGAACAGAGAATTGCTAAACCTTGGAAAAAAAAAGAGTGATAGTCAAAATGTTGGGGAGAAGAATAGGTTACAAGACCCTGGAGAATAGACTTCAACAGATGTGGGCAAAGAGAGGGGTGATGAATATAGATGATGTTGATCATGAGTATTACCTAGTCACATTTACTTGCAAATAAGATCGAGAATTCATACTAATGGATTACCCAAGGTTAATCTATGATCACTATCTTTCAGTGAGGGAATTGAGTGCCAATTTTTGTCCATCAGGAGATGCAATTAAGTAACTTGTAGTGTGGGTCTGAATATCATGCCTCCCTATTGAATACTATGATACCAGAGTTCTTGCGTTCATTGGTGATCATTTTGGAAAAATGGTTAAAATGGATAAGAACACTCTTGCGTTCATTGTGCGTTCATTGGCATTCATTGGTGATCATTTTGGAAAAACAGTTAAAATGGATAACTAAGCCTCAACTTGTAATTTTTTGCATCAAAGGGGGGCATTACAAGGTAGAGTTTAAAGGATTACATCTCTTGTGTATTAGTTATGGTAGGTTCGGGCATCATGATGAAGTATGTGGGGAGAAAAATGAAGTTTTGATGGTGGAAGAAGGAGTGATATAGTTAGTCACTAAGGGAGATGTAAGGAAGAATGATAAAGACTTGACGGATAATCTAGGGCCTTAGTCGATAGTTCAGAAGAGCATGAAGACAAGACGAAGCAAGCAAGAAACCAGGAAGGAATGGCAAGTAGCTTCAACAAGTGATGCTCTGGTGAAGAATGCCGCAATCAATGCTAGAACGCAGAATTGGGGGTTGAGGTTTAATGTTCTTGGAGAAGAATTAATTGGAGTTATTATGAATGAAGATTGTAACATTAATAAGAAAAAAAGAAGAATGTAACGTGAAAGGAAAACCATGCAACTCAAAGGAAAAAAGGGAAGAGGGATAAAATTCAAACTGCCCAATGAGAATGAAGCAAGTGGAAAAAGAATTAGGAAAAAAGAAAAAAATTGCATTAAAAAAAGAATGAAAAGTTAATTGTAGTGTCACGTGGCATCAAAAAACTAAATAACAAAGGGAATGAAGTCAATGAAATTGTAAATGGTTTATCTCTTAATGAAGGTCGTAAAAAGGGAGAAAAAGTCATTGAAGTGGAGGAAGATGGAGCCCAATCAAGTAGGAGAAATAACCTGGATCAGTTGGGCCCAAAAGAACTCAGAGCCAAAGTATCAATAGGAAATGTCACACTAGAGTACACATCTCCTAACATAATTTCGGATCGAAGTGATATTAACTATGAAGAATAAATTGTGAACGAAACTGGGCCGATCAGGAAAGATAAAGATAAGGTGGAAGAAGAGGTTAATTCAGATATAGAATTGGTGGAGGAGATGCCGAGTGCATGGCAAGGGGATACAACTTTCAATAAATAATTTTAATGATTAAATACCGATGCAAAATTATGTTTTGGAATTATAGAGGAGCAGGGAGTCAAGCTTTTAATCGTGTTTATCAGTACTAAATATGTGAGAATCAGCCATATATGCTTGTTATTATGGAAATGAGAATCGATCCCTCAAAACTTTGTAAGAAGTTTAACAAGCTAGGTTTCGATGGTTATGAGTATATGGATGTGATATTTTATGCATGAGGGGTAACTATGGGATGGAAGACGAGCAAAATCAGTGTCAAAATACTCGAAAAGCATTTTTATTTTATTTTGTTAAAATCAAAGTTGGAGATGAGTTAGATTAGATGCTAAAAGAAGTTTATGCAAGTCCTGGAGAAGAAAAAGGAGGGATATTTAGAGTGAATTGAAAACCATTACAAATAATGTATATTGTGGGTGGCTTGTTGGTTGTGACTTTAACGACATCTTGGTCGGGTCTAGAAAAGAGGGGAGGGGTTGCTCCATCAACAAGGAAATGTGCATTGTTCCAAGATATAATCAAGGGTTAATTATACGACCCCCCTGCCATTAGGGCGAGATTTGGTTTTGCCCCCTGAAGTAATTTTTTTTAACGCCCCCTTATAAAACAAAGAATACATTTTTACCACACCCTATCCCTTATTTGGGTGACAGTGTATCATGCAATTAGATATGTGGCTAAACCATTGTCTATGTGGCTAGGTGACTGTGTATTTAGCAAATCAGAATATACAAACAAATATACATTCTTGTTTACCCCCCGTGAAATTAGGGTTCATAGTTGGAAACTTGATTTGGGAGAAGACGAATTCAAGGGAGAAGACGAAGCCTTGGCTGGGAATTGCGAAGCTCTGGGCGATTCGTCTCAGGTAACTTCTAATTTCTTGCTTCGTTATTTTAATCCAACATGCATTGTGGTTTTTTTCCTTACATTAAGTATATAATTCAGAACAATGAACTGTTTAACACTGTTTTTCGCCATGGAGGAGAATTCGTAATGCTAAGTGATGGAGAGACGATTTACAGGGGTGTTGTTTCCACTTTGATTTCTGGGGAACACATAGATAAGTTATGACAGCATAGTCTTGTTTATTATATGCACAACTTTGGTGATATTTTGTAATGTTTGAATTATGCACACTTTTGGTGCTAGTTTATTTTGTAATGTTTTGTGTTTGACAGCATAGTCTTGTTTATGATATGCACACTTATATCAAATGCTTAATGCAGTGTAGCCCATATTTTCTAATGATTACCACAACTTGTTTGACAGAAACATAATTCTTTCCATTGATATATAGAAGTTTCAAAATACATATTAATGCTAACCAGAAAATACAACTATTGAACCAACTTAAAATTACATAAAGTTATACAATAGAGCAATAATCAAACAAAACATAACAATTGCTATCTTGAGCTTCATATTAATCCTTCTTTGAGCTTCAAGCTTCATCTTCAACTTCTCCAATTTCTTTGTTACTGTTTCAAAATTCACTTCTAGTATCTCACACTTCTTACAAAATGATTGAATAGCTCTATTCCCTTTGGTAAAGTCTCCAATTTCATCATCCCATAAGAATAATTCACAGCCATTCCCAGTCTACAAAATATGATTTACACAATTGTTAACATTAATAAAAATTAAAACTTGCTATCAAATTTTGCCAATTAATCCACAAACATACTTACCCCAGCATTGCGACATTTCCAGAACTTTCTATTGCGGTTTTTACTTGTGTTAGAGACCCACATCTTCATTGCTCTATCACAACCACATCTGGGTAAACCTCGAAATGAGACTGAATTAGCGCTGCTTCCAAAAGACATGCTTCTAATTGATGGGACGGACGAACGAAGCAGAAGAACGAACGAAGAAGAATGGCACAAAAATGGAAGAAAAGTTTGATGGAAGAGGAACAATGAAAGGGAAGGGGAAGAAAAACCCTATTAAATCGATGGAAGGGGGACAATGGAAGGGAAGGGGAACAATGAAATGGATTTTATTCAATTTGTGCCATGTAATCAAGATAAATGCCACATAGACTATTTCTCAATGCCACATAGCCAATTGCATGATACACAGTCACCCAAACAAGGGATAGGGTGTGGTAAAAATGTATTCTTTGTTTTATAAGGGGGCGTTCAAAAAAAATTACTTCAGGGGGGCAAAACCAAATCTCGCCCTAATGGCAGGGGGATCGTATAATTAACCCTATAATCAATGGTTGTAATCTTATAGATTTAGATTCATCTGGTTATAAGTATACTTGGAGGGGCCCTATCAGTCATGAAGGTTTGAGAGTCTATAAAAGACTAGACAAAGTGTTTAGTAATGACCATTAGAGGCTCCTATTTAGAGATGTGCGGCCTAAGGCACCTACACTAATTGATTTTTTCTTATCAACATGCCGTGTTAGTTTCCTTAACTAATGAAGTTAGTATGATTATGCCTAAGTATTTTAAGTTTTAATGTGTCTGGATTCTCTAGGAATCATATCAATATATGTTAAAATTTGCTTGGGAGGCTAATTCGGGTTCTAAAAACAATTTGGAAGAACTCAGAATTCATGCTACCAATTGGAATATGCATACTGTTAAAAGTGTTCAGAAAGAAAAAAAAACAAGATTATGGATAGGATGAGAGGAATCCAAAAAGAAATTCAAGAGGGAAGAAGTCATGAGGGTCTCACTGCTTTAGAGAAAAATCTGCAACAACATTTGGCCAAAATTCTATACCAAGACGAGCTGATATGGTATCAAAGATCTAAACATAAGTGGCTAGCCGATGGAGACATGAACACTAGGTTCTACCATGTCAAAGCAAAGCAAAGGAAGCGGAGAAAGATCATTCATTCCATCAAGAATCCTCTTGAAATTTGGATTAAGGATGCTAAAAAATTAAGAGACTGTTCAAAAACTATTACTATAACCTTTACATTACATAAGTAGAGGTTTTCTGAGTGGGTGCCATCAACTCACACATTTCCATAAATTTAAGAGGACAAATTATGCAAGCTTAATAAAGAGCTGGAGGAAGAAGAAATTAATAATAATAATAATAATAATAATAATAATAATAATAATGATAATAATAATAATAATAATAATAATAATAATAATAATTTTGGTCTTTATTTATCACATAAAAATAAGAGGTAGATGGGAGCTCGAGCGAAACGGGGACGCGGGCGGCCACATTTGGTGCCACCGTCACCGGTAACTGTTCTATTACCGTCGGAATCAATGATGAAGGATACGCTGGAAATAATGGTGAAGGATAAGTTGATCGAACCTACTACGGAAGAGTTGTACGAGGGGAAAATTGAGGATGAGAACATTGAAGATGAAACAGAAGAGGGTTACAAAACCCTGGAAACGAAGGGAAAAAATGGTCAAGAGGATTCAGATAACAAGCCTATGACGGAAAATCGAAAGCTATGGGTGAATGTGTTGAGTGAGAATCAAAATTCGTCGAAAGGCTTAACGATCCAATATGCTGCGCCTAAGTTGATCAATGGGGAAATGGAAATCGATATTGAAGAAGATGATATTGCTTCAGAGGTGAAATTCTGAGAAACAACTTTAGTCATGTATGCATTGGGGGAAGATCTTAGCATGAAAATTTACATGGTGAAGATGTGGAATTTTGTGAAGCTACCTGATATGTATTATCATGATGATGGTTATTTCATTCTCAGATTCAACTCTCATGTTGATATGGATGCTGTGATGATAAAGGGTCCATACACAATCAAGAATGTGCCACTTCTACTGAAGGAGTGGAGACCGGATTTCAACCTCAAAAGGGATTTGTTGCGGACTCTTCCCCTATGGGTGAAACTACCTCAACTCCCTTTTCATCTATGGGGAGCTAGAAGTTTGAGTAAAATAGGAAGTGCCATTGGTGTCCCTCTGGTTACAGATGAATGTACCGCAAGCAAGTTAAGAGTGTTATATGCTCGAATTCTTGTGGAGGTGGACATCACGAAACAATTAAAGAAGGAAATCATGATAAAAGATGTTGAAGGGAGGAAGATAACCCAATCTGTGGAATATGAATGGAAACCGCTCTTTTGTGAAAAGTGCCAAAAGATGGGTCACCAGTGTAAGGCAAGTGGAAACAACATGGACAAACAATGGAAGCCTAAGCCAAAACCGCCAGATAAAAACAAACAAAGTGTTAATGTTGTTGTTGTTACACCTGTGAATCAAGCTCAACAGGTGGAAGAAGACTAAGGAGAACACTGGACAAGGGTGACAAAGACCACTAGAGATAAAGGTAAGAGAATAGTTTTTGCTGGATCAACATCTGATGTGAATTGTATGAATGGTTTTGAGGCATTAGGGGTTTTGAATGACCCTCTAGTGACCTTAGAAAAGGACCCATGTTAGTATCTTGGAACGTAAGGGGGTTGAATAAATTAGGGAAACTTAGAGAGATTAGCTCTCGTTTCTACAAGTTAAAACCTGAAATTTTGATTCTAATAGAAACTAGAGTTAAGATGTCTAAGGCCAAGATAACAAGAGAGAAGCTTAAACTGTATGACAAATTCATGGATAACTACCAGTATCATGATAATGGCAAAATTTGGATTTCTTGGGATGTCACCAAAGTTATTGTCCAGAATGTTTGTAGTTCAGATCAGTTTATCCATTGTGGTATCTATGATACCTTAGGCAAGTTCAAATACTGGCTAACTGTTGTTTATGCCCATAACTATTTGGAGCATAGAAGGAAGTTATGGAATGATTTAGTGAATTTACAGAATAATCAGCAGGGTCATTGGTGTGCTTTAGGTGATTTGAATAATGTGGCTAGGGCTCAGGACAGGATAGGTGGTAGAATGGTGACTGAAGCCGAGTTTACTGATATGCAGGACATTATGACTTTGGCTGGGCTCAATGAGATGGACAACATATGTGACTATTATACTTGGAGTAATAAGCATTCTACTGGTACTATCTACTCTAGAATTAATTGAGTATTAGAGAATGTTACTTGGTTTCAATAAAATTTGGACAAGCAGTTGAAAATCCTCCCACCCAGTGTTTTTGACCATGCTATGTTGTGTGTGGAAGATAAGATTCAGATAAAGGCTAATAACAGGAGGTTTAAGTTCTATAATTGTGTTTGGATATGGTTGGCTTTGAGGATATTGTGAGTGCTAGGTGGAATAAACCTATAGGGGGATTTCTATGTATATTCTGTGGCAGGAAGAGAAAGCTTGAATGGAGCTAGAGAAAGCTCAAAAAGACCTTATGCAGAATAGAATTGATAGTACAGTCATTGATAATGTGAAAACCTGCACAGAGAATGTTATTAGATGGAATAAAGTTGAGGAAAACATCCTTATGCAAAGAGCAAAAATTGACTGGTTGAGACTGGGAGATGGTAACAATGCTTATTACTATGCAACCATCAAAACAAGACATCATAATAAGAGCATGAGTATGTTACAAAATGCTGATGGAGAAATTCTTACTTAAAAATAAGATATTCATAATGAAGTGATGGATTACTATAGAAACCTTATGGGAAGAGTTGCTACTTCTATTCAGCATGTTGATATAGAGGCTATGAGCGGTGGTAAATAGTTTACTAGGGAGTAAGGTGAGTCTATAACTGCTAAAGTTACTGAGGAGGAAATCTTGAAAGCTTTGAAGGGAATAGGGGACATGAAAGCTTCAGGTATAAATGGTTATGGGGCCAAGTTCTTTAAAGCAAGTTGGCACATAATCAAGAAAGACGTTGTGGCTGCTATTCATGAATTCTTTGAGAAAGGTAACATGTACAAAGTCTTTAATAGTATAATTGTTACTCTTATCCCCAGGAATGATAATGCAAAGACTATTAAAGATTTTAGACCAATAGCTAGTTGTACAACTTTTTATAAGGTCATCTCAAAGATTCTAACAAATAGGCTGAGCAAGTTTCTGCAGGAAGTCATTCATCAATGCCAGGCAGCTTTTTTACCAGGTCAAGTTATTCATAATCACATCTTACTTGCTTTTGAAATGATGAAGGGCTATAGTAGAAAGGGTGGGACCCCAGGTGTATGTTGCAACTTGATTTGTAAAAAGCTTATGATATGGTGGATTGGAAAGCTCTAGAGTGCATTTTACATGAGATAGGTTTGCCAAAGAAGTTCATTGGTTGGATCATGACAGTGACTTCTACTATCAGCTATAGGTTCAATATAAATGGTGAGTACTCTGAGATTTTGCAGGCTAGAAGAGGTAGTAGACAAGGGGACCTCATCTCCCCCTTGCTTTTTGTCATCATGATGGAGTATGTGAATAGAATCATGATTAGGATGCAACTGAATCCTAACTTTAATCATTATAGTAAGCGTGAGAATCTTGGCATCACTCATTTTTCATTTGCTGATGATGTGCTTCTATTTAGTAGAAGTGATAAAAAGTCTGTTGAGTTGATCTTAGAAGATCTCAAAATGTTTTCTGATTCAACTGGCCTTAGTATCAACCCTAGTAAATGCAGGATTTTTTGTGGTGGTATGGACTTTACAACCATTCGAGAAGTGAAGCAAATTTCTGGTTTTGAAGAAGGTCACCTTCCAATTAGATATCTTGGTATTCCCCTCTCTTGCAAGAAGCTCAGCTTCAATCATTATTTTCCAATGGTGGATAGGATTCTGGGCAGAATTCAAAACTGGTCATCAAAATTACTCAGCATAGCAGGTAGGATCCAGCTTGTGAAAAGCATTTCCTTGGCAATTGCTCAGTACTGGATGAGTTGCCTCCCCATTCCAAAAATGGTTCTGCATAAGATTGATGCTATTTGTAGAACTTTCATTTGGATAGGCCAAGTTGATATTAAGAGAAAGAGTCCAGTGGCAAGGAATAAGGTGTGCAGACCTATTGCCCAAGGCGGGTTAAATGTGATCAACATAGAGATTTGGAACAAAGTGACTTTGTTGAAGTGTTTGTGGAATATCTGTATGAAAATGGATAATATGTGGGTTAAGTGGATTCATGTGTACTACTTAAAAGGGGAAGATGTGATGACTACTATAATTAGAAACAACAGTTCTTGGATCCTGAAAAATATCATGAGCAGTAGGAATCTTGTGAACCAGGTTCAGCAGGTCTGGCACGACATGATGATGAAAAGGAAATTTTCAATGAGTAAGCTGTATTATTAGTTGGTGGATGATATCAATAGAGTGGATTAGAGTCATTTGATCAAGAATAACTATGCTCATCCGTGTGCAGTGGTCACTTGTTGGCTAGCCTGTCATGGCTGGTTTACAACAAAATCCAGGATGATGAAGATGGGACTGATTCAGAATAATGTGTGTAGTATTTGTGGAGAATAGAATGAGATCCAGGATCATTTACTGTTTGATTGCAGAATTTTGAAGAATGCTTGGCAACAAGTGCTTATTTGGATGGACATTAGTCATCAGCCACTTGATTGGAAAGAAGAATTTGGCTGGATTATGAGACATACTAAAGGAAAGGGTGGGAGAGCTGGTATTCTAAAGATGGTTGTTGCAGAGACCATATATGGAGTGTGGCGCTATATGAATGCTATAATTTTTTATAACAATAGAGATAACACGAATATTATTAGAAACATCATAGATTGTATTGTGTATAGAGGGTAGAAAAATCTAAAGTATATGGCTCATATAGCAAAGTATTTGATGTAATTTGTTTTTGTCTTGTTTGTCTTTGTTGTTGGGCTGGATCCTAGCGATCTCCGTGTATAGAGTTAGTTTTTGAAATATATATACTTTTATTTCAAAATAATAATAATAATAATAATAATAAAGCATACTTTAAGATGGCCCCTTGGAAGTCTCCAGGGCCTGATGGCTACCCGACAACGTTCTTTCAAAACACATGGGAGGTTATTGGTATCAGTGTGTGCAAACTTATTATGAATTTGTGGAGAAATCCCAACATTATAAAAGAGGTCAACCAAACTGAGCTTTGTCTTCTCCAAAAGGTAACCAATCCTAAGCAAGTGGATCGGTTTTGACCAATTTCATTTTGTAATGCTATTTATAAAATTCTTAGTAAAGTTGTTGTCAATAGAATGAAGATGTGTATGGATAGATGTAACGCCCTGTATAATATTTATCTAGAATAATACAATATAAGCATTTTATTTGGTACTGACAACATCATAAGTGCCTAATGGAATAATTCACATACTTGACCATTCTAAAACATAATACAATCTATGGTACAAGATATGGAAATTAGCCAAAAATATAAAATCTAAGAGCAATATACAATATCCTCAATTGTATACTACAAATACACAGCGGAAATAAGCTCAACTAAGCTTCTCTTGAAACATCCCAGCATAGCTCTACTTGTAAATCAAACCAATACTCAAAACCTGAAAATAATCAACAATAGTGAGCTGAGATACATCAATTCTCAGTGAGTTCCCTATCTTATGGATTCTCTCGGCTTTGCAGGGTTCTAACACTCCTAACTCAAGTCCAAGGGAAAGGGAAGGGACTTCGAGTTCACAATTTCAATTCTCACACTATATGGAAACATATCATGAGTTCACCAACTCAAAATATCACTAATCGATAACCGTACCAAGGTATCCCTTTTGCCCGTCCGCTTCTACGTCTAGAAGTCGACCCGAGTCATGGATCCTTGTAGTTACTTGGCATACGAAATGGATTCGGAATTAAGGGACGCATTATCTCCTTAATTTGTCACTTCACATGGCCTTTCATGCCATCACAAGTCTCTACCCGTAGGCTCTATTCGTACTATAACATTGGGAATCAAACCTGCCAAGTAATCATGCATGCACTTCAGAGGAGCTCGAGACTCATGAAGGCCTATCAAGGGCAACTCAAAAGAAAATGGTTACGATTACGTGATCATATACACAAACGTGATTGTATTCGACAATCACAAGGCCACATTAGCCTTTAGGCCTCTTTTGCCTTTAATAATAAAACATAACAATTACACATGTTCCATACTAGTGTTTCACTCATTTATATACCATTCGGTAATGGACACAAGCCTCGGCCTCTTTTGCACGAGCGTTGTCATTAAGTTATTCGTCAATTTCCTAGCTCATTACTAGGTTCCAATATCTTAAACTATGCCATTTGTTTTGGGGTAAAGTTTCCTTACTCTTTCAAATTCATATTTTAACATGCATTTATTTTCTCAATCAGGTTCAACATTAATATTAGGTCAAGCATATTACAATTTCACATTTTGAATTACATATAATAATTCCATCACAAGTTATACAAAAGCATATTACAATTGTAGAATAGAATCACATATCATGATTAAATCACAAGTCACATAACTCTTGGTTTCCCTCCGATCATTTAATCGGGTATCAAATCAATATTTCTCACTCTTATCCCATAGGATATTTTCACAGCTTTCCAACGGCTATCACTATGCCTCGATCGGATTTATAATCCAAAAGATATGGATTTTCAACATGTCATATAAACATTATTTTCACACATACATTACTTTTCCATATTTCTCTTATCAATCCATAGCATATAACTATGTTTCTACCTCACCATCACATAGAGCATTGAAATAGCTTTCCAACGCTTCCGACCGTGCGTCAATCCGAATTACGGATCAAAAGTTATGACGAAAATACGAAAACAATGTTTTGCTGTCCCAGCCAATTTCGCCCGGCGAATCCCTGGCGAAGCAGACTCGCCTCTAGCTCGCCTGACGAATCTGGACGAACCAAAATTCTCCCAAAACGTGTTTGGGACCTAAAATGATCAAAACCTTCAACCCACACGATATTATTGCACCCAATGACCCAAAACAACATGTTATAACACATTTAGACATGCATTTCATCAAATCATCCGTTAGATTTCATTGATTTATCCGTTTAGTCATTTTCTCTCAAATCTAACCTAAGTTCTAAACGTATATTTCTAGAACTTAGAGTGTCTAACTAGAACCCACCTGATAATCGAAGAGGAGTTTGAAGAAGATGATGAACAATGATCCAAGTTTTCTTCCCTCTTTTCCATTTTCCTCTTTTCCTCTTCTTCTTCTCTTCCTTTCTCTTCTTTCTCCTTTTCTTTCTTCTTTCTATCTTTTTCTTTACTAACAAATATATATATATATATATATATATATATATATATATATATATATATATATATATATATATATATATATATAACTTATTATATAATATAATTCAATAGAGTAAAATATCTCCAATTGATATTTTGTCGTCTCAACCAATTGATCAGTTATTAAAGTTACCTTAAAATCCTTTCTTGAACTATCAATTATTAATCTGTCTCTTTAATAAAATAATTAATCTCTTCAGAGTTCATTAGTTGCTCTATTGATCCCAAATGTCAATACTTAAAGTACTTAGAGGATTCCATTAATCCAATTATTCTAAAGATAGAGCACATATGTACTCATTTGATCTCATCTGATATCCAACTGAGCATTTAATAATATGGGGTATTACACTCTCCCCCCCTTAAATTGAAATTCGCCCCCGAATTTCCTCTACTCGACAACAACTGCAACTTATATCCCTGTCTTAGATCCACACTTAACTTTACTTCTGTTAGAACTTTTGACGTAATCAATTCCAACTTGACTTCACAATTCAAAATCCTTATTTTCACAATTTATCAAACTTCGTGTCCTTAGTTATACTCTTGTTCCAATATTGGTTTAACTTCCAACCTTGCTTCTCCTCAATTCGTTTGTTTTTCTTACTAAAACACTCGGTCATATCTTGCCTTCGGAAGAATATACCATTTTATACCCTCCTACTGAGTCACAACACAAAACCATAATTCCTTTAACGTTCAAACCCACTTCATAAATTGTCAAACGACTCAATTACCAATTCCATCTAGCCTGATGATGTACACTATACTCATTCAATTCCGATATTTCCTTTCTTTCGTGCCACACCAAAGGTAACACACTTAACACAAAATCTCCTTAGTTCCATACTTACAAGTAACAATCCTTCTAATCCTTATTATTTTGGCTTAAATCTTTCGTCTGTCACCTTCCACTGCGTAATCCAAAACCAACAGTGGAACACCACAAATTCTTAAACGCTACTAATTAGCTAACAATCCACGGAGAACACACTTATCCACTTGGATCCCTACTAACTAACGGTACAAGAAACTTATCGACGTCTTATGGTAGAAAAATTTCTTTGCCAACACACAATATTATAACATCCGTCCAACACTCTCCAAATGATAGAGGTACAGGAGTTACACTGTTACCACCATAACATACACAACTCCAAATCCATTCTAACCTCGAGATAATATATCCAAAATAGTTTAACAATTTCTGGTTCTTGTTACCACATTCCAGATTGATCCTTCCTACTGTTTCCAACTTACTCAAGGTTCTTGTTGATTTTTGATCTCGACCCAAAACGATGTAACACCAACATAGAACTTCAATCATACACAAGTCACCACTTATCGGAAACTTAAACTGTCCAAAGCACAATTGTGAGTTTCCATATTACTCACCAATTTACGTATAACACTCCACATACACACACACTTTCGAAGTCCATTCCACACTTCTCAGTTGAATCAACTCTTCTCATTCGTTTCGTTTCATAAACTATTCCCAGTTACATACTTAACTTCGGAACGTCCAATTCTTACTAGTACTTCGAAAGATAACCTATAAATTCCTTCTCTGGTTAGAACACAACTGCACACAACTGGTACCACTTTCACGGTCTAAATCTGATGCCATGAACTTGCGGAAGATAACAATTACTAACTCCGACTAACCGTTTGTTCCTTAATAACACCATAAATTAAATTACTGAAACGATCTTTACAAGATCAACACTTCGAGAATATTTTCCAACTTCGTCCTTAAGACTCGCAATAGCAATAATAACAATACACCTAAGACTTTCTCACACTCAACACAGTTCACAAGATTACTTCCCCAAAGTTAAACTCCCTCGTCGTCTAAACAAATGGTCAATTATCCAACACCCTTCAGAAGTTCCAATTTCAAAACACAAATCCGTCTTTCATTTACTTGGAATCTCATTTTCTATTCATACAATACTCTCCACTCGAAGCATCATGAGGTAACAAAACACAGATGATGGTTCCTAGGGGATTTCACAATTCACACACACATTAGTCGATTACCCATCTGAGGTTAATCGGTTAACTCCTCAAGTTCAGGGCTAAATACCATCCTTGCACGTGTTAATCGGTTAACCCCATTGTGTTAAATGGTTAACACTGTTGTAGAAGCTGAAAAACCAATTCCTTTTAGTTCAAAAGCCCTTCCTACTCAAAACCATCAATCCGGTTCGTTCTAACCCATAATATCATTCTCAACTCGTGGCCTTTTAACTTGTATAACAATTCACCAACCATGATTCCACTCAAGGTAAAACCGACAAAGTCAAAACATTCAAACGACACACTCCAACCAAGTGACAAGGAAAAATTCCAATTCTGACGCGGTCACACCACAAACTTCAGCTGGGTAGTTTGTTTTCTACTCATACAACCACACTAGCGGGAAGTCAATAATGACGACATTCTAAGGTTTTAGCCACAACTCTTACTTGATTCATCCATAAGCAAAACCCAACACACAACCATTACATGATACCACAAAAGCGATGGACATCTCATATCAAGCAGACCACCTTGTCCTCTCACTTGTATTTCCTTGGAGAAAATTAAAACAACAACGTTCTTAGTTCAACAAAAGGTAGATTCTGAATATTCCGATTATTCACAAATACAAAAGTTTCTCTATACTTGAAAATAAATCAGGGCAATGCATCCTCTTGAAGAACCTTTCCATCACTACGTACACATTAACCGGGATTTCTTACCCTTCACTATCCATTGAACACCCCACTTGCACCAAATTACTTAATGGCAAAATCGTAACCGACAACTCTCAACAACTTTTTACAAAATTTCTCCGATGTAAACCGTTCCATGATTTACACTTAGTCCGTAATAAACCCTAATTTGCTTCTCGTTATTTTACCGTAATCCTACTTCTTAGGATACAATACTCGCTGTTCCACAAGGTATGTTTCAAGGGTAAGAATCCATCACGTACTCTTGTGACCAAGGTGCTACCACTATGCTCGTTTTTAATACTAAGGTGTAACTTTCCCATAACATACTATTAGTACCATTTATTGCACATAATCGAATAAAATTCACCTTATAAACAGTATTTCCACTTTCCACAGCATATAACACTTTCATAGCTTCATATCAATATAAAGAACGCTTAAATCGGACACCCGAGTCAAAAGATATGAATTTTTGAAGAAAGGAGAAATTATTGAAAAATTGCCAGATTCGCCTGGCGGTTAAGGATTTCACCTGGCGAATCCTTCTTCGCCTGGTGAACCAGCGGCGAAACCTGATTTCCCATAAAACCCAAAAATTCCAGTGGCCAACACATTTCTGTCTCATGATTTTCGCCTGGTAATTTAGGATTTCGCCTAGCGAATCACCCTTCGCCAGTATTTCGCCCCACGATCCAGTGGCGAGACCCCATTTGCCTGGCGATTCCTGATTCGCCTGGCGAATCGCACCAGAAGCAAAATTTTCTGCTGCGTTTTTCATGGTTTCCACACCTCAAAATCCAACTTTTCCAAACCAACACATTTTCAAATTCCAACTTGGTCTCTCATCGAATATAGAAAATCCCGATGTAATATCTCGAACTTAATCTCTCTTCATAACCAAAGATACACAATTTATCTCCTACTCTTCATCCGGCACATACTTATCTCGCTTGAAGTATGTAAACACATCCTTGTGTTCCTATAAAAGCCGAACTTCCTTAACTTTCAACTTTTAACCAGTTGAAAGATATTGTTCCAAACACCCTTCTTAAAGTACTCTCGTCTATTTAAGATACCATAACAACCTTAGAAACTAAAACACTAAAACTTATCTCACTTCCAGACCTTATGCCACACGTTCCACAAAACCACCTTTCTTTTTCACGGAATGAGATTACTTGAAATCCTTATCCATACTAGTGGTCAATCCAGCTCCACTAGCGATTTTACATATTTCTTGATACCTTAACCAATCATCCAAAAGAGATCCTTAACTTTCGGACTCCATCCATTCCAAAGGATTACTTGAACAACACACCACTCTTTAATTTCCATGCTACCCAAAACACAACTTCTACTAAGACCTCAACTGAGCTGACCAAAACTCCACACTACTAACTCTTGGCTTGAGCCTACCCTCACAGCACAAGTTCTGACAACACTACGGAGTCCTCGTGGTCGCTCAACCATGATTCTACCTATCACATACATTAGGTTGATCAGACCCAACACTACATAGTATGATATTAAGATTCATGCTGGCAAGACACACTTAAGAGGCAGGAATAGATTTACGTACGATGTTTCAAGGCTAGGTTGAGGACACGACCTGCTCTGATACCAACTGTAACGCCCTGTATAATATTTATCTAGAATAATACAACACAAGCATTTTATTTGGTACTGACAACATCATAAGTGCCTAATGGCATAATTCACATACTTGACCATTCTAAAACATAATACAATCTATGGTACAAGATATGGAAATTAGCCAAAAATATAAAATCTAAGAGCAATATACAATATCCTCAATTGTATACTACAAATACACAGCGGAAATAAGCTCAACGGAGCTTCTCTTGAAACATCCCAGCATAGCTCCACTTGTAAATCAAACCTGTACTCAAAACCTGAAACTAATCAACAATAGTGGGCTGAGATACATCAAATCTCAGTAAGTTCCCTATCTTATGGATTCTCTCGGCTTTAAAGGGTTCTAACACTCCTAACTCAAGACCAAGGGAAAGGGAAGGGACTTCGAGTTCACAATTTCAATTCTCACACTATATGGAAACATGTCATGAGTTCACCAACTCAAAATATCACTAATCGATAACCGTACCAAGGTATCCCTCTTGCCCGTCCGCTTCTACGTCTAGAAGTCGACCCGAGTCATGGATCCTTGTAGTTACTTGGCATACAAAATAGATTTGGAATTAAGGGACGCATTATCTCCTTAATTCGTCACTTCACATGGCCTCTCATGCCATCACAAGTCTCTACCCGTAGGTTCCATTCGTACTATAACATTGGGAATCAAACCTGCCAAGTAATCATGCCTGCACTTCAGAGGAGCTCGAGACTCATGAAGGACTCTCAAGAGCAACTCAAAAGAAAATGGTTACGATTACGTTATCATATACACAAACGTGATTGTATTCGACAATCACAAGGCCACATTAGCCTTTAGGCCTCTTTTGCCTTTAATAATAAAACATAACAATTACACATGTTCCATACTAGTGTTTCACTCATTTCTATACCATTCGATAATGGACACACGCCTCGGCCTCTTTTGCACGAGCGTTGTCATTAAGTTATTCGTCAATTTCCTAGCTCAATACTAGGTTCCAATATCTTAAACTATGCCATTTGTTTTGGGGTAAAGTTTCCTTACTCTTTCAAATTCATATTTTAACATGCATTTATTTTCTCAATCAGGTTTAACATTAATATTAGGCCAAGCATATTACAATTGCACATTTTGAATTACATATAATAATTCCATCACAAGTTATACAAAAGCATATTACAATTGTAGAATAGAATCACATATCTTGATTAAATCACAAGTCACATAACTCTTGGTTTCCCTTCGATCATTTAATCGGGTATCAAATCGATATTTCTCACTCTTATCCCATAGAATATTTTCACAGCTTTCCAACGGCTATCACTATGCCTCGATCGGATTTATAATCCAAAAGATATGGATTTTCAACATGTCATATAAACATTATTTTCACACATACATTACTTTTCCATATTTCTCTTATCAATCCATAGCATATAACTATGTTTCTACCTCACCATCACATAGAGAATTGAAATAGCTTTCCAACGCTTCCGACCGTGTGTCAATCCGAATTACAGATCAAAAGTTATGACGAAAATACAAAAACAATGTTTTGCTGTCCCAGCCAATTTCACCCGGCGAATCCCTGGCGAAGCAGACTCGCCTGGCGAATCTGGACGAACAATAATTCTCCCAAAACGTGTTTGGGACCTAAAAATGATCAAAACCTTCAACCCACACGATATTATTGCACCCAATGACCCAAAACAACATGTTATAACACATTTAGACATGCATTTCATCAAATCATCCGTTAGATTTCATTGATTTATCCGTTTAATCATTTTCTCTCAAATCTAACCTAAGTTCTAAACTTATATTTCTAGAACTTAGAGTGTCTAACTAGAACCCACCTGATAATCGAAGAGGAGTTTGTAGAAGGTGATAAACAAAGATCCAAGTTTTCTTCCCTTTTTTCCATTTTCCTCTTTTCCTCTTCTTCTTCTCTTCCTTTCTCTTATTTCTCCTTTTCTTTCTTCTTTCTATATTTTTCTTTACTAACAAATATATATATATAACTTATTATATAATATAATTCAATCGAGTAAAATATCTCCAATTGATATTTTGTCGTCTCAACCAATTGATCAGCTATTAAAGTTACCTTAAAATCATTTCTTGAACTATCAATTATTAATCTGTCTCTTTAATAAAATAATTAATCTCTTCAAAGTTCATTAGTTGCTCTATTGATCCCAAATGTCAGTACTTAAAGTACTTAGAGGATTCCATTAATCCAATTATTCCAAAGATAGAGCACATAGGTACTCATCTGATCTCATCTGATATCCAACTGAGCATTTAAATAATATGGGGTATTACAATAGAGTAGTGTCTCCTAACCAGGCAGATTTTATTCCAAATAGAAACATTCATGAGAACATTATGGTGGCTCAAGAACATCTTCATAGCATGAAAAATTTAAAAGGTAAGAAGGGCTTCTTTGCAATCAAAGTTGATTTAGCCAAAGCTTATGATACGATGAAATGGAGTTTTATAGAGAAACTTTTAAAGGAATTGAACATTCCTTTAAATCTTAGAAGCATTATTATGTCAGTTATCTCTTTTGTTAGCATGAGGGTCATTTGGAATGGGAAAAAAAGAGATTATTTCAAATTAAGTAAAGGATTAAGACATGGTGATATGATATCTCCTTATCTCTTTATTTTGTGTATAAATAAGTTATCCCATATGATTATTGATGTTGTGGAAAAGAAGGACTGGGAAAGAATGAAGGTTGGTAGGAAAGGTCCCAAAGTTTCTGACCTTATGTTTGCAGATGATCTGCTTCTCTTTGGGAAGGATAATGTTCAACAAATAACTTTCATTATCGAGGTTCCGAACAAGTTTTGTAAATCTTCAGGACAAAAGATCGATGTTGATAAGTCTAGTATTATGTTCTCTAAGAATACTCCTATGCACACAAAAAGGTAAATAGTTCAAGTTTCAGGGCTAAAGGAAACTATGGATCTTGGTATGTATCTAGGAGTGCCTCTGACAGGTCAAAGTCCTAGAGTAAAGAATTACCAATATCTAGTAGACAAAGTGATGTCAAAACTTGATAATTGGAAAGGAAAGCAATTATACTTTGGTGGTAGGGTCACTCTAGTTGAATCAGTGGTTGAAGCTCATCCAATCTATGCTATAATGAGAAACAGAGTGTCTATAACTTGTTTGAATGAGATTAAAAAGATCTAGAGGAATTTTATATGGGGCATAGTGAAGATGAGAAGCATATGCATACTATTAGTCCGAAAGAAATAACAAAACCAAAGAAGTTTAGAGGATTGGGCTTGAGAATTCTTAAAGAGATGAATATTGCATGCATTTCTAAGTTAGATTGGAATATCTAAATTGGAGAAAATTCTCTATGGTGCAATGTTATGCGTGGAAAATATGAGAGGACAAATATTAATAATGTTGAAGCTGATGCCAAAGTCTATAACTCGAGTCTTTAGAAGCAAATTGTGAGTTTATGGTCCCTCTTGGACAACATGTCATAGTGGGAAGTGGGAAGTGGAAAGTGGAAAATAGGCAATTAAAACTTGGTCAGACCTTTAGATAGATCCAAGCATCCCCGGCCCAAGGGGGAGGCAAGCTAGACAATTGCCTAGGGCCACACATTCTTTTTGCCTAGTATATCATACAATGTCTCCTATAATTCCCTTACGTCACAATTAAAATGTGGAGTATTTACTTTCATTTCATATATAAAATAGCAATAACTATTACTAAACATACTCATTACTACGTGTAACTTTTAATTTACAGTAACTTAAACTATCTATGTAACAGAAGATAGAAAAGTAAAAACTGTTTAGTCACCAATCAATACCTATTTTTTTCTTCATTTTTATAAACTGTTTTTTTACCATCACGTAGTACACTACTTAATTCATAAGAGTATATTATTATATTTATTTATAAAAAAGTAATACAATTAAAAGTAATGCACCAATTGATATTTTTAATTATACAAAGAGACTTGATTTTTTTTTAATTTATATATTATTTATAGAGTTACGTTATTAATTGTTATAAATGTTGTGTCGGTAAAAAAAGTTTCCTTTTTTAAACTTATTAATGAAATTTTATTTTAATATCAATAATATTACAACAAATTTTTCATTTAATTATTAATTAAAAATTATATTAATAAAAAGAAATTAATTATATTAATTTAACAAATAATTTTGTTTTGTAAAGTAAAACTTTAGTTAAAAGTATAATTATTAATAAAGAAAAAATTAATTTTAGAATTCGCCCTAGGCCCCACTATGTGTTGGATGTTGAATGTCAAACATGCTTTAATTTGATCCATATTTATTGGCATTTTTCATCTAATTTGTTATGTTTTGTTGGATTTACTCCATGTTTTCATGTTATTCTTCAATTATGTTGCAAATTCCTTTGGTTGCTTTGATTTATGTGTTATTGTGCATGAATTAGGCATAAAACATCAAAGTGTAAGACACAAGTAAATGGACAAGGAAGCCAAAGGAGAAGAAGAGATTCAGCATGTTCGCTGGGTGAATAACCAGCGAGGAGTAGCAGTGAATCTTTGTTGGATGAGTTCCTGGCGAAGCCCCAGCTAACCATCTTAGAATGATTGCAGTAAGAAAAGGGCACTAAGTTCGCTAGGCGAACTTGAAGCGAATGTTCGTTGGGCGAGGTAGCAGCAAAGGACCAGTGAACCATCCCAGATTTGAGGCAGTAGCTAAAGGACCATAAGTTCGCTGTGCGAACTGGTAGCGAAGGAGTTTGTTGGGCGAAGAAGTGTTCGCACAACGAACTTTGTAAATTCCTCAGGGGCGGTTTTAACTATTCAGAGGCGCTTCGGGTGCCATAAAGTAGGTTCGCTGGGCGAAGAATGAGTCCGCTGGGCGAACTTGGCAGATTCTAGTTGTACTATATAAGTATTTTTCACACTTTTTGGGGATCAACCCCATTTTTCACCTAGAAACCTCATTTTTCAGCATCTCTTCACCAAAAAGTGATATTTTGCAAATAGAAGCTGGATTCGCATCCTAGTTCGATTCTTCGACGTGGATGCTCATTCATCTTCTCTCATTACTTGTAAGCAAGCTACCATGGTTATGGGTGGCTAATTTCCTTTGTATCAAAGGTAGAGGTAGTCTACCTTAGCTTTATGTATTTCTTTTGATTGGTCATGTATGTGAACAAGTGATGATTAATATATGATGAATATTTTTGCTCTTAATGATCCATTCTTGTTTTGTAAAACTCTAGACATAGATATTGTGGAACTTGACCTAAAATATCCATCTATCAATTTATAGATTGGAGAGATCGATCTATGGTTGATATTCGCTTTGTATTGAACTTAAAGCTTACTATATTGGTTGTTATATGGAGAGATCGTGTAGCGATGAATATGGTATTTCTCACGATGTCACTCTAGAGATAGACGGTGTTTAGAGAATACACTATGATATTAATCGGATCCGACTTCACATGCAAGATTGAAAGAATACGTATAAGTTAGGGTAGATGAAAACTACTTTTGATATATTTTATTAATCATACACTTTAGAATTTATAAGCTTTGCTACTAAAAATCGTGACAATTTATGAACCAAACTTTGAAAACCCTTTTTCTTGAAACGATAAACTATTGAACGACAAGCATCCAAATATCAGGACAATCTCTGTGGAGACGATAACAAAAACCCACCTACACTACAATTCTACAAAATGGCACCGTTGCCGTGGATTGTTGTTGATATTGCAAGCATTGTAATAGTTTATTGATTTTAAGATCTTTGTATTCTTATTCTTACCTCTGTTTATTTTTCTTGTGCTGTTTAATTTGTTTGTTTAAGTGTGCAGATTATGTTTATCCGAGGGAGTGTACCTGCAGACCAACTTCTTTTCGATCCTGAGATTGAGAGAATCGCTCGTAGGCTCAATAGTAGAACTAGGCAGAGCAGGCAACTTGCCAAAGAAAGACAAGAGTGTGGAGAAACTTCTTCATCTACACCCATTGTTACGCCAAACATGGCAGAAATACCACGACCACCACCCCCTGCTTCAACCTCGTGTGTTAACAGTTTAAGACACAACGTTCAGTTTGAGCGCAACGCCCACAGCGAGAGGCATTCTGAGATAAAGGGAATCCTAGATCTTTTATATGCAAATCCCTTTGTGGGGATGGACCATGAGGATCCGTTTACACATCTCACGAAGTTTTACGAGATAGCGGGTGCAACTAGAGCTCCGGAAGTCGAAGAGGAACCTTTGTTCAAGAGACTATTCTCGAATTCCTTAATTGAGAAGGCTAAAGAATGGTATATTGACTAATCTACTCTTGTGATGATGGATTGGAATGTTTTGGAGGAGAAGTTTCTTGAATGATTCTTCCCTCACAAACGGTTTATGGAGGCCAAGACGAAGATTTCAGTATTTGCCCAAGGGGGAAGCGAATCTCTCAACGAAGCTTGGGAGAGATTCAAATCTATGTTGAGAAAGTGCAAGGGCCATGGTTTTGATGACTTGACTCAAGTTCACATCTTCCGGAATAGACTTCAAACTATTCATAAAACTCTTTTGGATGTTACGTCGGGTGGTTCTCTAATGTCAAAAAGCGCGGAAGATGCAGTGTCAATCATTGATAAGATGGCACTAAATAATCATCAAGGTCAACACAACTGTGATACTTCGCAAAGAAAAATGGGAATTATCGAGTTGGGAATGAATGATGCTATTCTTGCTCAAAATAAATTACTCTTGCAACAAGTGGAGTTGTTGACAAAGCAAATATCAAAGCTTCCACAACAAATCAAAGAGATGCAAGAAGTTCCCAACAAAAATCAACATGTAGCAAGTTGTGAATTTTGCAAAGGTGATCATCTTACCGGCTATTGTCTACCGGTCGTTGAGGAAGCCAACTATGCGAGAAACTAAAATCAAGGCTATCAACCAAGACCACTGTATCAAAGTAATAATCGAGGCTACCAACCGAGAGGTAATAGCCAAGGTTACCAACAAGGGTGGAGGCAAGAACCGGGATCTTCTAACCGACAACCTTACCAAAGTTACAACCAACCGCAACAAAACCAAGGCGGAAGTTCAAATATTGAGGAAACTTTTAACCAATTCATGCAAATGTCTATCTCTACTCAAAAGAGTACGGATGTGGCAATTCGGAACCTTGAAACTCAAGTTGGACAATTGTCCAAGCAATTAGCCAACCAACATAAAGAAACATTTTTGGCTAATACTCAAGTGAATCCGAAGGAATCGTGCAAAGCCATCTTTACTAGGAGTGGGAGAACAATTGGTGTAGGAGTTGATAAATATATTGAAGTTGAAAAGGAGGATGAAATTGTGGAAGAAGTTGAAAAAAATAATGATGAGGAGTTTGTTGAAAAGGAGGATGTAGAAAAGAAGTTGAAGGAGGAGAAGAAGAAAAAAGTAAGAAAGGAAATGAGCATGAGGGTGAAGTTCCAATGAAAAAGTTACCGTATCCTATTGCTCCTACAAAAAACACACAATGAGAAGCATTATGCTAGATTCTTGGACATATTTAGCCATTTGCAAATAACCATTCCATTTTCCGAGGCTCTAGAGCAAATGCCAAAGTATGCAAAATTCATGAAGGACATACTTACAAAGAAGAAGAGGTATATGGATAAGGAAATCATTGAGCTCAATGTAAACTGTAGTGTGGTCGTCCAAAACATTCTTCCTCGAAAAGAAGGAGATCCGGGAAGAGTAGCTCTACCTATAACTATAGGTAGTGATTTCAAATGCAAGGGTTTGGTCGATATAGGAGCTAGTATTAATTTGATTCCTTTATCTGTGGTCAAAAGACTCGAGAACATGGAGATGAAATTAACCAACATGACTTTGCAACTAGCTGACAAGTCAAGGACTCGTCCGCATAGTGTTGTTGAAGGCGTGGTATTGAAAGTTGACAAATTTTTATTTCCGATTGATTTCGTAGTCATGAACATGGAAGAAGATAAGTATACACCAATACTCTTTGGAAGACCCTTCATGAAGACCGCTAGGATGTTAATTGATGTTGATGAAGGTATAATTAAGGTGAGGACTAATGATGAAGAACTGTGTTTTACACTTTTCAAAGGTGTGGTGTATTCAAATCAATTAGAGGTTGATGATCATGTGAGAAAGGAAAACGCTGGAGTTGCGATGAGGAAAAAGAAAGACGAAGATGCTAGGGTGTCGCTCCCGGGATTTTCATCCTAGTACAAACGCGAAAGTGGCACCGAAACAGAGTCGCCAGCAATGTGTATTTATCCCATGAGAGGGAAAGGAAACACTGCGTAAACCTGAAGGGAAGGAAAGAACATGGTCTTGCGACCAAGAGATGGGTTCGGGAGTCGGTTACGCGTGAGGAAGGTATTAGCACCCCCACGCGTCCATCGTACCCGATGGGATCCACGCTTGCTTGTCTCAATCAAAGGGTGTAAGGAAAGATGCTAGAAAAAGAACTGGAAAAGGAATGGAAAGAGAAAGAGAAACAAATGTAGGGAAAATAAAAGAAGTGCTCGAATGGGCCCTACTACCCCACTGCCTACGTATCTCATCGGGAGCATGAGAATCAGAGCGACGTAGTTCCCCTCACTAGGGATGGATTGTTTGTGTTTTTTAAGGAACGGCTGACGTTCTAGCTCAGGTGTTGCAGGCTCGCTGGTCCGAGTGCGTTACCGTCTTGCACGAGAACGAGAAGAAGCACGTTCCTACGTTGAGAGTGAATGAGGTGAGAAAAGAATTCCCGAAGGAAAGACGTTATTGTTTGTTTTTGTCTTTTAAGAGTTTTTTTATTTGTTTGCATATGATAGTGTATCTGAATCTTAGTCATTGGAATGTGTACATTCTCACATTCCAAGACGGAATGGGTAAGAAAGCACACTAAGAGTGAAGAAGACCCCCACACTTAGTTCCAATTATTAAGGTTCAAACACACTAGCATACTTGTATTTATTAAGTGTTTTGGTTGATTATGAAATAAAGAAGTGTTTTTTATTTGTATTTTCAACAAGTATTGCATTTAAGTCCCTCATACAAGATCAAATGTTTAACACATTGACCTAAGATGGGCCATATGCTACACATTCTAAGATTATAAGAGAAGACCCCTTTATAATCTTTTCTTTATGTGAAAGGCCTAAATGCAATAAATGCCTGCCTTTATTAGATATTTTGAATTTTCTTTGAGATGAGAAGATGAAAGACTCAAGTGGGAGAGAAAGGTAAAAATCTATGTGAACTAAGACTCAATCCTAATTGATTAGTTAAGGGAGTGATTCTAATGGTTTGTGAGGTTTGAGAAACCTAAACTAAAAGAGAAAGAGGGATAGCACTACCTAATGCATATCCTACCTAACTTTAATCAAAGATTAAAGTTGAGCTAGGATCCCAAGGGGTGTGAGAAAATTCTACACAAAGCATTATATCATGCTATTCATAAAAGAGAAAGACAAGTACAAGACACAACTCAAGTATTAATCAAAATGAATATCAAAATCAAGATTTAAAATCAGTCAAGAATATCCACAAAAATTAACATGCTAATTAAGCAAGATTAAATTCTAAGTAAAAGTTAGTCTAAAATTAGTACTAGGATTAATCCTAAAAATTAATATCTAAATCTATTACTTATTCAAGTTAATTCCTAAAAAATCAAATTTTAAAATTAGACCTAGAGTTAATTCAATCTAAAATCTAAACTAACTCTAAAATTAAATCTAAAGACAACTAATCCTAAAATTAATTCTAGAATTAAAACCAATATTATCCTAAAATTAATTCCAATTAGTTTCTAATTAAAACTAAACAAATTCCAAAGTTAAATCTAGCTACTAATTCTAAAGCAAATTAGTTCTAAAGGAAAACTAATATTAAAATCTAAATGAAATTTCTAATTGAAATCTAATTATAACCTAATCTTGAAAATCATTATCTAATTATTATCTAATTAGAAAAAGCTGGAATTTAATTGAAAATAAACTAAAGCTAGAAGAACTTAAAAGGAGGGTGCAGAGTAGATTCTAGGAGGTAAAGATGAGTTCATGCGTTGGGCTTGAGACCTAAGGCCCAGCTACCTCTGAAGCTACAGGCGTGGGGTGCGAAGAATGAAAACGGAGGTGAATAGAAAAGATAGTGTTTGGGCTTGGGGTTTTGAGGCCCGGTTTTATTCAAAGGAGTCTGGGGGTGTGCGCATAGTTTGGAGTGTGTGGGAAGCAAAATAAAACGGGCCTAATACCCAACCTGGTATGAAACAAAGAGCCTTTAAGACCATAAACCCTAAATCAAAAAACAATATCACTCTCTTCCTCGCTGCGCCGTCGCACACCATCATTGTCGTCGCCCTTATCTCATCAACTCGCCGGCAACAACTCCATCGCCGTCCACAAACTCGCCGTCAATCCTCCTCACCATCGTCTCTTGACTTCAACCGCTCTTAGAGACCAAACCCTCACATACCAACCTTCCTCCTCCATGAACTTCTCTCCGTCTCGAGCTTCCACACAACACCAAAGCACCTCGTCGCTCCGTCATGCCGTCTTCGACGCATCGCCTCCTTCCTTCAGTCTCACCGCTTCAGTTCTCCATCTTCATCATCAAATTGCACAGCCTCCCTCTGTTCGTCTCTCATCCCTCACCAACTCAACATTCTCATCGTCTCGCATCTCCGTTCGCCTCTCACAACGAACAAACTCACCTCTCTTGTCGAAGTCGCGGAAATGAACAAGTCGTCGCAGATACGAGAAGCCAAACGCACAATAATCAAAGACGATCACGTCACGAATTCGAAGTTTGAATTGAGAACGACTTACCTACCGGAGCAGTTCCGGTGACTCTTCACAATGGAGGAAAATAATGACGAGAAAACCAGAGATTAATACTTCGGGTATTTCGCTTCCTCGATCTTGCGTCGTTGTTGTTATTGCTTCGATTTTGTTCTATCTTCTTCCACTTTTTCTCGCTGCTCTTATGATGTGCTTCTGCAAATTGTTGAATCGCGCGGTGTTGTTGTTGATTCCTCAACTTTCTGTTGCAGAGTTGTTGATGTTGAGGTTTTTGCAGTTCTTTTCTCGCGAGACGGATATTGAAGGTGATGGAGAGGTTACGGATGAACTTGATTCTGTTACATTTTTCTTTTTCTGGTTTTATGCAGATGATGAATATGGTGCTAATTGAAGCTTGTTGATGGAGATTGATGAAGATGACGAGAGTTTTGGAGTTGATCAAGATGGAAGAAAAAAGAAAAAAAAATGGAGATTATGCAGAAAAGTGGTTGAAGAAGATGAAGATTGGTGTATGAGGATGATGATGAATTTGTGTAGAATGAAGAAGAGAGACCCGAAGAATGAAGGTAGTGTCGGTCTTTATAGAGAATGCAGTGAGGGTAAAATAGGTTTTTCACACTGAAATTCAGTTACAATTCTGTTGAAGTTTGTTAGAGGTTAGGATTCATGTAGAGTGTATTTGTGAAATTCTGTTATGGTGGTTAGCATTTGGTTAGTGGAAATGTTAGTTCTGTTATAAAGCTGTTAGGGAATGTCACTATGGTTTTAGAATGTAACCCTGTTATGACTTAAATCCTGCTATTGATTTCTATTTGCAATCAACTGACATGGACTCCTTTCTATCCGTCTGTTACGAGTGTTTTTGAACACTGTTATGAATTTATTTTGTTGCTAATTTTCTGTCACGAATTTTTACACTGAATTTTCTGCTAGATTCTCTGTTATGAAGGGTTTGTAATTGAGAATCCTTTATTCATCAGTCTTCTCTTTCACCGTGCCAATTCTGGTCCCACAATCATGGTACATCACCAAGTTGAGATGTTATAATACTACGTAATGTCCATTGAACAGGGCAGGTATAATAGAACCAAATCTACCATCCCGGAACAGAATTAATGAGCATTGTCATCATATGTGGATGAAATATTTGTGAGATTGGACTTAAGAATGGGATTAAAAACTGATTATGGTTTAAGCAAAATAGACTTGGAAAGTGGATATTGAATGGAAATTTGTTTGAATTGGATAAAAATGGATTAAAATGGATATTCGGATAAAAAAAATGGATTTAAAAATGGGTTGCAATGGATATTGAAATAAATTTGAATGTGGAAAGAAAATTGGTTAAAATGGTTGAAAAAGGTCATGATGGATAGAAAATGGATAACCCAAAGAATTCAAAACCAATCACAAACTATTCACAAGCCTCTGATAAAATGGTCCCAGCTACCACTGAACAATCTGGCCACTCACACGATCCACTAAAGAATCTCAACCGATAAACAGTCCACCAGCTCAACCATGAATAAAACCTTAATCACCCAGAAGTACACTGATGAACTTTGCAGAAGATGACTTGCAAAATCGTCCCGAACAGGGCAAACACTTATAACAAGACAATCCTTAGATCCCATGTCTCAGAAAACCAATGCAATGATATGATTATGAGTATGGCCTGATGGAATACAAATGAGTGCGAAACACAAGCCAGAAAAAGGTAGGGCAAATTTTAGGGTGCTACAGCTGCCCCTATTCAATCGACTTGGACCTGAAAGGATGATAGCAACGGCTTTCAGACATTCAATGTACAAGGTGATTGAATACAAAAAGAACCGCAAAATTTGCTAACTGCGAGGAGAAAAAGAAAAGGGATATAAACCCAACCAAATGAACTTTGCTTGAATGAAACTCTGATGATAACCACCACTGGAGAGATGTCTTTTGTACGACGCCAGATGACTACTGGCTTGCCACACTGCGGGTGGACTTTAACAATGTCTTTTGTACGACGCCAGGCGACTACTGGCTTGCCACACTGCGGGTGGACTTTAATGATTTGCCACCCTAAGATGGACTTTTGCCAATCTGTCGTTGGACTTCAATGATTACCAAACCGGCTTTGGAATCTCAAAATTGCCATCCTCAGATGGACTTTTGCAGCTTTGCCAAACTAATATTGGACTCCGATGCTTACCAAACCGGCTTTGGAAGCTTTGCCAAATGATCATCCCACCTGCTGGAACAATCACCTGCAATATTATCCCACATGCTGGAATAATGTGAACAAACTGTATATAATGATCATCCCACTGGCTGGAACAACCATCTGCCATACTATCCCACCTGCTGGAATAATATGAACAAACTGTATATAAGGATCATCCCACTGGCTGGAACAACCATCTGCCATACTATCCCACCTGCTGGAATAATATGAACAAACTGTTCATGTACCAAAAATAAATTGGACTTTGAGTTGTAAATGAGCAATGCTAAGAATTACACCACCGGCTGGGTAATATCATACGCTGTCACTTTGCTGAAGAAGAAGTTCCCATCGATCTATTTAGACCCTACTGGGGAAATTACTGTCAAAATGTTGAACTCTGTGGGGAGAACTGCGTTAAAGCGTCTCATGCTGGGGAATGCCTTTTGAGAGGATTTTACAGAAGACCAAATGTCCTCCAACTCTACTGGGGATTATAGATATGGAACATCTTCTGCCGGGGAAATTCAACATGCCCCATGTTTGGGAAGGTCAACTACTTGCCTTTTGCCCCAAATTACACAGTAGATCTGAAAAAAATCATCCCAAAAGGATTTTACAGAAGACTTGGCATCTTCAAACTCTTGGACATTCATTGAGTCTTGACCACTAACTGCAAGGTAGCTCTGCGAGGCAACTCTACTGGGGAAAAGAGAAATCCAAGCAGACAACTCTGTAGGGGAGACAACCTAACCTCGTCAAGGGTTTGACGGAAAGAAAAGATATGCACCGGCCCACATCGTCAAAGAATTGACGGAAAGAAGACTGAACCCAAAGAAACACATTGTCATAGGGATGACAGAAAGAGGACTCGACCAAAGAAAGCACATCGTCAAAGGGGTTTGACGGAAAGAAAGCTGAAAAGGGAACACGTCGTCAAAGAGTTGACGGGAAGAAAATCTAACCGGAGGAAACACATTGTCATAGGGATGACAGAAAGAAGATTCCACAGTAGGAACACATCGTCATGGGGATGACGGAAAGAAATCTGAACAAAGATAAAACACTGTCATAGGGATGACATAAAGAAAATTCCACCGTAGGGAAACACATCGTCATGGGGATGACGGAAAGAAATCTGAACAAAGATAAAACATTGTCATAGGGATGACAGAAAGAAAATTCCACCGTAGGGAAACACATCGTCATGGGGATGACGGAAAGAAAATTCCACCGTAGGAACACATCGTCATGGGGATGACGGAAAGAAAATTTCACCGTAGGAACACATTGTCATGGGGATGACAGGAAGAAGACTTAATCGAAGAAAACACATTGTCATAGGGATGACAGAAAGGAGACCTGGCCGAAAGCAACACATTGTCATGGGGATGATGTAACGCCCCGGTTTTCTTAGATTTATTTAATAGAGTAGATTTAATTGGTTTTGGTTTTAATATTATTTTATTATTGACTTTTATTTGGCAATATATTATATTTCATCGTTGTTTATGTTTTCTCGCGTTTTGAGAGCGTTTGGGAGATATTTGAGTGTAGGGGTATTTTGGTCTTTTTGGGTAGTTAGATATTTTTATATAAATAGAGAAATAGAAAGAAGAGGAAGAGAAGAAAGAAGAGGAAAAAGAGGAAAAAAATCGGGAATTCATCCGTTTAAAGCGCGATTAATCGGGTAAGGGTGTGAAATTCAATTATCTTATACATGTGTATGATTATGTATGTGTTTGTTTGTTGTTTTGTTGGATTGTATGAAAATATATCAAAACCCATTTTTGGTAGGAAGTGTTAGAAATCGATGTTTTCGCGTTTAGAATTCGGAACTGTTCGTGTAGAATAGTCGAGCGAGGAGTGGGTTTAATCGGAAAGGCCCGTTGGTGAGATTTGAGGGGTTTTGTGTCGAGTTATCGAGAATTGGAGTTTAGGGTATAAATGGTAGAATTGAGTAGAAAGCGATGTTTTCACGGTTAGAATTTGGAATAAGTTGTGTAGTGTAGTCGGGTAAGGTTTGGGTTTAATCGGGAGTAGTTGTTTGCGTGTTTTTCCGCGGTTTCGATCGAGCTCGAAATTAGAATTCAATGACAAAATTGTGTTTCAAAATATTTCAACGACGGAAAATGTGTTGGATGGCCTTTAAATGATGAAAATGTTGTAGTACGTTGAATTCTGAGTTCGCAGCTTTTTACGGAATCGAAAACGGATGTCCGAAAGTCTAAAAATGGTGTTTTTAAGGCTGAACTTGCAGCAGATTTCGCGCTCAGCGCGCAGGTCTGGGCGCTCAGCGCGCAGGTCTGGACAAAGTGAAAAATTTAAGAAACTTCGAAAATTCATAACTTTTGATCCGTAAGTCCGTTTTGGTCCCCGTTCGAAGCGTTAGAAAGCTTATGAAATATTCTTTCTAATAAAGATGGGTTGGAGGTCAGTAGATGATTTATTTAAGTCGTAATTTTGAAAAAGTGTTAGTTTGTCAGATTTTTACCGTCGTATTGGCGTGCGAATAATGCGTTATCATGCAATATGTTTGTGGATATGTAACGTGGAGCTTTTATGTGGTGTATATGATTTAAATATACATGATGGAATGTTGTGATGATGGTTTATGGCCTTATGGCAAATATGTGTATTGTTTGGGTTAAACTTCGATGCATGATTAAATGATATTGTTATGAGGCGTTGTGAATATCCTTTGTGGTGTGAATCTCTTGCGGCATGAATTGTGATGATTGTATGATTGTTGTGGTATGTGGTATGTGATGAAATGCATTGTTTGAATTGTTTTCAATGCATGAATATGATGATGTGATAATCATATTGTTGAGTTGTGAAGATGCATTTGATGTCATGAGTCATTGTATGCCAAGCATCATGATATGCATTGTTATGACGTCCTGAGTGACGGTTCGATTCCAGAGAGAATCTGCTATAACGTCGTGTGCCCAGGAGGGGACCTAAAGCGATGGTTATAGATGATCGTGTGCCCCGGTGGGGACCTAAAGCGATCGGGTTGTGTGCCCCGGCGGGGACCTAAAGCAATCCATAAACGTCGTGTGCTCATGAGGAGACCTAAAGCGACGGGTGAACATCGTAGGCCCGACGGGGAGTTACAGTGATGTAACGAGCGATGGTTCCAGCAGAGTTCCTGAGTGAACTAGTGATGGGATATGAAATCCAGGAGTCGGTACCACATTTGCATTTGCATAGAGAGTCGTTGTGTCGGTCTCTTTGCATCTGCATGAATTATGATTGCATTGATTATATGTGGAAAATCATGATTTGGTTATTATGTGTGAGATATTGTGATATGCATTTGTGATAAATGTATTGGCATGATTAATATGCAATTGGGGATGGAGATATTGTGTGTTTGAGCTGTGATAGCATTTGTGTATTGATGTGCATTAGTGTTAAATGCATGGGATTATGAATGATATGTTTTGTGTATAAACATATGCATGATGTGTGATTATGGGATTATGTGAATATAATCTGTATATGCTTTATGTGTAGGCATGAGATGATGGCGGTGAGAATATTGATATGCGTATTTTTATGTCAATATACATAATTATATTCATTTATATTATGGTTGTCTTTCTCACCCTTCTGCTCGTTTTATAATGCTCTATGAGGCATTGCAGATTAGAGTTGCTGGAGGTCTTTTGGGAAGCTTTGTGTCTTCACCCTTTTTGTCGGTCGGCTCTGATATGTGACACCGGGTAGTTAGGGAGGCCGTTGGCTATTATTATATATTATGTATATATTATATTTTGGCTTGTACATGTATAACTTGATGCATGACAAACTTTTTACATGATGTATGTTAATCAGATTTTAGATTTTCCGCTTTAATTCTAACTTCTGAAAAGTGGGTGTAAGGAACTGAGTTTCCTTTGTTTGAATGCTACCCCACTGTTGCATATCTTTATGGGCAGGTGTTGTATGAATTGTTTGGTTTCAAATTGATGTGATTTCCCCGTCTATGCCATGTTTTTAAATATACTCTGATCAAATTTCGAACTTTCTTTTATTGCTTTAAATGCATGTTTATTTGGGGGTATAGATTGGGGGCGTCACAGATGACAGAAAGGAAACCGAAAACATCCGAAGGTACGAAACCTGAGCTCGAAACACATCGTCAAAGGGTTGACGGGAAGAAACTGAAAACATCCGAAGGTACGAAACCTGAGCTCGGAACACATCGTCAAAGGGTTAACGGGAAGAAACTGAAAACATCCGAAGGTACGAAACCTGAGCTCGGAACACATCGTCAAAGGGTTGACGGGAAAAAACTGAAAACATCCGAAGGTACGAAACCTGAGCTCGGAACACATCGTCAAAGGGTTGACGGGAAGAAGACTCGACCAAAGGAGAGACATTGTCATAGGGCGACAGAAAGAATGCCTGACTTAGGGATCACATTGTCATAGGGATGACAGAAAGAAAACCATGCGCAGAAATACATCATCAAAGGGGTGTGATGGAAAGGAAACCTGACCGAAATGTCGTCATCAAAGGGTTGATGAACAATGACTGGTCGAGGGTAAGATCGACGTATGATCTACGACCCAAAAGAAAGGTAAGCAGAGGGGTTAATTGTAATGTCTGCTAGGGATATGTCACCGTCTTGACTGGGAGTTGATTCGGGCTTTCGCGCAAGGTACCAAATCTGGCTTATGCTTCGCATACATATGTTGGAATTTTCTTTCTATGGCGTAATGCTCCATACGAAATGGAAATGCTACGCGATTTGAGGATGCAATGATCACTATATGCAAAAATGCCGACGCATGCTCGGGCTACCGGGAAAAAAAGGATGTGCCAAGTACAATTGGACTTTGCTGGCAAAGACAGGTGAAACCTGATGGTGATTGTTTTTTCAAAGGCGAAATCTTTCTGGGTACCAATGGGGATTGGATTTTGAATGAAGTGCCAATAGGGATTGGACTTCAGGTTTGAAGGAAACGCCAATTAGGATAGGATTTCAGGTTTTTGAAAGACGCCAGCAAAGTGGGCTGTGATTTTCTGTTGGGTTTTACAAGGCTTCATGCAATGCTATGCTAATGATGATTATGCTCCAATGTTTATGATATGCAACAGGAGCACTCCAGCAAAATAAATGCTGAAGAGACGAGGCCAACTCCGCTGGGGATAATAAACTGAACTGCCTTCGGGGTCATAACTGCTCGAGATCCCGACTAAACCTCCATTATGCAGGAAAGTACAAACAACAAACGTCTGCTGGAGGAAACATCCCAGGAATCTTGCTGAAGAAAAGTGCCGATGACAATCAACCTTTGACTTGATGGGGAACGCTAACCACCACCCAAAAATATGCTTGGGGATAATGGTTGATGATATCAGCTTTGCTAGGGGACCAGCATTGGACTTACTCTTCTGTTGGGAATCTACCTTCTACCTTTACTCCGTTGGGTAGATGGGAACAACTTTACCGCAAACTGGTGAAGCATAAACCCAATACTTTGTACCGGAATATGAACTCTTGTTGAAAAGCAACAAACTTCCCCAACCTGGCTAGGGGAGAGCAAACTCCGGAACTCTTACTGGGGAGAATAATTCACAATCTTCATAATGCTCTGCTGAATGATACAACTTCAGCCATCTCTGCCAAAGAGAGAAACTCTATTGGGGACGTCACGTGTTAACTATCAACGCGAACCCTGCAGATGTGATATGACCCCAAAAGAAATTCCCTGATGCAGCATAACCTGTAAATGAACATGTCTTCAGGATGTCTAATGAAGATCCAACATATATTGCCCCAGACTGTGATTTACCGTTCTCCGGAGAGAATAACTTTTTGTGCCTTTGGAGTGGTCTGCCCCAGCTTTGAAATGATTGGTGCCCCTGTCTGGCTGATCTATGAAGGAGTACCTTTAACTGATCTTTAAGAGATTTGTCGAATCTCGACTTGATTGCCCCAGATTGACTGAATCTTGGAATGAATTGCCCCTTTGAAATGACTTGCCCCGGCTCAACGGAGTACTCGGGCACTTTGCACCTTAGATAGATCAATCTTTCCATTACAGAAACTTTCCTGAGTCAAGTACTTACTCGCAAGTAAAACGCTTTGTTTTAAAAATGACAATTTTAATGCAATGCATATGACAGTTTTGAAATCCATGTTTGTTCACTGGAAAATTGTTATGACATGTGGTGAACGAATCACCTATTAGAATGTCACATCGATACCAACATAAATGGGAAGAAAAACCTTTTGGGAGTCAGAACAGACGCGATCTTTTACCCGAAGTATGCTTTTGAAACAACCCTGCTTCAATTAGGTCTTTTGAAGGTTGTAACGTGGCCTGGTTCACGGTTTAAGAAAGAAGGATTTATGGCTCAAAATTTTGTTTTAACCCACCCATTCTCCTTGATGTTCTCCAGTCCTACGTTCAGCTAACTTGACACAAGCGCTCACCTTTCAAAAAGGTTAACGAATGGAAGGAGGATAGTTAAGGAACCCACACGGTTTTCGGAGTGACAACCGCCCCTTTTTACCTTTGGTGTCTGTGGTCACACAACTTGTTCTTTGCTCGACGATTTTTCTTTTGTAATCCTTTTGTTTTTCATTCTTTTGTTTTTGATATCCCTGATTTTTTCCTGGACGAATTCTTTTGATTTTTTCGATTCTTGAAGTCCAGCGGGATGCCCTAACTTTTGCCTAAGCCACTTGTTTTCAAGTCTTGACTTAGCGGGCTTTCTTTTTTCTTTGGCTCTTTTTTCTCTTTTTTTCTTTTTGAACAAATCGTGTCACACAGGTTTGTCTTGACTTGTAAAGGGTTGTGACCGTCTCACTCTTCGGTTGGTGAGGGATAACCATAGATTTGATCCTCGAATTAAACACTTCTTTTGAAGTTTGAATGCTTGGTCAAATTAACTGACACCTACCCTGCCCCGGGTTAAGATAGAGGGTTTTTTCGTTTTCAGAAAGAAACTCCTGCTTCTAGGCTCAACGGGGTTTGCAAGGGATTATCTTCCTTATGTCTCCGGTGTTTTGGAATTTGAAACAATGCATGTACATCATCAGCAGGGTTTTGTCCCAAAAGCATACAATTGGAAGTTCCGCGTCTTTCAACTTCGTCATCCTCCCTAGGATCCTGCTTAAACAAGCATATGATATCGATAAAAAGTATGAGTGAACACGACTGGATTTAATCAAAACATGCATATTCATTTCATTATCATTATCAATTAAAACAACAAGTTTTACAAATGAGTTTGTACATTTTAACAAAAAAGAAACTACAAATGCAAAGAAATGACATGATCTAAATGGTGGACAGCTTCGAGGAACTGGGCCTTCCAAGCTTGATTTGCAAATGCTAGCCATCTTCAGAATTGCTCATCAAAGTCAGTCTGATACTCATCTGCACAACTGCTCTCGGTGACTTCTTCCATAACCTGGATGCATGAACCCACCTGACTGGATGAAGGAGGATTGTTGATCTGAATACCCTGAGGTGTGAATGAGAACATGTTGGAGTCAAGAAGTGTCTGGACCTTACTCCTGAGCACCTTACAGTCTTCAGTTGAATGCCCCTGTGCCCCATCATGGTAATCACAATGGGCGTTAACATCCAAACCTGGTGGGTACGGAGAAGGCACTGGCTTCAAATCCTTCGGCACTATCAATCCACCTCTGATCAAATCCGGCAACATCTGACTATACGACATTGTCAAATGAGTGAAATTCCTCTCTAGCTTCCTTGGCCTTTGTCGGGAGTGCTGACGCTGCTGACGGCGATATAATCGTTGACTCTACGGAGGTCTCTGATTTGCAGAAGAATATCGTCCTTGATATGAAGACCCATAAGATTGTTGACTCTGAACAGTTGATATATCTGAACACTGAGAACGAGGTGGTAGAGATTCCTGAACGGAACTATTTTCTTCCTCGAATTCTTCTTGAGAACTGACAACTGATTTATTTTCATTAGCTTGGAAGTTCGAGACGCCTTGGAGCTTTCCACACTTGATCAGTCTCTCGATGCGTTCTCCCACCATCACCAGGTCAGAAAATTTTGTTACCCCATTGACAATCACCTTTTCCAAGTACGGCCCTCGCAAGGTATCCATGAACAAATCAACCAATTCTCTATCCAAAAGTGGCGGTTGAACACGAGCGGCTAACTCTCTCCATCTCTGAGCATACTCTCGGAATGATTCATTATCTGTCTGAGACAAGTCTTGCAAATACACTCGGCTGGGAGCCATGTCAAGATTATAATCGTACTACTTCACAAAGGCGTTGGCTAGATCTGTCCATGATCGGATGCTATCACTTTCTAACTGCATATACCAACTCAATGATGCCCCACTCAGATTGTCCTGGAAATAGTGAATCATGAGCTTATCATTATAGACATGTGAGGTCATTCTTCTGCAGAACATCACCAAATGTAGTTTTGGGCAGCTATCCCCTTTGTATTGCTCAAACTTCGGCATTTTAAACTTTGGAGGCATCACAAGGCCAGGTACCAGACACATGCTCAAAGCATTCAAATTAAGAGTATCACGCCTCTCCAGGGCTTTAATTTTCTCGTCCAACACACGGTATCTTTCGTCATCAATAGATCGTGGATCCTTAGGGTTCATCTTTGGAACTACCCCCTGGACGTCTGGCATAGAGAAGGCAAAGCTCTGATAATCCGTGGCATCAAGAGAAGAAGAATGTCCATCTCGGACGATGGTACGCTCGTGTATAGCATGATTCTCAACAGGAATCTGCACAGGCTGAGCTTGGGCAACATCGTTCACCAGAGGTGGAATGACATTCTCATTTCTTTGAACATTGGCCTCTCCCCTTGTCATGGTGGCCATAGCTTCCATAAGTTGATCCAACTGAGTTTTCATCAATTCAACATCGGCCCTAGTCACAAACTGATTCTGTTCCCCAGAGTTCATGATTCTTTCAGAAGCTGATTCAAGTCCAATACAAAAGTCGGGAAATCAAACTGCAGTTCAGATAAAGGATGGATGAGCACACTGATCTGGCCTGGAGAAAGGATGTGCGAAATGATGCAAGATGCAAATGCAATGCAACAATATGAATGCAATAAGACATGGGATCAAAGCTTCCATATAGTCTGCATAATCATTGTGCTGTGCTGATGACTGAATAATTTCATAGGTATGTTCTGAAGAGAATACCGGAATACCAGAATACCAAAATATCGGCCTAATCAAAATACGGGAATGCCAGAATATCGGCATAATCAGGGTGCCGGAATGATCGGAATACCATAATACCAGGCTGATGAGTCCACACTGATAAGAGAACCAGAATACCAGGTAGGATGAAAGTCAAGGTTACCTGCAAACCTGTAAACAACCCGCCCTTCTCACATGTGGGTACTAGGATGTTCAGTATCCCGGGCTCTCAGGTCGATAAATGATGATACGTTCACCATTTTTGGTTTGGCATCATCATCAATCGAGGAGGCCTCAACTGATTCTCCAAAACGAAAGGTCCTCAGCTTCTGGCACTGAGGTCGAGAAGCAATAGTACATTCAACCCTCGGGGTACAGTACTATCGCCAATCGAGGAGTGCCTCCACTGATTCTCTTTCAAAAAGGGATATCCTATAGCAAGTTCCCAGCATTGGGTCCTCGGATCGAGAATGTGCAATGGGTTTGCCACAGAATGTGGTCTACCACTGTCACAACTCGGGAGGAGTGTCGCAACTGAGTTCTCAGGAATGGTCACCAGAGTCGACAGTTCCTCAAGAGAATAACTACTGGCCTGCATAACATGCAGTAGCAGAAAGCTCCTGATAGAACCTCGTCTGGTTATGGGTCTCATGAACAACAATACGTGGTCACCACCACGCAAGCATCATGACTATCCACTCTAAAATCTATGTGTGTACTCAAGCCTGGGTAGTGGGCTCATCTCTCAGAACACCCATCCCGCCAAACAGAAAACAACAGCACAGTCCAGCATAATAATGATATGTAATGCAGTAAATGCGATAAATACAGTAAAGTACAGTAAAGCAGCAATACAGTAAATAGCAATACAATACAACAGTAAATACAGCAAAAAAAAGCACCACGGTAAACGCCCAATGAAAGAAAAGCAAACAAGCGCTAGGATTGACTCGCTAAGGAAACCAGAGATGCTGGGTTCTGTCCCCAGCAGAGTCGCCAGCTGTCGCTCCCGGGATTTTCATCCTAGTACAAGCGCGAAAGTGGCACCGAAACAGAGTCGCCAGTAATGTGTATTTATCCCATGAGAGGGAAAGGAAACACTGCGTAAACCTGAAGGGAAGGAAAGAACATGGTCTTCCGACCAAGAGATGGGTTCGGGAGTCGGTTACACGTGAGGAAGGTATTAGCACCCCCACGCGTCCATCGTACCCGATGGGATCCACGCTTGCTTGTCTCAATCAAAGGGTGTAAGGAAAGATGCTAGAAAAAGAACTGGAAAAGGAATGGAAAGAGAAAGAGAAACAAATGTAGGGAAAATAAAAGAAGTGCTCGAATGGGCCCTACCCCACTGCCTACGTATCTCATCGGGAGCATGAGAATCAGAGCGACGTAGTTCCCCTCACTAGGGATGGATTGTTTGTGTTTTTTAAGGAAAGGCTGACGTTCTAGCTCAGGTGTTGCAGGCTCGCTGGTCCGAGTGCGTTACCGTCTTGCACGAGAACGAGAAGAAGCACGTTCCTACGTTGAGAGTGAATGAGGTGAGAAAAGAATTCCCGAAGGAAAGACGTTATTGTTTGTTTTTGTCTTTTAAGAGTTTTTTTATTTGTTTGCATATGATAGTGTATCTGAATCTTAGTCATTGGAATGTGTACATTCTCACATTCCAAGACGGAATGGGTAAGAAAGCACACTAAGAGTGAAGAAGACCCCCACACTTAGTTCCAATTATTAAGGTTCAAACACACTAGCATACTTGTATTTATTAAGTGTTTTGGTTGATTATGAAATAAAGAAGTGTTTTTTATTTGTATTTTCAACAAGTATTGCATTTAAGTCCCTCATACAAGATCAAATGTTTAACACATTGACCTAAGATGGGCCATATGCTACACATTCTAAGATTATAAGAGAAGACCCCTTTATAATCTTTTCTTTATGTGAAAGGCCTTAATGCAATAAATGCCTACCTTTATTAGATATTTTGAATTTTCTTTGAGATGAGAAGATGAAAGACTCAAGTGGGAGAGAAAGGTAAAAATCTATGTGAACTAAGACTCAATCCTAATTGATTAGTTAAGGGAGTGATTCTAATGGTTTGTGAGGTTTGAGAAACCTAAACTAAAAGAGAAAGAGGGATAGCACTACCTAATGCATATCCTACCTCACTTTAATCAAAGATTAAAGTTGAGCTAGCATCCCAAGGGGTGTGAGAAAATTCTACACAAAGCATTATATCATGCTATTCATAAAAGAGAAATACAAGTACAAGAGACAACTTAAGTATTAATCAAAATGAATATCAAAATCAAGATTTAAAATCAGTCAAGAATATCCACAAAAATTAACATGCTAATTAAGCAAGATTAAATTCTAAGTAAAAGTTAGTCTAAAATTAGTACTAGGATTAATCCTAAAAATTAATATCTAAATCTATTACTTATTCAAGTTAATTCCTAAAAAATCAAATTTTAAAATTAGACCTAGAGTTAATTCAATCTAAAATCTAAACTAACTCTAAAATTAAATCTAAAGACAACTAATCCTAAAATTAATTCTAGAATTAAAACCAATATTATCCTAAAATTAATTCCAATTAGTTTCTAATTAAAACTAAACAAATTCCAAAGTTAAATCTAACTACTAATTCTAAAGCAAATTAGTTCTAAAGGAAAACTAATATTAAAATCTAAATGAAATTTCTAATTGAAATCTAATTATAACCTAATCTTGAAAATCATTATCTAATTATTATCTAATTAGAAAAATCTGGAATTTAATTGAAAATAAACTAAAGCTAGAAGAACTTAAAAGGAGGGTGCAGAGTAGATTCTAGGAGGTAAAGATGAGTTCATGCGTTGGGCTTGAGACCTAAGGCCCAGCTACCTCTAAAGCTACAGGCGTGGGGTGCGAAGAATGAAAACGGAGGTGAATAGAAAAGATAGTGTTTGGGCTTGGGGTTTTGAGGCCCGATTTTATTCAAAGGAGTCTGGGGGTGTGCGCATAGTTTGGAGTGTGTGGGAAGCAAAATAAAACGGGCCTAATACCCAACCTGGTATGAAACAAAGATCCTTTAAGACCAGAAACCCTAAATCAAAAAACAACATCACTCTCTTCCTCGCTGCGCCGTCGCACACCATCATTGTCGTCGCCCTTATCTCATCAACTCGCCGGCAACAACTCCATCGCCGTCCATAAACTCGCCGTCAATCCTCCTCACCATCGTCTCTTGACTTCAACCGCTCTCAGAGACCAAACCCTCACACGCCAACCTTCCTCCTCCATGAACTTCTCTCCGTCTCGAGCTTCCACACAACACCAAAGCACCTCGTCGCTCTACCGTGCCGTCTTCGACGCATCGCCTCCTTCCTTCAGTCTCACCGCTTCAGTTCTCCATCTTCATCATCAAATTGCACAGCCTCCCTCTGTTCGTCTCTTATCCCTCACCAACTCAACATTCTCATCGTCTCGCATCTCCGTTCCCCTCTCACAACGAACAAACTCACCTCTCTTATCGAAGTCGCGGAAATGAACAAGTCGTCGCATATACGAGAAGCCAAACGCACAATAATCAAAGACGATAACGTCACGAATTCAAAGTTTGAATTTAGAACGACTTACCTACCGGAGCAGTTCCGGTGACTCTTCACAATGGAGGAAAATAATGACGAGAAAACCAGAGATTAATACTTCAGGTATTTCGCTTCCTCGATCTTGCGTCGTTGTTGTTATTGCTTCGATTTTGTTCTATCTTCTTCCACTTTTTCTCGCTGCTCTTATGATGTGCTTCTGCAAATTGTTGAATCGCGCGATGTTGTTGTTGATTCCTCAACTTTCTGTTGCAGAGTTGTTGATGTTGAGGTTTTTGCAGTTCTTTTCTCGCGAGACGGATATTGAAGGTGATGGAGAGGTTACGGATGAACTTGATTCTGTTACATTTTTCTTTTTCTGGTTTTATGCAGATGATGAATATGGTGCTAATTGAAGCTTGTTGATGGAGATTGATGAAGATGACGAGAGTTTTGGAGTTGATCAAGATGGAAGAAAAAAGAAAAAAAAATGGAGATTATGCAGAAAAGTGGTTGAAGAAGATGAAGATTGGTGTATGAGGATGATGATGAATTTGTGTAGAATGAAGAAGAGATACCCGAAGAATGAAGGTAGTGCCGGTCTTTATAGAGAATGCAGTGAGGGTAAAATAGGTTTTTCACACTGAAATTCAGTTACAATTCTGTTGAAGTTTGTTAGAGGTTAGGATTCAGTTAGAGTGTATTTGTGAAATTCTGTTATGGTGGTTAGCATTTGGTTAGTGGAAATGTTAGTTCTGTTATAAAGCTGTTAGGGAATGTCACTATGGTTTTAGAATGTAACCCTGTTATGACTTAAATCCTGCTATTGATTTCTATTTGCAATCAACTGACATGGACTCCTTTCTATCCGTCTGTTACGAGTGTTTTTGAACACTGTTATGAATTTATTTTGTTGCTAATTTTCTGTCACGAATTTTTACACTGAATTTTCTGCTAGATTCTCTGTTATGAAGGGTTTGTAATTGAGAATCCTTTATTCATCAGTCTTCTCTTTCACCGTGCCAATTCTGGTCCCACAATCATGGTACATCACCAAGTTGAGATGTTATAATACTACGTAATGTCCATTGAACAGGGCAGGTATAATAGAACCAAATCTACCATCCCGGAACAGAATTAATGAGCATTGTCATCATATGTGGATGAAATATTTGTGAGATTGGACTTAAGAATGGGATTAAAAACTGATTATGGTTTAAGCAAAATAGACTTGGAAAGTGGATATTGAATGGAAATTTGTTTGAATTGGATAAAAATGGATTAAAATGGATATTCGGATAAAAAAAATGGATTTGAAAATGGGTTGCAATGGATATTGAAATAAATTTGAATGTGGAAAGAAAATTGGTTAAAATGGTTGAAAAAGGTCATGATGGATAGAAAATGGATAACCCAAAGAATTCAAAACCAATCACAAACTATTCACAAGCCTCTGATAAAATGGTCCCAGCTACCACTGAACAATCTGGCCACTCACACGACCCACTAAAGAATCTCAACCGATAAACAGTCCACCAGCTCAACCATGAATAAAACCTTAATCACCCAGAAGTACACTGATGAACTTTGCAGAAGATGACTTGCAAAATTGTCCCGAACAGGGCAAACACTTATAACAAGACAATCCTTAGATCCCATGTCTCGGAAAACCAATGCAATGATATGATTATGAGTATGGCCTGATGGAATGCAAATGAGTGCGAAACACAAGCCAGAAAAAGGTAGGGCAAATTTTGGGGTGTTACATAGGGTTGCTTCAATGAAAAAGAAGGACGACAAAGAAAATATGGAAGGCAAGTCGGTGGAATTGAACCCATCTGGGGTTCTAAGAAGATACCACATGGAGGATATGCGTCCTATAGCACAGTCGTTGCTTCTCTTGGTATTAACAAACATTAAGTCGTAGTCTCATACCTCCACTATGCCCATTCCAGTTACACACTTGATCCACAGTATCTAGATTAATACACAGACTGATTTGGCTAGGATTATTGCTGACGAGATGCACGCTGTTGTTGAGAGTGGAATTAAACCAGGGTCACGAGCTAATCGCCCATTAGTTTTCCCATGTTTAATCATGGGTTTGTGTGTGCATTCGAGGGTGAAGCTACCTCCCTCCATCAGAATACCATCCCGGCTGCCATTGATGACAATTATGTGGATAAGTTTTGCAGGCCCAAGAGCATGAGAGGAGGACAGGCTTCTAGTGCTGGTACAGGTTCAGGAGCTGGAGAGGCTTCTGGTGTTGGAGTTGCAGGTTCCCAGGGCTTTGACCCGTTTCAGAGGGAGATCTGTAAATAAAACTGGGATTGGATTGTGGCTACTCAGCGTGCCATGATTGATATACATGACTCTATGTAGGTGTTATAGATACAGTACCGCGAGCCTTCCGTGAAGAGATCGATGATGACTCAGGAGCAGTTCCTAGCTCATGCTGGTTGGCCTGAGGCCAGTCCAAACTTTGGAGAGGGGGCAGGTGTAGTTGATCCTAGTGAGGCTGATGACACTGAGGATGCTGGAGATGATGAGGATGCTAGTACTAATGTTGTTTCTGGATCTGATGAGGAGGTCGATTTGGATGAGGAGACCGAGTCTGATGAGGACTAGTTTTTTATGTTTGATATTTTGAGCATGGTCTTAGGCTACTTCCTTTAGTTGCTACAAAGTGAAGTTTTTGTTTAGCTTAGATCATTGTAATATTTGTGTTATTTTGATTGTATTTTACTTGGTGTTATACAATATCCACTTGGTGGATTATTTTGGATAATTTTTGTATGTACCATTTTTGGGTACTAGTACTTTCGTTGGTGTTTTACACCATAACATTTTAGTGTTATATTAGTTGAATTCTTCCGTTTGCGAATGTTCTACTTTCATTTCATTTTATTTTTATGTTATTTAGAATTGAATTCTTCAGTTTATGAATGTTCAACTCTAGTTTTTTATGGTTGTTGGTAGCTTGTTTGAATTTAATGTTTCTTTCTTTGGTGATTAAATATGGAAACTTCTAGATTGGTTGCTATTTGCTAAAAGTATCCAATGAAGATTCTCCCAAGTTTGGATGGTGATGATAGTATTTGATCATGTAAATGCAAGCAAGGTACATGGTTACCTCTTTCTAGGATGCTAGAATTATTAAGAATTTTTTTCTTTGTGCAACTGTAATTTTGTTTCATTTTGCAACTTTGTTTGAATGCTTGTTTCACTTAGGTTATAATAGCCACAAATTTGTGAGAAACCTCCATTGTTTACTAAATGCATAGGATAACTGATAGATTTTGTTTAATACATTTGATGCATGCTTAATCTTGTGATTATTTTGATTTTGTGGAAGCATTAGAAATGATCAAGGAAATTATTGATATTGAGCACAACCATATCCCAAAAAAGTAACTTACCCGTGAGTAGTGAGAATTTGCTAACCCCTTTGAGCTTAATAGTTTAGATCATAATTTAGTGATGAACTTGGTGTTTGTACATAAATCAAAAGTTAGTTTATCATTGAATTGTGTAGGATTCTAAAAAAAAATCTTGAACCTTTAAACAATGTTCTAAATTGTTTTCCTTGCCATAAAAAACAAAGAGCATTTACTTGAGGTTTGGTTGAATTCAAGTTGGGGAGAGTGAAAAGAAAGTGGTAGGTTACTCAAAAATTTTGAAAAATTTTAAACAAGCATTGAAAAGAAAATTGTGAATATGATTTTGAAAAAGAAAAAGAAAAGCATGCTTGTTTGAATGAGAGAAAAATAGAAAATGAATAATGTGCATACAGGAAGTTGGAAGGGTGAATAATTGAGAAAAGAAAGTTTTGGATGAAGTTGTAGTGTGTACATAACCTTGTATAGTGAATGTTTCTTTTGCATTGGCAACTTTGAATCCATGGACTTAGAAATATCCCTTTGTTGTGAACCTAACCAAGCTACAACTTTTAAAGACCTTAGTGATCATCTTGCTTCCATGATTTCATTATTGATTGATTAGATGAATGTATGAATTGAATTGTATTTGCATTGTTTGTAAGGTGAGTGAAATTGCCCTGCGGTTGCAAACGCATTAATTTCTTCATTCTTATTCGAAGAGGAATGTTAGAGTGATTCAAACATGAGAATTTAGCTGTTAATTGAAACATTGCATGATATTTGTTTAAGAACTAAATTCTTTTTCATTGTTCGATTCTAGGAAGTGATGAACATTGCTTATGCGCATTTGTTTGTTTATTTGTGCCATAAATCCATTCTTGGTTGAATTAAATGCTTGAGCAAATCCTCTTGTTTTCAATGAGATGCATACTTTGCTTGAGGACAAGCAAAGATCTATTTGGGGAGAGTTTTTTTAATGCCAAACATGATTTAATTTGATCCATATTTATTGACATTTTTCATCTCATTTGTTATGTATTGTTGGATTTACGCCATGTTTTCATGCTATTCTTCAATTATGTTGCAAATTCTTTTAGTTGCTTTGATTTGTGTGTTATTGTGCAGGAATTAGGCATAAAACATCAAAGTGTAAGAAACAAGTAAATAGACAAGGAAGCCAAAGGAAAAGAAGAAATTCAGCATGTTCGTTGGGCTAATAACCAGCAAGGAGTAGTAGCGAATGTTCGCTGGGCGAGCTCGTAGAGAAGCCCCAGCGAACCATCTCAGAATGATGGCAGTAAGAAAAGGGCACTAAGTTCGCTGGGCAAACTTGAAGCAAATGTTCGCTGGACGAGGTTGCAGCGAAGGACCAGCGAACCATCCCAGATTTGAGGCAGTAGCTAAAGGACCATAAGTTCACTGTGTGAACGTGTAGCGAAGGAGTTCGTCGGACGAAGAAGTGTTCACACAACGAACTATATGAATTTCTCAGGGGCGGTTTAACTATTCAGAGGCACTTCAGGTGCCATAAATTAGGTTCGTTGGACGAAGAATGAGTTCGTTAGGCAAACTTGGCGGATTCTAGTTGTACTATATAAGTACTTTTCACACTTTTTGGGGATCATAACCCATTCTTCACCTAGAAACCTCATTTTTCAGCATTTCTTCACCAAAGAGTGATATTTTGCAAATAGAAGCTGGATTCGCATCTGAGTTTGATTCTTCGACGTGGATGTTTATTCATCTTCTCTCATTACTTGTAAAGCAAGTTACCATGGTTATGGGTAGCTAATTTCCTTTTGAAATTCTGGCATATGCAGACAGCAGATGTCCTAACACATGTTAAGACATTGTGTTGCATAAACATTTAAACACAGAGGAACACCAGCAGACTGATACCTTGAATATCAGAACTGTAGGATCACAGATGTCACGACATCTGATCCAACATGTTAATCAATACTGAACTGAAAATAGAAGAATGATAAACAACACAGAATATGATGACCCAGTTTGGTGCAACTCACCTACATCTGGGGGATACCAATCCAGGAAGAAGTAATCACTATCAGTAGTATAGTTTTATGTAAACAAACTCAGGTTTACAGAAAGCACCAACGATAACCTATCACTACCCAATGAAGACTTTATCATTAGAAGTCACATCTAAATGATAAGAGAGCCTCCTCTCACTCCCTAAATCACAGCCTGTGATTATCTAACAGTTACTACACCGTAACTGTATCATTCCTATTGAAAGACGTCTCTTCCAATACAAAGTTCAGTCAATCATCCTTGACTAACAAGTTAACTTGGATTTGCTTCAAAGCTTCATCCAAGAACACTCATGATTCATTGCCTACGGGCTTCTAAATCTGTACAAGTACCTATGTCTACGACACTGCATCAAATCAATGCAGAGGGAGACTTACAAGAGAAACCTACGACTCTCAAAACCTAAACCCTACTTTACAAAATAGGATTCCTAAGTTTATGTCGTCCTCTCTCTCCTTTTCTGTCTAGGTCTTGGTCTTCTTTTATAGTCTTCTGCTGAGTTGGGCTTTGTAGCTTTGATCCTTGAACCACTGCCAATCGCGCATTGAATCTTGGAACAAATTTGAAACAAGCCTGTTGTGATAGTCATGATGTCGAATCTTCATGCTGTGACATTTCACTCGACATCTTTAGTCTGGGTCTGAAACCATCATATTGGGACATTTTTCCCAACATTATGTTTTACCAAAATTTAGTCAAACTCCTGGAGCTTTCAATCTCCCTCTTTTGACAAATTTTGGCTAAAACATCCTTCAGCGTGATGGTGCATGCAGTGGAAAAATACTTGAAGCAAGTGCTAAGGAAAAGGGAGAAGATAATTTGGAGTTACCCTCTTTATTTCCTTATGACACCAAGTACATAGAGCATGTAACTCAGATCACAAAACATAACTTGCTTTCTAACTCTGATCACAAAACATAACTCCCCAAGATGTTATAACCAAAACGTTGGAACATCCTTTGGAACATTTTTGCATGCCAGCAGCATAAATGCAAATGCACATACACCTCTCAGCAGTAAGCCATTCTACCCCTTTTTAGCCAAAAGATGGCAAAAGTGACCCATGCAGAACCAAACCCAAATAATGCTTACCCACACCCGAACAAAACTCATTTGATATCAACCTAAGAAAGATGTTCCAGCTCGATCCTTCTTAAATATTGAGAGGTTATGCAGGTAGAGCAAGTTCAAGTAAAAATCCAGTCAAAGAGACAACAACACCTGGTCAAGTTAGTTTCGAAAGATTCCACCAATTATGACTTGTCCTTGAAACCACTTCTGAACAGTGTTCTGATACCTAACCTGCTTTTGTCAGGTTTATGGTCCCCACAGCTAGGATTTGCTTAGTCCAGTTTTAGCATTATTGATTACAGCAGAGTTTTTTTATTTACCTTCCCATTAGCAGAAAACCAATTTCTTCCAGATAGCAGCCAAGATTCTTCAACAGACCAAATCTGCTTCTGCAGAGAAAAATAAATTCTCCCAGAACCAGGCCAAGACAATTTCCAAGGTACTTGTACCAGTAGTGCAATGTCATGACACCTCGTCTGACATCTCAACCCCAGTTGAGTCCATCTATCACAAACTGTTTGAGGCCACAAACAATTCTTGATAGGCAATTTGCACCACTGCAACAACTCATCATAGATCAAGGAGCAACTCCCCCTGTCTAAGATAACCAGTGCTCCTCCAATGAACATTATGTTGATGAATGGAAAACATAATATGCATCTTCATGTCTTCAAGAGTGCACCCTCAGTCCAAACGACCTGCTGAACACAATTATTAACCCTCTTATTGCTTCTTCTGACAAGAACCAATAATCACTCACACATGAACACCATCATGCTACCCATGAGGACATGTCATATCAGGATCACCATCTTACCATAACAAACTCTTGGATTGAGATCAAAGCTCCATTGATCCCTCTCGTCCAGAAACTATCCATACACCACACGAATTTCTCCTGAATTCTCATGTATAGACCTCCTTGTTCCCTGAGATACAACCCAATTGATCTGGAATAATCCACATTCCTCAAAGAGATGCACAGGGCCCCTTAGTTTGTTATAACGATGTCAGGTATCGTATACATGCTCCAGAACTTCACAGCTGCCAAATTGATCCACTACTAGCATGGCTTGCAGCAAGGGGCAATATCCCCTTCACAAGATTTTCCACTGACCTTACCAAGGCCAGCAACTGAGATAGACACCATATAATCCAAGACAGTTATTCCTTCATCATTCTCTCATATGATAACCTGGAATACTTCTAATTTTCCTGGTGAACATCCACTTCTGAACGCATCAGAATCCAGACCTTCATGCAATCAACCCGTGATCCATTCCAGTCTCACCAAAACCCTTACATCAGACTTCTAAGACAGCTCTTCTACTCCATCATTCTCCCATATGACAAGGTAGATACTTCTTAGACACGATGCAAGTAACCAGTTCCTCACAGAACTTAAAATCCTCCTCCAAGGATAACCAACCCAAAAATGTTCTAACATCAATTAGGACATCCTTCACACATCATAAACACCACACATCATGGTTCTTGATATGCTCCACCACTGGACTTACTATCAGTATAGTAATCCAACCTGAAGATCTTCACACAACACTGCACCACCAGCTTGAACAAAGATAACTTCAGAAACCCGGAGAGAAATAAACTCTCATCCACAAAAGGAAGATATACTTCCATCCTCAACCCGAAACTTCTACCACAAGCTCCAAGAGAACCAGAACCTCCTTACGTTTTTAACTAACTACCCTTCTGCACAAGAGCAATCAGTTTCAAGCATCCTGCTTGAATGCACAATATGAAACCAACCAAATGCCACCTTTTGATTTACCTCACTTTTCTTTAGAACTCCCACAAGACACATTGATCCACCAATGAAATCGGATCTTCAAGTCACATGAACTACTTGCTCCATAGCAAGACATCTTGGATCCACCAAGCCTCTAGACATGTAACATCTTCCCATCCACAGCTCCTGCAAACTGCATGAGATAGACGTTTTTGAAGCATTCATAACTTCGATTCTCCTGTAGATCACCTTATCTTAAGCTGATGTGCCACATCACTGTCGCTCCCGAAAAGATTCGCATCCAACGGTACAAACGCGAGAGTGGCACAAAAGAACACAGAGTCGCCAGCAAAGTGTATTTATCCTAAGAGAGGGAAAGGAAACACTGCATAAACCTGAAAGAAGGGAAAGAGCATGGTCACGCGACCAAGAGAACGGGTACGGGAGTCGGTTATGTGAAGGGAAGGTATTAGCACCCAACACGTCCATCGTACTCGATGGGATCCACGCTTGCTGTCTGCATCAAAGGGTGTCGTCATCTGGAACTCCACTGCTACTAGAAAGGAGAAGGAACGGGAACGGAAAGGAACGAGGAAACGAAGAAGAAAAGAAAAAAAGAAGTGACTCGATAGGACGTCGCTCGTCCTATGCCTACGTATTCCCTCGTGCAATGGGAAAGTCAGAGTTAGCGTAGTTCGGACGGGAACTGAGGGGAGGTTTGCTCGCCAAGACATCGCCGTCTTGTGCCTACATATCCTCAATCGGACGAGAAAGAGGAAATCAGAGCAGTCGTAGTTCGACCTACGGGTCGAAAAGAGACAAAGAGGTGATAAAGAAAGGTTGTGAAAGAAATGTGGAAGGGTCTCAATCGCAAGGGTACGAGAGAATGGTCTCGATCGCAAGGGTGCGAGAGAAGAGTGCTCGCCAAGGATAGGGATCCTCGTGCCTACGTATCCTCAATCGGACGAGAGAGAGGAAGTCAGAGCGTCCGTAGTTCGTGGGAACGACCACGAAACAAGGGGAGGAAACTGGTGAAAAATGGAGAAGGTAGCCCGCCAAGATCTATGCAATCTTGTGCCTACGTATCTTTACTCGGATGAGAATAAAGAATCAGGGCAGTCGTAGTTCGTGGGAACGACCACGAAACAAGGGGATGAAACTGGTGAAAAATGGAGAAGGTAGCCCGCCAAGATCTACGCAATCTTGTGCCTACGTATCTTTACTCGGACGAGAATAAAGAATCAGGGCAGTCGTAGTTCGTGGGAACGACCACGAATTGGGAGAACGGGATCAGTCTCGATCGCACGGGTGCGAGAGAAAAGAGTCGGGACTCACGGAAAGTCTAAGGGTAAACTGAATCCTACAAGTTATCATGCAAAATGGCCCTAAGGTCGAGGATCAAGAGGGGAGTCTACCTAATGTTATCATGCTTGGATTGAGAGCCTAATGTCTATCCTACTCCGAGCTTAATCAGAAATTAAGTCGGACTAGGAGCCTTAAGGGAGCATGCGAATACAGAGGTAAACACGAAGCATCGCAATCACAAAGAGAGAATCGAATACTAAAACATGTCATGAGAAATTAACAATTAGCCAGGAATTAATCAACAATTAGTCTAAGTCAAAAATTAGAATTAAAATGCTAATTAAAAAAAGAAGATTAAAAAATTAGCAAAAAGGTTAATCTAAGATTAATCCTGAAATTAATTCCAATTAAATTCTAATTCTAAAACTAAATCAAAAGAAAGCTAATCTTAAAGGATTAATCCTAAGATTAAAAAATCTAATTCTAAAATGCAAGTTTTGAATTCTAATTAAAATCTAATTAACTAAAATATTAACTATCCTAATTAACCTAATCAATTAATTAAAACAAATATTAAAAACCAAATAATCAAAACAATTAATAAAAAAGAAAGAAATGAAACAAGGACACAAGGGAGGTGAAAATAAGCCTAGGCGCATGGGCTTTATGTTATGGCCCAAAGGTTTTTCTATGCAGCCAGGGGGTGCAGCGAGAGATGCAGTGGTGCAAATAGAATTTTGGGCGAGTGGGCTTAGCAGTTATGGCCCACCAGTCTTAGCTTCAGCCATGGGGGTGTGAGAGAAAATGGGGCGGTGTGAGTAGGAAAACCAAAAGGGCCTTAAGCCCAATCCAACTTACAAATCAATCCTAAAAACCCTAGAGGCTCCTCTCTCAACGGCGCAGCTCCTCTCACCATCATCTTTACCTTATCAACTCACCATCCGCCTTCAATGTCCTTCTATCGCTCTATTCAGCCCATTTTCTTTCTTCTTCTCCACAACAAAACAACACTCCCTGCTCGAATCCTTCTCCACACGACTCAACCATCATCAACAACTTGCTTCCTTCATCCTCACAAACTTGCCGCTTTCATTTCCAATCTTCTCCTACATCAACTTGCGCCGCTCACCTCCATAGCTTCCTTCTTCGCAACATCACCTCCAAAACCTTGCCGTCATCAACTCCCTCCGTCAACGCTCTTTTCCTCTGTCCGAATTGCATCGTCTTCAACATCACCTCTCCTTTTCCATCTAACTCATTTCAAACTCGCCATCACCGATAACCTCACCTCAACGAATCCTACTCCATGAAACCTCGTTCTCGCCAATTAACAAACGCAAAAAAAAACAGAGCACATGAACGAATATACACAACTCCAGATCAAACGCAAATACCAGATTATACAGACAAGCACAAGAACGAGCCAATCACGAATACTAAAACATATGAACAAGCATAAGCCAATCACACAAATGGAACTCAGAACGGAATTACCGAGTTTACGCCGATGAAAGAACACTACAATAGGTATGAAATCCCCTCGATCTAGCTTCTTCTTTCTTTTGTGTGCTTCAGTCTTGCGCTATTATTGTTGCTGTTGCTGAGTCTGGTTCTCGAATTCTTCTCGTTCTTGAACTTCGCAGAGCTTTCAGATCATCTTTATCTCCTTCTCATCCCTTGCGTACTCGTTCTTGTTGTTGTTGAACTTTTTGATATCTCTGTGAATCGTAACGACCCGCTGAACTGTTGTTATTGTTGTTGATTTGTGCCTTCTGCAGGTTGTTAAATTGGATGATGAATGTTTGTCAGAAATTGAAGTTGGAGGTTAATTGATATTGAAGATGGTGAGAGATTATGCAGAGAATGAGGAATTGCGGTTTTGTTTGTGATTGCAGCAAGTTGAATTGAAGAAAAATGAAAAAGTTTGTTGCAGAAGGTGGTTGGATTTAAGACGGTTGAGAGTGCGTGATGCACTTTTCTGCAGAAGATGAGGTGTGTCCCCGAAGAACGTAGATGATGAACAACTTTATACACAGATTTGGGAAGGGTAGCTTTGGGATTTTAGATTGAAATTCTGTTACGAAAAAGCCGTGAAACTTTGTTGTGTAATTTGTGAGTGAAATAGGTCACAATTTTGGTGGCTTGGTGTATGCATTGTATTTGCGTGTGAATCATTTTCTTGTCATTCTGTTATATGGGTCCCTTCTTGTTTTTCTTTCCACTGTTAAGAATCAAAAAGATTGGTGGTGTTGGAAATTGGTAGAGAATGATTTAATGGATAAAAAAAACGGATTTAGATTTTACACAAAATGGACATGAACATGAATTTGAAATGAGTTTAGAAATTGGTTTTAAAAAAAATGAGGAAGGGTTTATAAAGTGGATTGTAAATGGATAAGGAAAATGGTTAAAAATGGATATGGGCAATAAGTATGGATAAATGAAAAATGGATTAAAATGGACCTATTTGGATTTTAAATATGGGCATTTATGATAAAATTGGATAATGGAAAAGATAAAAAGGTTTAGTAATGGATAAAAAATATGGATAAAAAGATTAAATGAATAATATGGTTTTTGGTGGAAATGGATTAAAAGTTTTTGAAAATGGATATAGGAAATGGGTTATGGATTTGTACATGGACAAAGAGAAATGGTTCTAAAAAAGGGATAACCACATTATACCAACTCTCGACTTTCCACAACACCCGATTAAAGGCACACAACTACCACTGAAGCAAAACGCCTAAATCACACATCCTCTGAATCTTTGATCAAATGAATCCTCACATGAATCTATCTGAATAAATATCTGAGAAAATAAATCCACAGATCTTGACTTTTAAATCAACCCCACATGAATCGATGCTTAATAAACTGAAGAAACCCACAACTCAACCTTGAATGAGAAACCGTGATCTTCCTTGAATGTACCCTGACGAAAGAAGGACTTGGATACTGAGACCCCACAACCCATGTCCAATAATACTCCCACTTGCAATAACAATGAAATGTCTTGATCTGAGAAGAAGTTAAACCCTGATTCGCACCAATGAACCCATGGCCCACAGCCTTTGATGATTCCTCTGGATAAGAACTTTAAAACCTGGTGAACCTCTGAATAAGGAAAATATCGGTAGCAAGAAAACCCCTCGATCCCATGCCTTAGAAGACCAATGCAAATGATTAATTATGAACTATGACCTAAAGATGCAAAAAATGAGAAAGAAACATAAGCCAGAAAAAGGTAGGGCAAATTTTGGGGTGCTACAGCTGCCCCTATTCAATCAACTTGGACCTGAAAGGGTGATAGCAACGGCTTTCAGACATTCAAGGTAGAAGGTGATTGAATACAAAGAGAACCCGGAAATTTGCAATCCGTGCCAAGGAGAGACGACTCCACTGGGGGACAAGTAATAAATATTGCACCATCACAACACGGACGAGTGTTGGAAACCAATACAGACGGTGTCTTGAAATAAACACGGACGAGTGTTAGCTATGCCGGGGATAAAGTGAAACAAACTCTCCCAGGTTATGCCATCTCTGCTGATAAAGAGAACTGACAAAGGAATCCCGAAATATGCCATCCCTGCTGATAAAGGGAACTGGCGAAGAAATTCTTCAACATAATGCTATCTCTGCTGATAAAGAGAATTAGCAAAATAAATGCCATCCCTGCTGATAAAGGGAACTGGCGAAGAAATTTCTTCAAGATAATAACTTCCTGGGGATGAGAGAAATCCAAACAGACAGATCTGCGGGGAAGACAACTCAACATTGTCAAGGAATTGACGAAGATAACACATTGTCATAGGGATGACAGGAAGAAGGTGAAACCCAAGAAACACCTCGTCAAAGGGTTGACGGGAAGAAAACCTAACCGAAGAGAACGCGTTGTCATAGGGATGACAGAAAAAAGATGAAACCCAAAGAAAGAAAAGTGAACCCCAGAACCGCACCGATAATTTATCCGAAGAACGACATTGTCATAGAGATGACAGAAAGAGAACGAAAACCCAACCGAAGGGACACATTATCATAGGGATGACACATTGTCATAGGAATGACAGAAAGAAGATGAAACCCATATCCGAAGAAACACCTTGTCATAGGGATGACAGCAAGAAAAATTCCACCGTAGGAATACATTGCCATGGAGATAACACATTGCCATGGAGATGACAGAAAGAGGATGAAAACCCAAGAAACACATTGTCATAGGAATGACAGAAAGAAAATGAAAATTCCACCGTAGGAATACATCGTCATGGGGATGACGGAAAGAAGATTGAACATATCCGAAGGTACGAAACCTGAGCTCGGAACACATCGTCAAAGGGTTGACGGGAAGAAACTGCCTGTTGGGGAATGGCTCGGCATTCTCTCTGGGGATATGTCACTGTCCTGACTGAAATATGATTCGGGCTTCTGTACAAGGTACCAAATCCGGCTTATGCTTCGCATGCATATGCTTGAATTTTGCCGTAATGCTCCATACGAAATGGAAATGCTACGCGTTTTGAGGATGAAATGCAAAATGCTTACTATATGCAAAAGGGACCCCTCCAGCAAAATAAATGCTGAAGAGAAGAGGCCAAATCCGCTGGGGATAGCGTACTGAACTGTCTCCGAGGTTACGAACCCTGCCGAGGAAGTCACACTGACCGGCCTTCCTGATATAACCACCGCTAAAGATGAAAACCGAAGAGAACTCCCACTCCGTTGGAGATTACGAATAAACTTCTGAAGATGGTCCCCAAAGATCTATTACGGAAGAGGTGCCAATAACCATTGGACTTTGAATCTGCCGGGGATGTCAACCACTGTTGACCAAGCCATTGAGATGACTATCACCTGCTCGGGGAATGAAGTCAATAACAGCGAACCTGCTGGAGAATATCATTGAACTTAGCCTGTAGTCGGGGAAACGCCCTTAACCTGCTGGGGAAGACCAGCCACCACCAACGACTCTGCTTGGAGAATAATGGTTGATGATATCCACTCTGTTAGGGGTCAACATTGAGCTTACTCCTCTGCTGGAGACTTACCTTCTACCCTAACTCTGTTGGGGAGAGAAACTCTACTAGGGACGTCACGTGTCGACCATCAACATGAACCCTACAGATGTGGTATGACCAAAAGATGCCCTGATACAGCATAGCCCATACAGGAACCTGTCCTTAGGATGTATCATGAAGATCTGACATATCTTGCCCCATGATCTTGATTAACCGTTCTCCTGAGAAAAATCCTTTTGCTTTTAGGGTGACCTGCCCTAGCCTTGAAGTGATTTTGCCCCTGACTGGCTGATCTGTGAAGGAGTACCTCTGACTGACTGACCTTCGAGAGATTTGTTGAATCTCGACCTGATTGCCCCAGATTAGCTGAATCTTGGAATGAATTGCCCCTTGCTCAACGGAGTACTCGGGCACTCTGCACTTATATTGGCCAATCTTTTCATTGCAGAAACTTCCCCGATCAAGCACTTACTCGCAAGTAAAACACTTCGTTTTGAAAATGACAATTTGAATGCAATGCATATGACAGTTTTGAAATCCAAGTCTGTTCACTGGAAAAAAGTTGTGACATATAGTGAATGAATCACTAATCAAAATGTCACTGATACCAACATGAATGGTAAGAAGATCCTTTTAGGAGTCAGGTTCGACGCGATCTTTACCGAAGTATGCTTTCGAAACAACCTTGTTTCAATTAGGTCTTTTAAAGGTTGCAACGTGGCCTGGTTCACGGTTCGAGAAAGAAAGGATATAAGGCTCAAAGTTTTGTTTTAACCCACCCATTCTCCTTGATGTTCTCCAGTCCTACGTTCAGCTAACTCGACACAAGCGCTCTCCTTTCAAAACGGTTATTGAATGGTAGGAGGATAGAAGGACCCACACGGTTTTCGGAGTGACAGCCACCCCTTTTGCCTTTGGTGTCTGTAAACACACGATTTGTTCTTTATTTGAGGATTTTCTCTTTTTTTTTTTTTTTTTTTTTTTTTAGTTTTTATTCTTTTATTTTCCCTGATTTTTCCTGGACGAATTCTTTTGATTTTTTCGATTTTGAAGTCCAGCGGGATGCCCTAACTTTTGCCTAAGTCACTTGTTTTCATGTTTCGACTTAGCGGGCTTTCTTTCTTTTGATTCTTTTTCTCTTTTTTTTTTTTGAACAAATCGTGTGACACTGGCTTGTCTGACTTGTTTGCAAGGGTTGTGACTGCCTCACTCTCCGGTTGGTGAGGGATAACCATTGTGATTTGATCCTCGAATGGGACACTCCTTTGAAATTTGAACGCTTAGTCAAATTAACTGACACCTACCCTGCCCCAGGTTAAGATTGAGGGTTTTTTGTTTTCAGAAAGAAACTCCTACAACTAGGCTCAACGGGGTTGACAAGGGATTATCTTCCTTATATCTCCGGTGTTTGAGGAATTGAAACAATGCCTGTACATCATTAGCAAGGTTTTGTACCAAAAGCATACCATCAGAAGTTCTGCGTCTTTGAATTTCATCATCCTCCCCCAGATCCTGCTTAAACAAGGGTTAGATATCAATAAAGAAAATATGGGTGAACACATATGGATTTAATCAAAACATGCATATTCATTTCATTATCATTATCAACTGAAAACAGACGAGTTTTACAAATGAGTTTGCACTTTAACAGAAAAGAAACTACAAATGCAAAGAAATGACATGATCTAAAAGATTGCCAGCTTCGGGGAACCGGGCTTTCCAAGCTTGACTTGCTACTGAACTAGCCATCTTCATAATTGCTCATCGAAGTCAGTCTGATAATCATTTGCACAACTGCTCTCGGTGTCTTCTTCCATAACCTGAACTGATGAACCCGCATAACTGGATGAAGTAGAATCGTGGATCTGAATACCCTGAGGAGTGAATGAGAACATGTTGGATTCAAGAAGAGTCTGAATCTTACTCTTGAGCACCTTACAATCTTCAGTTGAATGCCCGTGTGCCCCAGCATGGTAGTCATAACGGGCGTTAACATCAAAACCTGGTGGATACGAAAAAGGCACTGGCTTCAATTCCTTCGGCACTATCAATCCACCTCTTATCAAATCTGGCAGCATCTGATGATATGACATTGGCAACTGAGTGAAATGCCTCTCTGGCTTCCTAGGTCTTTGGCGGGTGTGCTGACGCGGCTGACGGCGATATGACCTTTGATTCTGAGATCCAGAAGATTGCTGACTCTGAACAGTCGATGCATCTGAATATTGAGGACGAGGTGGTGGATGTCCCCCGATGGAATTACTTTCGTCCTCCCATTCCTCTTGAGAACTGACAACTGATTCACTTTCACTAGCCGGGAAGTTCGAGGCGCCTTGGATTTTTCCACACTTGATACCGAACTCAACACGTTCTCCAAGTATTGCCAGGTCAGAGAATTTTGATACAGTAATCAACTTTTCGAAGTATAGTCCTTGCAAAGTATCCTTGAACATATCAACCAATTCTCTTTCCAAAAGTGGTGGTTGAACGCGAGCAGCTAACTCTCTCCATCTCTGAGCATAATCTCTGAATGATTCGTTATCCGCTTTAGATAAACCTTGCAACTGCAGGCGGCTGGGAGCCATGTCAAGATTATAACTGTACTGCTTTACAAAGGCATTGGCTAGATCTGACCATGATCGGATGCTACCACTTTCCAACTGCATATACCAACTCAAAGATGCCCCACTCAGACTGTCCTGGAAACAGTGAATCATAAGCTTATCATTATAGACATGTGAGGTCATTCTTCGGCTAAACATCACCAAATGTAGCTTCGGACAGCTATTCCCTTTGTATTTCTCAAAATTCGACATCTCAAATTTTGGAGGTAACATAAGGCCGGGCACCAAACACATGCTCGCAGCATTCAGATCAAGGGTATCACGCTTCATTAAGGCATCAAGCTTCTCTTCCAACACTCGACATCTTTCATCAAACGCAACGGCCCTTGGATCCTTAGGTTTAATCTTTGGAACTACCCCTTGGAAATCTGGCACAGAGAAGGAAAAGCTTTGATAGTCTGTGGCATTAAGAGAAGAAGAATGTCCATCTCGGACGATGGTACGCTCCTGTATAGCTTGACCTTCAACAGGGATTCGAACATGTTGAGCTTGAGCAACATTTTTCACTGGAGGTGGAATGACATTCCCAGTAACTGAAGTCCTCTGAACATTGGTCTCTCCCCTATTCATGGCTGTCATAGCTTCCACAAGTTGATCCAACTGACTCTTCATCAACTCAACATCGGCCCTAGTTACAAACTGATTTTGTTCCCCTGAATTCATGATGATCTCCCCAAAACTGATTCAAGTCCGATGAGAAAGTCTAGAAATCAACTGCGGTTCAGACAAAGGATGGATAAGCTCTCTGATCAGGTCGGAGACAAATATGCAGAAATGATGCAAGATGCAAATGCAATGCAATATGAAAATGCAGCAGAATGGGATCAAAGCTTCCACAAATTCTGAATAACTGCTGTGCTGCTGACTGAATAAGTTCAAAGGTCTGCTCTGACGAGAATACCAGAATACCAGAGCATCGGATGATCAGAATACCAGAATACCAGGCTGATAAGTCCACACTGATAGGAAATCTAGAATACCAGGTATGTTGAAGGTCTAGGTTACCTGCAAACCTGTAAACAACCCGCCCCTCTCACATGTTGTGCTAAGATCCTCAGTATCCCGGGCTCTCAGGTCGAGAAATGATGATACGTTCACCATTTCTGGTTTGGCATCATCATCAATCGAGGAGGCCTCAACTGATTCTCCAAAAACGAAAGATCCTCAGCTTCAGAGGTTTGAGAAGCAATAGCACATTCAGCCCGAAGGATACAATGCTAACGCCAATCAAAGAGGTCGTCTGCTGATTCACTTTCAAAAAGAAGGACCCTATGGCGAGTTCCCAGCATTGGGTCCTCGGATCGAGAATGTGCAATAGATTTTCCACAAAGGGTGGTCTGCCACTGTCACATTTCGGGAGGAGGCCGCAACTGAGTCCTCGGGAATGGTCGCCAGAGTCGACAGTTTTCCAGATTATATTCCATCATCTGCCCCAAATGGACAGGACAGAATATTACCAAGAAAACCTCGTCTGGATGTGGAGTTTTCATGTATACTTCGTCTGGCCAAATGCCAAACAAGTCACACTACTTTCCACGCTAATCATAGGTGTATGCTCAAGCCTTGGTATTGGGCTTCTCTCTCATGAATCCAGCCCACCCTACAAACAGAAAAACCAGCAGCAGAACAGCACAACAATATCCAGTATGACAGTAATGAAATGCAATGCAATGCAATAAAGAGCTGTAAATACAGTAAAGTAAATAAGACAGTAAATACAGTAATATACAACAAGGCAAAGCACCATAAAAACAAAAACCCAGAGAAAATAAACAGACAAGCGCTAGGATCGACTCGCTAAAGGGGAAGGACCAGCATAGGTCAACCAGATTCCCCAGCAGAGTCGCCAGCTGTCGCTCCCGAAAAGATTCGCATCCAACGGTACAAACGCGAGAGTGGCGCAAAAGAACACAGAGTCGCCAGCAAAGTGTATTTATCCCAAGAGAGGGAAAGGATACACTGCATAAACCTGAAAGAAGGGAAAGAGCATGGTCACGCGACCAAGAGAACGGGTACGGGAGTCGGTTACGTGAAGGGAAGGTATTAGCACCCAACACGTCCATCGTACTCGATGGGATCCACGCTTGCTGTCTGCATCAAAGGGTGTCGTCATCTGGAACTCCACTGCTACTAGAAAGGAGAAGGAACAGGAACGGAAAGGAACGAGGAAACGAAGAAGAAAAGAAAAAAAGAAGTGACTCGATAGGACGTCGCTCGTCCTATGCCTACGTATTCCCTCGTGCAATGGGAAAGTCAGAGTCAGCGTAGTTCGAACGGGAACTGAGGGGAGGTTTGCTCGCCAAGACATCGCCGTCTTGTGCCTACGTATCCTCAATCGGACGAGAAAGAGGAAATCAGAGCAGTCGTAGTTCGACCTACGGGTCGAAAAGAGACAAAGACGTGATAAAGAAAGGTTGTGAAAGAAATGTGGAAGGGTCTCAATCGCAAGGGTACGAGAGAATGGTCTCGATCGCAAGGGTGCGAGAGAAGAGTGCTCGCCAAGGATAGGGATCCTCGTGCCTACGTATCCTCAATCGGACGAGAGAGAGGAAGTCAGAGCGTCCGTAGTTCGTGGGAACGACCACGAAACAAGGGGAGGAAACTGGTGAAAAATGGAGAAGGTAGCCCGCCAAGATCTATGCAATCTTGTGCCTACGTATCTTTACTCGGACGAGAATAAAGAATCAGGGCAGTCGTAGTTCGTGGGAATGACCACGAAACAAGGGGATGAAACTGGTGAAAAATGGAGAAGGTAGCCCGCCAAGATCTACGCAATCTTGTGCCTACGTATCTTTACTCGGACGAGAATAAAGAATCAGGGCAGTCGTAGTTCGTGGGAACGACCACGAATTGGGAGAACGGGATCAGTCTCGATCGCACGGGTGCGAGAGAAAAGAGTCGGGACTCACGGAAAGTCTAAGGGTAAACTGAATCCTACAAGTTATCATGCAAAATGGCCCTAAGGTCGAGGATCAAGAGGGGAGTCTACCTAATGTTATCATGCTTGGATTGAGAGCCTAATGTCTATCCTACTCCGAGCTTAATCAGAAATTAAGTCGGACTAGGAGCCTTAAGGGAGCATGCGAATACAGAGGTAAACACGAAGCATCGCAATCACAAAGAGAGAATCGAATACTAAAACATGTCATGAGAAATTAACAATTAGCCAGGAATTAATCAACAATTAGTCTAAGTCAAAAATTAGAATTAAAATGCTAATTAAAAAAAGAAGATTAAAAAATTAGCAAAAAGGTTAATCTAAGATTAATCCTGAAATTAATTCCAATTAAATTCTAATTCTAAAACTAAATCAAAAGAAAGCTAATCTTAAAGGATTAATCCTAAGATTAAAAAATCTAGTTCTAAAATGCAAGTTTTGAATTCTAATTAAAATCTAATTAACTAAAATATTAACTATCCTAATTAACCTAATCAATTAATTAAAACAAATATTAAAAACCAAATAATCAAAACAATTAATAAAAAAGAAAGAAATGAAACAAGGACACAAGGGAGGTGAAAATAAGCCTAGGCGCATGGGCTTTATGTTATGGCCCAAAGGTTTTTCTATGCAGCCAGGGGATGCAGCGAGAGATGCAGTGGTGCAAATAGAATTTTGGGCGAGTGGGCTTAGCAGTTATGGCCCACCAGTCTTAGCTTCAGCCATGGGGGTGTGAGAGAAAATGGGGCGGTGTGAGTAGGAAAACCAAAAGGGCCTTAAGCCCAATCCAACTTACAAATCAATCCTAAAAACCCTAGAGGCTCCTCTCTCAACGGCGCAACTCCTCTCACCATCATCTTTACCTTATCAACTCACCATCCGCCTTCAATGTCCTTCTATCGCTCTATTCAGCCCATTTTCTTTCTTCTTCTCCACAACAAAACAACACTCCCTGCTCGAATCCTTCTCCACACGACTCAACCATCATCAACAACTCGCTTCCTTCATCCTCACAAACTTGCCACTTTCATTTCCAATCTTCTCCTACATCAACTTGCGCCGCTCACCTCCATAGCTTCCTTCTTCGCAACATCACCTCCAAAACCTTGTCGTCATCAACTCCCTCCGTCAACGCTCTTTTCCTCTGTCCGAATTGCATCGTCTTCAACATCACCTCTCCTTTTCCATCTAACTCATTTCAAACTCGCCATCACCGATAACCTCACCTCAACGAATCCTACTCCATGAAACCTCGTTCTCGCCAATTAACAAACGCAAAAAAAATAGAGCACATGAACGAATATACACAACTCCAGATCAAACGCAAATACCAGATTATATAGACAAGCACAAGAACGAGCCAATCACGAATACTAAAACATATGAACAAGCATAAGCCAATCACACAAATGGAACTCAGAACGGAATTACCGAGTTTACGCCGATGAAAGAACACTACAATAGGTATGAAATCCCCTCGATCTAGCTTCTTCTTTCTTTTGTGTGCTTCAGTCTTGCGCTATTATTGTTGCTGTTGCTGAGTCTGGTTCTCGAATTCTTCTCGTTCTTGAACTTCGCAGAGCTTTCAGATCATCTTTATCTCCTTCTCATCCCTTGCGTACTCGTTCTTGTTGTTGTTGAACTTTTTGATATCTCTGTGAATCGTAACGACCCGCTGAACTGTTGTTATTGTTGTTGATTTGTGCCTTCTGCAGGTTGTTAAATTGGATGATGAATGTTTGTCAGAAATTGAAGTTGGAGGTTAATTGATATTGAAGATGGTGAGAGATTATGCAGAGAATGAGGAATTGCGGTTTTGTTTGTGATTGCAGCAAGTTGAATTGAAGAAAAATGAAAAAGTTTGTTGCAGAAGGTGGTTGGATTTAAGACGGTTGAGAGTGCGTGATGCACTTTTCTGCAAAAGATGAGGTGTGTCCCCGAAGAACGTAGATGATGAACAACTTTATACACAGATTTGGGAAGGGTAGCTTTGGGATTTTAGATTGAAATTCTGTTACGAAAAAGTCGTGAAACTTTGTTGTGTAATTTGTGAGTGAAATAGGTCACGATTTTGGTGGCTTGGTGTATGCATTGTATTTGCGTGTGAATCATTTTCTTGTCATTCTGTTATATGGGTCCCTTCTTGTTTTTCTTTCCACTGTTAAGAATCAAAAAGATTGGTGGTGTTGGAAATTGGTAGAGAATGATTTAATGGATAAAAAAAACGGATTTAGATTTTACACAAAATGGACATGAACATGAATTTGAAATGAGTTTAGAAATTGGTTTTAAAAAAAATGAGGAAGGGTTTATAAAGTGGATTGTAAATGGATAAGGAAAATGGTTAAAAATGGATATGGGCAATAAGTATGGATAAATGAAAAATGGATTAAAATGGACCTATTTGGATTTTAAATATGGGTATTTATGATAAAATTGGATAATGGAAAAGATAAAAAGGTTTAGTAATGGATAAAAAATATGGATAAAAAGATTAAATGAATAATATGGTTTTTGGTGGAAATGGATTAAAAGTTTTTGAAAATGGATATAGGAAATGGGTTATGGATTTGTACATGGACAAAGAGAAATGGTTCTAAAAAAGGGATAACCACATTATACCAACTCTCGACTTTCCACAACACCCGATTAAAGGCACACAACTACCACTGAAGCAAAACGCCTAAATCACACATCCTCTGAATCTTTGATCAAATGAATCCTCACATGAATCTATCTGAATAAATATCTGAGAAAATAAATCCACAGATCTTGACTTTTAAATCAACCCCACATGAATCGATGCTTAATAAACTGAAGAAACCCACAACTCAACCTTGAATGAGAAACCGTGATCTTCCTTGAATGTACCCTGACGAAAGAAGGACTTGGATACTGAGACCCCACAACCCATGTCCAATAATACTCCCACTTGCAATAACAATGAAATGTCTTGATCTGAGAAGAAGTTAAACCCTGATTCGCACCAATGAACCCATGGCCCACAGCCTTTGATGATTCCTCTGGATAAGAACTTTAAAACCTGGTGAACCTCTGAATAAGGAAAATATCGGTAGCAAGAAAACCCCTCGATCCCATGCCTTAGAAGACCAATGCAAATGATTAATTATGAACTATGACCTAAAGATGCAAAAAATGAGAAAGAAACATAAGCCAGAAAAAGGTAGGGCAAATTTTGGGGTGCTACAATCACCAGCTGAGACTCTGATGTTAAGCTAGATGTCATAACATTCTGATACGACATCCAACTGCTGAATTCAGCTCCTCCTTCTGCCACTTAGAAGAACTTCCTCCCTATTACAGAACAAGAGTTCCATGCTCTCATAGACTTGATTCAACAACCAAGTTTGAGTAGACAACCTTCATCCTACTTTAAAACTCCAAAGACTTCACACCTGCCACATCTGAATCTTCAGAAGATAAGTAGTCCTAGACTACGCCATAGCCATACCAAAGATTGCCACATTCCTTAGTAGAGCAGTCTGTAGAAAGCCAGAGATAACTGCCACTTAACTTTGACCTTCAAACCGAGCAAAATCTCATGCTCCCAAGTACCTAGATCAGAAACAAACTAATCTAAGCAGTAACCATCAAGATTATGATGTCTTCATCTTCATCTTTAACAGCATCAAAGTCCAGACCAATTTCTTGCCAGGAAACTCTCCAGAGAACACATGCTTCTATCACACCCGACTGAAGCCCATTCTTAGGTCACCACCTAAGATCAAAACGGATGTTAAAGCGTATGCAGTACCCCTCCCATGATTCTGCACAAACTCTGATGATGAGATGTTCCAACATCTTAATGAACATCAACAATCTTGACTTTCAAGGATAATCAATTAAATACTTGTGAACTCCACAAATAGCAATTGATCTTAAATCCTTGTCCAATAACCCTTCTTCACTGTTGTAGCTAAGCTCCACCAGATCACTTCATAAACACTTATCAAGTATTCAATTCTTTTGCAAGTATCTTCTTTGACAAACAGTGTTGAGATACCAAGGTTGCCACCCTTGACTAAAGTAACTAAGATTCTCTTTGAACGAACCTTATTTACCTCAACAATTCTGAAAGCTCCAATTAGATTAGATCCACCCTTAGGGTTAAGAGAGATGAATCCTTCCTTGCTGTTTTGGATGGTGAAAATAAATCACCTCCACTTTCTTCAGATTGTATTTCAAAGAAATACCTTCTAGTCAGAAGAATAACTAGAAGACTCCAGATGCACGACTGAGACGCCTTTATGAGTGGACTTGAGAGAATTCTCAAGTATCTTTGACAACCTAGTCGATCAATAATTTATCAAACTCCCAGAGCAAGAACTTGATAAACTTAAACTCAACTCCTCTCCTCTTCAACTGACTTCAACTACACCAAGAACTCCCTTCATCATACCAGATATCTACCATCAACTCCCTTCATTCCATCGCTCCCGGCTTTGGAATCAAAGAATGCATATATCTTTACATATAGAGGCCGACGATTGAGATCTTCCACCAACTGTCTTCAGTAACATCTCCAGAATCCCATAATTCTAGAGCTCTTTGATCAGAAACACATGCAGCGGAACCACCAAGGAACAGATCCTGCTTGCCCTAATAAGATGTCAGAACATCTTATAAAACACCCCAATAAGAGAACTAGCCACTTCTCCTGCGGTTATTATAGAACCTCCTCAGCAACATGAACAACCAATGGGTTGTTACCTTCAATCCAGAGCATCCATCTCATCCATTAATACCCTTGAGTATGTCTGAGTTAATTGATCTGATCTTCAAAACTCCTCCTTGTTTAAACGCCAGAAAGTATCTCCCAAAGATCTCATCCAGAACTAGACAGGACGCCTGCTCTGATACCAATTGAAATTCTGGCATATGCAGACAGCAGATGTCCTAACACATGTCAAGACATTGTGCTGCATAAACATTTAAACGCAGAGGAACACCAGCATACTAATACCTTGAATATCAAAACTGCAGGATCACAGATGTCACGACATCTGATCCAACATGTTAATCAATATTGAACTGAAAATAGAAGAATGATAAATAACATAGAATATGATGACCCAGTTCGGTGCAACTCACCTACATCTGGGGGATACCAATCCAGGAAGAAGTAATCACTATCAGTATTATAGTTTTATGTAAACAACCTCAGGTTTACAGAAAGCACCCACGCTAACCTATCACTACCCAATGAAGGCTTTATCTTTAGAAGTCACATCTAAATGAAAAGAGAACCCCCTCTCACTCTATAAATCATAACATGTGATTATCTAACAGTTACTACACTGCAACTGTATCATTCCTATTGAAAGACACCTCTTCCAATACAAAGTTCAGTCAAGCATCCTTGACTAACAAGTTAACTTGGATTTGCTTCAAAGCTTCATCCAAGAACACTCAAGATTCATTGCCTACGGGTTTCTGAATATGTACAAGTACCTATGTTTACCACGCTGCATCAAATCGATGCAGAGGGAGACTTATAAGAGAAACCTACGACTCTCAAAACCTAAACCCTACTTTACAAAATAGGATTCCTAAGTCTATGTCGTCCTCTCTCTCCTTTTCTATCTAGGTCTTGGTCTTCTTATATAGTCTTCTGCTGAGTTGGGCTTTGTATCTTTGATCCTTGATCCACTGCCAATCGCGCCTTGAATCTTGGAACAAATTTGAAATAAGTCTGCTGTGATAGTTATGATGTCGAATCTTCATGATGTGACATTTCACTCGACATCTTTAGTCTGGGTCTGAAACCATCATGTTGGGACATTTTTCCCAACATTATGTTTTACCAAAATTTAGTCAAACTCCTGGAGCTTTCACCTTTGTATCAAATGTAGAGGTAGTCTACCTTAGATTTATGTATTTCTTTTGATTGGCCTTATATATGAACAAGTGATGATTAATATATGATGGGTATTTTTGCTCTTAATGATCCATTCTTGTTTTGTAAAACTCTAGACATGATTTTGTGGAACTTGACCTAAAATATTCATCTATTGATTTATAGATTGGAGAGATCGGTCTATGGTTGATATTTGTTTTGTATTGAACTTAAAGGTTACTATATTGGTTGTTATATGGAGAGATCGTGTAGCGATGAGTACAGTATTTCTCACGATGATGCTCTAGATATAGACGGTGTTGAGAGAATACGCGATGATATTAATCGAATCCAACTTCACATGCAAGATTGAAAGAATACGTATAAGTTAGGGTAGATGAAAACTACTTTTGATATACTTTATTAATCAAACGCTTTAGAATTTATAAGATTTGCTACTAAAAATCGTGACAATTTATGAACCAAACTTTGAAAACCCTTTTTCTTGAAACGGTAAACTATTGAACGGCAAGCATCTAAATATCAGGACAATCCCTGTGGAGACGATAACAAAAACCCACCTACACTACAATTCTAACATTAGGCGGCCCTGGATCCAAGAATTAGGCTTGAGGACTTCATGACTAGGCCAGCTGATAGTATAAAAAATGTTACTCTAACATCCATTACTTTAAGTGATGGAAGTTGTTACTGGTCACTTTTAAGGAATATGCTTCCTCATGATATGGTAGAAAGAATTAGAGCAATTGAACCTCCGTTCGTGGGAAGTAATGAAACTGACATGTGCATCTGGGAGAATCTAATACATGTTACTTTTTTATTTCCAATGTTTTTTAAAACATTGCAGGCACAATCTATGCAAGAAATATGGAACCATGTAAATATATTTGGAAGCTAATGGTTCCTAAAATAATTTGAAGTTTCATCTGGATGATACATCACAATGGAATCAAGACAAATCAATATCTTAGTAAACTTAAATTGAGGGATCAATATTGTGAAGAATGTGCAGGGCAGGAAGAGTTAACTCTTCATGTTATGAGATATTATAGAAATGTAAAACAAATTTGGATTCATCTGTTGAATATAACTAATACTCATATCTATTTTGCTTTTAGCTCATCATAATGGTTGGAAATCAATTTACAGAGGAATTTTGGCAGGAAATAGAAGAATTGGCAAACTAATATGGGCTACAACTTGTCATCAGTTATGGCATTGGAGAAACCAAAGGAAATTTGTCACAAACTATAAAGCTCATTTTAACATGATTCAAGAAATCAACAATAAAGTTAGAAGTTATCAGCATATCATGGCTATTCAGAGCAATATGATCCATAAAGTTAGACAAACAAATGAAATTAATTGGAAGAAATCGGATAAGGATTGGGTTTGTATCAATTCAGATGGAGTTGTAACAAAGAATTGTGTAGCGGGATGTGGTGGTTTAGCAAGAAATAGCAATGAATATTGGTTGTGTGGATTCTAAAAAAAATGTAGGTATATGCAATGTGTAATCTGTAACACCCTTTTCTACCCCCAATAATGTTGCAGCAGAAACAACTCAAAATATCAGAGTAAAGCATCGCAATCACCTTAAAGGATGCACATTTCTCATTAAAAATCAAAATAATACACTTGCCATGTAAACAAAGGGTTTTCCTCAAAGTTTCACAAAAAGCCTTCACATGGCAGCGGAACTCAAAATTCTCAATTAAAAGGTTTTCAACAAACATCGTAATAATCAAAATAAAACCGTATCATCAAATGACAACAAAAATAAGGAAACAACATAGTTCGACTCAAAGGACCCCAACCCGATGTTACACTATCAGAGCAAGACCCTCTAAATCGACCAAAAGCAAATAAACTTCAAGGTCCTCGAAGCATCCTCATCTAAACCTGATCACCTGCATGTTACCCATGTGGAGGCAACATTCAAACAGGCAGGGTGAGTAATCACAATTCATTATAATCAATATAAAAACAGGATATGTAAAATGGCGTCATCATCATATACAACATCATCAGGGTCATCATAAAGGAAAACATCAGGAATCACTATATCACAACATCACGTCAATGCCACATAAAATGCAATGCACAATAAGACTCATGCATGTGGTACTAATCGTCACAAAAGATGGACACTAGGCCATCAACCCTCCACAAGGGAGCATGTCATAAACACCTCAATCCACACAATGGGATTGAAGCCACCACTGGACCAAGTCCTAACATCGTCACTGGACCGAAGTCCTAACATCATCAATAGACCGAAGTCCAAATGCTATGAATACATGATGCACAACGTCCTAATCATCATCATCAACAAAATTAATTACGTGCATCATCATCCATCAAACTCACATATTCATCATATCATCAAATATATCATCAAAACATCATTAATCAGCATCTCGTAATCATCAATATAACAAATGGTAATTCACATCAAATAGTCATGTATCATCGTCATAAAATCATCAACATATCTCATAGTAATTCACATCATCAATTATTCATCAAAACATCACAATATCATAATCTCATATTCATCAATAGCATCATGGTAAATCATCATAAACATCACAGCATCAAAACATCAAAACAACACAGCAACACAAAACAAATTCGCGAACAGCAGATGTTCGCTCCAGGATTCGCTAGGTGAACCTATTCGCTACAACCTTCGCTTAGCGAAGCGGCCAGCGAATCCCACAGACACCACACTCAACACCAGAAACACAATCATCTGTCATGTCCCTGGTTTGTTCGCTTAGCGAACCCACTCGCTGATTTCTTCACTTAGCGAGACTCCTAGTGAATCCCCACTTCCACTCCAGAACCATCTCAGTACCTACACTCATGTTATCACGCATTCGCTGCGTTGGTCGCTTTGTGAACCTTGGCGAACATTCACCTAGCGAAGTAATGGTTCGCCTAGCGAACCTGCGATTACAGCAAATCATTGCTACGCATCAGTAACTCCACAGCCTCAAAGGTACCTATGATTATAGCCCCAAATGACCCAAAAACACCCCTACAACGGCCCCAATACATCACGGAAATTAAAGGCCTAAAACCTACGTCTTTTAGGTCGATTCAGGACACTACGGGAAACCTTAATTTCCCTAAACCTTCAAAACTCTCAAGCTTCCTATAAACTCCATAAATCCTTTTCGCCACAAGGTCGAAACAACATCGACAGGGAAGTCATCCCCAAGGTCTATTTTACCGGTTCAATTCAACATTATTAATCGATTCACAAAATGCCCTTAAATTCATCAGTTTACCTCAAAACCCATAAATCCTCACAATTCCCTTTTTCTACAAGGTCAAAACAACATCAAAGAAACATGAGCCTCAAAGGCCTAATTTTACCCAATTCAATCCAACCCTTCATATTCATCATTCACCCACAAAAACAACACCTAAATCATCAATATAATCATAAACCCACATAAACCTCAAAATCGGCCTTAAACACATCGAATCCCTATATTGAAAACAATGAAAGGTAATACTCCCCATACCTTAGATTGTCGATTCGAAGCTTTCTCTCTGAGCCTTCGGAAACCTTCTCGAATTCATCGCCTCCTCCTTTTTCCTCAGAGCTCTCACCTTCTTCTTTTCACGGTTTACCAAAAAAATGAAACCTATTCTCAAATCCTCCTTTTATATTCAACCTAACCCTTGGGCCTCAAAATTGGGCTTTCTCCATAATACCCTCATTAATCCTCCTCAAAAGTCCAATTTACCCTTAATTCCTCCAATATTATTTAAATTAATAGTAAGACATTATACCCCATAATATATACTATTATTTAATTAAATAACCAAACTCCACAAAATTCCACACAATGCCCCAAAACACTAAAATTCCCCAAAAATCACGAATATTATATTTAAATAAATTAAATAAATATTCTTACAAATTTGGGGTGTTACATAATCTGCAGAATTATGTGGTGTGTCGGAGGGCTTACGACTTGCTCAATCCAAAGGCTATGATCGAGTAGTGCTGCAAGTTGACAATCAAGAAGTTGTTAATGCAATTCAAGAGAATATCAATCAAGTGAAGGGTTTGAGCATAATTTGAGAAATTAAGCATATTATGGCAAGAATCTCAAAGATAAAAGTAACAAAAATTAGTCATGAAGCCAACAAGTGCCCAAACACATTAGCAAAGTTTAGTTTGAATCTCCATGGGGGAAGTTTAATTTTTACTAAGTTTCTAATATTTTTCATAGTTTTTTGCTATATGATCTCACAGGCATAGGTTAAGTTGCTTGGTTTTATTTTTTTGGGCTTTTTCCCTCTTGAAACATAAAAAAAAAACAACAAGATCTTCTAACGATTGCAGACAGTTGTACCTATAAGCACATAGATCTATAAGTTAAACAAAGATGATGGGGCATATGAGTATTATAAATTAAATATCGAGGTATGATCAGTTCTCTTCTCTATCTTATTCCTTCTCCCTGGTATTATGTTTGTTGTTTGTATGTGTGCATGCTTTCATGCAAACCCCAAAGACTCATATCTCACTGCGATCAAAATCATTATGAGAAATGTCACTAGCACACCACTTATATGTTTATGTATCCTAAAGGTATGGATTGTACTTTGGTTAGGTACTCTGATTTTGTCTCTTGGCACAGTAAGAAACAAGAATGTATCTCTTTATCCATAATCGAAGCATGATACGTCTTTGCGGGTAGTTGTTTTGCACACATAATATGGATGAAGCAATAGTTAATTGATTATGGTATTGTTTTAGGAACGGTTCCGATTTAAGTGTGACAACACTAGCGGAATAAACCTCACTAATAACTCGGTACTTCACTCTCAAGCAAAACACATGGAGATCATGCACCACTTTATTTAGGATCATTTTTTAAAATAGGGGATTGCATAATTGAGCCTACGAATTCATCAAATCTGGTGGCATACATTTTTACTAAACATTTTCCCAAGGGGGAATTTTGTTTTATAAGAGTTGAATTAGGAACATTGAACATGTCATACATTGATTAAACTGATCTATGATTTCTATGTGTTGTTTCTATGTTTATATATTTCCCACTTTTTAATAATCTCAAAAGGGATAAAATAAAATATCATCAACATCATCAAAAAAAAAAAAGATTAATGTCAATCAAAAGTTTATGATGATTAGCCTAAAAGATCAAATGTTAAAGAACAATATCAAAAATGTATATGTATATGATAATAGCCTTTCATATGCTCATGTACTTTGTTGTCTCATCTTTTTCTAGGATCAAAATTGTATTTTGAATGTGTTACTTCCAACATACTAAAGTCATACACATACTAACTAAAATTCTTCTTCAAAACTTCATCTTATTTCAAAATTATTATGAAAATCACTTTGGATTAGGCTAAGCTTTTAAAAATTGGATCATAATTGATTAAGAAGCTTTTGTAAACGATTATGTAGTGAAACTCAGCCTGTAATCAATTATAGAAACTATCTAGTCGATTATGAGGCAAAATTCACTTAGTAATCAATTATGTAGTCTCTGCTTTACTATTCTGGTCTGTAATTGTAAATCAAGGGAGGAATGTTTTCTTGAAATTAAGGTAAGCTATAAGGGGTGCAGGTTAAACCTGAGATAAAATATTGGTGTAATGAGGTTGAGAGTTGAGTGTGTTTTAAAATCTCTATGATGGTGGAAATTTTAGGGAGCAATCCTTGGGGACTACCCACATAATAGTCTTTGCATGTTGCTATTGTTCTATTTAACAACAAGCCTTGGCAATAAATACTTTTATAATGGCATCCTTATATTTATTGGTGTCTCACAACTAAGACACGATTAATGCTCCATTAAATGTAGGGACGTTATTACTTTCAAAACAAACTTAATAAAGAAAATTGTTTTATATAAATAAGAAACATGATATAAGTTTTAAGTTCAATCTTAAAACCATTGGCTTTTAAGGCATACAGTTACACTAAAACCATGAAGATAACTATTTTGTAACCAAGGAACAAACGTCTTTGACTATGTACCCATCATCTAAATTTTGATTACAAGTTCACCTGTCCAATAATTTTATTTATATGTACTATTAACATAAACATTTTTACACTGTCAATCATTATCATCAGATTATTGGCAATGTTTAACTTTATAACTAATTTTAAAGTTACAGATATGAACAGTGTTATTTTTCTGTAAGCAAACTTTATATAAATAAAGGAATACACAAGTATTCCACACAAATGATACATAACAGATGTCAATGGCAGAACAACACTACAAACCAACCAGAAAAGAAATTTTTACATAAAATCCATTGGTTGTTTGAACCACTCATAGCTGCTATAACTTGTTCTATTACTAGAACCAATTGCCAGCCACCACCAGGAAATATTGATGATTTTATGCACTATATCTTCGACGTTACCGAAACCATAGTTGAAAATTATTTGGTTCCTTTGCCACCAAATACACCAGAAAGTACATAACCATATGAGAGACGTCGTTTTCTCTGACGTATTATGAATCAACCTTAGAAACCACCCCAAAAAGTGATCGCAACAGTTCTCGTAATTAGTAGTTGTGATTTATAAAGCAATGTAAAACATTTTAAATCAACAATATATTAAAATTCCTCTTAAAACCCACATAAATAAAGGATATGATTTCTATTATTATAATTATAATCATATTTTTTTACTTATAAAAAAACTATTAACATTACACATAGAATTAAAAAATTAGGCCATGTAAAGACTAGTTTTAGGAATACAGATGGGGCCTATCTTTAGGTGTTCCTATTCTAAGGGCTTCTAGAGGACGGGGCAGATAAATTGGTGGAAGGTCTTTTGCAGAGGTCGTGGGGGGAAGAAAGGCGGAGGCAGTGGAGTGGTCGCAAGGAAACCTAAAGTGCTTCTCGAATATTTCACTATAAGGAGGAAGATATTAAGAGATTTAGGAAAGATTATGTTGGCTTTGTGGTTACCCCCTGGTTCTTCATACAACATTCAGACGCATTTTGATATGGAAGGATACTTTTTGATTGAGGTTACTCATTTAGGGGCTAACATTTGTCTCCTGGAGGAAATGGAAGAAAGGGAGATTAGAAATCTTATCAGAGAAGGGAAGAGCCGGTGGAGTCAGTGGTTCATAGAGATCAGGAAGTGGAGCAAAGTGGATATGGACAAGGAGAGGGTGTCCTAGATTAAGTGCTTTGACATTTCTTGTCATGCGTGGAACCATTCTTTCTTCATTTTTTTGGCAAAAATGGTGGGCTCTCTTGTGTGTACTTATGAAAATATGATGAAACTTGAGTGTATAGATGTGGCCAGGATTCTAGTTCGCACTAGGTGTGCGGTTGTTCTTAATGATACGTTTCGTATCAAGATTAATGGTAAGATATTTATTATTAAAATGGCGAAGGACTCACATGCTCCGATGAGAATTAGTGTTAAGAACCCAAAAACCAACTTGAGTTCACCAGAGGAAAGTTCTGAAAATGGCAATTTTTGGGGTTGCAACAACTGCGACGAGGGGTTTGATCGGCTGTCTAAGAACGAAACTGACATCGTAAGGACTGAGAAGCTCAGAGGATCGGATATCGAGGAAGTGATATTTTGGATAAAGGGAAGCAGAAAGTTGTTAGCAAAAAGGTAGATAGATGGTAAGGGGGTTAGGAAGGTATCGCAACCTAAGTGAGGTACTAAGAAGGTGAAAGGTAAAAAGGTTGGATTTGATCTAACTTTGAAGGAGGCAAGGGTAGGGGTAGAGTGTCAGAATTTAGATGGAGGAGATTTTCCTAATGATGGCTCCTCTGGTGACGGAAGAGCAAGCGATGATATCGAAGTCAATTTCTCAATTGACTCCTTTTATAAAAATAACCCAGACACTTATCAAGATGTTGTGGCATATAAGGATCTACTTCATTTATTCGATATGCCTATAAGGATCCGCTCAATTTCTCAATTGACTCCTTTTATAAAAATAACCCAAACACTTGTCAAGATGTTAAGGCATATAAGGATATTCTCCATTTATTGGATAGGCCTGGGTTGGTGTTAGCGGATTTAGATGTTGGGTCATTGGATCCTAGGTCCAATTCCTAAATAGTCTCAGATAAGCCCAGATTCAAGGGAGGGGGGCTTTACTCTCCTTCCCATTTTTCGAAGAGTTATTGTAACAACAAAGTGAAGATAATTCCTTCTTTTAAACCTAGTTCGATCCCCACTGCTGAAATTCTTTCTTCTTAGTCTGAGACGGCGGTTAGTTTTTTGGTAGGAGATGTTCTCTGTTTTGAATCAACAAACTACTCAGATATCCATTAGGGGAACGCCATATTTTGGGAAAACATGGATTCAAACGTAGGTGAGAAAGTCTGGAAATCTATTTCTAGATTGGGGGTTATCCCTAAGGAGAAGGGAAGAGATTACAAGAAGAAGATTGAGGAAATGGAAATGAAAGACAAGAAGAGGATGCATGCTTTGAAGGGGTCGAAATCTCGAGGAAAATGATCATCGAGTCCCTTAATATTAGTGGGAGAGGTAGTAGAGTGAAGCGAAGAAGAATCGGTGTAGAAATTGTGGCTGGTAAGGCGAATATTTTTTTAATCTAGGAAACGGAGCTTAATTGTGTAGATTCGGACATTGCTTGCAGTTTCTGGCCTCAGCAGAACGTGGGGTGGTCTTACTCAAAGTTGGGGGGTCAATCAAGAGGCTTGTTAATTTTATGGAAGAACTATCTTTTTGATCCTATTTTTTCCTTTAAAGGCAAGGGATTTAGGGGATTGAAAGTTGTTTGGAGGAATCATTTTTATTACGTTCTCAGTGTGTAATCTTCTTGCTATCTAGCTAAGAAGAGACAAATGTAGAAGGAAATCTCAGAGTTGAAAAGGATGTACGGGGATGGGGAATGGTGTGTCGGAGGGGATTTCAATTCTACAGTGTGTTATAAGGAGAGTAAAGGGAGCCTACTCATTAACAGGACGATAGAGATGAGAGAATTTGCTGAGTTTATAGAGGAGATCAGGCTTATAGATATGCCTTGCAAGGGAAACATCTTCAGCTAGTATAGTGGCGATGGGAAGTCTATGAGTCATTTGGATCGCTTTCTTGTGTTTGGAGTTTTGATCAACGGGTGGGGGTAGTTGGCCAATTGATTAGTAAAAGGGAGATATCAAACCATTATCCAATTTGGATTATGATTAATAAATAAGATTGGGGCCCTGAGCCGTTTAGGGTTTTAAATTCTTGGTTTGATAATAAAGATTTTGTTAAATTTATGGAGAAAGAATGGAAGAGCTTGCAGGTAGAAGGAGGAAGAGATTATGTGTTGAACGAGAAATTCAAGTTTCTTAAATTGAGGCTTAGGAAGTGGAATACAGAGGTGTTTGGTAAAATTAACTTGGAGATAGAAGATAACAAGACTGAGTTAAATTCTATTGACACCTTGCTTGTGAGTAGCATGGAGGATCAAGTGGAGGAATTAATGGTTAGGAGAAGTCAAGCAATTAGTTCTTTGTTGAGGAAGCTAGTCACTCAAGAAAGGATCCTCATTCAGAAATCTAACTTGTCTTGGAGAAGAGACGACGATATGAACAGTGCTTTTTTTCATAGTTTTGTTAAAGGGAGGCGTATACGCAAATTTATCAATTCCATTCCCTTGGAGAACGGGTTAATAGATTCGGTAGGGTATGTCAACGAAAAGGATTAGCTTGTCTAAGAAGGCTGTTTGGGGGTGTGAGGGGTCGAGAAACCTTGGTCTGGACGGTTTTAACTTCGTCTTTATCAGGAAATGCTATCACTTTTTGAAGGAGGATATTTCTAGTTTTATTAAAGAGATTCACAGCAAGGAAAAACTCTCTAAGGTCATTACTTCATCCTTTCTGACATTGGCCCCTAAGTTTTTTAATCCTTCTGATTTTGATAGGTACAAGCCTATTTGTCTTGTTGGAAGTCTTCATAAAATTATGAGCAAACTTCTGGTAGCCGGCTGAAAAACATGTTGGGTTCATTGATATCGAGCAGCCAATCTGCATTCATGCCTGGTAGAAAACTATTTGATGGAGTTCTTATAGCTAATGAAATGATGGACTTTGCAACTTGAGAAAACAAATATTGCCTTCTTTTCAAGGTTGATTTTGAAAAAGCTTACGATATGGTTAGTTGGGATTTCCTCAGATACATGCTGCAGAGATTAGTGTTCTGAGCAACTTGCCTGAAATAGATGGATGTTTTGGTTTTCTCTAGTCGGATGTCGATTCTGGTAAACGGAAGTCTTACGAAGGATTGTGTTATCGAAAAGGGTCTGGGCCAGGGCAACCCTCTGTCTCCCTTTCTCTTCGTTATGGTCGTTGAAGGGTTGGCAGGATTGGTTAGTAGGGCTACAGAGATTGGAGACTTCGTTGGGTTTCAGTGGTCTGTGTAGAGTGGAGTTACTACAATTCGTGGACGACGCACTTTTCAAAAGGGAAGGAAATTGGAAAAATGTATAGGCGATAAAATTTATTTTGAGAGGTTTCGAAATTGTCTTTGGGCTCGGAGTCAACTTTTACAAAAGTAGAGTTATTGGGTTGAATTTGAATTCAAATTTCTTGGTGGCGGCTGCGAATTTTCTTTCCTGTAGGGTTGAATATAAGGCTTTTTCTTTCCTTGGCATTCCAATCGGGTCTATCCCTAGGCGGATTGCCACTTGGAAACCGTTGTTGGAAAAAATTAAATCTAGGCTTTCAAGTTGGAAGGGCAAGACGTTGTCTATTGGTGGGAGAATTACGATGGTTAAGTCGGTCCATGGGAGTCTCTCTATTTTCTTAATGGATTTTTACAAGGCTCCGATAACAGTGTGAAAAGAGGTGGAGAGCATCCAAAATAAGTTCTTATGGGGAGGTTTGGAGGATGTCAAAAATATTTTCTGGGTTGCGTGGAATCATGTGTGGAACCTTTTCGGCAAGGAGGTTTGGGAGTGAAGAAGATTGGAGAGGTCAACATCGCGCTTTTGATGAAATGGAAATGGAGGATACTTTTGGAGAAGGAGGTATTGTGGTTAGACATCCTCAAAGCTAGGTATGGGAATATTTGGAAAGTTGATCGAACAGGGAATAGTGTGAGTTATAAAAAGAACAACTCTTCTTGGTGGAAGGATATGTTGGTGTATGATCTCAATAAGGCAGATTCTACTTTCTCTTTTTCTAGCAACGTTGGCTTCAAAGTTAGTGATAGTCACATTTATCTTTTTGGTCGGATGTTTGGGCATGCGAAAAACCGTTTAAGGTCATTTTCCATTATATGTTCTTGTTAAGCAGATTGCAAGAAGCTTTTATTAGTGACATGGGGAGTTAGTCTAAAGGTATTTGGGAGTGGGGCGACTTCGGATTATTGCAACAGGCTGCCTTAAGTTATGTTGTATGTCTGAGAAAACTTATGCAAGTTCTGGATAGAATAATACCAACGATTTGAGCTTCTAATACAATCATTTGGAATCCAGAACCGAAGGTAGGTTATTCGGTGAAATCTGGCTACGGTGTCTTGGAGGAGCTTAGGGTCGTTGGCGACGTTGAAGTGGCTTTGAAGGAGGATCTCACTAATGTTTTGAAAACTTGTACCCTTTTTAAAGTTAGAACATTTGTGTGGAGGAGTTTTCTTAATAGGATTATGATGAATGACCAACTCGTTAGAAGAGGTATTCTTTATTCTACCCACGATTTGACGTGTGGGTTATGTTTCCAATTTGAAGAAGATCTGAGCCACGTTTTCTTTCACTGTAAGATGGCGGAGGTTACTTGGAAGAAAGTGATTGGTTAGTTAGGGATAGAGTGGGAAAGTGAAGTCGTTATATGGAAGAGTTACTCGAGTTGGGTTAGGATCGAGAAATTCAAATCGATGGAGAAGGGGGAAGTAGGCATTGTATGAATGGCGGTGGTTTGGAATCTCTGGAAGATTAGAAATGTTATTCTTTTTTATGGAGCTTTTTGCGTCATGTCAGATTTGTTTTGGAATATTAAATTATCGGCTTGGAAGTGGTCTTATATAGGAGATAATTCTTATCCCAACTGTATTTTTTTTTTAGTTTTGTCAGACTCCTTTGTCTTGTCTAACTTAAGTTCAGTTGATCTGGATTTTCTCTTCCCACATTTAATTTTATCAGGATTTCTCTCTTGTAAGAAGGGTTAGAGTACCCCTAATACTGTTTATATACAATTTCTTACTTTTAAAAACAAAAACAAAATATAATCATAAATATGTAATCTAATTTTAATTAATAGTTTATGAATTAGTGTTCTAACATTTTGTAACACTTTTTCTAAAATAAAATAAACTTTACTTATTTATTTATTTATTTGATATAATATAAAATAATATTTTTTATAAAACAATCTACAAGGTCAGATTTAAAAAATAAATAAACAAATGACCAATAGAAGTGAGATTATAATATAAATTAAAATTGTTTATAAATAATCTACAAGGTCATTTAATATATCCTCGTATAATAATTCATAATTAAAGGTGAGAATAGGTCTGACTAATCTACAAGGTCCATAGTTTGGTTAATTTAAACTTGATCTAGTTTATTGAATAAAAAGATTAGACTTAAATTTATAAATAAAAAATTAATTAAAAGAAAATATTAACGAATGTCTCTGGAGTACTGGTTAAGAGGTTAAAAATGTAAGTTGAGTATTTTTAAGAGACTAAAAATATATGTTTTTTTTTTTAAATATGTAATATACTGAAAACATAAATAATTAACTTTTAAAAGAATCTGTATATATTCAATGAGCTAGACATATAATTTTTTTTTTATTTTAAATTCTTAACTAGTGCTCCTAGCATAACCCTTAATTAAATAGATTAAATTATAACTACTAAAAAAATATAATGAAATATAATAGATTGGTTTATATATGGTTATTTAATATAAAATAGATCAAATAATATATAAAAGATTGTGTAATTTATTTAAAAATAGATTAAATAAACATTTTTAAAATCTTTATGAAATAGATTTTTAATTAAGCGTTTAGATCAAACCAGATTTTTAAAAATGTCACGGTAAGAAAAAAAATTATAACAAATCATATATGAGACTCAAATCTTAAAATTTTTATTTTAATACGGCAAATGTCTTGTCCTATTCTCAACCTATGAATTTGGAAAGTAGTTTGATTCTTCTTTCTGTTATATGGTTCAATTGACCTAAGGAATCAACTAACATTTCCAAGTTTTGTCACTTATTTCCAATTAGGGTAAATGTCTAAACCTTCTATGCAATTGTACGTTTTTTCTTCTTTCTTTGTTAGTTATTTTTGTTTGTTTTCTACTTAAAACTATTCCCTCAAATTCGGCTTTCCACCCAATTGTTGACTAGCCAAAACAAAAAGAAAAAAAATTCATGTTTTCATATTTTCACATTGATAAACTCATCTATAAAATAAATCAATATGAATCATCTTTTAAATTTTAATATAATATTTCTAATTGTATTATCTAATTAATGATAATTACATTACTATCATGTCAATATATTTTATTCTTCATTTATGACAATAGTGAGTCGATCACTATTGTTAATAGGAATATTTTAATAAAAGTATTATTTTTTTTTTAATATAATTTTTTAATTTATATCAAACTGTCAAATAAATTACATATTTTTAAATGAATCAAATATTGTTAGTGGTATTGAAAAAAAACAAGTGTGAGTTTGAAGTGTCGAAAATTAAGTTTGAGGTGCAAGTTCCACATTAATTAGAAAAATGGAGATTGAGCAATTTATAAGCGAGAGAACTCATACACATATCACATTAATGTTTTGGGTGTGTATGTGGTGTATCTATCATAATGTGTGTTACTCATAAAGAAATGCCCTAATATAAAAATGTTGTCTCATGGTAACCCCGGAGAATTGATGAACCAATATGGTATCAGAGTCTGGTTCTTAGATCAAACACTTAGTGTGTATAAGGAAAAGAAGACGAAAAATTTCAAAGCTTTGTATCTCATTCATCAATATGTTTATGCTTATAACTTTGAAAAAGTTGGTGATTGCACATCCTCAAAGGAAGCTTGAGAAATTATGGAGAAAAATTATGCAATAACTGATAAAGCAAAGGTGTTGAGGTTACAAACTCACAAGAGGCAGCTGAAATTGATTCAGATGGAAGAGAAGGAAACCATTGGTGAATTTACTACCATAATCACAATATTGAACAATCACTGAGTAGTATGTGGTTGGTAAAATCTTGAGATCTTTAACATCAAGATTCAATAATGTAGTGTTTGCAATTGAAGAGTCCAAGGATCTTTTAACCGTGAGCAAATAAGAGTCGCAATTTTTTCTTGAGGCCCGTGAGCAGAGAATGGAGGAGAGGAATGTTGACATTACAAAGGTTGATATTGCTTTGCATATCAGTTTTGTTGGAAAAGAAAAAGAGGTGAAGGGAGAGTAATATATGAATATAGACGGAGGAAACTATCAAAACAATGGTACAAAGGACTCTCGAAATTCCAGCAGTTCAACATTCCAAAAGATGAAAGCAGCTACAATAGAGGTGGTGGATCAAATAATTACAAAGGTGGAAACAATAAAGGAATGTGGGAAGAAAAAGAGATGATAAGAGCAATTTTTAATTCTACAATTGTCAAAATCTTGGACATTTTGCTCGTCAATGTAATTCTAACAAGAATGATTCACAAGAAGCTGAAGCAAAGTTCGCAAGGCAAGAGGATGACTGAAGTAGAAAATAGCGCAGGATGAAGTGGTAACTAGTTATTGAATTGGAGATTAACTTCCATAATTAAAAGCACTATAACTCATTATGGTTTTCTTAATTGGGATTATTATTTGCAAAAAAATTAATCAAGGCATGAAGAATAAGGTGAAATTTGCGGATGATAGCACACTAGCAGCAGAAGGGATTGGCGACGTATCAATCAAGAGAAAGAATAGTGAGCATTCTTTGATTAAAGATGTGTTGTATATTCTTGGAATCAAGAGTAATCTTTTGAGAATTAGTCAATTGCTTGAAAGGAATTACAAGATTAACATGGAAAACAAAGTACTGAAAGTTATGGATTCAATTGGGAGTTTGATCCTAAAGGCCTAAATGGCTAAGAACACATTTTTCAAGGTTGAATTGAAAGTAATGGAGTACAGATGTCTTGCAAAAGAAACTAGTAAGGATAAATGGATTTAGAACTATATGATTGGGCATTTAAATTTTAGATATCTCGATGTTATGTAGAAAAACAACATGGTTATGGGGTTGGCATTGATTAATATGCCAACTGAAGTATGTGAAGAGTGTGTGCAGCAGGTCAAGCAACACACAAGCAGCTTTAGGAAAGATGTAGGATGTATAACCAAGTTTGATCTTGAGGTGGTATATTTAAATGTTTGTGGACATATGCAAGTGGACTCAATCAGAGGCAATAAGTACTTTGTCATGTTCATTGATGATTATAGTAGAAAGTTGTGGACTTACTACATCAAAAGAAAATATGAGGTGTTTGAAGTGTTTAAGAAGTTAAAATCCATGGTAGAAACACAAAAGTGATCACAAAATCAAAACTTTAAAAATGGGTGGTGGGTTGAATATGTCTCAAACGATTTCGAGAAATTTTGTGATCAAGAGGGCATTAAACATAAGGTAGTGTTACTGTATACGCCTCAACAAAATGGAGTTTTTGAGAGAAAGAATTGATCAATTATGAACATGGTAAGAAGTGTGTTGAAAAGGAAGCACTTATCAAAATAATTGTAGGGATAGTCCATGAAAGAATATGGAAGGTCAAACGCATTGGCAGAGGTGATTGTCCCACGAAGCTATAGGTCGCCTAAAATGGGTCATGAGGTCGCCTAGATGTACATAATAGGCCATCCAATTGGGCTCTATCCATTTGAAATATTTCCCATTGTCCACTTATCCAATAAATGTTGGAGATTATGTGTCCCACTGCAACGAACTCAGAGAGGGATTCAAGGAGGATAAGTGCCTCCTCCCCTATTTAAGTGTGAGTAAATCTTTAAATACTCCCATGATTTTGATTATGAAATTAAGGAAACCCTTTTTTTTATTTCTATCTCAGACCCAAGAAGTCTTTTATAAATAACTCAATCCCATCATTGAGAAAAGCATCCACAAATTCTATGAAAAAACGCACATAATCTTTCATTTCTTACGTGAACAAGGTCTCTCTTCTCTATCATACTTTTTAACAAATACAAAATATTATCAAGTAAATGTGGAGTGGAGAAAGGGTGTTTTCTAAAGGGGAGGGGGTAGCCTAGACTCGTCTAAGTAGAAAGATTTGTATGGAGTAGAGAATGATAGTGGTAGTTTTTGTGTTAAATGGTTTTTTGATCGTTTGTCAAAAATGGTTGAAAATTATAGAGATACTTTATTTTAGTTTGACTTGTGTGTGAGAGATGGAGTCCTAAGGATAGATTTAACCGAATTTTTATTTCTACTAATAGTAAACAAATTTTTGTTGTTGATATATTGAATTTGGGAGGTGGTTTAAATAGTGCAGATAGGAGGGGTGTGCATATCTTTTCACTTAAAATAAAATTTTAGCTGATAAATATAATAATCATTTAGATAATATTTCTTTACAGAATAATATGGAAGATACATGATAGTGAAATCAAAATTCAGGTGCCTTCATAATCATAATTACCATTAACTTTGAAGTTTCTCTGATGTTAAGTTACCAGAAACAAATTGGTTTGCTAGAAAGTTTGTTTGCTTGCTTAGAGGCTTTAGAATGATCTATTTGTTAAATTGGTATTGTAACCGTTTAACACACGGGTGTAATCGGTTACAGCAAGGCAAAAGTCACTTCTGAGCTGAAGAAACAGGAAAAACTTTGTGGGTGTAACCGGTTAACGTCTGCACGTAACCGGTTACTACTAAAAGGAGAAATAACTTTGTGTCAGCTATAACCGGTTACAGGTTTTGTGTAACCGGTTACAGGCCCGAGTTTTATATTCTTTCAGTTATGTAATTGTGTGAATTGTGTCCCAGTCACTTTTTTATTTTTTGTATAAATGCCTTGAAGGCATCTTAATCTTTGTTAATGAAAATATTCTCACCCTCAATTATCTCTCTCTCAATTTCCTTTCTCCCTATCCACACTCTAATTTTCTCCAATATTCACCAATCTTGTGGTTCCAAGTTCTAACATTTAGAATCAAGAGCCTGGTTCTGATCTACATACACCTAGTGTGCAACACGATTTTTGTCTCTAATGAAAGAATCCCTTGAAACCTACCCATCCTTGATGCAAAGAATTGCGACAAATGGTGTAAACAAATGAAAGTGTTGTTTGGCTACCAAGATGTTCATGAAGTGATCAAGAATGGGGTGAATCCTCTTGTCGAAGGTGCAACGAATGCATAACAAGCAACACATAAGGAAGACAAGAAGAAAGATTTCAAGGCGTTGTTTTTATCCATCAATGTGTGGATGGTGACAACTTTGAAAAAGTTCGTGATTACGAATTGTCAAAGCAAGTGGGGAAATCTTAGAGGCGGCATACACAGGGGCTGACAAGGCGAAGGTGGTGAGGTTATAAACTCTCACAAACGTCAACTTGAATTGATTCAAATGAAAGAAAAGGAGATAATCAATGATTTCACAACAAGAATCACTCGGTTGGTGAATCAAGTGAAGGCATGTGTAGAAACAATCACAGAGCAGTATGTTGTTGTAAAAATCTTGCGTTCTTTAACACCAAGATTTGACAACGTGGTTGTAGGGATTGAGGAATCGAAGGATCTTGCGACAATGAGCAAAGATGAGCTGTAAAGATCTCTTGAGGTTCATGAGAAAAGGATGGAGGAGAGAAATAATGATAAGGCAGAGGAAGAGATTGCTTTGCAAGCTCGCTTCAAGAAGAATGACAAGAAATCGAAATGAAAATGGCCCATGAAGAGTAAAGGGAATTTTCATAATTTTGGTGGAAGAGAGTCCTAAAATTTTAAGAATTAGACTTATCAAAGGGGTGAGAGCAATTACTAAAGGTGCGAGAAAGACACGAGAAAGGGGGTTTGAATTATGTATTTACTCTTTTAACAACTTTTCGCTTCTTGTCAATAAGACACTTTACATTACATCAGAGTTCATTGAGAGACTCTGACTTGCGAAGTTATATTCAAACTTGGCAATGCTTAGAGCATGAGAACCAATAAGAGTCTGAACGCTGTGTACATCATTCAGAACTTGCAGAGCGGAAGCTTATCAGAGTTGCAAGGTTCTGACTTGCTTATGTAAGGTTCTGATCCTCAATATAGAAACATAAACAAGACATTAAGCATAAGAGTAAAGAACACATGATATATCCTGGTTCACCACAAAGGCTAATCCAGTCCACCCTCCTCAGGTGATTTCGCCTTGAACACAAGGTCTTAATCCACTATAATCAATCTCGATTACAGATGCACGAGCAACATCCGGAGACTAACAACATGCACAACCACAGCTGTGACTAACCCACAATGAACCGTTCAGGGATTCAACTTAATGAATATAACGAACATTGACCTGCAGGTTCCAATCTCGCAAGATGTACTGCTAGGATTTCAACAGCTAGACATTCAGGGATTCATCACAATGAATATAACGCTACTGATCCTATTTCAGGATTTACCACAATGACATCTCACCATTGTCTTCTCGAGTCTCCGGTCACACTGACCACTCAAGGAAACCTAATTCACCAAGAATTAGTTATACAGGAGATTACAATAATGCTTCTTAACAAGCAGATTACTCCTAAGTTTAAGTACAAAGAACACACAAGTGTTCAAGCAAGATATGAGCAGCAGCTCCTTGCTATCTTAAGAAACTACAAAGATGTATAATGATTTGACAGTTGTTGACATCTTGTAGATCTTCTTCTTCTTCGTCTTCTTGGTTGAGCAAGCTTTGAGCAACAACTCCTTGCTTCAGATCTTCAATGTAGCGCTGACGAGAAGGTGGTTGATGACTTGACTGATTTGCAATGTTGTCTTCTTCATCAATAACTTTTGTACTAATTTTTTATTGTTGTGTTGAATGTTGATCATTTGAGCTTCAACAACAATGGCCATGTGTAAGTGGTGATAACTTTTGATATTTAAGTGTTACAACGAGAACTCATCGTTGTTGCTATCTTCACACAATGACTTGATCAATTCTCCATTCATGGACTGAATCGATACCTTCAGAAGCATTTACTCCTTTCTTTAAATAGCCCAGTAAAATATAGCCGTTGAAATACTATTGGCTATTAGAAAAGAGACGTTGTGTAATAATTAGCTGTACTGACACATCTCCTTTTTGTTGTGGGAGAAGTGACGGGATATATCTTTCTTGAGCACTGTGTACAGTCGTCCACAACGGTAACATTTGACTTCCAAACTTCAGAGGCTTCTGATGGTAATTTATTGAAGCATGAGTAGAGCCTTCTTAACAGGATATCTGATATGTCAAGTCTTCAGTTATTTGAAGAAGTCCATTAGGAATCAGTCTTCAGAACTTTAGCACTAGTCTTTAAGAACATTATCCTTTACTACTTCAAGTCTTCCGAAACTTCAGAACTCGTCCATTAGGAATCCGTCTTCAGAGTCTTCGGCACTTGACCTTTGGAACCATGATCCTCAGAACGCATAAGTCTTCAGAGTCTTGTTGCACTTGGTCTTCAGAGCCTTCAGCCTTCAGAACTTCAAGTCATGAGAGTCTTCAGCACTTTGGTTCTCTTCTTCAGAAGCTTCGCTATCTTCAGAATCTCAACCACTTTCAGAGAGCATCCACAAGAGCATTGCAATAGCAATATCGGCATCCTTGGATCTGACTGATCATGATCAGATACAGAAGCATTCTTGCTTCTTGCGACTTGTGTCACACATAGTAACTTCGCATATAATCATTTTCGCGCATCTGGCTGGTGCTTGTTGAATCTGATATCTTATATAATTATGATCTGCACACAACACACGTTAGAACATAAAATAGTTCTTTCACAAATACGTATTGTTATCATCAAAACATAGATTGACTTATAGAGACAACTCTTACTCTCACAATCTCCCCCTTTTTGATGATGACAAAACCAAGTATTTTGATTGATCATTTTATACAAGGTAATCACCAAACAAACATATTCAGAGTCTGGAACAACAGCTCCCCCTGAATGTGTTATCCTCAAAGTTTTATCTGTGATCATCCAGAATCTTATATGATCCAAAGACATACAGAATAACAACTCGAGTTGCCAGAACAAAAAATAGAAAAGGACTACTTCTCTATCTTGTCTTTAAGGAGACACAAGTCTTCAGCATCTAGACTAGTTCATCAGAACTTCCATCTTCAGACTACAGAACTCAGTTCCTTTGTAGTCGTATCAGAGCTTATAATCATCAGAGACATCTGAAGCATTTCTACTTTTCAGCAGATTTATTTAAGCACAAACAGATCAGTTCTTATCTAATAACATAGCATCGCTATTCATCAGAGACAGACACTGTCTTTTGAGAAACTCCCCCTGAGTTTTAGACTTTGTGAAGATTTTAGGATTTAACATTTGAATCTTTTGGGTAGTCTCCCCTTAACTTCCATAAGTCAGATATTGGGATCTTCAGAATCGTAATTCAGGAATATGAGTTTTTAATCACTAATATGGATCATGACTTTTTCAGAGTTTGACTTTTGAACACAGGTCTTCATCTCAGAACCTTGTTACTTTCACAACTCAGTGGTTCATCAAAGCTTGATTTTTGATCAGATACCAATTGAAGGTTAATTATTGTGATCAATCAATGCTTGATTCTGAAACTGGTACACATGTTTTAATCTTAGTCTGATACTGAGTTATACCAGAGTATGTTGTGTCTGATTCCAACTGAAGGAATTCTTTTCATACCACTTGAAGGGTATTTCCTTAGTGTACTGAGATTGATACCAATGAAGGTATAGAAAACATTTCACAGCTTAGCTCTGATTGATATTATTGCAGACTGAGTCTGATACCAATCTTTATGTATACTGAGTCTGATTACCATTTGTTGATTTAGTCTGATACCAAATCATTTTCTTCTTAATTGGTTCTTGGTAGACATCAGAACTACTTGTTCTTGGATCTTCAATCCGGATCTTCAGACAGTTTTTGAATTTTGATTTGCACAATTCTTCTGAAAAGTATCTTAAGATGTAGACTTGTCTTGACTGCTTTCAGAGTTTTCTTCTTCTGATTCTTACGTTCTGAATCTCATATTCTTAGACAGCTTACTGCTTCTGAACCAAGTGAAATAGAGATCACGATAACTTTGACTTTCATAAAGTTCTCAACTTCTGAACAGTACTGGGTAGATCTGATTCTGAACACATGTTCACGAAGTGTACAACTTTGATCATATGAACAACAGTCCATAAGAACTTCTAACAGAGTCCTTCTTTCTTAACCTGTTCTTAGAATGCCTAGTGAACTTGTTCAGAGTTCCTTGGTTAAACATCAAACAAACGTTAGTGGTAAATGCATTTTATATCATTGATTTACTTTGTTTGAATTTGCATTCAATCTTTAATCAAAATCATACTTTCTATCTTTAATCAAAATCATACTTTCTATTTCTCCCCCTTTTTGACATCATCAAAAAGTTTTAGAGCGTCTGAGCATTTAAGCATATGTAGATCAATATGATAATGAGCATAAATAGACTCAAAGTATGTTATCATTTAAACATATGAAGATTGATATGATAAGGAACAGTTCTAGTGATCAACATATTTAGATAGAGTACTCAACACTTATCTTTAGACTTATAAGCATATTCAGTTTTAAGTTAAGGCAATGTCATTGGTACATTAGAGATTATACATGAAATAAAGATAAAACAACACAAAGTATTATAAGACTACAATCGACAAATCATAGCAACTACTGGAAGATCAACAAAAACTTAATCATCAAAATCCTCAACATTATCCACTCTATCACATCTGGTTTCAACAGGTGAGGGTCCTGGTCCTAGGCGGCTTATTTGTCCCCAAGCCCTTTCTTTCAAAATTATTTCAGATATTATTCTTCCATATGGAATGTAGGCATGCATCTGATTCCTTGAGACCTTAATGGAGCGTCTCATGTGGTTAAAAATGGTCTTGGGAAGATTTATTGTGACATGATTGGTTAGGAGGAAGATGAAGATTCTGTCGTCGTGAGTCAGAGTGCCTCTCGCAAATGCTTGTAGACGAAGGTTGGTCAATGAAAATTTGAACCAGGTTTTGGGAGTAGGAAGGAGCTTCTCAGGGTTGTTTGGTTCGTAGGGAACTGAATCATCAAACAAGGTTCTGCACCTCTCTACCATGCTTAAGTCTGATTGAAAATTATTAATCGTGACTCCGTAGGAGATACAGCCAGTGAATTTATCTATCGAGGAGACAGAGTTATGATGGGATGATAGTAGACCTCAGACAAGATGATGTTTCCATCGTTGCTGACCCTAGCAAAATTCCAGAATTCTTTAACGAGGTCAGGAAAGATAGGACCATTTAGTAGAGAGTAATAACACTGCCAGGACTGGGCCTGCATGCTTCTGATTATTTCTAAGCCATCGTTTCTGAGACGAGCAAGGTTTGGCCTTTTCTCAGAAATAACTTCTAGGTTTTCTTTTCTTCCTAGGAAGGTTGGACCATTTCTGTGGGAACTCATCATCTTCGTTGAAATAGGAGTTTTGAGAGAGTGATGGTTTTGAGGATGAAGGAGGATGAAGCAAGATCCTATTATTTATAGGCGAATGAGAGCCAAGAGTAATAATTGAATCGGTACTCGAGGAGTTGGGTTTGCCGTTTCCTAGGTAATCATGATTACTTAAAGAATCCTAAAGGGTGTAACTGTGTGGGAAAAGAAAACGGAGCAGTTACTAATTTTACTTTGAAAAATTGATCGGTTTTGAATATTAACTATTCGATGGTGAGTGGCGGCTGGGACTGATGCATTTTGAATAATGATGGTTTCTTGAGCCACTCAAATATCTTTCAGATAACTTTTAAAGAAATCAATCTATCATTAGAGCTTGTCAGACATTTTATAATTTTTAGAATTAAAAGTTCAATAATCAAGATGATTCACAGGCACAGTTCAGTAATCTTAAATAACCCAGGGTAAATTGACACTATTGAAACAGCTTAGAACAACTACGATTTCAAACATGCACTCCGCATACATAGTTAAAACATAGATAGATTTAGTTTTCTTAGTTACTAAAGATTTCACATTTAGTCTTCAGCAAGCAGTTATCTAGAAGGCTTTCAGGACCATCTTCTTCAATTTTCTCTTTGATCATGTCCACAATTCCATCTCTAAAGAAAATTTCAGACAAAACTCTTCCATAAGGAATGTAGGATTTTGTGAGATTTCTGGACTCAGAGATGGATTTCCAGAGACAGTAGAAGATAGTGAGTGGAAGGTTTATCTGAAAATCATTCATTAGTAAATAAATGAATTCATGGTCATGGAATCTAATTATGTTATGGCTCTCTCCTCTGGGAAGGAAATTAGACACCATGAGCTTGTACCAAGCTTTGGGAATTGTAATACCCCAAATTTTGACCACTTAGATTTCCCATCATTGTGAAAATCATCATCACAATGTGGATGAACCATCATGCTTCATCAGTCTCCCCAAAGATGGGTGAGCATCCAATACAATCAAAATTAGGGTTTCAAGCCCTCTCTGAGTGCTTAGACAAAGGATCAATCAAGAAATGACATGATCTTCAACTTGTCTAATCTCTCAAACATCCACAATGGATCAAAAAGGACTCCCACTTCAAGGATTAAGCACAAGGCTGCTCCCTTCTAGGTGGATCAAGTCTCAAGATCGACAGTGTCACCAAATTAGGGTTTTGGTCGACCAGGGCCTCCAGATGGAAATTTTCATCTGGACACAAGGCAATGATCCAAAACATGACCTAATATGCTTCATGGAACCTCATGAACCCATGCATCAAGTCAATTTTGCCTCAGGGGATGCATTCATCAAAAATCAGGAATTAGGGTTTCTTGACCTAATTCATCCCTAAGTTGACTTTTGGGACAAACCATGAGCCAAGACCTCAAGAGATGATTTGAGGGTCTCTAATACACCATATTGATCCATTTGGAATAATGGATTGATCCAAGAAGCTTGAGCAACAAGTCTCATTTTCATCTGCACCATAATTAGGGTTTTAAGGGAAAAGTCAACTGTAACTTTGACTTTTGACCAGGACATGCTCCCAAACCCTAATACATGATTGAATATACCCTATGACACCCATGGAACATATCCATCAAGTTTGATTTAGGTCAAGGACATGATTTCCTGAAGAATTGCACAGTTTGGAATTCATCTGATAAAAAGTCAACTGTGCACAAAAGTCAACTTTGACTTTTTGAGATTTTTCACCAAAATGGATTTTTAACCCTAAAATGATGTTAATGTATGATTTGAATCATCATTCATCAAGAAAAATCAAGAAAAGTGAGATAACTTGTAAAAGGGGTAACCATAAAACTTAGAAATTTTTCTAAGTTAAAAATAAAGTGGCAAAGGTACCAACTTTGGAGGACCATAACTCCTAAACCACAAGGCCATTTTTTCTCATCCAAAGATGGATTTGTAGCCCTCATTATCACCTACAAAAACTTCAACTATAAGTCATTCCAATTCATTAAGGATTTTGAGTTATGGAGTGATCAAAGTGGCTGAAAAGTGAAAATGTCACTTTTTCCAACACTTAGTGAAATTTTCACTAAGTCAGAATTCTGCTTCACTTTTTGCCAAATGTAGGGGGATTTTTCACTTGGAATCAAAAGAGATCAAAACCAAACTTGTTCAAACAGTTGTTGTATCATGTAAGAGCTTTCCAAAATGGCTAAGAACATTGCCAAATTCAACCTACACCATGAGATACAACATTGGCAAGTTGCCTTGCTGAAATCTGTCAAAGCAAGGCAGAATTTACATTTTGGCTCGATTTGCCAAAATCAGCTAATTACAATTGCTCCAATCCACTTGGACACCTCAGAGGATTGAATCCAAAGGGGATAATCACTGAGCCAAGCCTCCAAGGTCCAAGGAACAAAGAATAGCATGTTGAACCTAGAATGGCCAAAATAGGGACAAGACTTCAAATTTGGAATGAGGCATTCAATGGAACCATCAAGGTGGCATGGACTGACCCATTCTCATCTGAAATCAGTCAAGACTTATCCAAGACCAAGGGGACCAAAGCTCTGTGCCTTAACCTCTAGTCAATGGCTAGAGGGGACTTTCATTTCCATTGGCCAACATTGAGGAAACCTACTTACCAGCTGCCATGTACTATTCCTTGCAAAACAAACTTGCTCTACTATAAATAGAGCTCAATTGTGGTCAGTTTAAGTACACCAAAGCCATCTAACATATGCTTTCCTCAAAATCTCTTTCTCTTGGCAAAAATGCCTTTCTTAGCAAGGTAGCTATCGGGTTTTGAGTTTGAGAGCAATTCTGCACAAACCAATCACTCACACACCTCACATACATCACATATGAGCTGATCAAACACTCACATAACATCTGGAACATCAAAATCTCAAAATCACTTGCCATCCACACAAGTTTGAAGTGAAGTTGCAGCTGAGATTCCATAAACTGATCCAGTCCATTTCAATTCAATCCAAGTGTTCAAACACAATCCATAGGGTGTAGGGAAGCTGTTCAGATCATCACAACTTGTCTGTAACACCTCCAACTCAAAATCACATCTGCTCTTGCTGTCACGACTTGGAGGTAAGCCTAAACTTGGGCATCTCTCAATCTATGCATATTTCCTCGCACAATAATTTGGCCATATGTTCATAATCATGCATGGAATGTTTTCCCTCAATTAATTGCATTGTTTGAATCGTGTATCAAAAATCCTAGCCTTCATGCAGAAATTAGGGTTCTTGAGGTCTCTTCGTGATTTCTTGTTGTATGTTTAATTTAAATGAAATTAAAGTACATAGACATGATCGTGAGGTTGAGGCGAGCATAATGATATGTGGATTGCATGTTATAATTACGTATTCAGTGAGATTGGATGGAAAATGCAAATCTGGGCAAACTGAAAAACGCGCGTGTTCTTGGTGTTGTTCTTGGCGCCATTTTTGAATAATTTGAATATTTGAATTTTGTGATTTTGTTTAATTGATTCAAAAATTAATTTCTCTCTGAGTTTTAATGATTTTGAGTTGATTCTTTTTTTAATAATTCACAAAAATGTTAAAATATTTTATTTTATCAAAAAATCCCAAAAAATATTATTTATTTCATATGATTGATATTTTTGTAAAGAATTAATATTTTGATTGTTTTTGGCATTTTAAATATTTTTTCTACATTGATTTTGCAACTTTTAATGCTTTCTAATTATTTTGTAGGCCAATACTTAATTTTTGAAGCATTAATCCAAGATCACAATTTGTTTTCCATGTGTTAAACAAATTTTGATCAATTTAATTGAATTTTTATTCAATTAAATACATTTTGAAAACAAATTAGGGTTTTGGATTAATTCAACCCTCATCAAACTTTTTCTTCAAACACTTTGGGCCTCTATTAGAATGTAAGACCCAATCCTTTTTTTGACCAAGTCATCTTTGGGCCTCACTTATTATATAAGTCCCGATACCGTCAAAAAACAAACGGCGCGATCGTCGCCCTTTTTAAAAAATCATCTGGGCCTACCCTCGAGTAGTAAGACCCATTTATTTTTCTTCAAAACTTTCTGGGCCTCTTGAGAGAGTGTAAGACCCATCCCCCCTTTTAACCAAAAACATTTTGGGCCTCACTTATTGTATAAGTCCCTCTGCGTTAAAAGGAAACCTCGGCGCGATCGCCATTTTTAAACGAAAAATCATTTGGGCCTACCCTCGTGTTATAAGCCCCACTCTTTTCTTTAAACCTTTTTGGGCCTCTTGAGAGAGTGTAAGACCCATCCCTTTGTACAGAAAACCTTTTTGGGCCCCAGTCACTTGTATAAGTCCTTCTGTACAAATTCAAACAGTGCGCTCACTAATAAAACCCTGGGCCTCTCCTTGAGCTGTAAGCCCCAAATCTTTCTTTTTCAAAGCACTTTCTCCTTTGATTTTGAATATACTGTTGTTTTCAATCTTTCTTTGTTGAACAACTAACCAAACAGCATGGAAGCACTACAACCGAGTAAGTGGTCATCGCTTTCATTTACTGCTTTCATATTATAAACTGTATTGTGGGGCTGCTCACTGTAAGTCTCCTTTCATAAACTCATATCTACTGTGTAATAATAGTATAGATATTTCGAGTTTCCCCGGCAACTACGTCTAGAACTAAGTGACGCCGTTTCATTTATTCGTAGAAATAGACGCCTAGATCCCCAATAGGAGCACCAGATACAGTCTTCTCTTCGGCTGTCCTCCTTAGGAATCGTCAAGAAACTCTATTCCCCAAGATGAGTGAATGGCATCTTTGAGTTTCTTCCCAATTCTCGAACTTTCCTGACTTGATCTATTCCTTGTGGATAGCTTGCCTTGAATGTCTCGGGGTTTGGGTACCCACTACGGTCATAATCTTGGACCTTAACTAAGGAACCCTCTTTAAAAGCTAAAAGTCGCTGGATAGTAAACCTCGCACGTTTACCAGTGGTTTTCATCTTTAAAAGAGTTATCTCTCCTAATGGAAAGGAGATGATAAGACCCACGGGCTTCTTAAAAGCATCGGCCTCCTCTTGGGCATTATTCAAGGACCCTACGGCTTCTTAGAAGTATTCACAGCCTCCTCTTAGGCTTCGTATAATGATCTCTTCCTTCGGGAATGATAGCCTCCTCTTGGGCTTAGTACAAGGACCCGTCGGCTTCTTAAAAGATTCCAGCCTCCTCTTGGGCTTCGTACAAATTGTCCCGACGACCTCCTAGAGGTATAGGAACAGAACCTAGTCATCCTCATAGAACAGTCCTTTCATAGAGTCTACTACTGTTTCTCGAAACCTAGTACAAAAGATAAAACCCTAGACTTGGACAGTCTAACTTCCTTGAGTCTCAAAGACATTCTCAAGCACCCTTCGTTAAATAGGAAGGAAACCCGCAGACTCAGATAGTCTCAATACCCTTTGGATTTCCTGTTTCCTCAAAGAGAAGGAAATATCCCTGATCCTCAAATTAAACCCCTGAGTACAGTGTTACTCATATAAGAACTGATTTTCTATTTTAAAATCAGTATATTGGATCTGTCACTCAACTGAAACAGTTACAATAGCCTCCATCTCGGGCTTCGTACGAGATACCAAAATTCTCCCCAGTGGAGTCAAAACAACCTTTTAGCCTTTCTCTCAGGCTTTGTATGAGACACAAAAGATTCCCTCGTTGAGTCAATCACCCCTTTTTTTGCCTCCATCTCGGGCCTCGTACGAGATATAAATCCCTTAAGCAAGAGCCGAACTCTTTGCTAGCCTCCTCTTAGGCTTTGTATAACGATATGCCCCACTGGGTCAAAAACCTTTAGCCTCTCTCTCGGGCTTTGTACGAGACACAAAATAGCCTCCTCTTAGGCTTTGTATAATGATTTTCCTAACAGAAATTAGCCTCCTCTTAGGCTTTATATAAGAAAACCACTGGTTGATCCAATCAACCTTTTAGCATCAAAGCTGTGCCTCGTTCACAGTACACAAACATCAACAACTCCTTTCCCTTCATCTAATCGCTGTAAGCGGCAAGCCTCTGGATCATCTACATCCATGCCACTGTCCCTCTTTTAGCATGAGAAATTCCTAAGGAAAGATGGAATTGCTCTACACTGAGTTAAAGTCTTCTCCTTCAGGTTAAAACCCTCTCTTCGGAAATTATGGCATTGCTCGGATCCGCGTATCCCAGTTAAAGTAATTCTCCTTCTCCCCTCTTTAGAGATGAAAAATTCTCTCTAAAGTCGAGGTCCTTTCGCTTCACGTCTTGGGCTTTGAACAAGACACAAATAGACCTTTCAGCTTCACATCTTGGGCTTTAAACAAGATACAAACCACCTTTCGCTTCATGTCTTGAGCTTTGAACAAGACACCAAAAACACCCATTTCCTCCCATAGAATAGGAGGAACTACGAACGCTCTGATTTCCCTGTTTCGGTAAATGGGAATACGTAGGCATAAGATCGAAAGAAAAGATCTTAGCGAGCACAATCAATAAAAAACCCAAATCCCATATCTCAATCAATCAAAAGCAGTAATTCAAAAGCACCAGTCCTAACATCCTAATCCTTATTCCCCGCCAGAAACCCTTTGCCTAAAAAAAGAAAAAAGCAAGAACCGTATTGGCGAAATACGAATAACCAGTACAAAGCCCCCCCACATTGATAGCATCCGTATCCTAACAGACCGCTGTTTAAACTCAGTATGCAAGCAGGGTTAATTGGAGACATCTATTTCCCTTCCTTATTCAGCTCACAATAGGATAAAAAATGAATCGACCTGTAGTTTTAAGCTCAACCGCAGAGAGCGACCAGCGCTTAAGAACCGCGTCCAAAATCGCTCGCTACAGAAAAGTGGCGCCCACCGTGGGGCCTTTTCTTTATTTCTGTCTGTTTTCCTTGTAAAATGGCGACTCTGCTGGGGAGTCTCCTTTTCTGCCTTAGGGCATCATCCCCGTTTTCTACGGAAAATGGGAACTCTACCGAAGAGAAAGATTGACCTATGCTGGTCCATCTCTTAGGCAGGGAACCACAGATTGGGGCTTCCGCCGGGGAACCCATTTCTGTCAGGAACTTAAGAATCGTAGCTTTATAAGTCTAGGATGATTAGGACAAATATATATACTGCTTTTCCTAAATGCTATATGTGTTTATTTTTCTGCTAATGGGAATGCGTGTGATGCCGCATGTGGAAAGATTGAGTATACACCTAGAAAAGCCAACCTTTTTTCGTAGTGCGGAAGCTATCGGAAATAGCTGTTACGCGATACTACCCTCATTTGAGGCTAGTGATCTATTCTCGGTGAATAGCACTTACTATAAGATTGCACACAACTCGCTGGCGATCCACTTGTTGTTTTCCTTTCCTGGGAGGAGCTGATGATAATGAGTACAGGTACAAAAATCACCCTAGTATAAACCTTTGGGGATGGGTAGAGCCTTGACTTCATGACAACGACCCTCTGACCCCATGTTTTTTCTATGTTTTTGTGTGCTGCATTCTTGCATTCATTTAATAAAACATTAAAACATTCAAAAAAAACTTTCTCTTCTAGTCTCTCTGTTTTTCAAATTAAACTAAGACTGTGATTGCAAATATCAGAGAAAAAGATTACGCTAATGGATTTCGGTAGAAGGAGAACTCACCAGTATACCTTCAAGGTTCCAAAAATAGGGGATTTGAGAAAGTTAGCGAGGATGATCGTTAACCCAGAGGCTTTCAGAGCCAAGCACGGTGGTTTGCTACCACTGTTAAGAGTCCATGTGATTAAGGGAATCATGGATGCGCTCATTCAGTTCTACGATCCAGTTTATCATTGTTTCACATTCCCGGATTACCAGCTGGCACCAACGCTGGAGGAGTATTCTCATCTGACTGATTTACATATCACTGATTGAGCTCCCTTTTCTGGACTGGAAGAAATTCCAAAGAATCAGACTATTGTAAGAGCAATTCATTTGGACGAGTCTGAGGTCCGGACTCACATGACCACTAAGGGTGGCATCCAAATTTTGCCAGCCCAGTTCTTGACAAAGAAAGCTCTGTACTTCGCTAGTATAGGGAACGGGACTGCTTTTGAAAGCATCTTTGTCTTGCTCACCTACGGATTATTTTTGTTTCCCAACATCAATAACTTCGTCGATATCAACGCTATTAAGGTTTTTCTCATTGGAAACCCTGTGCCGACTTTGCTTGCAGATGCGTATCATTCTGTACACTTGGGAAATTTGTACAGCGGAGGGGAGATCACATGTTGTGTACCTTTGCTTTACAAGTGGTTTATCTCTCACTTGCCCAAGTCTGCTGCTTTTTGGGATTGCAAGAGTGTCTTACGTTGGTCGCAGAAGATCATGTCCCTCACCAATTCCGATATAGATTGGTGTAATAGGATTTATGAGGGAATCAGAATCATTGACCGTTGTGGAAACTTCCCCAGCGTACCCCTCATAGGAACTAAAGGAGGAATCAACTATCATCCGATATTAGTTCTTCGTCAATTTGGATACCCGATGAGACACATCCCACTGGGTGTTCATCTGGAAGGTCTTTTCTTCAAAGAAGGAGAAAGTGACAGAACACTAAAGATGGAAATAGGGCATGCTTGGAAACAGGTTTATAAGAAAGGACGAGAGTCTCTGGGAAAACCGGACTGTGTCTCGGTGGAGCCTTATCTCCATTGGGTACAAACTAGAGCTCTCAAGCTAAAGATGCCTTATCCTCGTTACGGAATTCTTTCGCCGAGGGAAATTGTCATGTACTTCATGACGGAAACTGAAAGGCTTCAGGTTACTCTCAACAAAGTTCAAAAGGAAAGAAGGTCTTGGAAGAACAAGTACCGCACCCTCAACGTAGAGTGTATCCAAATACAGCAACTACTAAAAGAGAAAGATGCTCTGATTGAAATTTTAGAGCAGCATGCTGTAGAGAATCAAGATGACCAAAGGAATTTGCTCGCTCCTTTCACCTGGAAAAGGAATGACAACCCGACAACGGCCCAAGCGCCCCGGTCAAAGAAAAGGAAGATACCAGAATCAGCACCCGGTTTCTCTTCAGAGAGGACTCGGGACCCATTAGTTTAGGTTTCTATTTCTGCACTTTGTAATCTACTGTGTTTCCATTTCTGTAATCCTTTGGAATTCAATAAAAAGGGGTTTCCCCACTGTTTGATATTTGCAATCTAATTGTCGAAGTTTATTTTGCTTAAACCATTAAACAATTAATATAATCATTGCATTCATCATTCTCACATCGCGTATTCTCCTTACCTATGAATCTCACGTTTGTGTCTCGATTCTAGAGTCAAACTGTCTCATTCGTATAATACTCTGGCCAATCGTCAGAAAAAGATGGAAGATCTTGAGGAAGAAAACAGAGAGTTGAAAGAAGAGATCGACGCTCTGAGAGAGGATATGAGAAAGCTTCGTAACGACATGCAAGCCATGGCAGAAGTCAGCTACAAAGAACTGTGATCTCAGAGATCACCTCAACGCCCATCATAGAAAAGTATGATCCTAGGTATCAGATGCCGAAAGATCGTCCTTGGGGCATGCCTGTTAACTATATCCCGGAAAGATATGTTCCGCCGATCACTGAAGATCAGGGAATCGCAACAGAAGCCGCTGGGCCTGAAGGTTACAAACTTCGGGAAAGCGAAGATGCTAGGGGCATACTCAAGACTCCTGAAGGTTACAAACTTCGGGAAACGCCAAGACTTACTGTCGTAGTCACGGTACCACCCCCTGTGGTGCACACTGTCCCGGAAGGACAGATTCCACAGACACCTTCTGGTAAGAAGGAAACTATGTTCGATAGAATGGATGAATTCCAGGAATAGTTCTTGGAAATACAGAAAGAGCTGCAAGCCATTCGCGGTCAGGATCTATTTGGAAAGGATGCCGCAGACCTCTGCTTGGTCCCAAATGTGAAAGTCCCGCACAAGTTCCAAGTGCCCGACTTTGAAAAATACAAGGGTAACTCTTGCCCTCAGAGCCATCTGGTGATGTACGCTCGGCGGATGTCAGCTCAGACGGAGAATCAGGACCTGCTGATTCACTACTTCCAGGATAGTTTAACCGGTGCCGCACTCAAATGGTACATGGGTTTAAACCGTACTACGATCAGTACATTCAGAGATCTTGGTATTGCCTTCGTCCAATAATACAAGTACAATTTGGACATGGCACCCGACAGAGATCAACTCAGATCAATGTCGCAAAAGGACAAGGAAACCTTTAAGGAGTATGCTCAAAGGTGGCGTGAAATTGCCGCTCAAATTTGTCCACCTCTTGAGGAAAAAGAGATGACAAAGATCTTCTTAAAAACCTTAAGCTCGTTTTACTATGACCGAATGATTGCCAGTGCGCCCAGTGATTTCACCGAAATGGTCGGCATGGGTGTACGTCTTGAGGAAGCCGTCCGAGAAGGACGTTTGGTAAAAGACACTGGATCAACAAGCGGTACTAAAAAATATGGTAGTGCTCTCCCTAAGAAAAAAGAGCAAGATATTTGGAATATCTCTCTCGGAAAGCAAAGGCGACGTTATCAGCCAGTAGCAGCTGTTACTCCTGCTATCGGCCCCGTGCCCGTTCCTATGTATCAACCTCAGGTTGCGCAGAGCCAACCTGACCAACAAAGGACACAACAGCCTCTTCAGCAGGCTCATCTTCCATATAACAACAACCGTACAACACGGCCATCAGGATTTGATCCTATACCTGTAACGTACGCAGAACTGTTTCTGTTACTGCTGGCTAAGGGGCACATTCAGACTAAGTCTCCCCTTTCAGTTCCAGAAAATCCACTTTTTGGTTTAAAGCGGATCAAACATGTCCTTATCATCAAGGAGGTTCAGGGCATAACATTGAGACTTGTCTCAATTTCAAATCCGACGTGCAAAAGCTTGTTAGGAGCGGGCTCTTATCTTTCAAAGATACGAATCCTAATGTTCTTACGAACCCGCTGCCTCAACATGAGAAGGCTGCAGTCAATTTAATTGAGAAAGAGACTAACAATGTCTATCAAATTCACGATGTACTCTTATTAGGGACCAATCTGGTCAAGATGCATTGTAGACAGAGTGGATATGGCCATGTGCCACCTCATAACTATCACCAGTGTGATATCTGCTCTAAAGATAACCAAGGATGTTCTGTAGTGCAATCAGCTCTACAGGAACAAATGGATCTTGGATGGATCCAGGAGTACCGAGTTCGTGGAGTTAACATGGTCTCTACGAATTATAACGTCATTCAAAGCCACGACATCCGTGTGATGAATGTCAACTTGGTGGCGATGCACTCAAGGCAAAGTCAGTATCATAATCTGCCGTGGCACGATTACAGTTCCTGTCTGGTTTGTTCGGTAAACAAACAGGGATGCTCTTTCATACAAGAGGCCCTTCAGCGTCAGATGGATCTTGGATGGATCCAAGACTACCATGATAGGAACTCCTATCAAATTAATATGGTTCAGATCTTCGATATCCGCGTGATGAATACCAACCTGGTAGAGTTACATGCTGAGCAGGTCCGACTCGGATTCTTAATATCACATGATTACCAAAACTGTAAAGCAGGTTGCGAACACGATCGAGGTTGTACCCTTGTCCAGGAGGCACTTCAGCACTTATTAAAGCACTGGTGGATGCCAATCTATATGGACGAAGATACTCAGCAGATTAGTATCAATAACAGGAATCCTACTCGTCGTCAAAGTCAGGATGTCTGATCAATGGAAGATAACCTAGTGAGGTTACATTGTATTCAAAGTGGGCGTGGCCAGGTGCCACCACACAACTATGACAGTTGTAGCGTCTGTTCGGAAAGTAACCAGGTGTGTTACCTTGTGAGAGCAGCTCTTCAGGGTCAGGTCGATCATGGAGAAATTCCTCCATATCCAGGTTCTAGACCCATCATTTGGTCGCCGAACTACCTTGCCGAGCAAGTTGAGGATGTTGTCACGATCTCTGGTCATCACAGGACCAGGGATGTTTTTGCCATCATCCCTCTACTTGACGAATCTAGAGTTCCCAACAGGGAACGGATCGAGGTTACTTATGACGGTCAGAAAAATCAGAAGGTTCCCATAGTCATCTATCTACCGGGGCCATTACCGTATGAATCAGCTAAGGCAATCCCTTACAAATATGGTGCAACAATAATTGAAAATGGAAAGGAAATTCCATTACCCTCCGTCGTGAATATTGCAGACCTCAGTCGTGTAACACGGAGCGGTCGAATCTTCAACCGAGGGGTTGGAGAATCCAACAAGGAAAAGGAACTTCAGGCGGAAATTCCTGATCCACCAGTCAGTCAATCTGGTAATCCCGACTTTTCAAAAGACAAAGATGAGATGCTAAAGCTCATCCAAAGGAGTGAATATAACATTGTTGATCAACTGTTACAGACTCTTTCAAAGATCTCAGTATTATCACTGTTACTCAGTTCAGAAGCCCACAGGGAGGCTCTACAGAAAGTCTTGGAGCAAGCCTTTGTGGAACAGGATGTAACAATCAGACAGTTCGATAGCATTGTCTCTAACATCACTTCCTGCAATAATTTGGGATTTAGTGATGAGGAATTACCTGAAGGGGGTTGCCGTCATAACATGGCGCTCAACATTACAGTTAACTGCCAGGGCGATGCTTTAGCCAACGTACTGGTAGACACAGGGTCAGCCCTGAATGTTATGCTGAAGTCCACTTTGACGCAATTATCATTTAAGGGCCCTCCGATGAGAGTCAGCGAGGTCGTCGTCAAAGCATTCGACGGATCCAGAAAAACAGTTATCGGCGAAGTTGATCTTCCCATAACTATTGGTCCTCACACTTTTCAGATCACTTTCCAGGTCATGGACATCCGGGCAACATACAGTTGTTTATTAGGAAGACCTTGGATACATCAGGCTGGAGTGGTTACTTCGACCCTCCACCAAAAGCTAAAGTTCGTTCAGAACGATCAACTTGTCACGGTTTGTGGGGAACAAGCCTTGCTTGTAAGCAACTTATCATCATCTACTTGTGTGGAACCCGAGGAGGTTATTGGAACTCAGTTCCAAGCACTATCGGTGAGCAAGAACGATCAATCTGAAGAAGGAATTTCAATTTCTTCATAGAAAGATGCTATCAAAGCGGTCGAGAGTACCGATACGACAGGATGGGGACGGCTTGTCATTCCTATTGACAATAAAACAAAGAAGGGTCTTGGTTTTTCTGCAACCTGTACCCAGACAGCTATCAACGATGAAAGTCTTCATCCCCTTCAAAACTTCTTCCACAGTGGAGGTTTTCTTCACCCAGTGTCTCAGACAGTTCATGCTATCAATGAGGAAGATCCCTCTGACACAGATGAAGAATGGAAGTCCTACCTTAACAAGGACGGCTATATGTCTCAGGAAGAGGTGCCTATGCCTTTTTGCTTTCCTACAGAAAGTCCGAGATTTATACCAAGATCAGATGTCGAAATGATCTACGAAGATTGTGATCCGGAAGGATGCCGTGCTCCGCCAAATTCATTAGAGGAAGACACTCTGATGAAAGAAAACTTTGATCACAATTACTATGGCCCAATGGATGGTCTGCCAATGTGGCAGCCTTACCCAGGAAACTTGGGGCAAGAAAGTCAGCCGAGTAATGAAACTCAGCTGAGCGCCATTGAACAGAATACTTGTGTCCCCACCATGTCATGGGATCAACACTCAGGTCATTCAGAGACTACTCAACATGAAGATGAATTCGCAACGTTTGCAGGACTTGAATTCATCAACTATGCTTTTCCTGAGGTCAACGTCATCGAGAGGGATGACTTCTCCAGTTCCAAAGAAGTTTGGGACACTTTGGGACAACCAAGTGGAAAGTACGACTTCATGGTCAAGTACACCGCTCCTGAAAGCTCTCGTATCAGGCTCGAAGATATCCCGTCAACTGGATGGGGAGATACAGCTGAGAGCACCAATGCTATGCAAAATACAACAGAGGAATCCTCCTACGACAATTCTGCTTGGGAGACAGATTCCAATGATCCTGCTCCACCAGAAATCAGCGTCATTTCTGAAGACAAATCAAGGAAGGTGCCAGACTTTGTGATTCACCGAGGAGTTCGCCGCCAATGGGTTGCCGACAAGGTTCCAAAGGTCGTTCATCAGTCAAAGTAATTGCCATCTTTAACCTTTCATCCTGCCCAGGTGAAACGGATGTTTTGATAGGGCTCGCTTTTTGTAAATTTCCCTCTTCGCTTTGCCCAAAGAGACAGAGTTTTATTTTATAGGGCTGTAGTTTCAAGAGTCGACTTGTTCGTTAATAAAATAACGTCGTTCTGTAATTTCCGCATTAATTGTTGTTTTCTCTTTTTGCTTTTTCAGAAAATGGTAATCCTAAAAAACATTCAATAATAAAAACAAGCAGTAAAATCAAAACACTGCACACACTTGCATTTTCTCTATCTCTTCTAAACACGAATCATCACGTCATGCAGATTGCTTGTTTTATACCCCGTTGAAACATACGATCCGATGCCTTCTCCCAACTTTGAGTTCCCGGTATTCGAGGCTAAAGAAGAAGTTGACAACGAAATTCCAGAAGAGATCTCCCGACTACTCAGACAAGAGGAAAGGGCCATTGAACCTCACAAAGAACCGTTGGAAACGGTAAACTTGGGTTCAGAAAAAGAGAGAAATGAAATCAGGATCGGAGCACTGCTCAGTCCAACTGTCAAAGAAAGTTTGATAAAGTTTCTCAAAGAATTCCCCGATGTATTCGCTTGGTCCTATCAGGATATGCCAGGGTTGGATACCAGCATCGTGGAACATCACTTACCGCTAAGATCGGAATGTCCGCCAGTAAAGCAAAGGTTGAGACGGACTCACCCGGACATGGCCATCAAAATCAAAGAGGAGGTACAGAAACAGATCGACGCGGGTTTCCTCGCTACATCTGAATATCCTCAATGGTTAGCCAACATCGTACCCGTTCCCAAAAAGGACGGAAGGGTCAGAATGTGTGTCGATTACAGAGATCTGAACAAGGCAAGTCCAAAGGACGACTTTCCTTTACCACACATTGACATGCTGGTTGACAGCACAGCAAAGTTCAAAGTATTCTCCTTCATGGATGGATTCTCGGGCTATAACCAGATCAAAATGGCGCCGAAAGACATGGAGAAAACTTCGTTCATTACCCCATGGGGTACCTTTTGTTACAAGGTAATGCCGTTCGGTTTGAAGAACGCCGGGGCAACCTATCAAAGGGCCATGACTACTCTGTTTCATGACATGATACACAAAGAAATCGAGGTATATGTCGATGATTTGATTGCAAAATCAAGAACAGAGGATGAGCACGTTGAACATCTATCAAAATTGTTCGAACGTCTAAGAAAATTCAAGCTCCGCTTGAATCCCAACAAGTGCACCTTCGGTGTCCGTTCGGGGAAATTACTAGGGTTCATCGTCAGCCAGAAAGGGATTGAAGTTGATCCTGACAAGGTCAAGGCCATTCAAGAAATGCCTTCTCCGAAAACTGAAAAACAAGTCAGAGGATTCCTGGGACGTTTGAACTACATCTCCAGATTCATATTCCTTATGACCGCCACTTGTGCGCCGATTTTCAAGTTATTGAAAAAGAACCAGGATTGCGTTTGGTCAGAAGATTGCCAAACCGCCTTCGACAGTATTAAAGAATATCTGTTGAATCCTCCGATTCTGTCACCTCCAGTGGAAGGAAGACCACTGATCATTTACCTCACAGTCCTAGAGGACTCAATGGGATGTGTACTTGGCCAACAAGACGAAACTAAAAGGAAAGAGTCTGCCATTTACTATCTAAGCAAGAAATTTACCGACTGCGAAACTCGGTACACAATGCTTGAGAAAACTTGTTGCGCTTTGGCTTGGGCAGCCAAACGTCTTCGCCAGTACATGATTCGTCATACTACTTGGTTGGTCTCCGAAATGGATCCAATCAAGTACGTTTTCGAAAAACCTGCTCTCACGGGAAGGATTGCCCGTTGGCAGATGTTACTATCAGAATATGACATAGAGTACCATGCTCAGAAAGCCGTTAAAGGAAGTATTTTAGCCGATCATTTGGCTCATCAACTGATTGACGATCAAGAATCAATCGGGTTTGACTTCCCAGACGAAGATGTCATGTATCTAAAGATGAAAGATTGCGATGAACCGCTACCCAGTGAAGGGCCAGAACCAGGTTCCCAGTGGGGACTTATCTTTGACGGAGCAGTCAATCATTATGGAAACGGAATTGGGGCAATCATTGTTACCCCTCAGGGTTCCCACATTCCTTTCACTGCCAGACTTACGTTCAAATGTACGAACAATGAGGCCGAATACGAAGCATGTATCATGGGTCTCGAAGAAGCGATTGATTTAAGGATCAAAAACTTGGACGTATACGACGATTCAGCCCTGGTTATTAACCAGATAAAAGGAGATTGGAACACATACCAATCAGGATTGATTCCTTACAAAGACTATGCAAGGAGGTTGTTACCCTTCTTCAACGGAGTCGACTTTCATCACATCCCTCGTGATGAGAATCACATGGCTGATGCATTAGCCACTCTCTCTTCCATGATTAGTGTAGGTCGATGGAATGACATACCTAAGATCGACATCATGCGCCTTGAACGGCCCGCTTACATCTTCGCGATTAAAGCAGTCATAGACGACAGACCTTGGTATCACGATATCAAATGCTTCCTTCAGAAACAAGAGTACCCATCTGGGGCACTCAGAAAAGACAGGAAGACCCTCAGAAGGTTGGCTGGAAACCTCTTCCTGAGCGGTGACACTCTTTATAAGAGAAATTTTGACATGGTCTTGCTTCGATGTGTCGACAGGCTAGAAGCAGACATGCTCATGAAAGAAATTCATGAAGGATCCTTTGGCACTCATGCCAACGGACACACAATGGCGAGAAAAATTCTCAGGGCCGGGTACTATTGGTTGGCCATGGAATCCGACTGCTACAAGTACATGAGGAGGTGTCACAAGTGTCAGATATACTCCGACAAAATTCATGTACCGCCATCACATCTCAAAGTTCGTTCTTCCCCGTGGCCTTTTTCCATATGGGGAATCGACATGATTGGTATGATTGAGCCCAAGGCTTCAAACGGACATCGGTTCATCCTGGTAGCCATTGACTATTTCACCAAGTGGGTCGAAGCAGCGTCATACGCCAATGTAACTCGTCAAGTGGTGGTCCGCTTTATCAAAAATAATATCATCTGCCGTTATGGTGTTCCAAGCGAGATCATTACCGATAATGGATCCAACTTGAACAACAAGATGATGAAAGAGTTGTGTGCAGAGTTCAAGATTGAACACCATAACTCATCTCCCTACCGACCCAAGATGAACGGAGCGGTAGAAGCGGCTAACAAGAACATCAAGAAGATCGTTCAGAAGATGGTTGTAACCTATAAAGATTGGCACGAGATGCTACCCTTTGCTCTTCACGGTTATCGTACATCTGTCCGCACTTCAACAGGGGCAACCCCTTTCTCTCTAGTATATGGCATGGAGGCAGTTCTCCCCATAGAAGTAGAGATCCCATCAATTCGGGTATTGATGGAAGCTAAGCTCACCGAAGCTGAATGGTGTCAAAGTCGACACGACGAACTGAACCTGATCGAAGAGAAGAGAATCACGGCACTATACCACGGTCAGTTGTGTCAACAGAGAATGAAGAGGGCGTTCGAAAAAAAGGTCTGACCTCGTGTCTTCAGGAAAGGAGACCTCGTGCTCAAGAAGATACAATCATTTCTCTCTGACTCTCGGGGCAAATGGACCCCAAATTATGATGGCCCCTATGTGGTCACGAAAGCTTTCTCAGGCGGCGCCTTGAGACTTGCAACCATGGACGGAGAGGAATTTGCCTACCCCACGAATGTTGATGTAGTCAAGAAATACTTCGCCTAAAAATAAAAAAAACGTCTTGGTGGATTGAAAACCCGAAAGGGCGGTCCAGGGAAAAGTTAGAGACATGAAAAAAAATCATCCCGATGGATTGGAAATCTCATAGTACAATCCAGGCAAAAATTAAGGATAATGGCAAGTAACTATGTTCAACAGAGGCAAGTCCCTCAGCTACAGTTACAGCATCATCTATCGGAGGAAATCTCTAGTCAAAGGTCATCTTCGACAAAAGCTCAGGATGCCCCGAATTCAAAGTTGGTAGAAGGATAGTGGTCGTTATGTTTCAACGTAGCCCTTTTCCCTGTAAATTACCATTTTCTAACTTTGTATATACTCTTTGGAATCACGCGTTTGGCTGATCTCCATCTTATCAATAAAATTTGAGCCTTTGTGCTTTTGTTTGTAATTCTTAACTTGCTTTAGCTTTACAGAACGACGTTGTTTAAACTTAATCAGCGATTCTTGAAATAAAACAAAAATGAATTTACTTGTTAAAACTTTTTCTGCTTTTAAATTAAAGATGGCATTTCTTTTGACTGTTGAACATCAGAAGAACATCGATTGCTTCTCCCGAAGTAAGCGAATTTCAAAGTGCAGAATCAAAGTACTCCTTCTAAGCCAGTATGCCTGAATGAAGGGATCAACTGTGTCAGAGACCTTGTTTCGTCTGATACCCTCGGCCGAGTTCTCATCTCCTAAGCCCGACCAACATAGCTCCCCTCGTGGACTATCTCTCCTAAGCAAGGTGGAATTGCTATTTTGAATCAACGGTACTTCTTCGCCCCGCGATGGCCGAGTATCCAATTGTGTTCATCCATTAGTCTGTATGTCGCGTCTGTTTTGTCAGCATATACATACATACTTCATGCATTTTATTTGCGTTTTCATTTCGTATTGCATCACTATCACTTGAGTCGGTCTTGTCCCCTAGTGATGAACAGTTTTCTCAATCGAGTTTGTCAGTTCTTTCCTCGTCAGGAAGTGTTGCGTCTGCACAATCTCGCCACCAGTGTATCTTTAGATCAGAGTCGGCACTTGGCCACTTTGATAACTTGAACCTCTGAAAGATCAGAGAACCTTCAATAAATATCACTCTTTGCCATTGAAGATGATATCCTTGCTTTCCCGGATTAAGGAAAATGCACAGAGAAAGCCTCGTGATCAAAGATTCGGCAGTACATTAGTATTTCTCCGAAAAGTCGTTGATGAAAAGGTCATAGGCACCTCAAAATTAGACCCCATCATATGGCGTTTCTATGGGAAGATCCCGAGAAAAGTATGATGAAAGATCCCAAATGAAAACAGTCTCTCAAGAGAATCGTTTTCACCAGTAGAAACAAATGGCATCTCCCCAGGAAAATTCGGCGAGAAGTTTGAAGGAAAGCCGCTACGCATAGCGTCCCTTGTCAATAAAGTTTATTGACAAAAGAAACTAAGACCAGTTCCTTGGTAAGAAACCAGGATCGAGGGGAAGTTCAAAAAAGAAACTAAGACCAGTTCCTTGGTAGGAAACCAGGATCGAGGGGAAGTTTAAATCAGAAACTAAGACCAGTTCCTTGGTAGGAAACCAGGATCGAGGGGAAGTTTATTTCAAAAGAGACTGAGACCAGTTCCTTGGTAGGAAACCAGGATCGAGGGGAAGTTTATTTCAAAAGAGACTGAGTCCAGTTCCTTGGTAGGAAACCAGGATCGAGGGGAAGTTTACCTTTTCTAAGCATCATTGCTTAGCTAAAGAAGATGAATGCGTAAGCTACCATTCATAACCACCATCAAAATTTCGGATATTCCGATATTTAATCCTCTTGCACCCCGAATGCTCGAATACCTTCGTCATTCACACCTTCGGGTCCAAGAAGATTAAATAGGGGCATCTGTAATACCCCAAATTTTGACCACTTAGATTTCCCATCATTGGGAAAATCATCATCACAATGTGGATGAACCATCATGCTTCATCAGTCTCCCCAAAGATGGGTGAGCATCCAATACAATCAAAATTAGGGTTTCAAGCCCTCTCTGAGTGCTTAGACAAAGGAGCAATCAAGAAATGACATGATCTTCAACTTGTCTAATCTCTCAAACATCCAAAATGGATCAAAAAGGACTCTCACTTCAAGGATTAAGCACAAGGCTGCTCCCTTCTAGGTGGATCAAGTCTCAAGATCGACAGTGTCACCAAATTAGGGTTTTGGTCGACCAGGGCCTCCAGATGGAAATTTTCATCTGGACACAAGGCAATGATCCAAAACATGACCTAATATGCTTCATGGAACCTCATGAACCCATGCATCAAGTCAATTTTGCCTCAGGGGATGCATTCATCAAAAATCAGGAATTAGGGTTTCTTGACCTAATTCACCCCTAAGTTGACTTTTGGGACAAACCATGAGCCAAGACCTCAAGAGATGATTTGAGGGTCTCTAATACACCATATTGATCCATTTGGAACAATGGATTGATCCAAGAAGCTTGAGAAACAAATCTCATTTTCATCTGCACCACAATTAGGGTTTTAAGGGAAAAGTCAACTGTAACTTTGACTTTTGACCAGGACATGCTCCCAAACCCTAATACATGATTGAATATACCCTATAACACCCATGGAACATGTCCATCAAGTTTGATTTAGGTCAAGGACATGATTTCCTGAAGAATTGCACAGTTTGGAATTCATCTGATAAAAAGTCAACTGTGCACAAAAGTCAACTTTGACTTTTTGAGATTTTTCACCAAAATGGATTTTTAACCCTAAAATGATGTTAATGTATGATTTGAATCATCATTCATCAAGAAAAATCAAGAAAAGTGAGATAACTTGTAAAAGGGGTAACCTTAAAACTTAGAAATTTTTCTAAGTTAAAAATAAAGTGGCAAAGGTACCAACTTTAGAGGACCATAACTCCTAAACCACAAGGCCATTTTTTCTCATCCAAAGATGGATTTGTAGCCCTCATTATCACCTACAAAAACTTCAACTACAAGTCATTCCAATTCATTAAGGATTTTGAGTTATGGAGTGATCAAAGTGGCTGAAAAGTGAAAATGTCACTTTTTCCAACACTTAGTGAAATTTTCACTAAGTCAGAATTCTGCTTCACTTTTTGCCAAATGTAGGGGGATTTTTCACTTGGAATCAAAAGAGATCAAAACCAAACTTGTTCAAACAGTTGTTGTATCATGTAAGAGCTTTCCAAAATGGCCAAGAACATTGCCAAATTCAACCTACACCATGAGATACAACATTGGCAAGTTGCCTTGCTGAAATCTGTCAAAGCAAGGCAGAATTTGCATTTTGGCTCGATTTGCCAAAATCAGCCAATTACAATTGCTCCAATCCACTTGGACACCTCAGAGGATTGAATCCAAAGGGGACAATCACTGAGCCAAGCCTCCAAGGTCCAAGGAACAAAGAATAGCATGTTGAACCTAGAATGGCCAAAATAGGGACAAGACTTCAAATTTGGAATGAGGCATTCAATGGAACCATCAAGGTGGCATGGACTGACCCATTCTCATCTGAAATCAGTCAAGACTTATCCAAGACCAAGGGGACCAAAGCTATGTGCCTTAACCTCTAGTCAATGGCTAGAGGAGACTTTCATTTCCATTGGCCAACATTGAGGAAACCTACTTACCAGCTGCCATGTACTATTCCTTGCAAAACAAGCTTGCTCTACTATAAATAGAGCTCAATTGTGGTCAGTTTAAGTACACCAAAGCCATCTAACAGATGCTTTCCTCAAAATCTCTTTCTCTTGGCAAAAATGCCTTTCTTAGCAAGGTAGCTATCGGGTTTTGAGTTTGAGAGCAATTCTGCACAAACCAATCACTCACACACCTCACATACATCACATATGAGCTGATCAAACACTCATATAACATCTGGAACATCAAAATCTCAAAATCACTTGCCATCCACACAAGTTTGAAGTGAAGTTGCAGCTGAGATGCCATAAACTGATCCAGTCCATTTCAATTCAATCCAAGTGTTCAAACACAATCCATAGGGTGTAGGGAAGCTGTTCAGATCATCACAACTTGTCTGTAACACCTCCAACTCAAAATCACATCTGCTCTTGCTGTCACGACTTGGAGGTAAGCCTAAACTTGGGCATCTCTCAATCTATGCATATTTCCTCGCACAATAATTTGGCCATATGTTCATAATCATGCATGGAATGTTTTCCCTCAATTAATTGCATTGTTTGAATCGTGTATCAAAAATCCTAGCCTTCATGCAGAAATTAGGGTTCTTGAGGTCTCTTCGTGATTTCTTGTTGTATGTTTAATTTAAATGAAATTAAAGTACATAGACATGATCGTGAGGTTGAGGCGAGCACAATGATATGTGGATTGCATGTTATAATTACGTATTCAGTGAGATTGGATGGAAAATGCAAATCTGGGCAAACTAAAAAACGTGTGTGTTCTTGGTGTTGTTCTTGGCGCCATTTTTGAATAATTTGAATATTTGAATTTTGTGATTTTGTTTAATTGATTCAAAAATTAATTTCTCTCTGAGTTTTAATGATTTTGAGTTGATTCTTTTTTTAATAATTCACAAAAATGTTAAAATATTTTATTTTATCAAAAAATCCCAAAAAATATTATTTATTTCATATGATTGATATTTTTGTAAAGAATTAATATTTTGATTGTTTTTGGCATTTTAAATATTTTTTCTACATTGATTTTGCAACTTTTAATGCTTTCTAATTATTTTGTAGGCCAATACTTAATTTTTGAAGCATTAATCCAAGATCACAATTTGTTTTCCATTTGTTAAACAAATTTTGATCAATTTAATTGAATTTTTATTCAATTAAATACATTTTGAAAACAAATTAGGGTTTTGGATTAATTCAACCCTCATCAAACTTTTTCTTCAAACACTTTGGGCCTCTATTAGAGTGTAAGACCCAATCCTTTTTTTGACCAAGTCATCTTTGGGCCTCATTTATTGTATAAGTCCCGATACCGTCAAAAAACAAACGGCGCGATCGTCGCCCTTTTTAAAAAATCATCTGGGCCTACCCTCGAGTAGTAAGACCCATTTATTTTTCTTCAAAACTTTCTGGGCCTCTTGAGAGAGTGTAAGACCCATCCCCCCTTTTAACCAAAAACATTTTGGGCCTCACTTATTGTATAAGTCCCTCTGCGTTAAAAGGAAACCTCGGCGCGATCGCCATTTTTAAACGAAAAATCATTTGGGCCTACCCTCGTGTTATAAGCCCCACTCTTTTCTTTAAACCTTTTTGGGCCTCTTGAGAGAGTGTAAGACCCATCCCTTTGTACAGAAAACCTTTTTGGGCCTCAGTCACTTGTATAAGTCCCTCTGTACAAATTCAAACAGTGCGTTCACTGATAAAACCCTGGGCCTCTCCTTGAGTTGTAAGCCCCAAATCTTTCTTTTTCAAAGCACTTTCTCCTTTGATTTTGAATATACTGTTGTTTTCAATCTTTCTTTGTTGAACAACTAACCAAACAGCATGGAAGCACTACAACCGAGTAAGTGGTTATCGCTTTCATTTACTGCTTTCATATTATAAACTGTATTATGGGGCTGCTCACTGTAAGTCTCCTTTCATAAAATCATATCTACTGTGTAATAATAGTATAGATATTTCAAGTTTCCCCGGCAACTACGTCTAGAACTAAGTGACGCCGTTTCATTTATTCGTAGAAATAGACGCCTAGATCCCCTTTAGGAGCACCAGATACAGTCTTCTCTTCGGCTGTCCTCCTTAGGAATCGTCAAGAAACTCTATTCCCCAAGATGAGTGAATGGCATCTTTGAGTTTCTTCCCAATTTTCGAACTTTCCTGACTTGATCTATTCCTTGTGGATAGCTTGCCTTGAATGTCTCGGGGTTTGGGTACCCACTACAGTCATAATCTTGGACCTTAACTAAGGAACCCTCTTTAAAAGCTAAAAGTCGTTGGATAGTAAACCTCGCACGTTTACCAGTGGTTTTCATCTTTAAAAGAGTTATCTCTCCTAATGGAAAGGAGATGATAAGACCCACGGGCTTCTTAAAAGCATCGGCCTCCTCTTGGGCATTATTCAAGGACCCTACGACTTCTTAGAAGTATTCACAGCCTCCTCTTAGGCTTCGTATAATGATCTCTTCCTTCGGGAATGATAGCCTCCTCTTGGGCTTAGTACAAGGACCCGTCGGCTTCTTAAAAGATTCCAACCTCCTCTTGGGCTTCGTACAAATTGTCCCGACGACCTCCTAGAGGTATAGGAACAAAACCTAGTCATCCTCATAGAACAGTCCTTTCATAGAGTCTACAACAGTTTCTCGAAACCTAGTACAAAAGATAAAACCCTAGACTTGGACAGTGTAACTTCCTTGAGTCTCAAAGACATTCTCAAGCACCCTTCGTTAAATAGGAAGGAAACCCGCAGACTCGGATAGTCTCAATACCCTTTGGATTTCCCGTTTCCTCAAAGAGAAGGAAATATCCCTGATCCTCAAATTAAACCCCTGAGTACATTGTTACTCATATAAGAACTGATTTTCTCTTTTAAAATCAGTATATTGGATCTGTCACTCAACTGAAACAGTTACAATAGCCTCCATCTCGGGCTTCGTACGAGATACCAAAATTCTCCCCAGTGGAGTCAAAACAACCTTTTAGCCTCTCTCTCAGGCTTTGTATGAGACACAAAAGATTCCCTCGTTGAGTCAATCACCCCTTTTTTTGCCTCCATCTCGGGCCTCGTACGAGATATAAATCCCTTAAGCAAGAGCCGAACTCTTTGCTAGCCTCCTCTTAGGCTTTGTATAACGATATACCCCACTGGGTCAAAAACCTTTAGCCTCTCTCTCGGGCTTTGTACGAGACACAAAATAGCCTCCTCTTAGGCTTTGTATAATGATTTTCCTAACGGAAATTAGCCTCCTCTTAGGCTTTATATAAGAAAACCACTGGTTGATCCAATCAACCTTTTAGCATCAAAGTTGTGCCTCGTTCACAGTACACAAACATCAACAACTCCTTTCCCTTCATCTAATCGCTGTAAGCGGCAAGCCTCTGGATCATCTACATCCATGCCACTGTCCCTCTTTTAGCATGAGAAATTCCTAAGGAAAGATGGCATTGCTCTACACTGAGTTAAAGTCTTCTCCTTCAGGTTAAAACCCTTTCTTCGGAAATTATGGCATTGCTCGGATCCGCGTATCCCAGTTAAAGTAATTCTCCTTCTCCCCTCTTTAGAGATGACAAATTCTCTCTAAAGTCGAGGTCCTTTCGCTTCACGTCTTGGGCTTTGAACAAGACACAAATAGACCTTTCAGCTTCACATCTTGGGCTTTGAACAAGATACAAACCACCTTTCGCTTCATGTCTTGGGCTTTGAACAAGACACCAAAACACCCATTTCCTCCCATAGAATAGGAGGAACTATGAACGCTCTGATTTCCCTGTTTCGGTAAACGGGAATACGTAGGCATAAGATCGAAAGAAAAGATCTTAGCGAGCACAATCAACAAAAAACCCAAATCCCATATCTCCATCAATCAAAAGCAGTAATTCAAAAGCACCAGTCCAAACATCCTAATCCTTATTCCCCACCAGAAACCCTTTGCCTAAAAAAAGAAAGAAAGAAAGAACCGTATTGGCGAAATACGAATAACCAGTACAAATCCCCCCACATTGATAGCATCCGTAACCTAACAGACCGCTGTTTAAACTCAGTATGCAAGCAGGGTTAATTGGAGACATCTATTTCCCTTCCTTATTCAGCTCACAATAGGATAAAAAATGAATCGACCTGTAGTTTTAAGCTCAACCGCAGAGAGCGACCAGCGCTTAAGAACCGCGTCCAAAATCGCTCGCTACAGAAAAGTGGCGCCCATCGTGGGGCCTTTTCTTTATTTCTGTCTGTTTTCCTTGTAAAATGGCGACTCTGCTGGGGAGTCTCCTTTTCTGCCTTAGGGCATCATCCCCGTTTTCTACGGAAAATGGGAACTCTACCGAAGAGAAAGATTGACCTATGCTGGTCCATCTCTTAGGCAGGGAACCACAGATTGGGGCTTCCGCCGGGGAACCCATTTCTGTCAGGAACTTAAGAATCGTAGCTTTATAAGTCTAGGATGATTAGGACAAATATATATACTACTTTTCCTAAATGCTATATGTGTTTATTTTTCTGCTAATGGGAATGCGTGTGATGCCGCATGTGGAAAGATTGAGTATACACCTAGAAAAGCCAACCTTTTTTCGTAGTGCGGAAGCTATCGAAAATAGCTGTTACACGATACTACCCTCATTTGAGGCTAGTGATCTATTCTCGGTGAATAGCACTTACTATAAGATTGCACACAACTCGCTGGCGATCCGCTTGTTGTTTTCCTTTCCTGGGAGGAGCTGATGATAATGAGTACAGGTACAAAAATCACCCTAGTATAAACCTTTGGGGATGGGTAGAGCCTTGACTTCATGACAACGACCCTCTGACCCCATGTTTTTTCTATGTTTTTGTGTGCTGCATTCTTGCATTCATTTAATAAAACATTAAAACATTCAAAAAAAACTTTCTCTTCTAGTCTCTCTGTTTTTCAAATTAAACTAAGACTGTGATTGCAAATATCAGAGAAAAAGATTACGCTAATGGATTTCGGTAGAAGGAGAACTTACCAGTATACCTTCAAGGTTCCAAAACTAGGGGATTTGAGAAAGTTAGCGAGGATGATCATTAACCCAGAGGCTTTCAGAGCCAAGCACGGTGGTTTGCTACCACTGTTAAGAGTCCATGTGATTAAGGGAATCATGGATGCGCTCATTCAGTTCTACGATCCGGTTTATCATTGTTTCACATTCCCGGATTACCAGCTGGCACCAACGCTGGAGGAGTATTCTCATCTGACTGATTTACATATCATTGATCGAGCTCCCTTTTCTGGACTGGAAGAAATTCCAAAGAATCAGACTATTGCAGGAGCAATTCATTTGGACGAGTCTGAGGTCCGGACTCACATGACCACTAAGGGTGGCATCCAAGGTTTGCCAGCCCATTTCTTGACAAAGAAAGCTCTGTACTTCGCTAGTATAGGGAACGGGACTGCTTTTGAAAGCATCTTTGTCTTGCTCACCTACGAATTATTTTTGTTTCCCAACATCAATAACTTCGTCGATATCAACGCTATTAAGGTTTTTCTCATTGGAAACCCTGTGCCGACTTTGCTTGCAGATGCGTATCATTCTGTACACTTGGGAAATTTGTACAGCGGAGGGGAGATCACATGTTGTGTACCTTTGCTTTACAAGTGGTTTATCTCTCACTTGCCCAAGTCTGCTGCTTTTTGGGATTGCAAGAGTGTCTTACGTTGGTCGCAGAAGATCATGTCCCTCACCAATTCCGATATAGATTGGTGTAATAGGATTTATGAGGGAATCAGAATCATTGACCGTTGTGGAAACTTCCCCAGCGTACCCCTCATAGGAACTAAAGGAGGAATCAACTATCATCCGATATTAGTTCTTCGTCAATTTGGATACCCGATGAGACACATCCCACTGGGTGTTCATCTGGAAGGTCTTTTCTTCAAAGAAGGAGAAAGTGACAGAACACTAAAGATGGAAATAGGGCATGCTTGGAAACAGGTTCATAAGAAAGGACGAGAGTCTCTGGGAAAACCGGATTGTGTCTCGGTGGAGCCTTATCTCCATTGGGTACAAACTAGAGCTCTCAAGCTAAAGATGCCTTATCCTCGTTACGGAATTCTTTCGCTGAGGGAAATTGTCATGTACTTCATGACGGAAACTGAAAGGCTTCAGGTTACTCTCAACAAAGTTCAAAAGGAAAGAAGGTCTTGGAAGAACAAGTACCGCACCCTCAACGTAGAGTGTATCCAAATACAGCAACTACTGAAAGAGAAAGATGCTCTGATTGAATTTTTAGAGCAGCATGCTGTAGAGAATCAAGATGACCAAAGGAATTTGCTCGCTCCTTTCACCTGGAAAAGGAATGACAACCCGACAACGGCCCAAGCGCCCCGGTCAAAGAAAAGGAAGATACCAGAATCAGCACCCGGTTTCTCTTCAGAGAGGACTCGGGACCCATTAATTTAGGTCTCTGTTTCTGTACTTTGTAATCTACTGTGTTTCCATTTCTGTAATCCTTTGGAATTCAATAAAAAGGGGTTTCCCCACTGTTTGATATTTGCAATCTAATTGTCGAAGTTTATTTTGCTTAAACCATTAAACAATTAATATAATCATTGCATTCATCATTCTCACATCGCGTATTCTCCTTACCTACGAATCTCACGTTTGTGTCTCGATTCTAGAGTCAAACTGTCTCATTCGTATAATACTCTGGCCAATCGTCAGAAAAAGATGGAAGATCTTGAGGAAGAAAACAGAGAGTTGAAAGAAGAGATCGACGCTCTGAGAGAGGATATGAGAAAGCTTCGTAACGACATGCAAGCCATGGCAGAAGCTCGGCTACAAAGAACTGTGATCTCAGAGATCACCTCAACGCCCATCATAGAAAAGTATGATCCTAGGTATCAGATGCCGAAATATCGTCCTTGGGGCATGCCTGTTAACTATATCCCGGAAGGATATGTTCCGCCGATCACTGAAGATCAGGGAATCGCAACAGAAGCCGCTGGGCCTGAAGGTTACAAACTTCGGGAAAGCGAAGATGCTAGGGGCATACTCAAGACTCCTGAAGGTTACAAACTTCAGGAAACGCCAAGACTTACTGCCGTAGTCACGGTACCACCCCCTGTGGTGCACACTGTCCCGGAAGGACAGATTCCACAGACACCTTCTGGTAAGAAGGAAACTATGTTCGACAGAATGGATGAATTCCAGGAACAGTTCTTGGAAATACAGAAAGAGCTGCAAGCCATTCGCGGTCAGGATCTATTTGGAAAGGACGCCGCAGACCTCTGCTTGGTCCCAAATGTGAAAGTCCCGCACAAGTTCCAAGTGCCCGACTTTGAAAAATACAAGGGTAACTCTTGCCCTCAGAGGCATCTGGTGATGTACGCTCGGCAGATGTCAGCTCAGACGGAGAATCAGGACCTGCTGATTCACTACTTCCAGGATAGTTTAACCGGTGCCGCACTCAAATGGTACATGGGTTTAAACCATACTACGATCAGTACATTCAGAGATCTTGGTACTGCCTTCGTCCAACAATACAAGTACAATTTGTACATGGCACCCGACAGAGATCAACTCAGATCAATGTCACAAAAGGACAAGGAAACCTTTAAGGAGTATGCTCAAAGGTGGCGTGAAATTGCCGCTCAAATTTGTCCACCTCTTGAGGAAAAAGAGATGACAAAGATCTTCTTAAAAACCTTAAGCTCATTTTACTATGACCGAATGATTGCCAGTGCACCTAGTGATTTCACCGAAATGGTCGGCATGGGTGTACGTCTTGAGGAAGCCGTCCGAGAAGGACGTTTGGTAAAAGACACTGGATCAACGAGCGGTACTAAAAAATATGGTAGTGCTCTCCCTAAGAAAAAAGAGCAAGATATTTGGAATATCTCTCTCGGAAAGCAAAGGCGACGTTATCATCCAGTAGCAGTTGTTACTCCTGCTATCGGCCCCGCGCTTGTTCCTATGTATCAACCTCAGGTTGCGCAGAGCCAACTTGACCAACAAAGGACACAAAAGCCTCTTCAGCAGGCTCATCTTCCATATAACAACAATCGTACAACACGGCCATCAGGATTTGATCCTATACCTGTAACGTACGCAGAACTGTTTCCGTTACTGCTGGCTAAGGGGCACATTCAGACTAAGTCTCCCCTTTCAGTTCCGGAAAATCCGCCTTTTTGGTTTAAAGCGGATCAAACATGTCCTTATCATCAAGGAGGTTCAGGGCATAACATTGAGACTTGTCTCAATTTCAAATCCGACGTGCAAAAGCTTGTTAGGAGCGGGCTCTTATCTTTCAAAGATACGAATCCTAATGTTCTTACGAACCCGCTGCCTCAACATGAGAAGGCTGCAGTCAATTTAATTGAGTAAGAGACTAACAATGTCTATCAAATTCACGATGTACTCTTATTGGGGACCAATCTGGTCAAGATGCATTGTAGACAGAGTGGATATGGCCATGTGCCACCTCATAACTATCACCAGTGTGATATCTGCTCTAAAGATAACCAAGGATGTTCTGTAGTGCAATCAGCTCTACAGGAACAAATGGATCTTGGATGGATCCAGGAGCACCGAGTTCGTGGAGTTAACATGGTCTCTATGAATTCTAACGTCATTCAAAGCCACGACATCCGTGTGATGAATGTCAACTTGGTGGCGATGCATTCAAGGCAAAGTCAGTATCATAATCTGCCGCGGCACGATTACAGTTCCTGTCTGGTTTGCTCGGTAAATAAACAGGGATGCTCTTTCATACAAGAGGCCCTCCAGCGTCAGATGGATCTTGGATAGATCCAAGACTACCATGATAGGAACTCCTATCAAATCAATATGGTTCAGATCTTCGATATCCGCGTGATGAATACCAACCTGGTAGAGTTACATGCTGAGCAGGTCCGACTCGGATTCTTAATATCACATGATTACCAAAACTGTAAAGCAGGTTGCAAACACGATCGAGGTTGTACCCTTGTCCAGGAGGCACTTCAGCACTTGTTAAATCACTGGTGGATGCCAATCTATATGGACGAAGATACTCAGCAGATTAGTATTAATAACAGGAATCCTACTCGTCGTCAAAGTCAGGATGTCCGATCAATGGAAGATAACCTAGTGAGGTTACATTGTATTCAAAGTGGGCGTGGCCAGGTGCCACCACACAACTATGACAGTTGTAGCGTCTGTTCGGAAAGTAACCAGGGGTGTTACCTTGTGAGAGCAGCTCTTCAGGGTCAGGTCGATCATGGAGAAATTCCTCCATATCCAGGTTCTGGACCCATCATTTGGTCGCCGAACTACCTTGCCGAGCAAGTTGAGGATGTTGTCACGATCTCTGGTCATCACAGGACCAGGGATGTTTTTTCCATCATCCCTCTACTTGACGAATCTAGAGTTCCCAACCGGGAACGGATCGAGGTTACTTATGACAGTCAGAAAAATCAGAAAGTTCCCATAGCATCTATCTACCGGGGCCATTACCGTATGAATCAGCTAAGGCAATCCCTTACAAATACGGTGCAACAATAATTGAAAATGGAAAGGAAATTCCATTACCCTCCGTCGTGAATATTGCAGACCTCAGTCGTGTAACACGGAGCAGTCGAATCTTCAACCGAGGGGTTGGAGAATCCAACAAGGAAAAGGAACTTCAGGCGGAAATTCCTGATCCACCAGTCAGTCAATCTGGTAATCCCGACTTTTCAAAAGACAAAGACGAGATGTTAAAGCTCATCCAAAGGAGTGAATATAACATTGTTGATCAACTGTTACAGACTCCTTCAAAGATCTCAGTATTATCACTGTTACTCAGTTCAGAAGCCCACAGGGAGGCTCTACAGAAAGTCTTGGAGCAAGCCTTTGTGGAACAGGATGTAACAATCAGACAGTTCGATAGCATTGTCTCTAACATCACTTCCTGCAATAATTTGGGATTTAGTGATGAGGAATTACCTGAAGGGGGTTGCCGTCATAACATGGCGCTCAACATTACAGTTAACTGCCAGGGCGATGCTTTAGCCAACGTACTGGTAGACACAGGGTCAGCCCTGAATGTTATGCCGAAGTCCACTTTGACGTAATTATCATTTAAGGGCCCTCCGATGAGAGTCAGCGAGGTCGTCGTCAAAGCATTCGACGGATCCAGAAAAACAGTTATCGGCGAAGTTGATCTTCCCATAACTATTGGTCCTCACACTTTTCAGATCACTTTCCAGGTCATGGACATCCGGGCAACATACAGTTGTTTATTAGGAAGACCTTGGATACATCAGGCTGGAGCGGTTACTTCGACCCTCCACCAAAAGCTAAAGTTCGTTCAGAATGATCAACTTGTCACGGTTTGTGGGGAACAAGCCTTGCTTGTAAGCAACTTATCATCATCTACTTGTGTGGAACCCGAGGAGGTTATTGGAATTCAGTTCCAAGCACTATCGGTGAGCAAGAACGATCAATCTGAAGAAGGAACTTCAATTTCTTCATAGAAAGATGCTATCAAAGCGGTCGAGAGTACCGATACGACAGGATGGGGACGGCTTGTCATTCCTATTGACAATAAAACAAAGAAGGGTCTTGGTTTTTCTGCAACCTGTACCCAGACAGCTATCAACGATGAAAGTCTTCATCCCCTTCAAAACTTCTTCCACAGTGGAGGTTTTCTTCACCCAGTGTCTCAGACAGTTCAGGCTATCAATGAGGAAGATCCCTCTGACACAGATGAAGAATGGAAGTCCTACCTTAACAAGGACGGCTATATGTCTCAGGAAGAGGTGCCTATGCCTTTTTGCTTTTCTACAGAAAGTCCGAGATTTATACCAAGATCAGATGTCGAAATGATCTACGGAGATTGTGATCCGGAAGGATGTCGTGCTCCGCCAAATTCATTAGAGGAAGACACTCTGATGAAATAAAACTTTGATCACAATTACTATGGCCCAATGGATGGTCTGCCAATGTGGCAGCCTTACCCAGGAAACTTGGGGCAAGAAAGTCAGCAGAGTAATGAAACTCAGCTGAGCGCCATTGAACAGAATACCTGTGTCCCCACCATGTCATGGGATCAACACTCAGGTCATTCAGAGACTACTCAACATGAAGATGAATTCGCAACGTTTGCAGGACTAGAATTCATCAACTATGCTTTTCCTGAGGTCAACGTCATCGAGAGGGATGACTTCTCCAGTTCCAAAGAAGTTTGGGACACTTTGGGACAACCAAGTGGAAAGTACGACTTCATGGTCAAGTACACCGCTCCTGAAAGCTCTCGTATCAGGCTCGAAGGTATCCCGTCAACTGGATGGGGAGATACAGCTGAGAGCACCAATGCTATGCAAAATACAACAGAGGAATCCTCCTACGACAATTCTGCTTGGGAGACAGATTCCAATGATCCTGCTCCACCAAAAATCAGCGTCATTTCTGAAGACAAATCAAGGAAGGTGCCAGACTTTGTGATTCACCGAGGAGTTCGCCGCCAATGGGTTGCCGTCAAGGTTCCAAAGGTCGTTCATCAGTCAAATTAATTGACATCTTTAACCTTTCATCCTGCCCAGGTGAAACGGATGTTTTAATAGGGCTCGCTTTTTGTAAATTTCCCTCTTCGCTTTGCCCAAAGCGACAGAGTTTTGTTTTATAGGGCTGTAGTTTCAAGAGTCGACTTGTTCATTAATAAAATAACGTCGTTCTGTAATTTCCGCATTAATTGCTGTTTTCTCTTTTTGCTTTTTCAGAAAATGGTAATCCTAAAAAACATTCAATAATAAAAACATGCAGTAAAATCAAAACACTGCACACACTTGCATTTTCTCTATCTCTTCTAAACACGAATCATCACGTCATGCAGATTGCTTGTTTTATACCCCGTTGAAACATACGATCTGATGCCTTCTCCCAACTTTGAGTTCCCGGTATTCGAGGCTGAAGAAGAAGTTGACAACAAAATTCCAGAAGAGATCTCCCGACTACTCAGACAAGAGGAAAGGGCCATTGAACCTCACAAAGAACCGTTGGAAATGGTAAACTTGGGTTCAGAAAAAGAGAGAAAAGAAATCAGGATCGGAGCACTGCTCAGTCCAACTGTCAAAGAAAGTTTGATAAAGTTTCTCAAAGAATTCCCCGATGTATTCGCTTGGTCCTATCAGGATATGCCAGGGTTGGATACCAGCATCGTGGAACATCACTTACCGCTAAGATCGGAATGTCCGCCAGTAAAGCAAAGGTTGAGATGGACTCACCCGGACATGGCCATCAAAATCAAAGAGGAGGTACAGAAACAGATCGACGCGGGTTTCCTCGCTACATCTGAATATCCTCAATGGTTAGCCAACATCGTACCCGTTCCCAAAAAGGACGGAAGGGTCAGAATGTGTGTCGATTACAGAGATCTGAACAAGGCAAGTCCAAAGGACGACTTTCCTTTACCACACATTGACATGCTGGTTGACAGCACCGCAAAGTTCAAAGTATTCTCCTTCATGGATGGATTCTCGGGCTATAACCAGATCAAAATGGCGCCGAAAGACATGGAGAAAACTTCGTTCATTACCCCATGGGGTACCTTTTGTTACAAGGTAATGTCGTTCGGTTTGAAGAACGTCGGGGCAACCTATCAAAGGGCCATGACTACTCTGTTTCATGACATGATACACAAAGAAATCGAGGTATATGTCAATGATTTGATTGCAAAATCAAGAACAGAGGATGAGCACGTTGAACATCTGTCAAAATTGTTCGAACGTCTAAGAAAATTCAAGCTCCGCTTGAATCCCAACAAGTACACCTTCGGTGTCCGTTCGGGGAAATTACTAGGGTTCATCGTCAGCCAGAAAGGGATTGAAGTTGATCCTGACAAGGTCAAGGCCATTCAAGAAATGCCTTCTCCAAAAACTGAAAAACAAGTCAGAGGATTCCTGGGACGTTTGAACTACATCTCCAGATTCATATTCCTTATGACCACCACTTGTGCGCCGATTTTCAAGTTATTGAAAAAGAACCAGGATTGCGTTTGGTCAGAAGATTGCCAAACCGCCTTCGATAGTATTAAAGAATATCTGTTGAATCCTCCGATTCTGTCACCTCCAGTGGAAGGAAGACCACTGATCATTTACCTCACAGTCTTAGAGGACTCAATGGGATGTGTACTTGGCCAACAAGACGAAACTAAAAGGAAAGAGTCTGCCATTTACTATCTAAGCAAGAAATTTACCGACTGCGAAACTCGGTACACAATGCTTGAGAAAACTTGTTGCGATTTGGCTTGGGCAGCCAAACGTCTTCGCCAGTACATGATTCGTCATACTACTTGGTTGGTCTCCGAAATGGATCCAATCAAGTACGTTTTAGAAAAACCTGCTCTCACGGGAAGGATTGCCAGTTGGCAGATGTTACTATCAGAATATGACATAGAGTACCATGCAAAGAAAGCCGTTAAAGGAAGTATTTTAGCCGATCATTTGGCTCATCAACCGATTGACGATCAAGAATCAATCGGGTTTGACTTCCCAGACGAAGATGTCATGTATCTAAAGATGAAAGATTGCGATGAACCGCTACCCAGTGAAGGGCCAGAACCAGGTTCCCAGTGGGGACTTATCTTTGACGGAGCAGTCAATCATTATGGAAACGGAATTGGGGAAATCATTGTTACCCCTCAGGGTTCCCACATTCCTTTCACTGCCAGACTTACGTTCAAATGTACGAACAACGAGGCCGAATACGAAGCATGTATCATGGGTCTCGAAGAAGCGATTGATTTAAGGATCAAAAACTTGGACGTATACGGCGATTCAGCCCTGGTTATTAACCAGATAAAAGGAGATTGGAACACATACCAATCAGGATTGATTCCTTACAAAGACTATGCAAGGAGGTTGTTACCCTTCTTCAACAGAGTCGACTTTCATCACATCCCTCGTGATGAGAATCACATGGCTGATGCATTAGCCACTCTCTCTTCCATGATTAGTGTAGGTCGATGGAATGACATACCTAAGATCGACATCATGCGCCTTGAATGGCCCGCTTACATCTTCGCGATTGAAGCAGTCATAGACGACAGACCTTGGTATCACGATATCAAATGCTTCCTTCAGAAACAAGAGTACCCATCTGGGGCACTCAGAAAAGACAAGAAGACCCTCAGAAGGTTGGCTGGAAACCTCTTCCTGAGTGGTGACACTCTTTATAAGAGAAATTTTGACATGGTCTTGCTTCGATGTGTCGACAGACCAGAAGCAGACATGCTCATGAAAGAAATTCATGAAGGATCCTTTGGCACTCATGCCAACGGACACACAATGGCGAGAAAAATTCTCAGGGCCGGGTACTATTGGTTGGCCATGGAATCCGACTGCTACAAGTACATGAGGTGGTGTCACAAGTGTCAGATATACTCTGACAAAATTCATGTACCGCCATCACATCTCAAAGTTCGTTCTTCCCCGTGGCCTTTTTCCATATGGGGAATCGACATGATTGGTATGATTGAGCCCAAGGCTTCAAACGGACATCGGTTCATCCTGGTAGCCATTGACTATTTCACCAAGTGGGTCGAAGCAGCGTCATACGCCAATGTAACTCGTCAAGTGGTGGTCCGCTTTATCAAAAACAATATCATCTGCCGTTATGGTGTCCCAAGCGAGATCATTACCGATAATGGATCCAACTTGAACAACAAGATGATGAAAGAGTTGTGTGCAGAGTTCAAGATTGAACACCATAACTCATCTCCCTACCGACCCAAGATGAACGGAGCGGTAGAAGCGGCTAACAAGAACATCAAGAAGATCGTTCAGAAGATGGTTGTAACCTATAAAGATTGGCACGAGATGCTACCCTTTGCTCTTCACGGTTATCGTACATCTGTCCGCACTTCAACAGGGGCAACCCCTTTCTCTCTAGTATATGGCATGGAGGCAGTTCTCCCCATAGAAGTAGAGATCCCATCAATCCGGGTATTGATGGAAGCTAAGCTCACCAAAGCTGAATGGTGTCAAAGTCGACACGACGAACTGAACCTGATCGAAGAGAAGAGAATCACGGCACTATGCCACGGTCAGTTGTGTCAACAGAGAATGAAGAGGGCGTTCGACAAAAAGGTTCGACCTCGTGTCTTCAGGAAAGGAGACCTCGTGCTCAAGAAGATACAATCATTTCTCTCTGACTCTCGGGGCAAATGGACCCCAAATTATGATGGCCCCTATGTGGTCACGAAAGCTTTCTCAGGCGGCGCCTTGAGACTTGCAACCATGGACGGAGAGGAATTTGCCTACCCCACGAATGTTGATGTAGTCAAGAAATACTTCGTGTAAAAATAAAAAAAACGTCTTGGTGGATTGAAAACCCGAAAGGGCGGTCCAGGCAAAAGTTAGAGACATGAAAAAAAATCATCCCGATGGATTGGAAATCTCATAGTACAATCCAGGCAAAAATTAAGGATAATGGCAAGTAACTATGTTCAACAGAGGCAAGTCCCTCAGCAGCAGTTACAGCATCATCTATCGGAGGAAATCTCCAGTCAAAGGTCATCTTCGACAGAAGCTCAGGATGCCCCGAATTCAAAGTTGGTAGAAGGATAGTGGTCGTTATGTTTCAACGTAGCCCTTTTCCCTGTAAATTACCATTTTCTAACTTTGTATATACTCTTTGGAATCACGCGTTTGGCAGATCTCCATCTTATCAATAAAATTTGAGCCTTTGTGCTTTTGTTTGTAATTCTTAACTTGCTTTAGCTTTACAGAACGACGTTGTTTAAACTTAATCAGCGATTCTTGAAATAAAACAAAAATGAATTTACTTGTTAAAACTTTTTCTACTTTTAAATTAAAGATGGCATTTCTTTTGACTGTTGAACATCAGAAGAACATTGATTGCTTCTCCCGAAGTAAGCGAATTTCAAAGTGCAGAATCAAAGTACTCCTTCTAAGCCAGTATGCCTGAATGAAGGGATCAACTGTGTCAGAGACCTTGTTTCGTCTGACACCCTCGGCCGAGTTCTCATCTCCTAAGCCCGACCAACATAGCTCCCCGCGTGGACTATCTCTCCTAAGCAAGGTGGAATTGCTATTTTGAATCAACGGTACTTCTTCGCCCAGCGATGGCCGAGTATCCAATTGTGTTCATCCATTAGTCTGTATGTCGCGTCTATTTTGTCAGCATATACATACATACTTCATGCATTTTATTTGCGTTTACATTTCGTATTGCATCACTATTACTTGAGTCGGTCTTGTCCCCTAGTGATGAACAGTTTTCTCAATCGAGTTTGTCAGTTCTTTCCTCGTCAGGAAGTGTTGCGTCTGCACAATCTCGCCACCAGTGTATCTTTAGATCAGAGTCGGCACTTGGCCACTTTGATAACTTGAACCTCTGAAAGATCAGAGAACCTTCAATAAATGTCACTCTTCACCATTGAAGATGATATCCTTGCTTTCCCGGATTAAGGAAAATCCACAGAGAAAGCCTCGTGATCAAAGATTCGGCAGTACATTAGTATTTCTCCGAAAATTCGTTGATGAAAAGGTCATCGGCACCTCAAAATTAGACCCCATCATATGGCGTTTCTCCGGGAAGATCCCGAGAAAAGTATGATGAAAGATCCCAAATGAAAACAGTCTCTCAAGAGAATCGTTTTCCCCAGTAGAAACAAATGGCATCTCCCCAGGAAAATTCGGCGAGAAGTTTGAAGGAAAGCCGCTACGCATAGCGTCCCTTGTCAATAAAGTTTATTGACAAAAGAAACTAAGACCAGTTCCTTGGTAAGAAACCAGGATCGAGGGGAAGTTCAAAAAAGAAACTAAGACCAGTTCCTTGGTAGGAAACCAGGATCGAGGGGAAGTTTAAATCAGAAACTAAGACCAGTTCCTTGGTAGGAAACCAAGATCGAGGGGAAGTTTATTTCAAAAGAGACTGAGACCAGTTCCTTGGTAGGAAACCAGGATCGAGGGGAAGTTTATTTCAAAAGAGACTGAGACCAGTTCCTTGGTAGGAAACCAGGATCGAGGGGAAGTTTACCTTTTCTAAGCATAATTGCTTAGCTAAAGAAGATGAATGCGTAAGCTACCATTCATAACCACCATCAAAATTTCGGATATTCCGATATTTAATCCTCTTGCACCCCGAATGCTCGAATACCTTCGTCATTCACACCTTCGGGTCCAAGAAGATTAAATAGGCGCATATGTAATACCCCAAATTTTGACCACTTAGATTTCCCATCATTGTGAAAATCATCATCACAATGTGGATGAACCATCATGCTTCATCAGTCTCCCCAAAGATGGGTGAGCATCCAATACAATCAAAATTAGGGTTTCAAGCCCTCTCTGAGTGCTTAGACAAAGGATCAATCAAGAAATGACATGATTTTCAACTTGTCTAATCTCTCAAACATCCACAATGGATCAAAAAGGACTCCCACTTCAAGGATTAAGCACAAGGCTGCTCCCTTCTAGGTGGATCAAGTCTCAAGATCGACAGTGTCACCAAATTAGGGTTTTGGTCGACCAGGGCCTCCAGATGGAAATTTTCATCTGGACACAAGGCAATGATCCAAAACATGACCTAATATGCTTCATGGAACCTCATTAACCCATGCATCAAGTCAATTTTGCCTCAGGGGATGCATTCATCAAAAATCAGGAATTAGGGTTTCTTGACCTAATTCACCCCTAAGTTGACTTTTGGGACAAACCATGAGCCAAGACCTCAAGAGATGATTTGAGGGTCTCTAATACACCATATTGATCCATTTGGAACAATGGATTGATCCAAGAAGCTTGAGCAACAAGTCTCATTTTCATCTGCACCACAATTAGGGTTTTAAGGGAAAAGTCAACTGTAACTTTGACTTTTGACCAGGACATACTCCCAAACCCTAATACATGATTGAATATACCCTATAACACCCATGGAACATGTCCATCAAGTTTGATTTAGGTCAAGGACATGATTTCCTGAAGAATTGCACAGTTTGGAATTCATCTGATAAAAAGTCAACTGTGCACAAAAGTCAACTTTGACTTTTTGAGATTTTTCACCAAAATGGATTTTTAACCCTAAAATGATGTTAATGTATGATTTGAATCATCATTCATCAAGAAAAATCAAGAAAAGTGAGATAACTTGTAAAAGGGGTAACCATAAAACTTAGAAACTTTTCTAAGTTAAAAATAAAGTGGCAAAGGTACCAACTTTGGAGGACCATAACTCCTAAACCACAAGGCCATTTTTTCTCATCCAAAGATGGATTTGTAGCCCTCATTATCACCTACAAAAACTTCAACTACAAGTCATTCCAATTCATTAAGGATTTTGAGTTATGGAGTGATCAAAGTGGCTGAAAAGTGAAAATGTCACTTTTTCCAACACTTAGTGAAATTTTCACTAAGTCAGAATTCTGCTTCACTTTTTGCCAAATGTAGGGGGATTTTTCACTTGGAATCAAAAGAGATCAAAACCAAACTTGTTCAAACAGTTGTTGTATCATGTAAGAGCTTTCCAAAATGGCCAAGAACATTGCCAAATTCAACCTACACCATGAGATACAACATTGGCAAGTTGCCTTGCTGAAATCTGTCAAAGCAAGGCAGAATTTGAATTTTGGCTCGATTTGCCAAAATCAGCCAATTACAATTGCTCCAATCCACTTGGACACCTCAGAGGATTGAATCCAAAGGGGACAATCACTGAGCCAAGCCTCCAAGGTCCAAGGAACAAAGAATAGCATGTTGAACCTAGAATGGCCAAAATAGGGACAAGACTTCAAATTTGGAATGAGGCATTCAATGGAACCATCAAGGTGGCATGGACTGACCCATTCTCATCTGAAATCAGTCAAGACTTATCCAAGACCAAGGGGACCAAAGCTTTGTGCCTTAACCTCTAGTCAATGGCTAGAGGAGACTTTCATTTCCATTGGCCAACATTGAGGAAACCTACTTACCAGCTGCCATGTACTATTCCTTGCAAAACAAACTTGCTCTACTATAAATAGAGCTCAATTGTGGTCAGTTTAAGTACACCAAAGCCATCTAACAGATGCTTTCCTCAAAATCTCTTTCTCTTGGCAAAAATGCCTTTCTTAGCAAGGTAGTTATCGGGTTTTGAGTTTGAGAGCAATTCTGCACAAACCAATCACTCACACACCTCACATACATCACATATGAGCTGATCAAACACTCACATAACATCTGGAACATCAAAATCTCAAAATCACTTGCCATCCACACAAGTTTGAAGTGAAGTTGCAGCTGAGATGCCATAAACTGATCCAGTCCATTTCAATTCAATCCAAGTGTTCAAACACAATCCATAGGGTGTAGGGAAGCTGTTCAGATCATCACAACTTGTCTGTAATACCTCCAACTCAAAATCACATTTGCTCTTGCTGTCACGACTTGGAGGTAAGCCTAAACTTGGGCATCTCTCAATCTATGCATATTTCCTCGCACAATAATTTGGCCATATGTTCATAATCATGCATGGAATGTTTTCCCTCATTTAATTGCATTGTTTGAATCGTGTATCAAAAATCCTAGCCTTCATGCAGAAATTAGGGTTCTTGAGGTCTCTTCGTGATTTCTTGTTGTATGTTTAATTTAAATGAAATTAAAGTACATAGACATGATCGTGAGGTTGAGGCGAGCATAATGATATGTGGATTGCATGTTATAATTACGTATTCAGTGAGATTGGATGGAAAATGCAAATCTGGGCAAACTGAAAAACGCGCGTGTTCTTGGTGTTGTTCTTGGCGCCATTTTTGAATAATTTGAATATTTGAATTTTGTGATTTTGTTTAATTGATTCAAATATTAATTTCTCTCTGAGTTTTAATGATTTTGAGTTGATTCTTTTTTTAATAATTCACAAAAATGTTAAAATATTTTATTTTATCAAAAAATCCCAAAAAATATTATTTATTTTATATGATTGATATTTTTGTAAAGAATTAATATTTTGATTGTTTTTGGCATTTTAAATATTTTTTCTACATTGATTTTGCAACTTTTAAAGCTTTCTAATTATTTTGTAGGCCAATACTTAATTTTTGAAGCATTAATCCAAGATCACAATTTGTTTTCCATGTGTTAAACAAATTTTGATCAATTTAATTGAATTTTTATTCAATTAAATGCATTTTGAAAACAAATTAGGGTTTTGGATTAATTCAACCCTCATCAAACTTTTTCTTCAAACACTTTGGGCCTCTATTAGAGTGTAAGACCCAATCCTTTTTTTGACCAAGTCATCTTTGTGCCACACTTATTGTATAAGTCCCGATACCGTCAAAAAACAAACGGCGCGATCGTCGCCCTTTTTAAAAAATCATCTGGGCCTACCCTCGAGTAGTAAGACCCATTTATTTTTCTTCAAAACTTTCTGGGCCTCTTGAGAGAGTGTAAGTCCCATCCCCCCTTTTAACCAAAAACATTTTGGGCCTCACTTATTGTATAAGTCCCTCTGCGTTAAAAGGAAACCTCGGCGCGATCGCCATTTTTAAACGAAAAATCATTTGGGCCTACCCTCGTGTTATAAGCCCCACTCTTTTCTTTAAACCTTTTTGGGCCTCTTGAGAGAGTGTAAGACCCATCCCTTTGTACAGAAAACCTTTTTGGGCCCCAGTCACTTGTATAAGTCCCTCTGTACAAATTCAAACAGTGCGCTCACTGATAAAACCCTGGGCCTCTCCTTGAGCTGTAAGCCCCAAATCTTTCTTTTTCAAAGCACTTTCTCCTTTGATTTTGAATATACTGTTGTTTTCAATCTTTCTTTGTTGAACAACTAACCAAACAGCATGGAAGCACTACAACCGAGTAAGTGGTTATCGCTTTCATTTACTGCTTTCATATTATAAACTGTATTGTGGGGCTGCTCACTGTAAGTCTCCTTTCATAAACTCATATCTACTGTGTAATAATAGTATAGATATTTCGAGTTTCCCCGGCAACTACATCTAGAACTAAGTGACGCCGTTTCATTTATTCGTAGAAATAGACGCCTAGATCCCCAATAGGAGCACCAGATACAGTCTTCTCTTCGGCTGTCCTCCTTAGGAATCGTCAAGAAACTCTATTCCCCAAGATGAATGTATTCTCCGTGAATGGCATCTTTGAGTTTCTTCCCAATCCTCGAACTTTCCTGACTTGATCTATTCCTTGTGGATAGCTTGCCTTGAATGTCTCAGGGTTTGGGTACCCACTACGGTCATAATCTTGGACCTTAACTAAGGAACCCTCTTTAAAAGCTAAAAGTCGCTGGATAGTAAACCTCGCACGTTTACCAGTGGTTTTCATCTTTAAAAGAGTTATCTCTCCTAATGGAAAGGAGATGATAAGACCCACGGGCTTCTTAAAAGCATCGGCCTCCTCTTGGGCATTATTCAAGGACCCTACGGCTTCTTAGAAGTATTCACAGCCTCCTCTTAGGCTTCGTATAATGATCTCTTCCTTCGGGAATGATAGCCTCCTCTTAGGCTTAGTACAAGGACCCGTCGGCTTCTTAAAAGATTCCAGCCTCCTCTTGGGCTTCGTACAAATTGTCCCGACGACCTCCTAGAGGTATAGGAACAGAACCTAGTCATCCTCATAGAACAGTCCTTTCATAGAGTCTACTACTGTTTCTCGAAACCTAGTACAAAAGATAAAACCCTAGACTTGGACAGTCTAACTTCCTTGAGTCTCAAAGACATTCTCAAGCACCCTTCGTTAAATAGGAAGGAAACCCACAGACTCGGATAGTCTCAATACCCTTTGGATTTCCCGTTTCCTCAAAGAGAAGGAAATATCCCTGATCCTCAAATTAAACCCCTGAGTACAGTGTTACTCATATAAGAACTGATTTTCTCTTTTAAAATCAGTATATTGGATCTGTCACTCAACTGAAACAGTTACAATAGCCTCCATCTCGGGCTTCGTACGAGATACCAAAATTCTCCCCAGTGGAGTCAAAACAACCTTTTAGCCTCTCTCTCAGGCTTTGTATGAGACACAAAAGATTCCCTCGTTGAGTCAATCACCCCTTTTTTTTGCCTCCATCTCGGGCCTCGTACGAGATATAAATCCCTTAAGCAAGAGCCGAACTCTTTGCTAGCCTCCTCTTAGGCTTTGTATAACGATATGCCCCACTGGGTCAAAAACCTTTAGCCTCTCTCTCGGGCTTTGTACGAGACACAAAATAGCCTCCTCTTAGGCTTTGTATAATGATTTTGCTAACGGAAATTAGCCTCCTCTTAGGCTTTATATAAGAAAACCACTGGTTAATCCAATCAACCTTTTAGCATCAAAGTTGTGCCTTGTTCACAGTACACAAACATCAACAACTCCTTTCCATTCATCTAATCGCTGTAAGCGGCAAGCCTCTGGATCATCTACATCCATGCCACTGTCCCTCTTTTAGCATGAGAAATTCCTAAGGAAAGATGGTATTGCTCTACACTGAGTTAAAGTCTTCTCCTTCAGGTTAAAACCCTTTCTTCGGAAATTATGGCATTGCTCGGATCCGCGTATCCCAGTTAAAGTAATTCTCCTTCTCCCCTCTTTAGAGATGACAAATTCTCTCTAAAGTCGAGGTCCTTTCGCTTCACGTCTTGGGCTTTGAACAAGACACAAATAGACCTTTCAGCTTCACATCTTGGGCTTTGAACAAGATACAAACCACCTTTCGCTTCATGTCTTGGGCTTTGAACAAGACACCAAAACACCCATTTCCTCCCATAGAATAGGAGGAACTACGAACGCTCTGATTTCCCTGTTTTGGTAACGGGAATACGTAGGCATAAGATCGAAAGAAAAGATCTTAGCGAGCACAATCAACAAAAAACCCAAATCCCATATCTCCATCAATCAAAAGCAGTAATTCAAAAGCACCAGTCCTAACATCCTAATCCTTATTCCCCGCCAGAAACCCTTTCCCGAAAAAAAAGAAAGAAAGAAAGAACCGTATTGGCGAAATACGAATAACCAGTACAAAGCCCCCCCACATTGATAGCATCCGTATCCTAACAGACCGCTGTTTAAACTCAGTATGCAAGCAGGGTTAATTGGAGACATCTATTTCCCTTCCTTATTCAGCTCACAATAGGATAAAAAATGAATCGACCTGTAGTTTTAAGCTCAACCGCAGAGAGCGACCAGCGCTTAAGAACCGTGTCCAAAATCGCTCGCTACAGGAATGGGTAGGAGATTTTCAGGATTGAAGGGTATGTATCCTAAAGTCAGATCATGAAGGGATGCAAAATTTTTAGCAGCAAAAAATTTATTTTTGTTAAAGTCAACAGGGATTCGAACATTCTCACACCCAGTTGTAAGAGTGACTGAGAACGGGTTGATGGTGATTGGGATTTCAAAAACAAAGGAGGTGATGCACTTGCTTTCAAGATCAAGATCAGCATGTTTCTAGAAATCCTTAACTAGATTTACGTAGATAGGTTTTTCTAGCATCATGGAGTACCTAGTCCATTGTTGAGTGTACAACACATCTGCTAGACTGCAAGCAATGTAACTCGGAAGAGGGGGGGTGTTAATTACAAACTGTTTTTCAGGAATGATTACAAGAAGATCTTGGTTTCCTAGAAGGGTTAGTGGAGGCATGATGATTGATGGACAACAGAGTTTTGACCCTTATGTTTTATGAAATAAGGATTTAAGTATGAAATTATTTGACGGGGAGAATCGATTTTTATACACGTAAATAGATAAGATGAGTTATGCCTAGTCTAGGGAAAACGTAGATCAGGTACGAAAAGATTTTAATAAGATTTTAAATGAGCTTATGTTGTCAGACGGAAAATCTTCAGTATATTTTTCACTAGAACCTATGTTCCTAAGGATATATCATAATTACCCAAGATATTCAATTATGACAGATGTTATAATGAGTGAACACGTTATCCAGAGATCTGAACAAAAGATTTTTCTTGAAATAAAGAGTCTCATTAATGTTTTTACCTACCAGATAATTTTTAGTTCTAATCAATCTTTTGATAAGGAGAGTCGTACCTTAGAAAATCTGAAATTCTTCAGCTGAGTGCTTTTCATTCTGGCTTCTGAGCTTCTGATCAAAACTTTCTGCTTCTACCTTCTTATGAGAGAACTGTTGTGAGTTCTTGGATTCTTCACGATTCACTTGCATTCTGGTTTCTGAAGAATATGAACATTTTCTGAACTTCTGATACTAGATTGAGAGCTAAAATCAATCTGCAAAAGTCCTTTCCTTCTTGTTCAATCATGCTCATCAGATTTCTCAAAGATACAGAGATCATTTCAGACTATTTAAGTCCTTTTTCACTCTGCCTCTGATCTTCCTCTCTTGGAAAATATGTCAACTTTATTGCCTACTGCAATTGAGTGCATTCCAATTTGAGCCACCTGATCATCGTCTTTCATCTTTAACTTCTTTCAGAGAGAGCTACCGTATATTGGTTGAATTATGTATAACTCTGAGTTTGAACAATGTAGATATCTCCTACATTCTGATCATAAGAATCATATTTCAGATGATCCATTCTTTTCTTGTTCAGAGCTGTTCATCTGACCTCTGAGAACAACCAATCAGAGACTTTGAATCTGTGTAGTCAGAATTACAAGCTTCCATCAAGCTCTTAATAAATCATCGACCATTTAAGATTATGTGCTTCAACATCTTCTGATATTGCTTCTTCAAACATATGCCGATCAAATTCAGAGCTGACTATTATCCAGCCTATGTACAACATGAAACATAGTTTGCATGATACACCTTGGTCTCACAATGCTGATCCAGCTTAAAACATCATATTTACTTCTGAAGGGAACGTTAGTTGATTTCTTCATTCTGAAAGACACCAGCAACTTAAGTCTTTTTGACTTGAGAAGAATATTTAAGTGTTTTGACTGATACCTTCTGATTCTGGACTAAGGAGGTTCTGAGAAACTTATCAGATAGAGATCTGATCAATAACGTTTGATTCAACTGAGAGATAGTCTCAAGTTATCAGATCTTAATTGTGTTGATTCAGTCAAACCTTAAGAGTTCATACTTGATTAAGTGCTTGATGAATCCTTGAAATTCTTCTTCCTGAATATTCTATCAATTTTCTGCATAACTCACCAAGAAAACAATATTCAGTTCTTCATGAATCTTTTAACTTCTTGATCAGTTAAGATTTAGATGTTGAATCATTTCTAACATTTTGATATCTTCAGTTCTCTGACTTCAGTAGACTTCATTCTGAAGTTCAAAATCATAGAACAACAATCTTTCTTCTTTACATGAAAAAGTTCTGAATGAGTTTCAAACGAGAAATTCAAGGGTGGACCTAATCCGTTTCATGAAAACATCTCAAAAACTCATAAAGAATTAATCTTCAGCAAACAAGACTTCTTGTTTTCTGATGATTCAACCTTGAGCAAAATACGTGGTTCATCCGCACGTATCTTCTGAGATAAGTATTCAGCATATACTACTTCTTATCTGATGAATCTATCTTATCAGTTGATTCTTCAATCTTCATTAAAACTTAAGTGAGGAAGATTTAGTTGTTTGACAGTTGCAAAACTTCCAGAATCAGTGATTTGCTCAAGTAATCCAGTTGATTACAATTTTGTACACAGTCATCTTCTGAACTGTTACAGAAATTGTAAGTGGATTGAATTCTTACCCAGAGTATTTCTACGCACCGCATATGGATCTTTTTTCTGACACTCTTAAGTGTTTGATATCCATTAATAACAGAATCGGAGCTCTGATACCAATTGAATGTGCGAGAAAGACACAAGAAATGGGGTTTGAATTGTGTATTTACTCTTTTAACAACTTTTTGCTCCTTATCAATAAGACATTTTACGTTACATCAGAGTTCATTGAGAGACTCTGACTTGCGAAGTTATATTCAGACTTGGCAATGCTTAGAGCATGAGAACCAATAAGAGTCTGAACGTTGTGTACATCATTCAGAACTTGCAGAGTAGAAGCTTATGTAAGGTTCTGATCCTCAATATAGAAACATAAACAAGACATTAAGCATAAGAGTAAATAACACATGATATATCCTGGTTCACCACAAAGGCTAATCCAGTCCACCCTTCTCAGGTGATTTCGCCTTGAACACAAGGTCTTAATCCACTATAATCAATCTCGATTACAGATGCACGGGCAACAGCCGGTGACTAACTAAATGCACAATCGCAGCTGTGACTAACCCACAATGAATCATTCAGGGATTCAACTTAATGAATATAACAAACATTGACCTGCAGGTTCCAACCTCGCAAGATCTACTGCTAGGATTTCAACAGCTAGACATTCAGGGATTCATCGTAATGAATATAACGCTACTGACCCTATTTCAGGATTTACCACAATGACATCTCGCCATTGTCTTCTCGAGTCTCCGGTCACACTGACCACTCAAGGAAACCTACTTCACCAAGAATTAGTTATACAGGAGATTACAATAATGCTTCTTAACAAGCAGATTACTCCTAAGTTTAAGTACAAAGAACACACAAGTGTTCAAGCAAGGTATGAGCAGCAGCTCCTTGCTATCTTAAGAAACTACAAAGATGTATAATGATTTGACAGTTGTTTACATCTTGTAGATCTTCTTCTTCTTCATCTTCTTGGTTGAGCAAACTTTGAGCAACAACTCCTTGCTTCAGATCTTCAATGTAGCGCTGACGAGAAGGTGGTTGATGACTTGACTGATTTGCAATGTTGTCTTTTTCATCAACAGCTTCTGTACTAATTTGTTATTGTTGTGTTGAATGTTGATCATTTGAGCTTCAACAAAAATGTCCATGTGTAAGTGGTGGTAGCGTTTGATATTTAAGTGTTACAACGAGAACTCATCGTTGTTGCTATCTTCACACAATGACTTGATCAATTCTCCATTCATGGACTGAATCGATACCTTCAGAAGCGTTTACTTCTTTCTTTTAATAGCCCAGTAAAATATAGTCGTTGAAATACTGTTGGCTGTTAGAAGAGACGTTGTGTAATAATTAGCTGTACTGACGCATCTCCTTTTTGTTGTGGGAGAAGTGATGGGATATATCTTTCTTGAGCACTGTGTACAGTCGTTCACAACGATAACATTTGACTTCCAAACTTCAGAGGCTTCTGATGGTAATTTATTGAAGCATGAGTAGAGCCTTCTTAACAGGATATCTGATACGTCAAGTCTTCAGTCATTTGAAGAAGTCCATTAGGAATCAGTCTTCAGAACTTCAGCACTTGTCTTTAAGAACATTTTCCTTTACTACTTCAAGTCTTCCGAAACTTCAGAACTTGTCCATTAGGAATCCGTCTTCAGAGTCTTCAGCACTTGACCTTTGGAACCATGATCCTCATAACACATAAGTCTTTAGATTCTTTCAGCACTTGGTCTTCAGAGCCTTCAGCCTTCAGAACTTCAAGTAATGAGAGTCTTCAGCACTTTGGTTCTCTTCTTCAGAAGCTTCGCTATCTTTAGAATCTCAACCACTTTCAGAGAGCATCCACAAGAGCATTGCAACAGCAATATTGGCATCCTTAGATCTGACTGATCATGATCAGATACAGAAGCATTCTTGCTTCTTGCGACTTGTGTCACACATAGTAACTTCGCATATAATCATTTTCGCGCATCTGGCTGGTGCTTATTGAATCTGATATCTTCTATAATTATGATCTGCACATAACACACGTTAGAACATAAAATAATTCTTTCACAAATACGTGTTGTTATCATTAAAACATAGATTGAATTATAGAGACAACTCTTGCTCTCACAGTTGCAACAAAAATGGTGGTCAATGCAACTTTAGAGGTGAAAAGAAGAGGTTTGACAAAACCGAAGAGCAGCTATTTAAGTGTCAAAGGTTTGGTCGTTTTGCGAGAGAGTGCAATGCGAACAAGAAGGAGCCTCAATGAGATAAATCCAAGGTTTCAAGAAAAGAGTTTGATGAAAAGAATACACTTTTGGTCATAATTACAAAAGGAGAATGCACCAGCAGCAGGTTATGAGACAGCAACAGCAATTTTGGGAATGCTGTTAAAACAGGTTGTAACCAGTTACATGAGAGTGTTAGCCGGTTACATGCAGAAGAAAATGTCATGGTGATTATGAGAGAAGGAGCCCAGTGCAACGAAGAATGGTATTTGGACTCGATATTCTCTACTCGTATGATGGGGAGAAAGAATTGATTTGTTAAAATCAATCATGCCATGAAAAACAAAGTGAAGTTCGCGAATGACACCACTCTAGCGGCCGATAGGATCGGTGATGTTTTGATCATGAGAAGGGATAGTGGACATTCCTTAATCAAATATGTATTTTATATTCCAGGAATCAAATTTAACCTTCCAATTATTGGCCAATTTCTTAAGAAAGGTTACAATATTCACATGGAAAACAAGGGGTTGCGCGTTATGGATACAAACGGGGGTTTTGGTCCTTAAAACTCATATGGTTGCCAATAGAACCTTCAAGGTTAAGCTAAAGGTTATGGAGCACAGATGTCTTGCTACAGCAGCAAGTCGAGAAAAATGGATATGGCATTATCGTCTTGCGCGTCTCAATTTCTGAAATTTCAAAGACTTGCAAAAGAACAGAATGGTAACGGGGTTGCCATTGATCAATATACCGGATGAAATTTATGAAAAATGTGTGCAATTGAAGCAACATAAGGGTAAATTCATCAATGATGTAGGTTGTAGAACCAAGAATCACCTTAAGGTGGTGCATTCAGATGTGTGTGTACCGATGCAAGCAGATTCCATTGGTGACAATAGATATTTTGTCACATTCATCGATGATCATAGTAGAAAGCTATGGACATACCTAATCAAGAGAAAGAATGAGGTATTTAAAGTGTTTAAGAATTTCAAGTCCATGGTTGAGAGGCAAAACAATCACAAACTCAAAGTGCTCAAAACGGGTGGTGGAGGCAAATATGTCTCAAAAGAATTTGAGATGTTTTGTGATAAAGGGATTGTATATGAGGTTGTACCACCTTATACACCGCACCAAAACAGTATTTTCAAAAGGAAGAATCAATCGATCATGAATATGGTAAGAAGCATGTTAATGGGGAAGAACTTTCCGAAAAAGTTATGGGGTGAAGAGGTGTCTGCAGCTTCCTATTTGTTGAATAGGTATCCAAAAAAGAAGCTTTAGAAGGTAACATTGGAGGAAGCATGGTCGAGATTCAAACCGAATCTGAACCATTTAAGAGTTTTTGGTTCCATAGCGCATCGACAGGTTCCAGGGCAGCTTAGAAAGAAGCTGGATGATAAGGGAGAAATGATGATACTTATAGGGTATCACTCTACCGGTGGTTAAAAGTTGTTTGACGCGGCAAAAAAGAGGGTTGTAATCAGCCAAGACGTCATTGTTGACAAAATCAACGAGCTGCTGCAGCCTGTAACCGGTTACTTAAAAGTTGTAACTTGTTACAGCTTTGAAAATTCAGATTCTGCAGATACGCGAAGTGCTGACACTCTCATTGTCGAAGCCCAAATTGAAGATAATCTGAGAAGATCAACAAGGCAAAGAGGTTTTCCTCAAAAACTTCAAGATTGTGAGTTGTTTCGAGACAACGAAGTCAATGATGATGGTGATTTCGTCCATTTTACACTTACGACCGAGTCTGAACCCGTTTGCTGCAACTACGAAAAACAACCGGCGGAAACAGAACAGAAGAGTCGCCACCGAACGTTATTTATCCCGACGCAGGGAAAGGAAATGATCGAAGAAAACCTGAAGAAGGGAAAGATATGGTCATCGTAACCATAGTTCGGGTTCGGGAGTCGGTTACGCGAGGGGAAGGTATTAGCACCCCCTCGCGTCCATCGTACTTCATGGGATCCACGCTTGTTGTCTAATCAAAGAGTGAGTTATCCAAAGCCTACTGCTAAACGGAAGGAAAGGAAAAAATGAAAATAGACTCGCAAGGATCATCGCAATCCTATGCCTACATATCTTCATGGACGAATGAAGAATCAGAGTCGACATAGTTTGACGGACTACGCACTAAAAGGGGCGGTTGCTAGCCAAGACATCGCCGTCTTGTGCCTATGTATCCTCGATCGGACGAGAAAGAGGAAATCAGAGTGGTCGTAGTTCGACATACGAGTCGATGAGTGTTTTTTAAGAGCGACCCGCTCTTTTCTGAAAATGATTTGAAACCCAGCAATACTGAAGGATAAAAAACGATTTGAACTTGGTTTGTGTTTTTTAGACAGAAGTGGATTGAAGTTAGTTTGAAACACGCATTGCACTAAAGTTTATGACATATGGGCGAATGCGTCGCATGGTCGCCCCCAACAGGACGTATGCTAAACACTCTAGAAAAGTGAAGGGAGGCCCCTCATTCTTCATTTCTCATGTACTTAAGGCTCGTGGCGCACAATGCTCGTTGCATTTATTAAGTGTTTTGGACTTGTTTTTTAGATGAGAAGAGAAGACTCAAGAATTGAAAAGAAAACAACTAAGGGATCTCCATCCTAGAAGTTATCATACAATGGTGGTCTTATAGTTAAGGTTTAAAAGGGACTATCCTAATTGTTATCATGCATGGATTAGCTCCAAATGCCTATCCTACTCCAAGCTTAATCAAAAATTAAGTTGGACTAGGGACTCCTAAGGGAACATGCAAAAGCAAACCAAAACCAAGAAAATAAACCAAAAACAGCAGCTACAACAGCGCTCTTGCAATGCACAGCAATAGAATCCAGCAAATACACCCAAATAGCATTTAACAGCACATGAATTCAGCACATAACAGGTGTAAAAGGCAGCAGGCAGTATGAATGCATAATGGACAGCATGTTAAAATCCAGAACAGCAGGTGTGAAAAGTCAGGCAACATGTGTACACGAACACTTAAGCAATACAACGCGCAAGCAACAATTGCAAATGAACATGCATAGCAAGGCAATCAAGCATAGAGATTGCAATCATCAAGAATGAGCAGCAATAGTCATGTTAGCAATTCAAGAATAGATAGGATCAACAAAGTTGCACAACTTAAGCATACACCTAAACATTATGCATAAGCAACATCGGAAGCAAACAAATGATCACGCATCACATGTCCAGCAATTTAAGCATCAATTAACAATCAACATGATTCAAATGTGTGTGCGGCATGTTTATCACATCAAGAAAGCAACACAACAATCATAGACGTTCATCAACGGAAAACCAAAAGTCGCGTGTCGAATAATCACAAGCATGCGATCACATATGAAGTAACAGCTCAAGAACGGTCCACATATATGCATTATATCAGTCCATGAAGATTAAATGTGGAAAGGAGTCAAAACACACTTGAAAACGCACAAAAATCACACCCTGCTCCAGTGTTAATCGATTAACCAATTATAGTTCAATTTGGTTAATCGATTAACAGCCCAAAAATAGCAAAATTACATTGGTTAATTGATTAACCAGTTTGAACTGTAATTGGTTAATCGATTAACCCTGTACTAGTAGCAGAAAAACAAGTTTGAAAAGTACTTTTTCAGCAGCAAAACATTTGTTCAAGCATCCAAATGATCAAGCAATCAAATATGCACGAAAATTACATTGAATTGCAACAATCAACCCTCAATTAGATCCAACAAACATCAACATCCGCAATCAAATTCAAGCAAATGGATCAAAACATGTTAACAATCATAGATCTACATTGTATGAGTTGAAATTAAGCTAAATCAAGAATAAATCTAAGAAAAACCAACCTACAAAGCTGAGAATTCCTTTGGTAAATGTTGCAGACGAAAATTGATGAATCAAAGCAAGAAATCCAGAGATCTATGAAGCTCTAGCAAGAAAACTTGAAGATCCAAGCAAGAAAACTCCAAATAAGCAAGAGCTCTTCCAAAAGTGATTCCGACAACTTAATCCAAGATCCAAATGAACTGCAACACCAGAATTGAACCAAGAATGATGCTGCAATGAAGGTCTAGCTCAAGAATTCAGAAATTACAATGTGCAATTTGTGAAACTTTTGGTAATGGAGCTCTTGTGAGGGTTTGGGAATGAGCAAAAAGTTGAGAGAATTGAAGTGAGATGTGTAGAAAATTCAAAAAAAAAATGAGTGAGTTAGAGTGAATGAGTGAGGTTTGGAGCAATTTGATTTAAATAACCCCTAGGTTAGGGATCAAAATGTGGTTTGGAGTGTGGGTTAGTGTTTGGAATGTAAATTAGGAGTGGAATTAGGAATGGAAATGTTTGAAAATTGGAGGGAATTTGAATTAATTTGAAAATAAATCAAATTGGAACCACTTCTAGATCCTTCTACTGGTGTGGAAAATTGAATTGATGATTGAAATTGAGACCCCAAGCTGCAGCGCTGAAAAAATGAAGTATTTGGGCAAATTTTGCCTTGGTTAATCGATTAACCATTTTTAGAACAAAATGTGTTAATCGATTAACACAAGGGAAACTTGAATTTTGGCGCCTTTTGGAGTGAATCTTGGAAAAACACTTGTTTCCACCTGTTCTGAGTCCCGTTAGGCCTCTGAAACTTATCACTCGATATTGCCACTGAATCATGCCTGAAATATGATGTGAATTTCTTTCCGCACTTGAAATAATCTGCTGCAACAATAACTGTCTAGTGCTGAACCGCTGAATAGAAGAAAATGTCGGAGCTTCTGATACTCAAATCATACAGTGAGCAAAATAAATGCTCGAAAAGACTTTGAAAGTTGTCTGTTAAGCTTTGTACATTACTAAAATAACCTCGGAACTGATGACACCCTGAGCTGCTGGGAAATACCTTGATCCCACGTCTCATAATCGATGCTATGATATGATGCAAAATGAAATGAAACATAAACCAGTTAGAAGTAGAAACAAGAGAGCAAATTTTGGGGTGCTACAGCTGCCTCTATTCAATCGGCTTAAATTTGAAGGTATGGAGAGTGACGCTCCTCATACATTCCTGGTAAAAGGGGATTGAATACCAAAAGAACCACACAAATTTGCAACCTGCAAAGGGAGGGACGACTCCGCTGGAGAACAAGTAAAAAGAGGTATATAACCAATAAACACGGACGGGTGCCAAAAATCAATACGGATGAGTATTGATGAAACTGAAACAAACACGGCGAGTGATGGAGATTTGAAAACAAACACGGACGAGCGTTGACTGCGCTGGGGATAAACACAGACGAGTATCGAAAGAGCGCGACGCATTGAAGAGGTTAAAATTAACACGGACGGGTGTCTAAGACCAATACGGACGACATATTAAAGAAAATGAAACAACACGGACGAATGTTGAAAGAAACAGATTTAAACACTGACGAGTGTTGAAAGAACACGGACGAGTGTCTAAGATCAATACGGAGGAAGTATTGAGGAAAAAGAATTCAAACACGGACGAGTGTTGAAAGAACACAGACGAGTGTCTAAAATCAATACGAACGAAGTATTGAGGAAAAGGGTTCAAACACGGACGAGTGTTGAAAGAACACTGATGATTGTCTAAAATCAATAGGACGAAGTATAGAGGAACAGGATTCAAACACGGACGAGTGTCGAAAGAACACGGACGAGTGTCTAAAATCAATATGAACGAAGTATTGAGGAACATGATTCAAACACGGACGAGTGTTGAAAGAACACGGACGAGTGTCTAAAATTAATACGGACGAAGTATATAGGAACAGGATTCAAACATGGACGAGTGTTGAAAGAACACGAACGAGTGTCTAAAATCAATACAGACGAAGTATTGAGGAACAGGATTCAAACACGGACGGGTGTTGAAAGAACACGGACGAGTGTCTAAAATCAATACGAATGAAGTATTGAGGAACAAGATTCAAACATGGACAAGTGTTAAAAGAACACGGACGAGTGTCTAAAATCAATACAGAAGAAGTATTGAGGAACATGATTCAAACACGGACGAGTGTTGAAAGAACACAGACAAGTGTCTAAAGTCAATACGGACAAAGTATTGAGGAAAAGGGTTCAAACACGGACGAGTGTTAAAAGAACAGACTGATACAGGACTAACGCTAAACAACCCTGGGGGGATAATTCAATAAACCGCCTAGACGAAGGGGTGAAAAGAAAAGAAACCACAGACTAACGACCCTGACAGACAACTCTACAGAGTGATACCAGATAGTCACTCTGGATGACCAAATCCATTGCTTGGGGAATAAAGTTGAATGATATCTCCTGAGTTACTATGCTTTCTGCTGGGGAAACGCCTGGCAAAGGTGAACTCAAACCTGGCTTATGCTTCGAATGCGTATGTTTGAATTTTCCTATGGCGTAATGCTCCATACGAAATGGAAATGCTACGCTTTTGGAGGATGCAATGCAAATGATGCTTATGTTATGCAAAAGAGACACCACAGCAAAATAAACGCTGAAAATGAAGGCAACTCCACCGGGAATGACAAACTAAATTGTCTCCGAGGTCACAAACCCTGCTGAGGAAAATCACACTGAACGATTTTCTTGATTAACAACCTCTGCCGAAGATGAAAACCAAAGAGAACTTCCCATCTGCTGGAGATCACGAATAACACCTGCTGAAGATAAAACCTAAAGCATGATGCCGAAAAGTGTCAATAACCATTGGACTTGGAATCTACTGGGGTTGTCAACTACTGTTGATCTACCTGTCAAGAGAATCATTACCAAATTCTGCTTGGGGAGAGGAGTCAGTAATACCCAACCTACCGGGGATATCATTGAACTTATCCTGCTGCTGGAGAAATGACTTTACCATGTCGGGGATAAAACATATCGTTGCCGACGAGACTATACTTCTTGATCTGATGAGGGCAGTAGATACCACGACTTTGTGGAGAAAAATAAAAAAATCTCCGCCTGGAAAAGATTTCCAACAAGTCTTTTGCCGGAGATGCAACATTGTTCTGTCTGGTACAAGTGACTTCTGAATACTCGCTGAGGAGTAATAAACCAATCTGACTGGGGGGAAACGACCCTCTTCACTCTTGCTGGGGAGAGCATACTCTGCTGAGGATGATAAAACTTCAATGTTGGGGAGAGAAACTCTATTGGGGAGAAACAATCCTACTACCCAGCAAACATACCACAACAACAGAATATCCTATATATATGCAAACTGGCCACCTCAGTTACCATCCACAATATCCATCGCTTGAGAAATTTCCATTATTTTCGATATGCTATGCAAAGCTTAACGTTTTTACATGCAATGTTTATCAAAAATATTGGACGTTTTTGCAAGCAAACAGTAAAAGTAAAAACTAAAATGGAAAGCTCTTTGAGTGAAATGAAAACTTTATTGAATGAATCAACCTGTAAATAGGCATTTACAATTGGAAGCAATTCCTGAAAAGAGGTAATTGCACAAAAATGTAAAGAAAATACACATGTCGGAAATGTGGGAACATATATCCACCATGCTTTGATTCAGTTATGACTCATATGCCTTGCTCATCCACAGATGCTTCGACTTTCGAAGAGACTGACTGGATTGATTCCTTTCCTTCAAAATTTCCAAGTGTCAAAAGTGCTCATAGATCGAACGTAGACCGCGGCCTCTCGCTTTCAAATCCCTAACTTTTTCCTGGATCGCCCTTTCGGGTTTTCAATCCACCGGGATACCCATTTTTGCCAAAGTTGCCTTTTTAGGTTTTCAACTTTGCGGATTTATTCTTTTCTTTTCTTCTTTAATTTTTGCCCGAACCTTTTCTTTTTATGGTTCGCCGGGATGCCCTTTTTTTTCCTGGACTTTTCTTTTTATGTCCAGCGGGTCTCTTTTTATGCGAAGTATTTTTTGACTGTGTATGCGTTCACAGGAGATGTAAAATCTTCGTCATCCATAGTCGAAAGTAATAAGGCTCCACCAGAGAAAACCTCTCTTACTACATATGGCCCTTCGTAGTTTGGAGTCTACTTGCCCTTGTGATCTGTCTGAAGAGGAAGGATGCTTTTCAAAACCAACTCACCTGTCTGAAAACACTGAGGATGCACTTTATGATCAAAGGCCTTTTTCATCCTGCTTTGATACAGCTGGCCATGTGCAATGGCTTCCAATCTTTTCTCCTCAATAAAGTTCAATTGATCCAACCTAGAATGTACCCATTCGGTTTCATCAAGCTTTACATCTACCAGAATTCTTAAAGATGGAATCTCAACCTCTAATGGTAAGACTGCTTCCATACCATACACCAGTGAGAAAGGGGTTGCCCCGGTCGGTGTACGTACCGAAGTATGATAACCATGTAGAGCAAAAGGCAATATCTCATGCCAGTCTTTATACATTACCACCATTTTCTGCACAATCTTCTTGATATTCTTATTTGCTGCTTCCACAGCACCATTCATCTTCGGACGATATGGAGAAGAATTGTGATGTTCAATTTTAAAGCTCTAGCATAGCTCCTTCATCGTCTTGTTATTCAAATTTGAACCATTATAAGTAATGATTCTCCCCTGGACCCCATAATGACAGATGATGTCCTTCTTTATAAACTGAGTTACCACTTGTCTGGTGACGTTGGCAAACGAGGTTGCTTCCACCCACTTCGTGAAATAATCAATGGCAACCAAGATGAAACGATGCCCATTAGAAGCAGTCGGCTCAATCCTTCCAATTATGTCAATGCCCCACATGGCAAAGGGCCAAGGAGATGTCAATACATTCAGAAAAGTAGGCGGTACATGCACCTTATCAACATAAATCTGGCATTTCCTAGCGTATTTAAAATAATCGGACTCCATAGTCGTCCAGTAATACCCTGCCCTCAACAGTTTCTAGCCATAGCATGCCCATTGGAATGAGTACCGAAAGAACCCTCGTGAACCTCTTCCATCAACAGGTATGCCTAGTGTTCATCGACACAACGTAGCAAGACCATGTCGAAGTTCCTCTTGTACAACACGCCGTCTTTATTCAGAAAGAAGTTGCCTGCTAACCTCCTCAGAGTTTTCTTATCCTTGGTAGGCGCCCCAGCTGGGTACTCTTGATTCTTGAGAAAGCACTTGATGTCATGATACCAAGGCTTGCCATCCGATACTTCTTCGACCGCAAACACAAAAGTCGGTATGTAAAGGCGCATGATTTTGATTGACGGAACTTCATTCCACCGATTCACCTTGTACATGGAAGCCAACGTTGCCAGCGCATCGGCCATCTGATTCTCAGCCCGGGGTACATGATGAAAGTCCACCCTATCAAAGAACGGTAACAACCTTCTGGCATAGTTCTTATAAGGCACCAAATTTTCCTGACGAGTCTCTCATTCTCCTTTGATCTGATTAATCACCAATGCAGAATCACCATACACATCAAGGTTCTTGATTCTCAAATCAATAGCTTCTTCCATCCCCATGATGCATGCTTCGTACTCTGCCTCGTTATTGGTGCATATGAACGTTAATCGGGCAATGAAGGGTATATGAGAACCCCTTGGAGTTGTAATGATTGCCCCGATTTCGTTACCATATGAATTAACGGCCCCATCAAAGACTAAGCTCCACTGAGATCCAACTTTAGGTCTTTCATCAGGCAAAGGCTCATCACAGTCTTTCATCTTCAGAAATATGATATGCTCATCCAAGAATTCAAACTTTATCGGTTGATAATCCTCGATCGGTTGTTGAGCAAGATATTCTGACAGAACACTTCCCTTAATGGCCTTCTGGGAAACATACTGAATATCATATTCTGTCAAAACCATCAGTCAACGGGCTATTCTCCCAGAAGTGCTTGCTTCTCAAACACATACTTAATTAGATCCATCTTTAAAATCAATAAGGTTGTGTGGTTTAACATATACTGCCTCAAACGGTTAGCTGCCCAAGCGAGTGCACAACATGTTTTTTCCAGCATAGAGTACCTCGACTCACAATCAGTGAACTTTTTGCTCAAGTAATAGATAGCATGTTCTTTCCTACCTGTCTCGTCGTGTTGACCGAGCACACACCCCATTGAATTCTCAAGAACCATAAGATACATAATCAACGGTCTTCCTGGCACTGGAGGCATAAGGATCGGAGGTTCCTGCAAATATTCTTTTATTTTATCGAATGCCTTTTGACAATTTTCATTCCACCTGACCTCTTGATCTTTTCTCAGTAATTTGATTATTGGTTCATACGTGACTGTAAGATGAGAGATGAATCTAGCAATGTAGTTCAATCTCCCTAAGAAACCACGAACCTCTTTTTCCGTTCTCGGTTCAGGAATTTCTTGTATGGCTTTTACTTTAGCTGGATCCACCTCGATACCCCTTTCGCTAACAATAAATCCCAGCAATTTACCAGATCTCACACCGAAGGTGCACTTGTTCAGATTCAACCTTAGTCTGAACTTCCTCAACCTTTCAAACAGCTTCTATAAATTCACCAAATGTTCTTCCTCCGTTTGTGACTTTGCAATCATATCATCAACATAAACTTCGATCTCTTTATGAATCATATCATGAAAGAGAGTCACCATCACCCGCTGATATGTTACCCCAGCATTCTTCAATCCAAAGGGCATTACCTTATAGCAAAATGTTCCCCACGTTGTTATGAACATCGTCTTCTCCATGTCCTCTTGGGCTATTTTGATTTAGTTATACACAGAGAAGCCATCCATGAAGGAAAATACGAAATACTGAGCGGTGTTGTCCACTAACACGTCAATGTGGGGAAGCGGGAAATCATCTTTTGGGCTTGCTCTATTCAAGTCTCGATAATCAACACACATCCTGACTTTCCGTCCTTCTTCGGTACAGGAACTATATTAGCAACCCACAGAGGATAATTCGTTACAGCAACAAAACCAACGTCTAACTGTTTCTGAACCTCTTCTTTGATTTTGACAGCCATGTCCGATTTTGTTCTCCTCAATTTTTGTTTAACCAGAGTACAACCCTCTTTAAGAGGCAATCGGTGTACAACAATATCCGTGTTAAGCCTAGGCATGTCTTGGTAAGACCAGGCGAAAATATCCACATACTCTCAAAGCATTTCAAACCAATCTACCCTTAACATTGTCTTCCAAGGCGGCCCCAATTCTTACCTCTTTTTTCACGTCCTTAGTGCCCAGATTAACAGTCTCAATGTCCTCCTGATGAGGTAGAATAATCCACTCCTCCTGTTTCAGTAGTCTGGCTAATTCTTCAGGCAAGTCACAATCTTTGTCAGCCTCTTCTTCGGCCTGATAAATAATATTGTCGAAGTCATATCGAGCCATAGCTGAATCATTATCGGTAGAATCTGAACAGATAAACCTGCATGATTGATGTTTTATGTTTATTATGAATGCAACAAACAAAAACACATTGCCATTTTACTTTGAATAAATGCAAAAAGTAAAAATAGAAAAACATGGATCAAAACATTTGAATGCGAAAAACGTCCTTTATTAATGATGAAATTGAAAGCAAAACATCATGGCCCTACAGAAAACCATCACTACGTCTTGGGCAGAACGTAGGACTTAACATATGCAGAAAGCAATAACAATTACTCTTTGCCGGTGACGTGAATGACTTCCTCAGTAAACCAGTTGCAGAACCCCTGGCCAGGAACACACGAACAGATCCATTTATCCATATCACAGTCACTGTCACCTTCATCATCCCCGACTGCGTTGATCCCGTTGAAAAAAACTCTGGCACTTGTAAACTGAATCGGACCACTGTACCTTTGAGGCTCTTGAGACAGTTTGGGTGGCTTGTATCCCAAACCATATGTATCCTTCTTCATCTGCACGTCTATCACCTGACCCCATTTCTGGGAATAACCAGCTTCTACCATTGTACGCGCATCCTTGAATGAAGACATTAAGACTTCAGGCTCATTAACCTCCAAAGCAGGCTCCTTAGAAATCAGGACAGCCTCAAAATCCTGACATAGAGTTTCATGTATTTCTCCATCTACCTCTACATACTTGAAAGTTGACAGGTGGCCCACCATTATATCCTCTTCGCCGCAAACTGTAACCACATGACCTTCCACCATATACTTCAACTTTTGGTGCAATGTTAGCGTAACTACCCCAGCGCCGTGGATCCAAGGGCGACCCAACAAACAACTATATGCAGGTTGAATATCCATGATGTAGAATGTAGTGTTGAAAACTTCTGGGTCAACCTTAATGAGTAACACGATCTCCCCGAACACAGACCTCTTCGACCCATCAAAGGCTCACACCACCAAATCACTTGGCGTGCAGATCAGACCTCGTGTATCCAACTTTATTAGGGCTTTCTTTGGCAACACATTCAATGAAGACCCTGTATCGACCAATACGTGGGACATCAAAGAACCTCTGCATTCCAAAGAAATATGTAAATCATTATTGTGGTTCCTCCCTGCCGGAGTCAAATCTAAATCTGTGAAGCCCAAACCATTTCCGGCGTTTACATGCGCTATAACCCCTTCTAGCTGATTTACGGAAATCTCCTGCGGCACATAAGCGGCATTTAAAATCCTCAATAAAGCATTTATGTGTGATTCTGAGCACAACAATAGCGACAGAATAGAGATCTTCGACGGTGTTTGATTGAGCTGATCTATGATCTTGTAATCGCTCTTTCTTATCAATCTCATGAATTCTTCTACATCTTCTGAAAAAGAGTTGTCAACCTGCCTTGGTACAAAGTCATTCACAACTGGTCCTTGTACAGAATCATCAACTAATTGTTTTCCCTTGTCCTGCCTTGAACTACCCACTTGGTCATTAGATGGAGAATCCTTGTGATAGCTCCAGCTTCAACAGTATTTTTGATTCCTGAACCCATAACGGACAACTCTATCAGCTCCTGCTTCTTCCCATTACAGAACACCTCGGCCCCGTAATTCCATGGAACGGCCTTGGTACTCTCATAAGGTATTGGTCCTGGGACAGTGATGATAATCGGCGCTGGTCTTGCCGGCGCTGATATATTAATTATTTTGTATGGAATAGATATGGCGGCAATGTCATCCCCCTCATCAACAACCTTCCTCTGACTGTTAACTCGATCAAACTATAATTGTCTGTCATCCATTAATCTTTGAATACCTGTCTTCAGATCGCAACAACCCTCGGGCTGCAACAAACATTCATGACACTCATCTGAACATCCAGGAAACACTCCACCTTTTAACAGTCTTCCTTTGACCACCAACAAAGGAGTTTTCAGCTCGTTTACATCTATTATCAAATCTAATGGCTCTCCATTTTCTACAGCATTGACCCTTGCCCCACCATGATTTGGCATAGGGTTTTGAATAACATTCGGAGTATCATTGGTGAAGTTTATGGCTTTCGAATCCACCAAATCCTGCACTTTGTGGTGAAAAGCTCTACATCTCTCAATTGTATGCCTCGGGGCACCAGAATTAAAATTCTTAGTGTGCATTAGCGTCATAGCCCAGTGGTAGCTTCCCAGTAGGTGGGGCTAAAGTACGGAGCTCAACTAAGCGTAACTGTAGCAAATGTTGCAGCAACTGGGCATAGGGCATAGGTGGAGGATCAAGATGCCTTTCAGCCCTCCTCTGCCTATTTTGATACTGGTTAGGAACATTACTCTGTTGCTGAGGCACAGCCGGGATGGCCACAGAAGCAACCTGTTGGGTATAGTTCTGACGAGCCTTGCCCTTCTGCCGATTCAAAGAAACTGAATTTGCATCGCCTTCTCTCCTTCCCCCATATGACTTCTTATGTCCTCCAGTTGAGGATCCACTGTTAGTTGCTATCTTTCTAGATTTAATACCGCTTTTAACATGTTCACCAGCTAAAACCAAGTCTGAGAACCCAGTAGATAAACAACCTACCAACCTTTCATAGTACGACCCCTGAATAATGGCCATGAACATGTCAATCAATTCTCTCTCCACCATACGAGGTTGAACCCTGGCAGCCAACTCACCCCACCTCTAGGCGTACTCTTTGAAGCTTTCGTTGTTCTTTTGTGAAAGGCTCTGTAGTTGCATACGGTTAGGAGCCATATCTGTGTTATACTGATAGTTTTAACAAATGCCTCAGCCAATTCACGCCAACTGCGGATACGACCCCTTTCAAGTTGCACGTACCATTCCAGGGATGCCCTAGCCAGGCTATCTTGGAAGAAATGTATTAACGGCTTCTCGTCCTCTGAGTAGGCAGACATCTTCCAGTAATAGGCCCTAATGTGAGTCTTAGGGCATGTGGTTCAAGTATATTTGTCAAAGGTAGGCACCTTGAACTTAAGAAGGACCTTCACACCAGGAACCAATCCCAAATCATCCATATCCAGACCCAACGAGTTCTGACTCTCGTAAGCCCTTATCCTTTCCTCAATCATCTTGAACTTTTTGTCAGCGTCATACGGGTGGCCAGTATCCCCACCTTGCATAGAAAAAACATCATCTTGTTGATCTTCCATCCAGTGATGGCCACCAGTGTGATGCACTGCGCACGCACTGTTACCACCTCCAACCATTGCAGGGACCTCCACAACTGCTCCTCCGCCTGGAGGAATAATAACAGTAGGGGTAGGAACACCTCCGCCCAGAGGAACAACATGGACACCACCATTAGCACCTCCACCCGGAGGAACAACATGAGTAGGAATACCCCCATGAGCAATGCCTTCTTCGTCAACTCGTGCTATCAAGGGCTGAACAAGAGTCCTTAACTGCTCTTGGCCTTGGGCTACGTTTTGCATCATGTCTATGAATTGGTTCATGCGGTTGCGGAATTCCTGGAGCTCATCTTGAACTTGATCCATAACTCTTCGTTTATTGCTGCGAGTAGCGTAGCGGTGAATGCAAGATTCTGCAATCCTGTTGACAAAACATTAGGCAGAGATAAGGAAACCAAACAGAAACACATGTTATGCATATGAGTATGAAAATGCAAATGCAAATGACATGTTTGAGTATTCACAGGGCGATCCACCCCTTGATTCCAGTTTAATTATAAGCATCAAGACGGAACTGAATACCAAAAATATCCGCTCATATATTAGAAAACCGAAGAATAATCATCTATCAATACATACAGCCCAAAATAAAGAAAGATGCCTGAATACAATAATCAGGGATCCCAACCAATAAGCCTGGCGGTGATCAAATACAACAGAAAATAAATACTAAGGCATATCATCAAAGTCCACCATGGTCTTTTCCAATTTTCTCGCGCCTCACACCAAGTTTGCACCTCTTTGAAGAGCTTTCTTGTATCGGGATGTTTCGGCTTCTCGATTAATTAGGATCCCCACCTCTTGGTTTCTTCACCTCAGCTCGAATCTTAAGCTCTTCTATGGCTAATAAGGCTTCATTAAGTCACTCTTCGGTTGTTTGCCTCTGAAATATCTCTGTTCTGACTTCTTCCTCTTTATTTCTAAGTTTCACCTTTAACTTCTCAATTTGATCTAGAAACTTGTATTCTTGGACTGAAGCACGCCATAAACGCTTCTCAAATCTTGGCCTACCCGTTGCCTGACTGTGATATCTTCAGCTAAATCTCTCTCCTTCTTGGTCAGCAGTTCTGTCTTCACCTTAGCAGTGTAGATAGCTTTGCTTCGATCATGCTCCAACCGACTGATCTCTCTCTTCAATTAATCATTTTCCTTACGCAACTCTTCTTTCTCAGCCCACAGCTTGTTATATTTTTCCATCTCAATCGTAGTGGGTTGTTCAATCATCAGCGAGTATGAAGGCGGCTCTATGGAGAAAGGCAGGAGCTTCTCCTCTACTCAATTTTGTATCCACTCTTCATATGGAGGAAAGGTTCTGCAGTTGCTCTTTCCAAAAGAAGTTTTCCCCTTCTTATGAACATTTTCCCAAGCATTTACAGCTCTCTTCAGCAAATCTGGGTTAGCTTCCCCATTGAAAAATAGGGATTCTCGAACGTCATCCTCTTTCGGTGGTCCTCTCAAGGCGTACCCGAATTTCCTGACGGCAAGAATAGGGTTATAATTGACTACCCCTTTTCTTCCTATCAAAGGCACGTTCAGGAAATTTCCACAACTGATGACGATCTCGAAACAGAACAGAAGAGTCGCCACCGGACGTTATTTATCTCGACGCAGCGAAAGGAAACGATCAAAGAAAACCTGAAGAAGGGAAAGACATGGTCATCGCAACCATAGTCCGGGTTCGGGAGTCGGTTACGCGAGGGGAAGGTATTAGCACCCCCTCACGTCCATCGTACTCGATGGGATCCACACTTGTTGTTTAATCAAAGGGTGAGTTATCTAAAGCCTACTGCTAAACGGAAAGGGAAAAATCGAAAACAGACTCACAAGGATCATCGCAATCCTATGCCTACGTATCTTCGTGGACGAACGAAGAATCAGAGTCGATGTAGTTCGACGGACTACGCACTAAAAGGGTCGGTTGCTCGCCAAGAGATCGTTGTCTTGTGCCTACGTATCCTCGATTGGACGAGAAAGAGGAAATCAGAGCGATCGTAGTTCGACATACGAGTCGATGAGTGTTTTTTAGGAGCGATGCGCTCTTTTCTGAAAATTATTTGAAACCCAACAATCTCAAAGGATAAAAAACGATTTGAACTTGGTTTGTGTTTTTTAGAAAGAAGTGGATTGAAGTTAGTTTGAAACTTGCATTGCACTAAAGTCTATGACATAGGAGCGAATGCATCGTATGGTCGCCCCCAACAGGACGTATGCTAAACACTCTAGAAAAGTGAAGGGAGACCTCTTATTCTTCATTTACCATGTACTTAAGGCTCGTGACGCACAATGCTCGTTGCATTTATTAAGTGTTTTGGACTTGTTTTTGAGATGAGATGAGAAGACTCAAGAGTTGAAAAAGAAACAACTAAGGGGTCTCCATCCTAGAAGTTATCATGCAATGGTGGCCATATAGTTGAGGTTTAAAAGGGACTATCCTAATTGTTATCATGCATGGATTAGCTCCTAATGTCTATCCTACTCCAAGCTGAATCAAAAATTAAGTTGGACTAGGGACTCCTAAGGGAACATGCAAAAGCAAACCAAAACCAAGAAAATAAACCAAAAACAGCAGCTACAACAGCACCCCTGCAATGCACAACTACAGAATCGAGCAAATACACCCAAATAGCATTTAACAACACTCGAATTCAGCACATAACAGGTGTAAAAGGCAGCAAGCAGCATGAAGGTATAATTGACAGCATGTTAAAATCCAGAACAGCAGGTGTGAAAAGTCAGGCAGCATGTGTACACGAACACTTAAGCAATACAACGCGCAAGCAACAATTTCAAATGAACATGCATAGCAAGGCAAATCAAGCATAGAGATTGCAATCATCAAGAATGAGCAGCAATAGTCATGTTAGCAATTCAAGAATAGATAGGATCATCAAAGTTGCACAACTTAAGCATACATCTAAACATCATGCATAAGCAACATCGGAAGCAAACAAATGATCACGCATCACATGTCCAGCAAGTTAAGCATCAATTAACAATCAACATGATTCAAATGTGTGTGCAACATGTTTATCACATCAAGAAAGCAACACAACAATTATAGACGCTCATCAACGGAAAATCAAAAGTTGCGTGTCGAATAATCACAAGCATGCGATCACATATGAAGTAACAGCTCAAGAACGGTCCATATATATGCATTGTATCAGTCCATGAAGATTAAATGTGGAAAGGAGTCAAAACACACTTGAAAACGCACAAAAATCACACCCTGCTCCAGTGTTAATCGATTAACCAATTACAGTTCAATTTGGTTAATCGATTAATAGCCCAAAAACAGCAAAATTACATTGGTTAATCGATTAACCAGTTTGAAATGTAATTGGTTAATCGATTAACTCTATACTAGTAGCAAAAAAACAAGTTTGAAAAGCACTTTTTTAGCAGCAAAACATTTGTTCAAGCATCCAAATGATCAAGCAATCAAATATGCACGAAAATTACATTGAATTGCAATAATCAAACCTCAATTAGATCCAACAAACATCAACATCCACAATCAAATTCAAGCAAATGGATCAAAACATGTTAACAATCATGGATCTACATTGTATGAGTTGAAATTAAGCTAAATCAAGAATAAATCTTAGAAAAACTAACCTACAAAGCTGAGAATTGCTTTGGTAAGTGTTGCAAACGAAAATTGATGAATCAAAGCAAGAAATCCAGAGATTTATGAAGCTTTAGCAAGAAAACTTGAAGATCCAAGCAAAAAAACTCCAAATAAGCAAAAGCTCTTCCAAAAGTGATTTCGACAACTTAATCCAAGATCCAAATGAACTACAACACCAGAATTGAACCAAGACAGATGTTGCAATGAAGGTCTAGCTCAAGAATTCACAGACTGCAATGTGCAATTTGTGAAGCTTTTGGTAATGGAGCTCTTGTGAGGATTTGGGAATGAGAAAAAAGTTAAGAGAATTGAAGTGAGATGTGTAGAAAATTCAAAAAAAAAAAGAGTGAGAGTTAGAGTGAATGAGTGAGGTTTGGAACAATTTGATTTAAATAACCCCTAGGTTAGGGATCAAAATGTGGTTTGGAGTGTGGGTTAGTGTTTGGAATGGAAATTAGGAGTGGAATTAGGAATGGAAATGTTTGAATATTGGAGGGAATTTGAATTAATTGGAAAATAAATCAAATTGGAACCACTTCTAGATCCTTCTACTAGTGTGAAAAATTGAATTGATGATTGAAATTGAGACCCCAAGTTGCAGCGCTGAAAAAATGAAGTGTTTGGGCAAATTTTGCCTTGGTTAATCGATTAACCATTTTTAGTACAAAAAGTCTTAATCGATTAACACAAGGGAAATTTGAATTTTGGCGCCTTTTGGAGGGAATCTTGGAAAAACACCTGTTTTCACCTGTTCTGAGTCTCGTTAGGCCTCTGAAACTTGTCACTTGATATTGCCACTGAATCATGCCTGAAATATGCTGTGAATTTCTTTCCGCACTTGAAATAATCTGCTGAAACAATAATTGTCTAGTGCTGAACCGCTGAATAAAAGAAAATGTCGGAGCTTCTGATACTCAATTCATACAGTGAGCAAAATAAATGCTCGAAAAGACTTTGAAAGGTGTCTGTTAAGCTTTGCACAATGCAGAAATAACCTCAGAACTGATGACACCCTGAGCTGTTGGGAAATACCTTGATCCCACGTCTCAGAACCGATGCTATGATATAATGCAAAATGAAATGAAACATAAGCCAGTTAGAAGTAGAAACAAGAGGGCAAATTTTGGGGTGATACACCGTTAAAATGGAAGAGGCTTTAAGTGATCCAAAGTGGATTTGTGCTATGAAGGAGAAGCTAGAAAATATTGAGAAGAAAAATATTTGTGAGTTGGTTGATCTACTCAACGGGAAGAAGCCAATTGGTGTGAGATGGGTGTTCAAAGTGAAGGCAAATGCCAATGGTGAAATAATCAAGCATAAGGCTTGATTAGTTGCAAAGGTATTCTTTGCACTGGTTGCTAGGATTGAAATCATAAGGCTAGTTATTAGTATTGTGAATAACAACAATTGGCTCATCTACCAAATGGACGTCAAATCTGTGTTTTTGAACAGACTGCTTGAATAAGAGGTGTATGTAGAACAACCTTCTAGTTTTGTTGTGAGAAATCAAGAGCTAAAGTTCTACAAGTTAAATAAAGCGTTATATGGTTTGAAGTAAGCTCCAAGATCTTGGAAAAAAAAGAATAGATGGTTTCCAAAAGGAGGTTGGCTTCAAGAAATGTGTATTCGAGCATGGAGTGTATGTGAAGACAGATACAAGTGAATGAGTGATTATCCGTTTTCTATATGTAGACGACTTATTGATAACTTGCAGTAATAAAAAATTCATTTCTAAGTTCAAGAGTGAACTTATGAAAGAATTTGAGATGACGGGCCTTGGCATCATGACATACATTTTTGGTATTGAGTTTCACAAGTACAAAAGGGGACCACTCATGCACCAAAGAAGGTATGCGCTTAAGATATTGAAGAAGTTTGAAATGGAGCATTGTAATGTTATCACTATTTCGGCTGAACCGAGGTTATGGTTTTCGTAGAATGAGGATGAGAAGGATGTTTATCCAACTCAGTATATGAGGCTGATTGGATCCTTGCTTTATTTGTGCAATATGCAACCGGACTTGGCGTTTAGTATCGGTATTTTGAGTATATTCATAGGGAGACCGAAGGTGTCTCACTTGGTAGCACTCAAGAGGATCATAAGATATGTCAAAGGTTCTGTTGGCTGCGGAATTCTCTTCCCCACATCGGATATGGGAAGAAAATGCAATTTTCTCAATTTTATCGATTCCAATTGTTGCGGAGATAAATATGATTGAAAGTCTACAACTGGATACATCTTTATGTTCAGTGGAACACCAATCGCATGGCGTTTGAAGAAGGAACTGGTAGTTTCACTCTTATCTTGTGAGACCGAGTACATTGCTCATTCTTATGTGTGTGTCAAGTTGTGTGGCTAATGAATCTATTGGAGAAGCTGGGCAACAATGAGGGTGAGGCTGTTACACTTCTGGTCTGGTTGATAATGTTTTCACGATTAATCTTGCTAAGAACCCAATTGCACGTAGGAGGAGCAAGCATATTGAGATGGGGTTTCAATACTTAAGGGAACTTGTTAGTAAAGGAAAGTTAATATTGAAATATTGTAGAAGTGAAGACCGAGTGGCTGATTTGTTGACTAAGGGAGTCACAAATTAGGGGTGTTCGCGGTTCGGTTTGGATAGGTTTTGAAACAAAATATCATTCGATCCAAAGGTAAATTTACTCGCGGTTTAGTTCGGTTTTGGATGATTGATTGAAAAATCTGATCTGATCCAATACAATTTAATGTGGTTTAATTTAGTTAATACAAATAAATAATAAGTTTGACATAATATATAATATACTAAATCAAAAGTTAATATTACAAGATGAAAATAATAAAAATAAATAGATTGAATCAAACTAATAAATATTATTTAAAAAAATAAGTATCATCTAATAACACAACATATATACTAATAAAAAATAAATAAGTATAAAAAATATATATATGCAGTTTGGTTTGGTTTGGATCGATTTTGAAAAATCAATCCAAAATCCGATCCGAACTGTTCGGTTTTTACAAAATGACATCCAAATGCATCCAAAAAAAATCGGTTTTTTTGGTTTTCGTTTTTTTTGGATCGGTTTGCAGTTTTTATTTGGATTGGTTTGGATATGAACACCCATATCATAAATGATGTGTTCAAGAGGTTGAAGATGAACATGGGCATGGAATCCTTAGAATACTTGGATTAAGGTGGTGTGCTAAAAGTATTTTTGGTAATTCAAGTGTTGTAAGTGATTAACACGGGGTGTAACCAGTTACAGCAATGCAAAAGTCACTTCTGAGCTGAAGAAACAAAGAAAAATTCATAGGTGTAACCAGTTAGTCTCTGCACATATTCGGTTACCACTAAAAGGTGAATTAATTTTGTGTTAGTTGTAACCAGTTACCGATTTTGTATAACTGTTTACAGACCCGAGATTTCTATTCTTTCAGTTATGCAATCTGTGAATTTTGTCTTAATGACTTTTGTATTGTTTGTATAAATGTCTTTAAGGCATCTTCATCTTTGTTGATGAAAATATTCTCACCCTCAATTATCTCTCTCTCTCTCAATTTCCTCTCTCCCTCTCCACACTCTAAATTTCTCCATTATTTCCAAATTCCAACATTATTTCCAACAATTAATAATCTACTCAAGTGAGATTTTAATCAATTGGAGTCAAAATTCCATCAAATAAACATATTAAAATAATTAACAAATTTTAGGATTAATTGAAATAATTAAAATACACACAATCAAAATAATGAATTATTTGTGCTAAAATTGTATTTGTATGATACCAAATAAAGAAAAAGAAAACAATTCTTATAAATTGTTCTAGATTGGACTAAGTCCAAATATGTTTCGAGGGGTTTACTTTTCGCACCCTTAGTAGTACTCATCCATCTTAATAAAAAAATCAATGATGTTCTTAAAATTCAAAACTTAACCTCTGGACGCATCAAAAAGGCAACCACAATCAAGTATCAAACCAAGGCCAGAATAGAGCAGAAAAAAATATGGAGGTTAATGTTCGTATTTTTTTACGAAGGTTAATGTCTGTATTTTATACGGATGTAAAGTTCCAAACATGTTTGATTTATATAACGTGTTAGACCTTCCCTCTTCCTTCTTTATTTCAGAAATTTCACTCAAAACCCAAAATAGATCTCGTGAGCAAACTCCATTTCAATCATTTTTCAAGCTTTCTTGCTAATTATTTTGCATTGCATTCAAGCCTAGCACATCCCTTAACATCTAATCCACTCAAATCAATCTAGATCTTTTTTTGGTTTGTGATTAATGCATTAACTAAATAGGTTGTGTATGGTTCATTAGGTTGTTTTTAAAAGCATAATGGATTAACTTTTGATGCATTAATTTAGATTACTTTTCAAGTTTAGAGTGTAGGGGGTTTGTCTATTCATTTTTTACGTTTTTTTGGTCTTCTGTCGGGTACATAAGTTAACTTTCAGATTTTCTTGTTATGCATTGTTTGTTTGATTATGTCTTTTCTGCCTCCTGGGTTTAAATTATTTGAATATGATATGATTTCACTGGTTAATTAAAGGTAAAATTTCTCACAACCAAGAACGATAGAGACATGGTAGAGTGGATCATCATGCTTCTGTTCGGCGGGAAAAATCTAAACCCTCTTGTCTAAACATTGATGCCACTTCATTTGATGAGGGAGCATCTTCTTCTAGAGTTCACGTGTCTCCGGCATAGTCCTCCCAGAGACATGATTCCTTTACTGCTACCCTAGAAGTCCAACATGTTGCTATTATTTTTTATATGTTTTTAGGAGGCCCCTCAAACACCTCATTATTTTGTATGTATGCAGACCATGCTGCTAGGAACATGTGGGGTGGAGAGGTAAAATAAATTTGTATTAATATTATATACATATTTGTTATAAGATTTGAATTTTCTAGCGTTAATGTTTTTTACAACATTGTGATTCGTTAAAATGTATCAACCATAATAGGAAGATTGCAAAGTTGTCGCAACCTCATAGAGCATGGTGTCAAGATGTCATTTGGCTATCTGGGTTGCAATATTTATACATGACTGGGTATACTTTTATTAATTATGGTTTGTTTTCTCCTTTCATCAAGAGATGGCACTCAGTGACTTCTTCATTCTATCTTCTGATCGGTGAGATGTTCATCACACTTGAGAATGTTTATCCTTACTATATCTTCAGATCAGGGGAAGATTATTAAACTACTCCAGACTCACTAGACCTGAGATACTGGAGATGATGGTGTAATATTTGAGAGCAGACTCAGGTGATGCCCGACAGTAGATAGATGACACCATATGATGTCATGCCAGATTTGGATTTTTGGAAAGATTGTACATATACCATATGAATGTGGTAGTTCAGGCTGATGGTGATGATGCACATGTAACACATCATAGATTATGTGCATTGAGGTTATACTTATTGTATTTGGTTGGCACGTCCATATTTTTAGACAAAGGTGCATACTATGTCGATGTCCTCTGCCTGAGATATTTCATTTACTTGGAGAGGATTCACAAGTACAACTATGGATCTCTTGTTTGGTTTACCTTTACTCCAAGTTAGGTGAATTTTTTTTATGAAAGACTAGACATATGACAGCAAGCAACACACTATTTTTGTTAATATATTTGCACCTTTAATATTACTAATATTTCATAACACTTGCGCAACATCGTTACTAATATTTCATCTAAACTATTTTTAGACATGGATCCTCCAGCACTTTCCACGTCTCTTTAACTGGGCATATGTGGATGACTACGACAAGGCTTTGCCACGTGCTTACTCCATCATCCCTCTTAAAGGGAATCAGGTAACCGAGTCGTGTCGAGTTTATCTTGACTGCATCATGAAAGATGTATAAACTTCACTTCATACGACGATCACCATAAGACATTCCCATTCGATGAGATATCCTTATACTCCATAAGGTTGGCTTGTGGGTCACGACAGATGTATCTACATCTCTCTGAGTGAGTCATTTTCTAGTTCGAGTATCTGCAGGTTATTCCTAGAGCTCCCAACGTTGTTTCTCCTCCCACACTCCACCGCAGAGATTTTGATGAGATATTTGCGGTGTACCATGATCATTTGGTCTTATAGGATATACATAGTGTGTTAGCTCCTCAGTTATGGAGTGTACTGCATACGGGTACATCTAATAGTTTTTTAAAGTGTCACATTCTTACATGAGACCGGAGCAGGCCTTGGTGGCCATAATGTTGTTGTACTTCTGATTTGTTGGGTATTGTGACTATTAGGCGAGTGGGCATGGAGGCAGGAGAGTTTCAAGAAGGCACTTTTGGGGGAGCCATGGTATCCTTAATTAGAAATTCGTCCTCGAATTTAAAGATTACCTGAAAAGATGAGGGTAAACATCTCGCATCTCTGATTCTAGTTCCCAAGTTGCATCACCCGGATGCGTTGCATCCCACTGAACCTTCACAAGAGGAATCTCTTTATTCCTCAGTACCTTAGTTTCTCTCTCAGTGATACGGCTCGGTTGAGGTTCAAACGTCAAATTTGCTTTTATCTCTATTGTATCTGGTAGAATTGGCTGAAGAGGGTCTGGAACAAACTTCCGGAGCTGAGACACATGAAAAACATCATGCATTTCTGACAGAGAAGGCGGTAAGGCTAATCTGTAAGCTACTTCGCCAATCCTTTCAAGAACTTGATACGGTCCCACATGTCTCAGACTTAACTTCCGCGACTTAAACGGTCCTTTCAACCTTAATCTCGGAGTAACTTTCAAAAACACGTGATCACCTTCATCAAACTCTAAAGGTCTCCTACGGTTATCCATATAACTCTTCTGACGATTTTGTGCTTGTTTAACTTTATCTCAAATCATTATAATCTTTTCCGTAGTCTCTTGGATAATCTCGAGTCCCAAAATTCTATCTTCGCCAACTTCCGCCCAACACAAAGGCGTCCTACATTTCCTTCCATACAATGCTTCGTAAGGAGCCATACCTATACTTGCATGATAACTATTGTTGTATGAAAACTCAATCAACGGTAAAAGTTCTATCCAATTTCCTCCACTTTCGAGTACACAAGCCCTTAACATATCTTCCATTGTTTGTATCGTCCGTTCCGTCTGACCATCCGCTTGCAGATGATTCGACATACTCAAACACAACTTTGTTCCCATAGCTTGTTGAAAAGCTCTCCAAAATCTTGAAGTAAACTTTGGATCTCTATCCGAAACAATACTAGAGGAAATACCGTGCAACCTCACAATTTTCGAAATAAACAACCTTGCAAGATTACTTGCCTTATAAGTAGTCTTTGCGGCTAAGAAATGCGCAGATTTCGTCAACCGATCCACAATCACCCAAATATAATCATAACCACCTTGTGCACGGGGTAATCCTGCTGCAAAGTCCATAGAAATACTATCCCACTTCCACACTGGAATTTCTAACGGTTGTAACAAGCCACCCGGTCTTTGGTGTTCAATATTTACTTGTTGGCATACCACACACTTCGATACATACACCGCAATATCTCTTTTCATACCGGACCACCAATCGTACCTCTTTAAGTCTTGATACATCTTCGAAGAACCAGGATGTATAGTAAAAGCACTCTTATGCGCTTCTTCCAAAATTCTTCTTTTTAACACCGCATCATCCGGAACACAAATCCTTTGGTTAAATAAAATAATTCCATCGGTAGCCCGCACGAAACCCGGTTGAACTAACACTTCTTGTAACTTCTCATCCAACACTTGCCCGTGTTGAATTTCCTCTCTAAGAGTATAATTAACATTCAAATTTCCCATAATCACACCATTAGGAGTCCAAACAAATTGAAGATTAAGATCACGAAACTTTTCCAATAAAGCATACTCTAACATTATCAACTCGGCATTATGCAACACTTTCCGGCTTAATGCATCCGCCACTTTATTCGCTTTACCCGGATGGTACTTTAGTTCCAAGTAATAATCCTTCAAATACTCCATCCATCTCCTTTGACGCATGTTCAACTCCTTTTGGTCAAATAGATACTTCAAACTCTTGTGGTCGCTGAACATCTCAAAACGTACTCCATATAAATAGTGACGCCACACTTTCAATGTAAAAACAACCGCCGCCAATTCCAAATCATGCGTCAGATAATTCTTCTCGTGAACCTTTAATTGTCGATAAGCTTAAGCTACCACGTGACTCTCTTGCATTAATACACCTCCTAATCCCATCTTTGATGAATCACAAAATACCTCATACGATTTGCTAGGATCAGGAATGATCAAAACAGGAGCAGCCATCAATCTTTCCTTTAAACTTATAAAACTTCGTTCACAAGCCGAATCCCACTCATAAGGACAATCCTTTCGAGTAAGTTTAGTCCTTGGTAAGGCCAATTGGGAAAAGCCCTTGATAAACCTTCTATAATAACCTGTCAGTCCCAAGAAACTTCTAACTTCGGAAACATTCTTTGGTCTCTCCCAATTAATCACTGCTTCCACTTTTGATGGACCTACCGCCACACCTCCTTGAGATATGACATGACCAAGAAAACTAACCTCCGACATCCAAAACTCACACTTGCTTAGCTTGGCAAAAAGTTGTCTCTCTTGTAAGATCGATAAAACGATTCTTAAATGCTCTTCGTGTTCTTGAGAAGTACGAGAATAAATAAGAATGTCATCAATGAAGATTACTACAAATTGGTCCAAGTAAGCTTGAAATATCCGATTCATATAATCCATAAAAACTGCCAGAGCATTCTTCACACCGAACGACATCACTAAGAATTCATAATGGCCATAACGGGTTCTAAACGCGGTCTTTGATACATCTGAACTCTTCACACGAATTTGATGATAAACCGACCGTAAATCAATCTTCGAGAACACACAGGCTCCTTTCAATTGATCTAACAGGTCGTCTATCCTTGGTAATGGGTACTTGTTCTTGATGGTGACTTTATTCAACTGCCGATAATCAATACATAACCGCATTCCACCATCTTTCTTCTTTACTAACAACACTGGGGCTCCCCAGGGCGAAACACTGGGTCGAACAAAGTGCTTAGCCATTAACTCTTCCAATTGATCCTTCAATTCTCTTAACTCAAGTGGTGCCATCCGATACGGAGAAACGGATATAGGAGTCGTTCCGGGTATCAGGTCAATAGAGAATTCCACTTCCCTCTCTGGAGGAAGAGAAGTGATGTTCTCGGGGAAAACTTTGAAAAACTCACAGACTACAGGAATACTCAGAACTTGGAGGTTGCTACTCTCATTCTTAGTTAGAACCAAAAGAACAGATTTTTCCTTCTCAAATAAGAAATTTATCATTCCAATCGTACCTTCTAAAATAGTTGTTAACACATCCTTCGGAGTAGCTTCAACGGATGGAATGATGATTAGCTTTTCTTCACAACCAATAAATACCGAATTAGCAGAAAGCCAATCCATTCCCAAAACAGCATCTACTTTCTTAAGTGGCAAAGAAATCAGATCAATCTGAAAACTCTCCCATCCACAGATAAAACACAATTTTCACACATTAAAGGTGTTTCAACCATCTCGTCCATGGCAATAGTAACCACCATGGGTGGAGACAACGGAATAGCTTGCAACCCAAGTCGCTTCACACATTGCATTGACACAAAAGAGTGTGTTGCTCCACAATCAAATAATACAAAACAAGGATTCCCATTAAAGAAACACGTACCAGCAATCAAGGAGTTGTCACCCTTGGTATTCCTTGCATCCAACGTATAAACTCGACCGGTACTCTTTCCTTGCGTCTGGTTCCTACTCTGAGGACAATCCCTCGCCATATGACCCACTTTCTGACACTGATAGCACCTCATTCCTTCAAAACCACATCTACCATGATAATTCTTGCCACAAGTACGACACATGGGAGGCACACTAGTCCTAGAATTCTGAACATGCTTCCCTTTGAAAACTTGTTGTCTAGGCCTAAACTATTGATTTGATCTCCCACGATCATTCTGATTCGACCTATTCAAATCCCCTTCTGCTTGAACTTTCTTCAGGCTGTTCTCCGCCAGATAACATTGTCTTAGCAACTCAACGTAAGTAGTGAACTCTCTTTGAGACACACTATGAGAAATCTCAGCTTTTAATCCAAAAAGAAATTGGTCAACTTTTCACCTCCCATCCAGAGCATACATGGCTTGCCTAGAATAAGCAGCCATGATCTCAAATTTTTCAGTATAAGCAGCCACAGTCAAATTACCTTGTCTCAATTGTTGGAAATCAAATTCTTTCTGGGTCCTTAAGGAACTAGGGAAATAATTATCCATAAAAGTAATCTTAAATTGCTCCCAGACCTTAGGCACCTCTTGGATAGTCATTAGGGCCGAGGCACTCTCCCACCACCTCATGGAAGGACCCTTCAACGAGTGAGAAGCGAACACCACCTTGTTCTCTTCACTACAATGGACTATCAGGAAAATTCTCTCCATGCTAGCTATCCATTCATGAGCTTTCACAGGATCTAATCCGCCATAAAATTCTGGAGGATTAGGGGGTCAGATATACTCAGTAGTTAACTTTTTCTTTGTATTTTGATAATCAGTATTTTGGTTTGTATTTTGTGAACAATGTATTGTTTGGATTTTGACTTAATATATGATATTTTGATTGAATTACATAAGGGTATGGTTTAATTGAATAATAATTATGTATATTTTGTATAAATGGCTTAAAATATAAGCTTTATTAAAATATGTCCAATTTATAACAAAAATACTATCTAAGGAGATTTCCTGTCATGAGGGTTAATACAGAACTTAATTTTCATAATATCCACTAAGTTGTGCCTCATATTTCAAATGATCTAAAAGCTTTTGTGCAAAACCACGATCACATTGAAGCCATTTTTATGTAAGCTAGAGCTACAGACTTGCGATTTCTAGCAATAATTTCTTGATATATGAACAAATACTCAAATTGGTTTTTTTAATAAAAGATTAAAAAAAACATTTTCAACATTAAGAGATTCTAATGATTATGTGACTCTAAATGGAAAAGCCAAGTACTCTCAAGTTGGAATCCTAATCAAAGAATCATATCTTGATTAAAAGCTTTGATCAAAAAAGTAATTACAAGTGAGAATCACTTATTTGCTTCTCATGCACCTAACAAGAACCTCTACAAATTTTCTATACATATGTTGCTTCATATACATTCTTTGCACTTTCTTTCTTCCATTCATTCCCATTTTCTCTCTTGCAAATCTGTTTTCAAGTAAAAACCTTAGATTTTTTGCAAGAACATCATTCCCTTTACGTCCAATAGGATGATGAAGACCACTCACACCATGCTCCACAATCTCCTTTGTTCCTCCAGCATCTGTTCCTAACACCTACACTCCAAAAGATCAAATAGAATCGAGAAATGTCAATATCCGTTTTTTAACCATGTTACTGGTGCGAAATATACACTGACTCTGACTCTGACAATGTTTCAAAGGATAAAGTCATACCGGAAGACCAAATGCCATTGCTTCGATTGTCACGCGTCCAAAGGTTTCTCCCAATCCCTATTCATCATTTAAGCAAGTAAAAAATTTTCAATAAGCACTTATCATACAATAGCTTGCACTACAAGTTACCTCTTACCTGAGAGTTTATGACATAAACATCAGCAGAAGAGTAAAGTGAGGCAACATGTGTAGTAGCCGGAGTCCACAAAACATTCTTCGACAAATTCGAATGTTGCGACAAGAAACTTGCGATACTCTTAACATATTTCACCTTGTTACTCTTTGATCCAACAGAACCAATCAAAATTTTCAAAGATTGTTTCATTTTTCCGTTGTTCGACATTGGCAACAATTTTCTAATATGATGCCTTCTATCCCAAGTAACTTCCGATGAATTTTGCGATGATTCTTTTTCTACGATTTTGTTTGCTGATTCGAGAAACAGTAGCTGACCCTTTCCAGGATTGATGCTACTTAGAGATATCACAAGCATATCGTTATCGTTCAAACCGATTTCTCTTCGGACCGATTCGCGTAATAGCTTCCTCTTCTCGTCGATTTTCGTGGAAGCGCTCGAGGAATGAATACCGGCTGCGAAGGCAAGTTTGTCGTTAACAGACAGTGGAACAATTGCAGGCTGGAATCTGAGTCTCAGGCTTTCTTCGTCACACCATTTTCGCCATTTCTTGGATTGTGATTCGGAAAGAAAAATCAGCATCTTCACTTTGTTCAAGACGTGTTTTGATCGATCGAAGTACTCTCGTCGATTTTCCATAATCCACCAAACAATATGATTCGCAGCAGCAGGAAAATGCTCAATATATTGTTCTGTAAACATACAAGACAAAGTTGTATAAAACGCGAAAATAAGAGCTTTTGTAAAAAAGTACTTATTTATAAGCACTTATCATATAAGTCATTTAAAAACTTAAAGAAAAAGTCCAAAAAAAACAAGAAAGCTTAACCAATCTATTCATACCAATCCATGAAGAACAAACAGCTGATCCAGCAATGACAAGATCAGCATTCATTGCAGCTTTGAAGCTATGATCAGCTTTATCATCAACCACCTTAATTCTCCTCCTAATAAGCTCTTCCATCAAACCACCTTTTTTACTAAGAACAACAGCCGAAACATTCGCTTCGCATCTCATCAACTCACTTGCCAATTCCATCATCGAAAGTGGCGCACCAGTCATCGAAAGCTCATGAAATATCAACACAAATCTCTTCGAAAAAACTGCTTTTGCAAAATCACTTTTCTTGTCACATTTTCCACAACACTTCTCATTATTATTACTACTCAATTTCAATATCCTATCCTCTAATAACCCAAATGGACCCACAAGAGAAAACCTCTCTAACTCCTTTTCAACTTTCAATTTTCTCTTCTGCTTATCTTTAACCTCACTTCTCAAAGATCTTCTACTTTTCCTTTTCCTTGAACTACTTTTACCCTTTTCTTCTTTCTTGGCCAAAACAACAACTTTTTCATTATGATCAAATAAAGAACTCTTTTTGACAACAAAATCTTGATGATTACTAAGATGCAAATCAAACCCTTTAATTTCTTGTTGTTTATCATAATCATCCCACTTAGATTGAACAAAAAAACCAAGATAAGCCCAAAAGGTAATCAAGATAAGCCATAATACTAACCGGTTGCTTCCATTCCAAGAAAGGGGTGCATTGTTACTACCTTTGATTTCTCGTCTTCGAAATGAAGGAGAATGTTGTTGAATTAATCTTGATGATGAAGAATGAAGTTGAAGATCTCCTCTATTGTTGTTGCACTCATCCATTTAAAGAAATTCTTGATGCTATCTTGATGAATGAATTTACAATGTTTTTTTCACTATGAATGAATGAAAGAGAAAGAGATATAGCTTGGTGGGTCAACTAAAACAATTTGTTAAGATTTTAGGTGAAAAAAGAGAGATTAAAGTATTTCAAGAATTGTAAAGACTTTGATGTTAGTTGAAATGTAGCATCATAGATGACATGTAGGAATATATTTGTACATGACATGACATTGATAGTTTTTTTGTGTTTTTTTCTTTTTCTTTTATAAGACTGTTCTATTATTGATTCATCTGTTCTTTTATTGTTGATTGTTTGAATTTAGTAATTGATTATATAATTTGAATACATATTTATTTGAATATGTATTGATTAATAATAAATAAATAAAAAGTATTAAAAAAAACATTTTGTTATGATAATTTTGTAATAAAACATTATGTTAAGAAAGAAAATGTAGATATAATTTTGAAGATGTTTCATTTTCACAAAAGTACATATTGACAGTGAAATCTATCACCAACAATAATCAACTTTTATTTCGTGGATTCGATTATATAGATCAATATTTTTTATATTTAAATCAATAATCTCGAAAAAAAATTTAATATTATTTCTTATAATTTTTTTTAATTTTCTTATACTTCTAATTGTTTGACTTTATGTCATTTGATCTATTCTTCTTATCACAAAATTTACCGGTATTCTCTCTACAAACTCAAATTACATAAGTTTATTTCACCATTTTATTTACTCTAGAGATTACTCCAACACTCTCTAGTATTGTCATTTTTAAACTTATCATGTTTATGTTGGATTTAGATTAATAACGATTAATCAAAATATACATGCTCAAGAAATTATAATATATAATTTAGACGGGGAAATCAAGCATGTATAAAATTAAAGGATCGATAAATTGATTTTAGAAATACCTGGATCCATTGAGGAAAAATTCCTTTGACGGTAATCCTAAACCCAGAAGTTGATGGCTTTTGTGGTTCTTTCTCAACCGGTACTCCTTATGCCTCGAATTCTCTTCAGATGGGGAGAAGAGATAATTTGTTTGTTGTACGGTATATTGGGGATCATAGCCTATATATAGTGTGATGGCCAATTAGGGTTCTCATTATTTTCAAATGGGTCATTCTGACATCCATTCATATTTGAGTCCTGGTCTTACCGGACCAGAAAGTGATCAACAGCCAGCAACACGTCGTGAGCTCCTAGTTCGCCGGTGGTGGAGAAGAGGAGGGGGTGTACCTGCAAGGCATTCCGATGCTAAAGTAAGTTTCAGCGAGAGAGAAAGCAAGTACAGAAAAAAATGTGAGAATAGAATACCTGACCCTCTAGTGAAAGAGAGTATTTATAATGTGCTCCAAGCACTGGGTCAACGGTTATTTGCATTGGGTTAAATCATTAGCCCCAATACGAATAACTTTCAGGATCTATGTGGCGTAGGGAAGACCAGCATGTGGTCTTCGTCCTGGGTCAACTGCCCCGTGAATTTCGGAAGGTGGAGGACATGTTATTTCACTCGCAGGTAGTTGGCTGATAACGTGTCCCCGCGTGAGGGACACGTGGAGACCGTGGGAGAGACGCGTGAGTGTTCCCCGTGCGATTTGGTGAATTGGCCCTTCATTGGACCCTTCCCGACGAGGAGCTGGGTTGGGTCGTGCCTGACGATGGGGCAGCCTCTGGCCCAGCCCAGAACAAGTCCAAACCCAATTATTTAATTAATTAATTAATTCATAAATTGTGAGATTTAGGTCGAACTCATGCTGTGTCGAAGGAGAAGCTTTCATGTGTATTTCGACAGGAGACAAGCATGCAGTCGAAGCTTGTTCATATGCTGATGCCTTATTGTTACATACTATAGTCGAAGTCTGTTCTAGTATGTATGTAGTGTCGAAAATGTTATTCTGTAGAATTGGGCCCTGTGTTAAGGATCCAATTGTTTAGGTTTCTTGGGCTGCAAGTTACCTAGTTAGTCTATAAATAGGCTAGTACTCTCAGTTTGTTGAGTGTGGCAAATTGTGATATTCACTTGTAATCATTTGTGACTTTAATGAGAAAGTGAATAGTAAACAGAATTTATATTTGCCCAATCCTTGTTGTCTTCTTCTTCTTCTTGTGTTTTCTTTCTTGGTTTTCCGTTAACCCTTGTTTGGTTCTTGATCATCAAGAAATCGTTTTATACTTTGCTTAAAGATATCGTTTTTCCACAACAAATTGGTGCGTGAGCGTGGAGAAGATGTCTTTAACAAAGTATGAGATTGAAAAGTTCACCGGAGTGAACGATTTCGGTCTGTGGCGCTTGAAGATGAAAGCCCTACTGGTGCAGCAGGGATGTTTGGAAGCATTGAAGGGAATGGCAGCCATGGATGCTGCGTTGACGGAAAGAGAAAAGAGGGCAATGATCGAGAAAACACACAGCGCGATATTGTTGAGCCTTGGTGATAAGGTTCTACGGCAGGTATCAAAAAAGACGACGGCGTCGGGATTTTGGGTGAAGCTTGAAAGCTTGTACATGACCAAATCGTTGGTAAATCGTTTGTACCTGAAGCAAGCTTTGTATTCATTCAAGATGAGTGAAGACAAAGCTTTGGCTGAGCAGTTGGATATGTTCAACAAGTTGATTCTTGATCTTGAAAATATTGATGTGAAGATCGATGACGAAGATCAAGCGTTGTTGTTGTTGTGTGCTTTGCCCAGATCGCATGCTCACTTCAAAGAAACTCTCTTGTATGGAAGAGAGTTCCTGACCTTTGAAGAAGTTCAAGCAGCCTTGTATTCGAAGGACTTGAACGAAAGAAAGGAGCAGAAACCTTCATCACTTGGCGAAGGGTTGTCCGTGAAAGGAAGATCGTCGAAGAAAGATGGTAGGTTTGACAAGAAGAAAGAAAAGGTTTAGCAGAAGTCTTATGGTGGTGATATGTCTGGTATCAAATGTTATCACTGTAAGAAGAAGGGTCACACAAGAAAGGTGTGCCCTGAGCGCCTAAATAATCATGGAGGTAAGGACAATGGGAATGCAGCTATTGTGCAAGATGGTTATGAATCATCTGATGTCCTTGTGGTGTCGAGCAGCAACTCTTGCGAAGAGTGGATTATGGATTCTGGATGTACTTAGCATATGACTCTAAACAAGAATGTGTTTGAAGAATTGTGTGATCAAGATGGTGGATCAGTGCTACTGGGGAACAATAAAGCTTGTAAGATTGCAGGTATTGGATCTGTTAGATTCAAGCTCCATGATGAGTCAATAAAGTTATTGACTGGGGTTAGGTATGTACCTGACCTTAAGAGAAATTTAATTTCTCTTGGTGAATTCGACAAGAAAGGATATGTCTTCAAAGGAGAACAAGGTATCCTGAAAGTCATGAAAGGGTCGAAGGAAGTCTTGAGAGGCGTGAAAAACCAAGGCTTGTATACCCTTGAGGCTGAGGTTGTAAGTGGTTCGACAAATGTTGTATCCACGAAACCTGTGTCGAAGACAGATTTATGGCACATGAGATTGGGCCATGTCAGCAAAAGAGGCCTGGTCGAATTGGGGAAGCAGAAACTGCTAGGAGGTGACAAAGTCGAAAAGCTGGAGTTTTGTGAATCTTGTGTATTTGGTAAATCCTGTAGGGCGAAGTTCAACAAAGGCAAGCAAAGAACACATGGATCCCTTGATTACATTCATGCTGATCTTTAGGGGACTGCAAGGAACCCTTCACACTCAGGTGCAAGGTATTTTTTATCCATTGTTGATGACTATTCCAGAAAGTTATGGGTATTCATTCAGAAGACGAAGGATGAAACTTTTGAGAATTTCAAAAGTTGGAAGGTTTTGGTCGAAACTCAAACTGACAGAAAGGTTAAGAGGTTGAGAACCAACAATGGCCTTGAGTTCTGCAATGAAGCGTTCGACAGTTACTGTGTTGAGTCTGGGATTGCAAGGCATAAGACTGTAGCAGGTACTCCTCAACAAAATGGCTTAGCTGAGAGATTCAATCGAATAATCCTTGAAAGAGTTAGATGCATGTTGGTTAGTGCTGGATTGAAGAAGGTGTTCTGGGCAGAGGTTGTTTCGACATCATCCTATCTGATAAATAGATGTCCCTCGACTGCGCTGGGAATGAAGACACCTGAAGAAGTTTGGTCGAATCATCCACCGGATCTCGATAAACTGAGAGTATTTGGTTGTTTAGCCTATGCTCACATTAGGCAAGACAAGGTCGAACCTAGAGCTCTGAGATGCATGTTCCTTGGATATCCTGAGGGAGTCAAAGGTTATAGGTTGTGGTGCCTAGAACCAGGTCACAGAAGATGTATCACAAGTCATGATGTAGTTTTCAATAAGGTCGAAATGGCTTTCAAGAAAACTGGTGATGTTGGTCGAAGTGCAGAAATCTCTGAAGAGGAGCTGGAACAGGTAGAGATGCCGGTTGAGGTGGAGCATAGTGATGCTGAAGTGCATAGCCCTGATGAAGTCGAAGAGCAAGATGCTGAAGAGGCTGAGAAAACTGTCGATGACTACCTATTGGCAAGAGATAGGTCGAGAAGAGTCATCAAGCCACCTCAGAGACTTGGTTATGCAATCTTATAGCGTGTGATTTAATCTCTGCAAGTGAGGTACTTGATGAAGAACCTAGAGATTACAAGGAAGCTATAAGGAGTCGAAACAAGACTGAATGGCGAAAAGCCGTGGATGACGAGATGAAATCTCTTCATGATAATAACACTTGGGAGCTGATTGAGAAACCTGCAGGAGCCAGGTTAGTCAGTTGTAAGTGGATTTTCAAGGTCAAGGAAGGAATCGAAAGAGTGATGTCGAAGCGCTTTAAGGCGAGGCTGGTTGCTAGGGGGTTCACTCAGAAAGAATGAGTCGACTTCAATGATGTGTTCTCACCTATTGTAAAGCATAGATCCATTCGAATGTTGTTGGCCATGGTGGCAAAGTTCGACTTGGAACTTGAGCAAATGGATGTGAAGACAGCATTTCTGTATGGTGATCTAGATGAAACGATCCTGATGCGTCAACCTGAAGGGTATGCAGAAAAGGGTAAAGAAGATTATGAGTGCAAGCTAAATAGGTCTTTGTATGGCCTGAAACAATCTCCTCGACAGTGGAACAGGAGATTCGACAAGTTCATGGCACACATTGGTTTCACTAGAAGTCAGTTCGATCATTGTGTTTACTTCAGATTTCGACCTGGAAACTCACTTGTTATGTTGATGCTGTATGTGGATGATATCCTCATAGCTAGCAACAGTGTTGAGGATGTAACGAAGGTGAAGGATGAACTCAGTAAGAAGTTCGAAATGAAGGATCTGGGAGCTGCAGCCAGGATTCTTGGGATTGACATCCGGAGAGATAGAAAGCAGTCGAAGTTGTGCTTATCTCAAGAGACATACCTAAGGAAGCTTCTCGACAGGTTTGGTATGTCGAATTCAAAGCCTGTTGTGACACCTACAATTCCTCAGTTTAAGCTTAGTACTACTCAAAGTCCGAGTACTGAAGCTGAAAGAATCTATATAAGTAGCATTCCATATGCTAGTGTAGTGGGTTCTTTGATGTATGTTATGGTATGTACGAGGCCAGAAATAGCATATGGGGTGAGACTTGTGAGCAGGTATATGGCCAATCCTGGAAAGGCACACTGACATGCTGTAAAGTGGATTCTCAAGTACATAAATGGGTCTCTGAAAAGAGTCTTGATTTATGGTGGAGCCTGTGATGGTGATAGTATAGTCGAAATTGAAGGATTTGTTGACTCTGATTATGCAGGTTGTATGGATTCCAGAAAGTCTATTTCTGGATATGTTTTCACAATGTTTGGCACAGCAAACAGTTGGAAAGCGACGCTTCAGAAGGTTGTTGCCTTATCAACCACTAAAGCTGAATATATTTCCCTCACTGAAGCTGTGAAAGAAGCATTGTGGCTTGAAGGTTTTGCAAAGGAGCTAAAACTTTAAGGTCGAAGTATCACTGTTAAATGTGATAGTCAAAGTGCAATACACTTGTCGAAGAATTCATCCTATCATGAGCGAACTAAGCACATTGATGTGAGGCTGCACTTCGTCAGAGAGATAATCGAGCGTGGTGAAGTCCATGTGCTGAAGGTTTTGACTGAAGATAATGCTGCTGATATGATCACCAAAACGTTGCCAAGTTGCAAGTTCTTCCACTGTATGCAGTTGATAAAGCTGCATGATGAAAGCTAGTTGATTCTCTTGTTGTTGAGTTAGATCCAAGGTGGAGATTTGTGAGATTTGGGTCGAACTCATGTTGTGTCGAAGGAGAAGCTTTCATGTGTATTTCGACAGGAGGCAAGCATGCAGTCGAAGCTTGTTCACATGCTGATGCCTTATTGTTACATACTATAGTCGAAGTCTGTTATAGTATGTATGTAGTGTCGAAAATGTTATTCTGTCGAATTGGGCCTTGTGTTAAGGATCCAATTGTTTAGGTTTCTTGGGCTGCAAGTTACCTAGTTAGTCTATAAATAGGCTAGTACACTCAGTTTGTTGAGTGTGGCAAATTGTGATATTCACTTGTAATCATTTGTGACTTTAATGAGAAAGTGAATAGTAAACAGAATTTATATTTGCCCAATCCTTGTTGTCTTCTTCTTCTTCTTGTGTTTTCTTTCTTGGTTTTCCGTTAACCCTTGTTTGGTTCTTGATCATCAAGAAACCGTTTTATACTTTGCTTAAAGATATCGTTTTTCCATAACAAAAATAAAATCTAAATAGTTTTTTTAACATTATTTGATCACTTAATTATTTAAAGGAACTTTATTTAAAATAGCTAATATAATAAATAAATATATTTAACAACATAATTATTGGGATATTAATATATTATAAAGTTATTAAAATATTTCAACAGTTCAGTCTTACTACACGTTACAACATTGTCATCTCTTCTACATTTACTTTATTCGCGTAATGACTCGTAACAATAAAAAAATTTGTGTCATACAACATCGCAAATTTTACCGCATTTCGATAAAATTTTCCCTTCCGCTTGAGTGGTACATTTATGTCACATAAAACATATGAAACCCTCTTCCATTTCAGTCAATCAACTTGAATTCGATGATTTACATCTTCTATTTTTTTCATCATTTTGTATTACGGACCCAAGACATTTAAAATATGTAACTTGCGGGATGATACGGTCTTCAACTTTTACATTTATGATAGAAAAACTTCTTTTTTTGTTAAACATACATTCTATATATTACGTCTTACGTCTTGGATGTGTTCCATTAGTACAACACAATTTAACTGAAAAGGTAGGAGTTTATGGTTGAACCTTGATGCGAAGATATTGTAATAGGAAAATCGCCTCTTCCACCATGTGTCCACACACTAGTCGATAATTTTGCATACATATCTTAGATAACTCAAATATATGTGTGATCCTAACCTCTTTCTTCTTTAAGGTTTTCTACAAAATCTCTCTAGACACTCTATTATGCGCCATCTTCAAGTGAATAAAAATTAAGTGTAAGTCTTGGTGGTCCATCTCATATTGCTTCGTCACACGTCGTAGTAGATTGAACACTTCCATGGTCGACCTCTTATGCATAAAACCAGATTGATTCTTAGTGACTTGGTCTCTTTTCTTAGTATTTGTTCAATCACTTTTTTCCATAACTTTATAGTATGACTCATAAGTTTAATCTTTCTTGGTCTTATAGATATAAACTAAAGTACTTTTTCATTCATCTGAAATTTACTTTGACCTCATAATTTCATTAAAGAGTTTGGTGAGTCACTCAATACCTCTATCACCAAAAAAAATTCACACTTCAATAGGCATGTTGTACATGTTGTCTGGCCAACTGCCTTACTTTTACAAACTTTGTTTCAACGATTCTTTTGCCTCTTGTTTCTGAATCTGACAATAGTAATTATAATTTTGATTTTCTTCTCTAATGCCTAGTCTGCTAGTCCAATGAGATATCATATCTTTTATTAAATAAATTATTTCGTATTTCAGTTATCCTTTATTTCTTTTTTTCTGAATCAAGGTTTTGTCTTCTTCATCTTTAACACACTTCACTTGATCCAAATCTCTTATCTTTCTTTCTCTTCCTAAAGATTGACATAATCCCTAAAAAACATAGGTTTTTCCTTCACTCCCACCTTGTTCTCTTTCTGATACTTTTTTCGAGCTTTAATATTTTTACACGTAGACCGTTCTTTAAAATCTTTTTTTTTTACTCTAACTTTACTATGAAATTTTCATTCCACCACCACGATTATTTACCCCTAGATATAAAACCTATTGGTTTTCTCGATAATTCTTAAGCTACTTTTCTAATCTCTTGAATTATCTTATTTCACATATTATTTGCATTTCTTTGTGGTTATCTAAACTCTCCATCCAAGATCTTGTGTTGAAAACTTTCTTGTTTTTTACCCTTCATATATCACCATTTGATTTGTGATGCTTCCATGTGACTTCTTCTCTTTATTTTCTTTTTAATTCTTACATCCATAATCAATACTTTGGTGAATAATCGAGTTCTCTTTCGAAATAAGAAATAAATATATCTAAAAACATGTCACTCCACTCTTATATGTGTCAAGATATTTGTCTCTTTTCATAAATGTGGTATGTAAGATCAAAAACCAAAGAAAATTCTAAGATGGATTTACTCTCTCCATCAATTTCCTCGAGACTATATCTCCATGCACGCTCTCAAAACCTCTTATTATGTTTCTTACATGTCTATTTAGAACCCCTTCTAAAAAAAGTTTCTCTCATAAGATATAAGTAAACTTTCTAAATCCTCCCAAAATTTTACCTTAAGATAGTGTGTTAATCCAACCTTAAATCCATTAAGCACTAATAACATTAAAGGATTTTGTTCCATTACAAAATTTAAGATTATAATTCAATCTCCTACTCTATATATAATATCCTATCTCCTACTCTGCAAATAATCTCCTACTATTTTCCAAATCTCCAATATCCTTATTCTTCTCCTTGTCCACAATAATCCATATCCATTTTTCCTCCACACCCATTTTTCTTTCCAACTTTTCTAGTATATCAATGCTTGAATCAAAGTTGTATAATTTAAGATAGTGTTGATAACCTAATCAAAGTTGTATAATTCAAGATAGTGTTGATAACCTAACCCTCATTATTTGAAATAGTTGATCCATGGGTCAACGGGCTAATTTAGGTACTATATATAACAAAGCTAAAAATTAATATTGTTTTCAAAAATTGAAAGAGAAGTTAAAGAGATATATTGGATCTATTTCTTCCTCGTATTTATTAATCAAAATAAAAACAAAAATGGTTAGTTAGATTTCTTTTAATTTTAATAATAGACCTCAGAAATGTATTATCTAAGTTATAGCATTTCATCTCCAATGAGTGGAGTCTCTCATATCTTATTACTAAGTTAAAACAAATACAAATTTAAAAAATTTAAAAATATTTTCACAAAGTAAACAGATAATAAATTTCTCAATCATGAAATGACCTTTTTCTCACTCATGAAAACTCATACACTAGTGTTGGAGGACCTGATTTAGAGACAATTAAGCAGAGAAAAGACATTCCAGCAATATATATAACTAAATTCTGTTTTACATTATATATCAAACTATAATCATTTAACTATATATATATATCAAACTATAATCATTTAACTCTTAATATCAGTGACATGTGGTGCTCTACATATAAAGGTCTTTGAAGACAATATATGAAATAATTTGAAAACATTAATTCAATTAAACCAACCAAACTCAAAAAGAAAGAAAATTATACTAAACTTTTCTCACTTATGCTTATAGTTAACAGTACCAGTAAACTCACATCAACCAGCTACTATTAGTAAGAATATCATTCAATCACAAAGAATAGTAAGAATATCATTCAATCACAAAGAATAGTATATAACAGAAATCAAACTACAACTTATTAAATCACAATAGGTGAATTTTTTAACAAAAAACAATTGATGTTGAAAAGGAATTTTCAAAACGATGCATCGATTAAAATTGTCACAAAAGCTTATAATAGTGTCATCATAGAGATAAGCTTATAAAGTCTTGTAATCAAAGCACAATGTCAAAACCAAATGGAACAAGGTAACCATTTACATGAGAATGTTGTATCTCCATAATGAAATCAGCTGCTTCACAATCATTATCATTTTTTTTCTATATCCATAGTTCATCACGTGAAGCATGCCTATAGTTTCTCACAAGCTTCATTAGAAAATCAAACAAGCAAGAAAAACCTGAAAAAAGGCAAGAAATTGTATGTAAATTTACAAGGGGTACCAATTAACTGATCTCTATTCGAGAAAGACAACATACACTACACATCATGCAACACTTTTTATTGGTTGAAATTCATATAGCTAACATCGAAATTTGATAAAACCCACACGAAATAGATATTTTGCTGAAGTTCACAACCAATGTTGGAAAAGTGTGTTTTATGAATCATTGACACAAACAGAGGCATCTGACATGTCAACGAGATTGACAGATGGACAAGGGTAATAATTTTCAATAAAAAAAAATAGAAAGAGTTGTATGTTATCACATGTACAATTGTCGTGCCAGATGCATTTAATTCTAAACGTTTTGTTGCTAGAGTTAAAGAGTATGTTCGAAATCATTCTTACCGCACAATTAAACAAGCAACTACCACCCGTCAAACTGCAATAACGTCATGAATGCGGTACAGCATGAGCAGGTGTTGTATAACTGCAACAGGGGTGAAATTAGGGATAAGTGAAAGAAGGAAAAAGAAACAGATGTGTAAATCAAAGAAAAATCTATATGATAAACTGTTTGACAGTGAGGACTGAGGAACCTGTCGATTAGACAATGACTCGATAACTTTATCAAGAATGTAAGCTGTTCAGTTGTTACCTAAATTATCTTGAAATTTATTGCAGCCCAAAGTACTCCAGATGAAAAGCTGAAGAACAAGGGGCCTAGAGTAAGGCCTGCATAACAAAATTACAAAAACTCAGAAAATTGCAGCAATACAAAAATTAAAAACTATCAGTTATTAGTGTTTGGAAATGACAAACCTTTAACCGCTTATTTCAAACAAGTTGTATCCTATATAAAACTTCATTGACCAAAATTCATCTCTGAATATCTGTATAGAGAGCATAACCAACATTCATTGAAATGATTTAACAAATAAACAACCATGACAATAGCAACCAAGATGTGCGAAAAATGGTGATCTGTCAAAATTCCGCTAAGCAACAATGCTAGAGAGCTGCTAATGTGCCACAATATTTGTAATAAATAGAGTATCGCAAATAGTGATTTGTTCAAAATAGTAATAAGCATGCAAGAAAAATAAAAACTAAACTATTAGATGAAGATTTAGCAAGACAACTTGCCTGCGAGGTTTATTCTGTCGTTGTCCATACTCATCATTTACCAGATCTACAGAAAAATAAATCACAAATCACAATAATGTAGCCACCGGCAGAAGGTGAAACTATCAAAGGAAATGAAAATATATTTTACCAGATTTTTGTGGTGGCTTCAATTCATTATTAGCTTTATTCGCATTATTATCCTTGCTGCAAAGATTCGTCAACAAAAAGAAAACAAAGAATGATATCAAGAACCTAGTAACAAAATATTACAACAATGAAAATGAAATAGAGACAAATGATATATTTATGTTATAAAACTGAACCAACCTTGAAGTATCGATTGCAGAGGTTTGTCCTGGCTGTCGGCCATAAGCACCGTCAACAGCAAGGTATGGTGAACAGTATTGAGCCCCTAAGGCTCCTGCAGCACCAGCCAATACTGGTAGCCTAAACACAGATGGGAAAATTAGTAAGTTTGGACAAATGAAACTATAAGGATTTAGTATTTTTCTATTTTAAATTAAAGAATAACTCATAAGATATATCTGTACCATGTCATTTCTGATTTTCCTAAACCAAGTTGAGGATTAGCAACATATCCAGGGAATGCCATGCCAACAGCGGGTACTCCCATACCACCTGGATGCTGCCCCCCAAATTGCATTACTGCATCCCAACAAAACCAAATTAAAAATAGAAAAATCAATTACACGCGTAAAGGAAGAAAATAACTTAATTAGTCTTGTTCAACAACTATAAACACACAGAACACGGGTACATTAATGTAAATCAGAGCCTTAGAGCTAAATATAACAACAGGTAGGATTTGAGTTGAGTACTGCAGTGCCCCATTTGCATAACTGTATTTAGAAAAAAATCAAGGACCCAGACCTAAACCCAACCCAAGTATATTAGAACTTCAGAGTACATATACCCTTACATATGGGACACTATCAAAACTCGAACCTATTATCCATGTTTTCAATAACTTGAATATAGTCTTCCCTAATGCATCTAATACTTTAATTTAAAACCAGTACATACTTTTAGATATAAAAGCATTGTAAACAGAAACATTGAACTTAATTGAGATAGAAAATCACAAGCTTAGCCACTTTTTTTGACACCACACTCTTGAACACAATCTTTACAATTGGCTGCTTTTAAAAATAAAAATAAAAAATTGATTTAAGTATACATATTAGAACAGCAAATAATATTACTTATCATGCTCATTTCAAGATCAATCAAAGTATCCATATTAACAAGTTAACATCAAATAACATTACATGATTTAATTGGACAACAATGTTACAACTTAGAATCACAGTAGCAGAAAAAAACTTCATTCAAGCATCAGAAAGTTGTATTAAGCAGACAGGATCCAAAATTTCCATGACTTTTGAATAAAGATACATACCTGGCAAGAAGGTGGGGAAATTTGGATCTCCTTGACTGATGCCCATATTTCCAGCAGCCCCCATTACCTGTGCCCCGCCATAAACAAAAGGTCCCCTTCCAGCACCTTGGGGAGCTCCCCTTCCCTTCCCAACCAATGCTCCTTTGGCATTACCTGATTCTGAGGCCGCATCTGTTTCCCCAGAATCAAGTGAATTAATTGATGCAGCTCTTTTTGGAGGAGATGAAGACTGAGATCCACTACCAGGTCGATGGCCAGTCTGTGGGGCCGTAGCTTGCACAGACGTTGAAGTCCTCCCTGATGCAGAACTTCTCTGAATATCGTGCAGTTGAGTTTGAGAAACTTTATTTGCTTGGGTATGTGAGAGAGCAGGTGGGTAATTCATCTGTAATGGGATTGGTGCACCTCTCCCAGACCCAGCAGGCCTGGGAAAATGAGATTGAGAAGCATTGACACCAGAAGATCCAGGTGGTGCCAAATGAACATTGTTCAAAGGCTTTCCAACAGATGGGCCAACAGATGGGCCAACAGACTGGTCAATATAGAGCTTGTCCATGCTGATGGAATCAGCAACATTCTTTCCCCGATGAACTACATTGTTTTGTTGAACTTGAAAACCCCCATCCATAATAGGGTGAATGTTCCTGCTGGTGTTGCCAATTTGTACATCCCGTTTTGGTGCCAGATTAACTTCTTTGTTGGAAGAGCCCGACGGATAAAATGGTGGGGATGCATAGTTCAAATTGGAAGAAACATGTGAAACTTTCTTAGCAGGCATTGGGTCGGATTCTGCATTGGATGCTGTTACCGAAAATCTCTCTGAACTAACAAGTGAAGTTTTCTCCTGAGATTTCCCAGATCTTTGAAAACAAAACAAATCAAAACTTATAAGAATTCCTCAACATTGTGAGCATCATGTCACCAGAAAATTCTGTAAAATACATGTGGTACTTACTGTTTATTATGAACCTGAGGAGCTGGACCATTCCTTCTGTTAGTCGGTTCATACCTTCGTGGCCCTCTCCCTTTCACAACAACTTTAGGCGCCCGACTTTGACTGCGACTGCGGACGTCGTTATATTCTCTGTCATTTCTGTCATTAAATTCTCTCCTGTTTCCTCGAACATGTCCTCCACGATCAGTCCCACGAATTCTACCACGCCCTCGAAAATTACCCCTAGAAGGTCTCCTCCTCTAAATTTCATACACAGCATTAGAAAAGAGTCTTACAAAAATGCCAATTGAACTAATATGAATGTGTGACAGTGAAGCACTTTATAGATCATTACCTCGTTGAAGCCCCTATCCTGCACTGAAATTTCCTCAAATTTATCATGCCCCCATTTCTTATCATCTTTGGACTCCCACAACCTCCTTCCACCATGCATCCTCCTATCAAAGGTCCGAGAGTTAATCAGATAAGAAAAAAATAACATATAAAGTACAGACACAAACAAGACCCTGACTGACACTTGACATTGTTAGTAATCAGTGTTGTCGATGGCGAACCAAAATCCCACCATAGCAGCCGCTTTGCGGCGCTGTTATAGCTAAGTGAATTATCCGCAATATATGCCAATATTTACCGTTGCAGCTAGCCAAAAAAAACGCCATGTATATCCGCATGGCTCTGCTATTCGGTAACAGGACCGCTATTTGATAACACTGTTAATAATTTTTGAAATGGAGCAAATGAAGGTAACCAACCATATCATGTTGGGCACACTTTCAATCTATAGTGTTTGTGCTACATATAAAATATTCTATGACCATGTCTAAAACTAAGCTACAATATTCCAAGTCAAGGTAACCCTAAATCTACAATAATCTAAACAGATTCACTAAGGTACATTCGATAAAAAGCAATGTAATGAAAACAATACCTCTGGCGAGCACCAGAATTGTCCCTGAAACGGTCATCATGCATGTAAAAGGCACCAGCTGTGGGCACAGCAAATGGTTCATTCTCCTTTTTCTCCTCCAAATTAACCTCAGCAGAATCTTCTTCCAAAGCGGGTATAACCTCCCCATCAGATTCCTTAACCCCAATCACAGAACCCCCAACCCTACTCTCAACCTTCTCCTCATACTCCTCTTCAACTTCCTCATACTCTTCTTCTTCTTCAACCTCCTCATATTCTTCTTCCTCTTCTTCAACCTCCTCATCATCATAATCAGCCACACCGCCCTCACCATCAGAATCATCAGAACGAACCCTACCACGAAGATCCTCACTCTTAACTGAATCCTCTCTTTCCCCTTCTCCTTCTACGTCTTCCTCTTCATCATCATCACTAGCCTCACGCCTCCGCATTGTAAGAAGCGATCTCTTCGCCTCTTCAGGATCACTCTCGTAATCAACATCATCTTCAACAGAATTAGCCATAGCAACAAAAAAACCCGACAAAACCCCACCAAAAACCTAACCTTCCCCAACGAAATTCAACAGATAACCCAAAAAAAAAAACTAATCCACGAATTCCAAAACCCTTGAAAATCGAAACTCAATAAGCAAGGTTTCTTCAATCGATTCAAAACGAACGAATAAAAACCTAAAAAACTTGAATCGGAACCCTAATTGAAGAATGAAATTGAGCGGGGATTGGGATCTGAAACCCTAAATTGAGAAAAAAGAAAAGTTTTTGAGTTAAAATAGAAGATTACGTGTGAAGTAATTATCTGATTTTGTTAGGGGCAATTTGGGTAATTCAAGGTTTGGGATCTCGTGATTCGTCAACTCCTGGCACGTGACAGAGAGCCTCTCCTCTGGCTTTGGTGAAAACTGAAAAGAAAAAACAAAACAGCGGCATAAGTTGAGTGAATCTCAAATTTTTGATACGTGGAATAATATTGATGATCCATTATAAGATATTTATTAATTTTATAAAAAAAATCTTATAAATATATAAATTTGAATGAAATAAATTATTTTTAAAAATAGTCAAATAAATTTAATAAAATTTATGTTGAATAATATTTAAGTTTATATAAATTATGCTTAATTAGCTTCATTTTCTCTATTTTAACTTAATTATAAAATAATCATCTATTTTAAATTTAAACAATTTTAAAAATTTCATATATTTTTTTATTTAAAATTTATATAACATATAACATGTTACTTGTTAAATGTGACAAATCATCTTAAAAAATCTTTTGAAAAAATTTAAAGTAAAATATATAAATTAAATAAATAAACACGTAATAGATTTTTTCAGTGTTAAAAAGTGAGAATTGATCAAAAATGTTAGAATTTAAAATAGATGGATTAATTATATAAATCATGACAAATAAAAAATTAAAAATGTAATTCTATATTAATTATTTTAACAGACATAGTTTTGTTAAAAAAAATTATATATCTAATTTATATGTGAAAATGATATATGTTATAATATTTTATTTTATTTATAATTATTATTTTAAAAATTAAGTCTTTATTTGTTATTAATTCTTTACAAAACGTAAATTTGAGAAAGAGATTACTAATTTTTTGTAGATCAATTGTGATATTTGGGTTTTAATTTTTTTTTCTTTTCGAAAGTTTGATTTAAAGAAAGGTATATAAGTATATAGTTTGGCACTTAAAAAAATAAAAGACAAAAGTAAAAGAGATAAAGTTAGAGAAATCGCGCTAGAAATTTTGTTGATTTTGCCTTAAACCGCGCGGCTTACTCCAATTCCCAATAGTTTTTTTTTTAGATTTTCATTATCAATAATTTGAAAGTTTACACAAGTTCAACTCAACAACCTTCCTTACACCAATATTTTTATAAGGTTTAGTTTGCAATCTCCAAGTAAATTACAAATGCATAGGAGAACTAAGTTTTTGAATAAAAAATCACGCACAACACACAGATACACAACTCTCAAGATAAGTTTGTCACTATCTCAAAAATAAGAAACGTGTTCTGGACTATGCCAGCGCCTGCCCGCCAATCGGCCAGACCCAACCCAATGTCACACTAAGCAGCCCATTAAGGCCTAATCATCTCCCTCGTCGGGCACATCCAAATCCCATCATCGTCGAGCAGACACTACATAGCCCGGGGAGAGAATGAGCATCCTCCCCGCGTACTCCACGTGCTCCCCCCGCGGGGACACGTCATCGGGTAACTACCCACCTCCGAAAGAGTTGGTCAACCCACTTTTCGGAGATCTCAGGGCAGTTACTCCAGGGCAAAGACCACGTGTTGGTCTTCCCTACGCCACGTAAGCCCTAACAGTTATCTGCATTGGGCCTAGTGATCCAACCCAGTGCAGACGACCGTTGGCCCAGCGTTGGGGGCACAATATAAATACCCTCTTTCACTAGAGGGTCAGGTATTCTAATTTCTCACTCTCACTGCCTTTATGTACTTGCTTGCTTCGTTCCTGACTTTAGCATCGGAGTACGTTGTCGGTACACCCCCCGTCGTCTCACCACCACCGGAGTATCGGAGCTCACGACGTGCAGTTGGCCACCGATCCAATTCTGATCAGGTACGATCAATGGCGCCGTTTATGGGAACCTTTTGCTTTCCCATTTTTCCTCCCGTAAAACCAAAGCAACCTTCAATTTCTGACAATCATGGCCAGCCCTCGAACTGACGCCAACACTCCGGACACCACCTTCGCACCATTTAACAATGGAGACGACCACGATCCCAACGTGGTCGTTAACGTCGAAGAAGGCGGCCATAGGGATGGGTGTACCGTCCTCTGATGACGCGGCCTTCAATGCCGCCCAACAAGATGGTAACCCGACTGTCTACCAGCCGATCCCCGTGCCACCTAATGTTGATCCGAACATAATGGCTCTGTTTGCACTGATCAATCAGATCAACTTATTGATCTCTCAACAGAAGGTGCGGATAGGAGCGCTCGAAAGGGAGCGACAATAGCGCTCTCCCCCGCGGAGACATCGTCACCCCGTATCTCACAGTTCTTCTTCTCCCCCACGGAGGACATGACAAGACGACTTTCAGAGCCCTTCCCCCCAACCTGCGGGGCGTCGCGCACGTCTGGAACGACCTTAACCCGTGGTCACCCATAAGCGCAATCGATCCCCTCCTATGAAGGAACGATGTTCCCCTGTCCAAAAGAGGAGCAAGGCCGACGGATACGGCGAGAAGCTGAAGAGCCGACCAAGAAGTCCCCCCCGACGAAGCAGGCGCGGTCGTGGTGACCACTCCCCGTCAGAATCACCAGTTAGGAGTGACGAGGACGACCATCGTACCCCCACTGTCCAGGGAAATTATGGAGACCCCTTTGCCCGTCGGGATGGAGAAGCCTTCACCCTTGGCGACGTACGACGGCACCGCTGACCCAGAAGACCACGTCGAGAGTTTTGAGGCAATGCTCGACTACAAGAACGTTCGAGGAGCTATCAAGTGAAGGCTCTTCCCGACCACCCTCCGGAAGGGTGCCATGGCGTGGTACAAGAGCCTCGCACTAGAGTCCATCACCACCTGGAAGGAACTGAAGAGACAGTTCTCCAGGAATTTCACTGCTTCGCGACACCACCCAAAGACAGAAACCTCCCTGAAAGCCATCATCCAGGGAAAAGACGAATCTCTCCGGGACTACATCGAGAGATTCAACCGGAAAGCTATCCAGGTAACCACCACGGACGACATGAAGAAGTTTCTGATCGAGCGAAGACTACAACCTCGCACCGAGTTCGCCAAGGCTGTGAGCATTCAAAGACCCCACAACTTGGAAGAGCTCTTCCACAAGGCCCAAGCATACATTCAGTATAAGGAGTTGGAGGCCACCCATTGTGTCCGTGACTCGCGGCATCAAGAGGGCCCCCGAAGCTCCAGGCACGAAGACTCAACCGCCCCCCGACGATGGGGAGAAAGAAGAAGAAAAGACTATCCCAGGGACTCTCGTGAGCCGAGAGGTCCAGCTGGCTGGTTCATAGAGTACACGCTACTCACCTCTACCCGCGAGCGAATTCTGGTCGAGTGCATCAACTCGGAATTCTAGAAATGAGGTGTCTGCTTTCCGAAGCCGGCACCACCCAAACCAAACGTTGACAAGTCCAAGTACTGCAGGTTCCATAGGAGCCACGGGCATGTCACCGAGGACTGCATCCACCTCAAGGATACAATAGAAATCTTGATCAAAGAGGGGCACCTCAAGCAGTACACGAAGAGGAACGACGCCCCCAGACAGGATGCTCGGGAGACACAAATGGTCGAGGAGGTGACCCCTTCCTCCTAAGAGAACGGACTGCAGGTCGCTGTGTGTGTCACACGACCCGAGAACTTCTACTTCCCCGACGAGCCCGAGATCCTTGTGATAGCTCGTAGCCCATGGGAAAGTTTCCCCACCGCAATGGTTATATTCGGCGGCGTCCCCCAACTCCACCATCCCTCTTCTGATCAGGGCGTAGATAGCGAACTTTGATGTCCGTCGAATCCTGGTCGACCAAGGGAGTTCAGTGGACATCATGTACGCCAACCTCTTCGAGACCCTCCAGTTCAATGAAACACATCTGACCCCCTACGTGGGCTCAGATCTACATGGTTTCAACGGCACCACCACCAGACTGTGGGGCTATGTCGAGCTGATGGTTACTTTCGGGAGTGACGAGACTGTCCTACAAGTCAAGACCCGCTTCCTGGTGGTGGAGTGTCTTTCCTTGTACCAATGCATCCTGGGAAGAACAACTCTGGAAGAACTCACGGTGGTACCCTCTACAGTCCATCTGAAGATGAAGTACTACACAACCAGGGGTCGGGTCGTCACCCTCCTGATAAGTGCAAATTGTAACTATTTTTGTATATATGTTTTGTTGCACTTATCGATACTTTTTGGTAAATATCGATCGAATAAACCCCACTTTGTGTATAAATACGTTAGTTAGTATATATTTGTGTTTTTGATTCATTTATGTAAAGATTAATGGTTTTCCATTCATTTTGTAGGTAATTAAGAATTGTTGGAGCAATGAGCAATAAAGGCTCCAAGATGTGTCATTTGAACCAATAAAAGGGAGCTGAAGAAAACCAGAAAGTTTAGCTTGTTCGCTTTACGAAGGAGCCAGCGAACATTCGCTTTGCGAATGTCTGGCGAGTTCCCCAGCGAAGGAGTCCAGAATTAGACAGGGGAGAAAGAAACCAAAGTTCTCTTTGCGAAATGTGCAGCGAGTATTCGCTAGGCGAATAAATCGTTCGCACTGCGAACTTCTGGAAATTTGCATAGGTGGTTTGACTGTTCAAAGGCACTTAAGTGCCATTTTTTAAGGTTCGTTAGGCGAATGATTCGTTCGCAAAGCAAACGTGACAGATTTGTAATTGTATATAGTTCATTTCAGTCATTTTTTAGGTTATGGTTTTGGGGATTTTTGCTCCCAACTCCATCAAACTTCATTTTTCAGTAGATTAGCTTATAAGACAACACTGGTGCTTGCATATGGATGATCTGGAGTCAAATCTCTCGCCGATTGGTGTTGACAAACCAAGAAATGTTTGGGACCTCTTCTTCTCTTCTCTTTGTAATCTCTTTTTGTTGGGTGTTTGTATATTTACTATGAACATATGTATCTTTGTTGATCATAATATTGTATAAAATCTGCTTTACAAATCATTATTGATGTCTGCCTTGATCTTTTTGCATTTATGTTTGGATTTGTGTTGTGTTAGAGATAAACATCATGAATCTTGATTAGGGATGGATATCTATTGTCTAGATGCTAGAGATAGATTTAGATAATAATCTTTATGGTGTCGGAACTTAATGTCTTCCGTGTTTCGAGGCGTCGTGCGCGAGAGTGACGACGAGAGTAATACGGTTGCTCTCTTAGCTCAGTGTGCCAGAGATGGACACTGTTGTGAGCGATACTGGATAATTTTGACGAGTATTGTAGTATAGTGAAAATGATCGACAAATTTATGTTTGTGACGAGTGGATTATATGTATTCCGGATAAGTTTCTGAAGGTGCGAGAAAGACACAACAAAGGGGGGTTTGAATTGTGTATTTACTCTTTTGACAACTTTTCGCTTCTTATTGTCAAGGCTCTTAGGATAACATCAGAGTTTATTGAGAGACTCTGACTAGCGCAGTTATATTCAGACTTGATAGGTATGAAATGTAAGAACCATCATGAGTCTGAACATAAACTACACTCCTCATAACTTGCAGAGCGGAAGCTTATCAGAGTTAAGATGCAAGGTTCTGACTTGCTTGTGTAAGGTTCTGATACTCAATATAGGAGGATAAATAAAGACATTAAGCATAAGAGTAAAGAACACATGATATATCCTGGTTCACCACAAAGGCTAATCTAGTCCACCATCCTCAGGTGATTTCGCCTTGAACACAAGGTCTTAATCCATTATAATCAATCTCGATTACAGATGCACGGGCAACAGCCGGTGACTAACCACCTGCACAGTCGCGCTGTGACTAACATGCAATGAACCGTTCAGGGATTTAACTTAATGAATATAACGAACATTGACCTGCAGGCTCCAATCTCACAAGATCTACTGCTAGGTTTTCACAGCTAGACGTTCAGGGATTCATCGCAATGAATATAATGCTACTGACCCTATTTTAGGCTTTTCCTACAATGACATCTCGTCATTGTCTTCTCGAGTCTCCGATCACACTGACCACTCAAGGAATCCTAATTCACCAAGAATTAGTTTTACAGGAGGTTACAAAGATGCTTCTTAACAAGCAGATTACTCCTAAGTTTAACACACAAGTGTTCAAGCAAGATACGAGCAACAACTCCTTGCTATTCTAAGAAACTACACAGATGTATAATGATTTGATAGTTGTTGACATCTTGTAGATCTTCTTCTTCATCGTCTTCTTTGGTGAGCAAGCTTTGAGCAACAACTCCTTGCTTCAGATCTTCAATGTAGCGCTGACGAGAATGTGGTTGGTGACTTGACTGATTTGCAATGTTGTCTTCTTCATCAACAACTTTTATACCAATTGATTGTTGTTGTGTTGAATGATGTTCTTCAAGCTTCAAAAATAATGGCCATGTGTAAATGGTGATAGCTTTAGATATTTAAGAGTTACAACGAGAACTCATCGTTGTTGCTATCTTCACACAATGACTTTGATCAATTCCCCATTCATGGCTGAATTGCTTCATTCAAAAGTGAATACTCTTTCCTTTAAATAGCCCAATAGAAATATAGTCGTTTGAAATATTATTGGCTGTTAGAAAAGAGACGTTGCGTAATAACTAGTTGTACTGACACATCTCCTTTTTACTGTGGGAGAAGTGACAGGATATATCTTTCTTGGGCGCCGTGTACAGTTACTCACAACGGTAACATGTGACTTCTGAACTTCAGAGGCTTCTGATGGTTAATTGATGAAGCATGAGTAGAGTCTTCTTAACAGGATATCTAATTCGTCAAGTCTTTAGTTATTTGAAGAAGTCCATTAGGAATCACTCTTCAGAACTTCAGCACTTGTCTTTAAGCACGTTATCCTTTACTTCTTCAAGTCTTCCGAAAGTTCAGAACTTGTCCATTAGGAATATGTCTTCAGAGTCTTCAATACTTGATCTTCAGAACCTTAATCTTCAGAACACATAAGTCTTCAGAGTCTTTCTGCACTTGGTCTTCAGAGCCTTCCGCCTTCAGAACTTCAAGTCATGAGAGTCTTCGGCACTTCGGTTCTCTTCTTCAAAAGCATCACAATCTTCAGAATCTCGACCACTTTCAGAGAGCATCCCCAAGAGCATTGCATCAGCAATATCAGTATCCTTGGATCTAACTGATCATGATCAGATACAGAAGTGTTCTTGCTTCTTGCGACTTGTGTCACACATAGTAACTTCGCATATTATCAATTACGCTCATCTGGCTGGTGCTTGTTGGATCTGATATTTTCTATAATTATGATCTGTACACAACACACGTTAGAACATAAAATGGTTCTTTCATAAATACGTATTGTTATCATCAAAACATAGATAGACTTGTAGAGATAACTCTTGCTCTCACAATCTCCCCATTTTTTATGATGACAAAACCAAGTATTTTGATTGAACATTTTATACAAGGTGATCACCAAAACAAACATATTCAAAGTCTGGAACAACAGCTCCTCCTGAATGTGTTATCCTCAAAGTTTTATTTGTGATCATCTAGAATCATATATGATCCAAAGACATACAGAGTAACAACTTGAGTTGCCAGAACGAAGAATAGAAAATGACTACTTCTCTATCTTGTCTTTAAGAGAACAGAGAATCTTTAGCATCTGGACTAGTTCATCAGAACTTCCATCTTCAGAACTCAGTTCCTTTGTAGTCGTATCAGAGCTTGTAATCTTCAGAGACTTCTGAAGCATTTCTACCTTTCAGCAGATTCATTTAAGCACAAGCAGATCAGTTCTTATCTGATAACATAGCCTCGCTATTCATCAGAGACAGACACCGTCTTTTAAGAAACTCCCCCTGAGTTTCGAACTTTGTGAAGATTTGAGATTTTGCAATTGGATCTTCAGGGCAGTCTCCCCCTAATTTCTATAAGTCAGATATTGGGATCTTCAGAATCACAATTCAGGATAGTAAGATTTTAATCACCAATGTAGATCATGACTTTTTCAGAGTTTGACTTTTGAACACAGGTCTTCATCTCAGAACCTTGTTACTGTCACAACTCAGTGGTTCATCAAGGCTTAATTTTTTATCAGATACCAATTGAAGGTTTAATTATAGTGATCAATCAACGCTTGATTCTAAATCTGGTACTCATGATTTGATTCTGGTCTCATACCACGTCATGCGCTGAGTCTTATACCAGAGTATGTTGAGTTTGATACTAAGTGAAGGACTTCTTCTCATACCACTTGAGAGGTATTTCCTTAGTGTGCTGAAATGATACCAATGAAGGTATTTTGATAATAATTCACAGCTTTGCTTTGATTGATGAGTCTGATACTAATCTTTGTGTACTGAGTCTGATTACCAATTATTGATTTAGTCTGATACCAAATCGTTTTCATTTTAATTGGTTCCTGGTAGACATCAGAACTACTTATTTCTTAGATCTTCAATCTGGATTTTCAGACAGTTCTTGACTTCTGATTTGCACAGTTCTTCTGAATAAGCATCTTGAGATGTATACTTTGTCTTGACTGCTTTCAGAGTTTTCCTACTTCTTCTGTTCTGAATCTCATACTCTCAGACAACTTACAGCTTCTGAACACATATTTACGAAGTGTACAACTTTTATCCTATAACCGATATTTCATAACAGAGTTCTTCTGTTCTTAACCTGTACCTGTTCTTAGAATGCCTAGTGAACTTGTTTAGAGTTCCTTGGATAACATCAAACAAACAAACGTTAGAAGTAACGCATTTTTATATTTTATATGAGTACTTTGTTTGAGTTCTGCATTCTTTCTTCTTCTTTCAGATTTCCTTTTCTCAATCAAAATCATAATATTTCTCCCCTTTTTTGGCATCATCAAAAAGTGCTAGAGCATATGAGCATTTACACATATCAACATCATTATATATATTCTGGATATGTTAAACAACATAGAACCATAGAGCCAGCATTTGAACAGTTAAGAACAATCCAAGTCATTTAGTGATAACCATCTTTAACCATAGCACATTCATTTGAAGGACAATTAGATGAAATCTTATGATTACCAATTGAAGATTTTAGATCATCTGTAGAGATTATAGCATTTTCATTTATGAACAACTAGATAGATGCATCAACGCAAATTAGTTTTTAAGATGCAGAGCATAGGTTGAGCTTAATCTTGAAAAGTTCAAGATAATCAAAACATAGATAATTTAAACACAGATTCCTAATTAAAAACATTTTAAGTAATCGTAGTCCTAATAAACTTGGGTTTTCATGGGTCCTATTGAGTTAGACTAGAGCGAGCCTAAAGATTATGAGAGAAGGTTTTCATAATCATCATTTCTTGAGACATGCAACTTTTCTTCTACTTGAGCAATTGCCAACCTCTTGCTCTTCACAATTTCTTCTGAGATCCATTCATGGAACTCAGTCCAGATATTTCTTATTTCCATGGAGTCCACACAGGAACTGGAAGCTTCTACTAAGCTTTGGATTTTTGTGATTGCATTATCCTTAAAGGATTTTAATGCATCATTCACGGTTTTTGATCTTTTAGACGAGGGTTCCTCAACCATTTTCTGCTTCTTACTTCCTTCTTTCCAATTTGTGAGTTCTTGAAGTACATCAGTAATATTCTTCATGTTGATCCAAACATTGATATCTTCATCCTTAAATCTTCTCAGATAGTTTCTGACTTCTGCCTGATTGTAAGTGGCAAATTTTGGAAAACCTTTAACTGGAACCCTGGGAGTCAGAGTTAGTTCCCTAAAGAATGTATTGTCTAGAGTGGTGTCTTCCTTCATAGGATCCTCAAACTTGAGAATCTTCCCAGCGTTTTTAAGCAGCTTTCTTGATTCACCTTCATCGATTAAAATGTCATCAACTACTCCAGATTCAACTAAAATTTCAGAGATGAGTCTTCCGTACGGAATAGGTTTGATCTCCGGATTAAAACCACTTCTGGAGTTTCTTATGGCTTCCTTCAGAAGTTTGAAGAGAACGGAGGGGAGATTTATCTTAATTCCTTTAAGGAGAAGGAACAAGACACACTTTTGAGTGTCGTTGTTGAGTTGATTTGCAGGAAGATGATGAAAAATGCTTCCCTGCAAGATTCTGAACCAAACTTGTAGTGGTTCTTTCAGGTTTGAGAATACTTGGTTCTCAACTGCTATTCCTTCTTTGAAAATAAAGGCTATGACTTTGGCTTCTCTCTCCTCACTAAGTAGATCCTTGGTAATTCTGAATCCATTATTCTCATGCTCCAAGAGATCTGCAATAGTCTTTTCAGGTATGTAGACTCTTCTTCCAAAGACCGAAGAACTAATGAGAGTCGAGCCTGCATTAGCATGAATCCAGAACTCTTTAACCAAACATCCATAGGTTGGTCCTTCCAACCTCTTGAAGTAGTTACTCCATCCTTGTGCTTCCATTGAAGGAGTAATATTACATCCGTTCGACTTTAGATTGTTGAAGTTTACAATCGTTTCTGACAAAACGACAAGATGATCAACTGGATTTTGTATGGTTGTGAGAGTTGAAGCATTTTGTGAGACGAAGGCCATTTTTAGGGATTAATGAGGAAAATAGAAGGTAATTAGGCTGAGGATTCAGATGAGTAAGAGTGTGTTGCTGTCTTAGGGTTTGATGCTTTTATAGATTAAGAAGTACGGTTATTTCCATGGAGAGTTTGAAACCGCAACGTTTGATTTTCCTAGAAGCACTAAGTATCGTGGGAAGGTAGGTTAATGATTAATTCCTTTAATCAAGAATCGTGACATAATCTTAATAAGTGGTAATGGAACCGTTACTTAATCATGACCTGTGGGGGATTTATGGTCTCTAGACAATCCTAAGCCTTTTCATGTGAATTTTAAGCAGCACTCGTTATTTTATTTTAATTAGATAATTAGTGTATTTTGATCATTTGAAACATTCACACAAATCACATTTAGGGAAACAAAAAAAAAGATTAAGATTTAACATAAGCTTAGTTAAATAGAAATAACTAAATTCCTATCTTAGACTAAGAACGTCATCGGTGAACAAAATTCAGGAAGGATCTTCTCAGTCATTCCATTTTTTTTGCAGTGACTAACAACTCCTTGGAGATCAAGAATATGTGAGATAACTTTGCAATAAGGAACTTGGTAGATTGTGTATTTCCTCTTTCAGATGATTGTACATGGATTGGGATAGGTTTATTTTGACTCTACAAACTAAGAAGAAAATAAATAATCTTTCTTTGTCAGAAAGCCATCCTCCTCCTCTTTCTCTTGGTCTTAGATTAGTTACCATTAGCTTGTACCAGTCTTTGGCTACAGGATTAAGGGTAGGATGACCCTTAGTCTCAAAGATCACATGCAAATATTTATCAAGACAAACATTGTTAATGTTATCTTCCACAGTCAAACCATCCTCAATACAATCAATGGCTTTTGCAATAATGGTAGGATTGATCATGACAAGACAGCCAGTGACCACAGATAAAATGACATTCTTGCCAAAATCATATTCTAGTGATCGAGCGTTTGCCCAAAACTCAGTTGCAAGTGCAGGGAAGATAGGTCCATCAAGCATGTAGAAATAGTTTTCCCAGTTCTGAAATTTAATTCCAGAGAAAACACTTGTTTTGTGGAGAAGAGGTGGATGGTTCACGTTTAGAGTGTATTCCTTTAAGAGTTCGAGGTCAGTAGTTTCTCCTCTGATATTGTGTGAAGACATTTTGAGCAGGATAGTTGAGGAAGAAGGTTCTAAGCTTCTGGATAGAGATTCTTTCTAGAAAGGGAGTAGTGTTGTGAGGAGAACTAAGGAGTGATAGCTATTTATCAAGCTTGGAACACGCGTGGTCATCATTTCCTAGGCACGCTATGAATAGTTATGACGGTCAGCTGAAAGGACGCATGATAGACTTAAATCGTCGTATACCTATGAGTAGGGATGTAGTAGATGACACAACTTAATCATGATTATTTATTTAAGTTTTGAAAATTGTCTAATCATAAATGCGTGAGAGTATTATTATAGTTTCAATAATCCTAATATGACTAAGTTCAAATTATTACGACTGTTTCAAATTTCAATAATGAGGATGAACAAAGACAGACATACCTTAGAGGTTCTGAAATCTTTTTACGGCTATTCTGAGTGCTTTCCAGTCTGACTCTGAGCTTCTGGTCATCATCTTTTAGCTTCTGCTTCCTTCTGATGTTTGAAGAATAGATGTCTTCTGAACTTGGATTTAATGCTGATTTAACTTTACTGAGGTTGGTCCAGCATATCTACTTCTGAAGAGAATGTTAACTGATTTCTCCATTCTGAACGACATCAGCCACTTAGATCCTTTTGACTTCAAGTAGAGGATTTTAAGTGTCTGGCTTGACATCTTCTGATTCTAGTGCTTGAGGGGTTTTGAACAACTTATCATATAGTGATCTGATCACTAACATTTGATTCACCTGAGAGATAGTCTCAAGTTATCAGAACTTAGTTATGCTAATTCAAGCAAAGCTTAAGAGTTCATTTTTTATCAAGTATTTGATGAATCCTTGACATTCTTCTTCCTGAATATTCTTTCAGTTTTCTGCATAGCTCTTTATGAAAATAATATTCAGTTATTCATTAAATCCTTTTCACCTTATTGATCAGTCAAAATTCAGATGTTGAATTATTTTGAATTCTGCATACTTCATCTTGAATTTCAACATCATAGAACAACAATCTTTCTTATTTACATGAAGAGGTTCTGAATGAGTGTTTTAAACGAGAAAGTCAAGGGTGAACCTAATCCATTTCTTAAAAACATCTCAAAAACTCATAAAGAATTTATCTTCAGCAAACAAGACTTCTTCTTTTCTGATGATTTAACTTTGAGCAAATACGTGGTTCATCCACACTTATCTTCCAAGATTAGCATTCAATAGATACTACTTCTTATCTGATGAGTCTATCTTATCAGATAATTCTTCAATCTTCATTAAAACTTAAGTAAGGAAGATTTAGTTGTTTGACAACTACAAAACTTACAGAATCAGTGATTTGCTCAAGTACTTCAGATTGATTACAATTTTGTACACAGTCAACTTCTGAACTGTTACAGAAATTGTAAGTGGATTTCAATCTCACCTAGAGTATTTCAGCGCACCTCATCTGGATATTTTTCTGACACTGTTAAGTGTTTGATATCCATCAATAACAGAACCGGAGCTCTGATACCAATTAAAGGTGCGAGAAAGACACAAGAAAGGGAGGTTTGAATTGTGTATTTACTCTTTTGACAACTTTTCGCTTCTTATTCTCAAGGCTCTTAGGATAACATCAGAGTTTGTTGAGAGACTCTGACTAGCGCAATTATATTCAAACTTGATAGGTATGAAATGTAAGAACCATCATGAGTCTGAACATAAACTACACCCCTCAGAACTTGCAGAGCGGAAGCTTATCAGAGTTAAGCTGCAAGGTTCTGACTTGCTTGTGTAAGGTTCTGATACTCAATATAGGAGGATAAATAAAGACATTAAGCATAAGAGTAAAGAACACATGATATATCCTGGTTCACCACAAAGGCTAATCCAGTCCACCCTCCTCAGGTGATTTCGCCTTGAACACAAGGTCTTAATCCACTATAATTAATCTCGATTACAGATGCACGGGCAACAGCCGGTGACTAACCACGTGCACTGCCGCACTGTGACTAACATGCAATGAACCGTTCAGGGATTCAACTTAATGAATATAACAAACATTGACCTGCAGGTTCCAATCTCGCAAGATCTACTGCTAGGCTTTCACAGTTAGACGTTCAGGGATTCATCGCAATGAATATAACGCTACTGACCCTATTTCAGGCTTTTCCCACAATGACATTTCGCCATTGTTTTCTCGAGTCTCCGGTCACACTGACCACTCAAGGAATCCTAATTCACCAAGAATTAGTTTTACAGGAGGTTACAAAGATGCTTCTTAACAAGCAGATTACTCCTAAGTTTAAGTACAAAGAACACACAAGTGTTCAAGCAAGATACGAGCAACAACTCCCTGCTATTCTAAGAAACTACACAGATGTATAATGATTTGACAGTTGTTGACATCTTGTAGATCTTCTTCTTCTTCTTCGTCTTCTTTGGTGAGCAAGCTTTGAGCAACAACTCCTTGCTTCAGATCTTCAATGTAGCGCTGACAAGAATGTGGTTGATGACTTGACTGATTTGCAATGTTGTCTTCTTCATCAACAACTTTTGTACTAATTGATTGTTGTTGTGTTGAATGATGTTCTTTAAGCTTCAACAACAATGACCATGTGTAAATGGTGATAACTTTAGATATTTAAGTGTTACAACGAGAACTCGTCGTTGTTGTTATCTTCACACAATGACTTTGATCAATTCCCCATTCATGGCTGAATCGCTTCATTCAAAAGTGAATACTCTTTCCTTTAAATAGCCCAATAGAAATATAGTCGTTTGAAATATTGTTGGCTGTTGGAAAAGAGACGTTGCGTAATAACTAGCTGTACTGACACATCTTCTTTTTACTGTGGGAGAAGTGACGAGATATATCTTTCTTGGGCGCCGTGTACAGTTACTCACAATGGTAACATGTGACTTCTGAACTTCAGAGGTTTCTGATGGTTAATTGATGAAGCATGAGTAGAGTCTTCTTAACAGGATATCTGATTCGTCAAGTCTTTAGTTATTTGAAGAAGTCCATTAGGAACCAGTCTTCAGAACTTCAGCACTTGTCTTTAAGCACGTTATCCTTTACTTCTTCAAGTCTTCCGAAACTTCAGAACTTGTCCATTAGGAATCTGTCTTCAGAGTCTTCAATACTTGATCTTCAGAACCTTAATCTTCAGAACACATAAGTCTTCAGAGTCTTTCTGCACTTGGTCTTCAGAGTCTTCCGCCTTCAAAACTTCAAGTCATGAGAATCTTTAGCACTTCGGTCCTCTTCTTCAGAAGCATCACAATCTTCAGAATCTCGACCACTTTCAGAGAGTATCCACGAGAGCATTGCATCAGCAATATCGGCATCCTTGGATCTGACTGATCACAATCAGATACAGAAGCGTTCTTGCTTCTTGCGACTTGTGTCACACATAGTAACTTCGCATATTATCAATTACGCTCATCTGGCTGGTGCTTGTTGGATCTGATATTTTCTATAATTATGATCTGCACACAACACACGTTAGAACATAAAATGGTTATTTCACAAATACGTATTGTTATCATCAAAACATAGATCGACTTGTAGAGACAACTCTTGCTCTCACAGTTTCTTATCTCTGAAGAATGAATTCTTTTTATTTTAATATTTACTTTTCTGTTTTCTATGTTTTAAACCATTTTAATCCAAACTCATTAACGCGAGAGATTGTCGAAAGACATTCTTTCCCTCGAACCAATCTTTGTGGACACGACATAAATCCTGGAGGGAATTCTTCCGAAAATAAATATTTTTGCAGCTTGCCCTATTCTGCACTCAACAAAATGGCGCCGTTGCAGGGGATCGATTTTGATATTGAATCGCATTGCAATAGTTTCTTTGTTTTTGAGTTTTGTATATATCGTATATATTGTCTGTTTCCATTATGTTTGTTCAAGTGTTGTATACATTTTGTTCCCGTAACGTTTGTTTAAGTTTTTGGTTAGGGCACTTGCTTTTGGTTTACGCGGTGAGGCATCACCATGGCATGAAGGAAGGACGTTGCTAGCTAAGCATTGTAAAGGCGTCGAGCTTACGACGTAAAACAAGCATGTTGTATTATTTTCTTTTGTTGTGGTTTAGCTTAGGTAGTGTGGTGAACTTGTTTAATGCATTTTCACCCGGTCTTTTAGTTTGTTTATACTAATAATTCTTGTGTTGTCAATGAGCTTGTTTTGAGTAGCTTGTGGAAATTTAAGGTGATGTTCCAAGTTTGATCGTTTCAACTTGCGGATGTATGGTAATTATATTGTTAAGTTTTGTACACGTCCAAGGTATGTGTTTATCGCTTTCTATACTTTAGCATATTCATGATACTTAGGCTTTTTACAAACTTTCATGCCATTCATTCTTTTGTATACTTGTTCTTGTGTGAATCACTTTAGTTCCCAACCTTTTTGTGAGGTAGCTTTCCATTGTTCATATATGTGGAGTACCAACATTCTTGTTCTAACTGGATTTTATTATGCTTAATCTTTTGTTTGTGTTGATTATTTGAATGCATGAAAAGGATCAAGGCAATTTTGTTTCAATTTGAGCACAACTATCTTAACCAAATAGTCAATTCACCTTGTGAGTGTGTGATCATGTGTAACCCCTTTGAGCTTTTTGATCCATGTTTTATTTGAACTTAATGTTTGTCTATGAGTGTTTAGTTCACTTATTTTTTATTGGATTTTGTTTTTTCTTGGACCTCAACTTTGTGTTGTTGTATGGATTTTTTCCTTGCCTTAGAAAGTAGGGAGTATTCACATGATGATGTGGTTGAATTCAAGTTGGGGAGAGAATGGTTGTTTACTCATTGATTGGATTCTATGAGGAAAGAAAAAGAAAAGAAAAAAGATAAAAATATGACAAAGGAAAAGAAAAGAAAAAAGTGAAAAAGAAAGAAAAAGAAAATCCTTGAGAAAGGAAACAAAAAGAGTTCAAATAATTGTGCTAAATAAGTATTGTGTGTTGTGTAACACTTGGGATTTTGGAAGAAGTTTATTGGAATTTTTGTGTTTGAGTCTTTGTGAGTTGATCACTCCCTTAAGTTTAGGCAAGTTTTTGTTTCAATTACCTTTAGAAATTGCCCCTTGTTTGTTTACCCGACCACGCTACAACCTTGAAAGTCCTTGTGATTCTTGCCTTTATATGTTCAATATGATTTTTGGATGGTTGCATAATTTAGTCTATTGTTTGTATGATTGTTGTGTGAGTGATAAGTACCTCATTTTGTGTTTTTCATCTACCGATGATTGTTTTTGCTAGGTGTGATTCACATTTGAACTTGTGTTATTTTAGAATTTTTGGCATGACTTTTGTACTTTGCTTTTGTTTCGTGACTATGTTATCGTCGTAGTTTAGTGGTAAGTATTTATTTTGTGTGTACTATTTTTCATTTGAACCATACATTTGTTTCCGTTTTTCAAAACCTGTTGATTCGTGATTCTTTGGTTATTGCTTTTGTTTCTTTGAGTTGCTTGATTTTTGTTTGAGGACAAACAATTATGTAAGTTGGGGAGAGTTTGAAAAGTGCAAATTGTAACTATTTTTGTGTATATGTTTTGTTGCACTTATCGATACTTTTTGGTAAATATCGATCGAATAAACCCCACTTTGTGTATAAATACGTTAGTTAGTATATATTTGTGTTTTTGATTCATCTATGTAAAGATTAATGGTTTTCCATTCATTTTGTAGGTAATTAAGCATTGTTGGAGCAATGAGCAATAAAGGCTCCAAGATGTGTCATTTGAAGCAATAAAAGGGAGCTGAAGGAAACCAGAAAGTTCAGCTTGTTCGCTTTGTGAAGGAGCCAGCGAACATTCGCTTTGCGAATGTCTCGCGAGTTCCCCAGCGAAGGAGTCCAGAATTGGACAGGGGAGAAAGGAACCAAAGTTCACTTTACGAACTGTGCAGCGAGTATTCGCTAGGCGAATAAATCGTTCGCACTGCGAACTTCTGGAAATTTGCATAGGCGGTTTGACTATTCAAAGGCACTTAAGTGCCATTTTTTGAGGTTCGCTAGGCGAATGATTCGTTCGCAAAGCGAACGTGACAGATTTGTAATTGTATATAGTTCATTTCAGTCATTTTTTAGGTTATGGTTTTGGGGATTTTTGCTCCCAACTCCATCAAACTTCATTTTTCAGTAGATTAGCTTAGAAAACAACATTGGAGCTTGCATATGGATGATCCGGAGTCGAATCTCTCGTCGATTGGTGTTGACAAACCAAGAAATGTTTGGTTCCTCTTCTTCTCTTCTCTTTGTAATCTCTTTTTGTTGGGTGTTTGTATATTTACTATGAACATATGTATCTTTGTTGATCATAATATTGTATAAAATCTACTTTACAAATCATTATCGATGTCTTCCTTGATCTTTTTGCATTTATGTTTGGATTTGTGTTGTGTTAGAGATAAACATCATGAATCTTGATTAGGGATGGATATATATTGTCCAGATGCTAGAGATAGATTTAGATAATAATCTTTATGGTGTCGGAACTTAACGTCTTCCGTGTTTCGAGGCATCGTACGCGAGAGTGACGACGAGAGTAATACGGTTGCTCTCTCAGCTCAGTGTGCCAGAGATGGACACTGCTGTGAGCGATACTGGATGATTTTGATGAGTATTGTAGTATAGTGAAAATGATCGACAAATTTATGTTTGTGACGAGTGGATTATATGTATTCCGGATAAGTTTCTTATCTTAGAAGAATGAATTCTTTTTATTTTAATATTTACTTTTCTGTTTTCTATGTTTTAAACCATTTTAATCCAAACTCATTAACGCGAGAGATTGTCGAACGACATTCTTTCCCTCGAACCGATCTCTGTGGACACGACATAAATCCCGGAGGGAATTCTTCCGAAAATAAATATTTTTGTTGCTTGCCCTATTCTGCACTCAACACCTCCACGAGGATATTGAAGCTGCTAGGAGATGCTTCGAAGCTGCGACCAAGGGCCTGAACTCGATAAACGTCAAGACCAAGACTGCAGAGAAGCCAGCCCCGGACGCAGAGCAGAAGCCACTCCCGCGCGTCAACATGGTGGATCTCGACAGTCGCTTCTCCAACGAGCAGGAACAAGGAAAAGCAGCGGGCAACGACCTCCCAGTCGAAGGCAACGAGTAGCCTCTCCACCCAACGCGCCTCATTCCAGACGAAGACTTCGAGCTCATCACCCTCAGGGACAATCCAGACAGGAATGTGAAGATTGATACTGGCCTCCCCGACCTGGCGAGGAAGCAGCTGAAGAACTACCTCTGGAAGAATGCTGACTTGTTCGCGTGGAGCGCGTCGGAGATGCCCGGCCTCGACCCAAAGGTGGTCTGTCACCAGCTTACTGTAGATCCAGCCGCTTGGGCTGTAGTGCAACGTAGGCATATGCAGTCTCCCGAGAAAGCGGAGGCTGCTGAAAAAGCTGTAAAAGACCTCTCAGAGGCAAATTTTATTTTGGAAGCCCGGTACACAACCTAGTTGTCCAACGTTGTACTTGTTAAGAAAAATAATGGAAAATGTAGGATGTGCGTTGATTACACTGATCTTAACTGGGCATGCCCGAAAGATGCTTATCCATTGCCTAACATCGACAAACTGGTCGACAATTCTGCAGGTTTCAAACTATTGTCCTTCATGGACGCCTACTCGGGGTACAATCAAATCCCCATGGCCAAGGCCGACAAGCAGCACACCGCCTTCATGACCGAGTCGGGCAACTACTACTACAACGTAATGCCCTTCGGCCTGAAGAATGTCGGTGCGACCTAACAGCAAATGATGAACAAAGTCTTTCGGGGAGAGATCGACGACATGCTCGAGGTTTACATGGAAGACATAATCATAAAGTCTGCAGAAGAAGTCGACCACGCTACCCATCTCAAGAGGGTCTTCGACACGGCGAAGAAATGCAAGATGAGGCTCAACCCAGAAAAATGCACCTTCGGCGTTCGGGTAGGCAAGTTCCTCGGTTTTTACCTCACGGAACGAGGGATTGAGGCAAACCCCGATAAGTGCAGGGAATTCTCCAAACTCCCGACTCCGAACTCAAAGAAATCGATACAATCGCTAAACGGGACGCTGACCTCCCTCTCCCACTTCGTGGCTAAATCGGCACAATACGCACTTCCATTTTCCAAACTCCTACACAAGAAAGCCATGTTCGAATAGGCCGAAGAGTGCGACCAGGCGCTTCTCCACCTCAAACAAGTCCTTTCGCAGCCCCTGGTCCTCTCGCGACCAGAAGATGGGGAGACGTTATTCCTATACCTCGTCGTCACGAGCGAAGCGGTCAGCGCGGTTCTAATCCGAGAAACCCCCGACGCGCAAAAGCCGATTTACTTCACCAGCAAAGCCCTCCAGGGTCTGGAGCTTAGATACCAGCAGATTGAAAAAGTCGTTCTGGCCCTCGTCACTGCGTCCAGAAGACTGCGACACTACTTCTTGGCCCACACAATCGTGGTGAGGACCGAACAACATGTGAGACAGCTCCTCGGCCGACCAGACATGGTGGGTAGGATGCTCAAGTGGTCACTCGAGCGCACCAATTTTGACGTCCAATACGAGGGAAGAAAGGCCCTGAAGGCTCAGGTGTTGGCCGACTTCGTGGCGGAAATGACCCTCCCAGAACCTTCGATCTACGGATCCCAAAAATGGACGATCTACATCGACGGGGCATCCAGCTCGACAGGAAGCGGAGCAAGCATCATCCTAGAAAACTAGGAAGGCATCTTGATCAAAGTGTCCCTCACGTTATCCTTCCTGGCGTCGAACAAACAGGCCGAATACGAGGCTTTCCTCACCGAGTTACGGCTAGCCGAGGATCTCGGCACCAAAGAAGTAAAAATATTCACCGACTCCCAGCTCATGGCCTCCCAGGAACGAGGAGAGTACCAAGCCAAGAACAAAAGTTGCATCGAATACTTGGCTCTGGTGAAAGAAAGGATGAAGAAGTTCACCTCGGCAGAGGTGAATCATGTCTCGTACGAACACAACACTCGAGCAGACGTCCTATTGAAGCTCGCGAGCACAAAGAAAAAAGGCTGGAACAAGTCTGTCATTCAAGAAGTTCTTTCGCTGCCAAGCATCGAGAAATCCTCCCCCACGACTGACGTGCATGTCATTGGAGACAACCACTACTTGATGACCCCGGTATACGAGTATCTCAGCATTGGAAAACTACCCGACGACCCCAAGGACGCCGGAGCAGTTAGGCGACGCGCCTGCTCATATACGATCGTCGAGGACAAGTTATACCGGCACGACTTCTCGATCCCCCTCCTCAGGTGTATCGAGGAGTCGAAGGTCCCCGACATACTTCAAGAAATCCACGAAGGGATCAATACGCAACACCTCGGCGGACGGTCCCTAGCCCGTAAACCATTACGAGCAGGGTACTATTGGCCCACCATGCAGCAGGACGCCAAGGAGCACGTTAAGAAGTGTGACAAATGCCAGCGACATGGGGATATGCACCTAGCCCCGCCCAGTGAACTCAAAACGCTTTCCTCCCCATGGTCGTTTGCCTGGTGAAGGATGGACATCCTCAGACCTTTCACCTTAGGGTCATACCAAAATAAATACTTAATCGTCAGCATCGACTACTTCACCAAGTGGATAGAGGCCGAAGCCTTGGCCAAAATCACAACCCACAACATACTCCATTTCTACAAGAGGAATATACTTGCCCAGTTTGGCGTGCCCCAGGCGATTGTCACCGACAACGGAACGCAGTTCACCGACAAGAACTTTAAGGACTTCGTCACCAAGCTGGGCACGAAGCAACACTTCACGTCGGTCGAGCATCCACAAACAAATGGGCAAGCTAAAGCCGCAAATAGGGTGATACTTCGAGGCCTGAAACGGAGACTGGGTGACGCCAAGAAAAGGTGGGTTGAGGAGCTATACAACGTCCTCTGGGCCTACAGAATAACCCCACACTCCACTACCGGGGAGACCCCTTCCGACTGACCTACAGAACTGAGGCGGTGATCCCAGTGGAAATAAGGGAACCCTCGAGAAGGGCCGAGTCTCCCCTAGAAGAGGAGATGGACGATGAGGCCCTCCGGGAAGACCTCGATTTGTTCGAAGAGATACGGTCGGGCGCATCCCTATGCGAAGTCTCACTCAAGCAGAATATAACTTTACGCCACAACAACAAAGTTATCAAACGCGAATTTCAGGTGGGCACCCTTGTCCTGCGAAGGAACCAAAAAGATTCGCGCGAGGGCAAGCTCGCTACGAACTGGGAGGGCCCCTATTGCATCCGCGCGAAAATGGGGACGGGAGCCTACTACCTCAAAAATCTGCACGCGGAGGAACTTGCTCGACCATGAAACGCTGAAAAACTTAAGCAGTACTATAATTAAACACTGTCCGCGACCCATCTGCGTCGCGACCACGAGGGTGCGCTAAGGTACAAGCTCGACTCCCCTCCTCGAGATAAGAAGACAAGGGCCCGCTTTGTGTGTGTGCAAGGACCCTTGATCAGACGAGGATACCTCGATCGAGCTCCACCGTCGTCGTACCAACTAGGCAGGACACCCAGCTCGCGATGGGAAGTCTACGCCACGAAGAAAGACCTCGACCGAGCTCTTGGCTTCGTCGAAGGTCGGAATACAACTCCGACCATTCGACCAATTCCTTACACTGTCGAGGATCAACAAAGTCGAGCAAAGGCCCCAAAATACTTAGACAAAGACGAAAGTAACAGATATTCAATTAATATACAAGCATCACACACAAAATAAGAAAAGACAATGTATTTAAATCGGGCAGAAGCCCATTGTTCAAAAAGTACAACAAAATCTAAGCCCCTAGCACGCCGGCCGCCCAAAAGTTAGTACAAAACTGGCGCGCAATCCAAACAAACTAAACAGGAAAGAAAACTAAACAACTACATTCTCTTCAGGTTGCCCGTCCGCCATGGTCTAGTCATCCTCTTCCTCATTGGTGTCCGGCGCGACAATCTGACCCTCAACCACCTGATAGTAAGGGTCGGTCCCCTCAGTGATAAGCCGAACACCCGGATTCACGAGCTGGAGCAGTTGCACAACGGTAGCAAAGCCCACCTCGACAGCCCCAAGGACATCTTGCTCGAGCAGACTAATCTTCGATATCATTTCAGCCCGGGAAGTCAGTAGCTTGTCCTCATCAGTTTCATCTCCAGCAGGTCTGGCAGTCTGCTCTAGCTCAGTAATTCTCGCCAGGAGATTCTTCCTCTCCTCGGCGGCGTTCTTTAACTTTTCCTCTATCTTCCCTTGAAGCTCAACCTGAGCTTCATTATGCTTCTTGCACTCCGCAAGGTCGTTGTCCAACTTTTTCATCTCAGCCTCGACTGAAGTGAAGCTGCTCTGCAGTTTCGTCAGTTCAGCCGATGGGCAGGTATTATCGTTCAAGACCAAAGATGTGGCAAAGACCCCCGCATCATCGCGGACATGTCCTCTGACAAGATTTTTCTCCTCGCAGCCCGATCAACGCCCAAGATGGCCTGGGATTCGGCAGCACTGACGGCTGCGGAGTTGGCCCCTGAGAAGAAGTTAGGCCTCAGGTAGCAGGGCAGGAGCACAGACTTCTCGCCAGGAGGCCTCTCGGTGAGGTTGACATACACAAGTTCACTGGTTCGCTGCCTCTTTGGGGACCCCTGTGAAGTTGGAGATTGGCTACACTGAGGGGAGCTGGAGGAGTCCCCAAGTGTCGGGATGAGGCCTTGCACTTGCTGTTGGATCTGATCGACTCGCCCCTTTCCGCCTTTCTTCGGGCCTTGGGCAGCAGCCATCTTCTTCACACGCTCTTCCATGCTCGACATTGTACCTGTAAAAGGAGAAAACAAACATCAGCGAACCAACGGCAGAAACATGGATAGTCCCCGGATAAAGGGTATGCCCGCCACCGAAGAACCGAACAACATCCTTGTCGGTCTCGCACTCGAGGAGGGCTTTTATGTTTATTAGTCGGGCCTCCGCCAAGATCTCCCCGTGATCATTGGGCTTGAAGTTTTCGTCCGGAGTCATCAACTTCGCGGGAGTGAAACCGACGACAAAGTCGACTAACTCCTGGTAGGCCAACCGGTCTTCCACACCCAATTCTCCAGGACTGATAATATAACTATTTGTGCCCCTCAGGAAGTGCTCCTCCGTTCACTTCAGAGGGTACTTCGATTCAAGGACCTCCACATGTCGTCCATCTTCCCTATCCTTGAACACGCGATCATACAATATGCTAGTGGTCGCGCGGGTGAGGGGCTTGACGACGAACCACCGACCTTTGAAATTCTGGACAAAGTCCAGATAAGCCCGAAACAGCCTCCTCAGCTGCTTAAAGGACACCCAACTATGTCGGCCCTCAACCGTTTGTCGTTGCAGGTGGAAGATACGGAAGAAGAGGGGTATCGTGGCCCCGATGTCAAGGTATTTACAGACGAGCTCGTATGCCCGCACGAACGGGATTACATTTGGGTGAAGGTTCAAAGGCGCCAGACACAACCAAGAAAACACCTCCCGCTGGAAGTCACTGAAGGACAGACGCATGCCCGCTTCCAGGAAGGCGAACTCATACATAGGGAACCTCGTCCCTTTGAATGTTGAACATATCCGGTGACGCTCCAGGGGCTTGTACGCCTGCCAGCTCCGCGGGGAGCCATCGCAAAGGTCCTTGATGGTGGCATAGGCGTGGAATCGTTTGTGGTAAATAAAGATGGGAAGTTCAGGGGCTCCTCCACGATCCAATTCTCGGGCATTCGAGCACCATTGGTCTCCGCTACTGGTGAGTTAGGCTCATCGTCAATTTCGATGACCCCCTAAATCCTCCTTGCAACCATTTTTTACCTGAAAATCAGAGTAAATGGTGAATTCGACATTCCAGATCAAATCCACCATTCCACCGCAAATTAAGTGAAAGGGCGAGGAAAGGAGGCGAAGAAAGCGCGACGAGACTACCCGCGCATAATCGAAGGTTCTCCTCGACATATACTCCCCCGAGGCCACAGAGAGACATCCTGGCTAAGGTCGTCGATGCCTTAGCTAGATAGCAGGGCACGATCCCCTCTAGGCCATCGGCTAAGGTCCTCGAGACCTCCATCTGACATCCTCGAGGCCATCATCCTACGTCCCCAGGATATTCATCTAATGACCCCGGGACCTTCATCAGATCCTCGGGTTCTTCATTCTACGACCTCGGAAGATTCATCATGTGTCCTCATCAGGTCCTCGGGTCATTCATCCCGTCTCCCTCGGACATTCGTCGAAAGTTTAAAAGAGTCCTGTCGTTTTCGCCAGAAACTCTGTGGTCTCCCCGGGAACTTCATCAGTTCGTCGGGGAAACCATCGTAAAATACATTAAACAGAGAGAACGGACCGGAAACTTACTTGAAATGGCGGTTGTGGATCTCCGGTGCAGCGGCGTACGGCGGAAGGACGGCGGTGAGAGCTGAAGAGAAAGAGGGAAAACTCTGAGCGGGAAAAGCGGAAATGTGCAAATGGTACGAACTCAACTCCTATTTATAGGACTGTAAGGGAACTCGAGGCGTCCCTAGGCACTTGAGTGTGTAGCGCGATTTTTGTGGTTTCGAATCACTATCGCCTTGGTACTACAGTTCGATTCATTTTTTATCCCGTGAAGCTGATTAAGGAAGGGAAATAGATATCTCCAATTAACCCTACTTGCATACTGAGTTAAATAGTCAAAACTGTTGGTTTACAGATGCTATCAAAAGGGGGGTCTGTCTTAGGTTATTTTTCCTAAGAACACGGTGTCTGGACTATTTGTGAGGTTTTTGGTAATGTGTTTAGATTTGATGCTTTTGCGTTGATTGATGGAGGTACTGGATTTTGAGTTTTGGATTAGTATGCTCGCTAAGATTTTTCAATCTTATGCCTACGTATTCCCGTTTAACGAAACAGGGAAATCAGAGCGATCGTAGTTCCCTCCTATTCTAGGGGAAAAAGATGTTTTGGTGTCTCGTTTAAAGCCCAAGACAGAGGCTAAACGGTTTATTTGTATCTTGTTCAAAGCCCAAGATGTGAAGCTGAAGGGTTTTTGTGTCTTGTGCAAAGCCCAAGATTGAAGCTAAAAGGTTAGACTGAGAGAGAACTAGTCATCTCTAAAGAGGAACTGTTGATACTTGTGTCTTTTGATCAAAGCACAAGTTTGATGCTAAAAGGTTTATTGCCTCAACCGGGGATTTCTCTATACAAAGCCTAAGAGGGGGCTATTGATCCAGCAAGAGGGTGTTTATTATTTGTTTCGTACGAGGCCCGAGATAGAGGCTAAAAGGGTTGACTCAACAAGAGAGTGCTAAAAAGTGACTGATTCAACAAGAGAGTGTTTTTATATGTGTCTTGCACGAAGCCCAAGACGGAGGCTAAAAAGGTTGACTCAACAAGAGAGTCCTTTATACTCAACAAGAGAGTGATCTGCTGTCTCGTACAAAGCCCGAGATAGAGGCTAAAAGGGTTGACTCAACAAGAGAGTCTTTTATACTCAACAAGAGAGTGATTTGCTGTCTCGTACGAAGCCCGAGATAGAGGCTAAAAGGAGATTGACTCAACAAGAGAGTCTTTTATACTCAACAAGAGAGTCTGAAAAGGTCAGCTCAATTGGGGAGAAACATTTGTACAAAGCCCAAGAGGAGGCTGACTTTCCTGAGGAAAGGATCATTATACAGAGCCTAAGAGGATGCTATCCTTAATGCCGAGGATTTTTGAGATCCTGAGACAGGTTCAAGTGGGAGAGCCATCATGAGAGAGGTCGGGTTTCTGCTGGAGATTTATCCAGAATGATTAGGGTTTCTTCCTATGTTTAGAAGGAAATTGAGAATGTCTTTGAGACTCAAGGGGATTAGACTATCCAAGTCTATGGGTGTTGAAGAGTTTTATCTTTCGTTAGGGTCCTTGTATTAAGCCCAAGAGAAGGCATGAGAACTTCTAAGAAGCCGAAGGGTCCTTGTACAACGCCCAAGAGGAGGCTGGGATACTTTTAGGAAGCCTATGGGTCCCCAAACCAAGAGAAGTTCAAGAAATGCAATTCACAGAGAAGAGATCATTCCAGGAAAGTTCGAGAATTTGGAAGAAACTCAAGAGATGCTATTCACGGAGAATAGATCAACTCTGGGGAGTAGAATTTCTTTGACAATTTCTAGGGGTGACAGTCTGAGAAAAGGTTCACCGAGAATACTGCCTTTCTCTTTGTTCCATATTGATTAACCCCAAGAGAAGGGAAGACTGTATCTGGAATCCTACGGGGGATCTAGTTTTGTTTGTATTTAAGAGTGACCAACAGGGCTTTACCTAGTTCTAGACGTAGTTACCGGGGAAAACTCTAAATAACTATACTAGTATTACATAGTTGATATTTGACAAGTATATAAAAGGATGTGAAAGAAGACGTACAGTGAAACAACCCCACAATACAGTTATATAGATATGAAAGCGGTAAAGGAAAGTGGATAAACACTTACCCGTTGTAGAGCTTCCATGTTGTTTTGTTAGTTGTTCAATAAAGAAATTAAAGAAAGTTTTGATAACAACATATATTTGAATTCAAAATCAAAGGAGAAAGTGCTTTAAAAAGATTGTTGGGGCTTACAGCTCAAGGAGAGGCCCAAGTTTTAACGATGATTGCACCGTTGTTTTTGTAAATCGTACAAAGGGACTTATACAATATGTGAGGCCCAAAAAGTGTTTTATTTACAAAGGGGTTGGGTCTTACACTCTATTAGAGGCCCAAAGATTTATTTGTGTACAAGAGATGGGACTTACAACTCAAGGAGATACCCAAGGTTTTTGTTTTAAACTGGCGATCGCGCCGAGATTTTTCTTTTAACGCATAAGGACTTATACAATATCTGAGGCCCAAAAATATTTTGGTTAAAAGGGTATTGGGTCTTACACTCTATTAGAGACCCAAATAGTTTTTATACAAGTGGTGGGGCTTACAACTCAGGGAGAGGCCCAAGGGTTTTTTGTAAAAAAGGGCGACAATCGCGTCGAATCTTTTGACGGTAGCGGGACTTATACAATACACTGAGGCCCAAAGAAGGTCTTTATTTACAAAAGGAGGAGACTTACACTCTACCAAGAGGCCCAAAGTATTTATAATGATTGAGGAGGGTTGAATTAATCAAAACCCTAATTTTGCTTAAAAAGGAATTAATTTTGTTAAAAAATTAATAAAAAGGATTGAAAACATGTGAAAAAATGAGTGGTGATCATGGATCAATGCTTCAAAAATCATGTTTATATCCACAAAATGATTGGAAACCAATTAAATTTGGGAAATCAAGAAGGACAAAATATTTCAAATGTTAAAAACAAATAAAACATTAATTCTTTGCAAAAAAATATCAAATATATGAAATAAATAACATTTTTGGGAATTTTTGGCAAAATAAAATATTTTAACATTTTTGTGAATTATTAAAAAAAGAATCAACTCAAAATCATTAAAATTTAGAGAGAAATTAATTTTTGAATCAATTAAATAAAATCACAAAATTCAAATATTCAAAAATGGCGCGAAGAACAACCAAGAACACGCGCGTGTTCTGAGTTTTGCCCAGATTTGCATTTTCTCATCAATCTCACTGAATACTTGATGAAGTCACACAATCCACATATCAATCTGCTCGTTTTCAACTCACGGTCATGTCTATGGTCTTTAATTTCATTTATTTTAAGCATGTAATAAGAAATCAAGACAAAACCTCAAGAACCCTAAAATTTGCATGAAGGCTGAGAATTTTGATACACGATTCAAATAAAGCAAGTAATTGAGGGGAAACATTCTATGCATGATTATGAACATTTGGCAAAAGTATTGTGCGAGGAAAAATGCATGAATCATGAGGTGCCCAAATGGAGGCTTACCTCTTATAGCTGGTGATCGTGTTTTGTGTTGGAGGTGTTACAGCTAGGTTCCAATGATGTGGATAGTTTCCCTAGGTGCCAAGTGATGTGCCTGAGTGCTTGGAATGGTTTGAAACAAGCTGGAACTGAAGATGGTACCCCAACTGCAAGTCTGCTAAAAGCTTGAGCAGTTGGATGGTGATTTTGAGAAATCAGTGTTCCAGATGTTATTTAAGTGTTTGGATCACTTCTATATGATGTTTATGAGGTGTGTGTGTGATTGGGTTAGTTGGAATGGCTCTCAAACTCAAAACCCGATAGTGACTTGCTTTGGAAGGCAATTTTGGAGTGAAAGAAGAGATTTTGAGGAAAGCATCAGTTTGATGGCTTTGGTGTACTTAAATTGATCATAAATGAGCTCTATTTATAGTAGAGCAAGTTTGTTTTGCAAGCAATAGTGAATAGCAACTGCAACAGAGGTTTGGCCAATTGCATCACTTTGGAATCTCAAGTCTCCTCTAGCCATTGACTAGAGGTTAGAGCACAAGCCTTTGGTTCCCTAGTTCAGAGATCATCCTTGACTCATTCAGTTGGAAAAGACTCAGTTCAAGACACATTGGTGCATCCATTGAATGCCCCAAAACAAAATTGGAGTCTTATCCCCTCTTTAGGCATTTTTAGGTTTGACATGCTATTTTTAGTTCCAAAGACTTGGGAGGCTTATGGATCAGTGTTTGTCCCTCCTTGGTCTCCCCATGAGGTGTTTAGATGGATAAACTTGTTTTTCATTTGCACAAATAGCTCAAATCGAGCAAAATGGACAAATCTGCCTTGTTATGACAATTGCAACAAGGCATATTGCCACTATCATAACTCTTAGCTCAAATGGAATTTGATGGAGTTCTTTGCCATTTTAGAAAGCTCTCATATGATACAACACATGTGTGATCATAGTTTCTTTTGATACTTTTTTAATCTAAGTGAAAAATCCCCTTACTTTTGGAAAAAAAAGCAAGACAGATTCTAACTTAGTGAAAATTTCACTAAGTGTTGGAAAAAGTGACATTTCATGTTTTCATCCATTTTGATCACTACATAACTTAAAATCCATGAGGAATTGGAATGAGGTGTAGTTGACACTTTTAAAGTATGCCATGAGATCTACAAATCCATCTTTGGATCAGCCAAAATGGTTGCTTGGATCACAAGTTATGATCCTTGGAAGTTGGTACCCTAGCCACTTTGTTCCATAGCTTAGAAAATTTCTAAGTTTTTTATGGTTACCCCTTTTACAAGTTAACTCATTTTCTTTGGTTTTTCTTGATGAATGATGATTCCAATCACACATTAACATCATTTTAGGGTTAGGGAACCATAATTGATAAAAAAATCAAAAAGTCAAACTTTGACTTTTGGGCACAGTTGACTTTTTATCAGATGAACTCCAAACTATGCGATCCTTTATGAAATCCAGTCCTTGACCTAAATCAAACTTGATGAAGTGATTTCATAGGTGTTATAGGGTGTATTGAATCATGTCCCAAGGTTTGGGAGCATGTCTTGGTCAAAAGTCAAAGGTACAGTTGACTTTTTTCCTTGAAACCCTAATTGTGGTCCAGATGAAAATGAAACTTGTGAGTCAAGCTTCTTGGATCAATCCATTGTTGCAAATGGATCAATGTAGTGTATTGGAGACCCTCAAACCATGTCTTGAGGTCTTGGCTCATGTTTTGTCCCAAAAGTTAACTTAGGGGTGAATTAGGTCAAGAAACCCTAATTCCTGATTTTTTATGAATGTTTCCCCTGAGGTTAAATTAACTTGATGATTGGGTCCATGAGGTTCCATGGAGTATCTTGGGTTATGCTTTAAAGCATTAGCTCATTCCCAGAGGAAAATTTCCATGTGGAGGCCTGGGTCGACCAAAACCCTAATTTGGTGACACTGACAATCTTGAGGCTTAATCCACTTGGAAGGTTGCAACCTTGTGCCTGATTCTTGAAGTGGGAGTCCTCTTGATCCTTTATGGATTTTTGAGAGGTTAGACAAGTTAAAGATCATGTCATTCCTTGATTGATATTTTGTCTAAAGCTCAGAGAGGGCTTGAAACCCTAATTATTATTTGTAGTGAATGCTCACCCATCTTTGGGGAGACTGATGAGGCATAATGGTTCATCCATATTGTGGTGATGATTTACACAATGATGGGAAATCTTAGTGGTCAAAATTTGGGGTATGACAGATGCCCCTATTTAATCTTCTTGGACCCGAAGGTGTGAATGGCGAAGGTATTCGGGCATTCGGGGTGCAAGATGATTAAAAATCGGAATACCCGAAATTTTGATGGTGGTTATGAATGGTAGTTTATGCATTCATCTTCTTTTACTAATCAATGATGCTTAGAAAAGGTAAACTTCCCCCCGATCCTGGTCTTCTGCCAAGGAACTGGTCTCAGTTTTCTTTTGAAATAAACTTCCCCTCGATCCTGGTTTCCTACCAAGGAACTGGTCTCAGTTTCTGAAATAAACTTCCCCTCAATCCTGGTTTCCTACCAAGGAACTGGTCTCAGTTTCTGAAATAAACTTCCCCTCGATCCTGGTTTCCTACCAGGGAACTGGTCTCAGTTTCAGAAATAAACTTCCCCTCGATCCTGGTTTCCTACCAAGGAACTGGTCTAAGTTTTTGATATAAACTTCCCCTCGATCCTGGTTTCCTACCAGGGAACTAGTCTAAGTTTCTGATATAAACTTCCCCCTAGATCCTGGTTTCCTACCAGGGAACTGGTCTAAGTTTCTGATATAAACTTCCCCTCGATCCTGGTTTTCTACCAGGGAACTGGTCTTAGTTTCTTTTGTCAATAAACTTTCTTGACAAGGGACGCTATTTGTTAACGGTTTTCCTCAAACTTTCTCGCCGAATTTTCCCGGGGAGATGTCATTTGATGGAAAAAGGTTTGATGTCAGACTTGCTGAGGGAACCCATTCGTCTGAATTGTAGAGGTGTTCAAACTTCTCTGTTGGAGGCGCCATTTGTTGACTCTACTGGGGTAAACGAGTCTCTTGAGAGACTGCTTTCTGCTTGGGGATACTACATCATATTTTTCTTCGAGATCTTCTCGGAGAAATGCCATACAATGTACCCCAATTTTGAGGTTCCGATGACTTCAGTGACACTGATTTTCTGGAGAGAATAACCACTGTGTTCCTGAGAGTCTTTAGTTGCGAGGCTATCTCTGGGGATTTTCTTTAATCCGAGAAAGCAAAGATGTCATCTTCAATGGCGAAGAGTGACATTTGTCGTTGATTTTCTGGTCTTTCAGAGGTTCAAGTTATCAAAGTGGTCAAGGACCAACTTCATCCCAGAAATAAACTGGGGATAGATTGCTTAGATGATTCGCTTCCTGACGAGGAAAGAACTGACGACTCTATTGAGAGGACTTTTATCACTAGGGGATAAGACCGACTAGAGTGATAGTGATGCAATATGAATATGAATGTAAATCAATAACGCATGATGCATGCATGTTTTTGCTGACAAAACTGACACGACATATAGACTAATAGATAAACATGACTGGATACTCGGCCACTGCAGGGGACGAAGAAGTATCGTTTGGTTCAAAATAGCAATTCTGCCTTGCTTAGGAGAGATAGTCCCAGTGGGGAACACGTTGGTCGGGCTTAGGAGGTAAGAACTCTGTCGGGGTTGTTGGACGAAATATTTGCATCTGACACAGCTGATCCTTCATTCAGGCGTACTGGTTTAGAAGGAGTACTTTGATTCTGCACCTTGAAGCTCGAACACCTTTGGAGACGCAACTAATGTTCTTTCGATGTTCAACAGTCAAAAGAAATTTCCATCTTTATTTTAAAAGCAGAAAAGTTTGGCAAGTAAATTCATTTTTGTTTCGTTTCAAGAATCGTTGATCATGTTAAAATGTCATTCTGTAAAGCTAAAACAAATAAGAATTGCAAACAAAAGCACAAGGGCTCAAATTTTATTGATAGGATGGAAATCAGCCAAACGCGTGATTCCATAGAGTATTTACAAAGTTTAGAAAATGGTAATCTAAGGGAAAAGGGCTACATTGAAACATAACGACCGTTATCCTTCTACCAACTTTGAATTTCGGGCATCCTGAGCTTCTGTCGAAGATGACCTTGACTGGAGTTTTCTGATGAATGGCATGACTGTTGCCGAGGGATTTGCCCCTGTTGGACGTAGTTACTTGCCATTAATCCTTAACTTTTGCCTGGATTGTACTTTGAGATTTCCAATCCATCTGGATGATTTTTGATAATGTCTCTAATTTTTGCCTGGACCGCCCTTTCAGGTTTTCAATCCACCGATACATTTTTTTTTATTTAGGCGAAGTATTTCTTGACTACATCAACATTCATGGGGTATTAAAATTCCTCTCCGTCTATGGTTGCAAGTCTCAAGGCGCCGCTTAACAAAGCTTTCTTGACCACATAGGGGCCATCATAATTCGAAGTCCATTTGCCCCGAGAATCAGTGAGAAATGATTGTATCTTCTTAAGCACGAGGTCTCCTTTCCTAAAGATGCGAGGTCGGAATTTTTTGTCAAACGCCTTCTTCATTCTCTGTTGATACAACTGACTGTGGCATAGAGCCGTCATTCGCTTTTCTTCTATCAGATTCAGTTCGTCGTGCCGACTTTGATACCATTCAGCTTCTATAAGCTTAGCTTCCATCAATACCCAGATTAATGGGATCTCTACTTCGATGGGGAGCACTGCCTCCATGCCATATACTAGAGAGAAAGGGGTTGCCCATGTTGAAGTGCGGATAGATGTTCGATAACCGTGAAAAGCAAAAGGTAGCATCTCGTGCCAATCTTTGTAGGTTACAACCATCTTTTGAGCAATCCTCTTGATGTTCTTGTTAGCCGCTTCTACCGCTCCGTTCATCTTAGGTCGGTAGGGAGATGAGTTATGGTGTTCAATTTTGAATTCAGCACACAACTCTTTCATCATCTTATTATTCAAGTTAGATCCATTATCCGTAATGATTTGGCTTGGAACACCATAAAGGCAGATGAGATTGTTTTTGATAAATCGGACCACCACTTGTCGGGTTACATTGGCGTACGACGCTGCTTCGACCCACTTGGTGAAGTAGTCAATGGCTACTAGGATAAACCAATGTTCGTTTAAAGCCTTGGGTTTGATCATGCCAATAATGTCGATTCCCCATATGGAAAATGGCCATGGGGAAGAAAGAACTTTGAGATGCGTTGGCGGTACATGGATTTTGTTTGAGTATATCTGACACTTGTGACACTTCTTCATGTACTTGTAGCACTCGGATTCCATTGTTAACCAATAGTACCCTGCTCTCAGAATTTTTCTCGCCATTGTGTGTCCATTGGCATGAGTGCCAAAGGATCCTTCGTGAATTTCTTTCGTCAGCATGTCTGCTTCTGGTCTGTCTACAAATCGGAGCAAGACCATGTCAAAGTTTCTCTTATAGAGTGTATCACCGCTCAGGAAGAAACTACCTGCCAGCCTTCTAAGGGTTTTTCTGTCTTTTCTTAGTGCCCCAAGTGGGTACTATTGTTTCTGAAGGAAGCATTTGATATCATGATACCAAGGTTTGTCGTCTATGACTGCTTCAACCGTGAAGATGTAAGCGGGCCGTTCAAGGTGCATTATGTCGATCTTAGGTAGGTCGTTCCATTGACCTACACTAATCATGGAAGAGAGAGTGGCTAATGCATCATCCATGTGATTCTCTTCACGAGGGATGTGATGAAACTCGATTCTGTTGAAGAATGGTAACAACCTTCTCGCGTAATCTTTGTAAGGAATCAATCCTGATTGGTATGTGTTCCAATCTCCTTTGATTTGATTGATAACCAGGGCTGAGTCACCATATACATCCAAGTTCTTGATCCTTAAGTCGATCGCTTCTTTGAGACTCATGATACAAGCTTCGTATTCGGCCTCGTTGTTTGTACACTTGAATGTTAGTCGGGCAGTGAAAGGAATATGGGTACCCTGAGGTGTTATGATGATTGCCCTAATTCCATTTCCATAATGATTGACAGCTCCATCAAAGATTAGTCCTCACTGGGAACCTGGTTCTGGCCCTTCACTGGGTAGCGGTTCATCGCAATCTTTCATTTTCAAGTACATGACATCTTCGTCTGGGAAGTCAAACCCGACGGATTCCTGATCGTCAATCGGTTGATAAGCCAAATGATCGGCTAAAATACTTCCTTTGACAGATTTTTGAGCATGGTATTCTATGTCATATTCTGATAACAACATCTGCCAACGACCAATTCTTCCCGTGAGAGCAAGCTTTTCGAAGACATACTTGATTGGATCCATTTCTGAGATTAACCAAGTAGTGTGACAAATCATGTACTGGCGAAGAAGTTTGGTTGCCCAAGCCATAGCACAACAAGTTTTCTCAAGCATAGTGTACCGAGTTTCACACTCAGTGAATTTCTTGCTCAAATAGTAGATGGCAGACTCTTTCCTTTTTGTTTCGTCTCGTTGGCCAAGTACACAACCCATGGAGTCATCCAAGACTGTTAAGTAAATGATCAGTGGTCTTCCTTCCACTGGAGGTGATAGAATCAGTGGGTTTAATAGGTATTCCTTATTACTGTTGAAGGCGGTTTGGCAGTCCTCTGTCCAAACGCAGTCCTAGTTCTTTTTGAGTAATTTGAAAATTGGCGCACATGTCGCGGTCATGAGGAATATAAATCGGGAAATGTAATTCAAACGTCCCAGGAATCCCCTGACTTGTTTTTCAGTCCTTGGAGAAGGCATTTCTTGAATGGCCTTGACCTTGTCAGAATCAACCTCAATTCCTTTCTGGCTGACGATGAACCCTAAAAGTTTCCCTGAACGGACACCGAAGGTGCACTTGTTGGGATTCAAGCGGAGTTTGTACTTTCTCAACCGCTCGAATAGTTTTGACAGGTGGGTCATATGCTCCTCTTCTGTCTTTGATTTGGCAATCATATCATCGACATATACCTCGATTTCCTTGTGTATCATGTCATGAAAAAGAGTAGTCATGGCCCTTTAATAGGTTGCCCCGACATTCTTCAAACCGAACGACATTACCTTGTAACAAAAGGTACCCCATGGGGTGATGAAGGAAGTTTTCTCCATGTCTTTCGACGCCATTTTTATCTGATTATAGCCCGAGAATCCATCCATGAAGGAGAATATTTGGAATTTTGTCGTACTGTCTACCAGCATGTCAATGTGTGGTAAGGGAAAATCATCCTTGGGACTGGCCTTGTTTAGATCTCTGTAGTCCGCACACATTCTGACCTTTCCTTCCTTTTTTAGAACTGGCACTATGTTGGCTAGCCATTGAGGATATTCTGATGTGGCGAGGAAACCCGCGTCAATCTGTTTCTGTACCTCCTCTTTGATTTTGATGGCCATGTATGGGTGAGATCTTCTCAACCTTTGTTTTACTGGCGGACATTCCGATCTTAATGGTAAATGATGTTCTACGATGCTGGTATCCAACCCTGGCATGTCCTGATAGGACCAAGCGAATACATCGGGACATTCTTTGAGAAGCTTTATCAAACTTTCTTTGACAGTCGGACTGAGCAGTGCCCCAATCTTGACCTCTTTTCTCTCTTCTTCTGAACCTAAGTTTATTGTTTCCAATGGCTCTTTGTGAGGTTCAATGGACCTTTCCTCCTGTTTGAGTAGTCGGGAGATCTCTTCTAGAATTTCGTCGTCAACTTCTTCTTCAGCCCCAAATGCCGGGAATTCAAAGTTGGGAGAAGACATTGGATCATATGTTTCAATGGGGTTTAAAATAAGCAATCTGCATGACGTGCTTATTCATTTTTTTAGAAAAAATAGAGAGAATGCAAGAGTGTGTGCAGTGTATTTTCTTTGGAAAACTGCTTGTTTTTATTATTGAATTGTTTTTTAGGATTACCATTTTCTGAAGAAAAAAACGTAAAGAGAAAACAACAATAAATGCGAAAATTACAGGACGACGTTTATTTTGTTTATGATTTGGTCGATTCTTGAAACTACAACCCTATAAAACAAAACTCTGTCGCTTTGGGCGAAGCGAAGAGGTATATTTACAGAAAGTGAGCCCTATCAAAACATCTGTTTCACCTGGGCAGGGTGAAAGGTTAAGATAAAGACGACAATTATTTAGACTTATGAACGACTTTCGGAACATCGACAGCAACCCATTGGCGGCGAACTCCTCGGTGAATCACAAAGTCGGGTACCTTCTTTCTTGATTTGTCCTCAGAAATGACGCTGATTTCTGACGGAGCAGGATCGTTGGAATTTGTTTCCCAAGCAGAGTTGTCATAGACGAACTCTTTTGTTGTATCTTGCATAGTATTTGTACTCTCAGGTAAATCTTCCCATCCAGTTGGCTGGATGTCTTCGAGCCTGATACGAGAGCTCTCAGGAGCGGTGTATTTGACCAAGTAGTCAAACCTTCCACTTGGTTGTCCTAAGGTGTCCTGTAACGCCCCAATTTGGTTAATTGCATTTATTTATTTCATTTATGTGAATTTTGTGAAATGTGTGAATTTATTGTAATTTACCTGCTAATTGAGTTGATTAGTTAATTTCTCTGAAAGGTAAATATTTGCAATAAATTATAATTTCTTTTCAACTTTTATTTCCCGAAATATATTTCATCGGTATGTTTATGTTTTATCGCATTTTGAGAGCGTTTGGGAGATATTTGAGCTGAGGGGTATTTTGGTCTTTTTGGGGTTAGATATTTTGAATAAATAGTAAGTGGAGAGAAAAAGAGAGAAAAGATAGTAGAGAATGAGAAAGAGGAAGAAAACGTGGGAAAAGAGAAGAGAAGAAGAAAACATGGATTCATCATCTTCTTCAAACTCCTCTTCGATTAATCGGGTAAGGGTGAGAAATTTCAATTATATCTTGTTTGTATATGTATATGTGTGTGATTGTGTGAATGTTTTCTTGTTTTTCCATAGTTTTCCAATTCTAGGTTAAAATGAGAAAAACGATTAGAAATCGATGTTTTCACGGACGAAAGTCGGAATAAATCGCGTAGTAGAGTCGTGTGATGTTGGGTCATGATTTAGCGTGATCGTTTGATTGAATCGAGTCGAATTTGTACTGCTGAGTTTTTGATATATATATTGATGTTTTTGTGCAATTGATGTTGTGATCGGGTAAAAGTGTTTGGATATGTCTGGTAACATTGGTACAGGTTGATATTTAATCGGGTAAGGATAGAAATTAATCGGGAATGGCTATTTGTATGTTTTCGAGTGGTTTTGAGCGAGTTTGGAGTTGGGATAAACGGATAAAACTATGTTTTAAAATATTTCAAAATGGAAAATGTGTTGGATGACTTTTTAATGGTGAAAATATTGTAGTATTTTGAATTCTGAGATCGCAGCTTTTTACGGAATCGAAATCGGAGGTCCGAAAGGCATTTAACGGTCGAAAACTGAGTTTTTAGCAAAATCTGCACTTCGTGCGCTAACCCCTGCAACTGTGCGTCGACTCATGATTTCCATGCGCTGACCCGGGTGAAATTTGCAGGGTTATGCATCAACTCATGATTCTGTGCGTCGACCTCTGATTGCAGAATTTTCCAAAATGTCCGATTTTGTTTTCTTCATAACTTTTGAACCGTAAGTTCGTTTTGACCCCCGTTTGAAGCATTGGAAAGCTAATGAAAAGTTCTTTCTATTAAAGATGGTTTGGAGGGTAAAAGATGATTTAATTAATTTGTGTTTTTGGAAAATAGTCGGGCTGTCGGGTTTTTATCGTGTACAATATGTGCGATTGATGTGTTATCATGCTATATGCGTTTGATATGTAACATATAGCTTGTGTGCTATTGTAAGGCGTGAGTATATGTGATAAAATGTTGTGCATGATTGATACGCATTGGTGATGTATGTATGATATTTGAATGTGTGTTTTGGATGTGAATCATACAATAGTGCATTGATGTGAATGTATATAGATTGTATGTGATTGTATGAGATGAATGCATGAATATATTGTGAATATGTATGCATTTCAAGAATGTCTTGAGTCATTTTGTATGTGAAGCATAATGATGTACATTCTTGTGTTGAGTGATTCTAATGAGAATCTGTTGTAACGTCGTGTGCCTATGTGAGGTGTGAGCGATGATTACAAACGATTGTGTGCCTAGGTGAGGTGTGAGCAATCAGGGTCGTGTGCCCATGTGGGGTGTGAGCGACCCATAAATGATGTTGTTGTGTGGTAAAATACATTGTTTGATTGAATATCAATGCATGTTGTTATGATGTGTTGTGAATAGCCTTTGTGGTGTGAATCTCTTGTGGAATGAATTGTGATGATTTTATGATTGTTGTGGTATGTGGTATGTGATGAAATGCATTGTTTGAATTGTTTTCAATGCATGAATATGATGATGTGATAATCATATTATTGATTTGTGAAGATGCATTTGATTGTCATGAGTCCTTGAGTGTCAAGCATCATGATATGCATCTTGTAATGTCGTGTGCCCATGTGGGGTGTGAGTGACGGATTGATTCTAGAGGGAATCTGCTATAAGGTCGTGTGCCCATGTGTGGGGTGTGAGCGATGATTATAGACGATCGTGTGCCCATGTGGGGTGTGAGCGATCGGGTCGTGTGCCCATGTGTGGGGTGTGAGCGATCCATAAACGTCGTGTGCCCGTGTGTGGGGTGTGAGCGACGGGGAACATCGTATGCCCGACGGGGAGTTACAGTGATGTAACGAGCGATGGTTCTAGCAGAGTTCCTGAGTGAACTAGTGATGAGAAATGTTGGAGTCGGTACCGCATGGCATTTGCATAGAGTCGTTGTGTCGGTCTCTGTGCATTTGCATAAATCATGATTTAATTGAGTATGTGTGAGACATTGTGATATGCATTTGTGATAAATGTATAGTGCATGATTAATATGCAATTGGGAATGGAATAATTATGTGAGTGAGCTCGTGATAGCATTTGTGAATTGATGTGCAGTCGTGTTAAATGCATTGAATTATGAATGATATGTTTTGTGTATAAACATATGCATTATGTGTGAATATGTGATTATGTCGGTATAATTGATATATGCTATATTTTGTGGTGATGTGGTGGTGTGGTTCCATATGTCATAATCGTGGTGGGATTATGTGTGATAGGTTTTGTATTTGTGACATGCTATATGTGTTAGTATGTGATGGTAGGGGTGAGATGAGTTATTCATGTGTTTGAATGTGTGTTTGCATATTATTATGCAATCTTGATTTAGTTGTTATTTCTCACCCTTCTGCTGTTTTATAATGCTCTATGAGGCATTGTAGATTAGAGTTGCTGGAGGTCTTTTGTGAAGATTAGTCCTCCGTTTTGTTGTTGGTCTTGGTGTCTGCTCTGATACGTAGCACGGGAGTCGGGGAACGATTATATATACGTATATATTTGTGGAATGTATTTTGTAGTACTTTTGTGTATTTAGTGGATGTTCTAAAATGATTATTTTGTAAAACAAGTCGGTTATAGATCTTTCCGCTTTATTCCATAATTGACCCCTCCCTTTTATATGGAAAAAGTTTTCCCTTTGAGGGTATTATATTTTATGCTATGTATCAAATTTATGAGCAGGGATGATGTTTTGTTTATTTAAATGTGACATCCTTGTTTCTGTCGGAAAAATAAAGTTTTAGTTACTCTGATTTTATTTATGTATTACTTATTCGCGATGGGAATTGGGGTGTTAAATGTCCCACACTTCTGTGGAACTGGAGGAGTTATCCCTTTTGATGACGTTGACCTCGGGAAAAGCGTAGTTGGTGAACTCTAGTCCGGCAAGCTTTGCCAATTCATCATCGTACTGGATAGGTTCTGAATACCCTGAGTGTTGATCCCATGACATTGTGGGGACGCGGGTATTCTTTTCTATGATGCTCAGCTGATTTTCATTGTTCGGCTGATTTTCTTGCCCCGAGTTTCCTGGGTACGGCTGCCAGATAGGCAAGCCATCCATTGGGCCATAATAGTCATGGTCAAAGTTATCTTTCATCAGAGTGTCTTCCTCTAATGAGTTTGGTGAAGCACGACATCCTTCAGGATCACAATCTCCATATATCATCTTGACATCTGACCTTGGTATAAATTTCGGACTCTGTGCGGGATAGCAAAATGGCGTAGGCACCTCTTCCTGAGACATATAATCGTCCTCGTTAAGATAGGACTTCCATTCTTCATCTGTATCAGAGGGATCTCCCTCGTTGATGGTATGGACTTCTTGAGACACTGGGTGAAGGAAACCTCCACTATGGAAGAAGTTTTGAATGGGATGAAGACTTTCATTGTTAGTAGCAGTCTGGGTACAGGTTGAGGAAAAATAAGACCTTTCTTTTTCCTATTGTCAGTAGGAATGGCAAGCTGTCCCCATCCTTTTGCATTGTTACTTTTGATAACTTCGAGAGCATCTCTGTATGAGTAAATAGAGGTTTCTTTCTCTGATTGATTCTCATTGCTCACCGAAAGTGCTTGGAACTGAGTTCCAACAACCTCCTCGGGTTCTACACAAGTGGATAATGAAAGGTTACTCACGATCAAGGCTTGTTCTCTGCAGACTGTGACTAGTTGGTCATTCTTGATGAATTTCAGTTTCTGGTGCAGTGTCGAAGTGATTGCCCCAGCCTGGTGTATCCAAGGTCTTCCCAATAAACAATTGTATACTGCCCAGACGTCCATGACCTGGAAAGTGACTAGGAAACTGTGAGGACCGATAGTTATAGGAAGGTCAACTTCGCCGATAACTGCTTTCCGAGATCCGTCAGATGCTTTGATGATGACCTCACTGCCCCTCATCGGGGATCCTTTGAACGATAGTCGCATTAAAGTGGACTTTGGCATAATGTTGAGAGCTGATCCAGTATCTACCAGTACGCTGGCTAAGGCATCGTCCTGGCAGTTGACTGTAATATTGAGCGCCATGTTGTGACGTTTGCCTTCCTCTGGCAATTCCTCATCACTAAACCCCAAATTGTTGCAGGAAGTGATATTAGAGACGATGTTATCGAACTGTCTTATTGTTACATCCTGTTCCACAAAGGCCTGCTCTAAGACTTTCTGTAGAGCCTCTCTGTGAGCTTCGGAACTGAGTAAAAATGATAACACAAAGATCTTTGAAGGAGTTTGCAACAGTTGATCAACAATGTTGTATTCACTATTTTGGATGAGCTTCAGCATCTCATCATCGTTCTTTGAAAGGTCAGGATCATTGGATTAACCCACTGGTTGACTAGGAACTTCTGTTTGAGGTTTCTTTTCTTTGTTAGGTTCCCTAACTCCTCGGTTAAAGATTCGACCGCTCCGTGTTACTCGACTGATGTCTGCAATATTCACGACGGAGGGTAATGGAACTTCCTTTCCATTCTCAATTATTATTGCATCGTACTTGTAAGGGATCGCCTTATCCGACTTGTACGACACTGGTCCCGGCAGATAGATAACTACATGAGCCTTCTGATTTATCTGACTTTCGTAAGTAACTTCAATCAGTTCCTGGTTAAGAACCTTCGATTCGTCAAGTATAGGGATGGTGGCACAAACATCTTTGGTCCTCTCGCGATCAGAGATTACAACAACATCCTTGATTTGATCAGCGAAGTAATCGGGCATCAAGTTGATGGACTCCAAAACTAGACATGGTTGAATCTCTTTGCGGTCCAACTGACTCTGAAGCGCTGCTCGCACGAGGTAGCATCCTTGGTTATTCTCCGAGCAGACTCTACATCGCTCGTAGTTATGTGGTGGGACCTGGACACGTCCGCTTTGTATGCAGTGTAACCTCACTAGGTCCATTTCTATTGATCGAGCATCCTGACTCTGACGCCTAGTAGGGTTCCCGTCGATCATACTGACTTGTTGTGTATCTTCATCTAGATAGATCGGAAGCCACCAATGATTTAACAAATGTTACAAAGTTCTTTGAACGAGAGCACATCCCTGGTCACTCCCACGATATCCCTTACAGGTCTAATAATTATGCGAAGTCAGAAAACCGAGCTGGACTTGCTTAGCATGTAACTCCACAAACCTAGTATTCATCAAGCGAATATCGAAGATTTGAATCATGTTGATCTGATAAAGATTTTTATCATGGTAGTCCTGGATCCACCCAAGATCCATATGACGTTGGAGGGCCTCTTGTACAAAAGAGCATCTCTGTTTGTTTACCAAGCAAATCAGACAGGAATTGTAATCGTGCCGCGGAAGATTATGATACTGGCTTTGCCTTGAGTACATTGCCACCAGGTTGACATTCATCGCACGGATGTCGTGGCTCTGAATGATGTTGGAATTCGTATAAGTCATGTTGACCCCCCCGAATTCGGTGTTCTTGGATCCACCCGAGATCCAATTGTTCCTGTAGAACTGATTGCACCACAGAACATCCTTGATTGTCTTTAGAGCAGATATCACACTGGTGATAGTTATGAGGTGGTATATGGCTATACCCACTCTGTCTGCGGTGCATCTTGACCAGATTGGTCCTTAATAAGAGTACAACATGAATTTGATAGTTGTGGTTAGACTCTCCCTCTATCAAATTGACTGCGGCTTTCTCGTGTTGAGGCAATAGGTTTGTGAGAACATTCATATTCGTATCTTTGAAGGATAAGACCCTGCTCCTAACAAGCTTTTGTACGTCGGATTTGAAACTGAGACAGTTTTCTATGTTATGCCCTGGCCCTCCTTGATGGTAAGGACAAGTCTGATCCGCTTTGAACCAAAAATGCAGATTTTCCGGTACTGTAAGAGGATACCTGGTTTAGACGTGCCCCTTGACTAGTAGTAATGGAAATAGTTCTGCGTACAACATTGGTAAGGGTCAAACCCTGGTGGTCGCGTTGTACAGTTGTTGTTGTATGGAGGACGAGCCTGCTAAAGAGGTTGTGGTGTCCTTTGATGATATTGTTGTTGATTTGGTTGGCTCTGAGCAACCTGAGGTTGATACATTGGAACAAGCGCAGGTTTGATAGCAGAAGTTACAGCTGCTACTGGTTGGTAACGTCGCCTTTGCTTTCCGAGAGAGATATTCCCAATATCCTGCTCTTTTTCTTAGGGAGAGCACTACCGTATCTTTTTGTACTACTTGATGATCCAGCATCTTTAACTAAACGTCCTTCTCGGATGGCTTCCTCAAGACGAACTCCCATGCCCACCATCTCTGTCATCTCTTTTTCCTCAAGAGGTGGACAAATCTGGGCGGCAATTTCACGCCATCTTTGAGCGTACTCCTTAAAGGTTTCCTTATCCTTCTGCGACATGGCTCTGAGTTGATCTCTGTCTGGTGCCATGTCCAGGTTATACTTATATTGTTGAACGAAGGCAGCGCCGAGATCTCTGAAAGTAGCAATCTTAGTGCAGTTTAAACCTATGTACCATTTGAGTGCGACACTGGTTAAACAATCCTGGAAGTAATGGATCAGTAGCTGGTGGTTCTCTGTCTGAGTTGACATCCTCCGAGCGTACATCACCAAGTGACTTTGAGGGCAAGAGTTACCCTTGTATTTTTCAAATTCAGGCACTTTGAACTTGTGCGGAACTTTCACATTGGGGACCAAACACAGGTCTGCGGCGTCCTTTCCAAATAGATCCTGACCGCGAATGGGTTACAGTTCTTTCTGCATCTCCAGGAATTGTTCCTGAAACTCATTCATTCTATCGTTCATACTTTCATTTTCACCCGAAGGTATCTGGGGAACCTGTCCTTCCGGGACAGCGTGTACCACGGGTAGTGGGACAGTCATTACGGCTGTGACTCTTGGTGCCTCCCGAAGTTTGTAACCTTTAGGAGTTGTGGTCATGCCCCTGGCATCTTTGCTTTCTCGAAGTTTGTAACCTTCAGGCCCAACGGCTCCTGCTACAGTTTTCGAATCTTCCATGATCGGCGGAATATATCCTTCCGGGATATAGTTGAGTGGCATGCCCCAGGGACGATCTTTTGGCATTTTATACCTAGGATCATACTTCTCCACTATAAGCGTAGATGTGATCTCTGAGATCATAATCCGTTGTTGTTGTATCTGGGCTGCTGTCAGAGATTACATGTCATTGTAAAGCTTTCTCAAATCTTCTTTCAGAGTATTGATCTCTTCTCTCAACTCTCTGTTCTCTTCCTCGAGATCATCCATATTTTTCTGTCGATTGGCCCGAGTATTGTACGAATGAGACAGTTTGACTCTAGAATCGAGACACAAACGTGAGATTCGCAGGGAAGAAGAATGCGATTACTCAAGAATGATGAATGATATGCCATGATTATGTTAATTATTTTTTGTTCAATCAAAAGAAACATCAACAATTTGGATTGCAAATATCAAACAGTGGGGAGACCCCGTTTTATTGAATTCAAAGATTGTGGAAATGGAAATACAGGAGATTACAAAGTGCTGTAAAAGGAAATGTCTAAACTAATGGATCCTGAGTCCTCTCCGAGGAGAGCTCAGGGGCTGGTTCTGGTATCTTCCTTTTCTTTGACCGGGGCTCTTGAGTCGTTGTCGGGTTGTCATTCCTTTGCTAAGTGAAAGGAGCAAGCAAATTTCTTTGGTCATCCTGATTTTCTACAGCATGTTGCTCTAAAATCTCAATCAGTGCATCTTTTTCTTTCAATAGCTGCTGTATTTTCTTACACTCCACATTGAGAATGCGGTACTAGTTCCTCCAAGACCTCTTCTCCTGTTGAACTTTGTTGAGAGTAACCTAAAGTTTTTCCATATCAGACATAAAATAAAGGACAAAGTCCCTTAATGGAAGAACTTCCTGACGAGGGTAAGGCATCCTCAGCTTGAGAGCTCTGGTTTGTACCCAGTGGAGATAAGGCTCCACCGAGACACAATCTGGTTTTCCCAGAGACTTTCGTCCTTTCCTATGAACGTGTTTCCAAGCATGCACTATTTCTGTCTTTAGTGCCCTGTCGTTTTCTCCTTCCTTGAAGAAAAGACCTTCCAGATGAGCATTCCGCAGGACATGCCTCATCGGGTATCCGAATTGACAACGAACTAAAATTGGATGATAGTTGATTCCTCCCTTAGTTCCTATAAGGGGTACATTTGGGAAGTTTCCACAATGGTCAATGATTCTGATCCCGTCATAGATTCGATTGTACCAATCGATGTCAGAGTTGGTAAGAGACAAGATTCTCTGCGACCAACGTAAAATATTCTTTTGGTCCCAAAATACAGCAGACTTTGGCAAATGGGAAACGAACCATTTGTACAGCAGGGGTACATAACATGTGATCATTCCTCCGCTGTACAAATTCCTTAAGTGTACAGAATGATACGCATCTGCAAGCAAGGTTGGTACGGGGTTTCCAATAAGAAATATCTTAATGGCATTGATATCTACGAAGTTATCGATGTTGGGAAACAAAAATAACCCGTAGGTGAGCAAAACAAAGATGCTCTCGAAAGCGGTCACATTCCCTACAGAGCCTTTTTTTATCAAAAACTGGGCTGGCAAACCTTGGATTCCACCCTTAGTGGTCATGTGAGTCCTGACTTCTGACTTGTCCAAATAAATTGCTCTTGCAATGGTTTGATCTTTTGAAATTTCTTCCAGTCCAGAAAAGGGAGCTTGATCCGTGATATGTAAATCAGTCAGGTGAGAATACTCCTCCAGTGTTGGTGCTAGCTGATAATCCAAGAATGTGAAATAGTCATAGACCGGATCGTAGAACTGAATAAGCGTGGACAGGATTCCTTCAATTACATGTACCCTTAACAGAGACAGCAATCCTCCATACTTAGCTCTGAAAGCCTCAGGGTTGGTGATCATTCTCGCCAAACCTCTTAAATCCTCTAATTTTGGAACCTTGAAGGTATACTTGTGAGTCTTTCTTCTACCGAAATCCATAACGCTATCTCTTTCTCTGACATTTGCAAACATTGTCTTAGTTTAATTTGAAAAAGAGAGACTAGAAGAGAAATTTTTTCTTTGTTTAAATGTTTTTTTTAATGAATGTATGAATGCAGCACACAAAAACATAGAAAAAACATGGGGTCAAAGGGTCGGTGTCATGAAGTCAAGGCTCTACCCATCCCCAAAGGTTTATACTGGTGATTTTTTTGTACCTGTTCTTAAAATCATTGACCCCTCATCGGATGACGGCAACAAGTGGATCACCAAGCGAGCTGGTTCATCTTTAGAGTAATCTCAAATGAGGGTAGTATCGCGTGACAACTATTCCCGATAGCTTCTGCACTACTGGTTTTAGTCTACTAAAATCCTCAGCTTCTCAGATAACCCAATGGAACAATCTGCTTTCAACAACCGAAGTCATATAGGAATTGAATCCATAAAGGGCATCTCCACTGATTTGGTGGTCGACCGGGACCTCTTATCTGGGATTCACTCCCCATAAGATTGCCCGTATAATGCCATCCCCTATCTTAGGTGTATACTCAATCTTTTCACATGCGGCATCACACGCATTCCCATTAGCAGAAAAATAAACACAGATATTAATTAAGAAAAGCAGTATATATATTTGTCCTAATACCTTAGACCTCTAGTCCTATGATCCTAATAGACAATGACTCCTCAGCAGAGTCGTCATTTCTGTGACACTTCGTGAACTTAGGGCTTTCTTCCTAAGAATGTGAGAAAGAAATGTCTCCTACTGCAAGAATGCAAGAGATAAATTTCTCCCACTGTGGTCGCCATTTTTTCTGTAGCGCGATTTTTGTGGTTTCGAATCACTATCGCCTTGGTACTATAGTTCGATTCATTTTTTATCCTGTGAAGCTGATTAAGGAAGGGAAATAGATGTCTCCAATTAACCCTGCTTACATACTGAGGTTAAACAGTCAAAACTGTTGGTTTACAGATGCTATCAAAAGGGGGGTCTGTCTTAGGTTATTTTGCCTAAGAACACGGTGTCTGGACTATTTGTGAGGTTTTTGGTAATGTGTTTAGATATGATGCTTTTGGGTTGATTGATGGAGGTACTGGATTTTGAGTTTTGGATTAGTATGCTCGCTAAGATTTTTCAATCTTATGCCTACGTATTCCTGTTTAACGAAACAGGGAAATCAGAGCGATCGTAGTTCCCTCCTATTCTAGGGGGAAAAAGATGTTTTGGTGTCTCGTTTAAAGCCCAAGACAGAGGCTAAACGGTTTATTTGTATCTTGTTCAAAGCCCAAGATGTGAAGCTGAATGGTTTTTGTGTCTTGTTCAAAGCCTAAGATTGAAGCTAAAAGGTTCGACTGAGAGAGAACTTGTCATCTCTAACGAGGAACTGTTGATAATTGTGTCTTTTGATCAAAGCACAAGTTTGATGCTAAAAGGTTGATTTCCTCAACCGGGGATTTCTCTATACAAAGCCTAAGAGGGGGCTATTGACCCAGCAAGAGGGTGTTTATTATTTGTCTCGTACGAGGCCCGAGATAGAGGCTAAAAGGGTTGACTCAACAAGAGAGTGCTAACGAGTGACTGACTCAACAAGAGAGTGCTTTTATATGTGTCTTGTACGAAGCCCAAGACAGAGGCTAAAAATGTTGACTCAATAAGAGAGTCCTTTATATGTCTTATACGAAGCCCATGACGGAGGCTAAAAAGGTTGACTCAACAAGAGAGTCCTTTATACTCAACAAGAGAGTGATCTGCTGTCTCGTACGAAGCCCGAGATAGAGGCTAAAAGGGTTGACTCAACAAGAGAGTCTTTTATACTCAACAAGAGAGTGATTTGATGTCTCGTACGAAGCCCGAGATAGAGGCTAAAAGGAGATTGACTCAACAAGAGAGTCTTTTATACTCAACAAGAGAGTCTGAAAAGGTTAGCTCCGTTGGGGAGAAACATTTGTATAAAGCCCAAGAGGAGGCTGACTTTACTGAGGAAAAGATCATTATACAAAGCCTAAGAGGAGGCTATCCTTAATGCCAAGGATTTTTGAGATCCTGAGACAGGTCCAAGTGGGAGAGCCCTCATGAGAGAGGTCGGGTTTCTACTGGAGATTTATCCAGAATTATTAGGGTTTCTTCCTATGTTTAGAAGGAAATTGAGAATGTCTTTGAGACTCAAGGGGATTAGACCATCCAAGTCTACGGATGTTGAAGAGTTTTATCTTTTGTAGGGTGCCCAAAATAGGGAAAGGGCCTTAAGGGAAGAGAATCAACCCTAAAGTGGCCAGAGGTTTGACACTGGAAAGACTGCTCTAGCAAAGGATGACTAAGTTCTGTCTTATACCTTTAAGAGGTCGTTAGTGTCCTTGTATTAAGCCCAAGAGAAGGCATGAGAACTTCTAAGAAGCTGAAGGGTCCTTGTACAATGTAACGCCCTATTTTGTCAGATTTATTTACTCGAGTCGATTTAATTATTTTCGTTATTATATTATTTTATTCTTGACTTTTATTTGACAATATATTGTTTTTCATCGTTATTATGTTTTATCGCATTTTGAGAGCGTTTGCGAGATATTTGAGCTGAGGGGTAAAATGGTCATTTTGAGAGGTTAGATATTTTTAATAAATAGAAAGTGGAGAGAAAAAGAGAGAAAAGAAAGGGAAAGGAAAAGAAGAGAAAGAAAAGGAGAAGAAAGAAAGAGAGAAGAGGAGAAAGAGGAAAATCGAGGAAACCTCCGTTTCAATCGCGATTAATCGGGTAAGGGTGAGAAGTTTCGATTATATCTTGCTTGTGTATGTATATGTGTTGTTTGTTGTAATTGTTTTGGTTGTTTCACAACTTTTTCTTATTGATAAATTGACGAACAATTGATAGAAATCGATGTTTTCACGGATGAATTTCGATATAAACTGCGTAGTATACTTGTTGTTATGATTGTAATATGTTCTGGTTGTTATGGTATGGTTTGGTTGGGTTTTGATGGGGAAAATGGTGAATTGGAGTGAGTAACAGCGCTGCTGCGAATCCCAGAATTCGCAGGCTCGCAGTGCGAACAAGCAGCGAAGAGGAAAACGAAGGCTCGCTAGGGCTTCGCAGTGCGAATGGGTGGGCGAATATTCGCCAGCGGTTCGCAAAGCGAACTTTATGCTGTTTTTTCTCTGCCACGGTTCGCTGGAGCTTCGCACGACGAATGAGGAAAGCGAATGCTCGCTAGGAGATTCGCATAGCGAACATGACAGATTGTTCCATTTTGTTTTATTCATAACTTTTTATCCGTAACTCGGATTGAGGCACGGTCGGATGCATTGGAAAGCTATTTCAATGCTCTTTATGATAGTGGAATAGGAACATATGTTTATGCCATGGATTGATAAGAAAATATGGAAAAGTGATGTATGTGTGAATACGGTAGTCCCCGTTTCCACAAAAATTCATGAATCGGGAATCCGATTGATATGGGACTTGAAGCCTTGGAAAGAGAATCCAACGTGCTAGTAAATGGTTATGTGATATCATGTGTTAACTAAGAATATTTGGTAGAGGATGATTAGTGGTTTGTAGGTTTTGTTGTGTTTGTTGGTGTTCGATGCGATATGCTATCGTCATATAAATGTGGGGCTTTTGTGATATCTATATGATGTTGATGCATGTGATAATGATGTTGTTGTGTGGTAAAATGCACTGTTTGATTGAATATCAATGTATGTTGTTATGATTGTTGTGGTTGATGGTGAGTAATTCTTGATGTGAATTGATATGAGTGTATATGCTAAAGTGCTAATTGTTGTGGTTTGTGGATTATGATGAAATTCAATGTGTGTTAATTGGTGGCCTTATGGAAAGTAAATGTATTGTTTGAATTGATTTCCAATGCATGAATAATGATGATGAGATAATCCATATTGTTGATTGGTGAAGATGCATTTGATTGTCATGAGTCCTTGTATGCCAAGCATCATGATATGCATCTTGTGATGTCGTGTGCCCTAGTGGGTGTGAGCGACGAAACGATTCCCGAGGGAATCCGCTATAACATCATGTGCCTTATACAAAGTGGTGTGGGCAATGATTATATACAATCGTGTGCCTTATACAAATAGTTGTGAGCGATCGGGTCGTGTGCCTTATACAAAAAGGTGTGAGCGATCCATAAACGTCGTGTGCCTTATACAAAGAGGTGTGAGCGACGGGGAACATCGTTTGCCCGACGGGGAGTTACACTAAGTAACAAGCGATGATTCCAATAATTCCTGAGTGAATTAATGATGAGATGATGGATGGAACGGTACCGCATTGCATTGCATAGAGTCGTTGTGTCGGTCTCTGTGCATTTGCATAAATCATGAATGGATTGATTATGGGTGTAAAATCATGAATGGGTTGATTATGTGTGGATAATCATGAATGGATTGATTATGTGTGGAAATTGTGATAGCATTGGTGATTTAATATGCAATTGTGATAAATACATTGGTTATGGATGATATGTTTTATGTACAGATATATGCTATGTTTTGTGGGGATGTTGTACATTACAATGATTGTATTAATTATCTATGATATGTTATATATGAATATATGTGATGTGGTGGTGTGTTTCCATATGTCATAACCTTGGTATGCCTTATGTGTGAATATGTGATTATGTTGGTATAATCAATATATGCTATATGTATTAATATGTGATGCTTGTGGTGAGAATAACTATGTCTGTGAATTTATATGTGTTTGCATATTATTATGCAATCTTGATTTAGTTGTTATTTCTCACCCTTCTGCTGTGATTTGTTGCTCTATGAGGCAATTGCAGATTAGTAGTCTTGGAGGCTTTTGTGAAGATTAGTTCTCCATTTGTTTATCAGTCTGTCTGCTCTGATACGTAACACGGGAGTCAGGGAACGCTTTTGTTATATATGTATACATTTGTTGGATCTATTTTGTATTAACTTTGTATGAATATTTTGATGTTATAAAACCATTTATTTTGTAAAACAAGTCAGTTATGGATCTTTCCGCTTTATTCCATAATTGAACTTTCCTTTTATATGGAAAAAGTTTCCCTTTTATGTTTATTCCATTTTGTGTTATGTATCAAATTTATGAGCATGGATTGTGTTTTCTTTCTTTAAATGTGGCATCCTTGTTTCTGTCTAAGAATAATAAATTTTTATTTACTCTGATTTATTTATGTATTATTTATTCACGATGGGAATTGGGGTGTTACAACAGTGGTATCAGAGCAGGTCGGTCGGTCCGGCCAAGTTGTTGAGTCAGTTGGTGTGACAGTTGAATACTGTCGATGTTGTTTGTTCCTTAGTACGAGATTTGTGTGTGAAACACTGTTAGTGCTTTCTGGTTTTCTAATACTTTGTCGTTAGGATTGAGAATGAGATAAGTGGGGGAGAAGCTGGTGCTTCTCCAAGTTGCTTCGGTTGTGGAGCGTTGGTTGCAAGATTGTAAGTGTTATTTGGACAGTGTTGTTCCCGATTCCAGAGGGAATGTGGAGGTAAGGTTTATGTTGACTAAGGATTTGTGCCTTAGGTAGTTGCGTGCACAAGAGGCAAGAAATGCTATTATAGTTTGGTAAAGACGGTTTATGCCCCATCATGATTGTCGGATGTCTATTGACAAATTGAGGAACTGATCACCCTTAATCTCTTATTGATAGTAGACGAAATTATGTTGGATGGAATAGACGTGTCTTTCCGGCTTTGATAGTGTGTGCAATGAATTGTTTGGAATTAAGGAAATGATTAAGGATTGTTTTGTTGAGTCGATGAAGATTCTAATATCGGAAGATGAGACAGATTAGAAGTTTTGGTATGTTGGTTCAGTTGGGAATTCGTTGAGAGGGAACCATTGGGTATCGTTAATGGTTGTTCTCCGAGAGTAGAGTGTGAACTCAAATTGGACGAAGGTGAATAGTTGAGGTTTATATCTGCTAAGTAAGTAGAAAACTCTCAGGGGATGGGACTAAGATGTTTGTTATGTTTGTGATGATAGTTTTCTGGAAATTGGCAGGAAAGCCACAATGATGGGCCGTCAGTTGTGCATGGTTTTCAGATGGATTTTTGGATGAAACATTAGTGTGTTGACTAGAAGAGGTCTAGCATGGTTGGTAAAGAAAAGGATGATAGCATGAGGTTGCATGTTAATCAGTGAGTAGTATGGAAACTTGCGGTTGTGTTCTGGATAGCTTGAGTTTTGAATTGTGACGAATTGCGAACGATTTGAAGTTCCTTGATGGTATTACTTTTGTTATGGGTTGAGATATCGTGTCAGCAAAAACCTTGAGTAAGTTGGAACCCTGTAAGAAGAATTGATATAGAATATGGTAACCAAAGATTGTTAAGCTATTTTGGATAAATTGTTTCGAGCTCAGAATGAATTTTGAAGGTTGTATATGTTATGGTTGTGGAGTATATGAATCGTATCTTCCATACTTGTTTGGATAAGTTTATAGTGATGTTTATTGGATGATATTCTGATTTATTTTAAATCAAAGGATGAGTATGTAGAGTATTTGAGGATTGAGTTACAAGGGTTGAAAGAGAGGGAGCTTTCTGCTAAATTATCGAGTGAGAATTTTGATCGCAAGAGGTTAGTTTTCGGGGATATGTAATTTCAGATAAGAGTATGGTTATGGATCCATCATAAGTAGATGCAGTTCTACAATGAGAGGCTCCGAAGTTGGTTAAGGAGATTAGAATCTTTTTGGACTTTAGTTGGTTATTACCGGAGGTTGTGGAAGGCTTTTCCAAGTTAGCATTTTCGTTACTTCGATTGACTTGCAAAAGGTAAGTCGTTTGTTTGGGATGTTCGTTGTAAGGAAAGTTTCAAAGAGCTAAAGTATAAGTTGTCTACGGCTCCAGTTTTGATACTGCGTGATCCTGATGAACCGTTTGTGAGGTATTGGGATGCGTCTTTGATGAGTTTAGTCAGTGTGTTAATGCACGGGAGTAAAGTCGTGGCTTATGCTTTACTACGATTGAGGATTCATAAAAGGATCTATACTATTCCGGATTTGGGATTGGTTGCGGTTGTATTGTGTTGGAATATTTGGAGGTATTATCTTTATGGTTCTAGGTTCGAAGTGTTTAGTAATCACAAGAGTTTAGAGTACTTGTTCGGTCTGAAGGAATAAATTATGAGACAACGAGGATGGTTAGAATTCGTGACGAGTTATGAATTTGGCTTGGATTATCATCAGGAAAAGCTAATGTTGTGCCTGAAGAGTTAAGTTGATAGTCTTTGCATATGGCTGTTTTGATGGTCAGAGAATTAAAATTATTTGAGCAGTTCAGAGACTTGTGTCTGGTGTGTGAGATAACACAGTAGAGTGTGAAGTTGGGTATATTAAAAGTGAATAGTGATTTTTGGTGAATATGAGAATGAGTTAGACTTTGGATGTGGGATTAGTGGATTTGATTGTTACGAGTAATCAGAGTGCGCATCGAAAGCGTGATGTGGCATATTTCGTATAGGCGTGTGTGACTTGTAAGAGTTCATAGGTTGAACATTGTAAACATGTAGGAATGATGAGACCATTGGACGTTTCAGAATGGAAGTGTTAGGTGAAAGATTTAAATATTATTCATGGGCTACTATGTAGATGGATGTTTTGGTTGTATGTTCGGTTGGTGAATCGTAGCATTGTTGTAATAGTGTTGTGTGACAAGGATGTTGGATTATGGTTATGTAGAGGTTGTTGGAACGATGTTGGGTCGTGGAACTTTATGTTCTTGTTTGTGTTATTGCGTCGTTTCTATCGTGCTAGTTCGAGTGCGAGTAATAAATCCCTTTGTGGGAGATTAGGGGAGTGTTACCTGTGTGGTCGTAACTTGGGTATTCTTTGGATTGTGAGTTGGTCGTCAAGTGCATTGTATGGGCTTTGCATCTTGTCATTGTAGTTGTAGTCGTTGTTAGCGAGGTGGTTTGTCAGTTTCTGTTATTCGTGGTGTGCCTTTTGTTGGCATGATAGTTTGTTAGTCGGATGCGAGAGTCGTATCCGGAGTTGTTCGTATCAGTTATATTTTCGAGGACGAAAATGTCTAAGTGGGGGAGAATTGTAATGCCCCATTTTGTCCAATTTATTTAATCGAGTCAATTTAATTATTTTCATTATTATATTATTTTATTCTTGACTTTTATTTGACAATATATTATTTTTCATCGTTATTATGTTTTATCGCATTTTGAGAGCGTTTGCGAGATATTTGAGCTGAGGGGTAAAATGGTCATTTTGAGAGGTTAGATATTTTAGAAAAATTAGATATTTTTAATAAATAGAAAGTGGTGAGAAAAAGAGAGAAAAGAAAGGGAAAGGAAAAGAAGAGAAAGAAAAGGAGAAGAAAGAAAGAGAGAAGAGGAGAAAGAGGAAAATCGAGGAAACCTCCGTTTCAATCGCGATTAATCGGGTAAGGGTAAGAAGTTTTGATTATATCTTGCTTGTGTATGTATATGTGTTGTTTGTTGTAATTGTTTTGGTTGTTTCACAACTTTTTCTTATTGATAAATTGACGAACAATTGATAGAAATCGATGTTTTCACGGATGACTTTCGATATAAACTGCGTAGTATACTTGTTGTTATGATTGTAATATGTTCTGGTTGTTATGGTATGATTTGGTTGGGTTTTGACGGGGAAAATGGTGAATTGGAGTGAGTAACAGCGCTGCTGCGAATCCCAGAATTCGCAGGCTCGTAGTGCGAACAAGCAGCGAAGAGGAAAGCGAAGGCTCGCCAGGGCTTCGCAGTGCGAATGGGTGGGCGAATGTTCGCTAGCAGTTCACAAAGCAAACTTTATGCTATTTTTTCTCTGCCACGGTTCGCTGGAGCTTCGCACGGCGAATGAGGAAAACTAATGCTCGCTAGGAGATTTGCATAGCGAACATGACAGATTGTTCCATTTTGTTTTCTTCATAACTTTTGATCCGTAACTCGGATTGAGGCACGGTCGGATACGTTGGAAAGCTATTTCAATGATCTTTATGATAGTGGAATAGGAACATATGTTTATGCCACGGATTGATAAGAAAATATGGAAAAGTGATGTATGTGTGAATACGGTAGTCCCCGTTTCCACCAAAATTCATGAATCGGGAATCTGATTGATATAGGACTTGAAGCTTTGGAAAGAGAATCTAATGTGCTAGTAAATGGTTATGTGATATCATGTGTTAACTAAGAATATTTGGTAGAGGATGATTAGTGGTTTGTAGGTTTTGTTGTGTTTGTTGGTGTTCAATGCGATATGCTATCGTCATATAAATGTGGGGCTTTTGTGCTATCTATATGATGTTGATGCATGTGATAATGATGTTGTTGTGTGGTAAGATGCATTGTTTGATTGAATATCAATGTATGTTATTATGATTGTTGTGGTTGATGGTGAGTAATTCTTGATGTGATATGAGTGTATATGCTAAAGTGCTAATTGTTGTGGTTTGTGGATTATGATGAAATTCAATGTGTTAATTGGTGGCCTTATGGCAAGTAAATGTATTGTTTGAATTGATTTCCAATGCATGAATAATGATGATGAGATAATCCATCTTGTTGATTGGTGAAGATGCATTTGATTGTCATGAGTCCTTGTATGCCAAGCATCATGATATGCATCTTGTGATGTCGTGTGCCCTAGTGGGTGTGAGCGACGAAACGATTCCCGAGGGAATCCACTATAACATCGTGTAACTTATACAAAGAGGTGTGGGCAATGATTATAGAAGATCGTGTGCCTTATACAAAGAGGTGTGAGCGATCGGGTCGTGTGCCTTATACAAAGAGGTATGAGCGATCCATAAACGTCGTGTGCCTTATACAAAGAGGTGTGAGCGACGGGGAACATCGTTTGCCCGACGGGGAGTTACACTAAGTAACAAGCGATGATTCCAATAATTCTTGAGTGAATTAATGATGAGATGATGGATGGAACGGTACCGCATTGCATTGCATAGAGTCGTTGTGTCGGTCTCTGTGCATTTGCATAAATCATGAATGGATTGATTATGGGTGGAAAATCATGAATGGATTGATTATGTGTGGAAAATCATGAATGGATTGATTATGTGTGGAAATTGTGATAGCATTGGTGATTTGATATGCAATTGTGATAAATGCATTGGTTATGGATGCTATGTTTTATGTACAGACATATGCTATGTTTTGTGGGGATGTTGTACATTACAATGATTGTATTAATTATCTATGATATGCTATATATGAATATATGTGATGTGGTGGTGTGTTTCCATATGTCATAACCTTGGTATGCCTTATGTGTGAATATATGATTATGTTGGTATAATCAATATATGCTATATGTATTAATATGTGATGCTTGTGGTGAGAATAACTATGCCTGTGAATTTATATGTGTTTGCATATTATTATGCAATCTTGATTTAGTTGTTATTTCTCACCCTTCTGTTGTGGTTTGTTGCTCTATGAGGCAATTGCAGATTAGTAGTCTTGGAGGCTTTTGTGAAGATTAGTTCTCCATCTGTTTATCAATCTGTCTGCTCTGATACGTAACACGGGAGTCGGGGAACGCTTTTGTTATATATGTATACATTTGTTGGATCTATTTTGTATTAACTTTGTATGAATATTTTGATGTTATAAAACCATTTATTTTGTTAAACAAGTCAGTTATGGATCTTTCCGCTTTATTCCATAACTGAACTTTCCTTTTATATGGAAAAAGTTTCCATTTTATGTTTATTCTATTTTGTGTTATGTATCAAATTTATGAGCATGGATTGTGTTTTCTTTCTTTAAATGTGGCATCCTTGTGTCTGTCTAAGAATAATAAATATTTATTTACTCTGATTTATTTATGTATTATTTATTCGCGATGGGAATTGTGGTTTTACATACAACGCCCAAGAGGAGGCGGGGATGCTTTTTGGAAGCTTGTGTGTCCCCAAACCAAGATAAGTTCAAGAAATGTAATTCACAGAGAAGAGATCATTCCAGGAAAGTTCTAGAATTTGGAAGAAACTCAAGAGATGCTATTCACGGAGAATAGATCAACTCTGGGGAGTAGAATTTCTTTGACAATATCTAGGGGTGACAGTCTGAGAAAAGGTTCACCGAGAATACTGCCTTTCTCTTTGTTCCATATTAATTAACCCCAAGAGAAGGGAAGACTGTATCTGGAATCCTACGGGGGATCTAGTTTTGTTTGTATTTAAGAGTGGCCAATAGGGCTTTACCTGGTTCTAGACGTGGTTGCTGGGGAAAACTCTAAATAACTATACTAGTATTACGCAGTTGATATTTGACAAGTATATAAAAGGATGTGAAAGAAGACTTACAGTGAAACAGCCCCACAATACAGTTATATACATATGAAAGCGGTAAAGGAAAGCGGATCTTACTCGTTGTAGAGCTTTCATCCTGTTTTGTTAGTTGTTCAACAAAGAAATTAAAGAAAGTTTTGATAACAACATATATTTGAATTCAAAATCAAAGGAGAAAGTGCTTTGAAAAGATTGTTGGGGCTTACAACTCAAGGAGAGGCCCAAGTTTTAACGATGATTGCACCGTTGTTTTGTAAATCGTACAGAGGGACTTATACAATATGTGAGGCCCAAAAAGTGTTTTATTTACAAAGGGGTTGGGTCTTACACTCTATTAGAGGCTCAACGATTTATTTGTGTACAAGAGATGGGACTTACAACTCAAGGAGAAGCCCAAGGTTTTTGTTTTAAACTGGCGATCGCACCGAGATTTTTCTTTTAACGCAGAGGGACTTATACAATATCTGAGGCCCAAAAAGATTTTGGTTAAAATGGGATTGTGTCTTACACTCTATTAGAGGCCCAAAGAGTTTTTATACAGGTGGTGGGGCTTACAACTCAGGGAGAGGCCCAAGGGTTTTTTGTAAAAAAGGGCGACGATCGCACCGAATCTTTTGACGGTAGCGGGACTTATACAATACACTGAGGCCCAAAGAAGGTTTTTATTTACAAAAGGATGGGACTTACACTCTACCAAGAGGCCCAAAGTATTTTTAATGATTGAGGATGGTTGAATTAATCAAAACCCTAATTTTGTTACAAAATTAATAAAAAGGATTGAAAATATGTGAAAAAATGAGTGGTGATCTTGGATTAATGCTTCAAAAATCATGTTTATATCCACAAAATGATTGGAAACCAATTAAATTTGGGAAGTCAAGAAGGACAAAATATTTCAAATGTTAAAAACAAATAAAACATTAATTCTTTGCAAAAAATATCAAATATATGAAATAAATAACATTTTTGGGAATTTTTGGCAAAATAAAATATTTTAACATTTTTGTGAATTATTAAAAAAAGAATCAACTCAAAATCATTAAAATTCAGAGAGAAATTAATTTTTGAATCAATTAAATAAAACCACAAAATTCAAAAATTCAAATATTAAAAAATGACGCCAAGAACAACCAAGAACACGCGCGTGTTCTGAGTTTGCCCAGATTTGCATATTCTCATCAATCTCACTGAATACTTGATGAAGTCACACAATCCACATATCAATCTGCTCGTTTTCAACTCACGGTCATGTCTATGGTCTTTAATTTCATTTATTTTAAGCATGGAATAAGAAATCAAGACAAAACCTCAAGAACCCTAAAATTTGCATGAAGGCTGAGAATTTTGATACACGATTCAAACAAAGCAATTAATTAAGGGGAAACATTCTATGCATGATTATGAACATTTGGCAAAAGTATTGTGCGAGGAAAAATGCATGAATCATGAGGTGCCCAAGTTGAGGTTTACCTCTTGTAGCTGGTGATCGTGTTTTGTGTTGGAGGTGTTACAGCTAGGTTCCAATGATGTGGATAGTTTCCCTAGGTGCCAAGTGATGTGCCTGAGTGCTTGGAATGGTTTGAAACAAGCTGGAACTGAAGATGGTACCCCAACCGCAAGTCTGCTAAAAGCTTAAGCAGTTGAATGGTGATTTTGAGAAATCAGTATTCCAGATGTTGTTTAAGTGTTTGGATCACTTATATATGATGTTTATGAGGTGTGTGTGTGTGATTGGTTTGGTTGGAATGGCTCTCAAACTCAAAACCCGATAGTGACTTGCTTTGGAAGGCAATTTTGGAGTGAAAAAAGAGATTTGGAGGAAAGCATCAGTTTAATGGCTTTGGTGTACTTAAACTGAGCATAAATGAGCTTTATTTATAGTAGAGCAAGTTTGTTTTGCAAGCAATAGTGAATGGCAACTGCAGCAGAGGTTTGGCCAATTGCATCACTTTGGAATCTCAAGTCTCCTCTAGCCATTGACTAGAGGTTAGAGAACACGCCTTTGGTTCCCTAGTTCAGAGATCATCCTTGACTCATTCAGTTGGAAAAGACTCAGTTTTTGCCACCTTGGTGCATCCATCGAATGCCCCAAAACAAAATTGGAGTCTTGTCCCCTCTTTAGGCATTTTTAGGTTTGGCATGCTATTTTTAGTTCCAAATACTTGGGAGGCTTATGGATCAGTGTTTGTCCCTCCTTGGTCTCCCCCTGAGGTGTTCAGATGGATAAAATTGTTTGTCATTTGCACAAATTGTTCAAATCGAGCAAAATGCACAAATCTTCCTTGTTATGGCATTTGCAGCAAGGCATATTGCCACTATCATAACTCTTAGCTCAAATGGAATTTGATGGAGTTCTTGGCCATTTTGGAAAACTCTCATATGATACAACACATTTATGATCATAGTTTGTTTTGATACTTTTTGAATCTAAGTGAAAAATCCCCCTACTTTTGGAAAAAAAGCAAGACAGATTCTGACTTAGTGAAAATTTCACTAAGTGTTGGAAAAAGTGACATTTCATGTTTTCAGCCATTTTGATCACTCCATAACTTAATATCCATGAGGAATTGGAATGAGGTGTAGTTGGTGCTTTTAAAGTATGCCATGAGAGCTACAAATCCATCTTTGGATCAGCCAAAATGGTTGCTTGGATCACAAGTTATGATCCTTGGAAGTTGGTACCCTAGCCACTTTGTTCCATAACTTAGAAAATTTCTAATTTTTTTATGGTTACCCCTTTTTCAAGTTAACTCATTTTCTTTGGTTTTTCTTGATGAATGATGATTCCAATCACACATTAATATCATTTTAGGGTTAAGGAACCATAATTGATCAAAAAATCAAAAAGTTAAACTTTGACTTTTGAGCACAGATGACTTTTTATCAGATGAACTCCAAACTGTGCGATCCTCTATGAAATCCAGTCCTTGTCCTAAATAAAACTTGATGGAGTGATTTCATAGGTGTTATAGGATGTATTGAATCATGTCCCAAGGTTTGGGAGCATGTCTTGGTCAAAAGTCAAAGGTACAGTTGACTTTTTTCCTTGAAACCCTAATTGTGGTCCAGATAAAAATGAAACTTGTGAGTCAAGCTTATTGGATCAATCCATTATTGCAAATGGATCAATGTAGTGTATTGGATACCCTCAAACGATGTCTTAAGGTCTTGGCTCATGTTTGTCCCAAAAGTCAACTTAGGGGTGAATTAGGTCAAGAAACCCTAATTCCTGATTTTTGATGAATGCTTCCCCTGAGGTTAAATTGACTTGATGATTGGGTCCATGAGGTTCCATGGAGTATCTTGGGTTATGCATTGAAGCATTAGATCATGCCCAGAGGAAAATTTCCATCTAGAGGCCTGGGTCGACCAAAACCCTAATTTGGTGACACTGGCGATCTTGAGGCTTAATCCACTTGGAAGGTTGCAGCCTTGTGCCTGATTCTTGAAGTGGGAGTCCTCTTGATCCTTTGTGGATGTTTGAGAGGTTAGACAAGTTGAAGATCATGTCATTCCTTGATTGATCCTTTGTCTAAAGTTCAGAGAGTGCTTGAAACCCTAATTATTGTTTGTAGTGAATGCTCACCCATCATTGGGGAGACTGATGAGGCATAATGGTTCATCCATATTGTGGTGATGATTTACACAATGATGGGAAATCTTAGTGGTCAAAATTTGGGGTATGACAGAGTGCCCTACTCATAACCGCCCTAGGCATTGATGGCGAGTGACACGTGGCACTTAGGACCCCGCGTGCGTCTTTTCATTCCCCTTTGTGCCCGCGTGATGAACGCATCCGTTTCCTCTCATCTCCCCACATTATCGACCAGAAATGAACTTTAGGACACCGGACGGACATTAATCCCTGAGACTCCTGCCCGACGAACATCCCTGCTCCTAACCACCTGCATCTTCCACCAACTCGACATTTCGGGCACGCTGCCCTACTAAACGGATCCCCGACGAATGGGCTGGCCCTTAAGTCATTACTCCGACTCTTCGGAGCAACGACTTTGGGAGATCTTGTTCTGGACTGGGCCAACGTCTGCCCACCAGTTGCGCAGGCCCAACCCAATGTCATGCTAAGCAGCCCATTAAGGTCCAATCCTCTCCCTCGTCGGGCACATCCAGATCTCATCATTGTCGAGCAGCCACTACATGGCCCAGGGAGAGAACGAGCATTAGGGATGGCAACGGGTCGGCCCGGGTGCGGGTTTCACACTACCCAAACCCGCACCCGAAATCACCACCGGAACCCAAAGGCTATTCGGGTGGCAAAATAACACCCACGCCCACACCCGTTGGGTTCGGGTTTTTCTACCCAAACCCGAACCCGTAGCAAAAACACAAAAATACAACAACAACATTGAAATTTAAAGCACAATAATTCCATCAAGGTCTCTCAAAGAAATTAAAGAATTAAATTATAATTTTCCATCAAGTTTGGTAACATTACAATTAAAATTAAGGTCTTAAAAATTTTAACATTACAATTAAAATTAAAGTATACATATATATTTAGGGGCACTTATGTAATTTTATGTCTAAACGGGTGTGGTTTCGGGTTTCGAGTGCGGGTTTCACACTACCCAAACCCGCACCCGAAATATCGGGTGGCACCCGAACCCAGTCAACTCGGGTTTTCACCCGTTGACTCGGGTTCGGGTGCGAGTGGGATTGTCGGTACACGTTTGTCTTTCTAACCTTTGTCTACAGGAGTGGGATTGAAATAAGTGGGGGAGAAGCTTGTGCTTCTCCAAGATGCTTAAAGTGTAGAGTGGTGGCTCAGTGTGTCGTGGAACGCTATTATAGTTTGGTAAAGACCGTTTATGCCCCATCATGATTGTCGGTTGTATATTGATAAATTGAGGAACTGATCACCCTTGATCTCTTGTTGATAGTAGACGGGATCCTGTTGGACGGAATAGACGTGTCTTGCGAGCTTAGATGGTGTGTGCAGTGAATTATTTGGAGTTAAGCCAAGTGCTTACATATTGTTGTGATAAGACAGTTATTTTTCTTGAACCTGAGAATGAAGGAGACTTGTTTATGTCTGCTAAGCAAGTGAATGAGTCAGTGCAAGATGGTGCCGAGATGTTCATGTTGATGGCAACTTTGAGTATTAGTGAAAGTGGAGCAGTTGTATTTTTCCAATTGTTTGTGATTTTCCAGAAGTTTTTCCTGATGAGATAAGTGATTTACTGCCGGAACGTGAGGTGGAGTTTTTGATCGACTTAGTTCTTGGAACTAGTTCGGTATCGATGGCTCCATATCGTATGTCCGCATCGAAATTGAAAGAGTTGAAGAGTCAACTTGAGGATTTGCTTGAGAAGAGGTTTATTCGTCCAAGTGTGTCACCGTGGGGTGCACCAGTTTTGTTGGTAAAGAAGAAAGAAGGTTTAATGAGACTTTGTGTGGATTATAGACAATTGAACAAGGTGACTATCAAGAATAAGTATCCACTTCCGAGGATTGATGATTTGATGGATCAGTTGGTTGGTGCAATTGTGTTCAGTAAGATCGATTTGAGATCTGGGTATTGTAAGAACAAGAGTTGGTTCTGCATTAATACCTCTGAGTTTTGATGATATCATACAAGTATGTTTGTATGAACAATTTTATAAGTCTAATGTTTGTTATCTGTGAGAATCTAACAAACAGGTTTTGCTTTCGTTAAAAGGTGTGAATATGTTGTTAAAAGAAAATACTTCGCCTATGCGTTACACCTGATGTGTTATATGACAGAAATTACTTCAGGAGAATCTGAAGATTGCAAGACTCTGTTATAATATGTAAAGAGAACAAGATCTGAAGATCTGAAGACCGAGGTTCTGATGAACGAAGTTCAGATGCTGAAGACTTACGCTCTCTAGATAAAGGTTCTGAAGACTCAACTATAGTCTCTATTTATGCTTCAACTAAATACCATCGAAAGCCTCTGAAGATATAATGACAACATTCTAAGCGAACAAGGTTCTGAAGATCAAGTGCTGAAGACTCCAAAAGCGCAGCTCTGAGGACTCCAAGACTTGAAGATCTTAAGAACCAAGCTATGTTTTCCCTTCTTACTCATGCTCGCAGAAGCCTCTGAAGTTAAGAAGATTAGAAGACTAAGCAACGAAGTTCAAATGAAGATATCTTGGTAACTGTGCAAAAGTTCAAAAGAAGATATCTTGGTAACAGTGCAAACAAAGATATACTGACAAGACAGGACGCAAAAGGTTTTATCTGTCCTCACGCTTCTACCAAACCGCCGTCAATAGTCATGATTACATTACAATGACTATTTTTACTCGGCTATAAAAGGACTTGAAGACTCAAAGAATGATAACAACTTCACCGATTCAAATACGCTCTATTTGCTATTATCATTCAAAAGTCATTTTCTGTGCTGTAAATTAGTTTACATATTCAACTTGTGCTAGAAGTAATACTTTGTAAACAAAACCTCTTTCAAACTATTGTTTGAAGTTCCTTGAAAAAAACCGGGTAAGGTTAGATTTCTTGAGAAGTCTAGGACTAGCGAGAGTCTTAGAGGTTGTTCCTTAAGAGGGACCAGTGTGGTTAGATCTCTTGAGAAGTCTAGAACTTGAGAGTTTTAGAGGTTGTTGTTAGTCACCAGCAGTTTGGCTAGTGCATTGTATTAATCTGATTGATTAGTGGATTAAGACCTCGATTGAGAGAGGCAAAATCACCTTGGCGGGTGGACTAGACTAACTTGAGGGTTTCTCAAGTGAACTAGTATAAATATACCGTGTTATCTCTTTCCAGCTTCAATAAGATTATTACTCCTAAGATAATAAATTAGTAAAGGGAATTAATTTAGAGAAACAATTTTATTTTGAAAAACCAATTCAAACCCCCCCTTTCTTATGTTTTTCACACCTTTAATTGGCATCAGAGCTCCGGTTCTGAGGTGATAAAAAGGTTGAATTTTTATCAAGCACTTAACAGTGTTCAGTACCGATCCAAGTGTGAAAAAAAATGGCTGCACCTGAACTAAATCTTAACACAAATGAAAGAGATTCTTATAGTGCAAAACCTCCTATCTTTGATTGGGAAAAAATTGACTATTGGAAAGACAGAATTGAAAGTTACTTTCTGGCTTTTGACTTAGATCTATGGGATCTGGTAGTGGATGGCTACAGTTACCCTATAGATTCTGAAGGCAAAAAGATTGACAGAAGTGCATTAACAGATGCTCAAAAGAAGGTTTACAAGAATCATCGCAGAGCAAGAACGATTCTGTTAAATGCAATTTCATATACGGAATATGAAAAGATCACAAACAAAGAAACTGCAAAGTCTATTTTTGATTCTCTTCGAATGACTCATGAAGACAACGCTCAAGTCAAAGAGACAAATGCTCTTGCACTAATCCAGAAATATGAGGTCTGCAGAATGGAAGACGATGAATCTATGGAAACTATGTTCTCAAGATTCCAGATGCTTGTTGTAGGACTCAAAGTTCTGGACAAAGGTTATTCTACTGTTGATCATGTCAAGAAGATTATCAGAAGTCTGTTTGTCAAATGGAGACCAATGGTAACAACCTTGAAACTAGCAAAGGATTTGAACAAAATAAGTCTTGAGGAACTAATCAGTTCTTTAAGAAGTCATGAAATAGAACTTCAAGAAGATGAACCTCAGAAGAAAGGTAAATCCATTGCTCTAAAGGCTAAGTCTGAGAAGAAAAAGGCTTATCAAGCAGAGGAAGAATTGGAAGAATCAGAAGAGGATTCAGACGGAGATGATATATCTCTCATATCAAGAAAGATAAGCCAACTATGGAAATACAGAAAGAATAAGTTCAGAGGACCAAGAAGAAGATCTGAGTCTACACATGGTCAAAAGAAAACTTATGGAAGAGAAGGTACATGTTTTGAATGCAAAGAGCCTGGACATTTCAAGAATGATTGTCCAAAATTCAAGAAAGATGGAAGGCCTGAGAAAGCTAAAAAGGGTCTTATGGCAACATGGGATGATTCAGAGTCAGAAGAAGATTCTGATGGAGAACATGCCAACGTGGCATTCATGGTTAAGACCAATACAAACGATGTCCTATCAGAAGGAGAACTATCAGACTTCGATGACGAAAGAGAGGTACTTTCTTCCTTATCTCGTTCTGAACTTGAAATAGGACTATCTAAACTTATGGAAAAATATCAAATTCTTCTAAGAAAACACAAAACTCTGAAAAAGACTCTTGTGGTTCCTTCAGAAGACCTTACTAAAAGCAAGCAAACTATTTCTGAATTAAATGAAAAATTATTTTTCTTAGAAAAATCAAATTCTGCTTTAAAAAGTAAAGTCTCTAAGTTAGAAGAAGAGATCACGTCTGACATAACTGACACTAATGAAGTGGTCAGATATGACAGAGCATTTCAACACTTCCTTGCTAAAAGCATAGATAAAAGTAAAATGGCTTCAATGATCTATGGAGTTAGCAAAAATGGAAGTAGAGGTCTTGGATATTCAGGACCATCACATCCATATGATGAAACCAAGAATATCAAACTAATACCTCTATCTAAATATTTTGTGCGTGCTGACACTAAACTAAAATGTCCAGAACCTGAAGGTTCTAAGTCTGTCATATCACAAACACAGACATGGAAGAAAACTTCCAAACTCAAATATTATGCACAAATACCGCACTATTATCCTGCTGCACGGAAATCCAAAGGTGTCAGAACCTCTGGAAAGACTAATGTGAAAGGACCCACAAAATGGGTACCTAAGAATAAGATAGTTTATGTTGCAGATATCCTTAATGGCGCCACTAAAACACCAGTCATGGTACCTGGGCACTGGATGCTCGCGACACATGACGGGAGAAAGGCATATGTTCCAAGATTTGAAACTTAAGCCTGGAGGTGTCGTCGATTTCAGAGGAAACCAGAAGGGAAGAATCATTGGCTCCGGAACTATTGGTAATGGTAAACTTACTTCTATAAATAGTGTTCTTTTAGTTGAAGGCAAAATGCATAATTTTTTGTCAATTAGCCAACTTAGTGACAATGGTTATGACGTTATTTTTAATCAAACGTCGTGTAAGGCTGTTAGTCAGAAAGATGGGTCTATCCTGTTCAATGGTAAGAGGAAGAACAATACTTACAAAATTAAATTATTAGACTTAAAACATCATAATGTAAAGCGTCTTCTGTCTGTCAATGAAGAGCAATGGGTCTGGCACAGACGTCTAGGGCATGTTAGCTTGAGAAGAATCTCTCAGCTAAACAAGCTAGGACTGGTCAGAGGATTGCCAAATCTGAAGTACTCTTCAGATGCTCTTTGTGAAGCATGTCAGAAAGGCAAGTTTTCAAAAACCTCTTTTAATGCAAAAAATATTGTTTCCACCTCTAGACCATTGGAACTTCTTCACATTGATCTATTTGGACCAGTGAAAAATGCTTCTATAAATGGTAAAAAATACGGACTAGTCATCATTGATGATTACAGTCATTGGACATGGGTAAAATTCTTAAGACACAAGGATGAGTCACATTTTGTGTTTGCTTCCTTCCGCACCCAAGTGCAAAACGAAAAGAATTGCAAAATCGTCAAGGTCAGAAGTGATCATGGTGGAGAATTTGAAAATAAAGAGTTTGAAATTTTTTTTGATTCGCATGGGATATCTCATGATTTTTCTTGTCCTAGAACTCCACAACAAAATGGAGTTGTAGAAAGAAAGAACAGAACTTTACAAGAAATGGCTCGCACCATGATCCAAGAAACTGACATGGCTAAGCACTTTTGGGCAGAGGCAGTCAACACAACATGTTATATTCAAAATAGAATCTCCATAAGACTTATTTTGAGTAAAACTCCCTATGAATTGTGGAAAAATAAAATTCCCAACATTTCTTATTTTCACCCTTTTGGATGTATTTGTTTTATGTTAAACACTAAAGAGAATATTGGCAAGTTTGATTCCAAAGCACAGAAGTGTCTGCTGTTAGGATACTCTGACACTCAAGAGGCTACATAGTGTATAACACAGAATCATGGATTGTGGAAGAATTAATTAATGTCAAATTCGATGATAAGCTTGACCCTGAAAAGTCAAAGCTATTTGAAAAGTTTGCAGATTTGGAAATCAGTTTTTCAGAACCTAAAGAAAAGGTAGAAGAAGTTAAATCTCCAGAAGTTCATACTCACAATATCATTGATGTATCGTCTAATACTCCACAACAAAAGAAAAGGAGAATCTCAACTTCACACCCTGAAGAACTAATTCTGGGTAGCAAGGACGCTCCCATTAGAACTAGATCAGTGTTCAAACCCTCTGAAGAAATGCTTCTGGGATTGGTATCGTTAATTGAGCCAACAACAGTTGATGAAGCTCTTATGGACAAGGACTGGGTTCTGGCAATGGAAGAAGAACTTAACCAGTTCTCAAAGAACGATGTATGGGATCTTGTCCCAAAACCTAAAGATGTCCATATAATTTGTACTAAATGGATTTTCAGAAACAAGCTCAATGAAAAGGGTGAGGTTGTCAGAAACAAGGCACGACTTGTTGCACAAGGTTACAGTCAACAAGAAAGGATATATTACAATGAAACCTTTGCTCCAGTCGCTAGACTAGAACCTATACGCCTGTTAATTTCCTTTTTAGATAATCATAACATCATTCTATATCAAATGGATGTTAAGAGTGCATTTTTGAATGGTTATATTTCGGAAGAAGTTTATGTCAAACAACCTCCTGGATTTGAAAACTCAGAAAAATTAGATTTTGTTTTTAAACTTCAAAAATCTCTCTATGGTCTGAAACTAGCTCCCAGAGCTTGGTACGACAGATTGAGCAATTTTCTCTTAGAAAATAACTTCACCAGAGGCAAGGTTGACACCACTCTCTTCTGTAAATCATACAAAAATGATATACTCATAGTTCAGATTTATGTTGATGATATTATTTTTGGTTCTGCTAATCCCTCTCTATACGAAGAGTTTTCAAAGTTGATGCAAGCAGAGTTTGAAATGAGTCTTATGGGTGAGTTGAAGTTCTTTCTGGGAATTCAAATTGATCAGAAACCAGAATCTACTTACATTCATCAAAGTAAGTACACTAAAGAACTTCTGAAGAAATTCAACATGTTAGATTGCAAGTTAGCAAAAACTCCAATGCACCCAACATGCGTCATGGAGAAAGCAGAAATAAGTGGTAAAGTTTGTCAGGAGACCTATCGTGGTATGATAGGATCTCTTTTGTATTTAACTGCTTCTAGACCTGATATTTTATTTAGTGTTCATCTGTGTGCTAGATTTCAATCAGATCCCAGAGAATCTCATTTAACTGCTGTTAAAAGAATTCTAAGGTATCTGAAAGGAACTACTAACCTTGGCTTGATGTATGAGAAAACCTTAGAGTACACTCTATCTGGTTATTGTGATGCAGACTACGCTGGAGACAGATTGGAAAGAAAAAGCACATATGGAAACTGTCAGTTTCTAGGGAAAAATCTGATCTCATGGTCAAGCAAGAGGCAATCTATAATTGCTCTCTCTACGGCAGAAGCAGAGTACATTCCAGCTTCTCTATGCAGTACGCAGATGCTCTGGATGAAAAATCAGCTAGAAGATTACCAGATACATGAGAGTAACATCCTTATCTATTGTGATAATACTGCTGCTATCTGTTTAAGTAAAAATCTAATCTTACATTCTAGGGCTAAGCACATAGAAATTAAACATCACTTTATTAGAGACTATGTTCAGAAGGGAACTCTATGTTTAAAATTCATCAAAACAGACCATCAATGGGCTGACATTTTTACAAAACCCTTGGCTGAAGATAGATTTCAATTTATTCTGACGCATCTAAAAATGGAATTCTGTCTAGAGTAAGATCGTATCAGAATCAGATGCATTTAGTTAGAGTATGAAGAAATACAATTTTTTACTTGTTTAATCTTAGTTATCAGAGGCTACTTTGGTTAGAATAGTCTCTGATCAAGATGGAAACTCCTAAGTTATCCAGATTCTGAGAATATTAAAACGTGTCACTTGAATTAGAAAATGATTAACGCGTGTAACCTAGGTTATATCCAAATCATTACATTTATTTTAAAGTACACTATGAACAGTAATCTCTCTTAGGATTGATTTAAAATCATAATTGCGTTCATTCCTTAACTCCCAATATTTTATTTTAACTTTTCAAATTTCAAAGACACTTTAAAAATCTACTAACACCACCTCACATTCATTTCCACACCTTAAGAAACCCTAAAACCCTTAAATCGCTTCTTCCTTCATTGTTCTCAAACCTTAAGAAACCCTAAAACCCCCAAACCTCACATTCTCTCTCACCTTCTCATTGTTCTTATCTCAATCAATCTCAAACTTCATCATGATGAATCACATTCAACAAGAAACTGTCAATTTCTTCAAAGAAACAGAAGCATCATTGAATCATTCGAAAGGGTCATCATCTTCATCAGTCGCGCCTACTATCACCTCCACAACCACTGCAACTTTTGCTTTGACCTCATCGTCTCCTCCTGAGAATGATGAAAACCATGTTACTCAAAGAAATGCAGCGGTTACGCATGTGCGACCTGCGGACGAACTAACGGTTCTCAAGGAACTGCATGTGGATTTCCAGAATCTTGCAAACAATGGGGTTGATCTTTCTGCTGAACTCGAATGCCAAGGATGGAATAACTACTTTGAAAGGCTTAAAAGTTCTATCTATGAATCCCTTGTAAAAGAATTCTGGAGAATGGCCGATACTGACGATTTTCACATCGTCTCCTTTGTTATGGAAAAGAGGATTATCATTATTGAAAAATCGATTTCAGATCTTCTAGGAATGAAGTTCTTGGAAGGGAAACGAGTCTATGGAAAGCTAAAAAAATCTGACATTGCCATCAGCAGGGAAATCTTTATGAACTTTTAATCTAAGAAAACATATTATAAAAGTGTAGACTTGCATGATAAACTGAGAATGTGGCACAAGATCATTCTTGGTTGTATCAACCCAAGACCTCTGAAGAGTTCCGCAGACTACTTTAATACTACTCAGAAGAACATGCTATACTGTTTACACAAAAAGAAGAAAATGAATTTGCCCTTCATACTATTTTCCTATCTAAGGGACAAAGTGCGCAAGTCCAGAACAACGACTTCACCTACAAAGAAGATTCCAACCTACATTCCTTTCGGTAGATTGCTCTCCGACATTTTTGTTGAAAGCAAGCTAGTGGATTATCTGAATAAAGAAGCCAGATATACAGAATATTTGGATCCATGCATTAGAGAGTCTTTAAATGCCAATACTCTGAAAAATATGAAAATAATCAAGAAGGTTCAACTTAAACCTACTGTTATCACTCATGAAAGTGTGATACAAAGCAGAGTTCAGGTGAAAGACTATCCCTCTTTTGACAGTTGTGAAAACAAGGAAATTATTGCTGGACTTATTGCTATAATGGAAAAAGAAGGACAAGACGTGTCTAAGGTCAGAATTGAAGAAGTTGAGCCTAGTAAAGGGAAAAGGAAGCTAATTGAAGAAGATCCTTAATCAAAGAAAAAGAAGAAGACTAACAAGTCAGAGACCTCCAAGATTTCTGCTCAAGATTCTCAATCTAAAAGAGCTAGTAAGTCCGCCATCACTTCCTCTGTTTCAAAAGTTAATGCTGAACCTGTCATTATTTCATCATCATCTCAACAAGCTATCTACATTCCCACCTCAAATCCACAAGTCAGCTTCAAGTCACCATCTTTTTCAATTCCACCTCCACCAATCTCTATTTTTGTAATTCCAAAAATTTCCTTTCCATCAATCAGTACACCTATCCAATCCAAAGCCATTCCTACATACACTTCATCAACAACCACCTCAATTATCCAACTAGATCTATCTGTCTCACCGATGTCCTATGCTTTTCATCAGAAAATCATTGCTGAATCCTCAATCCAACGCTCTGATCCTCCATCTCCAAATCCTGAACCAGCATCTAAAGAAACGAGTGTTAAATCCCTTGAGATTGTCACTTCTGAATTCCCTTCAGAATTAGAAACTTTTGAGCTCTCTTCTCACACTACTGAAACCAATTTATCTCAACCAAATCCTGAACCCAACTCTGAAACAAGTTCTGCTGAATCCAACTTGGCCTTGATCATCTATGAAAGACCTCCTCCAAAAACCATTGTTGAATGCATCAGTAAATTTCACGAAAAGGCATTGGAGAAAGTAGCAAAGCTACTAGCAGAGACCAGGACAAGTGTCAAGCCTATGGAGGTTGTAAATTCTTGGGATGCATTTCAGAAGTGGTTAGACTCTGAATTTGCAAGGATATCTACGTTCTCTGAAGCTGCTAAAGTTGCTGGAGTTGAACTGGTAAAAGCAAGAGAAGAGGCTGAGGAAAGTATAAGAAAATTCAATCTTCTAGTGACTAAGCAAAGAGAGGCTGAAGAAAAGGCTATTGAAGAAGCTAGACTTCGTGCAGAAGAAGAAGCAAGGCTGGAGAAAGAAGCTGAAGCTATAGAAAAGGCTAAGTAAGACGCCTTAGTTATTTCCTCTCCAGAACCTGATGTGGTGCGTTTGGAAAACGCAATTCAAGAAATCAGAGGAGAACAACAGATTTTCAGAGAAAACTTTATAGAACAGAAGGTTGTCAATGCAAATGTTCAGAACCTGCTTCAAAAGATTTTGGACAAAATGTCCTATAGAAGAACCTAACCTTTTCCCTATTTCGTTTTGGTTATGTGTTTTTAGAATTTAGGACCTTGTTTTTCACCCTTTGTTCATGAAGCTTTTTGATTATGACAAAAGGGGGAGAAGTTATGAATGTGAATTTTTTATTCTTATAGTCAATCTCTGAAGAACAAGCTGTTTACATTCTAACCAGTAAATTGCTATTTCTGTTAGATGTTTTTCTGTGTCTCTCTTTTTAGGAATTTTGACCTGATTAAACATCGTAAAGTCGATAAAGAAGTAAAAAATCAGCAAATCAAAACTTTGATGACTCTGATAGTTCAAAGTCTTTGAGTTTTAACAAGAAACAAGGTTCTGAGACGACGTCTTGAGTTCGTGTTAAACTCTGAAGGATCAAAACTGAATCAAGACTATGAAGATTTCAGTGTCTGACCTCTTAGAATCAGGGGGAGTCCATCCCGTCAAAATAATTAATATTCATCTAGTCCGAGAATCAGGGGGAGTATCTCATGTGAAGGATAAGAATTCTTAACCTTCTTATTTCAATTACCCTTGTGTTATGTACAAAATTGTGTCATCAAAATACATAGTTTTGTCATCATCAAAAAGGGGGAGATTGTAAGAGCAAGAGTTAGTTCTGCATTAATACCTCTGAGTCTTGATGATATCAAACAAGTATGTTTGTATGAACAAGTTTATAAGTATAATGTTTGTTATCTGTGAGAATCTAACAAACAGGTTCTGCTTCCGTTAAAAGGTGTGAATATGTTGTTAAAAGAAAATACTTCGCCTATGCGTTACACCTGATGTGTTATATGACATAAATTACTTCAGGAGAATCTGAAGATTGCAAGACTCTGATATAATATGTAAAGAGAACAAGCTCTAAAGATCTGAAGACTGAGGTTCTGATGAACTAAGTTCAGATGCTGAAGACTTACGCTCTCTAGATAAAGGTTCTGAAGACTCCATTATAGTCTCTATTCATGCTTAAACTAAATACCATCAGAAGCCTATGAAGATATAATGACAACATTATAAGCGAACAAGGTTCTGAAGATCAAGTGCTGAAGACTCTGAAAGCGCAGCTCTGAGGACTTCAAGACTTGAAGATCTTAAGAACCAAGCTATGTTTTCCCTTCTTACACATGCTCGTAGAAGCCTCTGAAGCTAAGAAGATTAGAAGACTAAGCAACGAAGTTCAAATGAAGATATCTTGGTAACCGTGCAAAAGTTCAAAAGAAGATATCTTGGTAACAGTGCAAATAAATATATACTGACAAGACAGGACGCAAAAGGTTTTATCTGTCCTCACGCTTCTACCAAACTGCCGTCAATAGTCATGATTACATTACAACGACTATTTTTACTCGGCTATAAAAGCACTTGAAGACTCAATGAATGATAACAACTTCACCGATTCAAATATGCTCTACTTGCTATTATCATTCAAAAGTCATTTTCGATGCTGTAAATTAGTTTACATATTCAGCTTGTGCTAGAAGCAATACTTTGTAAACAAAACCTCTTTCAAACTATTGTTTGAAGTTCCTTGAGAAAAACCGGGTAAGGTTAGATTTCTTGAGAAGTCTAGGACTAGCGAGAGTCTTAGAGATTGTTCCTTAAGAGAGACCAGTGTGGTTAGATCTCTTGAGAAGTCTAGAACTTGAGAGTTTTAGAGGTTGTTGTTAGTCACCAGCAGTTTGGCTAGTGCATTGTATTAATCTGATTGATTAGTGGATTAAGACGTCGATTGAGAGAGGCAAAATCACCTTGGGATACTTTATCAAATGTTCTTAGTCAGATCAACATGTAACCGTTGACCAACAAAAATTACATGTAAAGGTTCAAAATCCGTTTTTCCGACGGTTTAGGCATTAAGCGAAGAACCAAGAATAAATCAACGATTACTGAATAAAATGATTATTGCATTGATAACATCGAATTCATTACATGAAGATTCAGGGTCACCCCCTAGCAATGAGGGGTTTAGCTACTTATAAAGAAAAAGAAAATAACAGATGAAAATGTTGTCATTACAAATTATCTCGAGGAATTAATCTTCAATCGTCCAAAAACTCTTGAACATGTGAATCCCTTCCGAAAATCTGAGTTTCCAGCCTTCAAATCTTGTATTTTGCTCCCAAAAATCGACCAACCCTTGCAAAATCGCGTTCCCAGACTAAATAGTCCAACTCTGGGCTTTCAGTCATTTTGGACCACCATACGCGTATTGGCACACATGATACGCGTAATGGCGAGCGAGCAGGCAAAGTGGTACGCGTAAGGCTAAACTCATACGCGTATTGGCAGAAGGCCTGTTTATCCTCCAAAAATATCCCTCTGCTGAAATGCGTATCATACACGTAAGCTTTGGGATCATACGCGTAACAGCTAAAGCATTACGCGTATTGGGAGCAGATCTTCAATTTTTCATGCTTTGTCCTTTGGTTTCTCGCTCCGGCTCGGTCGTACACCCAATGCTCGACCCTCTATACTTCCAAATGTGCATTCGACCTGCTAACATACCACAAGCGTAAAATATCCTCGAGAAACTCATAATTTATGACACATTAGATAAAATCAAAATACACCTAAAAACTACTAAAACAAACTCAAATTCACACAGTTTACCTGATTTATTCACAGTTGAATCGCAAAATACATAGCATAAATGGTGACTGATCACAACCCCAAACTTATCTTGTTGCTTGCCCTCAAGTAACATTCTACATAAAACATATCACGTCACCCCAAACTTACTGTAAAGACAGTTCTTACCACAACACTGCTGAAATCTTTCGCACTGGACCCTTCGATGTTGCCTTGGGTTTTCTGATTTTTCCTCATAACCAGCAAGCCAGAAACCTTTTTCTTGAAACACTGTTTCACCTGTCAGCTCATATCACACTCTCACCAAGTCTCTCGGGGTTAAAGTGTTAACACGCTCAAATCAAGGTACGCAATATCATATCAGTAGTTTGAATAAATTCTCAATTCTTATCAACATGTACAACACACACACTTTTTGAGGTCTTTGGGTTGTAACGGGGCTTGGGTTAAGGTAGGATATAAAAAGGAAAACAGGAGTTTTTGGTTCAGAGTATGTGAGATCATTCGAGCCATGTTCGTCCATTAGTGCTTTTGTGGGGAATTTTAAAATCCACAAGGTGAGTGCAATTTTATTCTTTTCTCTTTGTTTGTTTTTTTGAAGTAGGAAAACTTTTCTTCCCCTTTTTTTTTTATTTTATTTTATTTTAATTTTATTTATATGTATATATATATATATATATATTTTTTTTTTTTTACTCATCGTGTTTTACTTTCAACTGCTCAACTGCAAAGCTACCCCAAACTGAAATGTTGCTATTCCAAAAGCAACCCCAAACTTAAAATTGAACATAGATCTCAAAAGAATTACACGTACTCTGAACAGGGTAGGGAAAAAATACTTGGCCAAAGGGTTAATAATAATGGGTAGGGAAAAACAAAGGATATAGGCTCAAATGGGGTGAACGAAGGATAATGATTATAACGGGATGGCTAGAAAGGCTCTAGGTGATAAACAAAAGAATTGCCTCAGTGTGTGTGCTCATACAGTTAATATTCAAAAAGAACGGACGCAAACTGTGATAGATAAAGTCATACCAGATATTTCTCTCATGATGATAATTGTGTTTGGCTTTTTCTTCTCTCACCAGGATAGGTAAAACTTACAGCTTCAACAGTGCCTCCTTGATCAAGTCTCTTTGGCTCCTGGTTTTAACACTTTATTTCTTCAGTGCGTCTGATCATAAACAGCAGTATCAAACCATCAGGGTGACTTTATGCGAGGACAAGTAGATAAGTTGTGAAAGTCATCAGACTCATCCACTCTAGCTAGTAATCATACAATATCAACTGGAATAACTCAAGAAACTGTATGAAAACAAAATTCATTAAATTTGCAAAGCCCAAAAAGGGCACTTACACGACTTTCTAAAAGCAGAAAAATAAAGCAGCAGAGAAATAAAAGTACAGCATAAAGAACTAAAAAAAAGAAAATATACCAAAGAGAAATACCAGAAAGTACAAATACAAATAAAAGTAAAAGTACTACTAAAAAGAAAAGAACTCAAAGCCATCACTCAGAACTCTGCCCCGTCATCTCTGTCCTGCATCTCAACGTCAAAGTCTATGAGGTCAGTCGGCTCCATATGTAATCGCCCATGGACAAAGGCAGTGACCGGTGTCATCTCCTCCGATCGCTCTGGGGGTGTCTGCTGCTGATGAGGTCGGTAAGGACTCCGATGATGCGGCTGTGGTGTGGACTGCTGAGGCTGAGGTGGCTGAGTCGGTTGGCGCTGTGGCTGAGGCATTAAACCTCCAATATGAACAGGATGCGTCCACCCAGGAAAGGTGAACTGCCCATGATGAGGTGCTGGTGGCTCACCGCTGTACCGGTCTCTAAAACGCTGGGCAGCCTCCCATATATCCGTCTGATGTGTCAGATGTCTACCCGAAAGCCCGTACATATAACTGAACTCCTGCAGCGTGCAAAAGGGGGACATTCTCAAACGGTGGTCTAAGGAGTCCTCATCAAAGGCAGGAGGTGGTGGGGCAGTATGTGTCTCAGATCTAGGTGCACCACTGCCACTGGCCTTATGGTCATGCTCTCGTCTCAGAGGTCGCGGCTGATCAGTAGTACTCGTCCTCTCCTTCATCCAATACTCATTCAAAGGCGCAGCTGGTCTCAACAACATATCTCCTGTCAGGTCGGTCACCCCCACCTTCTTGCACAGAAGGTAGATAACTGTAGCATGTCCTAAGGATTTCTTCGGAGATTGAGCCATCTCATCCATATAATTCGCAATGATCTCCCCAATACACACTCACTTCTTCTGAAGAAAATGATACATAAGCAAAGCACGCTCAGTAATTAGCTCTGAACCACTACTATTAGTGATGAGATTATGATGAATAAAATATGCCAGAGCTTTCGGAATTGGTGCTAAGTCCACAACCATAATCTTAGATGGTGAAATCTTGGACGACGGGACCCAACTATAACCTGGCCTTGCAATTAGATTTTTTATATCTTCATAAGGCCACCTATTCTTTCCCGAGAGTCTAAATTGAGAAAAAGGGTAGACCGAATCATGAAATTTGGACTTAAGGACGCTGTTGATTGTTTTCCAGTCGAATTTGACAACCTTACCCCTAACCCACGAAACATAAGCTTCATTCTGCGTTGGGTCTTCTTCATCATAATCGATTCGCTGGGCGTTTGCATAAAATTCCCAAATCAATTCTTTTGCAACCGCTCTGATTTTATCATTGAAGAAAATCAATTTTTGTTTCTTTAGGATCTCAGACATTTCTGGAAAAGTTTCATCTTGATAAGCCCAATGTTTTTCCTCCACGATCTTGCGATTTCGAATCTGCTCGTATCTCTCTTCATGTGCAGAAGTACGAAAAAGTTGAACATCTTCAGATGATTGAGACATACTGTAAACCTGTGAGAATCTAAGAGAATAACAGAAAGAAAATTTTTTTGACAGAGAGATACACAAATTTTACGTAATGGAAAGACAGAAAAATGACACAAAAGTACGGAAAAGAAATAAATACCTGAACGAAAAGTAATACGCGTATCATACGCAGGAAATACGCGTATGGATACCTGTTACGCGTACGTTACGCAAGAAAACTCAGTGTAAATTGCCATTTCGCGTAACAGATCACGTATGAAGGATGATAAGCGTATACTGATAAGGCCTTACGCGTATTAGTTTTCCTTACGCGTACCTGGATCACGTAAGAGACTAATACGCGTATGCTACGCGTTTCACCAGGGAGCCCCTATTCTTTCACACCAATACGCGTATCACTCACTCCATACGCGTATTGGCAGTGGACATGTGATTTCTTCCAAAAAATTGTCTTTTTCAAGATTTTTCTAAGTCCATCTTTTTCTGAGGCCTTCCCTTGATGAAACTTGACTCAAAAGACATGAAACACAAACCAATAAATTTGAAATTAAACTAAAATTACGCGGACAAAATTAAAACAAAAACTCCCTTGGGTTGCCTCCCAAGCAGCGCTTCGTTTAACGTCGCATGGCTCGACGGGTTACCTCATGCTCAGATGAGCTTAACCTCTTCTATTGGTCCTCCTTGGCCTTGATAATAAGGTTTTAACCTCTGTCCATTAACCTTGAAGGTATCTCCATTTTTCTCATTCTTTAGCTCTATTGCTCCATTGGGGAACACCTTTTGAATGATGAATGGACCAGACCATCTTGACTTCAGCTTACCAGGGAACAACTTCAACCTGGAATTAAACAACAACACCAATTGTCCTTCCCAAAATTCCTTCTTCTGGATCTTCTGATCATGCCATTTTTTCGTGTTTTCTTTATAAATTTTGGCATTCTCATAAGCTTGATTCCTAAACTCCTCCAACTCATGAAGTTGAAGCGTTCGGGATTCACCAGCTTTCAGAAGATCGCAGTTCAGGAATTTGAAGGCCCAAAAAGCTTTGTGCTCGAGTTCAAGCGGTAAATGACAGGCTTTACCATACACAAGTTGATAAGGAGACATACCTATTGGTATTTTGAAAGCTGTCCTGTATGCCCACAGTGCATCATCTAACTTCAAAGACCAATCTTTTCGAGATACACTAACAGTCATTTCGAGAATTTGCTTTATTTGCCTGTTAGAAACTTCAACTTGTCCACTTGTTTGGGGGTGATACGGTGTGGCTATCTTATGCTTCACATTGTACTTCTTTAACAAATTCTCCATCAATTTATTCAGAAAATGAGTACCTTCATCACTAATTAACGCCCTTGGTACCCTAAACCTGAAGAAAATGTTATGCCTTAGGAAATTCACCACCACTTTAGCATCATTAGTAGGCAGTGCTACAGCTTTGACCCACTTTGACACATAATCTACCGCAACCAGTATATAATTCTTGCCGAAAGATGGTGGGAATGGTCCCATAAAATCAATACTCCACACATCGAACAACTCTACCTCTAGCATAGAATTTTGAGGCATCTGGTTCCTCCTGGAGATATTGCCAGTTCTTTGACATCTATCACATTCTCGGACTAGATAATGAGCGTCCTTGAATAAGGTGGGCCAATACAACCTAGACTGAAGGACTTTTGCCGCTGTCCTATCTCCACTAAAATGCCCTCCATACTCAGAATCATGACAAGCTTTTAGTATATCTCTCTGCTCACCTTCTGGCACACATCTTCTGATCAGTCCATCCACTCCCCTTTTATACAAGAATGGGTCATCCCACAGATACAACCTGCAATCATAAAGAAACTTTTTCTTTTGGTGAGAATTAAAATCATCAGGGATCACCCCACCTACCACATAGTTTGCATAGTCAGCAAACCATGGTACACCGGTAACAACAAGTATTCTCTCATCAGCAAATGTATCTTGAATGGGGTGTTCCTCCTCAGTTTGTTTTATTGGGGACATGCGAGACAAGTGGTCTGCAACCGTGTTCTCACACCCCTTTTTATCCTTGATCTCCAAGTCGAACTCTTGGAGGAGGAGTATCCATCTCAACAGCCTTGGTTTTGATTCCTGCTTAGCAAACAAATACTTTAAAGCAGCATGATCAGTATACACAACAACTTTAGAACCAAGTAGATATGACCTGAATTTGTCAAAAGCATAAACCACTGCCAACAACTCCTTTTCGGTAGTTGCATAATTCATTTGGGCCGGGTTAAGGACATGACTAGCATAATAAATGACATGCAGTAATTTGTCCTTCCTTTGTCCTAAGACAGCCCCCACAACAATGTCACTTGCATCGCACATAATTTCAAAAGGTAGAGACCAATCGGGGGCAATTACAACAGGAGCAGTAATCAACTTACTCTTTAGCGTCTCAAAAGCTACCTTACAATCGTCATCAAAATTAAACGGCTTGTCTTTGACAAGCAAATCAGTCAATGGTTTGGCAACTTTTGAGAAGTCTCTGATAAACCTGCGATAAAAACCTGCATGTCCCACGAAACTCCTTATCCCTTTTTCATTCACAGGAGGTGGGAGGTTAGCTATCACCTCAACTTTTGCTTTGTCCACTTCAATTCCCTTGCGGGAAATTTTGTGTCCTAGCACGATACCTTCCTGCACCATAAAATGACATTTCTCCCAGTTGAGAATAAGGTTAGTTTCCTGGCATCTTTGCAAAACAAGAGACAAGTTAGCTAAACAATGATCAAAAGAAGAACCAAAAACAGAAAAGCCATCCATAAACACCTCCATATATTTTTCAAGCATATCGGCGAATATGGATGTCACACACCTCTGAAAAGTAGTTGGGGCATTGCATAACCCAAATGGCATCCGTCGGTAGGCAAAAATACCATAAGGGCATGTAAATGCGGTCTTTTCCTGATCTTCTGGGGCTACAACAATCTGATTGTACCCAGAGTATCCATCCAAAAAATAATAGTACTCGTGACCTGCAAGTCTCTCTAACATCTGATCAATAAAAGGAAGGGGAAAATGATCCTTCCTTGTTGCAGTGTTAAGTCTCCTGTAATCAATACATACTCGCCAACCTGTTACTGTACGAGTTGGAATCGGTTCATTCTTTTCATTCACAACCACTGTGGTTCCTCCTTTCTTTGGTACCACATGCACAGGACTCACCCAAGAACTATCAGAAATGGGATAAATCAATCCTGCATCTAGCAACTTTACAACCTCTTTTCGTACCACTTCTTTCATTGCCGGATTTAACCTCCTCTGGGGTTGTACTACTGGTTTTTAATTATCCTCCATCAGTATTTTACGCATGCATACTGTGGGACTAATTCGCTTCAAATCCCCAATAGTCCATCCAATAGCACTCTTGTGTTTCTTAAGGACCTGTATCAACTTCTCTTCATCCTTTTTATTCAGCTCAGAGTTAATAATAGCAGGACATCTTGTTCCCGATTCCAGAAAGACATATTTAAGATTCACAGGTAATTGTTTTAGTTCAGAACTTGTACCTGTTTCACTCCCTTTTTCAGTCTCTGTTTCTGGTGAAGCTCTCAAATCCTCCCACCGGTGTGGTCTGGATTTCAACCAAGGTGGTTGTACATCTAGCATAGCAAGAACTTCTTTTTCTCTCTCATCATCATGGTCCTCAATCTCTTTTACTGACAAACTCATAACTCTTTCCAAAGGTGATTTAGGGAAGTGGCTTTGAATGGTGCTGGTCACTATTTGATCAATCACTTCCACTGAGTGGTTTGTACCTATATCCTCTTTATGTTTCATGGTATTCCTAACATCAATTTTCAGCTCTTCATCGTAAACTTTGAGGGTTATGGTACCTCCCTCAATGTCTATCATACATCTACCTGTTTCCAAGAAAGGCCTTCCTAGAATCAGAGGGATATCCTCATCTTCTGGCATTTCTAAAATCACAAAATCAACAGGAAAGACAAATTTATCAATCTTGACAAGAACGTCTTCGACTACCCCAAATGGTCTCTTAACTGAATGATCTGCAAATTGGAGTGTCATTCTGGTATCTTGAACACTTCCAATTCCTAGCTTCCTGTAAATAGATAACGGCATAAGGCTCACACTAGCCCCCAAATCAATCAGTGCCCTTTTGAAGGACCTATCTCCAATGGTGCACGGAATAGTGACTGAGCCTCTATCCGGCTTCTTCACTGGAATCTTCATACCCTGCAAAATAGCACTGCAAGTTTTAGTTAGTATAACAGGATCAGTGTCAGTGGTACGCTTTTTTGAGATGATGTCCTTCATGAATTTGGCATAAATAGGCATCTGCTTAAGTGCCTCAGAGAATGGAATGTTGATCTCTAATTTCCTGAACATCTCTACAAACTTCTGAATTTTTTTCTCATCTTGCTTCTTCATCTTATTTCTTTGTGGGAAAGGAAGCTTTATGATGGGTTTTGGTTCGGTGGGCTTCTCCTTCACAACAGGTGGTGGAACTACTTCTTCCTTAGGTGGATTCTTGTTTTCTAAGATTTCAAGATCAACTTCAAGTAATTGATCTTCCTCCTCAGATTTCTCTTCAGGAATTTCAGATGATTTCCCACTTCTTGTTGTTACAACATTCACTTTACTGTGATCCCTTGGATTTGGCACTGTTGCACTAGGTAAGGTACCTGGTGCTTAAGAACTCGTTAGCTGTTGTGCTATCTGACCCAGTTGAACTTCCAGATTTTTTATAGAAGCATTGGTGTTCCTCTGATTATTTCTGGTTTCTTCCTGAAATTGAACACTCTGAGCAGCCATCTTTTCTATAGCAATCTCCCAATCTGCTTTCTTTAGTACCTGTTGCTGATAAGGTTGCTGTTGCGGTTGATACTGTTGCTGGTAAGGTGGTTGTTGCTGTGGTGGTCCTTGCTTCTGAACATTACCCTGCCAGGAGAAATTAGGATGATTTTTCCACCCCGGATTATATGTATTTGAATATGGATTATTCTGCCTCAGGTAATTAATAGCCTGCACTTGTTCCGCAGTGGCAACACAATGCATGGCAAAGTGCGGTCCACCACAGATTTCACAAATCAAAGTCTGAACTGGTTGAACTTGAGCCACAGTCTGAGTAACTAAATTCATAGCTTTCAATCTTCTTTCCACTTCAGCTGCAATCTGATCTTCCATCTTCACTACTTGATTTGTCAGTTTCAAGTCAATTTTTCCTTCAGGTTGACTCACAGTACGATCATATAGTTCCAAATGCTCATTTGCAGCTATAGCTTCAATGATCTTTTTTATACCAGTGGCTGTTGAAAAGTTAGATGAGCCACCAGCAGCTGTATCAATGAGTTGCTTAGTTTTCATCTTCAGCCCATTCACAAAATTTTGCATTTGTTCAGTTGCATCCAAATTATGTGTAGGACATGCAACTAAACACCTCTTGAACCTTTTATACGCATCTCCAAGTGACTCTCCGTCTTTCTGTTTAAAATTTAGGATGTCATATCTCTTGCGGATATACACAGAAGCGGGAAAGTACTAATTCAGAAAAGCGGTTTCCATCTGTTGCCAAGTAGTAATACTTCCTGCAGGTAAAGAATAAAACCACTCTTCAGCGTCTTCTGATAAAGTGAACGGAAACATAACCAGCTTCTTTGCCTCTTCAGAATGCCCCTCAATTTTCAATGAGGTGGCCATAATCAGGAACCTCTGTAGGTGCTTGTTTGCATCTTCATTAATCTTTCCTGCAAAAGGTTTACTTTACAATTGACGAATAGTAGACGGGTGCAACTGGAAATGGGCCACATTGACTGGTTGGTTAACTATTATCAACCGCACTGCTGGATGATTCTCTCTGCCATAGTCACCTAGAAGTCTTTCTGCGGGAGATGGATCTGCAGCCATAGTAACAGGTTCTGGATGCGAATCTGTTTCTGAGTCAGAATCTTCAGAATGAACCGAGACGTGTTCTTCAATCACTTGTTCTGCGTTAGATGTTGCCAGTTTTTCTTTTTTAGCTTGTCTAAGCCTAGCGTACAAAGTTCTTTCTGGTTCTGCGTCAAAATGAAAATCAGCTGAGGCCTTACCTCGCATTCACAGATTAGACAGAGATTAGTAACAATAAAAAGAAAAATATAAATTAAGTAAAAATAAAATTTTGGTTGCAGAGCAACGAAATTCTAATTGAAAAATTGTTAAACTCTATAATCTTCGGCAGTCCCCGGCAACGGCGCCAAAAACTTGATAGGAAAAATAGCAAGTGTACTATTTTGCCTATTGTAGTAATAAAGGGAAAAAATCCTAAGTATCGAATCTCAAGGACTGCTTGACGATACAGAGTTTAAAAATACTTTCAATTAAACAAAAAGTCTTGGTGGTTGGAATTTTCTATAACTAAGATTTAAATAAAACGAGTAAATAGTTGAACGATATCCGATATGAGTAAATTGCTAGGGTTTGGTGAATGAATCCTCATGCAACGATTACAATTTATACATGCAATAACAAAATCAAAAACGTTTGAGTACCAGTTCTTTAGATTATCTAATCCTAAGTCCTTAGTGAAAAGATCTTTGATCATGTAATCTAATTACTATGTCCATAGAGAATTACATTCATGATCAAGTTTGTATATATCAAGAAATTCCGGTTTTGATAAAGTATCCCTAGTCCTAGGCAATATTTATTATCAAATGTTCTTAGTCAGATCAACATGTAACCGCTGACCAGCAAAAATTACATGTAAAGGTTCAAAATCCGTTTTTCTGACGGTTTAGGCATTAAGCGAAGAACCAAGAACAAATCAACGATTACTGAATAAAATGATTATTGCATTGATAAAATCGAATTCATTACATGAAGATTCAGGGTCACCCCCCTAGAAATGGGGGGTTTAGCTACTCATAAAGAAAAAGAAAATAACAGATGAAAATGTTGTCATTACAAATTATCTCGAGGAATTAATCTTCAATCGTCTGAAAACTCTTGAACATGTGAATCCCTTCCGAAAATCTGAGTTTCCAGCCTTCAAATCTTGTATTTTGCTCCCAAAAATCGACCAACCCTTGCAAAATCGCGTTCCCGGACTAAATAGTCCAACTCTGGGCTTTCAGTCATTTTGGGCCACCATACGCGTATTGGCACACATGATACGCGTAATGGCGAGCGAGCAGGCAAAGTGGTACGCGTAAGGCTAAACTCATACGTGTATTGGCAGAAGGCCTGTTTATCCTCCAAAAATATCCCTCTGCTGAAATGCGTATCATACGCGTAAGCTTTGGGATCATACGCGTAACAGCTAAAGCATTACGCGTATTGGCAGCAGATCTTTAATTTTTCATGCTTTGTCCTTTGGTTTCTCGCTCCGGCTCGGTCGTACACCCAATGCTCGACCCTCTAAGCTTCCAAATGTGCATTCGACCTGCTAACATACCACAAGCGTAAAATATCCTCGAGAAACTCATAATTTATGACACATTAGATAAAATCAAAATACACCTAAAAACTACTAAAACAAACTCAAATTCACACAGTTTACCTGATTTATTCACAGTTGAATCGCAAAATACATAGCATAAATGGTGACTGATCAGCGGGTAGACTAGACTAACTTGAGGATTTCTCAAGTGAACTAGTATAAACATACTGTGTTATCTCTTTCCAGCTTCAATAAGATTATTACTCCTAAGATAATAAATTAGTAATGGGAATTAATTTAGAGAAACAATTTTATTTTGAAAAACCAATTCAAACCCCCATTTTCTTGTGTTTTTCACACCTTCAGGTATCATCGGATTCGTGTGAAGGCTGAAGATATTTAGAAGACTGCCTTTAGAACGAGGTATGAACATTATGAGTATTCTGTGATGCCATTTGGTGTGACGAATGCACCAGGTGTATTTATGGAGTAAATGAACAGGATTTTCAATCCTTATTTGGATAAGTTTGTGGTTATGTTCATTGATGATATTTTGATCTATTCGAAGAGCGAAGAAGATCATGTCGAGCATCTGAAGATTGTGTTATCTGTGTTGAAATAGAAGCAGTTGTATGCTAAACTTTCTAAGTGCGAGTTTTGGTTAAAGGAAGTGAGTTTCCTTGGCCATGTGATCTCGAGTAGAGGTATTGCAGTTGATTCGTCGAAGGTTGAAGCGGTGTCGAAATGGGAGACTCCGAAATCGGTTTTTGAGATTAGAAGTTTTCTAGGTTTAGCAGGTTATTATCAGAAATTTATTGAAGGATTTGCTAAGTTATCTTTGCCGTTGACGCAGTTGACTAGGAAGGGTCAAGCTTTTGTTTGGTATGCAAAGTGTGAAGAAAGTTTTCATGAGCTTAAGAGAAGATTGACGACAACTCCTGTTTTGATTTTGCCGAATCTGTCAGAACCATTTGTTGTGTATTGTGATGCTTCTTTGATGGGTTTGGGAGGTGTGTTGATGCAAAATCGACAAGTTGTAGCTTATGCTTCAAGGCAACTTAAAGTGCATGAGAGGAATTATCCGACGCATGACTTAGAGTTAACTGCTGTTGTATTTGTGTTAAAGCTTTGGAGGCATTATTTATTTGGCACGAGATTTGAGGTGTATAGTGATCATAAGAGTTTGAAGTATCTCTTTGACCAGAAGGAATTGAATGGGAGGCAAAGGAGATGGTTGGAACTTATGAAAAATTATGGTTTTGGTTTGAATTACCATCCGGGTAAAGCAAATGTGGTAGCTGATGCATTGAGTAGGAAATCTTTGCATATGTCGATGATGATGGTAAAAGAGTTGGAGATGATTGAGCAATTTCGTGATTTGAGTTTGGTTTGTGAAAAGACTTCTTATGGAGTTAAGCTTGGTATGTTGAAGCTTACTAGTGGCATTCTTGATGAGATTCGAGAAGGTCAGAAATTTGATTTGAGTTTGGTTGATCGGTTGACTTTGATCAATCAAGGTCAAGGTGGTGATTTTCGGATTGATGAAAATGGTATCATGAAATGTCGTGATAGAGCTTGTGTGTTGGAAACGGGAGGAGCTTGGGATAGCTACTTTCTTTTGATTGAGTTCACCTACAACAACAACTTTCATTCGAGTATTGGGATGTCACCGTTTGAGGAATTGTATGGTAGACGGTGTAGGACGCCATTGTGTTGGTATGAGTCAGGCGAGAGTGTTGTGGTTGGACCTGAGATAGTCCAACAGACTACTGATAAGATTAAGATGATTCAGGAGAAAGTGAAGATTTCTCAGAGTCGTCAGAAGAGTTATCATGACAAGAGGAGGAAAACACTTGAATTCCAAGAGGGAGATCACGTGTTTCTTCGAGTTACTCCGGTAACTGGTATTGGTAGAGCGTTGAAGTCGCGTAAGTTGACACCGAATTTCATTGGTCCTTATCAGATCTTGCAGAGGATAGGAGAGGTAGCCTATTAGATTGCTTTGCCGCTGTCGCTTGCTAATCTCCATGATGTGTTCCATGTATCTCAGCTGAGGAAATACATTGCGGATCCGACTCATGTAGTCCAAGTAGATGATGTGCAAGTGAGAGATAACCTGACTGTGGAGACTTCACCTATGCGGATTGAGGATCGGGAGTTGAAGCAACTTCGAGGTAAAGAGATTACTTTGGTGAAGGTCGCTTGGGGAGGATCAGCCGGTGGAAACGTGACTTGGGAGCTTGAGAGTCAGATGAGGTAGTCTTATCCCGAGTTATTCATTTGAGGTAATTTTCGAGGGCGAAAATCTTTTAAGTGGGGGAGGGTTGTAACACCCCAATTTTAGTAGTTATTTATTTATATTAATTAATTGGGTGATTTTATGAATTAATTGATTTATGTGATTTATTTAATTTAGGGTTAAATATGTATAAGGTCCCTGAAAATAACCCAACATTCAAGTTTGGTCCCTATAAATATTTTCTTCAAGGTTTGGTCCTCCTAAAGTTTTCCGTTTGTAACTGTAGTCCCTCCCATTAGTTTTCACTAACGGTGGCTTATGTGGCATGCCATGTGGAATTTTTTTGATGACGTGGCTTACACGTGGCAATGCCAACGTGGCAAAATTTGCTGACATGTATGAATCCAGAAATTGTAGCTAATTTGCAGCTACTTTCTAGCTAATTCCTAGCTAATCTCTAGCTAATTTAAACACATCATTTTTGTAGCTAATTCATAGCTAATTTCTAGCTAATTGAATACAGTTGTGCTGCTTTTGAAATTTCTGCACTTACACAAAACCATATCAAATGATTATCATCAAACCATATCCATAGCAAATAATAATAAATATGAAATTAAACAAATTATACGGCAGTGAACTGGCTAGCTACCCACAACAGCCCCTTTCACAAATCATTGCTTTTAATTCAAAAACTAATAATCACTTAACTAAAGTTGTCATAGTGAAATGTAACTCTGTTCCAGAATTTTAACCATGCCATGTAAACTTTGTAGCATAAAACTATCCATCCAATCAGATACGGTGTGAATGCTGTTGGAGGCTGAGAATATCCATGGTTGGTATATAGAATTTCTTGCGTCAATTTCCAACTTAATGCTATGGTATGGAGCTAAAACAACATCTCTACCATCAACTTCAGAGCTGAAAAAGTCCTGATAGAGAAAACCAATAGATATATTAAATGTTATACTCATGAACAAAAAATGTTCAAAGCAAAAATTCCAAAGTGAATCACCCTCTAATTTCAGCTATGAAATTCTGGTATCAGATGTGTGATGTTAAGTGTGATGTCACAATAACACAATCTGCTATATGAACAAGGTAATAACAACAGTAAATCAACACAATGAATTATTCACCCAGTTCGGTCTAACTACCTACGTCTGGGGGCTACCAAGCCAGGGAGGAAATTCACTATAAGTAGTATTAAATTACAGACTCAACAATCCCAGTTGACATCTACTAATCTTAATCACTACCCAATGACACTTCTACCTAAGAAACCACTTAGGTATGAGAAACCACTCACTCCCTAAATCACCTCAGTGATACAATCCAATGATTACAATTTAAAACCCACCTTGATTCTGCTTAACAGCTTTGATCAAGAACACCACACTCTTGCTTAAAAGCTCTAGAGTGAATACACTTACACATAAAAAATAGTAACACCAATTCAAACACGAATGGTTTACAAAACACACACGAAGACACAAATGACACTCAGTCTTTAGCTCTCTTTCTTCGTTATCTCCCAACAAGGGTTGAGGCTGATTTTATAGAATTCTGACTTGGGCTTGGACCTCCTCCAAAATATTTTATTTGATTTATTTTAAAACCAGAATTTAAAACAGATTTGATCTTCAAATCTTTTTAAATCTTTTCAAATCAGCCCTAATGTTAGTTACATGATCTGCTCCATGATCTGTAAATTTTCTAATTTCTCCAAGATATTCGCATCCAATCTCTCTAACAGATCTCCTCAAAACACACTAACACGCGCAGCCCTAAAACATCACAACCTGATGTTCTGATAACTGATGTCAAGACATCAAGTATAACATCAGCATATAAAACTTCAACCCTGCAACAACTAATGTTAGGAACCAATGTTATGACATCAGACATACGACATCAACATTGTTCAACTTTGTTTTACCAAAATTCCAGCCAATACAAGAACTACCAATCTCCCCCTTTGGCTAATTTTGGCTAAAACAATCTCTGCCATCATCAAAGGTACCTGCAGCGGAAAAAACTTCAAACCAGCAGCAATCACATAACAAATTGCACAAAGCTAAACTCCCCCTCAAAACTAGAACCAGCATACCACCCTCAATCATGCACACTCCCCCTCAAGCCTAAAGCCACATCAGACAACTAGGCAACACATAGGCTAACTTTCCCCCTTTTTAGCCATAATTGGACAACTTCTACATCAAACACAAGGATCTGACATCCATTAAGACATGGTCAAAAGCAAGCTTCACAATATCCAAAAACTTTGACTGGTCAGGCGATACAACCAATGGATTCTTATAGAACTATAAAATCCAAGCCTTCTTCCTTCTAACAGCACCAACAAACAAGTATGAGTCAGTCTAACAAAGATGTAGGAAAGCAACACATGCAGGAGGACAATAAACCAGATCCACTGAAGAACAAGAACACAACAAGGAAAGTAGCTGGGACTTCTTCAGGAGCAACAAGAACAAGAAAACCATCAGAGACAAAAACCATAAAAAAAACTCCAGTGCAACTTCATGCTTCTGATGATGAATGGGATGAAGATTGGAAAACTTTTATAGATGCAGGGGGTTGGAATAATCTATAGACCCTTTATATGTTGCTTTTGATGTACTAAAAACCAATCTTGTATGCTTTCAGCAGTTGAATAAAATGTTGTTTCCTGCAAAAACGCAATTGCACAAATACTCCTTCCAGCACACCTAATCCTCATAAATGCAAATTCCCAGTTTGCTTCTTAAACTTTCAAATTGATTTGCATCTAAGGCTTTAGTAAAAATGTCAGCTAATTGTTTATCTGTAGCAACATGTTCCAAGGCAACTACTTTGTCTTCAGCCAAATCTCTTATAAAATGATGCCTTATATCAATATGCTTAATCCTGCTATGCTGAATAGGGTTCTTAGAGATATTGATAGCACTCAGATTATCACAGTACAATGTCATGACATCTTGCTTGACATTGTATTTTGTTAACATCTGCTTCATCCAAACAAGTTGAGAATAACTACTCCCTGCTGCTATATACTCAGCTTCAGCAGTAGAAAGAGACACACAGTTCTGCTTTTTACTAAACCATGATATCAGATTATTCCATAAAAAGAAGCAACCTCCTGAAGTACTTTTTCTATCATCAGCACTCCCTGCCCAATCAGCATCACAAAAACCACATAAATCAGTGCCTGATCCATGACTATAAAGCATTCCATAATCACTAGTCCCATTCACGTATTTCAGAATCCTCTTCACTTGATTCAAGTGACTAACTTTAGGCTCAGATTGATATCTGGCACAAACTCCAATAGCAAAAGAAATATCAGGTCTGCTAGCTGTGAGATACAATAGACTTCCAATCATGCTTCTGTATAAACTTTGATCCACACTAACACCATGTTCATCCTTGGACAACTTTAAATGAGTAGGAGCAGGTGTCCTCTTGTAATTATCATTCTCTAGACCAAACTTCTTCACTATGTTCTTTGCATACTTGCTCTGAGAAATGAATATGGGGTCCTCCATTTGTCTAACTTGTAGACCAAGAAAATAGCTAAGCTCTCCAACAAGACTAATTTCAAACTCAGACTGCATCTGTTCCACAAAATGTTTCACCATAGCATCTGACATCCCACCAAATACTATGTCATCAACATATATTTGAGCTATCATCAGTTTTCCTCCTTCCTCTTTAACAAACAAAGTCTTATCAATCCCTTCTTTTCTGTAGCCATTTACAGCCAGGAATTCAGTAAGCCTTTCATACCAAGCTCTTGGTGCTTGCTTCAAACCATAAAGAGCTTTCCTTAGTTTGTAAACATGGTCAGGAAATGTTGGATCAATAAATCCTTTTGGTTGATCAACATACACCTCTTCATTTAAGTAATCATTCAAGAAGGCACTCTTAACATCCATCTGAAAAAGCTTGAATTTGAAAGTACAAGCTACCCCTAAGAGTAATCTGATAGATTCCAGTCTTGCCACAGGAGCAAAGGTTTCATCATAATCAATTCCTCCAACCTGAGTGTATCCCTGAGCAACTAATCTTGCCTTATTTCTGGTGACCACTCCTTGTTCATCAGACTTGTTCTTGTAGATCCACTTGGTGCCAATCACATTAGCTCCATCAGGCCTTGGTACAAGATCCCACACTTCATTCCTTTTGAATTGCTCCAGCTCTTCATGCATGACATTAATCCAAAACTCATCAGTCAAAGCTTCTTTGACATTCTTGGGATCAAATTTTAAAACAAAACAAGAATTTGACACAATCTCTCTTGATCTAGTGCTAACCCCTAATTTAGGATCACCTATGATAAGCTCCCTTGGATAGTCCTTTAGCACTCTAATAGATGGTTCTTTATTAGATTGTTCATGTTCAGGCTCAGCATCAACATGACTGGGAGCCCACTTCTGTCTTTAGTTTCTGCTGTGACTTCTTCAACTGATGTTTCAACACCATCCAGGACATCAACATCTTCCTGCTTATCAATGTCATCAATTACCATATTTATAGACTCCATCATAACCTTCGTTCTGGAGTTGAAAACCTTGTAAGCTCTGCTATTTGTAGAGTAGCCTAGAAAGATTCCCTCATCACTTTTAGGATCCAATTTTCTCCTCTGTTCACGATCTGACAAAATGTAACATTTACTTCCAAAAACATGAAAGTACTTCACCGTTGGCTTTCTCCCTTTCCACAGTTCATACAGAGTAACTGAAGTGCCCCTTCTCAAAGTAACTCTGTTGTGAATATAGCAAGCAGTGTTCATGGCTTCAGCCCAGAAATGGTAAGGAAGCTTTTTGGCATGAATCATTGCCCTAGCAGACTCTTGAATAGTTCTATTCTTCCTTTCAACAACTCCATTTTGCTGAGGAGTAATTGGAGAAGAAAACTCATGACTTATGCCTTCAGCATAACAATATTCAGCAAACTTGCTATTTTCAAACTCTCTTCCATGATCACTCCTTATTCTAATAACATTACTCTCCTTTTCCCTTTGGAGTCTTTGACAAAGATCTTTAAAAACATCAAACACCTATGATTTGTCTTTAATGAAGCTCACCCAGGTGTACCTAGAATAGTCATCTACAACAACATAAGCATACTTCTTCCCACCTAGACTTTCTACCTGCATAGGTCCCATCAAGTCCATATGAAGAAGTTCCAAAACTTTGGAGGTGGTGTTATGTTGTAGCTTCTGATGTGACATCTTGGTCTGCTTCCCTATTTGACAATCTCCACAAACTTTTCCTTCTTCAATATTGAGTTTGGGAATTCCTCTGACAGCTTCTGAAGATATTATTCTCTTCATTCCCTTCAGATGAAGATGTCCCAATTTTTGATGCCAAATTTTGACTTCATCATCTCTAGCAAACACACTTGTTGAGGTACTTGAGTCTTATTGCACCCATAGATAACAATTGTCCTTAGACCTAACACCCTTCATGATGACTTCTGCTTTCTCATTTGTGACATTGCACTCAGATTTTGTGAAGTCTACTTTGAATCCTTGATCACAAAGTTGACTAATACTGATCAAATTTGCTGTCAACCCTTTGACAAGTAGAACATCATCCAATCTAGGAGCACCAGCACAATTCAGCTTTCCCATCCCCTTGATTTCTCCTTTGACACCATCACCAAATGTTACATGACCTGAAGACTGAAGCTTAACATCTACCAACAAATTCTTAACTCCTGTCATGTGTCTTGAACACCCACTATCAAAGTACCAGTCTTCTTTGGTAGAAACCCTAAGAGAAGTGTGAGCTATTAAGTTGGTAATTCTACCTTTTGGAACCCATTGCTTCTTAGACTTGGTGACCTGACTACTTCTGTGAAAGTTCTGTCTGGGAACAAACTGATGTGCCTTCTGAGGATACCCATGTAGCTTATAACAGTAGGCCTTTATATCTCCAAAACGCCCACAGTGATGACATCTCCAGCGCTTGAATTTCTTCCCAGAAGGGATCCTGTCAGGATGTTTAAACATCTGGTTTAACATCACTGGTTTGGAACTGGTAATAACATCATTAGAGGTTGCAACATTGTTGAATCCCAAACCACTTTTGTCTCCAGCAATTTTCCCAATACCAAGAATGTTGTCTAGAGCATCAGTACCATTGTTCAACATTCTGACAGTTTTGGTCATAGAATCTAGTTTAGAGTTAAGCATACTGACTTCATTTTCAAGTTCATTCTTTTCAGCCTCTAACTGCACTATGGTTTTCTTCAGCTTCTCTCCTTCAAGACACACTTGTTCACTTCTCATGCACAGTTCTTTATACGAGGCAGCAAGCTCTTCATAAGTAACCTCATCATCACACGAATCATCATCTAACTCACAAACCCCAATCATAGCTCTAACAAGATTAGCTGATTCTTCTTTAGATTCACTCTCACTATCAGACTAGGAAGCAGATAACCCCTTCTTCTGCTTTTTGAGATAAGTAGGATATTCCTTCTTGACATGACCATACCCTTCACACTCATAGCATTGGACTCCTTTGTCATTATTGGACTTTTCTTCATCTCTAGTTTTCTTCCCCTGATCTCCTGATCTGTTGATGTCAGATATGATGTTCTTGACATTAGGATTATAACTCCTATTTATCCTCTTCATAACCTTATTAAACTGTCTTCCCAGCAAAACAATGGCATGGGACAGCTCCTCCTGAGACTCAGCACCATTCTCTTTCTTAGAATCTTCAGAACTAGATACCAAAGCTATACTTTTGGTTTTCTTTTCAGGTTCCTCTTCCATTCCTAATTTAAAGGTTTGAAGAGAACCTATCAACTCATCCACCCTCATCTTGCTGATGTCTTGGGCTTCTTCTATAGCTGTCACCTTCATTTTATATCTCTTGGGAAGAGATCTAAGAATTTTCCTTACCAGCTTCTCTTCAGTCATCCTCTCTCCTAGGGCACTAGAAGCATTTGACAGCTCAAGGATATTCATGTGGAAATCATGGATAGTCTCATCATCCTTCATCTTCAGATTTTCAAACTTTGTTGTCAAAAGTTGAAGTCTTGACATCATGACTTTAGAGGTTCCTTCATGAGTAGTCTTCAAGATATCTCATGTTTCCTTAGCTACTTCACAAGTGTTGACCAACGTGAAGATGTTCTTATAAACACCATTGAATATGGCATTCAAGGCTTTAGAATTCCCTAGGGCAAGCTCATCTTCTTCCTTGGTCCATTCTTCTTCAGGTTTCAGTTTTGAGTTACCCTCTACTTCCTTTCCATTCTCATCCTTTTCCACAATAACAGGATGTTTCCATTCTTTCAAAATAGCCTTCCAGGCTCTGCTGTCTAATGATTTTAAGAATGTAACCATACAAGGTTTCCAATAGTCATAATTTGAGCCATCTAGAATAGGGGGTCTATTCACAAATCCACCAGTCTCCTTGTCCATTGCACCAGAAAGTATCAGCCCTAGATCTCACCCAGAAGCAGAGCAGGATGCCTGCTCTAATACAATTTGAAATTCTGGTATCAGATGTGCGATGTTAAGTGTGATGTCACAACAACACAATCTGCTATATGAACAAGGTAATAACAACAGTAAATTAACACAATGAATTGTTCACCCAGTTTGGTCTAACTACTTACGTCTGGGGGCTACCAAGCCAGGGAGGAAATTCACTATAAGTAGTATTAAATTACAGACTCAACAATCCCAGTTGACATCTACTAATCTTAATCACTACCCAATGACACTTCTACCTAAGAAACCACTTAGGTATGAGAAACCACGCACTCCCTAAATCACCTCAGTGATACAATCTAATGATTACACTTTAAAACCCACCTTGATTCTGCTTAATAGCTTTGATCAAGAACACCACACTCTTGCTTAAAAGCTCTAGAGTGAATACACTTACAACTCAAAAATAGTAACACCAATTCAAACACGAATGGTTTACAAAACACACACGAAGACACAAATGACACTCAGTCTTTAGCTCTCTTTCTTCGTTATCTCCCAACAAGGGTTGAGGCTGCTTTTATAGAATTCTGACTTGGGCTTAGACCTCCTCCAAAATATTTTATTTGATTTATTTTAAAACCAGAATTTAAAACAGATTTGATCTTCAAATCTTTTTAAATCTTTTCAAATCAGCCCTAATGTTAGTTACATGATCTGCTCCATGATCTGGAAATTTTCTGATTTCTCCAAGATATTCGCATTCAATCTCTCTAACAGATCTCCTCAAAACACACTAACACGCGCAGCCCTAAAGCATCACAACCTGATGTTCTGATGTTCTGATAACTGATGTCAAGACATCAAGTATAACATCAGCATATAAAACTTCAACCCTGCAACAACTAATGTTAGGAACCAATGTTATGACATCAGACATACGACATCAACATTGTTCAACTTTGTTTTACCAAAATTCCAGCCAATACAAGAACTAACAAGCTAGATCTCCAGTAAGTTCATGGCTATATGAATAGTAAAAAAATAGTCTAGATGCAATAACATCCACAATTCTTATGTTCACATTCTTCAGCCAAGCAACGCTAGCTGAGGAACAAGCTTTGGCCTATAAAGACAGATAAAGACTAATTAATCAATGTCTGAACATTCAAACATATATCTCACAAGATATCTTCTATGAAATAAGTTTGTGATATCGACATTCAATAACCAAACTAAGTTAGAAAGTTATAAGTAGTCGATGAAAACTTTTAAAATACATAAGTAAATATTCATCACCTCCTAATTTAGATTGACAATTAGGGCCCTGTTTGGTTATATAGTTTAATTAAGTACCTATAGATAAGCTATTTCTACTTCAAAAGAACAAATTAAGTCAAATTACTTACATGAGCTATAATCTATTTTCAGAAGCTATCTAGCTTATGGAAATGACACAAGTTATTTACACGAGTTCTCGCCATCAGTCTCATAAGTTTTTCCGCCGTCCAGTAAGCTCAAATAAATCATTTTGAATTGACCCTAAATGGCCCAAAAACATCTAACATCTTCATCCCTAAATTCAATTCTTTCTAGATTTAAATCAAGATAAACAAATGAAAAATGAAAAATGAAAATACAAAACGTTATAAATAGGAACATTCACTAAATGTTAAATCTAACATATAAGTTACCTTGGGAAGATACGCAGATAATTTGGCATGAGATTCAGACCCAGGAGTAAGCACATGATCGAGAAAAGACGTGATAACAGAACCTGTCAATTTTCGCCTCAATGCAATTGTAAGACGAACAGCCTGAGCAATCCTACGAACTACCTTGGAGTACGAACCGATCTCAATGAGAGTAGCTATCTCCTTCAAATCTATGAAACATAATTCCGAAGTCCACAAATTCAAAACAAAAAAAAAATATTGTTAAAGTGATTTAACAGAGATTTGAAATCGACGAAGATTCTACGCTGCAAAGTAGATGAAACAGGCGGAGAAACGGAGTTGGAAGGAGTTGAACGATCTTTCATCTCAAGATCTTGAGTCATTTTGAACGAAATTGAGCGAAATTGGGAGAATCTGATAAAAACCCTAACGAGTGAAGAAAGACCAAAGATGAAGGAATGTGGTCACAGATTCACGAAGCTTTTACAATCATCAATCACTAGCTACTTGAGAGGCGGAGAAAAAAAATATTTACACATAGCTTCTATATTGGGTTAGGTTTTTAGGGAAAACACAAACAAAGAAGATGGAGAGATTATGAAGATTTGGGTTTTAGGGATTAGCTCGTGAATGTTCAAGGAGGAGAGTATAATAAATCAAACATATAAAAATTTCTGACTGGTCAATGAAATAAAACACAGTTAGCAAGCAATGGTTACACATGTGGCACGCCAAGTCATCCTCCATTAGTGAAAACTAACGGGAGGGACTACAGTTACAAACAGAAAACTTTAGGAGGACTAAACCTTGAAGAAAATATTTATAGGGTGTAGCGAGCGATTTTGGACATGGTTGCGAAGCACTATCGCTTTGGTACTACAGTTCGATTCATTTTTTATCCTATTGAAGCTGATGAAGGAAGGGAAATAAATGTCTCCAATTAACCCTGCTTGCAAATTGAGTTTGAACAGATGACTGTTGGTTTACAGATACTACAAAGATTGTGGGTCTCTCTTAGGTTATTTTGTTAAAATAATGCCCGGGGGATCGGTGGGAGTTTAGGACTGATGCTTTTCGATTGATATGTGAAGGTACGGGATTTTGGGGTTTAGATTAGTGTGCTCGCTAAGATTTTTCTTTCAATCTTATGCCTACGTATTCCCGTTTACCGAAACAGGGAAATCAGAGCGATCATAGTTCCTCCTATTCTATGGGAGGAAAAAGATGTTTTGGTGTCTTGTTCAAAGCCCTAGACGTGAAGCTAAAGGTGGTTTATATCTTGTTCAAAGCCTAAGATGTGAAGCTGAAGGGTTTATTTGTATCTTGTTCGAAGCCCAAGACGTGAAGCTAAAAGGGTGTTGACTTTAGAGAGAATTTTTCATCTCTAAAGGGGTCTGTTTGTCACAACCGTTGGGTGACTGATTATAAAGGAGAACTACTTTAACCGGGATATGCGAATCCTATTAATGCCATAATTTCCTTTATAGGGGGTTTTGACCCGAAGGAGAAGACTTTAACTCAGTGTAGAGAAATGTCATCTTTCCTTAGGAATTTCTCATGCTAAAAGAAGGACAGTGGCATGGATGTAAATAATCCAGAGGCTTGCCGCTTACAGCAATTAGATGGGGGAAAAGGAGTTGTTGATGTTTGTGTACTGTGAACGAGGCACAATTTTGATGCTAAAAGGTTGATTGACTCAACCAGGGTTTTTCTTATACAAAGCCTAAGAGGAGGCTATTGGCCCAACAAGAGGGAATTTGTATGTGTCTCGTACGAAGCCCGAGAGAGAGGCTAAAGGGGTTGGGCTCAACAAGAGAGTGTTTTTTGTGTGTGTCTCGTACGAAGCCCGAGAGAGAGACTAAAAGGGTTGACTCTTTGAAATACTGTTCTATTAAGATGACTAATTTCTGTTCCTATACCTCTAGGAGGTCGTCGGGACAATTTGTACGAAGCCCAAGAGGAGGCTGGAAACTTTTAAGAAGCCGAGGGATAATTTGTACGAAGCCCAAGAGGAGGCTATCATTCCCGGAGGAAGAAATCATTTATACAAAGCCTAAGAGGAGGCTGTGAATACTTCTAAGAAGCCGACGGGTCCTTGTACAACGCCCAAGAGGAGGCGAGGATGCTTTTAAGAAGCCTGTGGGTCCCCAAACCCCGAGAAATTCAAGACAGGCTATTCACAGAGAATAGATCAAGCCAGGAAAGTTCGAGAATTTGGAAGAAACTCAAGAGATGCCATTCACGGAGAAAAGATCATCTCTGGGGAATAGAGTTTCTTTGACGATTTCTAAAGGTGACAGTCTGTGAAAGGGTTCACCGAGAATGCTGCCTTTCACGTCTCCATATTGTTTAACCCCAAGAGGATGGAAGACTGTATCTGGTAATCCTATGGGGATCTAGTTTTGTCTATTTTAAGAGTAATCAACATGGCTTAGTGCTAGACGTAGTTGCCGGGGAAGCTCTAAATATCTATACTAGTATTACACAGTTGATATGAGTTTATGAAAGAAGACTTACAGTGAAACAACCCTACAATACAATTATATGTATATGAAAGCGGATAAAGAAAACATATAACCACTTACTCGGTTGTAGAGCTTCCATGTTGTTTGGTTAGTTGTTCAACAAAGAAAACTTTGATAACAATATTTGTAAGTTCTTGTAATTGGCTGTAATTTTGTTAAAACAATGTGTTGTCATGGTTGATGTTACAACATGAGCTTCTAACAGTATAGGTATGTTTTAACTAACATTCTGGTTTGCTGTTGAAGAATTAAAGTGCTGAAGAGTGATGTCACATGCGATGTCGTAACATCACTATACCAGAACATCAAACTTTAATGTGTTTAGGGCTGCACGTGGGTCTGGTGTGTTTGAGATTTTCTGCTAAAGAGATTCAGAGAATGCAGGCGAAAATCAAGGGAGATATATATATATTCTGTTACAATCTGTTATGAAGATCAGATTGTTACGAATCTAAAGCATAAAGATATGGAGAAGATTCTGATCTAATAAATGAAGATTTATTTGAAGATATGATCAGATTTGTTACAACTGATATGATATGATTGAAGGCCCAAATTCAGCTGGGAGGATATTATAAATAGAGTGCTTGTAACCTAGAATGAGCACGAGTCCAAGATGTAGAACTTTAGGGCTTTGTCTAGTGAACCACTCGGGGTGTGAGATGGTCACTATGTTTAACTCAGAAACATGTAGGTAATGAGTTTTGTATTGTTCTTGGAGGAAGCTTTGAAGCAACTCCAAAGGGTTGTCATGGAAGTGTGTCTTCCAAAGTCTATGTAATAGAAAAGTTTAAGGAATCAAGTTGTTGATGCAGTGACGGTGTAGTTGACTGCTAGACATCATCGAGATGATTGGAAGTGAGATGGAGTCTCTTACCTAGGGAGGACTTAGGTAGAAGGGTCATTGGGTAGTGATTGAATTAGGTAGATTGTCAACTGGTGTGTTGAGTCTGTAATTTGATACTACTAATAGTGGACTTCCTTCTTGGCTTGGTATGCCCCCAGATGTAGGTTGGTTGAACCGAACTGGGTGAACAATTGATTGTGTTCATTTACTGTTTCTATTATTGCCTTGTTCAGCAGATTGCGATGTTGTGACATTGCACAAGACATCACACATCTGTACCCGAATTTTAATTGGTATCAGAGAGGGCATCCTGTCTGGTTCTGGATGAGATCTAGGGAAGATACTTTCTGGTCCGTGAGCAAGGAAGATAGTTATGAACTTGGTCAGCTCATAGAAGTAGAGATTGGAGTTATCAGGCATGTAGCTTTGGTGATAAGCTGCCTTGTAGGTTGAATCCTATGTTGATCTAGTGCACATGAAGTGTTGTGTATGTTGTGCCTGAAGGATATAGAGGAGTTTTCTGATGTATCACATGGTGTGGTGATACTTAAGGATATCTTCAACTAGAGTTGCCTAAGATACTTGTGGTTTATCCCAAGTCCACTCATAAAGGAACTCTTGTATGAGCTTGTTGAAAAGAGATCTGAAGAAAGTTAAAAGCCATCTATTCTTGCCTTCAACCCTACATGGTCATTCCCTGGGATGTGTTAAAGGATCTTTTGGTGTTTTTCTGTGAAGAGAACTGATGTCCTACCTGATGTTAGAACATAAAACCAGCAGATTACGCAGTATCCTGTCAGCATAACAGATGCTAGGGGGTTAAACAAATGTGTTGATCACATCTATTTGGAACCTACTCCTGGCTTGGAAGAGGAGGCATCTGGGTTGTGTGTCTAAGAAGTTTCCCTCAAGAAACATGTCTTAGATATGTATATTGGTCAAGAGATGATCAATATAGTGTCACTCATTGGATAAATGAGTAGGTGTTCAAAGGTTGTTTGTCTTGGTGGAGGTCAAGCTCAAATGTCAAGGACATTTTCTCTGATATCTGAAAGCTCCTTCTGATCAAAGCAGCCAGTTGTTTGCAATCTTGTTTATGGCCATGGAGCAGATTTTGTTTGAAAGGAGGTGTTGAGTGTTCCGCTGCATGGTATCTGTTGGAAAGACATTAAGGGTTGGTCTCCTCAGCAGGTTGGTCTCTAACGTGGTAGTTGGTGCAAGGCAACTTCAACTGGTTGGTTTGAGAGATCGAAGATTCTTGAGGATTATCTCATACCTTTGTTTTGGGGAAAGAAGTGATCAGAAGGTGAATGGATTGTTTTTAAGGCTTGATGAAGAAAGAAGAGGGTGGAGCCCAAGGCAAAAGAGTATCACTGTCAAATCTTTCATGCGGGAGTGAAGATCTTGATAAGGTATCTCTTAAGCTGAGTTGTGGTGACCTATTCAGGAGGGTCTTTCTGGTTATGTTGTCAGTTTCATCAAGAAAGAAGCTAAGCTTGATATGTCAATTCTAATGTCTCGACATCGCGCTACACATCAGCAGTTTAAAGGTAAATGCTGAGTCAAAGACCTGTTAGACTGTAGCTGTTTTGAAGGATCACTGAAGCTGTGAAGTTGAACAATTTGTGAGATGCTGTTCATATAAAAGGTAGTAAGCTTGAGCTAAACTGTCTGAGGACAATATTATAGGGAAAGTGCATCCTAGAGTTTGTATTCAATAGCAGTGTAAATCAGCCTGGGGTCAATTGGTGTCTGCATTAGTTGTATGGAGTGAACTCTTCCAGCTTTGAGGCTTGAAGGATTGGAAGTAGCAGATTGTCTATGGATGCAGAAGGATGGCAGTTATCACTCTTAAGTTAGACAAAGGTTTGAACCTTGTGCTTATAAGAAGAAGCTTCTGGAAGAGTGTGTTATGCAAGTTACTGCAGTTTTGTTGGTCTAATCTTGGAAGTTGATCAGATGTTGATATGTTCTCATGTGTCCCCTACATGAGATATGTGTGGATTAATATGGTCGTAGTCTCCAAATCCATTGTAGAAGTGTTTAATGTGATGAAAACTGTTGTCAGAACTGATGTTGAAACATCATTCCAGTTCTTTGTTCTCTCAGCCAAAGAAAGATAGTTGTGCTCTTGGTGAAGTATCAGGTCAAGCCAATTAGTGATCAGTGGTGTGGATTATTAAAAGAGGGATCAGCTAGTGCCACATGTGTGCAGGAAAATAATGTCGTACCTTGTGTGAGAAGGTAATCTTATTCTGTCTAAGGGTAAATACTTTGACGGGAGACTGAGTATTTGTCTAGAGAATTAAGCAAAGCTGTGTCCAGATATTTTTTTTGTGGGCCATGATGGAGTAGCTTTATGGTTGAAGATGACAACCTGAGGTAGCCTTATCAGCTGACTATTTCAGAAGTGTGTGAATGAAGGAGAGAGCATCATCTACTGGCTGTTTGTAAAGACCTTGTTGGAAGCTTGGCAGTTGTCTGATGTGAGTGACGACATGAATTATGCTGTTGAAGATGCAGTCTATGAAGACATCATATTCTTGATGGTTAGAGCTTGGATCAGTTTATTTCTGATCTAAGTAGTTTGGAGCATGAGGTTTGCTCTAGTTGTGAAGGTCGAGGATAAGTGGCAGTTATCTCTGGCTTTCTACTGACGGCTCTACTAAGGGAAGTGGCATTCTTTGGTATAGCTATGAGGTAGTCTTAGAATACTTATTCTCTGAAGATTCAGATGTGGTAGGTTTGAAGTCTTTGGAGTTTCTAAGCAGGATGAAGGTTGTCTACTCAAACTTGATTGTTGAATCAAGTCTATGAGAGCATGGAAATCTGTTTCTGCAAAGGGAGGAGGTTCTTCTGAGTGGCAGAAGGTTGAGCTGAATTCAACAGTTGGATGTTCTGACATCTAGCTCAACATCAGGAGTCTCAGCTGGTGATGTGGCACATCAGCTAATGATAGGGTGATCTACAGGAATGATAGGATGCTTCAAAAAGATCGTTCTCATGGCAGTTTACGGGAGCTGTAGGAAGGAGAATATGTTACATGACCATGGCTTAGGGAGTCTAAGTGTGTTTGCTTTTGAGCAAGTGGAACATGTGACTTGAAGATCAAGTTTCCTTGGTGGATCAAGATATCTTTGTGAGAATTCTGACATACGTGAAAAAGGTCAAATTGTGGCAGTTGGCTATTTTCATATGAGGATTCATGAATGAGGTGATCAAACTGTGGCATTTGGTTGATCTCAGAAGTGGATTCGAAGAATCAAGATAATTAGAGTGTGGCAGCTGATTATTTTTTAGGATTGTCTTGGAACAAGTTACTCTTGGGCAGAAGGGTGATGAGTTGAAGACTCAAGGAGATTATTCTTCTTGAAGGTGGATGAGAATTTGATTCTCTAGTTCTTTGGATTACTATGCAATAGTAAGTCCAGTTGGTGGAGCTTATTAAGAATCATTAGTTTGGATATCCTGGGTGAAGGATGATTATGCTCTAGGTCACGAGCTTGGTGCCTACATTATGCCTAAGGAGCGTCTACATAGTCATACGGGAGAATGATGAAGTAGAAGGTCTGCCTTAGATGGAGTATGTAGAGAAGACTGAAGTAGATCAGGATTGATTGCTCGAGAGTCTGAAAAGGGTTATTCACCCATTGTTTCAGTGAAGAAACACCTGTGAAGGAGATTTAGCCCTTTGGTCAAGTCCTGCTGAAGAGAAGTTGATCAGCCTAGCATGTGAAGTGAACTAACCAAGAGGTTCAGCAGACAAATGCATTGGGGTACTTGGCTATGGTTTCTGTTGCAAAGGTGCACATAGTGTGAAGCTTGCAGGGTGTTCAAGCGTGTGGAGAGTTAGCCTAGGTGTGTAGGTGTGTGACCTTGTCTGATATGGTTCAGATGTTGAGAGGAAGTTATTCAAGAAGGCTGGATATAATGTCAGACAACATGTTATGACATGTTGGTATGGACATGACAATTTTTGACCTGATTGAACCAGTAGTGTACATCTACCTCATTGTGTGAGTATGGTGGTTGGATGTTTGAGAGGTTGTCTTTGGAATTGTGTGTACTTAGTTGTCCTATTGTGGCTACAAGGAGGGAGAGATAGCCAATGTATGTTGACTAAGAAGGCTCTAGGATTGAGGGGGAGTGCGCATGTTTGTACAGCCGGTTCCTGCCTTTAGGAGGAGTTTAGCCTTGTGAAGTTTTGGATATTGGTTGTGTCTTGGAATCTACTGTGAAGTCTTGGATTGGTTGTGCTGTGAACCAGCAGACAATGTCTGATGAGATGTCAGAACATGGGATAAGACATGTTTCTCTTGGGCCAAACAAGGAATTATTTTGGACGGTGAGGTGCAACACGTGGATCCGACTCTGCATGGAACTGTCTTGGCACAATTTTTGGTATATATCAGTTAGGAAACAATAAATCTGGTCAAGACTGTTTTGGACGGAAGACATTGAATTTGGATGGAGTTTTTAGTTCCTAAAATAGCGTTTCCTTGACCAAAAACTTTGAAATATTCAAAGCTCGTTAATTCCTAAGTAACTGATCTGATATATATAGGGGAAATTCCTCTCTCCTTCAACTCGTGAGTGTTCTTGGTTCATAAGTCTTATGGCTTTTGTGTGCCTTTGGGTGAGTACTTCTTGGATCTGGTTTTGTGAGGGCTTCCTTTGCCAATTTGTGGCTAAAAAGGGGGAGAAAAGTGAGAGATGGGCTAAATGGTTTGCACAGATGTTTTGCCTGAAGTCTGCAGTCCCAGCTGTTGCAGAACGAGCCACAGTTGGTGTTGAGTCTTTGTGACTTGTGTCCTGAGTTACATGAATTGGCAGATTGTCACGTCTTAAGTTTCATCTTATGCCATAGGTCGACTGGGGGCGTCTGATCAATTTAGGTGTGCATAAGTCTCTCATGCCACCATTGGTTTTTGATGACTAGACAAGCATTTCTTTTCTGGAGGAGTCTTCTACATCCTCTCCGGGTCTGAGTTGAAAGGAAAAAGAAATGTGTTGTATTAAGGGGGAGTATTGGATATCTTCTTCCTCATGTGCACCTCCTGATGTGCTGCCTGGAGCTGTTGTCGTATGGTGATGTCCTAACATCAGTCAGAAGAGGATTCCCCATGAATGCAGTACACTGTTAGGATCAGATAACACCCAACAGTAGTGTAGGATTGTAATTACTGATGTAATCTGAGTTGTAATATCTATGTATATGTTTTAGCCAAAATTAGCCAAAGGGGGAGATTGTAAGTTCTTGTAATTGGCTGTAATTTTGTTAAAACAATGTGTTGTCATGGTTGATGTTACAACATGAGCTTCTAACAGTATAGGTATGTTTTAACTAACATTCTGGTTTGCTGTTGAAGAATTAAAGTGCTGAAGAGTGATGTCACATGTGATGTCGTAACATCACTATACCAGAACATCAGACTTTAATGTGTTTAGGGCTGCACATGGTTCTGGTGTGTTTGAGATTTTCTGCTAAAGAGATTCAGAGAATGCAGGCGAAAATCAAGGGAGATATATATATTCTGTTACAATCTGTTATGAAGATTAGATTATTACGAATCTAAAGCATAAAGATATGGAGAAGATTCTGATCTAATAAATGAAGATTTATTTGAAGATATGATCAAATTTGTTACAGCTGATATGATATGATTGAAGGCCCAAATTCAGCTGGGAGGATATTATAAATAGAGTGCTTGTAACCTAGAATGAGCACGAGTCCAAGATGTAGAACTTTAGGGCTTTGTCTAGTGAACCACTCGGGGTGTGAGATGGTCACTATGTTTAACTCAGAAACCTGTAGGTAATGAGTTTTGTATTGTTCTTGGAGGAAGCTTTGAAGCAACTCCAAAGGGTTGTCATGGAAGTGTGTCTTCCAAAGTCTATGTAATAGAAAAGTTTAAGGAATCAAGCTGTTGATGCAGTGACGGTGTAGTTGACTGCTAGACATCATCGAGATGATTGGAAGTGAGATGGAGTCTCTTACCTAGGGAGGACTTAGGTAGAAGGGTCATTGGGTAGTGATTGAATTAGGTAGATTGTCAACTGGTGTGTTGAGTCTGTAATTTGATACTACTAATAGTGGACTTCCTTCCTGGCTTGGTATGCCCCCAGATGTAGGTTGGTTGAACCGAACTGGGTGAACAATTGATTGTGTTCATTTACTGTTTCTATTATTGCCTTGTTCAGCAGATTGCGATGTTGTGACATTGCACAAGACATCACACATCTGTACCAGAATTTCAATATTATATTCAAAATCAAAGGAGAAAGTGCTTTGAAAAGAAAGATTGGGGCTTACAGCTCAAGGAGAGGCCCACGGTTTTGTCAGTGATCGCACTGTTGCTTTTGTACAGAGGGACTTATACAAGTGACTGAGGCCCAAGAAAAGGTTTTCTGTACAAAGGGATGAGTCTTACACTCTCTCAAGAGGCCCAAAGAGTTTTGAATGGGTCTTATAGCTCTAGGAGAGGCCCAAGGTTTGTTTTCAATGGACTATGATCGCGTCGAACTTTTTGAAATACGACGGGACTTATACCATAAGTGAGGCCCAAAAAATTTGTGTATTTACAAAAAAGGGTTTGGGTCTTACACTCTATTAGAGGCCCAAAGTTTTAAAAAAGAAGAATGGGTCTTACTACTTGAGGGTATGCCCAAAGTTATTTGTGTACAAAACGACGATCACGCCGAGGTTTTTGAAAATACCCGGAGGGACTTATACAATAAGTGAGACCCAAGAATAGGTTATTTTAAAAAAAGGCTTGGGTCTTACACTCTATTAGAGGCCCAAAGAGTTTGAAAAGTTTGATGAGGGTTGAATTGATCAAAACCCTAATTTGTTTCCAAAATGTATTTTAATTGAATAAAAAATTCAATAAAAATGATCAAAATTGTTTAACATGTGTGGAAACAAATTGTGATCTTGGATTAATGTTTCAAAAATCATGTTTGACCTACAAAATGATTAGAAGTCATTAAAATTTACAAAATCAAGAGGGAAAAAATATTTTAAATGTCAAAAACAATTAAAATATTAATTCTTTGCAAAAATATCAATTATATGAAATAAATAATATTTTTGGGATTTTTTGATAAAATAAAATATTTTAACATTTTTGTGAATTATTAAAAAAATAATCAACTCAAAATCATTAAAACTCAGAGAGAAATTAATTTTTGAATCAATTAAATAAAATCACAAAATTCAAATATTTGAATTTTCAAAAAAGGGCGCCAAGAACACGCGCGTGTTCTGGGTTTTGCCCAGATTTGCATTTTCTCTCCTATCTCTCTGAATACTTGATTATATCATGCAAACCACCTATCAATCTGCTCGTTTCAACCTCACGATCATGTCTATGGTCTTTAATTTCATTTATTTTTAACATGGAATAAGAAATCAAGACAAAACCTCAAGAACCCTAAAATTTGCATGAAGGCTGAGAATTTTGATACACGATTCAAACAAAGCAATTAATTGAAGGGAAACATTCTATGCATGATTATGAACATTTGGCAAAAGTATTGTGCGAGGAAATATGCATAGATTAAGAGATGACCAAATTTAGGCTTACTTGAAGGTCGTGACAGCAAGAGCAATTTGATTTTTGAGTTGGAGGTGTTACAGATGGGTTGTGATGATCTGAACAGCTTCAATGGATGTTGTGGAGTGTGTTACAAGCTTTGGAACACTTTGGAAGTCTTTGGATCAAGCTGGAGCACTCCAACTGCATAATTGAAGCATAATGGCTAGGTTGATAGGTGATTTTGAGCTGGGGGTGTTACAGCTGGTGTTTAAGTGTTTGGACACCTCAAATACATCCTATGTGATGTGTCTGGGCAATTGGAATGGATTGCTTATGGCTGCAACTCAAAACCCGATAGTGGTTGCTCAAAAACAAGAAAACTTGGCACTTAAGAGAGAATGAGAGAAAGCAGTGCTATAACTGGCTTTGGTGTGAGTTGAATGATCCATTGGAACCTCTATTTATAGGGGATCAACTCTTGTCTTGGATGAATAGTGAATGGCTGCTGGATCAGATCACATTCACATGGATTGGCTTGGAGGATTTCTTCTCATGCAAGGCAAACTAGCCCTTCCCAAGAGCAGGGATATGTCTTGACCAAATTCACATTCTTCAGATGTTTTTATCGTTGTTTAATCAGATAACTTGTCTGAGTAGAGTGGCTACCTTGACAATGCACTATTCCACATTAATGCTCTTTGAATTCAAGGCAAAATGTGTCAAAATGCATGCACTTCAAGTTGGAAGATTCCTTGGCTTTTTGACTCAGCTTTATCAGTTGGATCAGTTGAATTGTGATTGGTTTGAGTATAGGTGGCATAGTGATCCTTGGTCTTTGGCTCAAAATCGTGTGTGGCAAGCAAACATGCAAACTGATTTTCCCAAAATAGTTTGCAGCAACATGACTTTGGGCATGGATTTCTCTTGGCTCAAGATGAATCAGTTTATGCTAGTGAGCTCTTTGGATTCTTGGTAATATTTGCAACAACATTGATGTTTATCTTTGGAACTGATTTAGCTTGCATCTATGTGAAAAAATCCCACAAGTTTTGGTGTTTCAACACAAAATTTGCCTTGCCCAGAATTTTTCTAAGTGTTGGAAAAGTTGTACTTTCATGTTTTTAGTGATTTTGATCCAACCATAACTCAAAATCCATAATGAATTTGGAGGGGGGGGGGGGGGGTTAGTTTTTAGCTTTTGTAGAGGGACATGAGATCTAAAAATCAAGCTTTGGATGGGGAAAAATGGCTTTGTGGTTTAGGAGTTATGATCCTCCAAAGTTGGTACCCTTGCCACTTTATTTCATAACTTAGAAAATTTTCTAAGTTTTTATGGTTACCCCTTTTACAAGTTATCCAACTTTTCTTGATTTTTCTTGATGAATGATGATTCAAATCACACATTAACATCATTTTAGGGTTAAAAAACCATAAAAGTGAAAAATCTCAAAAAGTCAAAGTTTAACTTTTGTGCACAGTTGACTTTTTATCAGATGAATTCCAAACTGTGCGATCCTCTAGGAAATCATGCCTTTGACCTAAATCAAACTTGATGGACATGTTCCATGGGTATTATAGGGTATATTGAATCATGTCCTAGGGTTTGGGAGCATGTCCTGGTCAAAAGTCAAAGCTACAGTTGACTTTTTTTCGCGAAACCCTAATTGTGGTTCAGATGAAATTGAAACTTGTTACTCAAGCTTCTTGGATTAATCCATTGTTGCAAATGGATCAATGTAGTATGTTGGAGACCCCCAAATCATGTCTTGAGGTCTTAGCTCATGATTTGTCCCAAAAGTCAACTTAGGGGTGAATTAGGTCAAGAAACCCTAATTCCTGATTTTTGATGTATGCATCCTCTGAGGCTAAATTAACTTGATGATTGGGTTTATGATGTCCCTTGGAGCATCATAGGTTATGCTTTGAAGCAATGGCTCATGCCCAGAGGAAAATTTCCATCTGGAGGCCCTGGTCGACCAAACCCTAATTTGGTGACACTGGCGATCTTGAGGTTTGACCCACATGGAAGGGAGCAGCCTTGTGCTTAATCCTTAAAGTGGGAGTCCTCTTGATCCCTTGTAGATATTTGAGAGGTTAGACAAGTTGAAGATCATGTCATTTCCTGATTGATCTTTTGTCTAAGAACTCTAAGAGGGCCTGAAACCCTAATTCTGATTGTAGTAAGTGTTCACCCATCTTTGGGGAGACTGATGTGGTAAGATAGTCCATCCATATTGTGATGATGATTTTCACAATGATGGGAAATCTTAGTGGTCAAAATTTAGGGTATGACAGATGCCCCTGTTTAATCTTCTTGGACCCGAAGGTGTGAATGGCAAAGGTATTCGGCCATTCAGGGTGCAAGAGGATTAAATATCGGAATGCCCGAAATTTTGATGGTGGTCATGAATGGTAGCTTACGCATTCATCTTCTTTTGCTAAGCAATGATGCTTAAAAAAAGTAAACTTCCCCTCGATCCTGGTTTCCTACCAAGGAATTGGTCTTAGTTTCTGAAATAAACTTCCCCTCGATCTTGGTTTCCTACCAAGGAACTGGTCTTAGTTTCTTGAAATAAACTTCCCCTCAATCCTGGTTTCCTACTAAAGAACTGGTCTTAGTTTCTGAAATAAACTTCCCCTCGATCCTGGTTTCCTACCAAGGAACCGGTCTTAGTTTCTGAAATAAACTTCCCCTCGATCCTGGTTTCCTACCAAGGAACTGGTCTTAGTTTCTGAAATAAACTTCCCCTCAATCCTGGTTTCCTACCAAGGAACTGGTCTTAGTTTCTGATATAAACTTCCCCTCGATCCTGGTTTCCTACCAAGGAACTGGTCTTAGTTTCTGAAATAAACTTCCCCTCGATCCTGGTTTCCTACCAAGGAACTGGTCTAAGTTTCTTTTGTCAATAAACTTCTTGACAAGGAACGCTGTTCGTAGCATTTTTTTTCCTCAAACTTCTCGCCGAATTTTCCTGGGGAGATGCCATCTGATGGAAAAATATTTGATGTCAGAGTTGATGGGGAACCCAGTCGTCTGAGTTGTAGAGGTGTACAAACTTCTCAGTTAGAGACGCCATTTGTTGATTCTACTGGGGAAAACGAGTCTCTTGAGAGACTGTTTCCGCTTAGGGTCTTACATCATACTTTTCTCGGGGTCTTCCCGGAGAAATGCCATGTGATGGGATCCAATTTTGAGGTGCCGATGACCTTTTCATCAGTGGTTTTTCGGAGAAAAACTGCTGTACCGTCGAATCTTTGATTAAGAGACTTTCTCTGGGGATTTTCTTTAATCCGGGAAAGCAAGGATATCATCTTCAATGGCGAAGAGTGATGTTGGTTGAAGGTTCTCTGGTCTTTCAGAGGTTCAAGTTATCAAAGTGGTCAAGGACTCAACTTCAATCCAGAAATAAACTGGAGGAGAGAGATTGTTCAGACGCAGCATTTCCTGATGAGGAAAGAACTGACAACTCGATTGAGAGGACTGTTATCACTAGGGGATAAGACCGACTAGAGTGATAGTGATGCAATATGAAATGTGAATGCAAATCAATAATGCATGATGTATGTATGTATATGCTGATAAAACTGACGCGACATACCAACTAAAAGATGAACATGACTGGATACTCGGCCATCGCGGGGCGAAGAAGTACCGCTGGTTCAAGATAGCAATTTTGCATTGCTTAGGAAAGATAGTCCCTGCGGGGAATACCGTTGGTCGGGCTTAGGAGATGAGAACTCGGCCGAGAGTATCAGTTGGGAAAGCCGCACCTGATACAACTGATCCTTCATTCAGGCGCACTGGCTTAGAAGGTGTACTTTGATTCTGCACTTTAAGGTTCGATTACTCCTGGAGAAGCGACCGATACTCTTTTGATGTTCAACAGTCAAAAGAAATTGCCGACTTTATTTTAAAAGCAGAAAAAGTTTTAACAAGTAAATTCATTTTTGTTTCGTTTCAAGAACCGTTGATCATGTTAAAATGTCGTTCTATAAAGCTTAAAACAAATGAGAATTATAAACAAAAGCACAAGGGCTCAAATTTTATTGATAGGATGGAAATCAGCCAAACGCGTGATTCCATGGAGTATTTACAAAGTTAGAAAATGGTAATTTATAGGAAAAAGGGCTACGTTGAAACATAACGACCACTATCATTCTACCAACTTTGAATTCGGGACATCCTGAGCTTCTGTCGAAGATGACCTTGACTGGAGTTTTCCTGACGGATGATGTAACTGCTGCTGAGGGACTTGCCCCTTTGTTGAACATAGTTACTTGCCATTATCCCGAATTATTTCTTGACTACGTCAACATTTGTGGGGTAGGCAAATTCCTCTCCGTCCATGGTTGCAAGTCTCAAGGCGCCGCCTGAGAAAGCTTTCGTGACCACATAAGGGCCGTCATAATTCGGAGTCCACTTGCCCCGAGAATCAGCGAGAAATGATTGTATCTTCTTGAGCACGAGGTCTCCTTTCTTGAAGATGCGAGGTCGAACCATTTTGTCAAAAGCCTTCTTCATTCTTTGCTGATACAACCGACCGTGGCATAGAGTCGTTATTCGCTTTTCTTCGATCAGATTTAGTTTGTCATGTCTGCTTTGACACCATTCAGCTTCTGTAAGCTTAGCTTCCATCAATACCTGGATTGATGGGATCTCGACTTTTATGGGGAGCACTGCTTCCATGCCATATACTAGAGAGAAAGGGGTTGCCCCTGTTGAAGTACGGACATATGTGCGATAATCGTGAAGAGCAAATGGTAGCATCTCGTGCCAATCTTTGTAGGTTACAACCATCTTTTGAACGATCTTCTTGATGTTCTTGTTAGCCGCTTCTACCGATCCGTTCATCTTTGGTCGGCAGGGAGATGAGTTATGATGTTCGATCTTGAACTCTGCGCACAACTCTTTCATCATCTTGTTGTTCAAGTTAGATCCATTATCTGTAATGATCTGGCTCGGAACACCATAACGACAGATGATATTGTTTTTGATGAATCGGACCACCACTTGTCGGGTTACGTTAGCGTACGACGCTGCTTCGACCCACTTGGTGAAGTAGTCAATGGCTACCAGGATGAACCGATGTCCGTTTGTAGCTTTGGGCTCAATCAAGCCAATCACGTCGATTCCCCATATGGAAAAAGGCCATGGGGAAGAAAGAACTTTGAGATGTGTTGGCGGTACATGAATTTTGTCTGAGTATATCTGACACTTGTGACACTTCCTCATGTACTTACAGCAGTCGGATTCCATTGTCAACCAATAGTACCCTGCTCTTAGAATTTTTCTCGCCATTGTGTGTCCGTTGGCATGAGCGCCAAAGGATCCTTCATGAATTTCTTTCATCAGTGTGTTTGCTTCTGGTCTGTCTATGCATCGGAGTAAGACCATGTCGAAATTTCTCTTATAGAGGGCATCACCGCTCAGGAAGAAGCTGACTGCCAATCTTCTGAGGGTCTTTCTGTCCTTTATGGACGCCCCAGGTGGGTACTCTTGTTTCTGAAGGAAGCATTTGATATCGTGATACCAAGGTTTGTCGTCTATGACTGCTTCAATCGTGAAGATGTAAGCGGGTCGTTCAAGGCGTATTATGTCGATCTTAGGTAGGTCGTTCCATTGACCTACGCTAATCATGGAAGAGAGAGTGCTAATGCATCAGCCATGTGATTCTCATCACGAGGGATGTGATGAAACTCGATTCTGTTGAAGAAAGGTAACAACCTTCTTGCATAGTCTTTGTAAGGAATCAGTCCTGATTGGTATGTGTTCCAATCTCCTTTAATCTGATTGATAACCAGGGCTGAGTTGCCATATACATCCAAGTTCTTGATCCTTAAATCAATTGCTTCCTCGAGACCCATAATACAAGCTTCGTATCCGGCCTCGTTGTTTGTACATTTGAACGTAAGTCTGGCAGTGAAAGGAATGTGGGTACCCTGAGGTGTTATGATGATTGCCCCAATTCCATTTCCGTAATGATTGACAGCTCCGTCAAAGATAAGTCCCCACTGGGAACCTGGTTCTGGCCCTTCACTGGGTAGCGGTTCATCGCAGTATTTCATTTTCAGATACATGACATCTTCGTCTGGGAAGTCAAACCCAATAGATTCTTGATCGTCAATCGGTTGATGAGCCAAATGATCGGCTAAAATACTCCCTTTAAAGGCTTTTTGAGCATGGTACTCTATGTCATATTCTGACAGCAACATCTGCCAACGGGCGATTCTTCCCGTGATAGCAGGTTTCTCAAAGACATACTTGATTGGATCCATCTCGGAGACCAACCAAGTAATGTGACAAATCATGTACCGGCGAAGACGTTTGGCTGCCCAAGCCAAAACGCAACAAGTTTTCTCAAGCATGGTATACCGAGTCTCGCAGTCGGTGAATTTCTTGCTCAGATAGTAGATGGCAGACTCCTTCCTTTTTGTTTCGTCTTGTTGGCCAAGCACACAACCCATGGAGTCTTCCAAGACAATGAGGTAGATGATTAGTGGTCTTTCTTCCATTGGAGGTGATAGAATCGGAGGGTTCAACAGGTATTCCTTAATACTGTCGAAGGCGGTTTGACATTCTTCTGTCCAAACGCAGTCCTAATTCTTTTTAAGTAATTTGAAAATCGGCACACATGTCACGGTCATAAGGAATATAAATCTGGAGATGTAGTTCAAACGTCCCAGGAATCCTCTGACTTGTTTTTCAGTTTTCGGAGAAGGCATTTCTTGAATGGCCTTGACCTTGTCAGGATCAACCTCAATTCCTTTCTGGCTGACGATGAACCCTAGTAGTTTCCCTGAACGGACACCGAAGGTGCACTTGTTGGGATTTAAGCGGAGTTTGTACTTTCTTAACCGCTCGAATAACTTTTACAGATGGGTCACATACTCCTCTTCTGTCTTAGATTTTGCAATCATATCATCGACATATACCTCGATTTCTTTGTGTATCATGTCATGAAACAGAGTAGTCATGGCCCTTTGATAGGTTGCCCCGGCGTTCTTCAAACCGAAGGACATTACCTTGTAACAAAAGGTACCCCATGGGGTAATGAACGAAGTTTTCTCCATGTCTTTCGGCGCCATTTTGATTTGGTTATAGCCTGAGAATCCATCCATGAAGGAGAAAACTTTGAACTTTGATGTACTGTCTACCAGCATGTCGATGCGTGGTAAAGGAAAGTCGTCCTTTGGACTAGCCTTGTTCAGGTCTCTGTACTCGACACATATTTTGACCTTTCTGTCCTTTTTCGGAACAGGTACGATGTTGGCTAACCATTGAGGATATTCAGATGTAACAAGGAAACCTGCGTCATTCTGTTTCTGTACCTCCTCTTTGATTTTGATGGCCATGTCCGGATGAGTCCGTCTTAACCTCTGTTTTACTGGCGGACATTCTGATCTTAACGGTAAATGATGTTCCACGATGCTGGTATCCAACCCTGGCATATCCTGATAGGACCAAGCGAATACATCGGGAAACTCTTTGATAAGCTTTATCAAACTCTCTTTGGCAGTTGGACTGAGCAGTGCCCCAATCCTGATTTCTTTTCTCTCTTTTTCCGAACCTAAGTTTACCGTTTCCAATGGTTCTTTATGAGGTTCAATGGACCTTTCCTCTTGTCTGAGTAGTCGGGATATCTCTTCTGGAATTTCGTTGTCAACTTCTTCTTCAGCCTCAAATACCGGGAACTCAAAATTGGGAGAAGGCATCGGATCGTATGTTTCAACTGGGTTTAAAACAAGCAATCTGCATGACGTGATGATTCGTGTTTAGAAGAGATAGAGAAAATGCAAGAGTGTGTGCAGTGTATTTTCTTTGAAAAACTGCTTATTTTTATTATTGAGTTGTTTTTTAGGATTACCATTTTTTGAAAAAGTGAAAAGAGAAAACAACAATAACTGCGGAAATTACAGAACGGCGTTATTTTATTTAGGGTTAATAGTGATTTACCCCCTGACATATGAGCGAATTTTGCTTTACCCCTTCCCTGCCTTTTGGCAACGGTTTTTTAAAAAAAACCGTTGCCAAAACCTGCCTTTGGCAACGGTGGGGGCTAAACCGAAACACGCTCATATGTCAGGGGGTAAATCACTATTAACCCTTTTATTTATGAACAAGTCGATTCTTGAAACTACAGACCTATAAAACAAAACTCTATCACTTTGGACAAAGCGTAGAGGGAAAATTTACAGAAAGCGAGCCCTATCAAAACACCCGTTTCACCTGGGCAGGGTGAAAGGTTAAAGATAAAAACAGAAATTACTTTGACTTATGAACAATCTTCGGAACATCGACAGCAACCCATTGGCGGCGAACTCCTCGGTGAATCACAAAGTCTGGCACCTTCCTTGATTTGTCTTCAGAAATGACACTGATTTCTATTGGAGCAGGATAATTGGAATCTGTCTCCCAGTGTCATACCTCAAATTTGTCCTACCCTCTCATTTTTCTTATACCAAGCATGTGTGTTGCTTCGTGATCTCTCTCAAGATAATCGTCTGGCCTTTAGTCTCGATCCTCTGAAATTTAGGTTATGGAGGTTTTGTTGGTGATTGTTGTGATTATAGTCCCTTGCAAGTTGTGTGGAAATAAAAAAGAGGAATGGGTCCTCATGCTCATAGTCATGCTTTTGTTCTAAGTCATGCTTCAATATTGATCTCAAAGTTATGTGATTGATCAAGTCAATTTTTGGCTAGATTTGTTGCAAATTTGTCTCAAGAGGATTTCAGGCCATGTTCCAAGGTTATTTTCAATGTTTCAAGTGGTTCAAATCATGGTTAAAGGATTTGTTTCGAGCACCATCTTGATGGGTTTCAAAGTTCTATTCACAAGCCATGATTCAAATTGCTTCAAGATTGGCTTTAAGCCACATGGTCATTCATTTTCAAGTCATGAGTGTATTAAGGCATAAGGAACGCACTATGAATGATGTTAAAAGTCATAATTAATTCTCAAGTGTTTTCAAAATCATGTTTGGATTGATTGAATTGCTTAAACCTTTGAACCATGCTCTTACAACTCAAGGTTACGTTCAAAAGCAAGTTTTGTCCAAGATGTGCTTCACGGTAAGATTGTCTTGTTGGTTATTCTAGTGTCATCAAGCAAAGAGTTTTTCTTCAAATCCATTTCATGATACACGTTGTAGTTACAAAAGGAAGAGGATTAGTATTTAAGATTCAAAAGTAACACTTTACAAGTGCTACAAAGTTTAATTTACAAAGGTTCAATGTGATTCAAAGACTACATACCAACGACAATTAATCCAAATGTTCTTGTTAAATCCTAGACCAAGGTACTATATCAATTTGAATTCAAATTTTACAAGGCATACAAGTTCATTTACAAGTTTGAAATCGAATATCACTTAGTCCTACAACACCTAAGAAACTAAGTTTCAAGAATTCATGATCCTATTTGCTCAAGTCCACGCACATGTCAATTTGCTCCATTCCAAGCTTCATGAGCCTAAATTCAAGTATTGAAGGTATTCTTCACTCGATCCAAGCTACCTCACCCAAATCTTCCACCAAGTTCCAAGATGAACTTCTGCAAAACCAGAACACAGGATGAATAAAGCAATAATCTTAAGAAGAAATACAGCCATGACAATGTTCCAAAATCATCATTATTTTTTACAGTCCAAGTAATTTCCCTATTGGCAAAAGGCATACATTCAAGACGATCTCCTAAGTAAATCATTGATCAACTCCCATCCAGTACCTGCCACTGCCGCGACAAAATCGGCGCAATACGATCACGCAACAACATGTTGCATCGCCAAGCCATTTCATGTCAGCATGTCCATGTCACTATACTCTGCATAAACAACTAAACTGTGAGTTTCCAACAGGCAACACTAACCCACCACACATACACTTTATAGCCCTAAGTTACTCGAGTGCAATCTCATGAAAATTAAGTGAACGCTTAGTTACAAACAACCAGACAAATTTAGAGCAAAATGCAGAAAATTCAGCAGTAGCAGCAAAGTACAGCAGGAAGCACAGCAGGGTGAATTTCACATATTAGGAGGAACATTTTTTAGCATCCACGAAAACATGGGGCAGACATACCAAATCAAAGGATACCTTAACCAAAGTTCAAATCACAAACCCTACTGTTGTTACTATAAAAGCCAGAATTCATACACCACAAAGAAAAAAAAACCTAGAAACTTGATTTTACGCAGCAGTAAAACCTTTCCAAAAGAATTCCTAAAGCTCAGAATCTGAGAATTCCTTAGAGTTTTTTTCATTAAACTCTGAGAAAATTCGAGCTAGACTTTAGCCATCAATACAAAACACAGTAGTAATATACAAGGCGATAAAAGCAAGAAGAAATTGGAGAGGTAAAGGTTTTTTTTAAAGATTGAAGAAATTACAAAGGAAGTACCTGAAAAGCCACCGGAAAAGGACGCCGACGGTCCAGCTTCGTTTTAGGTACACTCTTCACCCTTTTGCTTTAGTCGATTGCACATCTATTTTTCATCTTGTTGCGTTAAGAAGAACCCCTATCATGATTAAGTGATTTTGTGCTTCATGACCTTGCAATTCCGAATTTAGGGTTTATTTGTTTCGTTGATGGAGTTGTCTTGACGAGTTTGGTTTGATATTAAGGTTTGTGTTGTTTTCCTGGGGGTCTCCGGTCCCAGGGTTTGGTTTCGTTGTTGGTAAATCTTAACCCAGTTTCGAGGTGTGCACAGAAAGTTGAGGGGGTTAGTGTAGGTGGTTTAAGGTTTTGGGGTAGTATTGCAGGAGAAGGCGATGGCGGCCGCCGCGTGCCGCACTTCTCCGACCATTATTAGGTTTCCGGTGAGTTTTTTTAGTCTGTAGAGAGAAGTTGAGAGTGAAAAGGGGACAAGAAAGACGTTGGAACATGGAGAGAGAAGAGGGTTTTTGAAATGAAATGAAACCTGGTTCTTCCATTTGTTTATTCAAATGATGGCGTTGGCTTGTGTGGGGGTGACAAGTGTCCCCCACCGTGACACTTGTCACATGCATGGTGGCTTCACCCCAATCCTGTGTGCATGCGCCTCTGTAGGCCCTACCGTGTACCATTGTTTTCCACCCTCAGATCAGAGTCGAAGGTTGACTCGTTGGGGAATCCAACGCCCCAGATCTGCTGAAGGCTCATAGTAAGCCCCAACGTGTGGGCTCCTTCTAGGTTGGGCCTGGGGATACTTTCTGTATACACCCCTGTTTCTACCATTCTGGCCAATTGTTTTTTTAGTTTTAATATTAGAATTATTTTTAATAATACTTTTTAATTAGAAAATCTAAAAACTCCTAATTCTTTTAAAATACTTAAGATAGTTAATTTTAAATTAAAACACTTAACACTTAAAATTAAAATCTTTTCTTTCAAAAAAATTAGAATATTTAATCTAATTAAGTTCTTAATCTTTTACAAATATTTTCTTAATTAAACTAAAATCATAAACCACTTAGGTTAATATTTCTAAAACTTTTTCTCAATTAAATTATGGAAATAGTGGGCTTTTGGAGTCTAGCACTCCTTGGGTCCTTGAACGATCGCTCTTGGGGCGCACGCCTTGAGTTGTGATCGTTCCGTCTTCCATTTCTAAAATACTTAAAATATTTCAATCTAATTAAAGCATTCAACCTTTAAAAACACTTTCTTGACTTAAAAGTCATAATTCAATTTTAAAAACAACTACTTAATCTTTTACAAATATTCTCTTAACTAAAAACTAAAAGCATAATCTACTTTAAACTACTTAAAATATTTTCTTAATTAAAGTCCTTCTAATTAATATTTCTAAACCTTTTCCTAATTAATTATGGCAGTAGTGGGCTTTTGGGGTCTAGCACTCCTTGGGTTCTTGAACGACCGCTCTTGGGGTGCATGCCTTGGGTTGTGTTCGTTTCGATCTTCCATTTCTAAGATACTTAATCCTCCTTAAAACTCTTAGCTCGTTCAAACCCTAATCCGATAACACGTCTAATCAAGATACTCTAATCAAATTCAAATCTTTTTCCTAATCAAAATACGAAAGTAGTGGACTTTTGAGGTCTAGCACTTCTTGGGCCCTTGAATGAATGCTCTTGAGGCACACGCTTTGGGTTGTGTTCGTTCCGATCTTTCATCCCTAAAACACTCGCCTTAATTACGTGGACAAAGAAGCCCATTGTCCAACAAACACAATTTCATAATTAATAGAATGAAAAAGGTGTTGTTGAGATCTAGCATTTCAGTCATGCCTCGATTAATTGGTTGCAAGGCCGACGTCTCATTTATCGAATAATCGTCATTCTCCCTTAAAATACTTAACAAACCAAACACTTCTTACGCGATCGAAACCCTAAAACATACGCATATCAAAATCTTTTTTTTCAATCAAATCTTAACACACTTAATCCAAACCAAACAACTTTTCATAAAAAAGAACATTGTTTAGTCCATTCTTCCGCGCATATGAACTAGTGCTTCAGCCTCCCTTGACGAGCAGATAAGCCAATGTTTAACAGTTAGAATGCGAATTAAACACTTGTTCGCTTAAAAAACACCAACCAACCGTAGTCCCACGAACTACGAATGCTCTGACTTTCCCATTGCACGAGGGAATACGTAGGCACAAGGACCCCAATCCTTGGCGAGCACACTAATAAAAAACCACCCATTTTCCCCTTAGAAAACAATATCTACCTTAGAAGAAAACAAACAAACCAAGCTAACATTTCTCACGAATCGAATCAAGAGGTTCCCGTTGAGTACAACGGACGTAGAGGGTGCTAATACCTTTCCTCTTGCGTAACCGACTCCCGAACCCGAATTTGGTTACGATGACCATTTTCTTATCCTTTAAAGGTTTTATCGATATTTTCCTTTCCCTCATTTGGGATAAATAAAGTTTGGTGGCGACTCTGTTTCGAACAGTGTTTTTTCCGCGTCCATCACGAGGATCGTATTTTTCGAGGTACAACAGACGGCGACTCTGCTGGGGAATGCATTACCCTATGCTAGAGAGAGTCAAGCCTAACTTGACTCGATTCGAGAGTGTTAGATTCGCTTGTTTGATTTCTTGTTTGTTTTTTTTCTGTTACTTCTTATTATGTGCTTTTTATCATATTTGCCTGTTGGAGTTTGGGTTGATATCACAAGCAAGGCTCTATACCCGAGTCTTGGAAAAAGAAGAGAGAACACATAGTTTACATTTTGGAAGTAATTAGTGTTAGTCCCCAAGGACTCGCTCCTTGTGTGCCTAGCATGAAAGCTTCCCCTAGAGTAGACCTTTTCGTAGATCTTGTTGCAACCCAGCTAGCATGTCGCACAACTTGATTCATTAAGGGTCTGTGACTCTGGGAACCACTCTTAGCACCAGTTTCCATCTTGATGGTCCTTAGTGTTAGTCTTCGAGGACTCGCTTCTCGTGGGCCTAGCATGAAGACTACACTCAGGATATACCTTTTCGTATCCCCGTCACAATGCAGCTAGCCTGTTACGTGGTGTTGATGCGATTAGTGTCCGAGACCCTGGGAACCTTATCCATCAACGTAGGAGCTATCCTGTGAGTGTGTTTATGGGTAAAGAATCTAGAACTATCCTTATAAAACTTACATGTTAGGGTGTTTTACAAATGCTCGTGTTATCCTGGGTCCTGAATCTACCCGCATTGCATTCATTGGCATACCATTGCATCTGCATTCATCAGCATTGCATATCATTTTCTAAAGCCAAAAAACTCATCTATCCCTTGTCCATAGTCCGCAGTTGATTTCCCGACACCCGCATCAGAATTGAAGCCGCTTTTGAAAGAATCATGGACTCAAAAGGGCAGAACCAGTTTGCGTCAAGAGCAGATGTTGACTTGATGAAGAACCAGCTAGAACAACATATGGAAGCTATGGCAAGGAAAAAGGACAACATTCAAAGGCCTACAGTCACTGAGAACGTCATTCTGCCTCAAGTGAATAATCTTGCCCAATTTCAGCCTATGCGGATCCCTGTTGGGAACCAGGTCATACAAGAATGTCTCACTATTCGAGAAGAACATGCCTCGTCTCATGATGCAGTTGAATACCATAGCTTTGCATTCACTACACCGAATTCTCGAGGGACAAGCCTGGTGGTGAATACTGGACGACCTCAAGATGTTGAGTTTGCTGAAAGATGTCGTGTGTTGGAAGAGAAGCTTGAAACCATAAAGGGGCGTGATGCTTTTGATCTGAATGCTTTGAACATGTGTTTGGTACCCGGACTTGTATTACCTCCAAAGTTCAAAATGCCAAAATTTGAGAAATACAAAGGAGATAGTTGTCCAAAGCAGCATTTGGTGATGTTTTGTAGAAAGATGACCTCCAATGCTCTCAATGATAAACTTATGATCCACTGTTTCCAAGACAGTCTGAGTGGGGCATCGTTGAGTTGGTACATGCAGCTACAGAGTAACCATATCCAGTCGTGGTTGGACTTAGCCAATGCCTTTGTGAAACAATACCAATACAATCTTGACATGGCTCCTAACCGCATACAGTTGTAAGACTTATCTCAAGAGGAGAACGAATCCTTCAGGGGGTATGCTCAGAGATGGAGAGAGGTAGCTGCTCGCGTTCAACCACCACTTTTAGATAGAGAATTGGTTGACCTGTTCATAGATTCTTTACAAGGCCCATACCTAGAAAAAATGATGAGCAATGGGACATTAAACTTCTCTGACCTGGTTTTAGTAGGAGAATGCATTGAGAGTCATATCAAGAGTGGAAAGATCCTAGACGCCTCGAGCATCCATGCTAGTGAGAGTGAATCCATTGTCAGTTCTCAAGAGGAAGACGAGGATGAAATCAATGCAATCTGGGACACTTTACAAGCTCCGTCTCCGGTACCTTATCCTCAATACCCAAGCATCTAAAATGTTCAAAGTCAGCAATCCCATGGGCCTCCCTGTGCGATTCCATTCTCTCCACATGGTCAATATACTCCTGCCAATAAAGGTCCCCCTCGTCAACAACAGATTGCACAACAACATTCTTCACAACCCCGACGTTACTATAATCAAAGACCAAAAAGGCATTTTGATCATTTGCCAGTGCCGTTCAGTCATATATTGCCACGTTTGATTAGTAGTGGGTTAATAGTGCCAAAGGGCTTGGATCCTGTTATTCCTCCATACCCACCAGGCTTTGACGCCAATGCACGATGTGGATACCATGCTGGCGCTATGGGGCATTCAACTGAGAATTGCAAACAGCTCAAAAACAAGATCCAAGATCTGATTGAGTCCAAGCTAATATCATTTACGCCTCGAGGTCTTCAAATCAACGTCAATCCTTCACTTGATCGGGTGGGTCCATCCGCCCATGTTATGGAAGAAGTTGCTGAGAGTAGGTGTGAAGAAGGCTATCATAGTGGTCTCGATGAACAAGAATGCTAGTCCAACAGTGGGTCAAGAAAGAAAAGCCCAGTCCCCAATGTTGGTAATTTTTAGATCATGACATTTCTATGCATTTGTAGTTTCTTTTTGTTACGTGCTATTTGCTTTTAGACATTGTTGTTTATTAATGGTAATATTAATGAAGTGATCATACATTTTTTGAACTAATCACATCGCATTCGCTCACATTTTCTTCACTTATATCAAAAAACAAAAATATTCATCTATATACCTCTCATTCACTTTCTTTACCAAATTGTTGTTTAGCAAAGATTGGAGGGAGGATGACGAAAACGAAATACCCATAATTGCTAATGGTGTGCTTTTAGATAAAATCCTGCTGATGATGTACATGCATTGTTTCAAATCCCCAAACACTGGAGAGATAAGGAGTTGATTCCTAGTTCACCACTTCGAGCCGAGAAGTAGAAGTTTTCCTTTGGATATTCAAACCCTTATACTCAACCCGGGGCAGGGTAGTGTTCAGTTAATCTGACTCCGTATTCTTTGTACATGTCTTGAGGTAACGAAGAAATCGTGCAAAATCCATACGTTATGGTGGTTGTTCTTCAATGACTACTGACTTGGCAGTCACAACCTTACTCTAAAAAAAAAAGAGCCCGCTAAGTCAAACACCTCAAAAAGGAGACTTAGGAAAAAATTAGGGCAATCCCGATGGACTCGTAGAATAAAATCAGTCCATGCAAAAAATAGGGATAAAAAAAATCTTTAAATCCTCAAGCAATAAAAATAAGATACAGTGACCACCAAATCAAAACCAAAGGGTCACTGACGTCCATCAAAAAACAAAATAAGATGACTGCCATTTCAAGCTAATCCTGAATCTTCATCTTCATTCTTACACTGTCAAAATCTAAGCACGTGTTTCGATTTAACTGAACGTAGGACTAGAGATCACCACGAAGAAGGGATGGGTACCAAAATAAATTTTGAGCCTTATACCCTTTTGGTTCTTAACCTTGAACCAGACCACGTTACAACCCTCAAAAGATCTAATTGAGGCGGGGTTTATTCTGAAAGCATACTACAACAAGGTTGCGTAAACTGACTCCTACATATTTGCTAATCTTTTGCATTGGTGTCATATTATTGTTGTATCTTTCACACCAGATAAATTAGCAATGCGTTTGGACTAACGGTCCACTCGTCACACTCTTTCACACCATTCCAATAAATGATTTTTCAAAACTTGCATGAACGTCGCATTAAAATTACCATTTCTGAATGATCAATTTTAGCTGCAAATCAGTACTTGACATTATGAAAATTCCAACAAAGTGCAATCAGAGGGAAACTTGAGTATTCGTTGGCACTGACTCGAATCGAGACTATCTCATAACCTTGTGAATCTGGGGCAAGTCCTTCCAAGCAATACTTAGTCAATCTGAGGCAAGTCTTTCAAAGGCCAAGACTAGGGCAGACCACTGTAAAATCCAGACACAGGGGCAGACCACTGCAAAATCCAGACACTGGGGCAGATAATCTCAATACCCTCCAGACAGGGGCAGATTCCCTTCATACAGTCAAGTTGGTCAAGTTAGCCATGTCATGCACTAAGCGACCCTTGAATTCGACAAGTATTAAAAGCCTTGGGGCAGAGCAAATGCACAATCATAATGCATTGGATAAGTCGCTACGCTCACACAATCAACATGCATTGGTTACGCCACTGCGCTCATACAACCATTCATGGCATATCAGCTAGAGGTGATATTCTCCCATGCACAAGCACACAATTTCTGCAAAGGATCAAACTTGGGGCAACAAGAGAATCATATTGGCTTACTGATCATAATATCTTCTATTTTTGAGTGTCGGGAAATCAAATCTTTCCACCACATAAAGTCCAACCCTGCTTGGCACCTCCTAAAGTCCACCTTGCTGGCATCACCACCACATAAAGTCCAACCCTGCTTGGCACCTCCTAAAGTCCACCTTGCTGGCATCACCATCAAATAAAGTCCAACCCTGCTTGGCACCTCCTAAAGTCCACCTTGTTTGGCAACCACCAAAAGTCCACCTTGTTTGGCACCTTCATAAGACCAATCCCCTGCTCGCATTCGCATATGCATTACATACAACATACACGCACCATATGCATACATAGCATAACCTATTTCCTTCCTCAACCCCCGCGTTGATATATATTGTTTTGTTCTTGACCCCTGAGTCAATGTTGTCTTTATTTTCTTCGGCCCCCGAGTCGATATTTACCTTTCCTTCAACCCCTGAGTTGATGATATTTTGTCTTTATTTTCTCGACCCCCGAGTCGATATTGCCTTAGTTTCTCGACCCCCGAGTCAATATCATTATTACATCTTCAACCCCGAGTCATTGTTATCTTAATCTTCTTCGACCCCCGAGTCGATATTGTCTTTATTTCCTCGACCCCCGAGTCGATATTGCCTTTATCTCTGCCCTCGACCCCCGAGTCGATATTTGCTTTTACCTTTAACCCCTGAGTTGATATTTTGTTATTCCCTTCAACCCCCGAGTTGATAGATTACCTTGTCATAATTTTTGACCCCTGAGTCAATGTTGCCCTTAGTTTCTCGACCCCCGAGTCGATATCATTATTACCTTTATCTTTCTTTCAACCCCCGAGTTGACGACAGTTTATCTTAATGTTTCTCGACCCCCGAGTCGATAGTATTTCCTTTTCTCAACCCCCGAGTTGATATGCCAGTATTCCCAGTGAGTCTTTCACCTTACTCCATCTAATCCCCAATAATCCTTCTCTGGAAACCAGAAATAAAGCCTTGACCGGTCGCATTCCCGCATACATTGCATATCAATTCAATCATACCTGCATAGCATTCCCGCAGAAATAAGAAATCTCATAAAAATAAACAAGTTCATTTGCATTCCTGTATGCATGGCATATCCATCCCCAGTATAGCATAACAGGATCCAGGATCAGTTCGCGAGTTCTTAGATAGTCCTCCTTCAAAGTCGGCAGTATTCCTTTGAAAAGAGTTATTACCCCGCACGTGCTCTAGGAATTCTATTCCCCAGCAAGTCATTCTTCAACCATGCAGTTGATAATGACAATCCCAATAGCCGTTGCTTCCATTGCTCCCCAAGCAGAGGTTATCCTAGAAAGTTTCTTGTGAGCTTTCCCCTGCAAAGCCAGTGCATTCCCTCTATCAAGAATCTTGCTCAACTATTCCTCAGCAAATTTACTGCAGAGATACTGTTTTGGTATCATCGAGGAACCTTAATGGATAAGGGACTGCTTCGACGACCCAGAGAATTGTCTGCCTTCAGAGATACTGCTTTGGTATCATCGAGGAACCTTAATGGATAAGGGACTGCTTCGATAACCCAGAGAATCGTCTGCCTTCAGAGATACTTCTTTGGTATCATCGAGGAACCTTAATGGATAAGGGACTGCTTCGACGATCCAGAGAATCGTCTGCCTTCAGAGATACTGCTTTGGTATCATCGAGGAACCTTAATGGACAAGGGACTGCTTCGACGACCCAGAGAATCGTCTGCCTTCAGAGATACTGCTTTGGTATCATTGAGGAACCTTAATGGATAAGGGACTGCTTCGACGACCCAGAGAATCGTCTGCCTTCAGAGATACTGCTTTGGTATCATCGAGGAACCTTAACGGATAAGGGACTGCTTCGACCACCCAAAGGATCTCAAGTTATTTTGTTCAATTTGGAGGCCGCTGCCTCATTCTGTCAGCTTTTGCTCTATATCATTTTACCTTTTGTCAGACAAATTTTGGGGTCTTCTTATATCTAATTGACTTCTACTCTAAAAATGAACGCCATGCAGCAGTTCATTTTCTCGGGTTCAAGACAATTAGATAAGGGCATCTGTCATACCTCAAATTTGTCCTACCCTCTCATTTTTCTTATACCAAGCATGTGTGTTGCTTCGTGATCTCTCTCAAGATAATCGTCTGGCCTTTAGTCTCGATTCTCTGAAATTTAGGTTATGGAGGTTTTGTTGGTGATTGTTGTGATTATAGTCCCTTGCAAGTTGTGTGGAAATAAAAAAGAGGAATGGGTCCTCATGCTCATAGTCATGCTTTTGTTCTAAGTCATGCTTCAATATTGATCTCAAAGTTATGTGATTGATCAAGTCAATTTTTGGCTAGATTTGTTGCAAATTTGTCTCAAGAGGATTTCAGGCCATGTTCCAAGGTTATTTTCAATCTTTCAAGTGGTTCAAATCATGGTTAAAGGATTTGTTTCGAGCACCATCTTGATGGGTTTCAAAGTTCTATTCACAAGCCATGATTCAAATTGCTTCAAGATTGGCTTTAAGCCACATGGTTATTCATTTTCAAGTCATGAGTGTATTAAGGCATAAGGAACGCACTATGAATGATGTTAAAAGTCATAATTAATTTCTCAAGTGTTTTCAAAATCATGTTTGGATTGATTGAATTGCTTAAACCTTTGAACCATGCTCTTACAACTCAAGGTTACGTTCAAAAGCAAGTTTTGTCCAAGATGTGCTACACGGTAAGATTGTCTTGTTGGTTATTCTAGTGTCATCAAGCAAAGATTTTTTCTTCAAATCCATTTCATGATACACGTTGTAGTTACAAAAGGAAGAGGATTAGTATTTAAGATTCAAAAGTAACACTTTACAAGTGCTACAAGGTTTAAGTTACAAAGGTTCAATGTGATTCAAAGACTACATTCCAACGACAATTAATCCAAATGTTCTTGTTAAATCCTAGACCAAGGTACTATATCAATTTGAATTCAAATTTTACAAGGCATACAAGTTCATTTACAAGTTTGAAATCGAATATCACCTAGTCCTACAACACCTAAGAAACTAAGTTTCAAGAATTCATGATCCTATTTGCTCAAGTCCACGCACATGTCAACTTGCTCCATTCCAAGCTTCATAAGCCTAAATTCAAGTATTAAAGGTATTCTTCACTCGATCCAAGCTACCTCACCCAAATCTTCCACCAAGTTCCAAGATGAACTTCTGGAAAACCAGAACACAGGATGAATAAAGCAATAATCTTAAGAAGAAATACAGCCATGAAAATGTTCAGAAATCATCATTATTTTTGACAGTCCAAGTAATTTCCCTATTGGCAAAAGGCATACATTCAAGAAGATCTCCTAAGTAAATCATTGATCAACTCCCAGCCAGTACCTGTCAATTCCGCGACAAAACCGGCGCAATACGATCACACAACAACATGTTGCATCGCCAAGCCATTTCATGTCAGCATGTCCATGACACTATACTCTGCATAAACAACCAAACCGCGAGTTTCTAACAGACAACACTATCCCACCACACATACACTTTATAGCCCTAAGTTACTCGAGTGCAATCTCATGAAAATTAAGTGAACGCTTAGTTACAAATAACCAGACAAATTTAGAGCAAAATGCAGAAAATTCAGCAGTAGCAGCAAAGTACAACAGGAAGCACAGCAGGGTGAATTTCACATATTAGGAGGAGCATTTTTTAGCATCCACGAAAACATGGTGTAGACATACCAAATCAAAGGATACCTTAACCAAAGTTCAAATCACAAACCCTACTGTTGTTACTATAAAAGCCAGAATTCATACACCACAAAGAAAAAAAAACCTAGAAACTTGATTTTACGCAGCAGCAAAACCTTTCCAAAAGAATTCCTAAAGCTCAGAATCTGAGAATTCCTTAGAGTTTTTTTCATTAAACTCTGAGAAAATTCGAGCTAGACTTCAGCCATCAATACAAAACACAGTAGAAATATACAAGGCGATAGAAGCAAGTAGAAATTGGAGAGGTAAAGGTTTTTTTAAAGATTGAAGAAATTACAAAGGAAGTACCTGAAAAGCCACCGGAAAAGGACGCCGACGGTCCAGCTTCGTTTTAGGTAAACTCTTCACCCTTTTGCTTTAGTCGATTGCACATCTATTTTTCATCTTGTTGCGTTAAGAAGAACCCCTATCATGATTAAGTGATTATGTGCTTCATGACCTTGCAATTCCAAATTTAGGGTTTTCGCGTTCTTGTTTTTTTTTACTCGATTTCTTTCGTTGATGGAGTTGTCTTGACGAGTTTAGTTTGACATTAAGGTTTGTGTTGTTTTCCTGGGGGTCTCCGATCCCATGGTTTGGTTTCGTTGTTGGTAAATCTTAACCCAGTTTTGAGGTGTGCACAGAAAGTTGAGGGGGTCAGTGTAGGTGTGTCGTACCTCAAAAAATACGATCCTCGCGATGGACGCGGAAAAAACTGTTCGAAACAGAGTCGCCACCGAACTTTATTTATCCCAAAGAGGGAAAGGAAAATATCGATAAAACCTTTAAAGGGAGATAAGAACATGGTCATCGCAACCAAATTCGGGTTCGGGAGTCGATTACGCAAAGGGAATGTATTAGCACCCTCTACGTCCATTGTACTCAACGAGAACCTCTTGATTTGATTCGAGAGAATTAAGTTAGCTTGGTTTGTTTGTTTTCTTCTAAGGTAAAATTGCTTTCTAAGGGGGAAAATGGGTGGTTTTTTATTAGTGTGCTCGACAAGGATTAAGATCCTTGTGCCTACGTATTCCCTCGTGCAATGGGAAAGTCAGAGCATTTGTAGTTCGTGGGACTACGGTTTGTTGGTTCGTGTTTTTTAGGCGAACGGGTGTTTAATTCGCATTCTAACTGCTAAACATTGGCTTGTCGGCTCGTCATGGGAGGCTGAAGCACTAGTTCATATGTGCGGAAGAATGGACTAAACAATGTTCTTTTTTGTGAAAAGTTGTTTGAATAAGAATTAAATGTATTAGAGATTTGATTGAGAAAAATGTTTGATTTGGATGTGTTTTAGGCGAACGAGAGTTTAGGTTACATTCTGACTGCTAAACATTGGCTTGTCTGCTCGCTAGGGGAGGCTGAAGCACGAGTTCATATGCGCGAAAGAATGACTTAAACAATGTTCTTTAGGAAAGGGTGTTTAAGTTGTGGATTAAGTGTATTAGGGTTTCGGTTGCGTGGGAAGTGTTTGGTTTGTTAAGTATTTTGAGGGAGAATGACGATTATTCGATAAACGAGACGTCGGCCTCGCAACCAATTAATCGGGGCATTATTGAGATGCTAGATCTCAACGACACCTTTTTCATTCTATTGATTATGAAATTGTTTGATAATGATTAAATGTTTTAAGATGAAAGGTTGAATGAACAACAACCCAAGGGCGTGCCTCAAGAGCCATTCATTCGAAGATCCAAGGAATGCTAGATTCCAAGAATCTCCTCCTTTCGTTAGTTGATTAAGAAAACGGTTTGAAAAAAATATCGAATTGGATAGGTTACGAAAAGAGGTGAGGATCGATACTAGTCCCTAGGGGTGCTCCTAGTAACGAAACCACGAGATGTGCGAGTGTGCATTTAATGTCGAGGTAAAAGGTGCTCGACTTACAATTGGGCTCGATGGCGAATCGAGGACTAGTTTGGAAATGGTTTAGTTGAAAAGGTCGAAAGATTGAATGAATGACAACCCAAGGGGCGTGCCTCGAGAGCCATCAATTCGAAGACCCAAGGAATGCTAGATTCCAAGGATCTCCTCCTTTAGAAAGTTTGATTGAAAATAAAAGGTCTGCAATTTAGTGTATTTAGATTAAATGTATGAACAAAGAAAATTGTTAGATAAACATGAATATGCATATGATATGGACAATATGAATAGTATGAATAAAAATATAATCGAGATAATATTTAATGGAAAATAAACAAGATAATGATTAATCGGGTGAATCGGGAAATAAAAGGTGACGACCTCGTCTTAATCAAGAACTCTAAAAAAAGGTTCCATGATGTTTAAGACCTTCATTGATCGGAAATGAAAAGAATATAGTGCAAAGTAAAATGTGAAATAAAATCGAAATCGAAGAAAAGTCTCATCTTAACCGACAAAATTTGGTTTTAGATGTTCATCGACCCATAAATGAATACAAATAAAAGTGAAAATAAAATCGGTCTTGTCTTAATCAAGATCTTTAATCTTAGATCGATAAGCTATGATTTTTGACTTTCATTGACCGATAAAAAATAAAAAAAAGGTGGCCTCATATAAATCAAGATTTTGAATCGATTTCAATAAATCAACTTAATCAAGATTTTTTCATATCATTGGCCCAAATAAAGAAAATGGGATTGGAATGAAAAATAAAGATTGGTCTCGTCTTAATAAAGATTTAAATCGGTAAATCGATAATCTTGATTTTTGACTTTCATCGACCAATAAAATAAAAAGTGAGCCTCATACATATCAAGACCTTTAGTCATTTTGAATAAATCCACCAAGTCATGATTTTTGTAGTATCATTGGCCCTTAAAATAAAACGAAAAAAAAAGTAGGATTCCAAAATGAAAATAGAATGAGATTAATTTGAGAAAACATAATAATACAAAAAATATTATTATTGAAACAAATTAGAAAGTGGAAAGCATAAAGAGAAGGAGGGGTGTGCTGGAAAACGGTGTGAATATAGTGGAATCAAGTGGGCTTTAAGCCCATATCCACTCCAAGAAGGCACGATTCAGATTTAAAACAACAACATATTATTTTCTAAAAACCAAAAGTGAAAGCATCATCAATAGTTCCCAACATGATTTCTCATTAGATCACTTTGAAACAAATTAGGAAAAATGCTTAGAACCAGGACAAAATGAAACACGGTTAACAAAATGAAAACAAGCATCAGCAACGCGCACGCGACCCGTTCTCGACCCAACCTTCTCTGCAAATCTCACCTTCAATCAGTCTACTCTTAATCTCTATCTTTCGAGCTTCGATTTGTACAGGTCTGTGTTCTTTTGTTTCGATCTCTCATTCTGATTCAAAGTTTGTATTTCGGTTTGTTCTACTTCGATCTATTGTTCTATTTCATCTTCAATCTCTGCTCGGTTTTTGGTTCTGATTTAAGATGGGTTTGTGTTTGCAAATGGGTTTAATGAAGGTTTATGGAAGTGGGTTTGAGTTTTTTGGGTGTTTAAAGGTGGGTACCGCCAAGGAAATGGTGAAGAATGGTTTGAGTCCGGTTGATGAGGTTTTTGGTGGTGGAGATTCACGGTTTGATTTGTGGTTTTGGTGGTAGTGGCGCGGAGAGGAGTTTGTAAACAGAGGGGATGTTGGCGGTGAGTGTGATTTGTGAATCGGGATGAAGAAGTTTGTTACGATTCGGAGTGGATGTTCAATTTAAGGTTGCAAAAAGTTTGAGTTAGGTTGGAGATGAGGAGCGATCTGTTGTGTTTGAAAAAAGCATTGTTGCAGGTGTGGGGTTTGCGGCGGAGAGGTTTCAAGAGGTAAGTTTTGGAAGATGAAATAGGTGAATCGATAGAGTGGAAAATGGTTCAGAGGAGTATTAAGGTGAGCGTACGGTTGTGCACGGTTGTTTGTGATTCGAAAGGGTTCGTGAAGGCTGTTTTGTGAAGAACGGGTTTGAAGGCTTTGTTGATTTATGGTGTTGTTGATTTTTACGGTTTGTGGGTGTCGTAGGTGAAGGTTTTGAGGCGGAGGTTTGGTGGTGAAAGCTATACGAGCCAATCAACACGGTTTCAGGTACCCTCTGACTTTCCTTATGTTTTTTTTTCTTCTTCTGCAAATTGAAATGGCTTTGAAATTGCTCAGATTTGCTGAGATTTTTTTTTAGGTGTATGAGCATTGAACTTGGCAACTAGGTTTTTTTTTCCTTTGCGAATGGTTTTCTTTCATGACTGCTATCCTCCCAGTTTTTATTAGAAGAAAATGCTAGGGGCTGGTTGTTTGAAAATGATACAGAATCTTTGTTATGGTCACTCTGAGATGTGCTTTCATAGATGCTCAAAAATGTCTTGCCACAAATGTGAAACTCTGTCTGTACCTTATGAGATCAACTTGTTTTTTTTGTCAGTTTGTGCAGGGTGCAGAGTTTTGGCCTAGAGTGCTTGTTGGGAGCATGCGCGGACGGTTCGTGATGGGTTGTAAAATGTTGTTTTGTGAATTGTTGTCTGCAATGCCTTGGAGGTTTGGGTGTATGTCGTACAGCTTTGGGGCGAGGAACTTGTTACAGCAGGCATGATGTAGGCTGTAACTTTGTTGACTTTTCCTTTTGTTTGTGTAATGATTCAATTTTTTGTATAATGGGCTTATAACTTGATGTAAACGGGCTTAAAAAATAGAATAAAAATAGACTTATGAATGAAATGATTTTTTTTTTATTATAAGAAGGAATTATTTGGTTGTGGAATAAAAAAGGATATATGGATACTTAAATATGAATTGGATATTTGACTTGAAGAAATGAATAATGGCTTAGAAATTGGAAAATGGTATTAGAAAAATGGATAAAAAATGGACTTTAGAACATGGTTTAATGATTAGTAACATTGGTGATTTTAAATTTGGAATTTGAATTGGAATTGGAAAAAAAGATGAAATTGAATTAAATTGAAAATTGTTTTGAATTAAATGAATATTAACAAGAGAAATGGTTATTTGGACTATTTAGTAAAATGGATAATAAAAATGGATGGTCGAATGAAAAATTGGATTGAAAAATGGGTAATAACAAAATGGTTACGGGAATAGATATTTATAAAATGAATGGATATTTATATTGGATAATGAGATGCAATCACAATGGATATGGAAGTGGTTCAAAAACGGATATTTGGATTCAAAAGTGGTTTAGAAGAAAAAAGGATGTACAGAGGTAATTTATACACAGGTAGGACAAATTTGGGGTATGACAGATGCCCCTATCTAATTGGCTTGAACCCGCGAGAATGAACTAGTGCAATGCATTCATTTTTAGGGTAGAAGGCAATTAGATATAAGAAGACCCCAAAATTTGTCCGACGAAAGGTAAAGTGCCATGGAGTAAGAGCTGACAGAATGAGGCAGCGGTGCCCAAATTGAACAAAATAACTTGAGATCCTTTGGGTGGTCGAAGCAGTCCCCTATCCACTAAGGTTCTCCGATGATGAAGATGTATCTCTGCGGTAAATTTGCTGAGGGAATAGTTGAGTAAGATTTCTGTCAGAGGAAATGTGCTGGCTCTGCAGGGGAAACTCACAAGAAACTTTCTGGAATAACCTCTGCTTGGGGAGTAATGGAAGCAACAATTGCTAGGGGTTGTCATTATCAATTGCCTGGCTGAAGAATGACTTACTGGGGAATAGGATTCTGTGAGCACGTGCGGGGTATCAACTCTTTTTAGAGGAATACTGCCGATTTTGGTGGAGGACTGGCCAAGATGCTTGCGAACTGATCCTGGATCCCGTTATGCTATGCTGGGGATGGATATGCCATGCATATAGGAATGCGAATGAACTTGTTTATTTATGAGATGCATATGGGAATGCAATTGGGCAAGGCTTCATTTCTGGTTTCCGAAGAAGGATTAATGGGGATTAGATGGAGCAAGGTGAAAGACTCACTAGGAATATTGGCATATTAACTCGGGGGTTGAGAAAAGGAAATATACTATCGACTCGGGGGTCGAGAAACATTAAGATAAACTGTCGTCAACTAGGGGGTTGAAAGAAAGGTAAAGGTAATATCGACTCGGGGGTCGAGGAAATAACGACACTATCGACTCGGGGGTCGAGAAAATAAAGGCAAGGTAATCTATCAACTCAGGGGTTGAAGGAAATAACAAAATATCAACTCGGGGGTTGAAGGTAAAAGCAAATATCGACTCGGGGGTCGAGTTCAGAGATAAAGGCAATATCAACTCGGGGGTCGAGGAAGTAAAAGTAATATCGACTCGGGGATCGAAGAAGATAAAGATAACAATGACTCAGGGGTCAGTACAAGCAATAAGATGTCAACTCGGGGGTTGAAGATGTAATAATAATATCGACTCGGGGGTCGAGAAACTAAGGCAATATCGGCTCGGGGGTCGAGAAAAATAAAGACAAAATATCATCAACTCGGGGGTTGAAAGAAAGGTAAAGGTAAAATCGACTCGGGGGTCGAAGAAAATAAAGACAACATTGACTCAGGGGTCAAGAACAAATCAATATATATCAACGCGGGGGTTGAGGAAGGAAAAAGGTTATGCTATGTATGCATATGGTGCACGTATGTCGTATGTGATGCATATGTGGATGCAAGCAGGTTATTAATTTTATGAAGGTGCCAGCAGGGTGGACTTTTGGTGGTTGCCAAGGCAGGGTTGGACTTTAGTAGTTGCCAAGCAAGGTTGGACTTTGAGGAGTTGCCAAGCAGGGTTGGACTTTTGGTAGGTGCCAATATTTGATTCCCCGTCACTCGAAAATGGAAGATATTATGATCAGTAAGCCAATATGATTCTCTTGTTGCCCCAAGCTTGATCCTTTGCAGAAAGTTGGGTGCTTGTGCATGAGAGAACTTCACTTCCAGCTGATATGCTCTGATGGCTTATAAATGAGCGCAGTGACATAACCAATGCATGTTGATTGTGTGAGCGTAGCGACTTATCCAATGAATTCTGATGGTGCATTTGCTCTGCCCCAAGGCTTTTAATACTTGTTGAATTCAAGGGTCGCTTAGTGCATGACATGGCCAGCTTAACCAACTTGACTGTATGAAGGGAATCTGCCCCAGTCTGGAGGGTATTGAGATGAACTGCCCCAGTGTCTGGATTTTGCAGTGGTATGCCCCTGTGTATGGATTTTGCAGTGGTTTGCCCCTAGTCTTGGCCTTTGAAAGACTTGTCTCAGATTGACTAAGTATTGCTTGGAAGGACTTGCACCAGATTCACAAGGTTATGAGATAGTCTCGATTCGAGTCAGTGCCAACGAATACTCAAGTTTCCCTCTAATTGCACTTTGTTGGAATTTTTATAATGTCAAGTACTGATTTGCAGCTAAAATTGATCATTCAGAAATGGTAATTTTAATGCGCCGTTCATGCAAGTTTTGAAAAATCATTTATTGGAATGGTGTGTCAGTGTGTGACGAGTGGACCATTAGTCCAAACGCAGTGCTGATTTACTAGTGTGTGAAAGATACAACTAGAGTATGACACCAATACAAAAGATTAGCAAATATGTAGGAGTCAGTTTACGCAACCTTGCTGTAGTATGCTTTCAGAATAAACCCCGCCTCAATTAGGTCTTTTGAGGGTTGTAACGTGGTCTGATTCACGGTTATAGAAACAAAGGATATAAGGCTCAAAGTTATATTTGTACCACCCCTTCTTCGTGATGATCTCCAGTCCTACTTCAGTTAAATTGACACACATTCATCTTCTAAGAGAGCTTGACGGTGCGATGAGGATTCAAGGTTTGCTTGAAATGGCAGTCACCTTATTTGCTTTTGTTATGATGTCAGTGACCTCTTTTGATTTTTGATATGATGGGCAATGAATCTTATTTTGCTTCGCTTGAGGATTTAAGGACCTTTTTTTTGTTTTTTTATTGATCCCTAATTTTGCCTAAGTCTCTTTTTTGAGGTGTTTGACTTAGCGGGCTCTTTTTTTTTTTTTTGAGTAAGGCTTTGTGACTGCCAAGTCATTGGTCATTGAAGAACAACCGTCATATCTTTTACATTTTGCATGATTTCTTCGTCACCTTAGGACGTGTACAAAGAATACGGAGTCAGATTAACTGAACACTACCCTGCCCCGGGTTGAGTGTAAGGGTTTGAATATCCGAAGGAAACTTCTACTTCTCGGCTCGAAGTGGTGAACTAGGGATTAACTCCTTATCTCTCCAGTGTTTGGGGATTTGAAACAATGCCTGTACATCCTTGGCAAGATTCTATTCGAAAGCATACCATCAGCAATTATGGGTATCTCGTTTTCATCATCCTCCCTCCAATATTTGCTAAACAACAATTTGGTAAAGAAAGTGAATGAGAGGTATATAGATGAACATTTTTTTTTGGTTTTTGATATAAGTGAAGAAAATGTGAGCGAATGCGACGTGATTAGTTCAAAAAAATGCGTGATCACTTCATTAATATTACCATTAATAAACAACAATGTCTAAAAGCAAATAGCACATAACAAAAAGAAACTACAAATGCAAAAGATAAAAATGTCCAAGAATTGCCAGCTCTGAGGATGTTTTCCTATTTGAGAAAATGCCTCTTGGAATCTTCAAACTCATTTGGGCGAGATGTTGATACGCACAACCAAATTCCCCTCTTGAAAGGATATGCACTTCTTGTAAATCAAGTGTTGCACCTTGGCTTGGAACGCTTTGCAATCTTCAGTTGAGTGCCCCATTAATCCAGCATGATAGCCACAATGCGCCTTGGGATCGTACCCAGGAGGGTATGGTTCTGGTACCGGCTTGAGAGACTTGGGCTCCACTAGTGAGTTTCGGACTAGATGCGGCAAAAGTTGACTGTACGATATAGGAACTAGGTGAAGAGGAGTAGTCTTTTTTTCCAAGTTGTTGCGAGGCCTTATCTGATTCTGGCGTGGATTTTGACTTCCTCGGTCATGAGCTCATTGATTTGCATTGGGAGCAGCCCAAGGTTTTTGGTATGATGACCTAGGCACTATTGGTTGCCTTTTTGGGATCCAAAGGTTGATATCATCATTATCATCAATATCAATGGGATGCTTTCCAAAGTCCTTTTTCGGAGCCTCCTCAAAAAATGCAGCCTTTTCGGACTTCTCTACCAGTTCTCCTTTTGTGGAGGTGTTATCCAAGGCCATGGTTTCCACGTGATTATCAGAGAATAAATATGTTTCATCTTCCATAAACTCGACCTTTTCCTTGTGGTATAGGATTCTGAGTGGTCCACGAAACTCTTGTATTTTCTCTTTGCCAGATCTTTGGGTCAAACCATTCACGCTAGGGTCTTCCTTTCTGGTTAGTTTTTGCAATTTGTTTCAAAAGCTTTCACATTCTTTGACAGCATACCATATGGTTCCAGTGTGATACTCACACTCTACCCCTGAGTTGTCTTCTTCAAAGACTAGACGTTTCTTATTAATAAGTTCTTGAACCTTGTTCTTGAATGACCAACAGTCTTCAATAAAGTGCCCCCTCGCCCCTTTATGGTATTCACACTGTGCATTATGATTATATCCAGGTGGAGGAGGGTTGCGAGCCGGTCTAAGGGAGGTGAGTGCCACCATTGAACTCTGAATCAGGTATGATAGCAGTTGTCCACAGGGTATAGGAATAGGGTCAAGAATAGGGCGCAACTTAGACTTCTTATGGCCTCTCTGGTTTAGATTCTCATACCTCTGGGACAGAATAGGTGCTGACCACTGATTCTGAGGTTGTGAAAGAATTGGTCGGGGACAAAACCCAGGAGGAACAACACACAATGGGTTATTCACTGCAGCTTGTGGAGTAGAAGGAACTGTGGGAGTAACACTCCTAGATGTTGTGCCTTCTTGAAGCTTTTTCTTTCTTTTCCCCATAGTTATTAAAGCTTCTGGCATCTGCTCCATCTTACCTTTCATGCTGTTCATGCCTTTTCTCCACTCAACTTGATTCTGCTTCAAGTGTTCCATGGTTCTCCCAGATGTACCTCAAGTCCAATATGTGCGTTGGGAAATCAACTGCGGGTTATGGACAAAGGATGGATGAGTTTCTGGTTTTGGAAAATAATATGCAATGCTGATGAATGTAAATACAATGGTATGCCAATGAATGCAATGCGGGGTAGATTCAGGATCAAGGATAACACAAGCATTTGCAAAACACCCTAATAGGTAGGCTTTATAAGGGAAGTTCTAGATTCTTTACCCATAAACCCACTCACAGGATAGCTCATATGTTGATGGATAGGGTTCCCAGGGTCTCGGACACTAATCGCATCAACACCACGCAACAGGCTAGCTGCATGGTGACGGGGATACAAAAAGGTCTATCCTGAGTGGAGTCTTCATGCTAGGCCTACGAGAAGCGAGTCCTCGGAGACTAACACTAACAACCACCAAGATGAAAACTGGTGCTAAGAGTGGTTCCCAGAGTCACGGACCCTTCATGAATCAAGTCGTGCGACAGGCTAGCTGCGTTACAACAAGATCTACGAAAAGGTCTACTCTAGGGGGAGCTTTCATGCTAGGCACACAAGGAGCGAGTCCTTGGGGACTAACACTAATTACTTCCAAAATCTAAACTAGGTGTTCTCTCTTCTTTTTCCAAGACTCGGGTATAGAGCCTTACTTGTGATATCATCCCAAGATCCAACAGACAAGTATGATAAACAACATATAAGAGAAAGCAACACAAAGCAAATAAAGAAGTAATAGGAGAAAACGGACAAGAAGAAATCAAACAAGTGAAGCTAACACTCTCGAATCGAGTCAAGTTAGGCTTGACTCTCTCTAGCATAGGGAAATGCGAATCCCCAGCAGAGTCGCCATCTGTCGTACCTCGAAAAATATGATCCTCGCGATGGACGCGGAAAAAACTGTTCAAAACAGAGTCGCCACCAAACTTTATTTATCCCAAAGAGGGAAAGGAAAATATCGATAAAACCTTTAAAGGGAGATAAGAACATGGTCATCGCAACCAAATTCAGGTTCGGGAGTCGATTACGCAAAGGGAAGGTATTAGCACCCTCTAAGTCCGTTGTACTCAACGGGAACCTCTTGATTCGATTCGAGAGAAATAAGTTAGCTTGGTTTGTTTGTTTTCTTCTAAGGTAAAATTGCTTTCTAAGGGGGAAAATGGGTGGTTTTTTTATTAGTGTGCTAGGCAAGGATTAAGATCCTTGTGCCTACGTATTCCCTCATGTAATGGGAAAGTCAGAGCATTCGTAGTTCGTGGGACTACGGTTTGTTGGTTCGTGTTTTTTAGGCGAACGAGTGTTTAATTCGCATTCTAACTGCTAAACATTGGCTTGTCAGCTCGTCATGGGAGGCTGAAGCACTAGTTCATATGCACGGAAGAATGGACTAAATAATGTTCTTTTTAGTGAAAAGTTGTTTGAATAAGGATTAAATGTATTAGAGATTTGATTGAGAAAAATGTTTGATTTGGATGTGTTTTAGGCGAACGAGAGTTTAGGTTGCATTCTGACACCTAAACATTGGCTTGTCAGCTCGCTAGGGGAGGCTGAAGCACGAGTTCATATGCGCGAAAGAATGACTTAAACAATGTTCTTTAGGAAAGGGTGTTTGAGTTGTGGATTAAGTGTATTAGGGTTTCGGTTGCGTGGGAAGTGTTTGGTTTGTTAAGTATTTTGAGGGAGAATGACGATTATTCGATAAACGAGACGTCGGCCTCACAACCAATTAATCGGGGCATTATTGAGATGCTAGATCTAAACGACACCTTTTTCATTCTATTGATTATGAAATTGTTTGATAATGATTAAATGTTTTAAGACGAAAGGTTGAATGAACAACAACCCAAGGGCGTGCCTCAAGAGCCATTCATTCGAAGATCCAAGGAATGCTAGATTCCAAGAATCTCCTCCTTTTGTTAGTTGATTAAGAAAACGGTTTGAAAAAAAGATCGAATTGGATAGGTTATGAAAAGAGGTGAGGATCAATACTAGTCCCTAGGGGTGCTCCTAGTAACGAAACCACGAGATGTGCGAGTGTGCGTTTGATGTCGAGGTAAAAGGCGCTCGACTTACAATTGGGCTCGATGGCGAATCGAGGACTAGTTTGGAAATGGTTTAGTTGAAAAGGTCGAAAGATTGAATGAATGACAACCCAAGGGGCGTGCCTCGAGAGCCATCCATTCGAAGACCCAAGGAATGCTAGATTCCAAGGATCTCCTCCTTTCGAAAGTTTGATTGAAAATAAAAGGTCTCCAATTTAGTGTATTTAGATTAAATGTATGAACAAAGAAAATTGTTAGATAAACATGAATATGCATATGATATGGACAATATGAATAGTATGAATAAAAATATAATCGAGATAATATTTGATGGAAAATAAACAAGATAATGATTAATCGGGTGAATCGGGAAATAAAAGGTGACGACCTCGTCTTAATCAAGAACTCTAAAAAAAGGTTCCATGATGTTTAAGACCTTCATTGATCGGAAATAAAAAGAATATAGTGCAAAGTAAAATGTGAAATAAAATCGAAATCGAAGAAAAGTCTCATCTTAACCGACAAAATTTGGTTTTAGATGTTCATCGACCCATAAATGAATACAAATAAAAGTGAAAATAAAATCGGTCTCGTCTTAATCAAGATCTTTAATCTTAGATCGATAAGCTATGATTTTTGACTTTCATTGACCGATAAAAAATAAAAAAAAGGTGGCCTCATATAAATCAAGATTTTGAATCGATTTCAATAAATCAACTTAATCAAGATTTTTTCATATCATTGGCCCAAATAAAGAAAATGGGATTGGAATGAAAAATAAAGATTGGTCTCGTCTTAATAAAGATTTAAATCGGTAAATCGATAATCTTGATTTTTGACTTTCATCGACCAATAAAATAAAAAGTGAGCCTCATACATATCAAGACCTTTAGTCATTTTGAATAAATCCACCAAGTCATGATTTTTGTAGTATCATTGGCCCTTAAAATAAAACGAAAAAAAAAGTAGGATTCCAAAATGAAAATAGAATGAGATTAATTTGAGAAAACATAATAATACAAAAAAATATTATTATTGAAACAAATTAGAAAGTGGAAAGCATAAAGAGAAGGAGGGGTGTGCTGGAAAACGGTGTGAATATAGTGGAATCAAGTGGGCTTTAAGCCCATATCCACTCCAAGAAGGCACGATTCAGATTTAAAACAACAACATATTATTTTCTAAAAACCAAAAGTGAAAGCATCATCAATAGTTCCCAACATGATTTCTCATTAGATCACTTTGAAACAAATTAGGAAAAATGCTTAGAACCAGGACAAAATGAAACACGGTTAACAAAATGAAAACAAGCATCAGCAACGCGCACGCGACCCGTTCTCGACCCAACCTTCTTGCAAATCTCACCTTCGATCAGTCCACTCTTAATCTCTATCATTCGAGCTTCGATTTGTACATGTCTGTGTTCTTTTGTTTCGATCTCTCATTCTGATTCAAAGTTTGTATTTTGGTTTGTTCTGCTTCGATCTATTGTTCTACTTCATCTTCAATCTCTGCTCGGTTTTTGGTTCCGATTTAAGATGGGGTTGTGTTTGCAAATGGGTTTAATGAAGGTTTATGGAAGTGGGTTTGAGTTTTTTGGGTGTTTAAAGGTGGGTACTGCCAAGGAAATGGTGAAGAATGGTTTGAGTCCGGTTGATGAGGTTTTTGGTGGTGGAGATTCACGGTTTGATTTGTGGTTTTGGTGGTGGTGGCGCGGAGAGGAGTTTGTAAACAGAGGGGATGTTGGCGGTGAGTGTGATTTGTGAATCGGGATGAAGAAGTTTTTTACGATTCGGAGTGGATGTTCAATTTAAGGTTGCAGAAAGTTTGAGTTAGGTTGGAGATGAGGAGTGATCTGTTGTGTTTGAAAAAAACATTGTTGCAGGTGTGGGGTTTGCGGCGGAGAGGTTTTAAGAGGTAAGTTTTGGAAGATGAAAGAGGTGAATCGATAGAGTGGAAAATGGTTCAGAGGAGTATTAAGGTGAGCGTAAGGTTGTGCACTGTTGTTTGTGATTCGAAAGGGTTCGTGAAGGTTGTTCTGTGAAGAACGGGTTTGAAGGCTTTGTTGATTTATGGTGTTGTTGTTTTTTACGGTTTGTGGGTGTCGTAGGTGAAGGTTTTGAGGCAGAGGTTTGGTGGTGAAAGCTATACGAGCCAATCAACATGGTTTCAGGTACCCTCCGACTTTCCTTATGTTTTTTTCTTCTTCTGCAAATTGAAATGGATTTGAAATTGCTCAGATTTGCTGATATTTTGTTTTAGGTGTATGAGCATTGAACTTGGCAACTAGGTTTTTTTTCCTTTGTGAATGGTTTTCTTTCATGACTGTTATCCTCCCGGTTTTTATTAGAAGAAAATGCTAGGGTCTGGTTGTTTGAAAATGATACAGAATCTTTGTTATGGTCACTCTGAGATGTGCTTTCATAGATGCTCAAAAATGTCTTGCCACAAATGTGAAACTCTGTCTGTACCTTCTGAGATCAACTTGTTTTTTTTGTCAGTTTGTGCAGGGTGCAGAGTTTTGGCCTAGAGTGCTTGTTGGGAGCATGTGCGGACGGTTCGTGATGGATTGTAGAATGTTGTTTTGTGAATTGTTGTCTGCAATGCCTTGGAGGTTTGGGTGGTACAGCTTTGGGGCGAGGAACTTGTTACAGCAGGCAGGATGTAGGTTGTAACTTTGTTGACTTTTCCTTTTGTTTGTGTAATGATTCAATTTTTTGTATAATGGGCTTATAACTTGATGTAAATGGGCTTAACAAATAGAATAAAAATAGACTTATGAATGAAATGATTTTTTTTTTATTATAAGAAGGAATTATTTGGTTGTGGAATAAAAAAGGATATATGGATACTTAAATATGAATTGGATATTTGACTTGAAGAAATGAATAATGGTTTAGAAATTGGAAAATGGTATTAGAAAAATGGATAAAAAATGGACTTTAGAACATGGTTTAATGATTATTAACATTGGTGATTTTAAATTTGGAAATTGAATTGGAATTGGAAAGAAAGATGAAATTGAATTGAATTGAAAATTATTTTGAATTAATGGATATTAACAAGAGAAATGGTTATTTGGACTATTTAGTAAAATGGATAATAAAAATGGATGGTCGAATGAAAAATTGGATTGAAAAATGGGTAATAACAAAATGGTTACGGGAATAGATATTTATAAAATGAATGGATATTTATATTGGATAATGAGATGCAATCACAATGGATATGGAAGTGGTTCAAAAACAGATATTTGGATTCAAAAGTCGTTTAGAAGAAAAAAGGATGTATAGAGGTCATTTATACACAGGTAGGACAAATTTGGGGTATGACAAGGTGGTTTAAGGTTTTGGGGTAGTATCGCCGGAGAAGGCGATGGCGGCCGCCGCGCTTCTCCGACCATTATTAGGTTTCCGGTGAGTTTTTTTAGTCTGCAGAGAGAAGTTGAGAGTGAAAAGGGGACAAGAAAGACGTTGGAACATGGAGAGAGAAGAGGGTTTTTGAAATGAAATGAAACATGGTTCTTCCCTTTGTTTATTCAAATGATGGCGTTGGCTTGTGTGGGGGTGACAAGTGTCCCCCACCGTGACTCTTGTCACATGCATGGTGGCTTCACCCCAATCCTGTGTGCATGCGCCTCTGTAGGCCCTACCGTGTACCGTCGTTTTCCACCCTCAGATCAGAGTCGAAGGTTGACTCGTTGGGGAATCCAACGCCCCAGATCTGCTGAAGGCTCATAGTAAGCCCCAACGTGTGGGCTCCCACTAGGTTGGGCCTGGGGATACTTTCTGTATACACCCCTATTTCTACCATTCTGGCCCATTGTTTTTTTAGTTTTAATATTAGAATTATTTTTAATAATACTTTTTAATTAGAAAATCTAAAAACTCCTAATTCTTTTAAAATACTTAAGATAGTTAATTTTAAATTAAAACACTTAACACTTAAAATTAAAATCTTTTTTTTCAAAAAATATAGAATATTTAATCTAATTAAGTTCTTAATATTTTACAAATATTTTCTTAATTAAACTAAAATCATAAACCACTTAGGTTAATATTTCTAAAACTTTTTCTCAATTAAATTATGGAAATAGTGGGCTTTTGGAGTCTAGCACTCCTTGAGTCCTTGAACGATCGCTCTTGGGGCGCACGCCTTGAGTTGTGATCGTTCCGTCTTCCATTTCTAAAATACTTAAAATATTTCAATCTAATTAAAGCATTCAACCTTTAAAAACACTTTCTTGACTTAAAAGTCATAATTCAATTTTAAAAACAACTACTTAATCTTTTACAAATATTCTCTTAACTAAAAACTAAAAGCATAATCTACTTTAAAATACTTAAAATATTTTCTTAATTAAAGTCCTTCTAATTAATATTTCTAAACCTTTTCCTAATTAATTATGGAAGTAGTGGGCTTTTGGAGTCTAACACTCCTTGGGTTCTTGAACGACCGCTCTTGGGGCGCACGCCTTGGGTTGTGTTCGTTTTGATCTTCCATTTCTAAGATACTTAATCCTCCTTAAAACTCTTAGCTCGTTCAAACCCTAATCCGATTAACACGTCTAATCAAGATACTCTAATCAAATTCAAATCTTTTTCCTAATCAAAATACGAAAGTAGTGGGCTTTTGAGGTCTATCACTTCTTGGGCCCTTGAATGAATGCTTTTGAGGCGCACGCTTTGGGTTGTGTTCGTTCCGATCTTTCGTCCCTAAAACACTCGCCTTAATTACGTGGACAAAGAAGCCCATTGTCCAACAAACACAATTTCATAATTAATAGAACGAAAAAGGTGTTGTTGAGATCTAGCATTTCAGTCATGCCCCAATTAATTGGTTGCGAGGCTGACGTCTCGTTTATCGAATAATCGTCATTCTCCCTCAAAATAATTAACAAACTAAACACTTCTTACGCGATCGAAACCCTAAAACATACGCATATCAAAATCTTTTTTTTCAATCAAATCTTAACACACTTAATCCAAACCAAACAACTTTTCACAAAAAAGAACATTGTTTAGTCCATTCTTCCGCGCATATGAACTAGTGCTTCAGCCTCCCTTGACGAGCAGACAAGCCAATGTTTAGCAGTTAGAATGCGAATTAAACACTCGCTCGCTTAAAAAACACCAACCAACTGTAGTCCCACGAACTACGAATGCTCTGACTTTCCCATTGCACGAGGGAATACGTAGGCACAAGGACCCCAATCCTTGGCGAGCACACTAATAAAAAACCACCCATTTTCCCCTTAGAAAACAATATCTACCTTAGAAGAAAACAAACAAACCAAGCTAACATTTCTCACGGATCGAATCAAGAGGTTCCCGTTGAGTACAACGGACGTAGAGGGTGCTAATACCTTCCCTCTTGCGTAACCGACTCCCGAACCCGAATTTGGTTGCGATGACCATTTTCTTATCCTTTAAAGGTTTTATCGATATTTTCCTTGCCCTCATTTGGGATAAATAAAGTTCGGTGGCGACTCTGTTTCGAACAGTGTTTTTTCCGCGTCCATCGCGAGGATCGTATTTTTCGAGGTACGACACCCAGGCAGAGTTGTCGTAGGAGGATTCTTCTGTTGTATTTTGCACAACATTTGTGCTCTCAAGTAGATCTCGCCATCCAATTGGCTGGATGTCCTCGAGCCTGATACGAGAGCTTTCGGGAGCGGTGTACTTGACAAAGTAGTCGAACTTACCACTCGGTTGTCCCAAGGTGTCCCATACTTCTTTGGAACCAGAGGAGTCATCTCTCCCGATGACGTTGACCTCGGGACAAGCATAGTTGATGAATTCAAGTCCTGCAAACATTTCGAATTCATCGTCATGTTGAGTATTTTCTGAACAACCTGAGTGTTGATCCCATGACATGGTGGGGACGTAGGCATTCTTTTCAATGATGTTCAGCTGATTTTCATTGTTCGGCTGATTCTCTTGCCCCAAGTCTCCTGGGTAAGGCCGCTGCATTGGCAGACCATCCATCGGGCCATAATAGTTATGGTCAAAGTTGTCTTTCATCGGAGTGTCCTCCTCTAATGAGTTTGGTGGAGCACGACATCCTTCAGGATCACAGTCTCCATATATCATTTCGACATTTGACCTTGGTATAAATCTCGGACTCTGTGAAGGATAGAAAAATGGCATAGGCACCTCTTTCTGAGACATATAACCGTCCTCGTTGAGGTAGGACTTCCATTCCACATCTGTGTCCGAGGGATCCTCCTCATTGATAGTGTGTACTTCTTGAGTCACTGGTTGAAGGAAACCTCCACTGTGGAAGAAATTTTGAATGGGATGAAGATTTTCATCGCTGGCAGCTGTCTGAGTACAGGTTGCAGAAAAACCAAGACCCTTCTTTGCTTTATTGTCAGTAGGAATGACAAGCTGTCCCCATCCTGTTGTATTGGTACTCTCGACCGCTTTGATAGCATCTTTATATGAGGAAATGGAAGTTCCCTCTTCGGATTGATTGCCCTTGCTCACCGAAAGTGCTTGGAACTGAGTTCCAATAACCTCCTCGGGTTCTACACAAGTAGATGATGATAAGCTACTCACGAGCAAGGCTTGTTCTCCACAGACCGTGACGAGTTGACCGTTCCGGACGAACTTTAGCTTTTGGTGGAGGGTCGAGGTGACCGCCCCAGCCTGATGTATCCAAGGTCTTCCTAATAATCAACTGTACGTTGCCCGAATGTCCATGACCTGGAAAATGACTTGGAAAGTGTGAGGACCAATAGTTATGGGAAGATCAACTTCGCCGATAACCATTTTTCTGGACCCGTCGAATGCTTTGACGACGACCTCACTGGTTCTCATCGGGGGTCCTTTAAAGGATAATTGCGTCAAGGTGGACTTCGGTATGACATTCAAGGCTGACCCTGTGTCTACCAGTACGCTGGCTAAAGCATCGTCCTGGCAGTTGACTGTAATGTTGAGCGCCATGTTATGAAGGCGAACTTCTTCAGGTAATTCCTCATCACTAAATCCCAAGTTATTGTAGGAAGTGATGTTAGAGACAATGTTATCGAACTGCCTGATTGTTACATCCTGTTCTACAAAGGCTTGCTCCAAGACTTTCTGTAGAGCCTCCCTGTGCGCTTCTGAACTGAGTAAAAGTGACAGCACAGAGATCTTTGAAGGAGTTTGTAATAGCTGATCAACAATGTTGTATTCACTCCTTTGGATGAGCTTCAGCATCTCATCATTGTTTTTCGAAAGGTCGAGATTACTGGATTGACCGACCGGTGAATTGGGAACTTCTGTCTGAGGTTCCTTTTCTTTGATAGGTTCTCCAACCCCTCGGTTGAAGATTCTACCACTCTGTGTTACTCGACTGATATCTGCAATATTCACGACGGAGGGTAATGGAATTTCCTTTCCATTCTTGAATGTTGTTGCACCGTATTTGTAAGGGATAACCTTAGTTGATTCATACGTTAGTGGTCCTGGTAGATAGATGACTATGGGAGCCTTCTGATTTTTCTGACCATCGTAAGTAATCTCGATCCGTTCCTGGTTAGGAACTCTTGATTCGTCAAGTAGAGGGATGATGGCGAAAGCATCCCTAGTTCGCTGATGATCAGAGATTACGACAACATCCTTGATTTGATTGGCAAGGTAGCTTGGCGTCCAGCTGATTGGTCCGGAACCCGGGTATGGATGAATTTCTCTACGATCCACCTGACCCTGAAGAGCTGCTCGCACAAGGTAGCATCCTTGGTTACTTTCTGAATAGACTCCACAACGTTCATAGTTGTGTGGTGGCACCTGGCCACGCCCGCTTTGAATGCAATGTAACCTCACTAGGTTAGTTTCTACAGATCAGACATCCTGACTTTGACACCGAGTAGGGTTCTTGTCATTGATACTAATCTACTGAGTGTCTTCATCCATATAGATGGGAAGCCACCAATGATTTAGCAAGTGCTGAAGTGCTTCCTGGACAAGGGCACAACCTTGATCGTTTTCGTAACCCGCCGTACAACTTTGATAGTCATGAAATATCAGGAACCTGAGTCGGACCTGCTCAGCATGTAACTCTACCAGGCTGGTATTCATCAAGCGAATATCAAAGATTTGAATCATGTTGATCTGATAGGGATTCCTATCATGGTAGTCCTGGATCCATCCAAGATCCATCTGACGCTGGAGGGCCTTTTGTACAAAAGAGCATCCCTGTTTGTTTACCGAGCAAGTCAGACAAGAACTATAATCGTGCCGCGACAGATTATGATATTGGCTTTGCCTTGAGTGCATTGCCACCAAGTTGACATTCATTGCACGGATGTCGTGGTTTTGAATGACGTTGGAATTCGTATAGACCATGTTGACCCCACGAACTTGGTGCTCTTGGATCCATCCGAGATCCATTGTTCCTGTAGAGATGATTGCACCATAGAACACCCCTGATTGCTTTTAGAGCAGATATCACACTGGTGATAATTATAAGGTGGCACATGGCCATATCCACTCTATCTACAATGCATCTTGACCAGATTGGTCTTCAATAAGAGTACATCGTGAATTTGATAGACGTTTTGAGACTCTCCTTCTATCAGGTTGACTGTAACTTTCTCATATTGAGGCAGCGGGTTTGTGAGAACATTCGGATTCGTATCTTTGAAAGATAAGACCCCGCTCCTAACAAGCTTTTGCACGTCAGATTTGAAATTGAGATAGTTCTCTATGTTATGCCCTGGTCCTCCTTGATGGTAAGGGCAATTCTGATCCACCTTAAACAAAAAAGGCGGACTTTCCGGTATTGTAAGAGGGGACTTAGTCTGGATGTGCCCCTTGGCTAGTAGTAACGGAAACAGTTCTGCGTATGATACGGTTATAGGATCAAATCCTGGTGGCCGCGTTGTACGGTTGTTGTTGTATTGAGGACGAGCCTGCTGAAGAGGTTGTTGCGTCCTTTGCTGATTAGGTTCGCTTTGCGCAACCTGAGGCTGATACGTAGGAGCAGGCGCAGGGTTGATAGCAGGAGTCACAACTGCTACTGGTTGATAATGTCGCCTTTGCTTTCCGAGAGAGATATTCCCAATATCTTGCTCTTTTTTCTTAGGGAGAGCACTACCGTATCACTTTGTACTACTCGATGATCCAGCGTCTTTTACTAGACGTCCTTCCCGGACGACTTCCTCAAGACGAACTCCCATACCGACCATTTCGGTGAAATCACTGGGCGCACTGGCAACCATTCTGTCGTAATAAAATGAGCTTAAGGTCTTTAAGAAGATTTTTGTCATCTCTTTTTCCTCAAGAGGTGGACAAATTTGAGCAGCAATTTCACGCCATCTCTAGGCGTATTCCTTAAAGGTTTCCTTGTCCTTTTGTGACATTGATCTGAGTTGATCTCTGTCTGGCGCCATGTCCAAATTGTACTTGTATTGTTGGACGAAGGAAGTGCTAAGATCTCTGAAAGTGCTGATCGTAGCGCGGTTTAAACCCATGTACCATTTGAGTGCGGCACCGATTAAACTATCCTGAAAGTAGTGAATTAATAGGTCCTGATTCTCTGTCTGAGCTGACATTCGTCGAGCGTACTTCACCAAGTGACTGTGAGGGCAAGAGTTACCCTTGTATTTTTCAAAGTCGGGCACTTGGAACTTGTGCGGAACTTTCATATTGGGGACCAAGCAGAGGTCTGCGGCGTCCTTTCCAAATAAATCTTGACCGCGAATGGCTTGCAGTTCCTTCTGCATTTCCAGGAACTGCTCCTGGAACTCGTCCATTCTATCGAACATAGTTTCCTTTCTACCAGAAGGTATCTGCAGAATCTGTCCTTCCGGGACAGTGTGCACCACAGGGGGTGGTACCATGACTACGGCAGCAAATCTTGGCGTTTCCCGAAGTTTGTAACCTTCAGGAGTCCTCAATATGCCTCTGACATCCTCGCTTTCCCGAAGTTTGTAACCTTCAGGCCCATCGGCTTCTGTTGTGATTCCTCGATCTTCAGCGATCGGCAGAACATATCCTTCCGGGATATAATTAACAAGAATTCCCCAAGGACGATCTTTCGGCATTTGATACCTAGGATCATACTTTTCCACTATGGGCGTTGAGGTGATCTCTGAGATCACAGTTCTTTGTTGTTGAGCTTCTGCCATGGCTAGTACGTCGTTACGAAGCTTTCTCATATCCACTCTCAGAGCGTCGATCTCTTCTTTCAACTCTCTGTTCTCTTCCTCAAGATCATCCACCTTTTTCTGACGATTGGCCCGAGTATTGTACGAATGAGACCGTTTGACTCTAGAACCGAGACACAAATGTGAGATTCGTAGGCAAGAAGAATACGTTACGGGAGAATGATGAATGCAATGATTATATTAATTATTTTTTGGTTTAATCAAAATAAACTTCGACAATTACATTGCAAATATCAAACAGTGGGGAAACCCCGTTTTATTGAATTCAAAGGATTGCGAAAATAGAAATACAGTAGATTACAAGGTGCGGAAACAGAAACCTAAGCTAAGGGGTCCCGAGTCCTCTCTGAGGAGAAACCGAGTGCTGATTCTGGTACTTTCCTTTTCTTGGACCGGGGCTCATGGGTCGTTGTCGGGTTGTCATTCCTTTGCCAGGTGAAAGGAGCGAGCAAATTCCTTTGGTCATCCTGATTATCCACTGCATGTTGCTCTAAAATCTCGATCAGAGCATCCTTATCTTTTAGTAGTTGTTGTATTTTGGTACACTCTACATTGAGGGTGCGGTATTTGTTCTTCCAAGACCTCCTCTCCCGCTGAACTTTGTTGAGAGTAACCTGGAGTTTTTCCGTTTCAGTCATGAAGTACATGACAGATTCCTTCGGTGGAAGAACTCCATGACGAGGATAAGGCATCTTTAGCTTGAGAGCTCTAGTTTGTACCCAGTGGAGATAAGGCTCCACCGAGACACAGTCCGGTCTTCCTAGAGACTCCCGTCCTTTCTTGTGAACATGTTTCCAAGCGTGCACTATTTCCGTCTTTAGCGCCCTGTCATTTTCTCCTTCTTTGAAGAAAAGACCTTTCAGATGAGCATTACGTGGGACATGCCTCATCGGGTATCTGAATTGACGACGAACCAATACCGGATGGTAGTTGATTCCTCCTTTAGTTCCTATGAGGGGTACGTTGGGGAAGTTTCCACAATGGTCAATGATCCTGATTCCCTCATAAATCCTATTACACCAATCTATATCAGGGTTGATGAGAGACACGATTTTCTGCGACCAACGTAAGGCACTCTTATGATCCCAAAATGCAGCAGACTTGGGCAAGTGGGAGATAAACCATTTATATAGCAGGGGTACACAACACATGATCATTCCTCTGCTGTACAAATTCCCTAAGTGTACAGAATGATACGCGTCTGCGAGCAAAGTTGGCACAGGGTTTCCAATGAGAAAAACCTTAATGGCGTTGATATCTATAAAGTTATTAATGTTGAGAAACAAAAATAACCCGTAGGTGAGCAAAACAAATATGCTTTCAAAAGCAGTCACGTTCCCTATACTGGAAAAGTACAAGGCCTTCTTTATCAAGAATTGGGCTGGTAAACCTTGGATGCCACCCTTGGTGGTCAGGTGAGTCTTGACTTTCGACTCATCCAAATAAATTTCTCGTGCAATGGTATGATCCTTTGGAATTTCTTCCAGTCCAGAAAAAGGAGCTTGATCAGTGATGTGCCGATCGGTCAGGTGAGAATACTCCTCCAGCGTTGGTACGAGCTGGTAATCCGGAAATGTGAAACAGTGATAAACTGGATCGTAAAACTGAATGAGTGCTTCCATGATTCCTTCAATCACATAGACTCTTAACAGGGGTAACAGACCTCCATATTTGGCTCTGAAAGTTTCAGGGTTAGTGATAATCCTTGCTAAACTTCTCAAATCCTCTAGTTTTGGAACCTTGAAGGTATACTTATGAGTTCTCCTTCTACCGAAATCCATTAGCGCAATCCTTTTTTCTCTGACATTTGCAATCATTGTCTTAGTTTAATTTGAAAAAAAGAGAGACTAGAGGAGAAAATTTTCTTTGTTTTAATGTTTTTTAGATGAATGCATGAATGCAGCACACAAAAACATAGAAAAAACATGGGGTCAAAGGGTCGGTGTTATGAAGTCAAGGCTCTACCCCCCCCCCCCCCCCCAAAGGTTTTCTATGGGTGATTTTTTGTACCTGTCACTCAAAATCATTAATTCCTGAGAACACCAGCGGGCCGGGAACCATGTTAGGTGATGTCCATCAAAGAAACCTCAGAAGAGGGTAGTCTATCACGTAACAGCTATTCCCGATAGCTTCCGTACTACAAAAAAAGGTGATTTTCCTATGTGTATACTCAATCTTTCCACATGCGGCATCACACGCATTCCCAATAGCAGAAAAATAAACACGTATATCAATTAGGAAAAGCAGTATATATATTTGTCCTAAATTCCTAGACTTTAAAGAGCTATGAATCCTATGTTCCTGACAAAAATGGCTCCCCGGCGGAGTCGCCATTCTGTGGTACCTTCCCAACTTTAAAGGTTTTTGACCTAAGATCCTAGTGAAGTCAACAAATCTTAACCCCAATAAAGTCCCTAGGAAAGAAAGAAAAGAAAGGATACCCGGCCCCACGGTGGGCGTCACTTTTCTTCAAGGTTTCTACCTAAGAGACGGAAAGAGAACAAGATCTCGTTCTCCCCAGTGAAGTCGCCATTTTTCTGTAGCGAGCGATTTTGGACGTGGTTGCGAAGCACTATCGCTTTGGTACTACAGTTCGATTCATTTTTTATCCTATTGAAGCTGATGAAGGAAGGGAAATAGATGTCTCCAATTAACCCTGCTTGCAAACTGAGTTTAAACAGATGACTGTTGGTTTACAGATGCTATAAAGATTGTGGGTCTCTCTTAGGTTATTTTGTTAAAATAGTGCCTGGGGGATCGGTGGGAGTTTAGGACTAATGCTTTTCGATTGATATGTGAAGGTACGGGATTTTGGGTTTTGGATTAGTGTGCTCGCTAAGATTTTTCTTTCAATCTTATGCCTACGTATTCCCGTTTACCGAAATAGGGAAATCAGAGCGATCGTAGTTCCTCCTATTCTATGGGAGGAAAAAGATGTTTTGGTGTCTTGTTCAAAGCCCAAGACGTGAATCTAAAGGTGGTTTATATCTTGTTCAAAGCCCAAGATGTGAAGCTGAAGGGTTTATTTGTATCTTGTTCGAAGCCCAAGGAGTTGTTGATGTTTGTGTACTGTGAACGAGGCACAGTTTTGATGCTAAAAGGTTGATTGACTCAACCGGGGTTTTTCTTATACAAAGCCTAAGAGGAGGCTATTGGCCCAACAAGAGGGAATTTGTATGTGTCTCGTACGAAGCCCGAGAGAGAGGCTAAAGGGGTTGGACTCAACAAGAGAGTGTTTTTTTTGTGTGTCTCGTATGAAGCCCAAGAGAGAGGCTAAAAGGGTTGACTCTACAGGAGAATCTTTTATATGTGTCTTGTACGAAGCCCAAGACGGAGGCTAAAGTTTGGACTCAACAAGATAGTATTTTATACTCAACAAGAGAGTGTTTTGTATCTCGTACAAAGCCCGAGATGGAGGCTAAAGGGGATGACTCAACAAGAGAGTCTGAAAAAGGTTAACTCCGCTGGGGAGAATCATTGTACAAAGCCCAAGAGGAGGCTAGGGTTACTGTTTCAGTTTAGTGACAGGTCCAGTATGTTGGTTAAAAGAGAAAATCAGTTCTTATATGAGTACTGTTTGCACTCAGGGATTTGATTCGAGGATCAGGATTATTTCCTGTTCTTTAAGGAAATGGGGAATCCAGAGGGTATTGGAGACTGTCCGAGTCTATTGGTGTTTTTCCCTACTTGAAAGGTGCTTGAGAATGTCTTTGGGACTCAAGGGTCTTAGACTGTCCAAGTCTAGAGTTTTATCTTTTGTACTATGCTCGAAGAAACGGTAGTAGTACGTTCTTGGTAGAAAGATCTAGACTCTTTGAAAGACTATTCTATTAAGATGACTAATTTCTGTTCCTATACCTCTAGGAGGTCGTCGGGACAATTTGTACGAAGCCCAAGAGGAGGCTGGAAACTTTTAAGAAGCCGAGGGACAATTTGTACGAAGCCCAAGAGGAGGCTATCATTCCCGGAGGAAGAAATCATTTATACGAAGCCTAAGAGGAGGCTGTGAAAACTTCTAAGAAGCCGACGGGTCCTTGTACAGCGCCTAAGAGGAGGCGAGGATGCTTTTAAGAAGCCTGTGGGTCCCTAAACCCCGAGAAATTCAAGACAGGCTATTCACAGAGAATAGATCAAGCCAGGAAAGTTCGAGAATTTGGAAGAAACTCAAGAGAAGCCATTCACGGAGAAAAGATCATCTCTGGGGAATAGAGTTTCTTTGACGATTTCTAAAGGTGACAGTCTGTGAAAGGGTTCACCGAGAATGCTGCCTTTCACGTCTCCATATTGTTTAACCCCAAGAGGAGGGAAGACTGTATCTGGTAATCCTATGGGGATCTAGTTTTTTCTATTTTAAGAGTAATCAACAGGGCTTAGTGCTAGACGTAGTTGCCGGGGAAGCTCTAAATATCTATACTAGTATTACACAGTTGATATGAGTTTATGAAAGAAGACTTACAGTGAAACAGCCCCACAATACAATTATATGTATATGAAAGCGGATAAAGAAAGCATATAACCACTTACTCGGTTATAGAGCTTCCATGTTGTTTGGTTAGTTGTTCAACAAAGAAAACTTTGATAACAATATTATATTCAAAATCAAAGGAGAATGTGCTTTGAAAAGAAAGATTGGGGCTTATAGCTCAAGGAGAGGCCCACGGTTTTGTCAGTGATCGCACTGTTGCTTTTGTACAGAGGGACTTATACAAGTGACTGAGGCCCAAGAAAAGGTTTTCTGTACAAAGGGATGGGTCTTACACTCTCTCAAGAGGCCCAAAGAGTTTTGAATGGGTCTTATAGCTCTAGGAGAGGCCCAAGGTTTGTTTTTAACGGACTATGATCGCGTCGAACTTTTTGAAATACGACGGGACTTATACCATAAGTGAGGCCCGAAAAATTTGTGTATTTACAAAAAGGGTTTGGGTCTTACACTCTATTAGAGGCCCAAAGTTTTAAAAAAGAAGAATGGCTCTTACTACTCGAGGGTAGACCCAAAGTTATTTGTGTACAAAACGACGATCACGCCGAGGTTTTTGAAAATACCCGGAGGGACTTATACAATAAGTGAGGCCCAAGAATAGGTTATTTTACAAAAAGGCTTGGGTCTTACACTCTATTAGAGACCCAAAGAGTTTGAAAAGTTTGATGAGGGTTGAATTGATCAAAACCCTAATTTGTTTCCAAAATGTATTTTAATTGAATAAAAAATTCAATTAAAATGATCAAAATTGTTTAACATGTGTGGAAACAAATTGTGATCTTGGATTAATGTTTCAAAAATCATGTTTTGACCTACAAAATGATTAGAAGTCATTAAAATTTACAAAATCAAGAGGGAAAAAATATTTTAAATGTCAAAAACAATTAAAATATTAATTCTTTGCAAAAATATCAATTATATGAAATAAATAATATTTTTGGGATTTTTTGATAAAATAAAATATTTTAACATTTTTGTGAATTATTAAAAAAAGAATCAACTCAAAATCATTAAAACTCATAGAGAAATTAATTTTTGAATCAATTAAATAAAATCACAAAATTCAAATATTTGAATTTTCAAAAAAGGGCGCCAAGAATACCCAAGAACACGCGCTTGTTCTGGGTTTTGCCCAGATTTGCATTTTCTCTCCTATCTCCCTGAATACTTGATTATATCATGCAAACCACCTATCAATCTGCTCGTTTCAACCTCACAATCATGTCTATGGTCTTTAATTTCATTTATTTTTAACATGGAATAAGAAATCAAGACAAAACCTCAAGAACCCTAAAATTGGCATGAAGGCTGAGAATTTTGATACACGATTCAAACAAAGCAATTAATTGAGGGGAAACATTCTATGCATGATTATGAACATTTGGCAAAAGTATTGTGCGAGGAAATATGCATAGATTAAGAGATGACCAAGTTTAGGCTTACTTGAAGGTTGTGACAGCAAGAGCAATTTGATTTTTGAGTTGGAGGTGTTACAGATGGGTTGTGATGATCTAAACAGCTTCAATGGATATTGTGGAGTGTGTTGCAAGCTTTGGAACACTTTGGAAGTCTTTGGATCAAGCTGGAGCACTCCAACTGCATAATTGAAGCATAATGGCTAGGTTGATAGGTGATTTTGAGCTGGGGGTGTTACAGCTGGTGTTTAAGTGTTTGGACACCTCAAATACATCCTATGTGATGTGTCTGGGCAATTGGAATGGATTGCTTATGGCTGCAACTCAAAACCCGATAGTGGTTGCTAAAAAATAAGAAAACTTGGCACTTAAGAGAGAATGAGAGAAAGCAGTGCTATAACTGGCTTTGGTGTGAGTTGAATGATCCATTGGAACCTCTATTTATAGGGGGATCAACTATTGTCTTGGATGAATAGTGAATGGCTGCTGGATCAGATCACATTCGCATGGATTGGCTTGGAGGATTTCTTCTCATGCAAGGCAAACTAGCCCTTCCCAAGAGCAGGGCTATGTCTTGACCAAATTCACATTCTTTAGATGTTTTTATTGTTGTTTAATCAGAGAACTTGACTGAGTAGAGTGGCTACCTTGACAATGCACTATTCCACATTAATGCCCTTTGAATTCAAGGCAAAATGTGCCAAAATGCATGCACTTCAAGTTGGAAGATTCCTTGGCTTTTTGACTCAGCTTTATCAGTTGGATCAGTTGCATTGTGATTGGTTTGAGTACGGGTGGCATAGTGATCCTTGGTCTTTGGCTCAAAATCGTGTGTGGCAAGCAAACATGCAAACTGATTTTCCCAAAACAGTTTGCAGCAACATGATTTTGGGCATGGATTTCTCTTGGCTCAAGATGAATCAGTTCATGCTAGTGAGCTCTTTGGATTCTTAGTAATATTTGCAACAACATTGATGTTTATCTTTGGAACTGATTCAACTTGCATCTATGTGAAAAAATCCCACAAGTTTTGGTGTTTCAACACAAAATCTGTCTTGCCCAGAATTTTTCTAAGTGTTGGAAAAGTTGCAGTTTCATGTTTTTAGTGATTTTGATCCAACCATAACTCAAAATATATAATGAATTTGGAGGGGGGGGGGGTCAGTTTTTAGCTTTTGTAGAGGGCCATGAGATCTACAAATCAAGCTTTGGATGGGGAAAAATGGCTTTGTGGTTTAGGAGTTATGATCCTCCAAAGTTGGTACCCTTGCCACTTTATTTCATAACTTAGAAAATTTTCTAAGTTTTTATGGTTACCCCTTTTACAAGTTATCCAACTTTTCTTGATTTTTCTTGATGAATGATGACTCAAATCACACATTAACATCAATTTAGGGTTAAAAAACCATAAAAGTGAAAAATCTCAAAAAGTCAAAGTTTGACTTTTGTGCACAGTTGACTTTTTATCAGATGAATTTCAAACTGTTGGATCCTCTAGGAAATCATGCCTTTGACGTAAATCAAACTTGATGGGCATGTTCCATGGGTATTATGAATCATGTCCTAGGGTTTGGGAGTATGTCCTGATCAAAAGTTAAAGCTACAGTTGACTTTTTTCGCGAAACCCTAACTGTGGTTCAGATGAAATTGAAACTTGTTGCTCAAGCTTCTTGGATTAATCCATTGTTGCAAATGGATCAATGTAGTATGTTGGAGACCCTCAAATCATGTCTTGAGGTCTTGGCTCATGATTTGTCCCAAAAGTCAACTTAGGGGTGAATTAGGTCAAGAAACTCTAATTCCTGATTTTTGATGTATGCATCCCCTGAGGCTAAATTAACTTGATGATTGGGTTTATGATGTCCCTTGGAGCATCATAGGTTATGCTTTGAAGCAATGGCTCATGCCCAGAGGAAAATTTCCATCTGGAGGCCCTGGTCGACCAAACCCTAATTTGGTGACACTGGCGATCTTGAGGTTTGACCCACATGGAAGGGAGCAACCTTGTGCTTAATCCTTAAAGTGGGAGTCCTCTTGATCCCTTGTAGATATTTGAGAGGTTAGACGAGTTGAAGATCGTGTCATTTCTTGATTGATCCTTTGTCTAAGAACTCTGAGAGGGCTTGAAACCCTAATTCTGATTGTAGTAAGTGTTCACCCATCTTTGGGGAGACTGATGAGGCAAGATAGTCCATCCATATTGTGATGATGATTTTCACAATGATGGGAAATCTTAGTGGTCAAAATTTGGGGTATGACACAGGGACCAAACTTGAATGTTGGGTTATTTTCAGGGACCTTATACATATTTAACCCTTTAATTTATTTGAATTATTTGACTTAAATTAATTATTTGATTTATTTAATTTATATGAATGGTTTGATTTATATAATTTATTGAGTTTATATAAATTAATTGGTTTATTTAATTTATGTGAATTAATTGATTAAATTGAAATGTGTGATTTATTTAACTATTTAGAAATAATTGAATTGTTAGATATATCTAATTATTTGTTTTAATTAGATTATTGGAATTAAGTAAATTATTTAATTTAATTCAATTTGGTGGATTAATATAGTTGCTAGACTTTAGTTGGGTTAGTGTAAAGTGTGAATAGTGATTGGGTTGGTTTAGGCCCATTAACCTTAAGACAAGTTAGGGTTTTAGAGAAAACAAAGTTAGTAAGAAAAATTGGAAAAGAGAAAAATAGAAGAGAAGAGAAGAAAGAATAGAAAAGAAGAAGAAGAGTGGAGAAGAAGAAGAGAAAACTAAGAGGAAGCTCAAAAACTCAAGAAAATCAAGGTAAGGGTGGATTTTTACTCATTATTGGGATTATTGGGTGATGATTATAGGGTAGAAATAGGGTTAGATTAAAATCGCCAACATTTTTCTATGAGATTGAAATTATTAGGTTATTATGAAATTCTGAAAATTATTAATTTTTGGTGTGTTTAGAATTGATTTTGGTAATATTTGAGAGACCCATTTAATATTTAGAGTACTCATTTGAGTTGAAAAATTAGAATATATGTGTGTTGTTAATTGATTAAATTCTTATGGTTTATGAGTATAAGATGATGGAATATATGGTGCAAATGTTAAATTATGTTTGGGGTTGATGAAGTATGGATTGAAGGTGTTTTGGTTGATGAAAAACAGAGTTTTTCAGTTTTACAACAATGGTAACCGACTACCTATATGGGGTAATCGATTACCATGAGAAAAATGTTGTTTCACCACTGGAATTGGTCAAGTAATCGATTACCAAGATAGGGTAACCGATTACCACTGATAGTTTGTGAAAAATGAAAATTGAATCGGTCATAACTTGAGTTTCGTAACTCCGTTTGATGCGTGGTCGGAAGCGTTGGAATACTAATTTTATGCTCTATGTGATGGTGAGGTAGAAACATGGTTATATGCCATGGATGGTTAAGATAAATTTAAGAAAGTCCACCATGTTTATCTTAACCATGCTGGCACCATGCTACCCAACTACCCAAAGTTCACCATGCTGGCACCATCTCCAAACATATCCAATCACCTATCTGCAATCATGTGCATCATACGCATCGCATTCAACATCATATGCATACAAAAACCAAATCATACTTCCCCAGCACTTGCATCTCCGTGCGTCAGCATTTGCATTTACATTTCCATTTGATATGGAACATCATTACGAAATCAAGCATTCATATATGCATAGTCAAGATCCAGGATCAATCTCAAGATTACAAGGCAATCTTCAGCCCAGCCAGGGGCATCTTCTTCAAGCCCGTGAGCGTTCCTCACGAAGTTGTTCAACCTTTTGTTAACCAAGCTCAAGACGATATTTGAAAGCGATCTTCAGCCCAGACAGGGGCATCTCCTTCAAATTCATGGGCGTTCCTCATGAAGTTATTTCAACCTTTTGTTGATAAAGCTGTGATATCCAAGCAAGTCCTTGGGCGTTCCCCAGTGAGTTGGTCCTTTCAACCTTTTGTTGACAAGGATGGTGTTCCTCAGTGACTTCTTTGCTTCAACCTTTTGTTGATGTCTCCAAATAAGCCTCACCCATCATATCCCCATCAAACTTGACTTTTTGTCAGTTGCCTTACTATCATCCTTTTGGTGGTATCCAAACCCAATCAACTCAATTCAACCTACATCCTTTTGGTGTTGGTAACCCTCAAATCAGAAATTTCCTATCATCCTTTTGGTGGTAGTCGCTCATGTCATTTCAACCTAACCTGCATCATTTTGGTGTTGGTCCTCGCAAGTGAGAAGTTCCTATCATCCTTTTGGTGGTAGCAACTTGTGTTGTTTGATTCGTCATCCTTTTGGTGTCGCCGATCCGTGAATCCTTGGTCTGTGTGTCATCCTTTTGGTGAGTGACAGCCTTTGTTATCGTTTTGCTTGCTATTATCCTTTTGGTAGTAGTAAGTTGTGTCCACTATCATCCTTTTGGTGATAGGTCTGTCATCCTTTTGGTGTCAGATGTCTGTGTGTGTGTGTGCCCTATTATCCTTTTGGTAATAGCAGGCTTTGACCTCATTTTCATCCTTTTGGTGGAAGGGTCTGTGTGTGTGTGTGCCCTATTATCCTTTTGGTAATAGCAGGCTTTGACCTCATTTTCATCCTTTTGGTGGAAGGGTCTGTGTGTGCGTATGCTCTATTATCCTTTTGGTAATAGCAGGCTTTGACCTCATTTTCATCCTTTTGGTGGAAGGGTCTGTGTGTGTGTTTGCCCTATTATCCTTTTGGTAATAGTAGGTTGTGACCTCATTTTCATCCTTTTGGTGGAAGGGTGTGTGTGTGTGTGCCCTATTATCCTTTTGGTAATAGCAGGCTTTGACCTCATTTTCATCCTTTTGGTGGAAGGGTCTGTGTGTGTGTGCCCTATTATCCTTTTGGAAATAGCAGGCTTTGACCTCATTTTCATCCTTTTGGTGGAAGGGTCTACGTGTGTGTTTGCCCTATTATCCTTTTGGTAATAGCAGGCTTTGACCTCATTTCCATCCTTTTGGTGGAAGGGTCTGTGCGTGTGTGTGCCCTATTATCCTTTTGGTAATAGTAGGCTTTGACCTCATTTTCATCCTTTTGGTGGAAGGGTCTGTGTGTATGTTTGCCCTATTATCCTTTTGGTAATAGCAGGCTTTGACCTCATTTTTATCCTTTGGTGGAAGGGTCTGCGTGTGTGTTTGCCCTATTATCCTTTTGGTAATAGTAGGCTGTGACCTCATTTTCATCCTTTTGGTGGAAGGGTCTGTGTGCGTGTGTGCCTTATTATCCTTTTGGAAATAGCAGGCTTTGACCTCATTTTCATCCTTTTGGTGGAAGGGTCTGTGTGTGCGTATGCCCTATTATCCTTTTGGTAATAGCGGGCTTTGACCTCATTTTCATCCTTTTGGTGGAAGGGTCTGCGTGTGTGTTTGCCCTATTATCCTTTTGGTAATAGTAGACTTTGACCTCATTTCCATCCTTTTGGTGGAAGGGTCTGTGCGTGTGTGTGCCCTATTATCCTTTTGGTAATAGCAGGCTTTGACCTCATTTTTCATCCTTTTGGTGGAAGGGTCAATGTGTGTGTTCACTATCATCCTTTTTGATGATAGGTCTGTCATCCTTTTGGTGTCAGATTTCTTGTATTTCAACTTTCCAATCCCTTTTTGTTCTTTCGGACAAATTTGTGGTCTTTTTTTATATATCTAATTGACTTATACCTCGATAGAACGAACACCGTAGCAGTTCATTTTACTCGGTTTAAGCCAATTAGATAGGGGCATCCTGTCATACCCCAAATTTGTCATACCTGTGTATAACTTTTCATCAGTACATCCATCCATTAACCGTTATTTAGAAAATTCAAAAAAATATTTCGCTTCTGGTCGTTGTAGTGTTTGAGGTTCAGTTAGACAAAGTTTGTTTCAAGATCAAGGCCTGGGTGTGATTGATTCAAGTGTTTGTGTCTGAAGTTTCAGTCATGGTTTTTTGGTGCCAATTCAAATTATCCGTGTGTGGATCAAGTTATCAAGGTGTGTGCAAGTACTGATTGTGAGGTTCAGGTTCTTTGTCATTGATCCAGGATTCGTCAGATTTATAGTTCAATCAAGACCATGTTAAGACGGATTCGAGATTGCGATGTCATTAATTAGAAGTTGATTCAAGGAGGATCTTCTTCGACTTAATTCAAGAATTGTGGTATGCAAGTTTCGTTTGTTAGAGGTTTTGAGTGTTAATCAAAGGTGGAGGCACATTACCGTTATCCATATCCATTCCCGCAACCATTTTGTTATTTACCCATTTTTCAATCCAATTTTTCATTCGACTATCCATTTTCATTAACAAAATCCATATCCACTTTCCTAACCAACCTCTAAACCATTTCATACTCATCATTTAATATCCAAATACCATTTCCTTTTATATCCATTTTTTAAAGCCAATTTTCCAATCCATTTCTCCATTCATTTTAACCATATTTTTAAAATCGATTTTTATCCACTTCATATCCATTACCATATTATCATTCAATTCATAGAAAAAAAATGAAGCTCATGAAAGGTTTCTACACAAAAGAAAATCTAGCCCATACAAAAAACCCATTCATTACAAAAGTCCAATTCATACAACGGCCCATTAACATTACCAAAAAAAAGAGAGAAAGACAAATCTACAAGATTGCTTGATTCAAGGCCCATGAAGAAAATAGCCAAGAAAGAGGGGATAAGGATAATTTCTAAGGTACATAAAAAAAAAGACCTCTGCGCAACTACCTTCATGCATACACTGTGATAATAAAGCACAACAAGCCATCTGCAATGTTCAAACCAACACAGTACATCCCAAGACTTGTAAAAACCGTACTACACTAAGCCATGCGCATATCCCTCCAACAACTCTGCATCCTCCCTGCACCAACCGTACACTATGCTTATTCCTGTATCAATGATACACTACTCCAAATACATCCCACCCAAACTCTGCACCATCAAACACAAAACCTGCTTCAACCATAACAAGCATTGCCACAATAAAACAAAGGCCTGCGACGATTCCTACCAACAACAACAGCAAGAAACCTGCATTTGAAAAGGACAGAGCATGAATAACAAGATAAGCAATGGCACCTTTAAACTTAGATAGGAAGTTTTGTTTGAAGAAAAAAAAATAAATAAGTGATGACTTTAAAAAGAGGAGGGCAGAGAATCTCGGCGGAAAAAATATCACCTTACAACTCCTTATTCAAACTGGCCATCATTCCTGTCAAAGAGAACCACAATCTCACATATATCATGACCACCCTTTCAGTTGAACGAGGGTAAGCAACAAACCCGATTCCATTCGCAAAACCATCATATAAGACTCTCTCCCTAAAAAAAACCATTTCGGAACATCACTCCAAAACCTCCACCCTTTTCTCCAACGGGTTCTTGTCACCGCAAAAATGGTGTTCCTCGCCACAACTCGACCCTCTTTCACTGTTCCCTTCACAAAAAATGTTACAAAAACAACTTGACCTTCACAACATCATCTGGAATAAACCTTAAATCGACAACAACCCCTTTCTCCGACCTGACCTTCTTTCGCTTCAGAAAACCTCACCATCACAGACCATCATCGTCCCATCAATTCACCACCACCCTTTGCCATTCTCTTTCAAAAGCTTCTGAACCCACCTTTCTTCTTCCTTTCTCCCTCCGTTAAACCCGTAAACCTCTTCATCCACAAACCTCTTTAACCCAAATCAGAAAAAAAAAAGAAGAGAGATGAAGTGAGAATAGAATGAAACCCAAAATCAAACCTTCACAACATCCATCACCGACGTGGAATAAGAGAGAAACCGAAACCCAAACTTCTGAACTAAACCTGAACCGAGTCGAAACCAAATCGAGAGCGAGGAAGAGAGTTGGTTTTTGAAACGGTGAGGACGATTTTCTTCGCATCGTTTCGAGAGGAAGAAGTCGGATTTACGCGCTTTTGTTGTTGTTCTTTTTTCTGTTGTTTTTCGATGCTCTGTTCATAGCTTTTTAAAAGAAGTTGATGAAGTGTGTACTGTGTTCATTGTTTATATTTGATTTTGGTTTTTAAAACTAATTATTGTTGGTAGTGAATAAGCCGTGAGACCCATGGGGACTCATTATTCACACCACCTTTTTTTTTGTTTTTCGGAAACAACCGGGCTCATATGATCATTTGGGAATGATGGGCTTTTGTTTAGCCCAAATGATTTCCATTTTTGTCTTCACCCTTCCAATTCTCTCCACACCCCTTTTTTTGTTAGGTTTTTCCCATTTATTTCATTATTTTGTTTTAGGTTTTTAAATATTATTTCTTAGCATTTTATTTTGATTGTAGATCCATTTATCTTACTTATTAACTTCATAACAATTTCGATTTATTTCTTTTTCCATTTTTCGACTTTATTTCAATTTTTATTATGGGCCAATGATATGAAAAAATCTTGATTAAGTTGATTTATTGAAATCGATTCAAAATCTTGATTTATATGAGGCCACCATTTTTTTTATCGGTCAATGAAAGTGAAAAAATCATAGCTTATCGATCTAAGATTAAAGATCTTGATTAAGACGAGACCGATTTTATTTTCACTTTTATTTTTATTCATGGGTTAATGAACATCTAAAAGCAAATTTTATCGGTAAAGATGAGACCCTTCTTATTTTCGATTTATCTCTATTTCGATTTATTTTTCGTTATCTTAATCATTTTTGGTCAATGAAAGTTAAATATTAAAGATTATCGATTCCTTGATTAAATCTTGATTAGGACGAGACCCATTTAATTTTTACGTCAATATTATATCTTGTTAATATTATCTTGATGATTATTTTTATTCATACTATCTGATCGTGAAGGCTGGATTAGATCCTGTAGAATTAGGCCGCCAAGTGCGTCAGGGATGCTGGTCGTATAGAGAGGAGGGGGTGTACCTGCAAGGCACTCCGACACTCAAGTAAGAAAGGGTCAGAGAAAAGGGGCAAGTACAAAGTATGAATTCTTAGGGTGAATATTGGATACCTGACCCTCTCAAGCGAGAGGGTTTATATAGAGCCCCCAGCGCGTGGCCAACAGTCCTATTTTCGGGGCGAAATAACCGTTTTCCCCAAAGAATAGGTAACTGCCCAAACTAGCCGTTATGCCGGGCAGGGTGCCCGAAACTAGCCGTTATGTCGGGCATGAACGCAGTTCCGGGCACCTGTCCTTTGCTGTTCGGGCAGCGAGGAAGCCGTGCGTGACGGGCATCAACGCCGGGGAGGAACGTTGCATTCCTTGCCTGGTTGGAGGGGCAAAAAGGTCATTTTTGCCCCTATGTGGATTGGACTTAGGCAATTTGGGCCGCTCTGGAGCAGAGGCAGATTGGGCCAATTCTAGCCATTGGTCCAGTCCAGAACAGGAGCCCCCCAAGTCGTTGCTCCCGAGCATGGGAGTGATGACTTAAGGACTGCTCGTTGCTCCGGGGAGCTAGCATAGAGTCGTCGTTTGTAGACGATGAAGGTTGTCTCAAAGTGTTCGTGACCCCAGGTGTTCGTGAGATTCGTGGTCGTGACCTTGTTGCCCGGTGTACGGGGAGACTAATGGTGAGACATAATTTAAAACGTTGGGGTGCCACGTGTACCTAGAGCTCCGTGTAGCAGTTCATAGGCAATGATGGCTAGCGGATAGTCATAATGGACTACGGGCGCGTGGTTGCACGTGCCCCTTTGTATAAAAAGGGGGGAAACCGTTTCATTTGAAACTTTTCCTTTCTGATTTCTCTTCGTCTCTTTCAGTTCTTGCCCGTCACCATCTTTAGGCTTTCCGACCACCGTCACCAGCTTCGAGTAGCTTCTACCTTCTTTTGAAATCAAGTAAGTTTTTCGATCTGTAAATTGCTTTACTCCCTTTTGTTGTTAGTGGTAGATTGTATGCGGTTAGGGTTAGCTTTAGATGACAAAATAAGTGGATTTCTGGCGAGTGTTGGTGGTGGACGGTGGTTGTGCCATTTTGCTGCCTCCAGCACTTCGCCGGAGTATGTAGTATGTCCAGCGAGGAGGGTGGTCCACGACATGGTTGCGGTAGTTGTGCATGCGTGACCACCGTGCTTGTTCATCTTCTGATAGAGCGATGAGTTTTCCGGTAGAACGTTTCCAGATTCCGGTGAAGCTTTGTGGTTTCCGGTGGAGCTTCAAACGGAATCTGGGCATGAGTGCGGGGAGGCTCCTCGCAGGAGGATGATATGTTTCGAGCATCTCCTCGCGGGGAGGCTTTAGCTTTTCTTTTGATGTTAGGGCTTAGGCTGGGGACGTTGTCCTCAGCCCTTTGCGCGCCCTTTCACTTGACTTAGCCGTGGAAGGGTGGATTTGATTTGCTGTCGAATTCACTGTCTTCTCTGCTTTTCAGGTGATCGTAATGGCGATGGGGCCAGACAGAGAAGTTATTCTAGATACGTCCGAGGAGAAAACTGGCTCCGAGGAAAATAGTAGCTCGACGGCTTCGAGCTCGGCGACCTCAAGTTCCTCCAGCGATGCCTGGGAGGAAGAAGAGTTGAACGTTATGGAGGAAGACGCTGAAGGGTTCTCCGCAGAGGAGTGGGAGGTGGCCGAACCTTCTGAGCACATTTCTACGTTCGCAAAGTCTTTGGCGGACGTCTTTACGGAGGTAGGACCAGAAGGGGAATAGAAGGTGCATTTCCCTACTTTGAACGAGCGGGCCTGCACGGACTTCGGGGACCGCTTCACAATGTATGAGTACGCCTTCAAGGAGCTGGGACTGAGGCTGCCTTTTACTGATTTTCAGCGGTCGGTGTTCGAGCATCTGAAATTAGCCCCTACACAACTGCACCCTAATTCAATGGCCTTCATCCGGGATTTCGAATTGGTGTGCGAGCATCTTTCTTTGGGGGCCACTCTCCCTCTGTTCTTCATTGTCTTCCATCTACAAAGGCAGCTGACGGGGAAGAAGTATGGTTGGGTTTCTCTGAAGCAGCCTCGCAAGCTGTTCAAACCGTTTTTGGAGTCAATCTGGACATTCAAGCAGCGGTACTTCGTTGTTGAACCCGTGTCCGAGGTTGCCCAGGATAGCACATATGTCTGGGAGATAGAGGTTGACGACGATGGAAACGAGCTGCTTAACGAGGAGGGGAAGTACATTGGGCAGAGGCTTTACAGGTTCCCCATTCATTGGTCACCCGATCACTTCACCAAAGAGCCCAGTGATTACGTTTTTCAACCGGCAACCTGCGCGGGCAGGACGCCGTGGCTTACAAGGCGTTGGTGAAGTGGGTCAACTCCTTCAATCTCGTTGAGTGTTGGACTAGCAAGGGCAGCCCGATCTTCGAGGAAGATGGGTGTCAGATGGTTGAGCGCCGGTTCATCAACGTTAAGGCACTGCTGGAGTGCAAGAATCCTGCGGATGCTGAGAAACTGCTCGGTAGTCTTTAGTTATTTAGACTTTGTTCACGTTATTTCTTTTCTTCGAATATAACATGCTCGTGTTTTGTTTGTGCAGGTGAGATGCCTCAGGCTCATGATCGGGTTGTGAGGAATGCTCTGGCGAGGAACAAAGCTGGAACGGCTCCTCTGAAATCTCGGTTCGCTGGTACCCGTGCTCCTCCTTCCGTTTAAGCTGCTGTGGGGACCTCCACTTCTCCGACTCCTGCTCCCCGGGGATCTCCTCTGCCTTTGGCCGGGCGACCAAAGCGGCCAAGGATTACTGATGCCGTGGACCTTACTCGAGCGGAGAAAGGGAAGTTCGAGCTTCCTCCCTGCATCCTTGATAGGAGGTTCTTCGAAGGCAACTCTTTAGTTGTTCCCTGGGCGGAATCTCTTCGCTTGGAAGGCATGGACCGCCCGAGCAAGAGGGCGCTGATGGCCTAAGACGCTTCAGCCTTGGTCCGGATGCTGGAGATGGCGGCAGTTTATGCTGAAGGGGACTCTGCAACTGAGTCCGAACTCAACGCTTCCCGTGCTTCCGTGGCATCCCTCAAGGAAGAAGTCAAGGGTGCCGGTGAGGCTCGGAAGAAGGCGGAAGAGGAAGCGGCCAGGTTAAAAGAGGAGAACTCTAGGTTGTCGGCGGAGAAGAAAGCTGCCGAGGAGCTGATCAGGGAGCTGACGAGCCAGACGATGTGAGAAGTTTAAAGACTAGATCTGAGATGGTCGCTCGTATATTGCTGGCCGAAGATGATGGCATTGCCGTTGCGGAGGAATCCTTCAGAAATCCTGTGGCTCAGCTGCGCGTGGTGAACCCTGGGCTTGAAATCTCTGCCGAGGGCACTCACTATCTTGCGTGTGTTGATGATGGTCGCATTGCCTTGCCCGAAGGTCTCCTTGCCGTTACCCCCGAGGATCAGCCCGCAGAGGAGCAGGGACCCGAGCCAGAGTCAACCAAGCATGCTGATAAATGAGGAATTTGTTATTTTGTTGATGTCGTTGTAATTTGTCCGGCCTGCGTGCCGTTGTAATTTATTTTTGGGGGGCATGGCCCCCGTTTTATGTAACAATGTACAATTGTGGTCTTTGCGGCCACTTGTTAAATTATCGCATATTTAGTTCTGTTGTTTGCATGACTTTGCTTGCTTTAATTTTTGCTAAGTGTTGTATGCATGCTCGCTGTGAATGTATGTCCACCCGTGATAAGGGGTACTTGACTTGTGTGAATATTTTTTTGGGGAGATTGCTCGTAATAGATGTGTTCGGCAGTGTGGGGAACTGGTCGAACTGCCAGGGAATGTCCTGGCGGGGAGCGGAACTCAGGTCGCGTTTGAGGCCTGAGTTCGCGGCGTGAACGTCCCATCGCGAGCTGGGGTTCTGCTAATCGTGGTACTTTGACGACGACGATGCTCGATCGAGGACCGCTGTCGAGCACTTACCGGGCTCGTTACTGAGCGGGGTTATGCTTTAGTCATATGCGACGCTTGTACCTAGACGCGCATAGTGGTTGGTAGCTGACGTTCGTCGTTGCGACGGGTCGAACCGACGAGTTAGCTGTAATATTGTTTTAGCTTTTCAGCGTTCCATGGTCGAGCGAGTTCTTCCCCAGTGAGATGTTCTAGGTAGTAGGCCCCATTTTCCGTTTTTTCCCGGACGCGATAGGGTCCCTCCCAATTGGCTGCTAGTTTGCCTTCGCGAGAGTCTTTGTGGTTTCTTCTTAGGACAAGACTTCCGACGTCGAATTCTCGTCGTATAACTTTGGCATTGTGCCAGATGGTGATCTTTTGTTTCAGTGAGGCTTCGTGAAGAGCTGTCCCGGTTCTGATTTCCTCGACGAGGTCGAGCTCTTCCCTTAAAGATTCGTCGTTCATCTCCTCGTCTAGGGGCGACTCTGTCTGCCTAGAGGGCACGTGAACTTTGACTGGAATTACATCCTCAGTTCCGTATGCTAGATGGAAAAGTGTTTCCCCAGTCGTTGAATGGGGAGTTGTACGGTATGCCCAGAGCACGCTGTGTAGCTCCTCGACCCATGCCTTCTTTGTTTTGTCTAGCCTTCGCTTGAGGCCTCAAAGGATGACTCGTTTAGCTGCCTCAGCCTGCCTGTTTATTTGAGGGTATTCGACGGATGCGAAGTGTTGCTTCGTGCCTAGTTGGGCGACGAAGTCCTGAAACTTCCTGTCCGTGAACTGCATCCCGTTGTCCGTTACTATCGCTTGGGGGATACCGAAACGTGCAAGGATGTTTCATTTGTAGAAACACAGGATGTTTAGGGTAGTTATTTTGGCTAGAGCTTCTACTTCTATCCACTTTGTGAAATAATCTACACCCACTATGAGGTACTTGTTCTGACTTGATCCTACCACGAAGGGTCCTAGGATGTCTAGGCCCCACCAGGCGAATGGGCACGGGGAGGACATAGCCTTGAGCTCGTTAGGCGGAGCCAGGTGCATGTCCCCGTGTCATTGGCATTTGTCGCATTTCTTCACGTGTTCTTTCGCGTCGTTTTGCATGGTCGGCCAGTAGTACCCTGCTCGGAGAGCCTTGCGAGCAAGGGACCTTCCTCCGAGATGTTGGGCATTGATTCCCTCGTGGATTTCGCACAGGATGTGTGCGACCATTTCCTCCTCGACACATTTGAGCAGCGGAATGGAGAATCCCCGCCTGTATAGTTTAACTTCGACCAGGACATACGAGCAGGCTCTTCGCCTGATCGTGCTGGCCTCCTTTGCGTCGGACGGGAGTTCGTCTTTGGTGAGGTAGTTGTAGACTGGGGTCATCCAGCAGTTGTTATCGCCGATCACCTGCACGTCGAGCGTCGGGGAGGTCTTCTCGATGCTGGGTCGAGGAAGCACTTTCTGTATGACAGATTTGTTTTCGCCTTTCTTCTTCGTGCTGGCCAGTTTAGACAGCACGTCTGCTCGTACGTTATGTTCGCGGGGAACGTGTTTCACTTCCACTGTTGCAAATTTCGCCATTTTCTTCTTCTGCCTTTGTATTGGATGTCAAATTCTGACAGCTCCAGCGACCATTTGAGCATTCGGCCGGCCATATCTGGTCGTCCGAACAGCTGCTTTATGGGCTGATCTGTTCGAACCACGATCGTGTGAGCCAGGAAGTAGTGTCTTAATCTTCTAGCTGCGTTGATGAGGGCCAATGCCACTTTCTCTATCTGCTGGTATCTTAACTCTGGTCCTTGCAACGCTTTGCTTGTGAAGTAAATGGGTTTCTCCCCGTCAGGCGTCTCGCGGATGAGAGCGGTACTCACTGCTTCGGTCGCAACGGCTAGATATAGGTATAGCGTTTCGCCGTTGTCCAGTCGAGAGAGGACCGGAGGCTCTGAGAGTGCCCATTTCAGGTGGAGAAGGGCCTTGTCGCACTCCTCAGTCCATTAGAATGTTGCCTCTTTGCGGAGGAGATTGAAGAATGGCAGGGCGTGCTGGGCGGACTTGGCCACGAAACGAGATAGTGACGCGAGCATCCCGTTGAGGGACTGGATGGATTTTTTGGACTTGGGCGTAGGAAACTCGGAGAATGCCCAACATTTGTTGGGGTTGGCCTCGATTCCTCATTCTGTTTAGTAGAAGCCGAGGAATTTTCCTGCCCGGACGCCGAACGTGCACTTCTCCGGATTAAAACGCATTTTGTATTTCCTTGCCTGCTCGAAGACTTTTCGTAGATGGGCGGTATGATCGGTTTCCTCGTGGGATTTTATGATCATGTCGTCCATGTAGACTTCGAGCATGTCGCCTATTTCTCCCCGGAACACTTTGTTCATCATTCGTTGGTATGTTGCTCCGGCGTTCTTCAGGCCGAAGGGCATTACGTTGTAGTAATAGTTGCCCGATTCGGTCATGAAGGCCGTATATTTTTTGTCAGACATTGCCATTGGGATTTGATTGTAGCCCGAGTAGGCGTCCATGAATGATAAAAGTTTAAAACCAGCGGAATTATCAACAAGTTTATCAATATTGGGGAGAGGGTAGGCATCCTTCGGGCACGCCTTATTGAGATCGGTATAATCAATGCACATGCGCCATTTTCCATTAGATTTTTTAACCAATACAACGTTGGACATCCAAGTGGTGTACTTGGCCTTCGAAATAAATTTGGCCTCGAGGAGGTCCTTTACAGATTTTTCGGCAGCCTCCATTTTCTCCGGAGACTACTTCCTCCTACGTTGTGCTACGGCCTTGATGGCCGGGTTAATGGTCAGCTGGTGACATGCGACGGATGGATCCAAGTCGGGCATTTCCGTGGCGCTCCATGCAAAAAGGTCGGCATTCTCTCGGAGACACGCTTTGAGCTGCTTCCTCGCGATGTCAGGCAGGTCTGCTCCGATCTTCACTCCCCGTTGGGGGTCTTCGCCGAACAGGACTAGCTCAAAGTTTCCATCCAGGATTGGGCGCATCAGATGGGAGCTGCTGCTGGATGACACGGATGGGCCAGCTGAAGCTGCTCGTTCCTCCTGTTGGTCCTCGGGGAAGCGACTGTCGAGGTCGATAGAGTCGACCTGGAGCAGAGGCTTGGCCTCCTCGGAGCTGCTCGGTAATGCTGGCTTACTCGATGCTTTAGGCTTGGGCGCAATGGCATTGAGCCCCTTTGTGGCTGCTTCAAAACACCGTCGGGCAGCTTCTATATCACCGTGGAGGGTGGCGACCATTCCTTTCGAAGTGTAATACTTCATCTTCAGGTAGACGGTCGATGGCACTGCTACCAACTCGGCTAGAGTTGGCCTTCCGAAAATGCATTGGTAAAGCGACGAGCAGTCGATTACCAGAAATTGCACCTTGATGGATCTGGCCGTTTCAGCTGCTCCGAAGGTCACAATCAACTCGACGTAACCCCACGGCTTGGTCACAGACCCGTTAAACCCCTGTAAATCGGACCCTACGTAGGGGGTAAGGTGCGATTCGTGCAACTGCAGCGTTGAGAACAGCTGGGAGTACATGATGTCGACCGAGCTGCCCTGGTCGACTAGGATTCGGCGAACGTCGAAGTTTGCCATTTGGGCTCTGATGAGCAACAGAATACTTGAGTTCAGGGAGCAGCCGAGGAGTTCCTCCCTGTAGAAGGAGATGGGGATGGAACCCTTCGGGGCCTGATCAAGCGTGGTCACTTTGTTCGAGCTGGTGATGATCAGGTGTTCGAACTTCTGTTTCACAGATCCCACAGTAACTTTGTTGAAACCCCCGCCAGAGATGACCATGACGGAGGGAAAGGTCTCCCACGGGCTGTGGGCCGCGAAATATACAGAGGAGCTGAGCCCGTCAGGGACGTTGAAGTCCTCGGGTTACGATATGGACATAGCGACCTGTATGTTGGCATCTTCCGAGGAGGGTACCTCCTCCTCGACCTTCTTGGACTCCTGGGCATCCTGCCGAGGAGTGTCCTTCTTCTTCGCGAACTGCTTCAGGTGGCCTTCCCTGATCAGTATTTCAATGGCATCCTTCAGATGGATGTAGTCCTCCGTAATATGGCCGTGACTTTTGTGGAAGCGGCAGTACTTTGACTTGTCCACGTTTGGTCTGTTCGACAGCTGTTTGGGGAAACGGACCCCGACTTGTTTGAACTCCGAATTGGCACATTCGGTCAAAATCTTTTCCCTGGAAACAGTCAAGGGAGTGTAATCGTGGAAACGCCCGGAGGGTCATTTGCTGTCACGGGAGTCGCGGGGATGATCCTCGTGCCTTCGTTCACCCCGACGAGACGTCGAGGCTTCTTCTCCTTTGGAAGCCCGGGCGTTCTCCTGGCGGCGGGACGCTCTGACGTTGCTGGCCGCAATCTTCTCCTCGTACTGAATATGAGATTAGGCTTTGAGGAGGAGGGCGTCCAAGTTCCTCGGTGGCGCGAGGCCAATGGCTTTGGCGAACTTGGAGTCCGGGCGGACCCCTTGTTCGAGCAGGAACTTCTTCATCTTATCTGTCGTCGGGACCTGCACAGCTTCCTTGTTGAACCTCTCGATATATGCGCAGAGAGGTTCGTCTTTCCCCTGGATTATGACTCCGAGGGAGGCCTCAGTTTTGGGATGGCGGCGAGATGCTGTGAAGTGCCGCGAGAACATCCTGCCCAATTGTTTCCACGAGGTGATGGACTCCTCGGGAAGTTGTTTATACCATGTCACTGCTCCCTTCCGAAGCGTGGTTGGGAACAGTCTGCATTTGATGGCGCCCCGTACGCCGCGTCGTCGGGGTCGGTGGTCCCGTCGTATGTGCCAAGTGACGGGGGTTTCTCCAAGCCTTTTGGGAGACGGGTGGCCAGGATCTCCTAGGACAATGGGCCGCGAGGCTCGTCGTCGTCACTAGAACTGGTGTATGATGGTGACCGGACGAGTTGCTCGCGTCGGCGGTTCCTTCGCAGAGAAGGTGAGCGGTTCCTTCGAGGAGAAGGCGAACGGTTCCTTCAAGGAGAAGGTGAGCGGTTCCTTCGAGGAGAAGGTGAGCGTGCCCGTCCTTTGGACTTGATCGGAGATTCCTCATTCCTTCGAGTCCTTTTGTGGTCATGAGCGTGCTGGTCACGCGGGGAGATCTGGTCGCGCTTTCGGGCTACACGAGGATCGTGCTCTTGGCACAGTCTTCGGTCGATTTCTCTCCGTGGCTGCGGGCTTCTAGATCGTCGCTGGTTCCTTCGCGTAGGAGGGGATCTTGGACGGCGAGACTCTTCAAGTGCCCCGATCCTCTCGTTCTGCTGCAGGATCAGGGTGTTGGTTTTGTGGAGCGCCTCCAGGAGAGCTGCCATGGCCGGGTCGGCGTTGGGCGGAACGGGAACGGACTGGAGGTCAAGAGAAGGTTTATCGTTGTGGTGATCAGCAGGGGTAGGGAAAGGAGAAGTAGTGGCTCCATCCCTAATGAAACGGGCATCTCGGAGGAGAGATGATTGGCCGTCAAAGTCAGATTTTTTGACGGGGAGGATGGTAGAATGAAGAGCATCCTGGGTGCGATCTTGGGAGGCCATGATCGTGATGATGTTCGAAAGTTGTTTTGATCTTCGGTTAAATAAAGAAGGGGAGAACAAAGATTCCCACAGACGGCGCCACTGATCGTGAAGGCTGGATCAGATCCTGTAGAATTAGGCCGCCAAGTGCGTCAGGGATGCTGGTCGTATGGAGAGGAGGGGGTGTACCTGTAAGGCACTCCGACGCTCAAGTAAGAAAGGGTCAGAGAAAAGGGGAAAGTACAAAGTATGAATTCTTAGGGTGAATATGGATACCTGACCCTCTCAAGCGAGAGGGTTTATATAGAGCCCCCAGCGCGTGGCCAACGGTCCTATTTTCGGGGCGAAATAACCGTTTTCCCCAAAGAATAGGTAACTGCCCAAACTAGCCGTAATGTCGGGCAGGGTGCCCGAAACTAGCTGCAGTTCCGGGCACCTGTCCTTTGCTGTTCGGGCAGCGAGGAAGCCGTACGTGACGGGCATCAACGCCGGGGAGGAACGTTGTATTCCTTGCCCGATTGGAGGGGCAAAAAGGTCATTTTTGCCCCTCTGTGGATTGGACTTAGGCAATTTGGGCCGCTCTTGAGCATAGGCGGATTGGGCCAATTCTAGCCATTGGTCCAGTCCAGAATACTATCATATTGTCCATATCATATTCATATTCATGTTTATCTAACAATTTTCTTTGTTCATACACTTAATCTAAATACACTAAATTGGAGACCTTTTATTGCATGTCCCCCTTTTTTTCAATCAAACTTTCGATAGGAGGAGATTCTTGGAATCTAGCATTCCTTGGGTCTTCGAATGGATGGCTCTCGAGGCACGCCCCTTGGGTTGTCATTCATTCAATCTTTCGACCTTTTCAACTAAACCATTTCCAAACCAGTCCTCGATTCGTCATCGAGCCCAATCGTAAGTCGAGTGCCTTTTGCCTCGTCGTCAAATGCACACTTGCACAATTTGTAGGTTTCGTTACTAGGAGCACCCCTAGGGACTAGTATCGATCCTCACCTCTTTTCTCGACCAATTCGACTCAATCTTTTTCAAACGCTTTTTTAATCAACCTACGAAAGGAGGAGATTCTTGGAATCTAGCATTCTTTGGGTCTTCGAATGAATGACTCTTGAGGCACGCCCTTGGGTTGTTATTCATTCACCCTTTCGTCTTAAAACACTTAACCATTATCAAACATTTTCGCAATTAACTCACGAAAGAACTGAGTTCTTGGAGTCTAGTATTCCTTGGATTCTTGAGTGATTGCTCTCGAGGCACGCCCCTTGGGTGGTATATCATTCAATCTTTCGTCCCCTAAAATTCAAACCCTAACCCCCCTTTCTTTTCGTGGGCGTACCACGAACTATGACTGCTCTGATTCTTTATTCTCGTCCGAGTAAAGATACGTAGGCACAAGATTGCGATGATCTTGGTGAGCACACTCTTTCTTTTTCCCCCGTTTGCGTACACACTACCATCTTTTTTCCGTCAAACCCCGTAGTCGAACTACGATTGCTATGATTCCTCATTCTCTTCCGAATGAGCATACGTAGGCCCGAGGTCGCGATGATCTTGCCGAGCACCCTATCCTTAAACCACCCATTTCCCCTTAGTATCTTTTCATTTTATCTTTACCTTTCCGCATATCATTAAGAAGAAAACAAACAAGCTTAGATAACGTTCATAACAATTCGAACTAAGAGGTTCCCGTTGAGTACAACGGACGTGAGGGGGTGCGCGTACCTTCCCCTCACGTAACCGACTCCTGAACCCAGAATGTGGTTGCAATGACCATGTTCTTATCTCTTTAAAGGTTTTCTCGATATTTTCCTTTCCCTCTTTTGGGATAAATAAAGTTCGGTGACGACTCTGTCGAACCGTTCTGCGCCTTTCGCGCGAGGGTTGTGTCTTCGATCAAGCGATTTTTCGATGTGCGACAGATGGCGACTCTGCTGGGGAACAATTGCTGTATGCAAGAGAGAGTCGAGCCTAACTTAGTGCGATTTGTGAGGAGCATTATCTTTGTTTGCTTGTTTTCATCTCGTTTATGTATTTGTCCTCTTATTGCTTTCCCTTATGCTCATTATCATTCATGGCTGGTGGATCATGGGTTGATATCATGAGTAAAGCTCTACACCTGAGCTTTGGTAAAAGCAGAGGGAACACTTAGTTTAGAATTGGATGTCGAGTAGTGTTATTCCCCAAGGACTCGCTCCTTGCGTGCCTGGCATGAAAGCTCCCCTAGAGTAGACCTTTTCGTAGATCCTATTGTAACGCAGCTAGCCTGTTGCACGACTTGATTCATGAAGGGTCTGTGACTCTATGAACCACTCTTAGAACCAAGATCTATATTGGTGGTCGTGTAGTGTTAGTCTCCAAGGACTCGCTCCTTGTGCACCTAGCATGAAGACCCCACTCAGGAGAGACCATGTCGTCATTATCGTCGTAATGCAGCTAGCCTGTTGCGTGACATTGATGCGATTTGTGTCCGTAATCCTGGGAACCTTATCCATCAACGTAGAAATTATCCTGTGAGTGGGTTTGTGGGTAAAGAACCTAGAACTTTCCTCATAGAGCCTACCTATAGGGTTTCTTTGATCAGAGACTTTGGTAATTTACCCGTGAATGGCCAACCTCATAAATGTTTGAACCTGTGATCTGCGATCCTGGATCTTGCATCTTGCATTGCATCTCATGTCATTGCATTGCATTGCATCTGTTATGCATCTTGCATTGCATTTACAACCTTAGAATCTCACTTCAACTTCCTTCCTTCTCCAATAAATCAAGCTGATTCCTCGAAACCAGTACGCAACTTGAGCCAACACAAGAAGAACGATGGAGCAGATTCAGCAAGAGCAAGCTGCCTTCAGAGAGGAGTTGGACTCTATGAAGGGAAAGATTGATCAGATTCTTGAAGCCATCATGATGGCCAGAAGAGAAGAAGAACTGCGTGAAGCCACTGCTGCCAACAACACTGTGCCTGTGCAAGGGTCACCCTCAAGGCTCTCAGTTCCTATTCCCAACCCTATCAATTACAGGATACCAATGAACTTTACGCCTGCCGCTGAAGGAGCCATTTCTCAACCACTTCCAACATCTGGAGTCGCTGTTGGTGCTATTCCGCAAGCCCAACCTGTTGTTACTCAGATTCCTATTCCTCATGCTGAGGAAAATCTGGTAGATCAGTATGATGAGGTACAGAACTACCATACTGCTATTCCAATTGTCAATCTTACTGCTGCTCAGGATTCTGAAGCCATCAAAATGTGTCATGATCTAGCTGAGAAACTCCGAGTCATGGAGGGGCGCAACTCAACTTCTTTGAATGCTCTGGAAATGTGCTTGGTGCTAGATGTTGTCATTCCTCCCAAGTTCAAGGTACAGGAATTCCCGAAGTACAAAGGCCTCAGTTGCCCACATATTCATCTGAAGACGTATTGCCGCAAGATGGATGCCTATGCCAAAGATGAAAAGCTGATGATCCATTACTTCCAAGACAGCTTGTCTAGGGCATCACTCGAATGGTATATGCAGCTGGAGCATAGCAATGTGCGAACTTGGGATGATCTAGCTGATGCATTTGTCAAGCAATACAAGTACAACACTGACCTTGCTCCAAACCGTACTCAACTTTAGAGTATGGCTCAAAAGGACAACGAATCCTTTAAGGAGTACGCGCAATGCTGGAGAGAGTTAGCTGCAAGAGTGCATCCACCTCTTATTGACCGTGAACTGATTGACATCTTCATGGGTACTTTGCAAGGCCAATACTATGAGAAGTTGATTGGTAATGTTTCTGCCGGATTCTCTAATTTGGTAATTGCCGGTGAGAGAATTGAAGAAGGTCTGAAAAGTGGAAAGATCCAAGGAGGTTCTAGCAGTCAGTCTGCGGTCAAGAAGCTCTTCAATGGATACAAAAAGAAAGAGGGCGGACCAAATGTTGTCTTTGCTCAGAAAGGGCAAGCTCCACAAGCTCCCGCTCCAATGCCTTTTCAAATGCCATACTTTCAATATCCGTATATTGCTGCTACGCAATACGCTCCAATGCCTTATCAGTCAACTGTTTAAGCTGTTCAAGCTCCAATGCCTCAGCAACAGGCTCCGCAGCAACTATCCTATAATCAGCAAGGGTATCAATATCCTCCTCAACATCAACAACAGAGAGCTGCTCAATAACGTCAGCCTAATCAACAGAGGACAATGAGGTCTGATAGAGACTTTGATCGCCTACCGACGTCATATGCTCAGATCATTGCTCAATTAATGGAGAAGAGGGCCATTACTCCGAGAGACTTGGCTCCTCCAACTGTCATTCCCCCATATTATGATGCTAATACTCACTGCGAGTATCATAAGGGTGCTCCAAGGCATACGATCAAGGACTGCAGAGCTTTCAAACACACGGTTCAAGACATGATTGACTCAAAGTTTCTCATATTCAATGGGAGGGCTCCAAACATCGTCAAAAACCCTATGCCGCCGCCAAACTAGTGCCAGCATCAAGTCAAGTCAAATCAAGTCAAGTTTATTCCCCGAAGAAGGCAGTCATGTTGCCATCCCGTCATTTGCATTCTTGTTATTTTGTTTCTGTTTGCTTAAGTACTGTATGCTTTAAACATTGCCTTTCGTATTTGGTTTTCTTAATGTATTGACTATGCATGTTTTGAATCAGTTATGTCGTATTCACTCATTTTTTCCATTTACTGCAAAACACCGACACATTTATCCACTTCACTCTCTATATCAAACTGTTGTTAGCAATGATTGGAGGGAGGATGATGAAAATGAAATACCCATAATTGAAAAATGTATGCTTCTGGATAGAATCCCGCCGATGATGTATAAGCATTGTTTCAATCCCCCAAACACTAGAGAGACAAGGAGTTAATCCCTAGTAAACCACTTCGAGCCTAGAAGTAGCAGTTTCTTTTGGATATTCAAACCCTTACACTCAACCTGGGGCAGGGTAGTGTTTAGTTAACCCAACTACACACTCAAATCACAAAGCTAAATCCAAAAGACAAGACGGTTGTTCATCAATAACCATGACTTGGCAGTCACAACCCTCCAAAAAAAAAGGAAGAAAATCAAAATCCTGCTAAGTCGAGCACCTCAAAGGAGACTTAGGCAAAAATCAAGGCTACCCTGATGGACTCGAAAAGCGAAATAAGTCCATGCAAAAGATAGGGATCAAAAGCAAAATCAAAAGAGGCCCTCGAATCCTCAACAAAAACAAAATAAAGTCTAGTGATCACCAAATCAAAATCAAAGGGCCATCGACATCCATCAAAAACAAAATAAAGGTGATTGCCATTTCAAGCATACCTTGAACCGTCAACCCTTTTAGAGTACAAACACGTGCAAAATTAACTGAACGTAGGACTGGAGTTCATCACGAAGAAAGGGTGGGTACAAATCTTACTTTGAACCTAATATCCTTTGTTTCTTAAACCGTAAACCAGACCACGTTACAACCTTCGAAAGACCTAATTGAGGCGAGGTTTATTCTTAAAGCATACTGTTGCAAGGTTGCGTAAACTGGCTCCCCATATTTGCTAATCTTCAGCATTGGTGTCATTCTCCTTGCTATATCTTTCACACCAGCAAAATCAGCACAACGTCTGGACTAACGGTTCATTCGTCTCACTATCACGACACTCAAATAAACGACACTTTTTCAAAACATTGTATGAGCATCGCTTTAAGATTACCATTTGTGAATGTGCAATTTTAACTGCAAATCAGTGCTAGACATTCAAAGTAATTCCAACAAGGGGCAATCAAAGAGGAACTTAAACTTTTCAACGGTGTCGACCCGAAGCAAGGTTACCTCAAACCCTCAGTCAGGGGCAATTCCTTCAACAGCTCAATCAGGGGCAAACTCATCTCAAAACACATCAAAGCTCAACTTCCAAAGATCAGACCACTTCAGAACTGGTTAATCAGGGGCAGACCATTACCATATTCAGACTGGGGCAAGACCCATCACAGAAGGCATATCCTCTCTGTATCTTTTCAAGCCAACCTGACCCTTAAGTATAAGAGTTATGGTCTTCTCAGAAATGACTTATCATCAAGTGACCAAACTTGAGGCATCCAGAGCATCTTCGTCTGCTTCAATCATGGCGTCTTCAACAAACTGAGTGTCGAGGAAATCAAATCCCTCCCACCGCCCAAAAGTCCAATCCGCATTGGCAACTACCCAAAGTCCACCATGCTGGTACCATCTCCAAACATATCCAATCACCCATCTGCAATCATGTGCGTCATACGCATCGCATTCAACATCATATGCATACAAAAACCAAATCATACTTCCCCAGCACTTGCATCTCCGCGCGTCAGCATTTGCATTTGCATTTCCATTTGATATGGAACATCATTACGAAATCAAGCTTTCATATATGCATAGTCAAGATCCAGGATCAATCTCAAGATTACAAGGCAATCTTCAGCCCAGCCAGGGGCATCTTCTTCAAGCCCGTGAGTGTTCCTCACGAAGTTATTCAACCTTTTGTTAACCAAGCTCAAGACGAGATTTCAAAGCAATCTTCAGCCCAGACAGGGGCATCTCCTTCAAATTCATGGGCGTTCCTCATGAAGTTATTTCAACCTTTTGTTGATAAAGCTGTGATATCCAAGCAAGTCCTTGGGCGTTCCCCAGTGAGTTGGTCCTTTCAACCTTTTGTTGACAAGGATGGTGTTCCTCAGTGACTTCTTTGCTTCAACCTTTTGTTGATGTCTCCAAATAAGCCTCACCGATCATATCCCCAGCAAACTTGACCTTTTGTCAGTTGGCTTACTATCATATTTTTGGTGGTAGCCAAACCCAATCAACTCAATTCAACCTACATCCTTTTGGTGTTGGTAACCCTCAAATCAGAAATTTCCTATCATCCTTTTGGTGGTAGCCGCTCATGTCATTTCAACCTAACCTGCATCCTTTTGGTGTTGGTCCTCGCAAGTGAGAAGTTCTTATCATCCTTTTGGTGGTAGCAACTTGTGTTAATTGATCCGTCATCCTTTTGGTGTCGCCGATCCGTGAATCCTTGGTCTGTGTGTCATCCTTTTGGTGAGTGACAACCTTTGTTATCGTTTTGCTTGCTATTATCCTTTGGGTAGTAGTAAGTTGTGTCCACTATCATCCTTTTGGTGATAGGTCTGTCATTCTTTTGGTGTCAGATGTCTGTGTGTGTGTGTGCCCTATTATCCTTTTGGTAATAGCAGGCTTTGACCTCATTTTCATCCTTTTAGTGGAAGGGTCTGTGTGTGTGTGTGCCCTATTATCCTTTTGGTAATAGCAGGCTTTGACCTCATTTTCATCCTTTTGGTGGAAGGGTCTGTGTGTGCGTATGCCCTATTATCCTCTTGGTAATAGCAGGCTTTGACCTCATTTTTATCCTTTGGTGGAAGGGTCTGCGTGTGTGTTTGCCTTATTAGCTTTTTGGTAATAGCAGGCTTGACCTCATTTCCATCCTTTGGTGGAAGGGTCTGTGCGTGTGTGTGCCCTATTATCCTTTTGGTAATAGCAGGCTTTGACCTTATTTTTCGTCCTTTTGGTTGAAGGGTCAATGTGTGTGTTCACTATCAACCTATTTTATGATAGGTCTGTCATCCTTTTGGTGTCAGATTTCTTGTATTTCAACTTTCCAATCCCTTTTCGTTCTTTCGGACAAATTTGTGGTCTTTTTTTATATATCTAATTGACTTATACCTTGATAGAATGAACACCGTAGCAGTTCATTTTACTCGGTTTAAGCCAATTAGATAGGGGCATCCTGTCATACCCCAAATTTGTCCTACATGTGTATAAATTTTCATCTGTACATCCATCCATTAACCGTTGTTCAGAAAATTCAAAAAAATATTTCGCTTCTGGTCGTTGTAGTGTTTGAGGTTCAGTTAGACAAAGTTTGTTTCAAGATCAAGGCCTGGGTGTGATTGATTCAAGTGTTTGTGTCTGAAGTTTCAGTTATGGTTTTTTGGTGCCAATTCAAATTATCCGTGTGTGGATCAAGTTATCAAGGTGTGTGCAAGTACTGATTGTGTGGTTCAGGTTCTTTGTCATTGATCCAGGATTCGTCAGATTTATATTTCAATCAAGACCATGTTAAGACGGATTCGAGATTACGGTGTCATTAATTAGAAGTTGATTCAAGGAGGATCTTCTTCGACTTAATTCAAGAATTGTGGTATGCAAGTTTCGTTTGTCAGAGGTTTTGAGTGTTAATCAAAGGTGGAGGCACATTATCGTTATCCATATCCATTCCCACAACCATTTTGTTATTTACCCATTTTTCAATCCAATTTTTCATTCGACTATCCATTTTCATTAACAAAATCCATATCCACTTTCCTAACCAACCTCTAAACCATTTCATACTCATCATTTAATATCCAAATACCATTTCCTTTTATATCCATTTTTAAAGCCAATTTTCCAATCCATTTCTCCATTCATTTTAACCATATTTTTAAAATCGATTTTTATCCACTTCATATCCATTACCATATTATCATTCAATTCATAGAAAAAAAATCAAGCTCATGAAAGGTTTCTACACAAAAGAAAATCTAGCCCATACAAAAAACCCATTCATTACAAAAGTCTAATTCATACAATGGCCCATTAACATTACCAAAAAAAAGAGAGAAAGACAAATCTACAAGATTGCTTGATTCAAGGCCCATGAAGAAAATAACCAAGAAAGAGGGGATGAGGACAATTTCTAAGCTACATCTGAAAAAAGACCTCTACGCAGCTACCATCATGAATACACTGTGATAATAAAGCACAACAAGCCATCTGCAATGTTTAAACCAACACAGTACATCCCAAGACTTGTAAAAACCGTACTACACTAAGCCATGCGCATATCCCTCCAACAACTCTGCATCCTCCCTGCACCAACCGTACACTATGCTTATTCATGTATCAATGACACACTGCTCCAAATACATCCCACCCAAACTCTGGACCATCAAACACAAAACCTGCTTCAACCATAACAAGCATTGCCACAATAAAACAAAGGCCTGCGACGATTCCTACCAACAACAACAACAAGAAACCTGCATTTGAAAAGGACAGAGCATGAATAACAAGATAAGCAATGACACCTTTAAACTTAGATAGGAAGTTTTGTTTGAAGAAAAAAAATAAATAAAGAAGTGATGACTTTAAAAAGAGGAGGGCAGAGAATCTCGGCGAAAAAAAAATCACCTTACAACTCCTTATTCAAACTGGCCATCATTCCTGTCAAAGAGAACCACAGCCTCACATATATCATGACCACCCTTTCAGTTGAACGAGGGTAAGCAACAAACCCGATTCCATTCGCAAAACCATCATATAAGACTCTCTCCCTAAAAAAAACCATTTCGGAACATCACTCCAAAACCTCCACCCTTTTCTCCAACGGATTCTTGTCGCCGCAAAAATGGTGTTCCTCGCCACAACTCGACCCTCTTTCACTGTTCCCTTCACAAAAACTGTTACAAAAACAACTTGACCTTTACAACATTATCTGGAATAAACCTTAAATCGACAACAACCCCTTTCTCCGACCTGACCTTCTTTCGCTTCAGAAAACCTCACCATCACAGACCATCATCGTCCCATCAATTCACCACCACCCTTTGCCATTCTCTTTCAAAAGCTTCTGAACCCACCTTTCTTCTTCCTCTCTCCCTCCATTAAACCCGTAAACCTCTTCATCCACAAACCTCTTTAACCCAAATCAGAAAAAAAGAAGAAGAGAGATGAAGTGAGAATATAATGAAACCCAAAATCAAACCTTCACAACATCCATCGCCGACGTGGAATAAGAGAGAAACCGAAACCCAAACTTCTGAACCAAACCTGAACCGAGTCGAAACCAAATCGAGAGCGATGAAGAGAGTTGGTTTTTGAAACGGTGAGGACAATTTTCTTCGCATCGTTTCGAGAGGAAGAAGTCGGATTTACGCGCTTTTGTTGTTGTTCTTTTTTCTGTTGTTTTTCGATGCTCTGTTCATAGCTTTTTAAAAGAAGCTGATGAAGCGTGTACTGTGTTCATTGTTTATATTTGATTTAGGTTTTTAAAACTGAGTATTGTTGGTAGTGAATAAGCCGTGAGACCCATGGGGACTCATTATTCACACCACCTTTTTTTTTGTTTTTTGGAAACAACCGGGCTCATATGATCATTTGGGAATGATAAGCTTTTGTTTAGCCTAAATGATTTCCATTTTTGTCTTCACCCTTCCAATTCTCTCCACACCCCTTTTATTGTTAGGTTTTTCTTTCCCATTTATTTCATTATTTTGTTTTAGGTTTTTAAATAGTATTTCTTAGCATTTTATTTTGATTGTAGATCCATTTATCTTACTTATTAACTTCATAACAATTTCGATTTATTTCTTTTTCCATTTTTTGACTTTATTTCAATTTTTATTATGGGCCAATGATATGAAAAAATCTTGATTAAGTTGATTTATTGAAATCGATTCAAAATCTTGATTTATATGAGGCCACTTTTTTTTTATTTTTTATCGGTCAATGAAAGTCAAAAAATCATAGCTTATCGATCTAAGATTAAAGATCTTGATTAAGACGAGACCGATTTTATTTTCACTTTTATTTTTATTCATGGGTCAATGAACATCTAAAACCAAATTTTATCGGTAAAGATTAAATCCTTCTTATTTTCGATTTATCTCTATTTCGATTTATTTTTCGTTATCTTAATCATTTTTGGTCAATGAAAGTCAAATATTAAAGATTATCAATTCCTTGATTAAATATTGATTAGGACGAGACCCATTTTATTTTTACGTCAATATTATATCTTGTTAATATTATCTTGATGATTATTTTTATTCATACTATCATATTGTCCATATCATATTCATATTCATGTTTTATCTAACAATTTTCTTTGTTCATACACTTAATCTAAATACACTAAATTGGAGACCTTTTATTGCATGTCCCCCTTTTTTTCAATCAAACTTTCGAAAGGAGGAGATTCTTGGAATCTAGAATTCCTTGGGTCTTCGAATGGATGGCTCTCGAGGCACGCCCCTTGGGTTGTCATTCATTCAATCTTTCGACCTTTTCAACTAAACCATTTCCAAACCAGTCCTCGATTCGCCATCGAGCGCAATCGTAAGTCGAGTGCCTTTTGCCTCGTCATCAAATGCACACTTGCACATTTTGTAGGTTTCGTTACTAGGAGCACCCCTAGGGACTAGTATTGATCCTCACCTCTTTTCTCGACCAATTCGACTCAATCTTTTTCAAACGCTTTTTTAATCAACCTACGAAAGGAGGAGATTCTTGGAATCTAGCATTCTTTGGGTCTTCGAATGAATGACTCTTGAGGCACGCCCTTGGGTTGTTATTCATTCACCCTTTCGTCTTAAAACACTTAACCATTATCAAACATTTTTGCAATCAACTCACGAAAGAACTGAGTTCTTGAAGTCTAGCATTCCTTGGATTCTTGAGTGACTGCTCTTGAGACACGCCCCTTGGGTGGTATGTCATTCAATCTTTCGTCCCCTAAAATTCAAATCCTAACCCCCCTCTCTTTTCGTGGGCGTAACACGAACTACGACTGCTCTGATTCTTTATTCTCGTCCGAGTAAAGATACGTAGGCACACGATTGCGATGATCTTGGCGAGCACACTCTTTCTTTTCCCCCCGTTTGCGTACACACTACCATCTTTTTTCTGTCAAACCCCGTAGTCGAACTACGATTGCTCTGATTCCTCATTCTTGTCCGAATAAGCATACGTAGGCCCGAGGTCGCGATGATCTTGCCGAGCACCCTATCCTTAAACCACCCATTTCCCCTTAGTATCTTTTCATTTTATCTTTACCTTTCCGCATATCGTTTAGAAGAAAACAAACAAGCTTAGATAACGTTCATAACAATTCGAACTAAGAGGTTCCCGTTGAGTACAACGGACGTGAGGGCGTGCGCGTACCTTCCCCTCACGTAACCGACTCCCGAACCCAGAATGTGGTTGCAATGACCATGTTTTTATCTCTTTAAAGGTTTTCTCGATATTTTCCTTTCCCTCTTTTGGGATAAATAAAGTTCGGTGGCGACTCTGTCGAACCGTTCCGCGCCTTTCGCGCGAGGGTCGTGTCTTCGATCAAGCGAGTTTTCGAGGTGCGACAGCGGGGACACGTCATCAGGTAACTACCCACCTCCGAAAGAGTTGGTTAACCCACTTTCCGGAGATCTCGGGGCAGTTACTCTAGGGCGAAGACTACATGCTGGTTTTCTCTACACCATGTAAGCCCTGACAGTTATCTGCATTGGGCCTAGTGTAGCGGGGAAATTTGTGAGCGTAAGCTATTGATTAACTTAACTAAAAAAAAATAAGAGTCGCCACTGCACTTTTATTTTATCCAAAAAAGGGAAAGGAAAAAGAGCGAACAAAACCTAAAGAGTTCTAAAAAAAAAAGAACAAACAGAGAATGGGTAGGGGGTTGGTTACGCAATGGGAAGGTGTTAGCACCCAAAACGTCTATAGTACTCTATAGGAACCCTTTGAAATATCTACCGCTTTTTGGTTTAAAAAGGTTTGCTTGAAAAGAGATTGGGGGAGATGAGAAGAGAAATATTTTTTAAGATTTTTGTGTTTGGAGAGACTTATCGCCTCATGCCTACGTACCCACGAAGTGCAATGTAGGATCAAAACCTCGTAGTTCGTGGTACAAAGTATGAAAATTTGTTTGTTTTGGTCGATTTTAAGTGTAAAGACAAGTCGTCATTTCCAAGCGAATAATTCCGCTTAAAGAAATGAATCGTGTCTAAACTTATGAAAAAGTTTAAAAGAAAAAGTGCATAAGGCACAAAAAAGAGATTGATGAGATTTTATATTTTTTATGTTTTTTTATGAAATGGTCAAAATATAATTAATTTTGATTGACATTTATTAAAAAAAAAAAGAAAGTTTAAAAATCGCTTGACCGAAATCAAGGTTTTATTATGAAAGAGGTGATAGTTTGAAATCAAGAAGGTTTTGAAAAAGGGAGAAAGTTTTGAAAATTGAAGAAGGGGTGGAGAAGAAGTGACTATCCTAGTGCATAAAATAAAAGCTAAGGATTAGAATGATCTAACCACAAATGTAGCTATCTTCACCATAAACCAAGCAAAAGCACAAGGCTCCAAAGTCTTCAAACCATAATTCCAAAGCAAAGGGAAAAGGTCCTAGTTCTAAGTCCATAAGTCCATAATCAAGAGCATATGTCCTCCAATGCAAAGAATAGTGACCATAGTCCAATAATTAAGAGCACAAGTCTTTTAGTGGTTTAATCGTTTATTAATGTTTTTGAGTCTAAAATGGACAAAAGAAAAACAAAAGCACAAGATAATATGGTCCAAGTGGACAAGAGAAAAATGACATAAACATAAACATGATATGATAAAAATGACATAAAGCATAAAAAACAAAGAGAGATAGGGAGCGAGAAGGAAATGTAAAGTTAGAAGTTAGTGGTAAGTAGCACAAGGCTCTAGTGCCATAAGCCTTCACCGATTATTCCGTTTCGCGTCTTGAACTATAGTGATTAAACAATGCACTTAGGCCAAGGTTAATGAACTTGACAAAATATTGGTAGAACCAAAGCCTCTACAACGCCAAGTTTCAAAGATTATGGACCTAATACAAAAATTTAATCAACATTGGGTTGACGCGACCAACCAAGGTCTGGACCACGAAAGTTCAAATTCCGAATTGGATAAAGAGGGACAAATGTTGCGCTATGTTAAGCAATCGCCGAGTAATTTACGGAGTAATTACCCTACAATGAGGTCGGTCAATAGATCTTTGTGCTAATGCATGCTAGATGAACGATATGTAGATCGTCATCCGAAAGCAATTCCGCATGAAAAGAAAAAGAAGGTAGCGATCTAGTCTTGATCAAAATTCAACAACGGAATTCTATGATCCATAAGACTTTCATCGATCCAAAGAAAAGAGAAATAGATGAAGAGAAAGCCAAATTAAACCACACAATTATGTGATCTAAGGCTAAGAACAAAAGGAAAGGGAAGAAAATGGAAAAGGAACCAAAAGAGTCCCAAAAACATGCCAAGAATTACATTATGTTTTGAAGTAACCGGTTACTCTATATAGGGTAACCGGTTACTCTGCACGCAGAGCCAAAAACATGTGCAAAATTCAGCATAACCCACTTTCAAAACTTTTTACAAACACCTTGTCATCATGGAACAGAAATTGCACGAAATTTTAAGTAAAATAACAGCAAAAACCAGCAATTAAACACAATTACAAGATCCAAAAGATCAAGTAACAAAGATCTCCAAAGATCTACATTATGGAAGATGAAGATGAAGCTTCAACAATGGTGAAAGATGAATTACCACTTCAAATCTAAAAATTCCTTCAAATTGCTTCAAGATCCAAACACCAAAGCCTTGATCTATGAGAATTGATGAAGAAAACAAGCTTGGATGAAGGTTTAGCTCAAAGTTGAACAAGATTCAATGTGAATTCTTGTTAACTTTCAAAGGAAGAAATGTGAGCTTTGGTGAATTTTGTGGTTGGGAAGAGAATTTGCAAGAGGTTTGTTGGCTATCAAAAGCTTGTGAGATGAATGAAATTAGGCCTCTATTTATAGAATTTAGGCTTGGAAAAATTGGTGGTTTGGAGTTAGGCTTGGAAGATCAAGATTAGGATTGGAATTTAAATTTGGAGGGAATTATCAAAAGAGTGGTGATTAGTGGAGGTACATGGTAGGAATTAATTATGATGATGTAGGAAATTAAAATGAGATGGTCTAGAATATTCCACATGTGATCAAAATGATGAAAAATTGGTGCCAAATTGCTGAATTTGAATTTGCTGCCATTTTTCAAAATTTCACGAGGGTAACCAGTTACTCTATATAGGGTAACCGGTTACTCAGTGTAAATTTTGAAAAAAAATGCCCTTTTTGAGTGCACTGTGTAGCGAGTGACTTTTGGATGTGGTTGCGAAGCACGATCGCTCTGGTACTACAACTCGATTCATTTTTTATCCTATTAAAGCTGATGAAGGAAGGGAAATAGATGTCTCCAATTAACCCTGCTTGCATACTGAGGTTAAACAGTCAAAACTGTTGGTTTACAGATGCTACAAAGATTCGGGGTTTCTCCTAGGTTATTTTGTTGAAAAGGGGTGCTTTAGGCTATCGGTTAGGATGTTAGGACAGATATATGAAAGTATGGGATTTTGGGTTTTTGTTTAGTGTGCTCACTAAGATTTTTCTTTCAATCTTATGCCTACGTATTCCCGTTTTTTTTCCGAAACAGGAAAATCAGAGCGATCGTAGTTCCTCCTATTCTATGGGAGGAAATGGTTATTTTGGTGTCTTGTTCAAAGCCCAAGACGTGAAGCTAAAGGTGGTTTGTATCTTGTTCAAAGCCCAAGATGTGAAGCTGAAGGTAGTTTGTATCTTGTTCAAAGCCCAAGATATGAAGCTAAAGGTTTGACTTTAGAGAGAATTGGTCATCTCTAAAGAGGGGTTTGTCCGTCACAACTGTTTATAAAGGAGAATTACTTTAACCGGGATTTGTGAATCCGGCAATGCCATAATTTCCTTTATAGGGGATTTCCAACCTGAAGGGGAAGACTTTAACTCAGTTTAGAGCAATGCCATATTCCTTAGGAATTTCTAATGCTAAAAGAGGGACAGTGGCATGGATATAGATGATCCAGAGGCTTGCCGCTTACAGCGATTAGATGAAGGGGAAGGAGTTGTTGATGTTTATGTACTGTGAACGAGGCACAACTTTGATGTTAAAAGGTTGATTGGATCAACCAGTGGTTTTCTTATACAAAGCCTAAGAGGAGGCTAATATGTGTCTCGTACAAAGCCCGAGAGAGAGGCTAAAAGGTTTTTACTCGACGATGAAGTCTTTTGGTATCTCGTATAAAGCCCGAGATGGAGGTTATTTGACTCAACAAGTGAGTTTTTTTTGTATCTTGTACGAAGCCTGAGATGGAGGCTAAAAGGGAGTTGACTCAACAAGAGAGTCTTTTATGGTATCTCGTACGAAGCCCGAGATGGAGGCTAAAGGTTTTATACTCAACAAGGGAGTGATTTGTGTCTTGTACAAAGCCCAAGACGGAGGCTAATGTTAGCTCCGCTGGGGAGAATCATTGTACAAAGCCCAAGAGGAGGCCATTGTGACTGTTTCAGTTGAGTGACAGGTCCAGTATGCTGATTTAAAGAGAAAATCAGTTCTTATATGAGTAATGTTGTACTCAAGGATTTGATTCGAGGATCAGGGTTATTTCCTTTTCTTTAAGGAAATGGGAAATCCAAAGGGTATTGAGACTGTCTGAGTCCACGGGGTTCCTTCCTATTCTTGAAGGGTGCTTGAGAATGTCTTGGAGACTCAAGGAAATTAGACTGTCCAAGTCTAGAGTGTCATCTTTTATACTATGCTTTGAGAAATAGTAGTAGACTCTTGGAAAGACTGCTCTATTAAGATGACTGATTTCTGTTCCGATACCTCTAGGAGGTCGTCGGGACAATTTGTACGAAGCCCAAAAGGAGGCTGGAAACTTTTAAGAAGCCGAGTGGTCCTTGTATGAAGCCCAAGAGGAGGCTATCATTCTCTGAGGAAGAATCATTATACGAAGCCTAAGAGGAGGCTGTGAATACTTCTAAGAAGCCGTCGGGTCCTTGTACAACGCCCAAGAGGAGGCGGGGATGCTTTTAGGAAGCCTGTGGATCCTTGAACAATGCCCAAGAGGAGGCCGATGCTTTTAAGAAGTCGATGGGTCCCCAAACCCCGAGAAATTCAAGACAGGCCATTCACGAGGAATAGATCAAGCCAGGAAAGTTCGAGAATTTGGAAGAAACTCAAGAGATGCCATTCACGGAGAAAAGATCATCTCTAGGGAATAGAGTTTCTTGACAAGTGATTTTAAGAAGCCGGTGGGTCCCCAAACCCCGAGAAATTCAAGACAGGTCATTCACGAGGAATAAATCAAGCTAGGAAAGTTCGAGAATTTGGAAGAAACTCAAGAGATGCCATTCACGGAGAAAAGATCATCTCTGGGGAGTAGAGTTTCTTGACAAGTGCTTTTAAGAAGCCTGTGGGTCCCCAAACCCCGAGAAATTCAAGACAGACCATTTACGAGGAATAGATCAAGCCAGGAAAGTCCGAGAATTTGGAAGAAACTCAAGAGATGCCATTCACGGAGAAAAGATCATCTCTGGGGAATAGAGTTTCTTTGACAACTTCTACGAGTGACAGTCTATGAAAGGGTTCACCGAGAATGCTGCCTTTCATGACTCCATATTATTTAACCCCAAGAGGAGGGAAGACTGTGTCTGGTAATCCTATGGGGATCTAGGTTTGACTATTTAAGAGTTATCAACGGGCTTAATGCTAGACGTAGTTGCCGGGGAAACTCTAAATATCTATACTATTATTACACAGTTGATATGAGTTTATGAAAGAAGACTTAGAGCGAAACAACCCCACAATACAGTTATATGTATATGAAAGCGGTAAATGAAAGCGTGTAAACACTTACTCGGTTGTAGAGCTTCCATGCTGTTTGGTTAGTTGTTCAATAAAGAAAGATTGAAAAACAACAGTATATTCAAAATCAAAGGAGAAAGTGCTTTGAAAAAGAAAGATTTGGGGCTTACAGCTCAAGGAGAGGCCCAGGGTTTTAACAGTGAGCGCACTGTTGTTTTGTACAGAGGGACTTATACAAGTGACTGAGGCCCAAAAATTGTTTTCTGTTCAAAGGGATGGGTCTTGCACTCTCTCAAGAGGCCCAAAAGGTTTATAGAAAAAGAGTGGGGCTTATAACACGAGGGTAGGCCCAAAGTTTTTTTTCAACGGATGATGATTGCGTCGAACTTTTTGAAATACAACGGGACTTATACAATAAGTGAGGCCCAAAATAGGTTGTATTTACAAAGGGTTGGGTCTTACACACTATTAGAGGCCCAAAAGCTTTGAATGGGTCTTATAGCTCGAGGAGAGACCCAAGGTTTTTTAAAAGGCGACGATCGCACCGTTTACTTGTACAGAGGGACTTATACAATAAGTGAGGCCCAAAATGGTTTGTACAAGGGGGGTTGAGTCTTACACTCTATTAGAGGCCCAAGTGAGTTTTAAGAAAAGAAATGGGTCTTACTACTCGAGGGTAGGCCCAAGGTTTTTTTGAAAAGGCGACGATCGCGCCGTTTGTTTTTTACGGTATCGGGACTTATACAATATACTGAGGCCCAAAAATGATTTGGTCAAAAAAAGGATTGAGTCTTACACTCTATTAGAGGCCCATGAGTATTTGAAAAAGTTTTATGATGATGAAAATCGAAGAAATCCTAATTTTATCATTTTAAAAGTAAATTCTTAAAAGAAAATCAATACAAAATGATAAAAATACCAAATAAGCAACTTGTGATTTTTGGTTGGGGTTCGAAAAATGATGTTTTAATCACAAGATGAAATAAAATTCATTTGGTCTTGATTTTCAATATGAGAATTCACTTTTAAAATGTTTTAAAAACATTAAAAAGGAATTTATTCACAAAAATACTAATTATATTAAATAAATAATATAAAACTAATTTTTTTGTGGAATAAAATATTTTGGAGTATGAATAAGAAGTGTGTAAAACATAATTGGAAAATGATGATTTTTGCTATGTAAAAGAATTGGTTGAGTTTTTTGAGAATAAACTAATGTCACAACATCACATTCGACATCACTCATGAGTTTTGAAGATAAGAGAAAAAGGGAAGATGTCACAACATCACATTTGACATCAGAACTGCACCTTAGTTTTTCAACATCTTTGTTATCAAACTTCAAACATTCATAACTCTCTCAATTTTTAACGAAATTAAAATCCGTAAGAACCTATCTTGACCAATTTTTCTCAAGGAATCCAATAGTATCACTCATACATACTGAAACTTAATGTACAGCACACACAAGACAAAAAACCAGATCTGCACCTTAAGTTTAAAACAACATAAACTCCACATATAAACATGTTAAAGTGCAAACAGTAGGAGGATCATAACATACACATTAAGGACTACATTTTTGCTTCAAGAATTATTCAATATGATGCATGTATGTGGACAACAAAGGAAAGCATGATTCAAAGAATTCAAGTTGTGAATTTTACCTCTTTTTTGGAGATTTTGTGCAACCTACCAAGTGCTTTGTTCCAAAAATGGTTTGATGCTTTGGACACCCTCAAATGACCTCTTGGATACTTTTAGGATGATTGGAATCAGCTGGTACCTGCAAAAACACAAACTGTCCCTTTCTTACAAAAGGGGTTAAAAGTGACCAAAATAACAACTCTCTCAAATGGTGTTCCAGATGGGGGGAACCATTTGGGACAGTTCAAGGATGATATTTGGAGTGTGTTTGAGGTTTTATCTGGTTTGGAAAGTGACTGAATCAAGACATGGCTTGAAAAATGCAAAAAAAATCCAATTTTGAGGTTTTGAGAGGTGACTTTGTGATGTTGTGATTACAGGTCACTTTTGATAGTTTGGACAGTTTACATATGATATATGTGAGGTGTGTGTGTGATTAGTTTGAGTTGAATTGCTCTCTAACTCAAAAACTCAGAATTACTTGCTTTGGAAGGCAAATTTGAGGTGAAAGAAGAGATTTTGAGGAAAGCATCTGTTTGATGGCTTTGGTGTACTCAAACTGAGCACAAATGAGCTCTATTTATAGTAGAGTAAGTTTGTTTTGGGATCCACAGTGAATGGCAACTGCAGCAGAGGTTTGGCCAATGTTGTCCAATGAAAATCCAAGTCTCCTCTAGCCATTGACTAGAGGTTAGGGCACAGTCTGTTGGTTCCCTAGTTGTTGGAGGAATCTTGACTGAATTCAGTTGCAAATGTGTCAGTCCATGCCACCTCTAAGCATCCATTAAATGCTTCAATCCAAAATTGGAGTTTTGCCCCTCTTTTAGGCATTTCTAGGTTTGGCATGCTACTTCTTGTTCCAAGGACTTTGGAGGCTTGGCTCAGTGATTGTCCCCTTTAAATTTGATCCTCAGATGTGTTCAAAATGATGACAAGGCTGAAAAATTCGTGTGGCACAAGAAATGTGCAAATCTGCCCCATGAAAAATTCAGATGCAGCAAGCCTTTTTGTAAAATCCATAACTCCCTGCTCGAGTATGCTACATGGACGTTCTAGGACTTTTTGGAAAGATGAGATGATGTACTTCAACTTTCTTGTTTGACCCCAGACCTGGTTCAACTTGGATCATGGAGAAAAACAGCCTTGAAGTTGGGACATTCTTACTGGAAAAATATTAGTGATGTCCTATGCAATGTTAGTACATCAGACAACTTTGAACATTAATAATTCCAAACTTTAATCACTTGTATCTTTTAATCCACTATGATATTTTGACTTGAAGTGAATTGCATCTTTGATGCTTGTCTTGCATGGTGACAAAGCTTGAAAATTGGGTGGCACAAGAAAAGTGCATAAAATCTGTCCTAAAAAATCAGCTCGAGCAAGGCCTGTTGTGAGGTGCATAACTCCTTGATCAAGTTGAATTAATGGGAGTTCTTATATATTTTGGAAATCCCTAATGACATACTTTAACTTTGATGTTTGACTTTGGTCTTGGTTCAGCTTGCAAAGCCATCAAAAATGGTCTTGAACTTGTGTAGTCAAATATGTCCTAAAAGCTGTCATGAAAATTCTGCTTTATCAATGCTTTTTACAAAAATCATATCTCCTTGCTCGAGTATGCTACAAGGACATTCTAGGACTTTCTGGAAAGCTGAGATGATGTACTTCAACTTTCATGTTTGACCCCAGACCTAGTTCAACTTGGATCATGGAAAAAAACACACTAGTACAAAAAATACTTTTTAAATCGGGTAAAAATGACTTTTTAAATCGGTTGTCGCTTCGATTTAATTCCTAACGATTTAGAAAGTTTTTTCTTTTTAAATCGGTTATAATCCGATTTAAAATATTTTTTTAAATCGGTTAGTATGATTTAGAAGTATTAATTTAGATCGGTTTGACAGATCTAAAAAAATTCTAAAAGTTGTGACATTTTTTTAAATCGATTTAACCCGATTTAAAATGTGTAATTTAAATCTGTTCACATGATTTAGTAGTGATTTTTTAAATCATTTTATCTGATTTAAAATGTCAAATTTAAATCCATTCACTTGATTTAATAATGATTTTTTAAATCGTTTGATCTGATTTAAAATCTCAAGATTAAATCGACCCACATGATTTAGTAATGGTTTTTTAAATCACTTGATATGATTTAAAATATCAAATTTAAATCAACTTAATTGATTTAGTAATGTATTTTTTAAATCGCTTGATCCGATTTAAAATCAGAATGTAATTTTTTTTTTATTCATTATCATTTTGTAATTCCGATTTCTACCACAATATTGTACACAAAATTATGAATAATACAAAATTTCAGCACAACTAATTACTAATCAAATATTTCATACATAATCATTAATATAAACAATACCATGGAACAAAGATTTAAATAAATTCCATCATTTTCTAATTAGTCAGGAAACTATGTCACAAAAAGTACCACAGAACTAAATACGTCTTGCCAAAACCAAACTATGACCCTATCAAAATACTAGTTAATCTAGGCAAAGCCAAACAAACTATGAGGCCTATAACAAAAGCACAAATACAAATGGCACCGACCTATGATTGCCATTTTTTACCTAACCAAATTTCTTCAAATGGATTCTAGAATAAAATTTGCACAACGTTCTTGAACATTCGTAATGTCATCCTCATGAAATGGTGTTGAGTCTCCAAATATCTGAATAAATATAAAAATTATTAGAATATTGTATTAACATTAAAGAAGACATTTAACACCTACTTAAAATTTTTCGTTACATACCTGATTCCATGAATTAACAATCCCAGCAGATACAATGTTCAACATATGTATCATAACATAATAGCCACACTCATAACTGAAAGATTGTCTATGACACTGCAATTATCATATATTATAGTAAGTAAATAGTATATACAAAAATTATTAATAAATTTTAAATTATTTATGAAATTGTTAACTTACTTTAAGATTAATGTTCCATGTTGGCTTTCTCTGTTTTCTCGAACCTTTCAACCTATTATATCCATCTATGGCTCTACAGTAATAAAATATATTCATTAAATTTGTCTTCTAAAACATCTTAAATTATACATAAGGTAAATAAATTATACTTACGAATCAACAATAAAAACGATGTTTTTATCTGGCTTCAACCCCATTGAACATAGGAAGACTACATTTTGTTTCTTTGCCTCAATAATGAGCAATTGCCAATGATGACTACATTCCATGGGAAACAAAAATTAAATGTGTCAACTTCAATTGCTAACTCATAACATGGAAGAGATTATGGGCTACTAAATCTCAAAATACAAATTTGAATATATGTGATTACCTAAAAAAATTAATTTAGTAAAAAATACTATGAAGATCATGATACACTTACTTGTTGAGGTATGGTACAAAAACACAGTCTTTGTCATTGTCAAACAGCTTTTCAGTTATGTGAGACTGAGAACTAGCTCGATCATTTTGTGGTTGAATGAAATTTGGATCAATGAAACCATACATGTTACTCTTGTCCAACTGAGTACAAAGCTGTTTTATATACCTAAAGTCAAACACCAAATATTAATCAAAATATGCTATAACTTCAACAGTAGATAAGCAGGTTCATGTCATATTTAAAGGCTGCAATTTCAATTTATACAATGCAAGATTTTATCTACAATAGCCTCTTCTGCGATATACCTTTCAACAATAGATGCTTCGGGACGACGAAAATTCTTCACATACCCTTTTAAAATCTTCATGTATCGTTCAACTGGATACATCCACCTCAAATAAACAGGACCACACAATCTAATCTCCCTCACTAAATGAACAATTAAGTGAACCATTATGTCAAAGAAAGAAGGAGGAAAATACATCTCTAGTTGGCACAAGATAATTGCAGCCTCATTGTCCAACTCATCTAATTTATTAGGATCAATGACTTTGCTGCAAATAGCATTGAAGAATAAGGATAACCTAGTTAAGACATCTCTAACTTTTTTAGGCAATATTCCACGAATTGCCACTGGTAGGAATTGTTGCATCAATATGTGACAATCATGAGACTTCAATCCAACTAATTTCAAATCTTTCATTGAGACAAGACTCTTGACATTTGAAGAGTAGCCTTGTGGAACTTTTATGCCGTGTAGACATTCACAAAAGCTTCTTCTCTCATTTTTTGACAAAGTATGACACGCAGGAGGCAGATATGTTCGCTTACCTACTGACTGTGGAGCTAACTGTTGTCTTATACCCATCTCAACCATATCCAGACGAGCATTCAAACCATCCTTTGTTTTGCCCTGAATGTTGAGAAGTGTTCCTATTACACTATCACACACATTTTTTTCAACATGCATTACATCGATACAATGTCTAACATCTAGACTAGACCAATAAGGAAGATTAAAGAAAATAGACCTCTTCTTCCAAATATTTTTCTCATTGGTTTGGTTTTGGCCCTTCCCAAATATCACACTGACATCTTTCAATTTTTCATAAACTTGCTCTCCAGTTAAGGCTTTTGGAGCAATTTCATTTTCCGGGTCTCCATTAAATGCTTTTCTCAACCTACGATATGGGTGAAATTGTTTGAGAAATTTACGATGCCCAAGGTAAACCGTCTTCCTTCCATTTTTCAATTGTTGGAAGCAAGTGTGTTCTTCACATATGGGGCATGCTTTATGCCCCTTCACGCTATAGCCACACAAGTTCCCATATGCAGGAAAATCATTAATGGTGCAAAATAACATCGCATGCAACTTGAAATAATTACAAGAATGGGCATCAAACACATCAACACCTTCCTCCCAAAGCACTTTCAAGTCTTCGATCAATGGACTAAGATAAACATCTATGTCATTTACCGGTTGCTTTGGACCCAAAATCATCATAGATAACATAATGTATTTGCGTTTCATGCAAATTGAAGGAGGTAAATTGTAAATCATTAAGAGAACGGGCCATGAACTATGGTTACTACTTAAGTTCCCATATGGGTTCATTCCATCTGTAGCAAATCCAAGCCTAAGGTTTCTTGGCTCATTCCCGAATTCCGGATACAAAGTGTCGATTTTCTTCCATTGTAATGAATCGGCCGGATGATGAATGTACCTGTCACATTTCCTCTCATCCGCATGCCATCTAATATTCTTTGCATCATTTACATTATTGAACAACCGTTTGAGCCTTGGAATTATTGGAAGATACCACATCACTTTCGCAGAAGGACGTTGTATGCTTTCATCAGAATTGAAATCATTGTCCTTCTCTTTGTAGTGTGATAGTCCACACCTAGGGCACCTCTTCAACTCTTCAAACTCATTTCGATATAATATACAATCATTAGGGCATGCATCTATTTTCTTATACTCCATACCCATCGGACATAATATCTTCTTTGCCTCGTAGTTACGATTGGGTAATGTGTTACCTTCTGGGAGCATTTCCTTCAACAACTCAAGTAATTCAGTGAAGCTTTTATCTGTCCATCCATTTCTCGCCTTCAAGTTGAACAATCTTAACACCGCAGACAACCGTGTGAAGTTAGTGCACCCCGGATACAAAGTCTCTTCTCTATCTTTGCACAAATTATCATACATATGTGCTCGCTGGAAAGACTCTGGACCTATATCACGAATCATATCATCTAGCCGATCGTTCATATCTACATTGCCTTCATTTGTACTCGATGCACTTGGCATGTTTACCGACTCGCCATGCCATATCCATTTGGTATAATTTTGGTTAATCCTGTGACAAATAAGATGACTTTTTATCAACTCAAAATGTAACGAGGGAATATTCAAACATTTAACACAAGGACAATAAAATTTTCCGTTATTATCGGGAAGTTTTTCTGAAGCAAATTTATTAAACTCGTCCACTCCTTTATTATACTCTTCACTCAAACGGTTAGAATTTATCCAACTACGATCCATAACTACTTCTGGAAAAAAAATACATACACAAATCGTAAGTTATGGTGCTTAATTAGTCTATTATAATTAACAAAAAAATTTATTATATACTTTCACAAAACAGAGAAAAACTCAGGAACAATATAACATGTAACAATTAATAAACTAGAAGACAGACTAGTAAATAATAGAAAAAGACAAAGCATCCTCCATCTAAGTCACCAATACTTGCTTAAAGTACTTGTTGGGGAGTCCTTTAGCTCAAAAGAGGACAAAAACTATTTCAAACAAAATTACAATGTCATAGTAATTTCGGAAATCTTGATTGATTCTTTATGGTGGCTATGAAGATTTAAATAGATACAATTGGAATTGAAATTGCAATAAGAGAATGCAAATATGAAGAATTGATTCACATGCATTGAATAAATCTATGTACTAAATTTCAATATGGATAAGCATACAAAATGTACCTTGATTTGCATGAACCCCCTATTATTCTCCACACTATTTATGTTCAAAATACTAATACTGCATAATCTACTAGAATCAAACATCTTTTAAGCTATCTCAAAAAATTTGTAACCATTATGAAATCCAATCCTGCTAGTGTCCTCTATCCTTTTATGGCTATGAGCTGTTCTACATATTATTGTAGAAGTTATTCCAAGTTTTAGATATGGTAGAAATAAATAGAAGTCACTACTACAAAATGTATTGAAGTTATAATAGAAGTCACTACTAGTCTACAACTAATTTCCAGTAAAACTGAGGTAAAACTGAGGTTATAAATAGAAGTCACACTGATTTCCAGTTATAATTGAAGTTATAATAGAAGTCACTACTACAAAATCAGCAGTATTGAAGTCACTACTAAATAGAAGTCACTACTAGTCTACAACTGATTTCCAGTAACACCTTTCATTAATAACACACCTTTCATTAATAACACAGTAACTAACTACTAGTCTACTACTGATTTTCAACTTTGAACATTTCAAGTTGCAACATACATTACATGGCACTATTCAAAACATATGATAAAATCTGAAGCTCACCTGTCTAAAGTCGTGCAAATTTCTCGACGGTAGATTTCTCCAATGCCTCCAAGACCCTAAAATTGAAAACAATATCATTTAACATACAATATTTGTTAACTTTCAAATTACTAATTAGGGAAGCAGGATATCGTAGTATATAACGATAAATACTGTCTTAAATCCAATAAGAATATGATGACATCGAAACGTGTTACTGTCATAAAAATAAACAAAAGAGACAACAGAGTACGTGATAGAACAACACCTTTAGATCTGGCGTGGATAACACAAAGGACATCAGATAGTTTACTAAGGCAGAAATCAAGATTGAAGTTGATAATAATAACTCAACTATACACGAGAATCCAAAAAAAATAACCATTACATATGTAAGTAAGTGGAAAAGTGTGATCAAGTTTCTGAAAAAGCTAAAGAAACAGACTCTATATTTGTTCTATAATGCATGCCAATACTGGATTGCTCCATTTGCACTATGATGTTAGTATATTTTCAATATTTGAGAATTCAGAATTGGCAACTATTAATACGTGCATTCCTATTTGAGAATTAAGAATTTTAAGAATTGACAAAAGAAACTCGTGTTGCAATATTCATTCATTGTATTTTTCGTTGTAATGCCACTGATGTTGTTTTTTATGGTTCTTTCAAGGAGCCCCTTTGTTAATTCTATATTAATCAATATTAAGATGTCCAAAACCAGTCGTACCGGTCACGGCGCCTATGATTGCGCCACCAACACCGTCGCATAATCAAACGTTTCAACAGCAATATGCAATGCCGACTCGAAGTCCTGAAAGATCCGACCCTCAGTTGACCAGAAACTACCCGCCGCGACGTATGTGTGATTAGTTTACTGATTAATAATAATTTGTTTGGGAGATTGAAATTCAGAAAATGTCTGAATGAATATGTTTTTATGCAGCTGTATCAGATAGGCATACGACATATGGGATACGGCAGGGGCTCGATGATGAACAAGAAATGAGGTATGTTTGTTACAATATATATTTATTTGGTTTCATATAATAATTATGTTAAGATGTCCCCAATATTAAGAAAAAGCAAAGATTTATTAAAAAGGCATAAGGTATGCCACACCAGAAAAATGACAGTAGATGTTGTTTTACATACTCTCAGCCTCATGGATGTTGATACACGCCGCCCACTTGCTGCCAATGAGAATTAAAAAGAGAAAACAAAAAAATAAGAAAAGAACTCAACCTCATGGTGAGACGTGAACTCCTTTTTCTCTTTCTCTTTCTCACAATAAAAGGATAGAAAACATAAATGATGTGAGCTTAGTTATACATGCATCACGCGACCAACACCTATTGCAAATCACTCACTTCCAAAAAGTGTCATGCATTCACTACATTACAACAAAACGCATACCACCACCACCACAAGCCTTGCAGTTTCGTTCTGATCCACATTTCAAACACAACACAACAACACATAACCTCCACCCTCTATTTCATACTCCCTCTCCATGAAAACCCTTTCTATAATTCATAACACCACCTATTGTTCATGAAAACGACCTCCTAGAGCGTGGCATAACTCAACATTCATTACTCACCACCTACATACGCTGACAAAGCAACCTACTCCCACTGCCGCATCACATAAACTATTACCTCCATCAAACTGATTCTCTTATGATCCTCCATACACAAGCAAAAATGCAGTGTACTACTTCCATTCACCTTGCTTTCTTTCAACATAGCGCTATTATTCACCTTCAACTCCGATCCAAAATGCAAGCCACCGTTCCCCTCATCTCACCATAAGATTTTGACACTAATCAAACAAAACAAGAACACAACAACAACTACAATAACAAACACACTTCCGGCCACCACGCGTAGTCCTTCTCCACAAACTCAGCTTCCCTGTTTATGACCCCATCAGCAACAACGACATCAACTCTGTCGGTAACAGTCCAGATCTTAAATTTTCGTACTGCTACACCAGAAATCCAGAGCACAAAGTAACACCAGAGAACCAAAGCAAAACTAAAGACTATTACAAGATCTAGGATATGCTATTTTTGTATTTTTTTTAGAAGTGTTTAATCTTGTGTTGTACAGAAAGAATATTCTAATTGTTTGAAACAACTGACACAAACTGATGATAATGCCCCTGAATAGATGAATGTGAACGAATCATAAAGACTAGACCTTGGATGAGCAGTCTTCCTAGCTAGAAACCTTTATTATGTTATATTTGCACTGATTTGTATTACAAACTAGACCTTGTTGAACTTTATTTTATCGCGAGTCAATAAAAGTTTGTAGAATTTGTGTTACAGGATCCAAAGAGCATCATTCTCTTATATAAAACTCTAAACTGGCTAGGTAATAGAAAATACTAGATTAGGTTAATTGTTGATCTGTCAAAACTGTTATAGCAGTTAGACTAGGAATATGCACAACTTGTAAACAGACACAAAAGAAGATGACTTCTGAATGCTAATAGAGAAGAAGAAATAATATTCGTGAATGGCACTTGGTTTGATACACACTTCAACCTCTCCGTCACGGATGCCTCCGATGCTTTGTAAAACTTCTCATAGTTTGTTCTGGTCTATAATCATTGACTCAATTGGTTTTGTATTTGAATCACTGTGTTAGATTATATGTGTATGATTTTGGAGAACCTTAAGCTTGAATCAACAAGAACAAGACCAATTACAGTCCAGAGGAATCTCGTTCTTCAAAAGTTCAATTGTGTGTGACACAATCTTGGTTTCCACTTCAGTCTAAGAAACTAATCCGTGTATTCAATTACAATCTCACACTATTATTTATCTTATTTTTTATAATTATAATACATCAAAACTATATAGTATCTTCAATTAACAGAGGCAGGGACATCTATATATAATGTTATCCGTGACTCTATCTAATGTGGACCATCTTCTCTTAAAAATCCCAGAAATATAAAACAAAACCTAAATAAACGTTCAAAAAACCTAAAAATGAACAAACCTTGAAAAATCTGAACAGAGGCAGGGACTCTCAATGTCGATAGAAACTCTCAATGTCGATAAAATCTTCAATTAATCTGTCGAGAATCTTCAATTAACCTGTCGAGAATCAACGAAAGACGAAAATCAAACGACGATAAAGAAGATGAAAATCAAACGATGATAAAGAAGATGAAGATGAGTAGTAATGATACTGGAAACCTTCGTCATTGCAAATGGAAGAGGGTTTCTCTCCGCCGCCAGAGAGAGAGAAAGGGAAAAGGAAACCGGAAGAGGTGAACAGTGTTCGCGGAGAAGAGAGGGAACCGTGTGTTTTCGCGGAGAAGAGAGGGAACCGTGTGTTTTCGCGGAAAAGGAAAAGGAAAAAGGGGCTTTGTATGTTTATTTTTTTTAATTATCAAAAATTCTTTTTAAATCAGGTTAACTGATCTAAATTGTATTCATTAAAATATGGTGGTCGGGAATCTTAGTTTTTCAACATTTTAAATCAAGTGGAAAGGATATGATTTAAAATGTCTAATTTAAAAAGTGTTTTTTGTACTAGTGACATCCTTGAAGTTGGGACATTCTTGCTGAAAAAATATTAATGATGTCCTATGCAATGTCAGAACATTGGACATTAAGAATTCCCAACTTTGATCACTTATATCTTTCAATCCTTATGATATTTTGAGGTGATTCCTTCTACAATGTTGAAGTATCAAATACCCTCTTTAAAAGTAGCCCTTACGCAAAACCAATGGATGCTTGGGTCAATAGTTACAACCTTGAAAAGTTGTGCACTTGAACATGATTTTAACTTAGAAAAAATTTCTAAGTTTCTTTCAATTTGATCAATTTTGCACTTTTGCATGATTTCTTGATTTAAATTTGATCAAATTAAATCATCCATCATATTTTCTTGAGTAATGGCTTGTGAAGCTCATAGTTGACCAAAAAGTCAAACTTTGACTTTCTGCGTCAGTTGACTTTGTATTAGATGAACTTGAGGCTTGATCCACTTGAAATGTTGCACTCTTATGCTTAATTCTTGATGTGGGAGTCCTCTTGATCCTTTGTGGATGTTTAAGAGGTTAGACAAGTTGAAGATCACGTCATTCCTGGATTGATCCTTTGTCTAAAGGCTCTGAGAGGGCTTGAAACCCTAAGCTTAATTGTAGTGAATGCTCAACAATTCCTTGAGGAGATTGATGAGGCACAAAGGTACATCCATATTGTGCTGATGATTTGCACCATGATGGGAAATCTTAGTGGTCAAAATTTGGGGTATGACAGATGCCCCTATTTAATCTTCTTGGACACGAAGGTGTGAATGGCGAAGGTATTCGGGCATTCGGGGTGCAAGAGGATTAAATATCGAAATATCCAAAATTTTGATGGCGTCTATGAATGGTAGTTCACGCATCCATCTTCTTTTGCTAAGCAATGATACTTAGAAAAGGTAAAACCTCCCCTCGATCCTGGTCTTCAGCCAAGGAACTGGTCTCAGTTTTCTTTTGAAATGAACTTCCCCTCGATCCTGGTTTCCTACCAAGGAACTGGTCTAAGTTTCTGAAATAAACTTCCCCTCGATCCTGGTTTCCTACCAAGGAACTGGTCTTAGTTTCTTTTGTCAATAAACTTTATTGACAAGGGACGCTATTCGTAGCAGTTTTCCTTCAAACTTCTCGCCGAATTTTCCTGGGGAGATGCCATTCGATGGAAAAAGTTTTGATGCCAGACTTGCTGGGGAACCCAGTCGTCTGAGTTGTAGAGGTGTACAAACTTCTCTGTTGGAGATGCCATTTGTTGACTTTATTTAGGGAATGCGAGTCCCTTAAGAGACTGCCTTCATGCTTGGGGATATTACATCATACTTTTCTCGGGATCTTCCCGGAGAAATGCCATATGATGGGATCCAATTTTGAGGCGCCGATGACCTTTTCATCAGTGGTTCTTTCGGAGAAAAACTGCTGTATTGCCGAAGCTCCGATTAAGGGGTTTTCTCTAGGGATTTTCCTTAATCTGGGAAAGCAAAAATATCATCTTCAATGGCGAAGAGTGATGCTGACTGAAGGTTCTCTGGTTTTTTAGAGGTCCAAGTTATCAAAGTTGTCCAGGACCTATCTTCAATTCAGAAATAGCTGGACGCAAGATTGTTCAGATGATTCACTTCCTGACGAGGAAAGAACTGACAACTCGATTGAGAGGACTATTATCACTAGGGGATAAGACCGACTAGAGTGATAGTGATGCAATATGAATGCGAATGCAAGTAAAATGCATGATGTATGTATGTATATGCTGAAAAAACTGACGCAACATACAGACTAAAGGATGAACACGACTGGATACTCGGCCACTGCTGGAGATGAAAGGTATCACTTGGTTCAAGATAGCAATCCTGCCTTGCTTAGGAGAAATAATCCCTGCGGGGAATACCATTAATCGGGTTTAGGAGATAAGGACTCTGCCAAAGATGTCAGATGGATTAGTCGCATCTGACACTGTTGATTCTTCATTCAGGCGCACTGGCGTAGAAGGAGTACTTTGATTCTGTACTTTGAGGTTCGCTTACTTCTGGAGAAGCGGTTGATGTTCTTTTGATGTTCAACAGTCAAAATAAATTGCCATATTTATTTTAAAGCAGAAAAAGTTTTACAAGTAAATTCATTTTTGTTTTATTTCAAGAATCGTTGAGCATGTTAAAATGTCGTTCTGTAAAGCTAAAACAAATGAGAATTACAAACAAAAGCACAGGGGCTCAAATTTTATTGATAAGATGGAGATCAGCCAAACGCGTGATTCCAAAGAGTATATACAAAGTTAGAAAATGGTAATTTACAAGGAAAAGGGCTACGTTGAAACATAACGACCACTATCCTTCTACCAACTTTGAATTCGGGACATCCTGAGCTTCTGTCGAAGATGACCTTGACTGGAGTTTTCCTCCGATGGATGGTGTAACTGCTGCTGAGGGACTTGCCTCTGTTGAACATAGTTACTTGGCATTATCCCTAATTTTTTCCTGGATTGTACTTTGATGTTTCCAATCCACCGGGATGATTATTGATCATGTCTCTAATTTTTGCCTGGACTGCCCTTTCGGGTTTTCAGTCCACCGAGACATTTTTTTTAGTTTAGGCGAAGTATTTCTTGACTACATCAACATTTGTGGGGTAGGCAAATTCCTCTCCGTCCATGGTTGCAAGTCTCAAGGCGCCGCCTGAGAAATCTTTCGTGACCACATAGGGGCCATCATAATTCGGAGTTCATTTGCCTCGCGAATCAGTGAGAAATGATTGTATCTTCTTGAGCAGTTTGAAGATTGGCGCACATGTCACGGTCATGAGGAATATGAATCTGGAGATGTAATTCAAACGTCCCAGGAATCCTCTGACTTGTTTTTCAGTTTTCGGAGAAGGCATTTCTTGAATGTCCTTGACCTTGTCAGGATCAACCTCAATTCCTTTCTGGCTGACGATGAACCCTAAGAGTTTCCCTGAACCGACACCGAAGGTGCATTTGTTGGGATTCAAGCGGAGTTTGTACTTTTGTAAACGCTCGAATAGTTTTGACAGGTGGGTCACATGCTCCTCCTCTGTCTTAGATTTTGCAATCATATCATCGACATATACCTCGATTTCCTTATGCATCATGTCATGAAACAGAGTAGTCATGGCCCTTTGATAAGTTGCCCCGGCGTTCTTCAAGCCGAACGACATTACCTTGTAGCAAAAGGTACCCCATGGGGTGATGAACGAAGTTTTCTCCATGTCTTTCGGCGCCATTTTGATCTGGTTATAACCCGAGAATCCATCCATGAAGGAGAAAACTTTGAATTTTGATGTACTGTCTACCAGCATGTCAATGTGTGGTAAAGGAAAGTCGTCCTTTGGACTTGCCTTGTTTAGATCTCTGTAGTCGACACACATTCTGACCTTTCCGTCCTTTTTCGGAACGGGTACGATATTGTCTAACCATTGAGGATATTCTGACGTGGCGAGGAAACCCGCATCAATCTGTTTCTGTACCTCCTCTTTGATTTTGATGGCCATGTCCGGATGAGTGCGTCTCAACCTTTGCTTTACTGGCGAACATTCCGATCTCAACGGTAAATGATGTTCCACGATGCTGGTATCCAACCCTGGCATATCCTGATAGGACCAAGCGAATACATCGGGGAATTCTTTGAGAAGCTTTATCAAACTCTCTTTGGCAGTTGGACCGAGCAGTGCCCCAATCCTGATTTCTTTTCTCTCCTTTTCTGAACCCAAGTTTATCGTTTCCAACGGCTCTTTGTGAGGTTCAATGGACCTTTCCTTTTGTCTGAGTAATCGGGAGATCTCTTCTGAAATTTCGTTGTCATCTTCTTCTTCAGCCCCAAATACCGGGAACTCAAAGTTGGGAGAAGGCATCGGATCGTATATTTCAACGGGGTTTAAAACAAGCAATCTGTATGACGTGACGATTCGTGTTTAGAAGAGATAGAGAAAATGCAAGTGTGTGCAGTGTATTTTTTTTATTACTGCTTGTTTTTATTATTGAATTGTTTTTTAAGATTACCATTTCCTGAGAAAAGCGAAAAGAGAAAATAGCAATTAATGCGGAAATTACAGAACGACATTATTTTATTAATGAACAAGTCGATTCTTGAAACTACAGCCCTATAAAACAAAACTCTGCCGCTTTGGGCAAAGCGAAGAGGGAAATTTATAGAAAGCGAGCCCTATCAAAACATTTGTTTCACCTGGGCAGGGTGAAAGGTTAAATATGGCAATTACTTTGATTGGCGAACGACCTTCGCAACATCGACAGCAACCCATTGGCGGTAAACTCCTCGGTGAATCACAAAGTCTAGCACCTTCCTTGATTTGTCTTCAGAAATAACGCTGATTTCTGGTGGAGCAGGATCATTGGAATCTGTCTCCCAGGCAGAATTGTCGTAGGAGGATTCTTCTGTTGCATTTTACATAGTATTTGTGCTCTCAGCTGTATCTCCCCATCCAGTTGGCTGGATATCTTCGAGCCTGATACGAGAGCTTTCGGGAGCGGTGTATTTGACCATATAGTCGTATTTTCCACTCGGTTATCCCAAGGTGTCCCACACTTCTTTCGAACTGGAGGAGTCATCCATCTCGATGACGTTGACCTCGGGAAAAGCATAGTTGATGAATTCAAGTCCTGCAAACGTTACAAATTCATCGTCATGTGGAGTAGTTTCTGAATGACCTGAGTGTTGATCCCATGACATGGTGGGGACACAGGTATTCTGTTCAATGATGCTCAGCTGAGTTTCATTACTCGGCTGACTTTCTGGCCCTAGGTTTCCTGGGTAAGGCTGCCACATTGGTAGGCCATCCATCGGGCCATAGTAATTGTGGTCAAAGTTGTCTTTCATCAGAGTGTCCTCCTCTAATGAATTTGGCGGAGCACGACATCCTTTCGGATCACAATCTCCGTATATCATTTCGACATCTGACCGTGGTATAAATCTCAGACTCTGTGCGGGATAACAAAATGGCGTAGGCACCTCTTCCTGAGACATATAACCGTCCTTGTTAAGATAGGACTTCCATTATTCATCTGTGTCGGAGGGATCCTCCTCATTGATAGCATGGATTGCCTGAGGCACTGGGTGAAGGAAAACTCCACTGTGGAAGAAGTTCTGAATGGGATGAAGACTTTCATCGTTAGCAGCTGTCCGGGTACAGGTTGCAGAAAAACCAAGACCCTTCTTTGTTATATTGCTAGTAGGAATGACAAGCTGCCCCCATCCTGTTGTATCGGTACTCTCGACCGCTTTAATAGCATCTTTGTATGAGGAAATCGAAGTTCCTCCTCCGGATTGTTCGTCCTTGTGTAACGAAAGTGCTTGGAACTGGGTTCCGATTATCCCTTCTGGTTCCACATAAGTGGATGTCGATAAATTGCTGACGAGCAAGGCCTGTTCCCCACAGACTGTGATGAGTTGGCCGTTCTGGACGAACTTTAACTTTTGGTGGAGGGTCGAGGTGAGCGCTCCAGCCTGATGTATCCAAGGTCTTCCTAATAAACAACTGTACATTACCCTGATGTCCATGACCTGGAAAGTGACTTGGAAAGTGTGAGGACCAATAGTTATGGAAAGATCAACTTCGCCGATAACCGTTTTTTCTGGATCCGTCAAATGCTTTGACGATGACCTCACGGGTTCTCATCGGAGGGCCTTTGAATGATAATTGAGTCAAAGTGGACTTTGGCATAACATTCAGGGCTGACCCTGTGTCTACCAGTATGCTGGCTAAAGCATCATCCTGGCAGTTGACTGTGATATTGAGCGCCATGTTATGACGGCGACCCTCTTCAGGTAATTCCTCATCACTAAATCCCAAATTGTTGCAGGAAGTGATGTTAGAGACAATACTATCGAACTGTCTGATTGTTACATCCTGTTCCATAAAGGCATGCTCCAAGACTTTCTGTAGAGCCTCCCTGTGCGCTTCTGAACTGAGTAACAGTGATAATACCGAGATCTTTGTAGGAGTCTGTAACAATTGATCGACAATGTTGTATTCACTCCTTTGGATGAGCTTCAGCATCTCATCATCGTTTTTCGAAAGGTTGGGATTACTGGATTGACCGACTGGTGGATCGGGAGCTTCTGTCTGAAGTTCCTTTTCTTTGTTAGACTCTCCAACTCCTCTGTTGAAGATTCTACCACTCCGTGTTACACGACTGATGTCTGCAATATTCACGACGGAGGGTAATGGAATTTCCTTTCCATTTTCAATTATCGTCGCACCGTATTTGTAAGGGATTGCCTTAGCTAATTTATACGGTAGTGGTCCCGGCAAATAGATAACTATGGGAACCTTCTGGTTTTTCTGACCATCGTAAGCAATTTTGATCCGTTCCTGGTTAGGAACTCTCAATTCGTCAAGTAGAGGGATGATGGCAAAAACATCCCTGGCCCTCTGATGATTAGAGATGACGAAAACGTCCTCAATTTGATTGGCAAGGTAGTTCGGCGACCAATTGATGGGTCCGGAACCTGGATACGGGCGGATCTCTCCATGATCCACCTGCCCCTGGAGAGTTGCTAGCACAAGGTTACTTTCCGAACAAATTCCACAACATTCATAATTGTGTAGTGGCACCTGACCACGCCCACTTTGAATACAATGTAACCTCACTAAGTTAGCTTCCACGAGTCGGACATCCTGACTTTGACACCGAGTGGGGTTTCTGTTATTGATACTAATTTGCTGAGTATCTTCATCCATGTAGATTGGCATCCACCAATGATTTAACAAGTGCTGAAGTGCTTCCTGGACAAGGGCACATCCCTGATCGTTTTCGCAACCCGCTTTACAGCTGTGATAATTATGTGATATCAAGAATCCGAGTCGGACCTGCTCAGCATGCAACTCTACCAAGTTGGTATTCATTAAGTGAATGTCGAAGATTTGAACCATGTTGATCTGATAGGGATTCCTATCATGGTAGTCCTGGATCCATCTGAGATCCATCTGACGCTGGAGGGCCTCCTGTATGAAAGAGCATCCCTGTTTGTTTACCGAGCAAGTCAGACAAGACCTATAATCGTGCCGCGGCAGATTATGATACTGGCTTTGCCTTGAGTGCATCGCCACCAAGTTGGCATTCATCGCACAGATGTCGTGGTTCTGAATAACGTTGGAATTTGTGTAAATCATGTTAACTCCACGAACTCGGTGCTCTTGGATCCATTCGAGATCCATCTGTTCCTGCAGGGCTGCTTACACCACGGAACATCCTTGATTACTTTTAGAGCAGATATCACACTGATGATAATTATGAGGTGGCACATGGCCATATCCACTCTGTCTACAATGCATCTTGACCAGATTGGCCCTCAACAAGAGTACATCGTGAATTTGATAGATATTGTTAAATCCTTTCTCAATCAGGTTGATTGCAGCTTTCTCATGTTGAGGTAGCGGGTTCGTAAGAACATTGGGATTCGTATCTTTGAAAGATAAGAGCCCGCTCCTAACAAGCTTTTGCACGTCGGATTTGAAATTGAGACAGTTCTCTATGTTATGCCCTGGTCCTCCTTGATGATAAGGGCACGTCTGATCCACCTTAAACCAAAAAGGCGGATTTTCTGGTACTGTAAGAGGAGACTTAGTCTGGATGTGCCCCTTGGCCAGTAATAACGAAAATAGTTCTGCGTACAACATGGGTATAGGATCAAACCCTGGTGGCCGTGTTGTACGGTTGTTATTGTATGGAGGACGAGCCTGCTGAAGAGGCTGTTGTGTCCTTTGCTGATTAGGTTGGCTTTGCGCAACCTGAGGTTGATACGTAGGAATAGGCGCATGGCTGATAGCAGGAGTTACAGCTGCTACCGGCTGATAACGTCGCATTTGCTTTCCGAGAGAGATATTCCCAATATCTTGCTCTTTTTTCTTAGGGAGAGCACTACCGTATCGTTTTGTACTACTTGATGATCCAGCGTCTTTTATCAAACGTCCTTCTCGGACGGCTTCCTCAAGACGAACTCCCATGCCCACCATCTCGGTGAAATCACTGGGCGCACTGGCAACCATTCTATCATAGTAAAATGAGCTTAAGGTCTTTAAGAAGATCTTTGTCATCTCGTTTTCCTCAAGAGGTGGACAAATCTGAGCGGCAATTTCACGCCATATTTGAGCGTACTGCTTAAAGGTTTCCTTGTCCTTTTGTGACATTGATCTGAGTTGATCTCTGTCCGGTGCCATGTCCAAATTGTATTTATATTGTTGGACGAAGGCAGTGCCAAGATCTCTGAATGTACTAATCGTAGTACGGTTTAAACCCATGTACCATTTGAGTGCGGCACCGGTTAAACTATCCTGAAAGTAGTGAATTAGTAGGTCCTGATTCTCCATCTGAGCTGACATTCGCCGAGCATACATCACCAGATGGCTCTGAGGGCAAGAGTTACCCTTGTATTTTTCAAAGTCGGGCACTTGAAATTTGTGTGGAACTTTCACATTGGGGACCAGACAAAGGTCTGCGGCGTCCTTCCCAAATAAATCCTGACCGCGGATGGCTTGCAATTCCTTCTGCATTTCTAGGAACTGTTCCTAGAATTCATCCATTCTATCGAACATAGTTTCCTTCTTACCAGAAGGTATTGGTGGAACCTGTCCTTCCGGGACAGTGTGCACCGCAGGGGGTGGTACCTTGACTACGGCAGTGAATCTTGGCGTTTCCCGAAGTTTGTAACCTTCAGGAGTCTTCAGTATGCCCCTGGCATCTTCCCTTTCCCGAAGTTTGTAACCTTCAGGCCCAACAGCTTCTGTTATGATTCCTTGATCTTCAGTGATCGGCGGAACATATCCTTCCGGGATATAGTTAACAGGCATGCCCCAAGGATGATCTTTCGGCATTTGATACCTAGGATCATACTTTTCCACTATGGGCGTTGAGGTGATCTCTGAGATCACAGTCCTTTGTAGCTGAGCTTCTGCCATGGCTTGCATGTCGTTACAAAGCTTTCTCATATCCTCTCTCAGAGCGTCGATCTCTTCTTTCAACTCTCTGTTTTCTTCCTCAAGATCATCCATCTTTCTCTGACGATTGGCCCGAGTATTATACGAATGAGACAATTTGACTCTAGAACCGAGACACAAATGTGAGATTCGTAGGTAAGAAGAATACGCGATGTGAGATTGATGAATGCAATGATTATATTAATTGTTTTTTGGTTTAATCAAAATAAACTTCGACAATTAGATTGCAAATATCAAACAGTGGGGAAACCCCTTTTTATTGAAATTCAAAGGATTGCGGAAATGGAAATACAATAGATTACAAGGTGCAGAAACAGAAACCTAAGCTAATGGGCCCCGAGTCCTCTCTGAAGAGAAATCGGGTGTTGATTCTGGTACTTTCCTTTTCTTTGACCGGGGCTCTTGGGCCGTTGTCGGGTTGTCATTCCTTTGCCAGGTGAAAGGAGCTAGCAAATTCCTTTGGTCATCTTGATTCTCTACAGTATGTTGCTCCAAAATTTCAATCAGAGCATCCTTTTCTTTCAGTATTTGTTGTATTTCGATGCACTCCACGTTGAGGGTGCGGTACTTGTTCTTCCAAGACCTCTTCTCTCGTTGAACTTTGTTGAGAGTAACCTGAAGCTTTTCAGTCTCAGTCATGAAGTACATGACAGACTCCCTCGGTGGAAGAACTCCATGACGAGGATAAGGCATCTTTAGCTTGAGAGCTATAGTTTATACCCAATGGAGATAAGGCTCCACCGAGACACAGTCCGGTTTTCCTAGAGACTCCCGTCCTTTCTTATGAACATGTTTCCAAGCGTGCACTATTTCCGTCTTTAGTGCTCTGTCACTTTCTCCTTCCTTGAAGAAAAGACCTTCCAAATGAACACTTCGTGGGACGTGTCTCATCGGGTATCCAAATTAACGACGACCCAACACCAGATGGTAGTTGATTCCTCCCTTAGTTCCTATAAGGGGTACGTTGGGGAAGTTTCCACAACGATCAATGATCCCGATTCCGTCATAAATCCTATTACACCAGTCAATGTCATAGTTGGTGAGAGACATGATTTTCTGCGACCAACGTAAGGCACTCTTGTGATCCCAAAAAGCAGCAGACTTAGGCAAGTGAGAGATAAACCATTTGTATAGCAGGGGTACACAACACGTGATCTCTCCTCCGCTGTACAAATTCCCTAAGTGTACAGAATGATACGCATCTACGAGCAAAATTGGTACAGGGTTTCCAATGAGAAAAACCTTAATGGAGTTGATATCGACGAAGTTATTGATGTTGGGCAACAAAAATAACCCGTAGGTGAGTAAAACAAAGATGCTTTCAAAAGCAGTCACGTTCCCGATACTAGCGAAGTACAGGGCTTTCTTTGTCAAGAACTGGGCTGGCAAACCTTGTATGCCACCCTTAGTGGTCATGTGAGTCCTGACCTCAGACTCGTCCAAATGAATTGCTCTTGTAATGGTCTGATTCTTTGGAATTTCTTCCAGTCCAAAAAATGGAGCTTGATCTGTAATGTGTAGATCAATCAGATGAGAATATTCCTCCAGCGTTGGTGCGAGCTGGTAATCCGGGAATGTGAAACAGTGATAGACCGGATCGTAGAACTGAATGAGCGCATCCATGATTCCCTCAATCACATGGACTCTTAGCAGAGATAGCAAACCTCCGTACTTGGCTCTGAAAGCCTCTTGGTTTGTGATCATCCTCGCCAAACCTCTTAAATCCTCTAGTTTTGGAATCCTGAAGGTGTACTTATGAGTTCTCCTTCTACCGAAATCCATTAGCGTAATCCTTTTCTCTGATATTTGCAATCACAATCTTATTTTAATTTGAAAAAACAGAGAGACTAGAAGAGAAATTTTTTTGAATGTTTTAATGTTTTTTTTAATGAATGCATGAATGCAACACACAAAAACATAGAAAAAACATGGGGTCAAAGGTCGTTGTCATGAAGTCAAGGCTCTACCCATCCCCAAATGTTTATACTAGGGTGATTTTTTGTACCTGTACTCAAAATCATCAGCTCCTCCCAGGATAACAAACAGCAAGCGGATCGCCAGCGAGCTGTATGAAATCTTAGAGTAAATGCTATTTACCGAGAATAGATCATCAGCCTCAAATGAGGGTAGTATCGCGTGACAACTATTTATGATAGCTTCCGCACTACAAAAGGGTTGGCTCCTCAGCTTCTCAGACGTCACAATCGGCCCATTCCCTATGAGAGGGAATGGGTTGCATTGGGAAGCCTCCACTGAGGTTGATGGTCGACCTCGTCGCCATCACTTATCTTAAGTGTATACTCAATCTTTCCACATGCGGCATCACACGCATTCCCATTAGCAGAAAAATAAACACAGATATCAATTAGGAAAAGTAGTATATATATTTGTCCTAATGTCCTAGACTTTTAAAAGCTAAGAATCTTAAGTTCCTGACAGAAAATGGTTTCCCGGCGGAGTCACCATCCTGTGGTTTCATTCCAAATTAACGGTGTTTTGACCTAAGATCCTAGTGACGTCAAGGTTTCTACCTAGGGGACAAGAAGAGAACAAGATCCCTAAAGATTCTCCCCAGCAGAGTCGCCATTTTTTTGTAGCGAGTGATTTTTGGATGTGGTTGCGAAGCACGATCGCTCTGGTACTACAGCTCGATTCATTTTTTATCCTATTAAAGCTGATGAAGGAAGGGAAATAGATGTCTCCAATTAACCCTGCTTGCATACTGAGGTTAAACAGTCAAAACTGTTGGTTTATAGATGCTACAAAGATTCGGGGTTTCTCCTAGGTTATTTTGTTGAAAATGGGTGTTTTAGGCTATCGGTTAGGATGTTAGGACAGATATATGAAAGTATGGGATTTTGGGTTTTTGTTTAGTGTGCTCGCTAAGATTTTTCTTTCAATCTTATGCCTACGTATTCCCGTTTTTTTTCGAAACAGGGAAATCAAAGCGATCATAGTTCCTCCTATTCTATGGGAGGAAATGGTTGTTTTGGTGTCTTGTTCAAAGCCCAAGACGTGAAGCTAAAGGTGGTTTGTATCTTGTTCAAAGCCCAAGATGTGAAGCTGAAGGTAGTTTGTATCTTGTTCAAAGCCCAAGATATGAAGCTAAAGGTTTGACTTTAGAGAGAATTGGTCATCTCTAAAGAGGGGTTTGTCCGTCACAACTATTTAAAAAGGAGAACTACTTTAACCGGGATTTGTGAATCTGGCAATGCCATAATTTCCTTTATAGGGGATTTCCAACCTGAAGGGGAAGATTTTAACTCAGTTTAGAGCAATGCCATATTTCCTTAGGAATTTCTCATGCTAAAAGAGGGACAGTGGCATGGATGTAGATGATCCAGAGGCTTGCCGCTTACAGCGATTAGATGAAGGGGAAGGAGTTGTTGATGTTTATGTACTGTGAACGAGGCACAGCTTTGATGCTAAAAAGTTGATTGGATCAACCAGTGGTTTTCTTATACAAAGCCTAAGAGGAGGCTAATATGTGTCTCGTACAAAGCCCGAGAGAGAGGCTAAAAGGTTTTGACTCGACGATGGAGTCTTTTGGTATCTCGTATAAAGCCTGAGATGGAGGCTATTTGACTCAACAAGAGAGTTTTTTTTTGTATCTCGTACGAAGCCCGAGATGGAGGCTAAAAGGGAGTTGACTCAACAAGAGAGTCTTTTATGGTATCTCGTACGAAGCCCGAGATGGAGGCTAAAGGTTTTATACTCAACAAGGGAGTGATTTGTGTCTTGTACAAAGCCCAAGACGGAGGCTAATGTTAGCTCCGCTGGGGGGAATCATTGTACAAAGCCCAAGAGGAGGCCATTGTGACTGTTTCAGTTGAGTGACAGGTCCAGTATGCTGATTTAAAGAGAAAATCAGTTCTTATATGAGTAATGCTGTACTCAAGGATTTGATTTGAGGATCAGGGTTATTTCCTTTTCTTTAAGGAAATGGGAAATCCAAAGGGTATTGAGACTGTCCGAGTCCACGGAGTTCCTTCCTATTCTTGAAGGGTGCTTGAGAATGTCTTGGAGACTCAAGGAAATTAGACTGTCCAAGTCTAGAGTGTCATCTTTTATACTATGCTTTGAGAAACAATAGTAGACTCTTGGAAAGACTGCTCTATTAAGATGATTGATTTCTGTTCCTATACCTCTAGGAGGTCGTCGGGACAATTTGTATGAAGCCCAAGAGGAGGCCGGAAACTTTTAAGAAGCCGAGTGGTCCTTGTATGAAGCCCAAGAGGAGGCTATCATTCTCGGAGGAAGAATCATTATAGAAATCCTAAGAGGAGGCTGTGAATACTTCTAAGAAGCCGACTAGTCCTTGTACAACGCCCAAGAGGAGGCGGGGATGCTTTTAGGAAGCCTGTGGGTCCTTGAACAATGCCCAAGAGGAGGCCGATGCTTTTAAGAAGCCGATGGGTCCCCAAACCCCGAGAAATTCAAGACAGGCCATTCACGAGGAATAGATCAAGCCAGGAAAGTTCGAGAATTTGGAAGAAACTCAAGAGATGCCATTCACGGAGAAAAGATCATCTCTGGGGAGTAGGGTTTCTTGACAAGTGCTTTTAAGAAGCCTGTGGGTCCCCAAACCCCGAGAAATTCAAGACAGACCATTCACGAGGAATAGATCAAGCCAAGAAAGTCCGAGAATTTGGAAGAAACTCAAGAGATGCCATTCACAGAGAAAAGATCATCTCTGGGGAATAGAGTTTCTTTGACAACTTCTACGAGTGACAGTCTATGAAAGGGTTCACCGAGAATGTTGCCTTTCATGTCTCCATATTGTTTAACCCCAAGAGGAGGGAAAACTGTGTCTGGTAATCCTATGGGGATCTAGTTTTGACTATTTAAGAGTGATCAACGGGCTTAATGCTTGACGTAGTTGCCGGGGAAACTCTAAATATCTATACTATTATTACACAGTTGATATGAGTTTATGAAAGAAGACTTACAGCGAAACAGCCCCACAATACAGTTATATGTATATGAAAGCGGTAAATGAAAGCGTGTAAACACTTACTCGGTTGTAGAGCTTCCATGCTGTTTGGTTAGTTGTTCAACAAAGAAAGATTGAAAGACAACAGTATATTCAAAATCAAAGGAGAAAGTGCTTTGAAAAAGAAAGATTTGGGGCTTACAGCTCAAGGAGAGGCCCAGGGTTTTATCATTGAGCGCACTGTTGTTTTATACAGAGGGACTTATACAAGTGACTGAGGCCCAAAAATTATTTTCTGTACAAAGGGATGGGTCTTACACTCTCTCAAGAAGCCCAAAAGGTTTAAAGAAAAAGAGTGGGGCTTATAACACGAGGGTAGGCCCAAAGTTTGTTTTTCAACAGATGATGATCGCGTCGAACTTTTTGAAATATAACAGGACTTATACAATAAGTGAGACCCCAAATAGGTTGTATTTACAAAGGGTTGGGTCTTACACTCTATTAGAGGCCCAAAAGTTTTGAATGGGTCTTAAAGCTCGAGGAGAGGCCCAAGGTGTTTTAAAAGGCGACGATCGCGCCGTTTACTTGTACAGAGGGACTTATACAATAAGTGAGGCCCAAAATGCTTTATACAAGGGGGGTTGGGTCTTACACTCTATTAGAGGCCCAAGTGAGTTTTAAGAAAAGAAATGGGTCTTACTACTCGAGGGTAGGCCCAAGGTTTTTTTGAAAAGGCGACGATCGTGTCGTTTGTTTTTGACGGTATCGGGACTTATACAATATACTGAATCCCAAAAATGATTTGGTCAAAAAAAGGATTGGGTCTTACACTCTATTAGAGGCCCATGAGTGTTTGAAAAAGTTTTATGATGATGAAAATCGAAGAAATCCTAATTTTATCATTTTAAAAGTAAATTCTTTAAAGAAAATCAATACAAAATGATAAAAATACCAAATAAGCAACTTGTGATTTTTGGTTGGGGTTCGAAAAATGATGTTTTAATCACAAGATGAAATAAAATTCATTTGGTCTTGATTTTCAATATGAGAATTCACTTTTAAAATGTTTTAAAAACATTAAAAAGGAATTTATTCACAAAAATACTAATTATATTAAATAAATAATATAAAACTAATTTTTTTGTGGAATAAAATATTTTGGAGTATGAATAAGAAGTGTGTAAAACAGAATTGGAAAATGATGATTTTTGCTATGTAAAAGAATTGGTTGAGTTTTTTGAGAATAAACTAATGTCACAACATCACATTCGACATCACTCATGAGTTTAGAAGATAAGAGAAAAAGGGAAGATGTCACAACATCACATTTGACATCAGAACTGCACCTTAGTTTTTCAACATCTTTGCTATCAAACTTCAAACATTCATAACTCTCTAAATTTTTAACGAAATTAAAATCCGTAAGAACCTATCTTGACCAATTTTTCTCAAGGAATCCAATAGTATCACTCATACATACTGAAACTTAATGTACAACACACACAAGACAAAAAACCAGATCTGCACCTTAAGTTTAAAACAACATAAACTCCACATATAAACATGTTAAAGTGCAAACAGTAGGAGGATCATAACATACACATTAAGGACTACATTTTTGCTTCAAGAATTATTCAATATGATGCATGTATGTGGACAACAAAGGAAAGCATGATTCAAAGAATTCAAGTTGTGAATTTTACCTCTTTTTTGGAGATTTTGTGCAACCTACCAAGTGCTTTGTTCCAAAAATGGTTTGATGCTTTGGACACCCTCAAATGACCTCTTGGATACTTTTAGGATGATTGGAATCAGCTGGTACCTGCAAAAACACAAACTGTCCCTTTCTTACAAAAGGGGTTAAAAGTGACCAAAATAACAACTCTCTCAAATGGTGTTCCAGATGGGGGGAACCATTTGGGACAGTTCAAGGATGATATTTGGAGTGTGTTTGAGGTTTTATCTGGTTTGGAAAGTGACTGAATCAAGACATGGTTTGAAAAATGCAAAAAAATCCAATTTTGAGGTTTTGAGAGGTGACTTTGTGATGTTGTGATTACATGTCACTTTTGATAGTTTGGACAGCTTACATATGATATATGTGAGGTGTGTGTGTGATTAGTTTGAGTGGAATTGCTCTCTAACTCAAAAACTCAGAATTACTTGCTTTGGAAGGCAAATTTGAGGTGAAAGAAGAGATTTTGAGGAAAGCATCTGTTTGATGGCTTTGGTGTACTCAAACTGAGCACAAATGAGCTCTATTTATAGTAGAGCAAGTTTGTTTTGGGATCCACAGTGAATGGCAACTGCAGCAGAGGTTTGGCCAATGTTGTCCAATGAAAATCCAAGTCTCCTCTAGCCATTGACTAGAGGTTAGGGCACAGGCTGCTGGTTCCCTAGTTGTTGGAGGAATCTTGACTGAATTCAGATGCAAATGTGTTAGTCCATGCCACCTCTAAGCATCCATTAAATGCTTCAATCCAAAATTGGAGTTTTGCCCCCTCTTTTAGGCATTTCTAGGTTTGGCATGCTACTTCTTGTTCCAAGGACTTTGGAGGCTTGGCTCAGTGATTGTCCCCTTTAGATTTGATCCTCAGATGTGTTCAAAATGATGACAAGGGTTAAAAATTTGTGTGGCACAAGAAATGTGAAAATCTGCCCCATGAAAAATTCAGCTGCAGCAAGCCTTTTTGTAAAATCCATAACTCCCTGATCGAGTATACTACATGGACGTTCTAGGACTTTCTGGAAAGCTGAGATGATGTACTTCAACTTTCATGTTTGACCCCAGACCTGGTTCAACTTGGTTCATGGAGAAAAACAGCCTTGAAGTTGGGACATTCTTGCTGGAAAAATATTAGTGATGTCCTATGCAATGTTGGAACATCAGACAACTTTGAACATTAATAATTCCAAACTTTAATCACTTGTATCTTTTAATCCACTATGATATTTTGAGTTGAAGTGAATTGCATCTTTGATGCTTGTCTTGCATGGTGACAAAGCTTGAAAATAGGGTGGCACAAGAAAAGTGCACAAAATCTGTCCTAAAAAATCGGCTCGAGCAAGGCCTGTTGTGAGGTGCATAACTCCTTGCTCAAGTTGAATTAATGGGAGTTCTTATACATTTTGGAAAGCCCTAATGACATACTTTAACTTTGATGTTTGACTTTGGTCTTGGTTCAGCTTGCAAAGCCATCAAAAATGGTCTTGAACTTGTGTAGTCAAATCTGTCCTAAAAGCTGTCATGAAAATTCTGCTTTATCAATGCTTTTTACAAAAATCATATCTCCTTGCTCGAGTATGCTACAAGGACGTTCTAGGACTTTCTGGAAAGTTGAGATGATGTACTTCAACTTTCATGTTTGACCCCAGACCTGGTTCAACTTGGATCATGGAAAAAAACATCCTTGAAGTTGGGACATTCTTGCTGAAAAAATATTAATGTTGTCCTATGCAATGTCAGAACATTGGACATTAAGAATTCCCAACTTTGATCACTTATATCTTTCAATCCTTATGATAGTTTGAGGTGATTCCTTCTACAATGTTGAAGTATCAAATACCCTATTTAAAAGTAGCCCTTACGCAAAACCAATGGATGCTTGGGTCAATAGTTACAACCTTGAAAAGTTGTGCACTTGAACATGATTTTAACTTAGAAAACATTTTTAAGTTTCTTTCAATTTGATCAATTTTGCAATTTTGCATGATTTCTTGATTTAAATTTGATCAAATTAAATCATCCATCATATTTTCTTGAGTAATGGCTTGTGAAGCTCATAGTTGACCAAAAAGTCAAACTTTGACTTTCTGCATCAGTTGACTTTGTATTAGATGAACTTGAGGCTTGATCCACTTGAAATGTTGCACTCTTATGCTTAATTCTTGATGTGGGAGTCCTCTTGATCCTTTGTGGATGTTTAAGAGGTTAGACAAGTTGAAGATCACGTCATTCCTGGATTGATCCTTTGTCTAAAGGCTCTGAGAGGGCTTGAAACCCTAATCTTAATTGTAGTGAATGCTCAACAATTCCTTGAGGAGATTGATGAGGCACAAAGGTACATCTATATTGTTCTGATGATTTGCACCATGATGGGAAATCTTAGTGGTCAAAATTTGGGGTATGACACACTGCTGTGGTTCGACTTGATTCTTTTGCTTGTCAAAGAAGGCATGGAAATAAACACATGAACCTTAGAGTCTCTTGAATAATAATCAATTGAATCTTGGAAACTCTTGATCAGATGATTTTTGAATTAATTGCAGATCAACTTTGACTTTGTTTTGAAGAAATTTATTCGAGCCGAGGGACTGTTGTTTTGGTATTTCTAACCTGTTCTTCCCCTAAAAATGTTAGTGAAAGAAAACAAAAATATTTTTTTTGGATTTTAATTAATGGTTTGTAAACATAAACAAATTAAGCAATAAAAAAACAACTAACAAACACACACAAACTCAAAGATCCCTGCAAGGCACAATCCCACAAAAGAGGGAACCAATGTGTGATCTTGTTTGTGGCATGAAATGTAAAAAAGCATGTGGGATCTTAGGGGTAAAAATTAGGGTATTACAGCTGCCCCTATTTAAGTTTCTTCTATCCGGAGATAAGAAGATTGACATCTTTGTCTCGACAAGATAGAAGAGACTTAAATATAACAATGAACCCAATTTTTGGCCCTAAGAGACCACAAAATGATATGATTATGCGGATGGTATTGTCATACCCCAAATTTTGACCACTATGATTTCCCATCATTGTGCAAATCATCATCACAATATGGAAGAACCATCATACTTCATCAGTCTCCCCAAAGATGGGTGAGCATCCACTACAATCAAAATTAGGGTTTCAAGCCCTCTCTGAGTGCTTAGACAAAGGATCAATCAAGGAATGACATGATCTTCAACTTGTCTAACCTCTCAAGCATCCACAAAGGATCAAAAGGACTCCCACTCCAAGGATTAAGCACAAGGATGCTCCCTTCTAGGTGGATCAGGCCTCAAGATCGACAGTGTCACCAAATTAGGGTTTTGGTCGACTAGGGCCTCCAGATTGAAATTTTTCATCTGGGCATGAGCCAATGATCCAAAACACAACCTAATGTACTCCATGGAACCTCATGGACCCATTCATCAAGTCAATTTTGCCTCAGGGGTTGCACTCATAAAAAATCAGGAATTAGGGTTTCTTGACCTAATTCACCCCTAAGTTGACTTTTAGGGCAAATCATGAGCCAAGACCTCAAGAGAGGATTTGAGGGTCTCCAATATGCTATATTGATCCATTTGGAACAATGGATTAATCCAAGAAGCTTGAGCAACAAGTCTCAATTTCATCTGCACAACAATTAGGGTTTTAAGGAAAAAGTCAACTGTAACTTTGACTTTTGACCAGGACATGCTCCCAAGCCCTAAGACATGATTCAATATGCCCTATGACACCCATGGAACATGTCCATCAAGTTTGATTTAGGTCAAGGACATGATTTCCTGAAGAATTGCACAGTTTGGAATTCATCTGATAAAAAGTCAACTGTGCACAAAAGTCAACTTTGACTTTTTGAGATTTTTCACCAAAATGGTTTTTTAACCCTAAAATGATGTTAATGTATGATTTGAATCATCATTCATCAAGAAAAATCAAGAAAAGTTGGATAACTTGTAAAAGGGGTAACCATAAAAACTTAGAAAATTTTCTAAGTTAAAAATAAAGTGACAAGGGCACCAACTTTGAAGGATCATAACTCCTAAACCACAAAGCCATTTTTTTCATCCAAAGATGGATTTGTAGCCCTCATTACCCTCTACAAAAACTTCAACTAGACCTAAGTCCAATTCATTAAGGATTTGGAGTTATGGGATGATCAAAATGGCTGAAAAGTGAAAATGTCACTTTTTCCAACACTTAGTGAAATTTTCACTAAGTCAGAATCTGCCTTCACTTTTTGCCAAATGTAGGGGGATTTTTCACTTGGATTCAAAAGAGATCAAAACCAAACATGTTCAAACAGTTGTTGTATCATGTAAGGGCTTTCCAAAATGGTCAAGAACATTACCAAATTCAACTTACACCATGAGTTATGACATTGGAAAGTTGCCTTGCTGAAATCTGTCAAAGGCAAGACAGAATTTGCAACCTTGCTCGATTTGCCAAAATCAGCCAAATTCAAATGCTCCTATCCACTTGGACACCTCATAGGATTGAATCTAAAGGGGACAATCACTGAGCCAAGCCTCCAAAGTCCATGGAACAAGAAATAGCATGTTGAACCTAGAATGGCCAAAATAGGGACAAGACTCCAAATTTGGATTGAAGCATTCAATGGAAGCATCAAGGTGGCATGGACTGAGCCATTCTCATCTGAAATCAGTCAAGACTTATCCAAGACCAAGGGAACCAAAGCTCTGTGCCCTAACCTCTAGTCAATGGCTAGAGGAGACTTGGATTTTCATTTGCCAACATTGGCCAAACCTACTTACCAGTTGCCATTCACTATTCCTTGCAAAACAAACTTGCTCTACTATAAATAGAGCTCAATTGTGATCAGTTTGAGTACACCAAAGCCATCTAACAGATGTTTTCCTCAAAATCTCTTTCTCTTGGCAAAAATGCCTTTCTTAGCAAGGTAGCTATCGGGTTTTGAGTTTGAGAGCTTTTCCAATCAAACCAATCACTCACACACCTTACATACATCATATAGAAGTGATCCAAACACTCACATAACATCTGGAACACAGATTTCACAAAATCACCAGCTGGTTTCTCAAACTTTCAATCAAGTTGCAGCTGAGGTACCACTAATCATTCCAGCCATTTTCAATCAAGTCCAGGCATTCAAACACACTCCATAGGGTGTAAGGAAGCTGTTCAGATCATCACCACTCATCTGTAACACCTCCAAATCAAAAATCACATTGCACTTGCTATCACGGCTTAGAGGTAAGCATACACTTGGTCATCTCTCAATCTATGCATATTTCCTCGCACAATAATTTGGCCATATGTTCATAATCATGTATGGAATATTTTCCCTCAATTAATTGCATTGTTTGAATCGTGTATCAAAAATCCTAGCCTTCATGCAGAAATTAGGGTTCTTGAGGTTTCTTCGTGATTTCATGTTTTGTGTTTAATTTAAATGAAATTAAGTGTTATAAACATGATCGTGAGGTTGAGACGAGCATAATGATATGTGGATTACATGATATGATTAAGTATTCAGTGAGATTGGATGGAAAACGCAAATCAGCCAAACCCAAAACACGCGCGTGTTCTTCAGCTTGTTCTTGGCGCCTTTTTTCCAAATTCAAATATTTGAATTTTGTGATTTTGTTTAATTGATTCAAAAATTAATTTCTCTCTGAGTTTTAATGATTTTGAGTTGATTCTTTTTTTGATAATTCACAAAAATGTTGAAATATTTTATTTTATCAAAAAATCCCAAAAATATTATTTATTTCATATAATTGATATTTTTGCAAAGAATTAATATTTTAATTGTTTTTGACATTTTAAATATTTTTTCCACATTGATTTTGCAACTTTTAATGCTTTCTAATTATTTTGTAGGTCAATACTTAATTTTTGAAGCATTAATCCAAGATCACAATTTATTTTCCATATGTTAAACAATTTTGATCATTTTAATTGAATTTTTATTCAATTAAATGCATTTTTGAAAACAAATTAGGGTTTTTGGATTAATTCAACTCTCATAAATCATTTTCAAAACACTTTGGACCTCTAATAGAGTGTAAGACCCAATCCTTTTTTGACCAAATCATTTTTTGGGCCTCAGTATATTGTATAAGTCCCGATACCGTCAAAAAACAAACGGCGCGATCGTCGCCTTTTGAAAAATAACCTTTTGGGCCTCTAATAGAGTGTAAGACCCAATCCTTTTTTGACCAAATCATTTTTGGACCTACCCTCGTGTTATAAGCCCCACTCTTTTTCTTTAAACTTTTTGGGCCTCTTGAGAGAGTGTAAGACCATCCCTTTGTACAGAAAATCTTTTTGGGCCTCAGTCACTTGTATAAGTCCCTCTGTACAAATTCAAACAATGCGCTCACTGATAAAACCCTGGGCCTCTCCTTGAGCTGTAAGCCCCAAATCTTTCTTTTTCAAAGCACTTTCTCCTTTGATTTTGAATATACTGTTGTTTTCAATCTATCTTTGTTGAACAACTAACCAAACAGCATGGAAGCTCTACAACCGAGTAAGTGGTTATTGCTTTCATTTACCGCTTTCATATACATATAACTGTATTGTGGGGCTGTTTCACTGTAAGTCTTCTTTCATAAACTCATATCAACTGTGTAATAATAGTATAGATATTTCGAGTTTCCCCGGCAACTACGTCTAGAACTAGGTGACGCCGTTTCGTTTGTTCATAGAAATAGACAACTAGATCCCCAATAGGATCACCAGATACAGTCTTCTCTTCGGCTGTCCTCATTAGGAATTGTCAAGAAACTCTATTCCCAGAGATGAATGTATTCTCCGTGAATGGCATCTTTGAGTTTCTTCCAAATTCTCAAACTTTCCTGGCTTGATCTATTCCTCGTGAATAGCCTGTCTTGAATTTCTCGGGGTTTGGGGACCCACGGGCTTCTTAAAAGCATCGGCCTCCTCTTGGGCATCGTACAAGGACCCACAGGCTTCCTAAAAGCAACCGTGCCTCCTCTTGGGCTTAGTACAAGGACCCTACGGCTTCTTAGAAGTATTCGCAGCCTCCTCTTAGGCTTCGTATAATGATCTCTTCCTCCGGGAATGATAGCCTTCTCTTGGGCTTCGTACAAGGACCCGTCGGCTTCTTAAAAGTTTCCAGCCTCCTCTTGGGCTTCGTACAAATTGTCCCGACGACCTCCTAGAGGTATAGGAACAGAACTTAGTCATCTTCATAGAAAAGTCCTTTCATAGAGTCTACTACTGTTTCTCAAAGCACAGTATAAAAGATGACACTCTAGACTTGGACAGTCTAATCTCCTTGAGTCTCAAAGACATTCTCAAGTGACCCCTTCGTTAAATAGGAAGGAAACACACAGACTCGGACAGTCTCAATACCCTTCGGATTTCTCGATTCCTTAAAGAACAGGAATAACCCGGATCCTCGAATCAAATCCATGAGTACAGTGTTACTCATATAAGAACTGATTTTCTCTTTAAAATCAGTATACTGGACCTGTCACTCAACTGAAACAGTAACCATAGCCTCTCTCTCGGGCTTTGTACGAGACACATAAGAGACTCCCTCGTTGAGTCAATCACCCTTTCGCCTCCATCTCGGGCTTTATACGAGATACAAAACGGTTCTTCCTGAGCCAAACGAATTTCTGCCTCCATCTCGGACTTTATACGAGATACCGAAAGATTCCCTCGTTGAGTCAAAAACCTTTTAGCCTCTCTCTCGGGCTTTGTACGAGACACATATTAGCCTCCTCTTAGGCTTTATATAAGAAAACCACTGGTTAATCCAATCAACCTTTTAGCATCAAAACTGTGCCTCGTTCACAGTATACAAACATCAACAACTCCTTCCCTTTCATCTAATTGCTGTAAGCGGCAAGCCTCTGGATCATCTACATCCATGCCACTGTCCCTCTTTTAGCATGATAAATTCCTAAGGAAAGATGGCATTACTCTACACTGAGTTAAAGTCTTCTCCTTCAGGTTAAAATCCCCTTTAAAGGAAATTATGGCATTGCCGGATTCACATATCTCGGTTAAAGTAATTCTCCTTTATAAACAGTTGTGACATACAACCCCCTCTTTAGAGATGACAAATTCTCTCTAAAGTCAACACTCTTTTAGCTTCACATCTTGGGCTTTGAACAAGATATAAATCACCTTCAGCTTCACATCTTGGGCTTTGATCAAGATACAAATCACCTTTCGCTTCACGTCTTGGGCTTTGAACAAGACACCAAAAACTCCCATTTCCTCCCATAGAATAGGAGGAACTACGAACGCTCTGATTTTCCTATTTCGGTAAACGGGAATACGTAGGCATAAGATTGAAAGAAAAATCTTAGCGAGCACACTAAACAAAAAACCCAAATCCCATACTCTCACATCAAAAAAGCATCAGTCCTAACATCCTAATCCTTGTTCCCCGCCAGAAACCTTCTGTCTAGATAAAAAGAAAGAAATTGTATTGGCGAAAATACAAATAACCAGTACAAAGGCCCCCCCCCCCACATTGATAGCATCCGTAACCTAACAGACCGCTGTTTAAACTCAGTATGCAAAGCAGGGTTAATTGGAGACATCTATTTCCCTTCCTTATTCAGCTCACAATAGGATAAAAAATGAATCGACCTGTAGTTTAAGCTCAACCGTAGAGAGCGACCAGCGCTTAAGAACCGCGTCCAAAATCGCTCGCTACAGAAAAATGGCGCCCACCGTGGGGCCCGTCTTTCTTTTTCCTTTTTCCTTCTCTTCACTTATGTGAAAACCACGGATTAGGGCTTCCGCCGGGGAACCCATTTTCTGTCAGGAACATAGGATTCATAGCTTTAAAGGTCTAGGATGTTTAGGACAAATATATATACTGCTTTTCCTAATTGCTATACATGTTTATTTTTCTGCTAATGGGAATGCGGGTGATGCCGTATGTGGAAAGATTGAGTATACACTTAAGATAAGTGATGGCGATGGGGTCGACCATCAACCTCAGTGGAGGCTGACCAACGCAACCCATTCTCTCACCTAGACAATGGGCCGGTTGTTAAGTCTGAGAAGCTGAGGAGCCAATCCCTTTCGTAGTGCAGAAACTATCAGAAATAATTGTTACGCGATACTACCCTCATTTGAGGCTAGTGATCTATTCTCGGTGAATGGCACTTACTCTAAGATCGCTCTACAACTCGCTGGCGATCCTCTTGTTGTTTTGCTTTCCTGGGAGGAGCTGAGGATAATGAGTACAGGTACAAAAATCACCCTAGTATAAACCTTTGGGGGATGGGTAGAGCCTTGACTTCATGACAACGACCTTTTAACCCCATGCTTTTTCTATGTTTTTGTGTGCTGCCTTCATGCATTCATTTAAAAAACATTAAAACATTCAAAAAATATTCTCTTCTAGTCTCTCTGTTTTTCAAATTAAACTAAGACTGTGATTGCAAATATCAGAGAAAAGGATTGCACTAATGGATTTCGGTAGAAGGAGAACTCATAGTTATACCTTCAAGGTTCCAAAGCTAGAGGATTTAAGAAGGTTAGCGAGGATGATCACAAACCCAGAGGTTTTCAGAGCCAAGTACGGAGGTTTGCTACCACTGTTAAGAGTCCATGTGATTGAGGGAATCATGGATGCGCTCATTCAGTTTTATGATCCAGTTTATCACTATTTCACATTCCCAGATTACCAGCTCGCACCAATGCTGGAGGAGTATTCTCATCTGATTGATCTACATATCACCGATCGAGCTCCATTTTCTGGACTGGAAGAAATTCCAAAGAATCAGACCATCACATAACCACTAAGGGTGGCATCCAAGGTTTGCCAGCCCAGTTCTTGACAAAGAAAGCCCTGTACTTTGCTAGTATAGGGAACGTCACTGCTTTTGAAAGCATCTTTGTCTTGCTCACCTACGGGTTATTTTTGTTTCCCAACATCATTAACTTCGTCGATATTAACTCCATTAAGGTTTTTCTTATTGGAAACCCTGTACCAACTTTGCTCGCAGATGCGTATCATTCTGTACACTTGGGAAATTTGTACAGCGGAGGGGAGATCACGTGCTGTGTACCTCTGCTTTACAAATGGTTTATCTCTCACTTGCCCAAGTCTGCTGGTTTTTGGGATTGCAAGAGTGACTTACGTTGGTCGCAGAAGATCATGTCTCTTACCAACTCTGATATAGATTGGTGCAATAGGTTTATGAGGGAATCAGAATCATTGACCGTTGTGGAAACTTCCCCAACGTACCCCTTATAGGAACTAAAGGAGGAATCAACTACCATCCAGTGTTGGTTCGCCGTCAATTTGGATACCCGATGAGGCACATCCCACTGGGTGTTCATCTGGAAGGTCTTTTCTTCAAGGAAGGAGAAAATGACAGAGCACTAAAGATGGAAATAGTGCACGCTTAGAAGCATGTTCATAAGAAAGGACGAGAGTCTCTAGGAAAATCGGACTGTGTCTCGGTGGAGCCTTATCTCCACTGGGTACAGACTAGAGCTCTCAAGCTAAAGATGCCTTATCCTCGTTACAGAATTCTTCCGCCGAGGGAGTCTGTCATGTACTTCATGACGGAAACTGAAAAGCTTTAGGTTACTCTCAACAAAGTTCAAAAGGAGAGAAGGTCTTGGAAGAACAAGTACCGCACCCTCGACGTAGAGTGCATCAAAATACAGCAATTACTGAAAGAGAAAGATGCTCTGATTGAAATTTTGGAGCAACATGCTGTAGAGAATCAAGATGACCAAAGGAATTTGCTCGCTCCTTTCACCTAGCAAAGGAATGACAACCCGACAACGGCTCAAGAGCCCCGGTCAAAGAAAAGGAAGATACCAAAATCAGCACCCGACTTCTCTTCAGAGAGGACTCGGGACCCATTAGCTTAGGTTTCTGTTTCTGCACTTTGTAATCTACTGTATTTCCATTTCTGTAATTCTTTGAATTCAATAAAAAGGGGTTTCCCCACTGTTTGATATTTGTAATCTAATTGTCGAAGTTTATTTTGATTAAACCAAAAAAACAATTAATATAATCATTGCATTCATCATTCTCACATCACGTATTCTTCTTACCCACGAATCTCACGTTTGTGTCTCGGTTCTAGAGTCAAACTGTCTCATTCGTATAATACTCGGGCCAATCGTCAGAAAAAGATGGATGATTTTGAGGAAGAAAACAGAGAGTTGAAGGAAGAGATCGACGCTCTGAGAGAGGATATGAGAAAGCTTCGTAACGACATGCAAGCCATGGCGGAAGCTCAGCTACAACGAACTGTGATCTCAGAGATCACCTCAACGACCATAGTGGAGAAGTATGATCCTAGGTATTGGATACCGAAAGATCGTCCTTGGGGCATGCCTGTTAACTATATCCCGGAAGGATATGTTCCGCCGATCACTGAAGATCAGGGAATCACAACAGAAGCCGCTGGGCCTGAAGGTTACAAACTTCGAGAAAGCGAAGATGCCAGGGGCATACTGAAGACTCCTGAAGGTTACAAACTTCGGGAGACGCCAAGACTCACTGCCGTAGTAACGGTACCACCCCCTGTGGTGCACACTGTCCCGGAAGGACAGATTCCACAAACACCTTCTGGTAAGAAGGAAACTATGTTTGACAGAATGGAGGAATTCCAGGAGCAGTTCTTGGAAATGCAGAGGGAGCTGCAAGCCATTCGCGGTCAGGATCTATTTGGAAAGGACGCCGCAAACCTCTGCTTGGTCCCAAATGTGAAAGTCCCGCACAAGTTCCAAGTGCCCGACTTTGAAAAGTACAAGGGTAACTCTTGCCCTCAGAGCCATCTTGTGATGTACGCTCGGCGAATGTCACCTCAGACGGAGAATCAGGACCTACTGATTCACTACTTCCAGGATAGTTTAACCGGTACCGCACTCAAATGGTACATGGGTTTAAACCGTGCCACGATCAGCACATTCAGAGATCTTGGCACTGCCTTTGTCCAACAATACAAATACAATTTGGACATGGCACCCGACAGAGATCAACTCAGATCGATGTCGCAAAAAGACAAGGAAACCTTTAAGGAGTATGCTCAAAGGTGGCGTGAAATTGCCGCTCAAATTTGTCCACCTCTTGAGGAAAAAGAGATGACAAAGATCTTCTTAAAGACCTTAAGCTCATTTTACTATGACCGAATGGTTGCCAGTGCGCCCAGTGATTTCACCGAGATCGTCGGCATGGGTGTACGTCTTGAGGAACCCGTCCGAGAAGGACGTTTGGTAAAAGACACGGGATCGTCGAGTAGTACAAAACGATACGGTAGTGCTCTCACTAAGAAAAAAGAGCAAGATATTGGGAATATCTCTCTCGGAAAGCAAAGGCGTCGGTATCAACCAGTAGCAGCTGTAACTCCTGCTATCAGCCCTGCGCCTATTCCTACATATCAACCTCAGGTTGCGCAGAGCCAACCTGATCAGCAAAGGACACAACAGCCTCTTCAGCAGGCTCGTCCTCCATATAACAACAACCGTACAACACGGCCACCAGGGTTTGATCCTATACCCGTGACGTATGCAGAGCTGTTTCCATTACTACTGGCTAAGGGGCACATTCAGACTAAGTCTCCTCTTACAGTACTGGAAAATCCACCTTTTTGGTTTAAGGTGGATCAGACATGCCCATATCATCAAGGAGGTTCAGGGCATAACATAGAGACTTGCCTCAATTTCAAGTCCGACGTGCAGAAACTTGTTAGAAGCGGGGTCTTATCCTTCAAGGATACAAATCCTAATGTTCTCACGAACCCGCTGCCTCAACACGAGAAGGCTGCAGTCAACTTGATTGAGAAAGTGACTAACAATGTCTATCAAATTCACGATGTACTCTTGTTGAAAACTAATCTGGTTAAGATGCATTGTAGACCGAGTGGATATGGCCATGTGCCACCTCATAACTATCATTAGTGTGATATCTGCTCTAAAGATAACCAAGGATGTTCGATAGTGCAATCAGCTCTGCAGGAACAGATGGATCTCGGATGGATCCAAGAGCACCGAGTTCGTGGAGTTAACATGGTCTATACGAACTCCAACGTCATTCAGAACCACGATATCCGTGCAATGAATGTCAACTTGGTGGCAATGCACTCAAGGCAAAGCCAGTATCATAATCTGCCGTGGCATGATTACAGTTCCTGTCTGACTTGCTCGGTAAACAAACAGGGATGCTCTTTTATACAGGAGGCCCTCCAGCGTCAGATAGATCTTGGATGGATCCAAGACTACCATGATAGGAACCCTTATCAAATCAACATGGTTCAGATCTTCGATATTCGCGTGATGAATACCAACCTGGTAGAGTTACATGTTGAACAGGTCCGACTCGGATTCTTAATATCACACGACTATCAAAGCTGTAAAGCGGGTTGCAAAAACAATCAAGGTTGTACCCTTGTCCAGGAAGCACTTCAGCACTTGTTAAATCATTGGTGGATGCCAATCTACATGGACGAAGATACTCAGCAAATTAGTATTAGTAACAGTAATCCTACTCGTCGTCAGAGTTAGGATGTTCGATCTGTGGAAGCTAACCTAGTGAGGTTACATTGTATTCAAAGTGGGCGTGGCCAGGTGCCACCACACAATTATGAACGTTGCGGCGTCTGTTCGAAAATTAACCAAGGGTGTTACTTCGTGAGAGCAGCTCTTCAGGGTCAGGTCGATCGTGGAGAAATTCATCCATATCCGGGTTCAGGACCCATCGACTGGATGCCGAACTACCTTGCCGAGCAAGTTGAGGATGTTGTCACAATCTCTGGTCATCACAGGACCAGGGATGTTTTTGCCATTATCCCTCTACTTGACGAATCTAAAGTTCCCAACCGGGAATGAATCGAGATTACTTATGATGGTCAGAAAAATCAGAAGGTTCCCATAGTCATCTATCTACTAGGACCACTACCGTATGAATCAACTAAGGCTATCCCTTACAAATACGGTGCGACAACAATTGAGAATAGAAAGGAAATTCCATTACCCTCCATCGTGAACATTGCAGACATCAGTCGAGTAACACGGAGTGGTCGAATCTTCAACCGAGGAGTTGGAGAACTTAACAAAGAAAAGGAACTTCAGACGGAAGCTCCCGATCCACCAGTCGGTCAATCCAGTAATCCCGACCTTTCAAAAAATAATGATGAGATACTGAAGCTCATCCAAAGGAGTGAATACAACATTGTTGATCAACTGTTACAAACTCCTTCAAAGATCTCAGTGCTATCACTTTTACTCAGTTTAGAAGCCCACAGGGAGGCTCTACAGAAAGTCTTGGAGCAAGCCTTTATGGAACAGGATGTAACAATCAGACAGTTCGATGGTATTGTCTCTAACATCATTTCCTGCAATAATTTGGTGAAATTCTTGTATCAGACGTGTGATGTTAAGGTGTGATGTCACAACAACACACTCTGTACAATGGACAATAATAACAGTAAAATAACACCAAGAATTGTTGACCCAGTTCGGTTACAACCAACCTACTCTGGGGGCTACCAAGCCAAGGATGGAATTCACTACTTGTAGATATAATTTACAGACTCAACAACCCGTTGACAATCTCCTAAACTTATACTCTACTAATGACTTCCTACCTAAGAAACCACTTAGGTATGAGAACACCACTCAATCCCTTACAAACACTCAAAGAACCCACTTTGAGTACCCTTGATCTTACTTCACAGCTTTGATCAAGCAACCACTCTCTATTACTTCACAGCTTCTAGAGAGGACAGAAACTCAACACCTATTCAAACCCTAGAATAGTGTAAATACAACTCGTACAAAATACTCAAGACACTCAACCTATGCTCTTGATCTTCTCTCTGTATTTCTGTACCTTTTTCCTTTGGTCTTGTGTGCTTTATATAGCTCCTTGAATTGGTCTTGGACTTGCTACAATATCTCCCAGATTTGTTATTTAAAACTGAATATTTAAAACAGATTTTCTCCTAAAATCTTTTTAAATCTTCAACCTTTTAAATCTCCTACAAATCTGCAACAGATCTCCTATGCAGCAGCAAATATCTATCCCAAGATATTCGCATCCAATAAGACAGCTTGCTCTCCACAATTCCAGCTAATACGCAACCCTAACAAACTCACAACCTGCTGTTGTTAATTTTGCAGATCTGATGTTACAACATCACCTGTGTGACATCAGACATCCAACTTCAGCAATAATTACTTAACACAGCCCAGTGTTAAGACTTCAATATTGCAACATCAGCACCTTGACATCAACATTGAATATACTTTGTTTTACCAAAATTCCAGCCAATCCAGGAACTAACAATCTCCCCCTTTGGCTAATTTTGGCTAAAACAATCTCTGCATCTTCAGAGACTTCAGCAGTGGAATAATCTTCAAAAGTTTGAAACTCTCATCAGCAGTAGTTTGACACTTTACATAGTCTTCATCACTTGATCTGCTGCAGCACCATCTTCATTATTGACAACAGCCAGTTGGTGCTCCCCCTCTAAAACATGAACCAGCATCACAGCTGTTCAGTAGCTCACAATGTGCAGAAATTTACTCCCCCTAGATGTCTGCTTGGCTGTACTCTTCAAATGCCATGATATCTTCACTAGTTCAGTCAAAACTCCCCCTCAATGCAGCATTACCACTTTTCAACTAAACACCTTTTAGCAGCATCAATTTATCTCCCCCTTAATATCTGCATCACATTAGCAACATATGGCAATAACACTCTTGACTATCTTGGCTATTTTCTCCCCCTTTTTAGCCACAATTAGGCAAACTTCAGCTGGCAGTTGACTACACATTTTCAGAAACACCTCAACTGCCCACAACCCCTCTAGCAGATTCAGTCTTCATAAATGCAGACTCCCAATTTGCTTCTTAACCTTTCAAATTGGTTTGCATCTAAGGGTTTAGTGAATATGCCAGCCAGCTGGTTCTCTGTGGCTACATGCTCCAAGGTAACAACTTTTTCTTCTACCAGATCCCTTATGAAGTGATGCCTTATGTCTATGTGCTTTGTCCTACTGTGCTGTATAGGATTTTTAGATATATTAATTGCACTCAGATTATCGCAGTACAGTGTCATAACATCTTGTTTAACATTGTATTCACTCAACATCTGCTTCATCCAGACCAGCTGAGAGCAATTACTTCCTGCTACTATATACTCCGCTTCAGCAGTTGAGAGAGATACACAGTTCTGCTTCTTGCTGAACCAGGAAATCAGATTGTTCCCTAGAAAGAAACACCCTCCTGAAGTGTTTTTTCTATCATCTACACTTCCAGCCCAATCAGCATCACAATATCCTTTTAAATCAGTCCCAGAATCATGGCTATATAGCATCCCATAGTCACTTGTGCCATTCACATATTTCAGAATCCTCTTCACTTGATTCAAGTGACTCATCTTAGGATCAGATTGATATCTAGCACACACTCCAACAGCAAAGGAAATATCAGGTCTGCTTGCTGTGAGATATAGTAAACTCCCAATCATACTTTTGTACAAGCTGTGATCCACACTCACTCCATTCTCATCCTTGGATAGCTTCAAATGGGTGGGAGCAGGTGTCCTTTTGTGATTGGCTTTATCCAGGCCAAACTTCTTTACAATGCTCTTAGCATATTTGCTTTGAAAAATAAAGATAGAATCCTCCATTTGTCTGACTTGTAATCCAAGGAAGTAGCTAAGTTTTCCAACCAAACTCATTTCAAATTCTGATTGCATTTGTTGGACAAACTGTTTGACCATAGCATCTGACATCCCCCCAAATACAATGTCATCCACATAAATTTGGGCTACCATTAATTTTCCGCCTTCTTCCTTGACAAACAAAGTTTTGTCAATGCCTTCTTTTCTATACCCATTTGTTACTAAGAATTCTGTCAACCTCTCATACCAGGCCCTTGGAGCTTGCTTTAAGCCATACAGTGCCTTCCTCAGTTTGAACACATGATTGGGGAAGTTTGGATCAGTGAATCCTTTAGGTTGATCTACATAGACTTCTTCATTCAGATAGCCATTTAGAAAGGCACTCTTCACATCCATTTGGAATAGCTTGAATCTTAGGTTACAAGCCATACCCAAGAGTAGTCTGATGGATTCTAATCTCGCCACTGGAGCAAACGTCTCATCAAAGTCAACTCCCTCAACTTGAGTATAACCTTGTGCAACAAGTCTTGCTTTGTTTCTTGTAACCACTCTAAGCTCGTCTGACTTGTTTTTGTAGATCCACTTTGTTCTAATAACATTCACCCCTTCTGGTCTTGGCACAAGATCCCAGACTTCATTTCTTCTGAACTGCTCCAGTTCTTCTTGCATAGCATTTATCCAAAACTCATCTGTCAGAGCTTCCTTTACATTTTTTGGCTCAATTTTGGATACGAAGCACGAGCTAGCTATGATTTCTCTGGACCTAGTTCTTACTCCAGAATTTGGGTCACCTATAATTAGCTCCTTAGGATGATCCTTCTGAATTCTGATAGAAGGATCCTTCTGAGGTTGCTCAGGCTCAGTATCAGCAATGCCTGGGGATGGATTTCTTTCTTCACCTTCAACAGCTACCTCATCAGCTGATGTTCCAACATCTTCTATGACATCCTCAACTTCATGCTTATCTTCATCATCAATCACAACATTGATTGACTCCATCATCACTTTGGTCCTGGAGTTGAAGACCCGATAAGCTCTGTTATTGATGGAGTACCCCAAAAATATCCCTTCATCACTTTTGGAATCTAATTTCCTTCTCTGCTCTCTATCTGCCAGGATGTAACATCTACTACCAAACACGTGGAAGTACTTGACATTAGGTTTTCTTCCCTTCCATAGTTTATATAGAGTGGATGAAGTGCCTCTCCTTAGGGTAACTCTGTTGTGAATATAGCAGGCAGTGTTCATGGCTTCAGCCCAGAAGTGATAAGGTAGTTTCTTGGCATGAATCATTGCTCTAGCCGACTCTTGTATAGTTCTGTTCTTCCTCTCAACAACTCCATTTTGCTGAGGGGTGATAGGCGATGAGAACTCATGACTTATACCTTCAGACGAGCAAAATTCTTCAGACTTGCTATTCTCAAACTCTCTTCCATGATCACTCCTAATTCTGATGACCTTACTCTCCTTTTCTCTTTGGAGTTTTTGACAGAGCTCTTTAAAGACATCAAACACCTCAGATTTGTCTTTGATGAAATTCACCCAGGTGTATCTTGAGTAGTCATCCACAACTACATAAGCATATTTCTTTCCACCCAAACTTTCAACCTGCATAGGTCCCATCAAATCCATATGAAGGAGTTCCAATACCTTGGAGGTGGTGTCATGTTGAAGCTTCGGATGAGACATCTTTGTCTGCTTTCCTTTTTTACAGTCTCCACACACCTTTCCTTCCTCGATACTAAGTTTGGGAATCCCTCTGATTGCTTCTGAGGAGATAATTCTCTTCATTCCCTTAAGGTGAAGATGTCCCAGCTTCTGATGCCAGATTTTAACTTCATCTTCTTTAGCAAGCACACACGTGGAGGAATTTGAATTTTGCGGCACCCAAAGATAACAATTGTCCTTAGATCTGACTCCTTTCATAATGACTTCTCCTTTGTCATCTTTCACATTACATTCTGACTTTGTGAAGTCTACTTTGAATCCTTGATCACAAAGTTGACTAATACTAATCAAATTAGTTGTTAGTCCTTTCACAAGAAGAACATTCTCCAGCTTGGGAGTACTAGCATAGTTTAGTCTTCCCATCCCCTTTATCTCTCCTTTGATCCCATCACCAAATGTAACATAGCCAGAAGACTGAGGTTTCACATCAACAAGCAGATTCTTTACTCCAGTCATGTGTCTTGAACACCCACTGTCAAAATACCAGTCATCTTTGGTAGAAACCCTCAAGGAAGTGTGAGCTATCAAGCTAGTAACTTTAGGTATCCATTGCTTCATCACCTTAGGCCTAACCTCTTGTTGTTTGGGTTGAGGGGCAGCATTAGGATATCCGTGAAGCTTGAAGCACGAGGACTGCATATGACCAATCCTGCCACAATAGAAGCATCTAACTCTGTCGTTTCTAAAGTGGTTAAATCTTCTCCCACTTTGATAATGTTGTGGCTGCCACCCATACTGTTGTCTTCTTATTCCATAGTTGAATTATCTTCTCCTGTACTGATGATGCGGTCTCTTAGGCTGTCTTCTATGGTGATGAGGCTTCCTTCTTCCATAAGGCACAGCATTGTTGTATGCATAACCATACCAGTTTTCCTGATGTTGAAACCTCTGATGAGACATGTTCTGCTTGAACCTGGCATCTTGCATACTCTGGTGATATTGGGGAGGCATATGCTGACTAGCTTCTTGGGGCTGTATCTTCCTCTGATGAGGACCATTCTTCTTCTCAGCATTCTGGGGCTGAACAACCTTCTTTGGGGTAGGGCCCTGTTTCGTAGGTTGATGTTGAGACAACGGTTGAGACATCTCCCTTTTTGTTCCTGAAGTGCTGGCCACATATCCTATGCCTGATTTATCTCCAGCAGCTTTCTCTAACTGAAGAATCTTTTCGAGTTCAGCAGTACCACTGTTCATCATCCTAACTAATTTTGTCATCTGATCTAGTTGGGACTTAACTAGTACAACTTCGTTTTCCCGATCAGCTTTTTCATTTTCAAGTTGAGCGATCTGTTGCTTATGATACTTGTTTTCTTGACAAATCTCAGCACTTTTCAAACACAGCTATCGATAAGTAGAAGCTAGCTCCTCATAAGTTATTTCTCCATCACTATCATCATCTGACACAACAGTTCCTGTTAAGGCTCTAGCATCCCTTGCTGACTCACCATCACTTTCACTATCCGATTCAGACATTTTCTCTCCAAGAGCACTAGATGCATTGGCCAGCTCAAGAACACTCATGTGGAAATCATGAATAGTCTCATCATCCTTCATCTTCAGGCTTTCAAATTTTGATGTTAAAATCTGAAGTCTCGACATCTTAACTCTAGATGTTCCTTCATGAGTAGCCTGCAAGATATCCCATGCTTGCTTAGCAACTTCACAGGTATTGATTAACCTAAAGATATTCTTATCCACTCCATTGAAGATGGCATTTAGGACTTTGGAATTTCCAAGTGCAAGCTCGTCTTCCTCCTTGGTCCACTCTTCTTCAGGCTTTGGCTTAGAGGTGCCTTCTTTATCTTTACCAGCATCATCCTTCTCACATACAACAGGTGCTTTCCACTCTTTAATAACAGCCTTCCAAGCCCTACTGTCCAAGGATTTTAAGAAGGTGGTCATCCTTGGCTTCCAATAGTCATAATTGGATCCATCCAAAATAGGGGGTCTGTTGACGAATCCTCCAACTTCTTTGTCCATCTTTACACCAGAAAGTAACTTCCCTAGATCTCACCCAGAGACAGACAGGATGCCTGCTCTGATACCAATTGAAATTCTGGTATCAGACGTGTGATGTTAAGGTGTGATATCACAATAACACACTCTGCATAATGGACAGCAATAACAGTAAAATAACACCAAGAATTGTTGACCCAGTTCGGTTACAACCAACCTACTCTGGGGGCTACCAAGCCAAGGATGGAATTCACTACTTGTAGATATAATTTACAGACTCAACAACCCATTGACAATCTCCTAAACTTATACTCTACTAATGACTTCCTACCTAAGAAACCACTTAGGTATGAGAACACCACTCAATCCCTTACAAACACTCAAAGAACCCACTTTGAGTACCCTTGATCTTATTTCACAGTTTTGATCAAGCAACCACTCTCTATTACTTCACAGCTTCTAGAGAGGACAGAAACTCAACACCTATTCAAACCCTAGAATAGTGTAAATACAACTCGTACAAAATACTCAAGACACTCAGCCTATGCTCTTGATCTTCTCTCTGTATTTCTGTACCTTTTTCCTTTGGTCTTGTGTGCTTTATATAGCTCCTTGAATTGGTTTTGGACTTGCTACAATATCTCCCAAATTTGTTATTTAAAACTGAATATTTAAAACAGATTTTCTCCTAAAATCTTTTTAAATCTTCAACCTTTTAAATCTCCTACAAATCTGCAACAGATCTCCTATGCAGCAGCAAATATCTATCCCAAGATATTCGCATCCAATGAGACAGCTTGCTCTCCACAATTCCAGCTAATACGCAACCCTAACAAACTCACAACCTGTTATTGTTAATTCTGCAGATCTGATGTTACAACATCACCTGTGTGACATCAGACATCCAACTTCAGCAATAATTACTTAACACAGCCCAGTGTTAAGACTTCAATGTTGCAACATCAGCACCTTGACATCAACATTGAATATACTTTGTTTTACCAAAATTCCAGCCAATCCAGGAATTAACATTTGGGATTTAGTGATGTGGAATTACCCGAAGAAGGTCGCCGTCATAACATGGCGCTCAACATTACAGTTAACTGCCAGGACGATGCTTTAGCCAGCGTACTGGTAGACACATGGTCAGCCCTGAATGTTATGCCGAAGTCCACTTTGATGCAATTATCATTCAAAGGCCCTCCGATGAGAATCAGCGAGGTCGTCGTCAAAGCGTTCGACGGATCCAGAAAAATAGTTATCGGCGAAGTTGATCTTCCCATAACTATCGGTCCTCACACTTTCCAAGTCACTTTCCAGGTCATGGACATCCGGGCAACATACATTTGTTTATTAGGAAGACCTTGGATACATCAAGCTGGAGCGGTTACTTCAACCCTCCACCAAAAGCTAAAGTTCGTCAAGAACGATCAACTTGTCACAGTCTGTGGAGAACAAGCCTTGCTTGTAAGCAACTTGTCATCATCTACTGGTATAGAACCCGAGGAGGTTATTGGAACGCAGTTCCAAGCACTGTCGATGAGCGAGAACAATCAGTTCAAAAGAGGAACCTCAATTTCTTCATACCACGATGCTATCAAAGCGGTCGAAAGTACCGATACAACCAGATGGGGACAGCTTGTCATTCCCATTGACAATAAAACAAAGAAGGGTCTTGGTTTTTCTGCAACCTGTACCCGGACAGCTGCCAACGATGAAAGTCTTCATCCCCTTCAAAACTTCTTCCACAGTGGAGGTTTCCTTCACCCAGTGTCTCAAGCAGTACATGCTATCAATGAGGAAGGTCCCTCTGAGACAGATGAAGAATGGAAGTTCTACCTTAACAAGGACAGTTATATGTCTCAGGAAGAGGTGCCTACGCCTTTTTGCTTTCCTACAGAGAGTCTGAGATTTATACCAAGGTCAGACGTCGAAATGATATATGGAGATTGTGATCTGGAAGGATGCCGTGCTCCGCCAAATTCATTAGAGGAAGACACTCCGATGAAAGGCAATTTTGACTACAACTACTATGGCCCAATGGATGGCCTGCCAATGTGGCAGCCTTACCCAGGAAACTTGGGGCAAGAAAGTCAGCCGAGTAATGAAACTCAGCTGACCGTCATTGAACAGAATACCTGTGTCCCCACCATGTCATGGGATCAACACTCAGGTCATTCAGAAACTACTCAACATGAAGATGAATTCGCAACGTTTGCAGGACTTAAATTCATCAACTATGCTTTTCCCGAGGTCAACGTCATCGAGAGGGATGACTCATCCAGTTCGAAAGAAGTTTGGGACACCTTGGGACAACCAAGTGGAAAATACGACTATATAGTCAAGTACACCGCTCCCGAAAGCTCTCGTATCAGGTTCGAAGACATCCAGCCTACTGGATAGGAAGATACAGCTAAGAGCACAACTACAATGCAAAATGCAACAGAGGAATTCTCCTACGACAATTCTGCCTGGGAGGCAGATTCCAATGATTCTGCTCTTCTAGAAATCAGCGTTATTTCTGAAGACAAATCAAAGAAGGTACCAGACTTTGTGATTCACCGAGGAGTTCACCGCCAATGGGTTGCCGTCAAGGTTCCGAAGGTTGTTCGCCAATCAAAGTAATTGCCATCTTTAACCTTTCACCCTGCCCAGGTGAAACGGATGTTTTGATAGGGCTCGCTTTCTGTAAATTTCCCTCTTCGCTTTGCCCGAAGCGATAGAGTTTTGTTTTATAGGGTTGTAGTTTCAAGGATCGACTTGTTCATTAATAAAATAACGTCGTTCTGTAATTTCCGCATTAATTGTTGTTTTCTCTTTTTGCTTTTTCAAAAAATGGTAATCTTAAAAAAACAATTCAATAATAAAAACAAGCAGTAAAAAAAAATATACACTGCACACACTTGCATTTCCTCTATCTCTTCTAAACACGAATCATCACGTCATGCAGATTGCTTGTTTTAAACCCAGTTGAAACATACGATCTGATGCCTTCTCCCAACTTTGAGTTCCCGGTATTCGAGGCTGAAGAAGAAGTTGACAACAAAATTCCAGAAGAGATCTCCCGACTACTCAGACAAGAGGAAAGGTCCATTGAACCTCACAAAGAGCCGTTGGAAACGGTAAACTTGGGTTCAGAAAAAAAGAGAAAAGAAATTAGGATTGGGGCACTGCTCAGTCCAACTGCCAGAGAGAGTTTGATAATGCTTCTCAGAGAATTTCCCGATGTATTCGCTTGGTCCTATCAGGATATGCCAGGGTTGGATACCAGCATCGTGGAACATCATTTACCGTTGAGATCGGAATGTCCGCCAATAAAGCAAAGGTTGAGACGGACTCACCTGGACATGGCCATCAAAATCAAAGAGGAAGTACAGAAACAGATTGACGCGGTTTTCCTCGCTACATCAGAATATCCTCAATGGTTAGCCAACATCGTACCCGTTCCCAAAAAGGACGGAAAGGTTAGAATGTGTGTCGACTACAGGGATCTAAACAAGGCTAGTCCAAAGGACGGCTTTCCTTTACCACACATTGACATGCTGGTGGACAGTACAGCAAAATTCAAAGTCTTCTCCTTCATGGATGGATTCTTGGGCTATTACCAGATCAAAATGGCACCGAAAGACATGGATAAAACTTCGTTCATCACCCCATGGGGTACCTTTTGTTACAAGGTAATGTCGTTCGGTTTGAAAAACGTCGGGGCAACCTATCAAAGGGCCATGACTACTCTCTTTCATGACATGATACACAAGGAAATCGAGGTATATGTCGATGATATGATTGCAAAATCAAAAACAGAGAGTGAGCACGTTGAACATCTGTCAAGATTGTTCAAACGTCTAAGAAAATTCAAGCTCCGCTTGAATCCCAACAAGTGCACCTTCGGTGTCCGTTCAGGGAAACTACTAGGGTTCATTGTCAGCCAGAAAGGAATTGAGGTTGATCCTGACAAAGTCAAGGCCATTCAGGAAATGCCTTCTCCAAAAACTGAAAAACAAGTCAGAGGATTCCTGGGACGTTTGAACTACATCTCCAGATTTATATTCCTTATGACCGCCACGTGTTCGGCGATTTTCAAATTACTAAAAAAGAACCAGGATTGCGTTTGGTCAGAAGATTGCCAAACCGCCTTCGACAGTATCAAGGAATATCTGTTGAATCCTCCGATTCTATCACCTCCAGTGGAAGGAAGACCACTGATCATTTACCTCACAGTCCTAGAGGACTCAATGGGATGTGTACTTGGCCAACAAGATGAAACCAAGAGGAAAGAGTCTGCCATTTACTATCTAAGCAAGAAATTCACCGACCGCGAGACTCGGTACACGATGCTCGAGAAAACTTGTTGTGCTTTAGCTTGGGCAGCCAAACGTCTTCGCCAATACATGATTCGTCATACTACTTGGTTGGTCTCCGAAATGGATCCAATCAAATATGTTTTCGAAAAACCTGCTCTCACGGGAAGAATTGCCCGTTGGCAGATGCTGTTACCAGAATATGACATAGAGTACCATGCTCAGAAAGCCGTTAAGGGGAGTATTTTATCCGATCATTTGGCTCATCAACCGATTAACGATCAAGAGTCAATCGGGTTTGACTTCCCAGACGAAGATGTCATGTATCTAAAAATGAAAGATTGCGATGAACCGTTACCCAGTGAAGGGCCAGAACCAGGTTCCCAATGGGGACTTATCTTTTACAGGAAAACCCTCAGAAGATTGGCTGGAAACTTCTTCCTGAGCGGTGACACTCTCTATAAGAGAAATTTTGACATGGTCTAGCTACGATGCGTCGACAGACCAGAAGCAGAAATGCTGATGAAGGAAATTCATGAAGGGTCCTTTGGCACTCATGCCAATGGACATACAATGGCAAGAAAAATTTTGAGAGCAGGGTACTACTGGTTGACCATGGAATCCGACTGCTACAAGTACATGAGGAGGTGTCACAAGTGTCAGATATACTCTGACAAAATTCATGTACCGCCATCACATCTCAAAGTTCTTTCTTCCCCATGGCCATTCTCGATATGGGGAATCGACATGATCGGCATGATTGAACCTAAGGCTTCAAACGGACATCGGTTCATCCTGGTAGCCATTGACTATTTCACCAAGTGGGTCAGAGCAGCGTCGTACGCTAATGTAACCCGACAAGTGGTGGTCCGATTTATAAAAAATAATATCATCTGCCGTTATGGTGTTCCAAGCCAGATCATTACTGATAATGGATCTAACTTGAACAACAAGATGATGAAAGAGTTGTGCGCAGAGTTCAAGATCGAACACCATAACTCATCACCCTACCGACCCAAGATGAACGGAGCAGTAGAAGCGGCTAATAAGAACATCAAGAGGATTATTCAGAAGATGGTTGTAACCTACAAAGACTGGCACGAGATGTTACCCTTTGCTCTTCACAGTTATCGCACGTCTGTCCGCACTATAACAGGGGCAACCCCTTTCTCTCTAGTGTATGGTATGGAAGCAGTGCTCCCCATAGAAGTAGAGATCCCGTCAATCCGAGTATTGATGGAAGCTAAGCTCACCGAAGCTGAATGGTGTCAAAGCCGACACGACGAACTGAATTTGATCGAAGAAAAAAGAATCACGGCACTATGCCATGGTCAGCTGTATCAACAGAGAATGAAGAAGGCGTTCGACAAAAAGGTTCGACCTCGCATCTTCAGGAAAGGAGACCTCGTGCTCAAGAAGATACAGTCATTTCTTACTGATTCGCGAGGTAAATGGACTCCGAATTATGATGGCCCCTATGTGGTCACGAAAGCTTTCTCAGGCGGCACCTTGAGACTTGCAACCATGGATGGAGAGGAATTTGCCTACCCCACGAATGTTGATGTAGTCAAGAAATACTTTGCCTAAACTAAAAAAAACGTCTCGGTGGATTGAAAACCCGAAAGGGCGGTCCAGGCAAAAGTTAGAGACATGAAAAAAATTATCCCGGTGGGTTGGAAACATCAAAGTAGGATCCAGGCAAAAATTAGGGATAATGGCAAGTAACTATGTTCAACAGAGGCAAATCCCTCAGCAGCAGCAGTTATACCATCCATCGGAGGAAAACTCCAGTCAAGGTCATCTTCGACAGAAGCTCAGGATGCCCCGAATTCAAAGTTGGTAGAAGGATAGTGGTCGTTATGTTTCAACATAGCCCTTTTCCCTGTAAATTACTATTTTTTTTTAAATTTGTAAATACTCTTTGGAATCACGCGTTTGGCTGATCTCCATCTTATCAATAAAATTTGAGCCTTTGTGCTTTTGTTTGTAATTCTTACTTGTTTTAGCTTTACAGAACGACGTTGTTAACATGATTAACGATTCTTGAAATAAAACAAAAATGAATTTACTTGTAAAACTTTTTCTGCTTTAAAATAAAGATGGCAATTTCTTTTGACTATTGAACATCAGAAGAACATCGGTCGCTTCTCCCGAAGTAATCGAACTTCAAAGTGCAGAATCAAAGTACTCCTTCTAGGCCTAGTACGCCTGAATGAAGGGATCAACTGTGTCAAAGACCTTGTTTCGTCTGACACACCTCGGCCGAGTTCTCATCTCCTAAGCCCGACCAGCATGGTTCCCCGCAGGGACTATCTCTCCTAAGCAAGGTGGAATTGCTATCTTGAACCAGTGATATTTCTATACGCCCCGCGATGGTCGAGTATCCAGTCGTGTTCATCTTTTAGTTTGTGTGTCGCGTCAGTTTTGTCCGCATATACATACATGTATCATGCATTATTTGATTTGCATTCACATTTCATATTGCATCACTATCACTCTAGTCGGTCTTGTCCCCTAGTGATAACAGTCCTCCCAATCAAGTTGTCAGTTCTTGCCTCGTCAGGAAACGCTGCGTTTGAACAACCTCGCCTCCAGTTTATTTCTGAGAGGAAGTTGGCCCTTGACCACTTTGATAACTTGAACCTCTGAAAGACCAGAGAACCTTCAACCGATGTCACTTTTCTCCATTGAAGATGATATCCTTGCTTTCCCGGATTAAGGAAAATCCCCAGAGAAAGCCTCCTAAGCAGAGATTTGGCAGTACAGCTGCCATTCTCCGAAAAACCCACCGATGAAAAGGCCATCAGCACCTCAAAATTGGATCCCATCATATGGCATTTCTCCGGGAAGATCATGAGAAAAGTATGATGTAAGACCCCAAGCGGAAGAAGTCTTTCAAGAGACTCATTTTCCCCAGATAGAGTCGACAAATGGCGTCTCCAACAGAGACATTTGTGTACCTCTACAATTCAGACGACTGGGTTCTCCAGCAAGTCTGACATCAAAGCTTTTCCCATCAAATGGCATCTCCCTAGGAAAATTCGGCGAGAAGTTTGAGGAAAATCCGCTACTAACAGCGTTCCTTGTCAAGAAAGTTTATTGACAAAAGAAACTGAGACCAGTTCCTTGGTAGGAAACCAGGATCGAGGGGAAGTTCAAATCAGAAACTAAGACCAGTTCCTTGGTAGGAAACCAGGATCGAGGGGAAGTTTATATCAGAAACCGAGACCAGTTCCTTGGTAGGAAACCAGGATCGAGGGGAAGTTTATTTCAAAAGAAAACTGAGACCAACTCCTTGGTGGAAGACCAGGATCGAGGGGAAGTTTACCTTTTCTAAGCATCTTCGCTTAGCTAAATAAGATGAATTCGTAAGCTACCATTCATAACCACCATCAAAATTTCGGGTATTCCGATATTTAATCCGCTTGCACCCCGAATGCCCGAATACCTTCGTCATTCACACCTTCGGGTCCAAGAAGATTAAATAAGGGCATCTGTCATACCCCAAATTTTGACCACTAAGATTTCCCATCATTGTGCAAATCATCATCACAATATGGAAGAACCATCATACTTCATCAGTCTCCCCAAAGATGGGTGAGCATCCACTACAATCAAAATTAGGGTTTCAAGCCCTCTCTGAGTGCTTAGACAAAGGATCAATCAATGAATGACATGATCTTCAACTTGTATAACCTCTCAAGCATCCACAAAGGATCAAAAGGACTCCCACTCCAAGGATTAAGCACAAGGATGCTCCCTTCTAGGTGGATCAGGCCTCAAGATCGACAGTGTCACCAAATTAGGGTTTTGGTCGACCAGGGCCTCCAGATGGAAATTTTTCATCTGGCCATGAGCCAATGATCCAAAAAACAACCTAATGTACTCCATGGAACCTCATGGACCCATTCATCAAGTCAATTTTGCCTCAGGGGTTGCACTCATAAAAAATCAGGAATTAGGGTTTCTTGACCTAATTCACCCCTAAGTTGACTTTTAGGGCAAATCATGAGCCAAGACCTCAAGAGAGGATTTGAGGGTCTCCAATATGCTATATTGATCCATTTGGAACAATGGATTAATCCAAGAAGCTTGAGCAACAAGTCTCAATTTCATCTGCACAACAATTAGGGTTTTAAGGAAAAAGTCAACAGTAACTTTGACTTTTGACCAGGACATGCTCCCAAGCCCTAAGACATGATTCAATGTGCCCTATGACACCCATGGAACATGTCCATCAAGTTTGATTTAGGTCAAGGACATGATTTCCTGAAGAATTGCACAGTTTGGAATTCATCTGATAAAAAGTCAACTGTGCACAAAAGTCAACTTTGACTTTTTGAGATTTTTCACCAAAATGGTTTTTTAACCCTAAAATGATGTTAATGTATGATTTGAATCATCATTCATCAAGAAAAATCAAGAAAAGTTGGATAACTTGTAAAAGGGGTAACCATAAAAACTTAGAAAATTTTCTAAGTTAAAAATAAAGTGACAAGGGCACCAACTTTGAAGGATCATAACTCCTAAACCACAAAGCCATTTTTTTTCATCCAAAGATGGATTTGTAACCCTCATTACCTTCTACAAAAACTTCAACTAGACCTAAGTCCAATTCATTAAGGATTTGGAGTTATGGGATGATCAAAATGGCTGAAAAGTGAAAATGTCACTTTTTCCAACACTTAGTGAAATTTTCACTAAGTCAGAATCTGCCTTCACTTTTTGCCAAATGTAGGGGGATTTTTCACTTGGATTCAAAAGAGATCAAAACCAAACATGTTCAAACAGTTGTTGTATCATGTAAGGGCTTTCCAAAATGGTCAAGAACATTACCAAATTCAACTTACACCATGAGTTATGACATTGGAAAGTTGCCTTGCTGAAATCTGTCCAAGGCAAGGCAGAATTTGCAACTTTGCTCGATTTGCCAAAATCAGCCAAATTCAAATGCTCCTATCCACTTGGACACCTCAGAGGATTAAATCTAAAGGGGACAATCACTGAGCCAAGCCTCCAAAGTCCATGGAACAAGAAATAGCATGTTGAACCTAGAATGGCCAAAATAGGAACAAGACTCCAAATTTGGATTGAAGCATTCAATGGAAGCATCAAGGTGGCATGGACTGATCCATTCTCATCTGAAATCAGTCAAGACTTATCCAAGACCAAGGGAACCAAAGCTCTGGGCCCTAACCTCTAGTCAATGGCTAGAGGAGACTTGGATTTTCATTTGCCAACATTGGCCAAACCTACTTACCAGTTGCCATTCACTATTCCTTGCAAAACAAACTTGCTCTACTATAAATAGAGCTCAATTGTGATCAGTTTGAGTACACCAAAGCCATCTAACATATGCTTTCCTCAAAATCTCTTTCTCTTGGCAAAAATGCCTTTCTTAGCAAGGTAGCTATCGGGTTTTGAGTTTGAGAGCTTTTGCAATCAAACTAATCACTCACACACCTCACATACATCATATAGAAGTGATCCAAACACTCACATAACATCTGGAACACAGATTTCACAAAATCACCAGCTGGTTGCTCAAACATTCAATCAAGTTGCAGCTGAGGTACCACTAATCATTCCAGCCATTTTCAATCAAGTCCAGGCATTCAAACACACTCCATAGGGTGTAAGGAAGCTGTTCAGATCATCACCACTCATCTGTAACACCTCCAAATCAAAAATCACATTGCACTTGCTGTCACGGCTTAGAGGTAAGCATACACTTGGTCATCTCTCAATCTATGCATATTTCCTCGCACAATAATTTGGCCATATGTTCATAATCATGTATGGAATGTTTTCCCTCAATTAATTGCATTGTTTGAATCGTGTATCAAAAATCCTAGCCTTCATGCAGAAATTAGGGTTCTTGAGGTTTCTTCGTGATTTCATGTTTTGTGTTTAATTTAAATGAAATTAAGTGTTATAAACATGATCGTGAGGTTGAGACGAACATAATGATATGTGGATTACATGATATGATTAAGTATTCAGTGAGATTGGATGGAAAATGCAAATCAGCCAAACCCAGAACACGCGCGTGTTCTTCAGCTTGTTCTTGGCGCCTTTTTTCCAAATTCAAATATTTGAATTTTGTGATTTTGTGTAATTGATTCAAAAATTAATTTCTCTCTGAGTTTTAATGATTTTGAGTTGATTCTTTTTTTGATAATTCACAAAAATGTTGAAATATTTTATTTTATCAAAAAATCCCAAAAATATTATTTATTTCATATAATTGATATTTTTGCAAAGAATTAATATTTTAATTGTTTTTGACATGTTAAATATTTTTTCCACATTGATTTTGCAACTTTTAATGCTTTCTAATTATTTTGTAGGTCAATACTTAATTTTTGAAGCATTAATCCAAGATCACAATTTGTTTTCCATATGTTAAACAATTTTGATCATTTTAATTGAATTTTTATTCAATTAAATGCATTTTTGAAAACAAATTAGGGTTTTTGGATTAATTCAACCCTCATAAATCATTTTCAAAACACTTTGGGCCTCTAATAGAGTGTAAGACCCAATCCTTTTTCGACCAAATCATTTTTTGGGCCTCAGTGTATTGTATAAGTCCCGATACCGTCAAAAAACAAACGGCGCGATCGTCGCCTTTTGAAAAATAACCTTTTGGGCTTCTAATAGAGTGTAAGACCCAATCCTTTTTTGACCAAATCATTTTTGGGCCTACCCTCGTGTTATAAGCCCCACTCTTTTTCTTTAAACTTTTTGGGCCTTTTGAGAGAGTGTAAGACCCATCCCTTTGTACAGAAAATCTTTTTGGGCCTCAGTCACTTGTATAAGTCCCTCTGTACAAATTTAAACAGTGTGCTCACTGATAAAACCCTGGGCCTCTCCTTGAGCTGCAAGCCCCAAATCTTTCTTTTTCAAAGCACTTTCTCCTTTGATTTTGAATATACTGTTGTTTTCAATCTATCTTTGTTGAACAACTAACCAAACAGCATGGAAGCTCTACAACCGAGTAAGTGGTTATTGCTTTCATTTACCGCTTTCATATACATATAACTGTATTGTGGGGCTGTTTCACTGTAAGTCTTCTTTCATAAACTCATATCAACTGTGTAATAATAGTATAGATATTTCGAGTTTCCCCGGCAACTACGTCTAGAACTAGGTGACGCCGTTTCGTTTGTTCATAGAAATAGACAACTAGATCCCCAATAGGATCACCAGATACAGTCTTCTCTTCGGCTGTCCTCATTAGGAATTGTCAAGAAACTCTATTCCCAGAGATGAATGTATTCTCCGTGAATGGCATCTTTGAGTTTCTTCCAAATTCTCGAACTTTCCTGGCTTGATCTATTCCTCGTGAATAGCCTGTCTTGAATTTCTCGGGGTTTGGGGACCCAAGGGCTTCTTAAAAGCATCGGCCTCCTCTTGGGCATCGTACAAGGACCCACAGGCTTCCTAAAAGCAACCGTGCCTCCTCTTGGGCTTAGTACAAGGACCCTACGGCTTCTTAGAAGTATTCGCAGCCTCCTCTTAGGCTTCGTATAATGATCTCTTCCTCCGGGAATGATAGCCTTCTCTTGGGCTTCGTACAAGGACCCGTCGGCTTCTTAAAAGTTTACAGTCTCCTCTTGGGCTTCGTACAAATTGTCCCGACGACCTCCTAGAGGTATAGGAACAGAACTTAGTCATCTTCATAGAAAAGTCCTTTCATAGAGTCTACTACTGTTTCTCAAAGCACAGTATAAAAGATGACACTCTAGACTTGGACAGTCTAATCTCCTTGAGTCTCAAAGACATTCTCAAGTGACCCCTTCGTTAAATAGGAAGGAAACCCGCAGACTCGGACAGTCTCAATACCCTTCGGATTTCTCGATTCCTTAAAGAACAGGAATAACCCGGATCCTCGAATCAAATCCATGAGTACATTGTTACTCATATAAGAACTGATTTTCTCTTTAAAATCAGTATACTGGACCTGTCACTCAACTGAAACAGTAACCATAGCCTCTCTCTCGGGCTTTGTACGAGACACATAAGAGACTCCCTCGTTGAGTCAATCACCCTTTCGCCTCCATCTCGGGCTTATACGAGATACAAAACGGTTCTTCCTGAGCCAAACGAATTTCTGCCTCCATCTCGGGCTTTATACGAGATACCGAAAGATTCCCTCGTTGAGTCAAAAACCTTTTAGCCTCTCTCTCGGGCTTTGTACGAGACACATATTAGCCTCCTCTTAGGCTTTATATAAGAAAACCACTGGTTAATCTAATCAACCTTTTAGCATCAAAATTGTGCCTCGTTCACAGTATACAAACATCAATAACTCCTTCCCTTTCATCTAATTGCTGTAAGCGGCAAGCCTCTGGATCATCTACATCTATGCCACTGTCCCTCTTTTAGCATGAGAAATTCCTAAGGAAAGATGGCATTACTCTACACTGAGTTAAAGTCTTCTCCTTCAGGTTAAAATCCCCTTCAAAGGAAATTATGGCATTGTCGGATTCACATATCTCGGTTAAAGTAATTCTCCTTTATAAACAGTTGTGACATACAACCCCCTCTTTAGAGATGACAAATTCTCTCTAAAGTCAACACCCTTTTAGCTTCACATCTTGGGCTTTGAACAAGATATAAATCACCTTCAGCTTCACATCTTGGGCTTTGATCAAGATACAAATCACCTTTCGCTTCACGTCTTGGGCTTTGAACAAGACACCAAAAACTCCCATTTCCTCCCATAGAATAGGAGGAACTACGAACGCTCTGATTTCCCTGTTTTGGTAAACGGGAATACGTAGGCATAAGATTGAAAGAAAAATCTTAGCGAGCACACTAAACAAAAAACCCAAATCCCATACTCTCACATCAAAAAAGCATCAGTCCTAACATCCTAATCCTTGTTCCCCGCCAGAAACCTTCTGTCTAGATAAAAAGAAAGAAACTGTATTGGCGAAAATACAAATAACCAGTACAAAGGCCCCCCCACATTGATAGCATCCGTAACCTAACAGACCGCTGTTTAAACTCAGTATGCAAAGCAGGGTTAATTGGAGACATCTATTTCCCTTCCTTATTCAGCTCACAATAGGATAAAAAGTGAATCGACCTGTAGTTTAAGCTCAACCGCAGAGAGCGACCAGCACTTAAGAACCGCGTCCAAAATCGCTCGCTACAGGTATGCAGACACAAGACCCCTGTGGGGAGAAAATGCCACAGGAGACAAACAAAAGCTGGGGAGCAAAGTGAAAAGACTCCACTGGGGAAAACAAAAGAGGGAAGCATAACCCAACAGGGGAGGAAACAAACTCCACTGGGGAAGATAAAAGAGTAAGATTCCACTAAGGGAAAATTACCAATACCAGAAATAAAAGAGGGAAAAATCGTCCCAAAAGGGAATTGAAAACCTCAGCTGGGGAAAAGATCATCCACTACCAGGCATCCGGTAATAGCATGATCATAGAGAAAGATTACCAACTACCAACAAAGTGGCAGTTACAACAAGGCAATCAACTAAAAGGATATGAGAAAAAATTACCTACTACCAACAAAGGGCAGGACGACAAAGGTAACGATCTCACAAAGGGATACGAGAAGTATCACCTACTACCAACAAAGGGCAGGACGACAAAGGTGATAAGCTAAAAGAAAGATTACCAACCATCAATCGAGTGACAGTTACAACAAGGTAATCAACCAAGGGTATGAGAAAGATTACCTACTACCAACAAAGGGTAGGACGACAAATGTAATAATCTCGAACAAGGGAAATATTACCGACCATCACCCAAGCGATAGCTACGATGAGATAACCAAACCCGGCCACATTACCTACTACCAACTAAATGGGCGGGACGACAAAGGTAATAAGCCAGCTACATCACCTACTACCAACTAAATGGGCAGGACGACAAAGGTGCTAAGCTCAAAAAGAGGGATTACCAACTATCAACCAAGTGATAGTTACGACGAGGTAATCAACCAAAAAAGGGGTACGAGAAATATTACCTACTACCAACAAAGGGCAGGACGACAAAGGTAATAAATCTGAAAAGAAAGGAGAGATTACCAACTATCAAACAAATGATAGCTACAACGAGGTAATCAAACCCGGCTATATTACCTACTACCAACTAAAGGGCAGGACGACAAAGGTAATAAGCCAGCTATATCACCTACTACCAACTAAATGGGCAGGACGACAAAGGTGATAAGCTTCCATTGCCAAAGCAAGGGACCAAAATTCAATCCGGGAATAAACCAGAGAGAAACAGACAAACAAGACTCATCCCGAGGAAGAAATATATCAACTGGGGATAACTGTATATGGAAATAAACCACAACACAACAAGTATATAACTCAACAGGGAAAACTTAGCACAACAAGGCTCCACTAGGGAAAATCAATACCTCAACAATGAACTATCTCTAGTATACCAAAGAGACTAACCATCCATCGGAGTAGAAAACCTCAACAACGAACTGTCCCGTCCAACCGAAGAGACTTACCATCCATTGGAGTAGAGAACCTCAACAACGAACTGTCCCGTCTAACCAAAGAGACTTACCATTCATTGGAGTAAAAGAATCTCAACAACGAACTATCACGTCTGACCGAAGAGACGTACCATTCATTGGAGTAGAAGAATCTCAACAATGAACTGTCTCGTCTGACCGAAGAGACTTACCATTCATCGGAGTAACCAAATCTCAACAACGAACTGTCCCGTTCAACCGAAGAGACTTACCATTCATTTGGGAATACTTTCTACCAAGATTTTTTCTTTCTTTTCTTTTTTTTTTAGAAATGTGTCAACCATCAAAAATTTACTAGGGAATCTATTGCCAAGATTAACCAGAGAACCTTCAAATGAAACACCTTCTGCTGAGATTTTATATGTAATTCCTACTGCCGAGGAATAATCGAAAACATGCCTGCTGCCGAGGCTTTACTGAAAAATCTTTTAAGGATTCTACTGCCGAGATCCTAAAAAGAAAATACCTTCTGTCAAGGTTGTTGTAATCTTTTTTTTTTAAATTATCCGAGAAATCTACTGCCGAGATTCTTGGAAAGAAAATGTCTTCTACCGAGACTTGTTGTAAATTCTATTTTAAAACTCACTGGAGAATCTACTGCTGAGATCGACTAAAGAATCTGAAATAGAGCCACCTTCTGCTGAGGTTTGCTAGAAATCTTTTGAAAATATCCAAGAAATCTACTGCCGAGATTCTTGGAAAGAAAATACCTTCTGCCGAGGTTTACTAGAAATCTTCTGCCGAGATTTGCCAGGAACTAGGAATCAATAACTCTACCAGGGATTTTCACAAGAGATATAGGAAAATTAGATCACGCAACAGACTTCTCAAATAAAGAGACAACCATCTGTTGGAAATTCACCACAAACTTCTCTGACAGGCACAACCTGAGGGATACCAATTGATGGAAAAGATAATGTCTGATGACTGGAGACACTCAAGTTTCTCAAATAAAGAGGCTTCTGCTTGTTGTCATGCAATGGATTCCAAAATAGTGTTGTCACAACCCTGTTGGAGAAACAAAATCTTCATCTTCTGATGGTAATCACAAACAGATCATCTGCTGAGTAATACAAAATCTTTGAAGGTGCAAAATAAATGCACTTCCAATCATCTTGGTTGCACAGCCTAGAGAGTTTCAAAATAGTCACCGCCGGAGACCAAAGTTCAATCCAGGAAGAAACTGGAGAGAAACAGCCAAACAAGACTCATCCCGAGGAGGAAATATCTCAACTGGGGGTTAATTCCATCCAGACAACACACTGGGGAGGAAACTGAATCAATAATCATCCATGAGGAACAAATTCAATGGGGAATTGTAAAGGATAAACATTTTCTGCTTAAGGTCGACACTCTATTGGAGAGAGGACACACACATACTCTGCGGAGGAAACACATCAGAGAGCGGAGAAGCACTAAAACAGATGCAAAATGCACAATGCAACAATAACAATGCTATGCAAAAGAATGTGTATGCAATGCGTATGAGTATGAATATGCTGACAAAACAGACATAAGGATAAACAGAGGATGAATAAACACCACAACTCAGCTGAATACTCGGCTAATCTCAACAAGATAGAGATACCAAAAGAGATCCTGTCAAAGAGTACACACAAAGACAACCCTAATGGGGATATCAACCAATTGGGGGAATAAAAAGTCAACATTACTCTTTGCTTGGGAAGTGATCAAAGTAATCACAACGAGAGGTAAATCTCTGCGCGAGGATTCCACATCAAGGGGAAACATCACCACAAAGCTTCACAAATGCTTGATTATAACCTGGCTGGAGAATATAATCAGACTCAGCTGGGGAAATCTGAATAGAGACTTAGCCGGAGGAATACCCAAAATAGTACTTGGACGGGAAATACCCAAAATAGTACTTGGACAGGAAATACCCAAACTGGCGCTCAATTGGGGAATAATGGATTCCAAGAGTCCAACACCTCACAACAATCTTGAGGGAATACATCATCTGATTAACAACTTGATTACATCCACAAGAACAAATCTGCTTATGTGCGTTGAATTCACCATTTAACTTTTGCCCTAGACTGCATGGTTTACAAAGGATTTTACACCAAAAGGAAACTTTGTACCATAACAACTTGAGATAATCTTCCCCAGTGTTGTCAAACTCTTGCAGAGATTCGTCGAATCTCGACATAACTGCCCCAGATTAACTGAACTCGGCACGCTCTTCAATCAATAGAGTCTTCCAGCTTTGCCCCATGCGAAATCATCAACCGGGAAAACAAGTTTGCTCATACTCAACAAAGCCTTCAGGCAACATGTCTTTGGATAGGATCATCCTTGAAATGATTTGCCAATTACTCATCAGAGTTTCAGGCCTCAAAAGATTAAGCCCATCACTGATGCTCAAATGTAAGCTTCTATGATGTCAAACAAATGTATGCAAGCAGAACAATGTTAATTCTGAGAATGATAATTCTAATGCAACAAACATGTTATCTTGAAGTTTTTATTGAAAAGATGTCGCAAAACCTCATGAACGAATCACTAATTAAGATACGACATTTATTTTTGAATGCACATGCAATACCGATAGAGATCTTTGAGTACAACTCATGGGAGTCAGGAATGCTATCTCGTTTGGAGTATGCTTTCAAAATAAACCCAGCTTCAATTAGGTCTTTTGAGGGTTATAACTTGGCCTGGTTCACGGTTTTTCAGAAAAAAAGGATTTTTAGGCTCAAAATTTATTTGTACCCACCCAATCTCCGTGATTTCTTCAGTCCTATATTCAGCTAATTGACACAGATGTTCATCTTTAAAAAGATTACTAAAACTTATGGTTTAAGCACCAGTGAGGTTATTCGGGGATAACAGTCACCATTTTTGTCCTTCGAATTGGTAGTCACATAAAGATTTGTTCTTTTGATGAGAATTTTTCTTTTATTCTTGCTTTTCACATTTTCATTCTTTTTATTTTTCCCTAACTTTTTCCTAGACTGGTTTTTTTTTTTAATTTTTGATGTCCAGCGGGATGCCCCAATTTTGCCTAAGTCACTTGTTTTCAATTTTTTGTTTCGACTTAGCGGGATTTTTTTTTATTTCTTTCTTTTTTTTTTTGAACAAATCATGTGACATTGGCTTATTTGACTTGTTTGAAAGGTTGTGACTGCCTCTTCCCTTTGGAATGAGGGATAACCATTGTGGTTTCCTTAGACACACACTCCTCTTGAAATTTGGACACTTGGTCAAATTAACTGAAGACTACCTGCCCCAAGGTTAAATGTAAGGGTTTTCTTATTTAGAAAAGAAACTCCTACTTCAAGGCTCAAAGGGGTTAACAAGGGATTATCTTCCTTATATCTCCGGTGTTTGGGAATTTGAAACAATACTTGTACATCATCAGCAGGGTTTTATTCAAAAGCACACAACTGGAAATTTTGCGGTTTCACTTCATCATCCTCCCTCCAAGAGTTTAAACAAGAAGTTGGTATTGCAAATATAGAAAACAAATTACGAGTGAATACGAATGGATTACTTCAAGATAAACAAACTCATTGCATTAAGATTAATATTCAAAACAAACAAGTTCTACATGCAAACAAAGCAATAACAATCATAAAAGATTACAAATGAAAATGCAGTAAATGAACTAAAGATCTGAGGAAGCTGTGTCAGCTTGAGCTTGAAAGAACATTATCAACTTTCTTGGGAGACACAGAAGCAAACAACACGACCACCAGAGGTCAATGCACTAATATCAGCATAAAGGCATTCCATTCACAAATGTGCTTCCTTCCTTGAAGGTCAACACCTCATCGTCAATCATCTCTGTCCCAGGGTGGACATTCTGAGGATTTGGCATATACCTCAAAAATCGAGAATCTTTTTCAACAACGTGACCAATCAGATCATTTTGCATAGGTCGGGATCGAGTAGGAACATCCACTTGTGGAACATCGTCGTCCAGAGGAGAATCATACATCAGATTGGTCATCACTGTAAAGCCTGACATGAGATCATCATCTTTTGTTCTCTCCATGTTCCTTCAGTAACTACCTCAAACTTGGCACAAATGCCAGAAAATCAGCTAAATCCTCTTCTTTCTCTGATTAGCCCGAGTATTAAACTGGTACGACAGCTTGGCTGAATGAATACCAAAGGGAAACAATAAGACACCTGGAAAATGCAAGAAATAATGCAGAATGATGCGAATGCTAATGCAAAAATGCAAATGTTTCATTCAACTTTCAAGGATCTTTAAAATATAAAGCAATTGCAAGCATCGTAATAACACTTTTTGAAATACTGATAACCATCTCATTTTATTGAATATTATCTGCGATGTCTGCAAAAGGAAAATCTCTAAGATCCTTGAAAATTGACTGAAACAGAATGTCTATGAATGCATGAGTGCATGTATGCAGCAACCACAAACAAGATCACACAAAGGACATGGGTCAAGGTTCAAATCACGAGCATGAATCCAAGGGTAGGAACCAATCCCACAAAGGTGTGTACTAAGGTTTTTATTCATTGTACCTGCAGAAAACAGCGGTTCTAACAGAGTGCCCAGGGTCCACAATCCACTATCAGACACACCAACGCACTGATTTGCTCAGAGGTTGGTAGTTATCCTCAAGAGAATCTAACCTGAGTGTGGCATCGCATGACAGCTAAGTCGGATTTGCATCCTCATAGCTTCCGCGCCACGATCCTAAAAGGGCTAAGATGGGTTAAGGGTTACTACGATCCTCAATGTTATAGGCTTCTATGGAAAAAGTAATGCCTTCACGATCGCTCGATCGGCATCAGTAATTCCAAAGAGGCAACCACCGAGTGGATAGATTCTCATTTCTACTTTTTCGAGATTCGGCTCCCTCAAAGCTCCCTTGACTATACTATCCTCCTATCTCAAAGTACACTCTAGTCCGGGTATAGGACCTATCTCACACACAGAGAAACTCCTAAACAGAACAAACAAGTAACAAGCAAATCAAACAAAAAACAGTAAATAAATCAAAGTAGGCTAAACCCCTCAAGGGAGACATTATCCCCAGCAGAGTCACCACTTTTCTGTAGCGGGGAAATTTGTGAGTGTAAGCTATTGATTAACTTAACTAAAAAAAACAAGAGTCGCCACCGCACTTTTATTTTATCCAAAAAAGGGAAAGGAAAAAAAGCGAACAAAACCTAAAGAGTTCTAAAAAAAACAAGAACAAACAGAGAATGGGTAGGGGGTTGGTTACGCAATGGGAAGGTGTTAGCATCCAAAATGTTTATAGTACTCTATAGGAACCCTTTGAAATATCTACCGCTTATTGGTTTAAAAAGGTTTGCTTGAAAAGAGATTGGGGGAGATGAGAAGAGAAATATTTTTTAAGATTTTTGTGTTTGGAGAGACTTATCGCCTCATGCCTACGTACCCACGAAGTGCAATGTAGGATCAAAACCTCGTAGTTCGTGGTACAAAGTATGAAAATTTGTTTGTTTTGATTGATTTTAAGTGTAAAGATAAGTCGTCATTTCCAAGCGAATAATTCCGCTTAAAGAAATGAATCATGTCTAAACTTATGAAAAAGTTTAAAAGAAAAAGTGCATAAGGCACAAAAAAGAGATTGATGAGTTTTTATATTTTTTATGTTTTTTTATGAAATGGTCAAAATATGATTAATATTGATTGACATTTATTAAAGAAAAGAAAGTTTAAAAATCACTTGACCGAAATCAAGGTTTTATTATGAAAGAGGTGATAGTTTGAAATCAAGAAGGTTTTGAAAAAGGGAGAAAGTTTTGAAAATTGAAGAAGGGGTGGAGAAGAAGTGATTATCCTAGTGCATAAATTAAAAGCTAAGGACAAGAATGATCTAACCACAAATGTAGGTATCTTCACCATAAACCAAGCAAGCACAAGGCTCCAAAGTCTTCAAACCATAATTCCAAAGCAAAGGGAAAAGGTCCTAGTTCTAAGTCCATAAGTCCATAATCAAGAGCATAGGTCCTCCAATGCAAAGGATAGTGGCCATAGTCCAACAATTAAGAGCACAAGTATTTTAGTGGTTTAATCCTTTATTAATGTTTTTGAGTCCAAAATGGACAAAAGAAAAACAAAAGCACAAGATAATATGGTCCAAGTGGACAAGAGAAAAACGACATAAACATAAACATGATATGATAAAAATGACATAAAGCATAAAAAAATAAAGAGAGATAAGGAGTGAGAAGGAAATGTAAAATTAGAAGTTAGTGGTTAGTAACACAAGGATCTAGTGCCATAAGCCTTCACTGATTATTCTGGTTCGCGTCTTGAACTATAGTGATTAAACAATGCACTTAGGCCAAGGTTAATGAACTTGACAGAAGATTGGTAGAACCAAAGCCTCTACAACGCCAAGTTTCAAAGATTATGGACCTAATACAAAAATTTAATCAACATTGGGTTGACGCGACCAACCAAGGTCCGGACCACGAAAGTTCAAATTCCGAATTGGATAAAGAGGGACAAATGTTGCGCTATGTTAAGCAATCGCCGAGTAATTTACGGAGTAATTACCCTACAATAAGGTCAGTCAATAGATCTTTGTGTTAATGCATGCTAGATGAACGATATGTAGATCATCATCCGAAAGCAATACCGCACGAAAAGAAAAAGATGGTAGCGATCTAGTCTTGATTAAAATTCAACAACGGAATTCTATGATCCATAAGACTTTCATCGATCCAAAGAAAAGAGAAATAGATGAAGAGAAAGCCAAATTAAACCACACAATTATGTGATCTAAGGCTAAGAACAAAAGGAAAGGGAAGAAAATGGAAAAGGAACCAAAAGAGTCCCAAAAACATGCCAAGAATTACATTCTGTTTTGAAGTAACCGGTTACTCTATATAGGGTAACCGGTTACTCTGCACGCAGAGCCAAAAACATGTGCAAAATTCAGCATGATCCACTTTCAAAACTTTTTGCAAACACCTTGTGATCATGGAACTGAAATTGCACGAAATTTTAAGTAAAATAACAGCAAAAATCAGCAATTAAACACAATTACAAGATCCAAAAGATCAAGTAACAAAGATCTCCAAAGATCTACATTATGGAAGATGAAGATGAAGCTTCAACAATGGTGAAAGATGAATTACCACTTCAAATCTGAAAATTCCTTCAAATTGCTTCAAGATCCAAACACCAAAGCCTTGATCTATGAGAATTGATGAAGAAAACAAGCTTGGATGAAGGTTTAGCTCAAAGTTAAACAAGATTCAATGTGAATTCTTGTTAACTTTCAAAGGAAGAAATGTGAGCTTTGGTGAATTTTGTGGTTGGGAAGAGAATTTCCAAGAGGTTTGTTGGCTATCAAAAGCTTATGAGATGAATGAAATGAGGCCTCTATTTATAGAATTTAGGCTTGGAAAAATTGGTGGTTTGGAGTTAGGCTTGGAAGATCATGATTAGGTTTGGAATTTAAATTTGGAGGGAATTATCAAAATAGTGGTGATTAGTGGAGGTACATGGTAGGAATTAATTATGATGATGTAGGAAATTAAAATGAGATGGTCTAAAATATTCCACATGTGATCAAAATGATGAAAAATTGGTGCCAAATTGCTGAATTTGAATTTGCTGCCATTTTTCAAAATTTCACGAGGGTAACCGGTTACTCTATATAGGGTAACCGGTTACTCAGTGTAAATTTTGAAAAAAATGCCCTTTTTGAGTGCATTGTTGTGGTTCGGCTCGATTCTTTTACTTGTCAAAGAAGACGTGGAAATAAACACATGAACCTTAGAGTTTCTTGAATAATAATCAATTGAATATTTGGAAACTCTTGATCAAATGATTTTTGAATTAATTGCAGATCAACTTTGACTTTGTTTTGAAGAAATTTATTCAAGCCGAGGGACTGTTGTTTTGGTATTTCTAACCTGTTCTTCCCCTGAAAATGTTAGTGAAAGAAAACAAAAATATTTTTTTGGATTTTAATTAATGGTTAGTAAACATAAACAAATTAAGCAATAAAAAAAAACAACTAACAAACACACACAAACTCAAAGATCCCTACAAGGCACAATCCCATAAAAGAGGGAACCAATGTGTGATCTTGTTTATGGCATGAAATGTAAAAAAGCATGTGGGATCTTAGGGGTAAAAATTAGGGTATTACACCTAGTGACCCAACCCAGTGCAGACGACCGTTGGCCCAACGCTTGGGGCACAATATAAATACCCTTTTTCACTAGAGGGTCAGGTATTCTAATTTCTCACTCTCACTACCTTTCTGTACTTGCTTGCTTCATTCCTGACTTTAGCATCGGAGTACCTTGCAGGTACACCCCCGACCGTCTCACCACCACCGGAGTAGCGGAGCTCACGATGCAGTTGGTCATCGATCCAATTCTGATCAGGTACGATCAAAACGTGTACTGAATAAAACTTATTTTAGAAGGAGAATTAGTAATATAATAGAGTAGATAGTTCAAAAACGTGTGCTTTAGAAATGAGCACAACACTCCTTTATATAGGAAAAAAATAACTCAAAAAAGACAACAGCACACGGGTTTGACCACTCTCTAATCAATTAGAAATGACAAGTTAATCGATTACATAAAGTCAAAAAATAAAACCATAAAACATGTTTGCTCCTTAATCAATTATGAGGTGAACTTGCTCATTAATCGCATATAAGAAGGATCTAATCAATTATATAACGAGTTTAGCTTTCCTAATTGATTATAAATACTTCTTGCTAAATAAAGCACTTGCCACGATTTGTTTTTGGAATAAATGAGAAATAAATGAAGTGAGAAGACAATTTTATTGTGTGTGTGTGTGTGTGTGCGCTGTAAGAATTACTTTTGCTTATTTTACATATAATTGATCAAAAAGGCAAAAACTCTTAAGCGTGATATCAGAAAGTTTTTACATCTTCAATTCCATTTGATGTTTAACTTTTAGATTAATTTGTATCCTTTTGTTCTCAACATTAAAACTTGATTAACTTTGATTTTTGTTACTTGTTTGATGATGCTTGTGATTAACTTTGTCTTTGTTTAGTTGTCATCATTAAAACTCCATAAAGTTTTAACCTATACATCGCATAGAACCATGTTTTCTCCCCTAATTTATGATAACAATGCATCTCTCAGAAAGGTTGTAAAATAAAAAAATGAATTGAATATAGTAGTTAACTCTCCCTCACAGATAAAAAAAAAGTGTAATTTATTCCCCATGAGAGTATATCCCCCCTATAATTATCAAAAAGTAGGAAACAAGAGAATAAAAATAATATATGAGCAGATAAGCAGCACATAAAACACATATAACGTATTTGAGCAAACAGATGGACGAGAAAATAACACTCATGTATTAAAAAATAAAGGTTACAAAATGAAAGAGAAGAACAAGAGCAAACAAACAAAATAAAATAAGAGAAACACATAGAACAATATAATAACTCATTATTTTCACGATTATAATCACCAAAGAGGCAAGAGGAATTGGCACTCTGGAGTTAGTCAGATGATTTACAAGGAAGGCTACTTTGGATTTTATTTAATTGAGTGTTTTTTTTCTTATTTTGAAGTTTTTTTTTGTTATCTTTAGTATTTACAATGTTGAAGTTGAGCAGAGCTTCTGTTGGAAGAGACTCAAAAATCTCATATTCAAAATCTTCTAGGTTTGAAAGCCTTGGTTGCTGAGACGCTTACTAGTGGGAGCTGGTTGCTATTGATAGGAAGTTGGTTGTGCATATCTAGAACAAGCAATATGCTCTAAGAACTCATCTTTGTCTCTGATTTACATTTGCTTTAAATATTTTTTATCGATCTTTGTGCATATATCAACATTTTTGTGATCAACTATCATATGGTAATCATGAGTTCCCCTTCATTCGGTAATCCAACATTTGTTGAATAACTTTTGTGGCCCAGTTGGTCCCGGTGAGGTGGGATAGTATCCAAGTCACCACAACATTGGTCCTCAATACTTTCACGAGGTTGAATTTACTTGGAATTAATACATGGGTAGTCACTTAATGAATGAGACGACAATTCAGAGTCATATACCCCCATAATGAGAGGGGTTTTATGACCCTCCGCTGGATTTAAAAGAAAAGTTTGAGTGGAGAAGATAGAAAGTCAAAATTATCCAAAACACTTGAAACATTATAAAAGTAGAAAGATCCAAGAAAAGGTAAATCACAAATATCCCATAATTCCTCAACACACACGCACTCTCACGCACGCGCGCACACACACACACACACACGCACACACACACACCCCACGCACAGGGAGATAAATGAAAGTGGAAGTTACGTTATCGTGGTATTTTTCTTTGTTTTGGTGTTTTTGTCACTTTGAGTGTATATGATATTGTTTATTCGCTTATTTGTAATTTGCTTAGTATTCAAATATTCATGTGTTTGTATTTCATTCACAATTGAGTTGTATTGTGTTTGCTTTGGATATTTATCATTGTACACCTAACACCTTTCATTAATCAATAAAATTGGAGTGTTGATTCATATTAGTGTCCCTTTTTATATTAACAAATTGTTTTTTTGTCGTTTCATCAGGTGTGGCTTGAATCACAAGTTAGAAATCGTAGATCAAGGTAAAAAGTCATTTGATTGTAATCAAATGTTATGTGTGACTCGAATCATGGACATTGTGAAAATTGGAATTTGCCTCTGGATGATTTGACTTGAATTATGAAATTAACTAGACTCAAAACATAACCTAGTGTTACTTGAATCATGTTGTAAATTTTACTCGAATCATAACTCTCCATGAAGCTAGGATCAAGCTATTCCTAATTTGACTCAAATAATGAATTATACGTCACTCGAATCACAAGACCTTGTGACTTGAGTCATGATTCTTTCTTGAATCAAGTCATAGATTCACAAATCCAATTTTCCACCTTAAATTTAAATAGTTGTTTTTTTTATCCAAAGACATGCGTGTGAAACTATGTCTGTGAAACCCATAGAGACAAAATGTCAATTTGTCTTCTATTTTCTATTGTGTCTATTCCGAGCACCTTCGATATTTCTCTTGTTTTTCAAGAACAACTTCTTAACGGTTAATCAATGTCAAATTCACTTCTTTTTTGTTACACGTTGTTCTTGTGTAATTTGTTGTTGACTTGAGGAAAGTTAAAGAGAGTGAGTTGATCAACCTTGTAGTGATTTATGGTTGATTAAGCTTATGATATCTATCAAGAACCAAGACCCATTTATCAAGAAATTTGAGAGAACCTTATGTGTGTGTTTGTGTGTGTTCTTCATTTGCCTACATCTAATTCCTTGATTAAAACCTTGTGAATTAGAGTGTATGTAATATTCCTTTGGCACATTTCATCATCTTCATCCTTAGTCTTTTTCTATTGTATTGGACATTCATCTTTAAAGATTGAGTGTTTGAGAGAGACTAGTGGTACATTAGGGTATCTAATGTTTTTATGTGAAATTTGTTGTTTGTAACAGGTGCGAGTATCATTTTTGAATGCAATTTGGATTTTATTGATATCTAAAAAGAAGAGAGCTTCATTATACTCTATGGAAGACTTTGGCAAAGTCTAGCACAGATTGTTCGTAAGGCGGAGTTGGAAGTTGTCCAACTTTGGTGAGATTATGAAAAGACTGTCGCATACAAAGTTGGGAGTTGCCCAATCAACACTTAGCTAATGGAAATCACTGAGATAAGAAATCAGTGGGATCAGGTGGATTGACACACATGAATACTTGGAGCAAGTTATTGTGGATAACAAGGCTATTAGATCAAGATCTTTGGGGTTCTTGTTTTTGTTAGTAGTTTGAGTGTCTGTATCAAATGAGGGAATTATCGTGTGATGTTTTATTGTAATTAAAATGTTTGTATCAAACATATCAGAATAGTGAAAAATCATGATTATTTTCCAATAGCTCTTTAACACCATTGAAGAATGGAATAGGAAAAGTGGGGACGAACCCTGAACCACTATATTTCTTTGTGTATATTTTCTTTCTTCACTTATCTCCTTAATTTTCTAACATTCATTAATATTGATTTTGTGTTAGTGCATTATTGCATCGTTTGTATGTCTTTTAGGTTAGACCATGATTATAGAGATTTAATGTGTAAGCTTAGGTATGCAATGCATCAATCTTAATGAATCGTCAATGTAAAGTGTTTTTAAATCACTTTGTTTAAAGTGACTTTGGTTATCTTTTAATTGACTTGCATTAGAAATAACCAAGTCCTTAATGATATCTGGTAATAATTCAGTTGGTTTAATTTATTGAGATGCTTCCAAACTCTCTTAGTGTTGTGTTTTGCTTCCGCATTTCGTAAAATCTATGATTTCGTTTATGGGACCTAAATGTTTTTGAATTTGTCCTCTTTGGGATAGGTTCATTCACCCTCCCCCTTCCAAATATTTTTATGTTCATATTCTCACCACAACAATTGGTATCAGATCGGGGCTTTTGATTAAAGTCTTGCGACTCCAAAAGTTGAGGATATGGTTTGTTCGATCCTAGACAAGTTTTTATATTCCTTTGGAAGCTAATGCAACTGAATGAATTCCAGCAATGTTACGTTGATTTCCTAATGTCTGATCATTCATTGCATGCATTACATAGATTAACTTAAATTAAAACCTTACTAGTATTGCATTTAAGATATTCTTTAAGTTTTAATTCATCCAGGATTGAACTGACAACATTTTGAGGCATGTGTAGTGTAATTGGAAACCTGACACCATGTCTTAAAGTTTGTCCTTGATCGATTGTACTTAAAAAATGAGTGTGCATTCATAGGACATCGTGCTTTAAGTTTTTTAGAGATAAAAGAAAGAAGCAAAAAGCATCTTCTAGCGACATATTCTTCCAAGGTTATCGTAAAAAGAAGATAAAGTCAATTTGTGATTGTTGGCAATGTTCCCTGATTTCAACAATTACAAAAGATTCAAGAGTATAAATATGTTCCTTGAAGTGCCAATAATCGTCAAAGAGTTGAATAAGTTATCAATGAATAAGTTATCAATGAATAAGTTATCAAGGATTAATAAGATATGTCAATCAATGATAGTTGAAACAATCATCATTCAAGTTCATATGAAGCCTTATGAATGAGACTCTGATAGTATTCTTCAGACGTGCAAGAGGAGTTCTATCCAGTTAGTGTATGATTGATTGCATTTTAGTTTATGATATTCTTGTTGTTGATTACCAACTATTTTCATGTGTAGTAAGTTAAGACTATATCGTCTAAATTAGTATGATCGTTTTAACCCTCCTATATTTACTTTTGTGTATACATGTTATAATTATTTGAGTGCTATATGTGTTATCTGTTTGGTATGTGTACGTGTATGTGTATGTGATATGCTTGTGCATCGCATGCCTTAATCATTCAGTCATTCAATTATTCAATGCATCGATTTAAATTTTATTCATTCCATTCATAATATTTACATGTGCATCCTTCATCCATTCATGCATCACCATTTGTTTCAATCATTAAAATCATTTTAGCATTCACATTAAAGGTATTTATCATTAGCATCATCATTAAAAAAAGGTTTATATTTCCATTAAAAAAACCATTAAATTTGCTTTAATTTAAAAAAAAAAAATTATTTATTGATTCAAATCACCATTACAACTTGATTCGAATCATAAGTATGAGAGTTGTGGCATTTTGGGGTTGTTTAGTTTGATTCGAGTCAAAATTTGGACGTGATTCGAATCAAAGCGCCTTTTCACTAAAATAAAAAACTTGTGATTCAAATCACAATTACTACTTAATTCGAATCACAAACCCAAGAGTCATGTTATTTTAGAATTTCTTCAGTTTCTTTTCACTTTTCATTCTCTATTTCATTTCAAAACTGGTCATCTTTCTAAAACCCATTTTTAGGAAATCTTCATCACACCCATTAATCATCCATCATCGTAAGTATTCATATCATATCATCTTCATCGCTCACAATCATCATCCACATCAACTTGTCTTCAAGCCTCCCACAAAAAAAGTTTGTCGGAAAAAGCAAAAAGGCAAGAGACAAGTTTCATCATCAAATTAATCTTCTCCAATTCCAAAGAAAGCTAGAACCAAGATTCAAGCAAGCAAATACTCATATGATGCAAGGGTTCTGAAAAAGGCAAGTGAGCAATCTACTCAAAACCAAACTATCTTTGTTATTTGTGACAAAGTGAAACATGTAACACCCCAATTATTGAATTATTATGTTTTATGTATTTATTTAATTGTGAGTGATTAATTAAATAAGGGATTAGGAGTGTGTATCCTTGAGTTGAGGGTATAGAGATAATTGTGGGTGATGAGTAGAAGTGGGGCAGAATTACTAGAAATTATTTTAGTAATAATAATTTACTAGATTTAATTAATTAAAAGGAAAATAGAACTTTTGGGGTGAAAGTGAGAATCGAGGAAAAATTAATGGGAGGAAGGAGAAATTATTTTGTTAGCAGGGAAAAAATATAATTAAGAGTTATTTTGCCCTAACTATATATTATAATGAAAGAAGCATAGGAATAGCCTACTTTGTTAGTATACAAAAACCAGAGAAAAGAGAAAGAGACTAAAGGGCTAAGAAGAGCAAGAGACTTGGAGTGGAGAAGAAAAAGTTCTGCCGAAAATCATAATTTTGCTGCTAGGAGTATCCGGTAAGGGGGGATAACTTTAAATAGGGCTTATGCATGAGGGATAGGGTTGAGGAGTCCTTAACCTCTAATAGGTGTATGTTGTGGCTGAATTCTTATAGTATGATGAAAATTATCTATAAAAATTGATGAATTCGTGCACTATTCATGACTGGTTTTTTTGTTTTAATACTTGATGTTTTTCCACCATTGTTGCATTGTCGAAGGTTTGGAAAATCAACTATTTTCATGAAAATAATGAAGTTTGTGTGTTAATTTGGGTTTTAATCGTGGGATAATTGTAGAATGTCTAATTCTGAGCGTTTGGCTTTTTACGGAATCGAAATCGGAGTTCCAGAGGTCCTCCAATGGTGAAAATCGCATTCAGGTTTTTGCAGGTCTGTACACCGTCGCTTAGCGAGCGAGGTCCTCGCGTAGCGAGACGTTCCAGCGACGATATTCTTCTGTTTTTATTTTTATTATAACTTGAGTTCCGTAACTCAGAACGAGATGCGGTTCGAAGCGTTAGAAAGCTAAAGCAGATTACTATCAACTGGTGATAATTTCAGATGTTGAATGTGTTGTGATAACATTAGTAATTGATGAGAATGATTATTAAAAATTATTTGATCGAGTAAATGTTGAGTTGTGCGAGTTTGAGGAATATGTTTTATGAGTTATGGAAATGCTTGAATATGTTGCTATGATTAGATGTTAAGCATTGAAAATAAGTATGAAATATTGAAATGTTGTGAATATGGATTATTTTGAATTATGTTTGGTGTATTGTTGCATGTTTGAAATATAATTCTGTTGAGATAAATTATTAGCATGCTTGTGTTACATTGATTGATAATGTGCATTTTGGGATTTTGGTGTGATGTAATCCAGATAGTGGATTACTTGAGTTATGAAGGCATTTATGTTAGGATCAAGGAGGGGTATTAACGCATTGATTTGAAGATATGATCATGCATCATAAAAGTTGTGTCAAGAGGCATGTCTGCTAGTTCATAGAATGGACTAGTGGATTGTCCCAAGCTCAGAGACGGGGCTTGGAGCTCGGAAAGGGGGCTCAGGTTTCATAGAGATTGGAACCCGGTTCGTATAAAGAACCAACTGTTGAGTAGGTACCATATGCATATGCATAGAGTTACATAGTCGTGTTGCATTGTATAATGAATTATATGCATTTTGTTGAGTTGTGAATGATTGATGAGTTTGGGTGTGAGAATGTATTTTGATATAATGTGAATGATATTGTGTAGAATATGTTGTGTAGATATCCTACCTTGCATTATAATTATTGTTGTTATTGATTGTGATTTCTCATCCCTTTGTTGTTGTTGTTTTGGTGGTATGTCCTTCTCCTCAAAGTACAAATAAGCAGGTAACTAGGTAGCTGTTTAGAGTGGAAGGATGGTGAGAGGTCGTTTCTTCTTCTTTTTCTTTCTACATTTTAGTTCATGTGCTCTGATATGTAACACTAGGAAACATTTGTGAGTTTTTGTCTAATCTTTCGCTAGAGAGCTATTGTGTACTCCCATGTTTAATATTTCTATGTTTTGAAAAGACTTTATTTATGGGTTTGATTATGCCATAAAGTGCATTTGAAATTTAAATGATTTTAGTTAATGCATACTTTATAATGAGAAATTTCGATGAGATGATACCCTAAGTGAAGGTGAGTATGCGATGACACTCTAAGTGAAAGTGTTGATTGTTGTTTTTATTTAATAAAGTGATACTGAGCATGTATATTTTGAAAAAATAATGTGTGACATCCTATTTAATTGTGTAAATACTTTGATTTTACTGTATAATTATGTGCGGTGAAAATAGGGTGTTACATAGTTGGTATCAAAGCAGGTCGATCCGTGCGGTCAGGTTTTGTAATGTTGTATGTTCCCTAGTACACGACATATGTGTGAAACACTGTCGGTGCTCGTTGTTTTTTAACCGCTTGTTGGCAGGAGCATGATTGAAACAAGTGGGGGAGAAAATTTTGCTTCTCTTAGGTATTTAGGTGTGGATAGTTGATTTGTCGTGTTGCTGTTTGCAAGAGTGTAGGTTGTTGGATGAGTCAGTTTCCTGAGTTCGTTGAAGAGGAAGATTTGAAGTTCATAACAACTGTTTCAATAAGACGATGTCATTTCCAGAGTTTGACGTAAGTGAGGAGTTGTTCATGTCCGCTAAGCAAGTGGATGAGTTCTTGAAGGATGAGGCGAAAATGTTTATGATATTAACTTCTATGAAGGCCGAGAGCAAAGCTATGATTGGTGAGTTTTCAGTGGTGTGTGATTTTCCTGAAGTGTTTCCTAACGATATTAGCGATTTGCAACCAAAGTGCTAGGTTAAATTTGCTATAGATTTGGTACCAACTACTAGTTCGGTGTCAAAGGTTCCTTATCGAATGTCACCTTCAAAGTTGAGTGAGCTAAAGAAGCAATTAGAGGATTTGCTTGAGAAGAAATTTATTCGTTTGAGTGTTTCTCTGTTGGGTGCGCCAGTGTTGTTGGTCAGGAAGAAATATGGTAATGTTAGGTTGTGTGTGGACTACCGACAATTGAACAAAGTAACTATTAAGAATAAGTATCCACTTCTAAGGATTGATGACTTGATGGACCAGTTAGTAGGTGCCCGTGTTTTTAGCAAGATTGAATTGAGATCCGACTATCATCAGATTCGAGTAAAGGCTGAAGATATTCCAAAGACTTTTCTCAAGATGGGGTATGGTCATTACGAGTATTAAGTGATGATGTTTGGTGTGTCTAATGCTCCTAGTGTAATCATGGAGTATATGAACGGGATCTTTCATCAGTATTTAGATAAGTTTATGGTTGCGTTCATCGATGACATCCTAATTTATTCAAAGACGTAAGAAGAGCATGCATGTCATCTAAGGATGGTATTGGAGATTTTGCAAGAGAAGACGTTATATGCTAAATTTTATAAGTGTGAGCATTTGTTGAAGGAATAGAGTTTTCTTGGTCATGTGATTTCCACCGAACAAATTGCTATTTATCCTTCAAAGGCTGAGGTTGTGCTACAGTGGAAAACTCTAAAGTCTGTTACTGAGATTCGAAGTTTTATTGTGTTGGCTGGTTATTATCGCAAGTTTATTGAAAGTTTCTCTAAGTCAGTTTTTCCATTAACTTAGCCAGCGGGGAAATGCCACACTTTTTCCTGGTATGCTTGGTGCAAAGAAAGTTTTCGAGAGCTCAAGATGAAGTTGACGTCGGTCCTTATTCTGATTTTACCGAGTTTGACTGATTCTTTTTTTTGTGTATTGTGATGCTTCCTTGATGTGTCTTGAAGGTGTGTTAATGCAGAATCATCAAGTGGTAGCTTTTGCTTTAAGGCAACTCAAAGTGCATGAGACGAATTATCCGACACATGATTTTGAGTTGGTTGCAGTTGTGCTTGTGTTGAAGATTTGGAGACATTATTTGTTTGGTTCGAGATTCGAGGTGTATAGTGATCACAAGAGTCTGAAGTATCTTTTCGAATAGAAAGAGAGGAATATGAGACAGAGATTATGGCTTGAGTTTCTGAAGGATTATAACTTTGGTTTGAGTTACCATCTTGGTAAATCCAATGTCGTAGCTGATGCATTAAGTCGCAAGACCTTGCATATGTCAACGTTGATGATTAGAGTGTTAGATCTTATCGAAGAGTTCAACGATTTAAGTTTGGTTTGTGAAGTCACGCCATATGAAGTTAGGTATGTTGAAGCTTACCAGTGATATTCTTGAAGAAATCAGAGAAGGTTAGAATGTGGACTTATAATTTATTGATTGGTTGAATTTAATCAATCAAGGTCAAGGGGGTGATTTCAAAATTGACGTGAATGGAGTGATAAGATTTTGAGACCATGTGTGTGTTTCGGATGTGCTAGAGCTTAAGCAGAGTATTCTTTATGAAGGTCACAGAAGTGACATGAGTATTCATCTTGGTGCTACTAAGATGTATCAAGACTTGAAGAGGATCTTTTGGTGGCCAGGGTGTTACAAAACATTTGTTGTCTGAGGAAGATTTTAAATTGTACTCTGAGAAGTTTTAAACAAACCAAGTGAACCTGAGTATTATGTTGACAAAGTTGCTGAAGTAGATTTAAGGGCGAAATTCCTTAAACCTTTTTCCAACCATAATTTACTGATGTTTATTAGTTTGAATAAAAAGTTTAACCTTCACCATGTCAATTCCTTCTACTGTAATCCTGAGCTTACTACTGCAAGGCTGGAAAGTAGGTTTAAAGATTGTGTAGTCAAGTTTGGTTATCATGGTTTTACTACACATTTTGGTTTGAAATCTGACAGGATGAGTATCTCAATTTCAAAATCACTTGAGTGTGATAGAATTTCTTTTGTACAATCAATTTCCAAGTCTGTTTTTATCCTCTTGGCATGGAGAATTTCCACATTAGCAAAGTTAAGTTCGATATGCGGATTTTTCACTAGATTATTGTTAAAGTCTTCTATAGGAAATCAAAGAATTGGGCTAGAGCTGATGATTTTGACATTTATCTAACGTGGACGATTCTTTCCGACTACAAATTTAATTGGGTAAAGTTCATCATTGAAATGATGTTTCATTGCAAGGATAATCCCAACAGGTCCTTGTTTTTCATTTCGTTTGTTTAAATGATTATGGAGTTCAATGAAATTGTGTCTAAGGAAGAAGATTTGTTTGAAGCTCCAAAGATTCTGAAGCAATGTGGAGTTTCTATGATGAGATAATGTCATGATAAGAATGATGTCTATTATTATATGGAGAATTAGAGCAGGAAAGTCTATGATGATTGGATTGTGGATCCAGTGAAGAATTCCACTGATGATGTTGGTTCATCTAATGTTGGTGTGTTACATGCATAAATGTCATGCCCCAATTTTGTTTGTTTTTTTTAATTCATCTGATACATGCCATTTGTAAAGTTTTGCATTTTTAGTTATATGCATTTTTATCATCAAATAAAGTCATCCTAATCTGATATATATCCATTATAGTAAAAAAAAATCAACATTTTACATGTTGAAGAAATTGACTAAAATTGCAGTTTTTCATTATGCATTTTGAAAGAAAAAAATTCATGATCATTTGATTTATTATCATAATATTCATTTGAATTTTATTGATCATTTTTATGCATTATAAAACAAAAATCAAAACTTCTAGAATGCACAAAATATCTCTCATATATTACATCATTATTTCATGCATATATTACATCATTATCTCATGCATATATTGCATCATTATTCAAAGCTTCTAGAATTTTACTCACACTATTTGCATTTTTCATAATTCCTAAACCACTCTTTAACCTAATTCAAGAGTCTATAAATCAACCTCATTTATTTCACAAATGACACCAGCAAAAACAAAAAATAAAGTCAGAGCCTTGCACAAATCACTCTCCAAATTTCAAGTTTCTTCATCTTTAAGAAACTTTGAAAAAAAGCTTGAAACTTTAAGTTGATATGTGAATCTCTCATTCTTAATGAAGATATTACAAATCCAATACTAAGAGTATTATCCTTACACCATACAAATCATCCCCTTTAAATTTGGTCGGCAAAAAGTTCACTGTGTTCTTTGGGTTCGTGAGCAAGTTCATCTTGATAGACTTTATTGTTTGTTATTTATTGAATTTGTTTGCATTGTTAATGTTTTTTCACTTCATTAGCATAATAATCATTATTGATTTGTACAAAAACTCCATTATTATGCATTTTTGAAAATCAAGGTTTTGAGTGTTCTTGAATCTACATGAACAAAAAGGGTAAAATGTAAATTGATGCTTTTTTTTTAAATAAATAATGTACCAAATAGCTTCCCAGCATCACCTCGAGCATGAATTCATGGTTCGTTTGTCACAAGGGTGGATAAAATGATTGAATCAAGCAGATATATGTTGTTGCATTTTTGTTAATTTTTGAATTTTTTGTTGTTGTTTATTTGCTTATTTTGAACATATCATTGTGTTTGTGAGATCAAGTAGATAAAATTTCATTATTTATTTGTTTAATTTCATGAAAAAATTGAAAAAGTTATGGTGTTTTTACGTTTTTGTTGAAAGTTTTTTATTGCACTTTTGTTGTTATGATAATAGTAACTAAACGTGGGGTTGGGAAAGATGAAGTCTCCCCCACGCCCCTTTTGCTCAGCACATTTCTGCAAGGCTCCTTTGGGTATAGAGCATTTTATTAGTTACAACCCTAATTTTCAACTTGTTTTTGTCTTTTGTATATTTTTTATTTATTATTTTCTTATTATTCTTTTATTTATTTATTTTCATATTTTTTTTAATTTGCTTTATTTTTTTTCACCTATTGTTTTGATATTGAATCTCTCTCATTTTTTATATTATTTTATATTTTTTATTATTGCTTTATTAATTAATTTATTTTTATTTATTTTTAGTTTTTTTTTCTTTTACCTCTTGTATTGATAGTGCATCATCTCCCTTTTATTATTTTATTTATGTTTTTATTCTATTTTATTTTTTTGTATTTTCTTTAGTCCCTTGTATTGATAGTGTGTCTCCTCCCTTTTAATATTTCTTTTATCTTTTTTTACTGCTTTTTAGTTTATTTTATTGTAGTTTTAGTTTATGCATAATTGTTAATCCAAAAAGATAAAATCACACTTAAAATTAATCTTTCAAAAATACTAAAATCAAAAGTGATTTATCAACATCAAATAGATTTTTCAAAATCACACCAAAACTTTTCCAAACCAAAATCAATTGTTTAACATCCATTAACCTTCACAAATAAAATCATTCCTTTGAGAAAAAAAAACAACTTGGTTAACACCAAACTCTTTTCTTAAATAAACACCTTATTTCATTTCAAACCATTTTGCAACGCAAAACAAACCTCGATCAAATCGAGCGCATTTTCCCAAATAAAAACATAAAATACCTAAAAATATCAAACTCTTTCATAAATAAGATAAAAAAAGGATTGTGGTGTAGGTCACGAGCTCCAGAGAGTTAGGACACGAGATGTAGTTCAGACCATCTGAACTCTCGTAATCAAACAAAAACACTTTTAACACATCAAACTTATCTTTTTTCGCCCCCGCGCGATCTTAACGCTTTTCACAAACAAAAGATATTTCGTCTCGAGACGATGCAAAACAACGCTTCGTCCACATATGTGTGAGTGAGATAAGTGGCGTTTTCCTGCGAATGCTGATATTAGAAATCTATTATGTTGTGATGCAAATGTCCTCTCCTCAATCGTTTTGGGTAATCAACGTTTTTACATCGATTGTGAAAAAATAGCTTTCGTTAAAATCGATTAACAAACAAACATTTCTACCCAGAACTACGTAGCCTTGAGTTCTCCATTGCACTCGAAGATACGTAGGAGCGAGATTCAAACTCTCGTCATGCATCCTAATAAAAAAATTTCACCTGTTAGTCCTATTCTTCTTTTCCTTTTAATAACTTGAAAGCTAAACATTTCGAAAGCTAACACTTACGTGCATAACTAACTAAATGGTTCCCGTTGAGTACAATGAATATGAGGGATGCTAATACCTTCCTCTTGCGTAACCGACTCTTGAATCTGATTTGGCTGCGACGACCATATCATTTTCATTCTTTTAGGGAATTTATCAATATTTTTCCCTTTCTCTCTTTGGGAATAAATAAAGTTCGGTGACGACTCTGTTAGTCCATCCTGCGAGGGTGCGATTGCGCTTCGCGAGCGTCATATTCTTTTGTTTAGGTACGATAAATGACGACTCTGCTGGGGATTCTGGTTCCCTCAAGAGAGTCAATCCTAGTCTGGTTTGTTGTGTGCTTTATGTTTGCTTTTTTGTGTTGTGAAAAATGATGCCTTGAAACAAAGTATAAATGGTTTCTTCATCGGCAAGAAACACACAAGGGTTAGGGTTAACAGGAAAAACAAGAAGAACAACAAGTATTGTTACAACTACTATTCTTTTACTTTCTCTTTGAATTAGATTACAAGTACTCAAGAATAACAAATAACCCTCCCACTCTAATTAGGATTTTTCCACACTTAAGATGAGAGACTAGTATGCTATTTATAATAAACCTAACATACTAAACTAACAAACAAGCCCAATTCGACAACTACATACTAGAACACATTTCGATTACAACATGTAGGTCTTCGACAACAGCATGTGAGCAAACTTCGACGACATGCTAAACCTCTGTCGACAATACTAGAGTTCGATCCAATATCTCACAAATCTCCACCTTGGAACAAACTCTATAACAACAAGAAACAAACTATATTTCTTCATCCAGCTTTATTAACTTAATATAGTGGAAAAACTTGCAACTGGGCAATGTCTTGGTGATCATATCAGCAGCATTATGATCTGTCGAAACCTTCAGCACTTGGACTTCTCCATGCTCGATTACCCCTCTGACGAAATGTAACCTCACATCGATGTGCTTGGTTCACTCATGATAGGCTGAATTCTTTAACATGTATATTGCACTTTGACTATCACATTTAATAGTTATAACTCGACCTTGAAGTTTCAGCTCCTTTGCAAAACCTTCAAGCCACAATGCTTCCTTCATAACTTCAGTTAGGGAAATATATTCCACTTCAGTGGTTGATAAGGCAACAACCTTCTGAAGTATTGCTTTCTAACTGATTATTGTGCCGAACATAAATAGATTTTCTGGAATCCATACAACCTGCATAATCAGAGTCGACATATCCTTCTATTGCTGCTTTACTATCTTCACCCAAGGTTCCAACATAAATTAGGATTACGTTCAGAGACACATTTATGTACCTTAGCATTCACTTCAGTGCTTGCCAGTGAGCCTTTCTAGGATTCGCCATATACCTGCTTACAAGACTTATTGCATATGTTATGTTGGGTCTAGTACATAACATAACATACATCAAAGAACCCACTATATTAGCATATAGAATACTATTCATATAAGCTCTTTCGACATCAGTACTGGGACACTGATCTATACTTAACTTGAATTGAAGGTTTGTTGGAGTCACAACAGGCTTTGAATTCGACATACCAAACTTTTCGAGAATCTTTCGTAGGTATGCCTCTTGAGATAAGCATAATTTCGACTGCTTACTATCTTTACAGATGTCAATCCCAAGAATCCTGGACGTAGCTCCCAGACCCTTCACGTCGAACTCCTTATTGAGTTCAGCCTTCACCCTCATTACATCTTCGACATTGTTGCTTGCTATTAGAATATCATCCACATAAAGCAACAAGATAACAAATGAATTATCAGATCGAAATCTGAAGTAAACATAGTGGTTAAACTGACTTCTAATAAAACTTATGCGTGCCATGAACTTGTCGAATCTCTTATTCCATTGTCGAGCAGATTGTTTCAGTCCATATAATGATCTCTTCAGCTTGCACACATAATCTTCCTTCCCCTTTTCGACACACCCTTCAGGTTGCCTCATCAGAATTGTTTCATCCAGATCACCATACAAGAATGCAGTCTTCACATCCATCTGTTCTAGTTGAAGGTTGAACTGTGCCACCGTGGCAAGCAACATTCCAATCGACTTGTGCTTCACAACAGGAGAGAACACATCATTGAATTCGACACCTTCTTTTTTAGTGAAACCCCTAGCGAATAATCTTTCCTTGTATCTCTTTGACGCCACTCCTTCGATTCCTTCCTTAACTTTGAAAATCCAATTACAGCTGATTAACCTAGCTCTAGCAGGTATCTTGATAAGTTCCCAAGTGTTGTTATCATGAAGAGATTTCATCTCATCATCCATGGCCTTCATTCATTCAGTCTTATTTCGACTCCTCATAACTTCCTTATAGTCTCTAGGATCTTCATCTAAAACCTCACTTGCATAGATGAAGGCATAAGTTATAAGATCTGCATACCCAAGTCTCTGAGGTGGCTTGATGACTCTTTTTGACATATCTCTTGACAATAAGTAGTCATCGACAATTTCCTCAACTTCCTCAGTGTCTTCTAATTCGTCTTCGACTTCATCTGGGATACACAATTCAGCATCAACATGCTCTACCTCAACAAGAATCTCTCATTGTTTCAGCTCTTCGTCAGCATCATCAGTTTTCTTGAAGGTCATCTCAGCTTCATTGAAAACTATATCTCGACTGGTGATACACCTTCTGTGACCTGGCTCTAGGAACCATAACCTATAAGCTTTGACTTCTTCAAGGTATCCCATGAACATGCATTTCAGAGCTCTAGGTTCGACATTGTCTTGCCTAATGTGAGCATAGGCCACACAGTTAAATGCTCTCAGTCTGTCGATACTAGGTGGATGTCACGACCAAACTTCTTCAGGTGTCTTCATATCTAACCCAGTCGAAGGACATCTGTTTATCAGATATGTTGTTGTCGAAACAGCCTCAGCCCAAAACACCTTCTTTAACCCAGCACTAGTCAACATGCATCTAATTCCTTCCAAAATAGTTCGATTGAACCTTTTCGCCAAACCATTTTGTTGTGGAGTACCTGCAGTAGTTTTGTGCCTTGCAATACCTGAGGCAGCACAAAAGCTGTTGAACGCTTCATTGCAAAATTCAAGGCCATTATCTATTCTCAACCTCTTGACCTTTATGCCAGTTTGATTTTCGACCAGAGTTTTCCAACCTTTAAAATTCTCAAAAGTTTAATCCTTAGTCTTCTGGATGAATACCCATAACTTTCTGGAATAATCATCAACTATGGAAAGAAAATACCTTGCTCCTGAATGTGATGGACACCTTGCAGACCCCCAAAGATCAGCATGGATGTAATCAAGGGATCCATGTGTTCCTTGTTTGCCTTTGTTAAACTTCACTCTGCAAGATTTTCCAATATACAGGGTTCACAAAACTTTAGCTTTTCGACTTTGTCTCCACCAAGCGTATTTTGTTTCCCCAGTTTAACCAGACCCATTTCACTGACATGGCCCAATCTCATGTGCCAAATTTTTGTCTTCGACAAAGCTTTCATGGATACAACATTTGTCGAACCACTTACAACTTCAGCCTCAAGGGTATATAAGCCTTGTTTCTTCACGCCTTGTTAGTTCTTGTATTGGCTGCAATTTTGGTAAAACAATGTTGTTGTTGAAGATGTCATTTGTCTTATGTCTTAACATGAGTTACTAACATTAAGTTTGTTAGGGTTGCAGTTTTGTGTACTGATGTCAAAAACGATGTCTTGACATTGAGTGACAGAACATCAGTTGTTGTGTTTTAGGGCTGCGTGTGTTTTAATTAGTTATTAGAATATCTGATTGAGAGATTACAGGCGAAGATCTTGGATTAGATTCTTTCTGTTGCAATCAGATATGGAGCAGATCTTGTTGCTGTTTTTAGGGCTGAAAGATATGAAAAGATTTGAAGATAAAATCTGGTTTTAAATTCAAATCAAATCAGAAATTTGGAGGAGTCCAAGCCCAAGTCTGAGTTTCTATTTAAAGCAGCCACAACCCTACTTGGAAGATATGAAGACTAGAGAGTGTATACTGAGTATCATTTGTTAGATTTTTCGTTTGTGTTTTGTAAGCCATTCATGCTTGAATTGGTATAGTTTGTTTGAGTTGTAATTGTCCTCTCTAAAGCTTTTAAGCAAAAGAGTATTGTTCTTGATCAATGCTTTTAAGCAAGATCAAGTTGTGAACTTTGTAATCTTTGAGTTGTATCACTGAGGTGATTAAGGGGGAGTGAGTGGTATCTCATATCTAAGAGGTTCTTAGGTAGAAGTGTCATTGGGTAGTGATTAAGTTAGGAGATTGTCAACTGGGATTGTTGAGTCTGTAATTTAATACTACTAATAGTGAATTTCCTCCCTGGCTTGGTAGCCCCCAGACGTAGGTAGTTAGACCGAACTGGGTGAATAATTCATTGTCTTGATTGATTATTTTATTGTCTTGTTCATTTAGCAGATTGTATTATTGTGACATCACACTTAACATCACACATCTGATACCAGAATTTCAATTGGTATCAGAGCAGGCATCCTGCTCTGCATCTGGGTGAGATCTAGGGTTGTTACTTTCTGGTACTATGGACAAGGAGAGTGGTGGATTTGTGAATAGACCCCCTATTCTAGATGGCTCAAATTATGATTATTGGAAACCTCGCATGGTTACCTTCTTGAAGTCCTTGGACAGCAGGGCTTGGAAGGCTGTTTTAAAAGAATGGAAACATCCTGTTATTGTTGAAAAAGATGGAACATCAAAGCTGAAACCTGAGGAAGAGTGGACCAAGGAAGAAGATGAACTTGCGCTTGGAAATTCTAAGGCTTTGAATGCCATTTTTAATGGTATTGACAAGAACATCTTTAGGCTGGTCAACACTTGTGAAGTGGCTAAGGAAGCTTGGGATGTCTTGAAAACTACTCATGAAGGAACCTCCAAAGTCAATATGTCAAGACTTCAACTGCTGACAACAAAGTTTAAAAATCTGAAGATGAAGGATGATGAGACCATTCATGATTTTCACATGAATATTCTTGAGCTGTCAAATGCTTCTAGTGCCCTTGGAGAGAAAATGACTGAAGAGAAGCTAGTAAGAAAGATTCTTAGATCCCTTCCCAAGAGATATAAAATGAAGGTGACTGCTATAGAAGAAGCTCAAGACATCAGCAAGATGAGGGTGGATGAGTTGATTGGTTCTCTTCAAACTTTTGAATTAGGGATGGATGAGGAACCTGAAAAGAAGACCAAAAGCATAGCTTTGGTATCTAGTTCTGAAGATGGTAAGAAAGAGAATAGTCCTGAGTCTCAGGAGGAGCTGTCCCATGCCATTGTTCTTCTAGGAAGACAGTTTAATAAGGTGTTAAAAAGAATGGACAGGAACTATAGACCAAATGTTAAGAACATCTCGTCTGACATCAACAAGAGAACTACAGCTGAGGAGAAGCCTAATCTTGACAAATGAGTCCGATGCTATGAGTGTGAAGGTTATGGTCATGTCAGAAAAGAAAGTCCTACATATCTCAAGAAGCAGAAAAAGGGGTTATCTGTTTCCTGGTCTGTTACTGAGAGTGAGAGTGATGAAGAGACTGCCAAGCATGTTAGGGCATTGACTGGAATATGTACTTCTGATGGAGAGTCTAGTGATGATGATCTGACCTTTGAAGAGCTAGCAACCTCCTATAAAGAGTTGTGTCTGAAAAGTGAAGAGGTTTGTCAAGAAAGGGAGAAGCAGAAGAAAATTATAATCCAGCTTAAGACTGATAAAGCTGAACTTGAGAATGAAGTTTTGTTGTTAAAATCCCAGCTTGATCAAATGTCCAAATCCATCAGAATGTTGAATAGTGGAACTGACACTCTGGATGAAATCCTTCAGGCTGGAAAAGGAGCAAGTGATAAGACTGGTCTAGGATTTAATGGTGAAAAGAAATCTTCTTCAGATGCTAGTTCTTCTGGTACCAAATAGAACTTGTCCCATCAGATGTCTCAACATCAAGGGAAAGCTCATGTGTCAGGACCCAAGCAATATGTACCTCATCAGAAGACTCAACACCATGGGAAAGGTTATACATCTAGACCTAAACATAACATGTCCCAACCTATGTCTCAACATCATGGGAAAATGTATGGGCCTAATAATATTGTGCCTCACTATTATGGCAGAAGAAAACCCCATCATCATGGGAAAAGACAGCCTAATCATCATTACAGAAGACAACCTCATTATCATAGGAGACAGTCTCAATACTATGGGAGGAGACAGTCTCAATACTATGGGAGAAAGCAGCCTCAATATTATGGCAGAAGGCAGCCTCAGCAGTATAACAGAAAACATCCTCAAGAGAGAAGGCATATTAATCACTTCAGAGAAGAGTTTCAAAGCTGGAGATGTCACTATTGTGGAAGATTTGGTCACTTGAAATCTTTCTGTTTCAAGCTCTATGGATATCCTCAACCTAATCCTCAACCTACACAGAATCAGGATAGTCCTACTGTTGTTAAGCAATGGGTTCCCAAGGATGGTGCCACTTGTTTGTTAGCTCATATGTCCTTAACTGGTTCTGCCAAAGAGGACTGGTATTTCGATAGTGGTTGCTCTAGGCACATGACAAGTATGAAGAGTTTGTTGTTGAATGTTGAACATTATTCCAGCTGTGTAACTTTTGGAGATGGTGTCAAAGGAGAAATCAAGGGTGTGGGAAGACTGAACTGTGCAGGTGCTCCTAGACTAGATGATGTGTTATTGGTCAAAGGATTGAAGGCCAACTTGATCAGTATTAGTCAACTATGTGAGCAAGGACTTAAAGTTCACTTTACTAAAGCTGAATGTATTGTCACTAATGAGAAAGGTGAAGTTGTCATGAAGGGTGCTAATTCCAAAGACAACTGCTATCTATGGGATAAAAAGGGAGAACATCTAGAGGTGAAACAAAGTCTGATTGATCGCAATGTCAAGCATGATGTCATGACATCCTACTGTGACATTCCAAGGATCACCAAACACTCTAGTGTTAATCTTAGGGAAAGCAAGATCATTGAGGTTGACCATACAGGAAGGAGGTGTAATGATAGTTTCTCTAAGGATATATGTGCTGAACATTGTGATGTCGTAAGAGGAAAACTGGGTATGTGTAAAAGTCAACAGATGTTAATGACTTGTGCTGAACATTTATTAAAATTCAAAAATTTGAAATGTTATACATTTTGGTGGGGGAATTACATTTGTTGGCTTTTAAGTGCTCCACAAAAGCAGCCCTCCTACCCTATGCAATCATTTCCTCACTTTGCCTCCACACGCTACATCAATCCTCATTCACATAGTCTGTTCATCTTCTCTCCAAAGAATAGAAGTCTCAACACATTTTTGTTCATCAGTTGCTACAGAGGAACAATGTCTCAACAAATGTCGTATCCCTCCAAGAAGTCTGCATCCAAGAGTCCCTCACATACAAAACCTAGGGTTTCGACGAAAGGGGTTTCTGAGGATGAAGCTTTGGATATAGCCCCTCTCTCAATGATTCCAGTTTCTAAGACAAGATCTGACAAGCTGCAAACAAAAAGGCCTTCTCATGATACATCAGGTAAATCTTTTGATCATTCTGCTGGTAAAAAATTTGATGATAGGAAAAGTAGAGAGTTTATTACTAGCATTCTGTTTGGAGATAAATCTGCTCCTGGGACCTCCACTCCTCAAGCTGTTGGAAATCAGAATGAGGAAGAGACTGTAGATGTTGATAAAAGTATAGGTCAGATTGTCACTAAGATTTTTGAGAAAGGGATTCCTGTGGCTGGAATATCAAGACCTTTGGCTCAAATGGCTGCTGTACAATCTGAAGGTAAAAAGGATGACATGCAACCAGCTGAAACCAATCTTCACAGGTTGGCTGTTTCTGTCATTGAAGATGCTGAAACTGAAGCTGAAGCTGATGTTGATCCTAATGTTGGAGCTAGGGTTGATGTTGAACCTGATGTTAGAACATCACCTGCTAGGGAAGTTTCTTCTAGCCCCAAAGGAAAGAAGCCTGTTGAGGTTGTGAATGTTGAGGATTTGTCAGACAATGAGGTTATTGGCAATGCAATTCCAGGTATTGCAAAAAGATTGCAGTCTAGAAAAGGGAAGATTGTTGATTCATCTCCTAAGGTGAGAACTGAAAGCAAAAAGAAGAAGACTCTTGTTGTTGGCCCTGCAAAGTCTTGGAGCAAGGTTTCTGGCTCATCCAAAAAGAGGAAGATAAGGGAAGACTCTGACTCTGAGTTTGATGTTGATGAGGATGTTCAAGACATTACTCCAGTGAGAAGGTCCATTTTGAAGAGGATTGCTGATAAGGTTCCTGATGTACCCGTGGACAACATCTCTTTTCATTATGCTGGAAGTGCTCACATGTGGAAGTTTGTGTGTCAAAGAAGATTGGCTCTGGAAAGAGAGCTTGGAAAAGATGCTCTGGAGATTAAGGAAGTTATGGAGCTGATTAAGTTTGCTGGGTTGATGAAAACTGTTTCTGGGTTCTCCAAATGTTATGATGGGCTAGTTAAGGAGTTTGTTGTAAACATTCTTGTGGACATTACTGACAGAAGGAGTGTGGACTTTAGAAAAGTATATGTGAGAGGTAAGTGTATTGATTTTTCTCCTGAGGTTATCAACACCTACCTAGGAAGAAATGAGCAAGATTATAGAGAGTTGGAAGTTACTGACAATGAGGTGTGCAAGGAGATCACTGCAACTCAAGTGAAGGTTTGGCCTTTGAAAGGAAAGTTGTCTGCTAGTCTTCTTAGTCTCAAATATGTTATCCTGCACAGGATAGGTGCTGCAAATTGGGTCCCCACTAATCACAAAACTACTATCTCTGTTGGCTTGGGGAAGATGATTTATGCTGTTGGGACAAAGAAAAACTTTGATTATGGGTCCTACATGTTTGATCAGACTGTGAAGCATGCTTCAACAAATGCTATTAAAATGCCTATAGCATTTCCTTCTCTCATTTGTGGAGTGATCCTGAAGCAACATCCTGGAATATTGACTACTTCAGATACTGCTTGCAAGAGGGAGTCTGCATTATCCTTGCATCCCAAGTTGTTTGTAGGGAATCATGTCCCAGATATTGTCTCAACATCAGGTTCTGGTGTCAAGAAGGCATGTACCAAAGCTGATATGATAGAAGAATTGAAGTCTGCCTGCAAGGATCTAGATGTGGTGATAAGCATCAGCACTGCCAGGAAGATGAAACTTGAGCAGTTGATCAAGTCTTTGGAACAGGAAGGAGATGATGAGGATGTCAACACAAATGTCAATGCTGAAGGTTCAGGTTCTGAGAAAGGTGATTCAACAACTGAGAATGAGGATGATGAAGATGTTTCTACTGATGATTCTGATGAAGATTGATTAGGCTAGCTGTGTTGTTTCAATTTTTTTTTTTGCACCTTGAGTGCCTATTTTGTATCTTGAATAATGGTACTGTTATGTTTATCTGGTTTTTGTTCTATGATTTATCTTGTCATGTGATGCCTTCTTTTGACTGACAAGGAGAGCTAGCCTAGGACTAACTGGTAGTTTTTGACAGTAGTGAGAGGGACTAACTGTTTGATGGTTGGCCAATTGTGGCTAAAAAGGGGGAGAGTTACCTAGTTGTTTGCTGTGGTTCTTGTTTTGAGGGGGAGTTTTGTGTTGTGCAGCTTTGGAAGTTGTTGCTGCTGTTTGTATTTTTTTTTTTCGCTGCTGGTATCTCTGGTGCAGGCTGAGATTGTTTTAGCCAAAATTAACCAAAAGGGGAGATTGTTAGCTCTTGTATTGGCTGCAATTTTGGTAAAACAATGTTGTTGTTGAAGATGTCATTTGTCTGATGTCTTAACATGAGTTACTAACATTAAGTTTGTTAGGGTTGCAGTTTTGTGTACTGATGTCAAAAACGATGTCTTGACATTGAGTGACAGAACATCAGTTGTTGTGTTTTTTGGGTTGCGCGTGTTTTAATTAGTTATTAGAAGATCTGATTGAGAGATTGCAGGCGAAGATCTTGGATTAGATTCTTTCTGTTGCAGTCAGATATGGAGCAGATCTTGTTGCTGTTTTTAGGGCTGAAAGATATGAAAAGATTTGAAGATAAAATCTGGTTTTAAATTCAAATCAAATCAGAAATTTGGAGGAGTCCAAGCCCAAGTCTGAGTTTCTATTTAAAGCAGCCACAACCCTACTTGGAAGATATGAAGACTAGAGAGTGTATACTGAGTATCATTTGTTAGATTTTTCGTTTGTGTTTTGTAAGCCATTCATGCTTGAATTGGTATAGTTTGTTTGAGTTGTAATTGTCCTCTCTAAAGCTTTTAAGCAAAAGAGTATTGTTCTTGATCAATGCTTTTAAGCAAGATCAAGTTGTGAACTTTGTAATCTTTGAGTTGTATCACTGAGGTGATTAAGAGGGAGTGAGTGGTATCTCATATCTAAGAGGTTCTTAGGTAGAAGTGTCATTGGGTAGTGATTAAGTTAGGAGATTGTCAACTAGGATTGTTGAGTCTGTAATTTAATACTACTAATAGTGAATTTCCTCCCTGGGTTGGTAGCCCCCAGACGTAGGTAGTTAGACCGAACTGGGTGAACAATTCATTGTGTTGATTGACTATTTTATTGTCTTGTTTATTTAGCAAATTGTGTTGTTGTGACATCACACATCTGATACCAGAATTTCACGCCTCTCAAGACTTCCTTCGACCCCTTCATGACACTTATGATATTTTTCTCTCCTTGAAAAACGTATCCTTTTTTTTCGAATTCACCAAGAAAAATCAAATTTCTCTTCAAATCAGGTACATACCTGACTTCAGTCAATAACCTTATTGACTCATCATGGAGTTTGAATCTCACAGATCCAATACCTATAACTTTGCAAGCTTTGTTGTTTCCCAGCAGCACTAATGCACCATCTTGATCACTTAGCTCCTCGAACAAGTCTTTATTTGGAGTCATGTGCCAAGTGCAACCTGAATCCATAATCCACTCTTTTCTTGAGTCGTCGCTTGAAACCACAAGAACATCAGATGAGTCGAAATTATCTTGAACAATGGTTGCGTTGCCATTATCCTTACATCCATGATCTTTCAGGCGTTCAGGGCACACTTTTCTTGTGTGACCCTCCTTCTTACAATGATAACATCGAATACCAGATGTGTCGCCACTATAAGACTTATGTTGACTTTTACCTTTCTTTTTGTCGAACTTACCATCCTTTCAAAAGAATTTTCCTTTAACGTACAAACCTTCACCAACCTTCAAAGTTTTATGCTCCTTTTGTTCGTTCAAGTCCATAGAATACAAGGCTGATTGAACTTCTTCAAAGCTCAGGGACTCTCTTCCATGCTGGAGAGTTTCTTTGAAGTGAGCATGTGTTTTAGGCAAAGCGCACAACAACAATAGCGCTTGATCTTCATCATCGATCTTCACATCAATATTTTCAAGATAAAAAATCAGCCTGTTGAACATATCCAACTGGTCAACCAACACTTTGACTTCACTCATCTTGAATGAATACAAAGCTTGCTTCAGGTAGAGTCGATTCACCAGCGATTTGGTGATGTACAAACTTTTAAGTTTCAACCATAACCCTGATGTCGAAGTCTCCTTTGATACCTGTCGGAGAACCTTATCACCAAGGCTCAACAATATTGTGTTGTGTTATCTATCATGACTGTCTTTTCAGTTTCTGTTAATGCAACGTTCGTGGTTGCCTCTCCCTTCAACGCTTCCAAACACCTCTGTTGAATCAGTAGGGCTTTCATCTTCAAGCGCCACAGACCAAAATCGTTCACTCTGGTAAACTTTTCAATCTCATACTTTGTTGAATGCATCTTCCTCCATGCTCATCGTACCAATTTTTTGTGAAAAATGATGCCTTGAAACAAAGTATAAACAATTTCTTTATCGGCAAAAAACACACAAGGGTTAGGGTTAACAGGAAAAATAAGAAGAATAACAAGGATAGGTTATAACTTCTATTCTTTTACTTTCTATTTGAATCAGATTACAAGTACTCAAGAATAACAAATAACTCTCTCATCCTAATTAGGATTTTTCCACACTTAAGATGAGAGACTAGTATGTTATTTATAATAAACATAACATACTAAACTAATGAACTTTTTAACAATTACCCATTACAAGCTAACTTAGGGTACAAGCTAATTTAAACAATTAAACATAACAAACAAGCCCAATTCGACAACTACATACTATAACACATTTCGACTACAGCATGTAGGTCTTCGACAACAACATATGAGCAGATTTTGACGGCATGTTAATCCTCTGTCGACAATATTAGAGTTCGATCCAATATCTCATAATTTGTTTGATTTTTCTTTATCTTATGCTTTTATTTATCTATATTGTGTTATGTATCATATATTTGTTGTTGGCTTCCTTGGGTGTTGGTACTTGGATACTCTGATTGCAAACACATTGTGGAAAAGACTCTTTACTCGAGTCTAGAGTGAAAACATAAGATATGACGATGGTTGCATAGTGTGGGTCCCCGAGATGTAGTTCTCCTAAGGGTCGACACAAGAACCTTAGTTAGTAGACCATTTGAAAGTGTTGTCGCCTGACATGTAGTTGTTGTAAGCTTCGATGTTTTCATAAGGGTCCGCGACTCTAAGAGCCTTTGTAGAATATTGATTTATTTTTCCTAAAAAATAGACTACTTATATGAGCGTTTGATTTATTTCTAATAACGGTTGAGATTTTATGTAAGTCTTTTAAACTTACACCTGGTGTCAACGGATCCTGATATATATATATATATATATATATATATATATATATATATATATATATATATATATATATATATATATATATATGAGACGTATCATATGAGAATGTAATTTTTATATGAGAACATGAGAATGAATTTGAATCATTAGATTTTAAAATAAATAGTGGAGATTATGTGTTAGTTTTTTTCTCTCTCTTCCATCATTTATTTTTATAATGGAGGAGAGAGAAAAAGAAAAACCACACATAATCTCCACCATTTATTTTAAAATCTAATGATTGAGATTCATTCTCATGTTCTCACATAAAAATGACATTCTCATAGGATATGTTCAAAATATATATATATATATATATATATATATATATATATATATATATATATATATATATATATATATATATATATATATATATATATATATATATATATGGGGCTTGTAACACTAAATATTATTAAAGTAATTTATAATATTCAGATAAATTTTGTAAAATTAATTTTTAAAAATGATTTAAAATAGTTTATAAAAACAACTTATAAAACAAAAATAAAAATAAGTAAATTTTAGTTTTTTTATAAAAATAACACAAATTTAATCAAAAACATTTATTTCGATAAATAAACTATTACAAATAAGTTATTTGTACAATCATGCCTAAGTGTAAGGGAAAGAATTGCGTGATCCAAACATCTACAACATTTTTACCGCGATGGTTTCATAGATAATATTAAAGGATTTCTTAATGCATCCCGTATGTTTCTTACGCACCACCTGAAATTTCAAAAATATTCTCAGTTTCCGAATATGCATCTCCGAACGTTCCAAATGGTCTGTTAACGTTATAATATTCCGGAGATGCATCTCCATGACATTTTGGAGGTTAAATCACGTCACACACTCCCCCTTCCTCATTTCTCATTTTACTCAAACTCAACTTCAAACCCTCTCAAATTTCTTCTCTACACCAAGTTAAAACTCAATCAACAAGACCCAAGGGAACATCAATCATGTTATGTAACATCAAAAACAACATAAAAAACATGAATTTCTCGTAAGTTTTGAGTTTTCGAGAAATTTTTGAGTTTTGTGTAAATTAGTATAAATCAATTATTAGTGTTAGAAATGAGTATAAATAACATTTAAGATAGTTTAGACATAGTGTATTAGATGTTTGTTGGCTGAAAATGATGATCAAACAAGTTTTTTTGAGATTGTATGGGGTACATTTACACCATCAACGCAACTTCTGAGTTGCAGGAAATTCCGGAGATGAATCTCCGAAACTTTTCAGCGTTTTAGTTACCTAGGAAATTCTGGAGATGCATCACTGGAATTTTTCCACGTTTTAGTTTCCTAGATTCCGGAGATGCGTCTCTGAAATTTTCTGCATTTTTATTTATATTCTTGCTCGTTTGTTATTTGCGTACACTAACTGTCTGCCTTACTTTAACATACAAGCATTATGGTTGATAGGCAGGATAGACTGAGGCACAAGAGGGTTGCTCAGCATGCATCAGTGCGGCGGGAGAAGAGTCAGCAAGTTTCGGAGGCTCCTGGTCTCTCTAGTTAGGAAGAGTCATTACTGATGATTCGTGTGTTCCAAACTTTTCATTGCAGACTTGGATCCTTAAGTACTTCCCGCGCATCTCTAACTGGGTAAGTGTACCTGATTACATTGAGGATATGTCGTGTGTTACTACTTTTATCCCGCTCAGAGGGAACCAGGCGACTAAGCCTTTAAGAGTGTATATTGACCGTTTGGTTGCCAAGGACACGTACTTCAATAACCATGTTGATCACCGTGAGATGCAACCATTTGACGAGATAGTGTTATACTCTGGATGGTTGGCATGCGGATCACATCTCACTGCTCCTCATCTACGCGAGCGTGTGATGCAACACTTTGACTACATAAAACCATTCTCAGATACCCTGTTGTCTCTGCTCCTCCTGCCTTGACACATAAACAGATAGAGGACATGTTTGGTGATAATGAGAGTCATCTGGTACCGGAGGAGGCACGGGTTATCATAGTTGAGAGTGATTGGAGCTATGTCGAATCAGATGGTTCTTCAGGGTGTCACATCCGTATATGCTGCATACTGCTCGAGGAGATCCACCGAGACCAGCTTATCAGGAGATACTAGAGGAAGAGTAGGCAGAGCTAAACCATGTTGATGATGTCTTGCCTAAGTATCGTCGCATAGTGGAGATTGCGCAAGCAGGCATTGACACATGTATCTTCCCCGATGGGTCTGATGTGAGGCGGGTCCTAGACATCATCATGACAAAGGCATAAGGGGCATTGTTGTACTAAAGACATTGTCGGAGGACAGGGGGTTGATGGCCGAGGAAGTAGACGAAGCAGTGGAGGTAGTCAGACACGCACAGTAGTCTCTTAGTATATAGTAGTAATACTATGATTTGTATTTTATTTTGACGGTTTTGCTACTGTATTGATCTCTATTGTATGACATTTTTGACATTTATTGGTATTTTATTTTTGTATGGCATTTTTGGACCATCTAGAATTATGTACGTAGATTTTTATTTTTTTGATTGTATGATATTGTTTAAATCTTCATCTGAACACAAATAAACAACCTATAACATGAAAGATCAAGTTCTAATACGTTATGGAGATATATCTCCGAAATATTCAAGGAGATGTATCTCCAATACAATTCAAATGTATAATGACAACTGAGTGGAATATATTGAATGTTTTAAATTGTTTCGGAAATATATCTCCAAAATATTTTAACATTCATTTAAAATTTGGTATGTTCGAAGATGCATTTCCGAAAACTAAAAGAATTTAAATAATTTCACTGAGATGCATTAAGAAATCCAACATTATAAATTTTAAAATTTGGGTATCCTTCCACGTTAATTTGCAAACATGTGAACATATATATGAACCAAATCTACATTTTCTGATTTCAAAATTAACTTCATATCCCTTTTTACTTATTGAGGCAGGCTCTATGCAACTACAATCATTCCACATTTATAACAAAATGACATCTATATAAAACCAAAATCATAATTAGTTTAGTGCATATTTAATATCAAGTGTGGATTTGAAATGGCTCTATGCAACTACAATCATTCCACATTTATAACAAAATGACATCTATATAAAACCAAAATCATAATTAGTTTAGTGCATATTTAATATCAAGTGTGGATTTGAAATTTTACAAAAGCTACCGAGTGCAGCTCTTGTAAAATCTTGGCGACTCCTCTTGATTTCGGTAAACTTATTGTACCAAACATGCACTTATTATCATTAGTATAACCATGTTGAGGAGTTGGTTAATCCAAGAACTTACCTCATACATAATGTCAGGAAATTTAAACAACACTACATATAGTTTTCATAATCGAATATTCTGTACTTTAGATCCAAGCTTTATCCAGAACATTAAAACCCTCTACCATAGCAAAGTTTGACTCAAATTGAAGTACAGCAAGTCTCAAATATGATTTAACTGTCATACAAAGACACAACAACAACAACAAAATAGCAGCTAAGGAAACTGAGTTTGTGAGAAAATTGAGTATAAGGGTGAGTGTGGATATATAGCTCAAACAACAGAAGCCTCTGGAGAATTTTCTGGTGTCTTCACAGTTGTAGATGCCTCACCCTTATGTGCAGTAATAGCAGCCTTAAAATCCTCCACTATGGACCCATCTTTGAACTTCAATGCAAATGTCGAAAGACCAGTTTTCCCTTCAGTTGCACAGGCGAAGGTAACACCCTTCTTCTCCATATTTGTGAGCTTCATTTCGGGGTAAAGACGCGCATTTAAAATCAATCTGTAATTTCCCTTAGACCTCATAAGAACTCTGGCCTTCTTTTCTGTTCCACTTGTAACATTCACCTTCACCTCTCCTTTTCCGCGTTCCTTCCATCCTCCATCTACAAATTCAAACAACACTGAATCTGCATTGAAAACCACTTCCTCATTTTCTTCACCGGTTTCAACGACGACTTCCTGCAGTGTTTCACTCTTGGAAATAGCAGATGCTCCTGATGTCCCAAAACCAGAAGTTCCAGTGTTTGATAAACCCAGACCCAAAGGCTGGTCAGGTTTCAAGCCAAAAATAGAACCAGTTCCACTACCTAAAGCAGACCCATCATTTGTTTTAGGCCCAAAGGAAAATAAGGAAGAAGAAAATCCACTTCCAACAAGACCTGTGAAGGCATTTTGACTACTCGAAAGCTGTTGAAATGATTTGAAAGGGCCACCTTCAGCAGTAGCCTCGTCACTTACTTTGTTTTCCTTATCCTTGCTTTCACTATTTTCGCTTTTATCATTGTTCTCAGTATTTTTTACTTCTGTAGATGGTTCTTTTTCAATCTCACCTGCACTTTCCTTATCAGCAGCTTCCTTTTTGCCCTCATTTTCAATCTTACTTCCATTCTTACTTTGTTCATTATCTACTTTAGAGTTATCGCCGATACTCTCCTTCACCACAAGCTCCTTACTTGCATTGTTTTTTTCTGCAGCATCGTTATTTGAAGTAGATTTGTCCTGCACCTCAAGAGCTTTGCTCTCTAGCTGCTGCTTAGTTTCTTCATCCTTAGCTTTCTCCAGTAGTGTTTCAGCAGTAGCTTCAACAGGCTTGGCACTGGATTCAGTAGGAGCAGACAAGCGTATTCCAGCAAAAGGGTTTGAAGAAGGAGTAGAATTAGTCTGTTGGCGACGTCCTACTTTGATAATTCTTCTGGATGCTAGAACCTCGTCACTCGCTTTCTTGAAAGTTCCAGTATTAAGGTCAGCGTCATCTTCCTCGTCGTCAAGAGGGGTGTCTCGTGTGAGCTCCCGTCCAGCAGCCCTTTTCTTTGATGACTGCAAGGCATTCTCGGTATCCTCCATTACCGCAAGAACTTCTATTTCACCAAGTTCCAATACAATAAGAATTGCAATCAGAAAGTAAAGTATTCATTCAGCATAAAAGTAAACTAAGCTAAATGAATGTCCTTAATGGTGTGTGTCAATATATATGTATATCTAGTACAATGTTAAAAACCGGCGCGGAAATCCCAGACACAAGACTTTGTCAGTACAACGTAAAGATTATAACATTGTAGCCATTAAACCAAACCAAGAGCCCAACCCAATTGGGTTGCTCAATCATAAAGTAACAATCACATATCACTTGGATGTTCAACTACTACAGCAAGCAGATAAAAACCAATAAAACAAATCACAGAAGGATTCAACTCAGCAATCTTAGCAACCTCCATTACAGAAAGAAACTTTATTCCCTAATTTTCAGCACACTAAGAATTGCAGTCAGAAAGTACAGTATGCATTCAACAAAAGTGTAAACTGAGCTATATGTATGAGAGTAATGCTGTGTGTCGATGTATCCAGAAGTTACACACATACTAAAAAGGTGCAGAACAAGTTAAAAATCAGTTAAGGAATCCCATTAAGATGACATTGACAAAGAAACTTTGGAAAATGAAAACGACAATCTGAGAAGCATGTGGCAACATACCAAAGCCATGTAAAAAACAGAACAAAACAAAGTGGCATTGGCATCTACAACTTTAGACCCTTACATGAGTAGATTACACCAATTCGGCCGCATCTAAGCTAACCAAATGTTTGGCAACAATCTTATCAATAAATAAAAACTCCAACATATTTTTTGAGCTAAAATGAAATCTCTCGATCAATAAAACTCTGATGGTTTTCTATTTAAAATTACAACACTGTTGGGTTTATTTTAGCACTCAACCATTTATGTGTGTTTAAGTAACAAAACAACAATTTACATACGTCGTGACAAAACAACAAATCCCCCAAGTAAAACAATAAATCTCGTACGCACAACTCGGTTGATAGCTACAAGAACAATGATATGCTTTCAAAACCGAGATTTCCCACTTCGTCATATTTAAAGCATACAAGTCTAACTACTAAGCTACTTAACCAACAAAGTATCAAAATAACAAAAAAATCAGCTCAGATATCCAATTAAGATGACATTGACAATGAAAACCTTAAAAACACACAAACACAGAGACACAAAAACTGAGAAGCATGTAGCAACTAAGTAACCCTAGTAAAAACCAGAACAATGCAGAATCTACAACTCAAAACCTTAAAATCAGCCTACAATAATTTAGTTCTATCTAAGCTACCAAAATTCAAACAACAATCATAACAACAGATAGAAATTTCAACATATATTTTTGAGCAACAACTAAATCAGTCTCAGATTAACAAAATCAAGTTCATCAACTATTCAAAGCTATGATAGTATTGCATAAATTCATTTGAGCATTCTACCATTTCTATACATTGAATAATAGAAAAAAAAAAAATGAAACAATTGAAAGGGGAAGTTCAACAATCGCGGTGCGTAAAATTCGAAAAAAAAATGGAAAAAAAAATTATCACCGATTCTGGCGACCGGCGAGAGAGTCCGGCTGAGATTTCCGGGAAGAAGAATAGCTCAGTGATGCGATGAAATTGAAGGGAAATGTTGGTTTGATTCGATGTAGCTGCTGAGTTTTTGTTGTTTTAGGGTTTTGATTCTTGGAGAATGAAACGAAATCGAATGTGTTTATTTTTATTGGGCCAATTCAAAAACAATGTGAATTGGGCTTAAGATAAGAAACCCTTGAGAGATTTTTATCAGCCATTACCACACAGGTCCACACTTAAACCGCACCTCCAATTTTCCACCCAATTTTATTTTGAGAATTTCTTAATGCATCCTAAGCCATTATTAGACACTAAATGAAATTATTTAAATATCTCTAAATTATGGAAATACGTCTTCAAACGCATTTATTTTTGAATAAACGACATATTTTGGAGATGCATCTTCGAAACCATTTTAAACAATCAAAACATGTCACTTAGAAGTCATTTACATTTGAATAGTTCCAAAGATATATCTTTGAATTGTATCAAAACAGGTGTTTTTCACTATAAGTTGTGTATTTATTTTTAGATGAAGTATGATGCACGGTCCAAAAAAAAAATAGACGTACAAAATAATAAAAGACTAATATTTGGTGGGACGAAAATAAAATAGCAATATATGTAGAAAATTTTGTACAATTGAGATGTAAAATGTAATAAAACCGTAAAAATAAAGTATAGAGTATAATACTACAAAATAATAATAATAATAATAATAATAATAATAATAATAATAATAATAATAATAGACTACTGCTATGTGTGTCTGACAACATCTCATCTACCTCCTCTGCCTGTTTTGCCTCCTCGACCATCAATCCCCCCGTCCTCCAACGATGTCTCTGGTACAACAGTGCCCTCTGCATCTCCACCATGATGGCATCCAGGACTCGCCTAACACCAGAACCGTCAGGGAAGATACCCTCGTCAATGTCTGTACCTTGCAATCTCCTTTATGCGACGACACATAGGTAAGACATCATCAGTGTGATTTAGCTGAGTCTGCTCCTCCTCTAGTATCCCCTGATGAGCTGGTCTCGGTGGATCTCCTGGAGCAGCATGCACCATGTACGGATGTGACACCATGAAGAATCATCTGATGTACCCCTCGACGTAGCTCAGTCGTTCGGGGATATGGTAGCTCGTGCCTCCTCCGGTACCAGATGAATCTTATAATCAATGAACATCGCATCCATCTCTCTACGAGACAAGGTAGGATGAGCAGAGACATCAGGGTGTCTGGGGATGGTTTTGGTGTACTCGGGCATATGGGGACCAGTGATACGTGATCTGCAGGCCAACCATCTAGAGTATATCACTATCTCCTCAAATGGCAGCGTCTGACAGTGATCCACATAGTTGTTGAAATGTATGTCCTCAGCAACCAAATGGTCAAGATAAACTCTGAAAGGCTCGACCGCCTGGTTCTCTTTGAGTGGGATAAAAGCACAAGTACACGACATATCCTCAGTGTACTCTGCCAGACTCGCCTAACCAGCGATGTGCGAGGAGTGCTGGAGGATCCAAGCCTGAAAAAAAAGTTTGGAACAAATGAATCATCGACAATGATTTCACAAATATGAAATATAAATGACAAAAAAAATCATTCAAGGATCAAGAAATATTACCACAAGTAGTGTCACGCTGCCTTAGACCTACTTCGTCTTCCACCGACATCCCTCTTTCAACTTCGAATAAAGATAGGTCAGGCAAGTCGCCCCTCAGTTGTACTCATGGATCTGAGTGAGATCCAAGAAGTACCGGAGGTATGCAACGTCGGTATAAGTGGCACTCGTGTCCACAAAAATGTAAGTGTCAACCAAAAATAAGTATGTCCTCAAAGCACGAGCCCTGTGTACCGCCACCTGCTCACCATCATCATGAGCTTGTTGTTCCTAAGGATCTCATCATCATATTTGAAATTCTGGTACCAGATATGTGATGTTACGAGTGATGTCACAACAACACACTCTGCAATGGACAATGCAAAACAACAGTAGAGAACACAAATAATTGTTCACCCAGTTCGGTCTAACTACCTACGTCTAGGGGCTACCAAGCCAGGGATGAATTTCACTATCAGTAGATTTAATTTACAGACTCAACAACCCAGTTGACATCTCCTAAACTTAAACTCTACTTAATGAACCTTCTACCTAAGAGACCACTTAGGTATGAGAACACTACTCAATCCCTAAATCACTTCAGTGATATAATTCAAAGATCACACACTTTGAAAGACACAACTTGATTCTGCTTCACAGCTTTGATCAAGAACAACTCAAAACAACAATACCAATTCACACTAGAATGGTTTACAATACAAACACGAAGACTCAAACGACTCTCAGTCTTTAGCTCTCTTTCTTCGTTACCTTCTTCAAAGGATTGATACGCTTTATATAGCTATTTGATCTGGTCTTGGACCTGCTACAATATCTGACCTGATTTGTTATTTAAAACTGAATCTTCAAAACAGATTTTATCCCCAAAATCTTTTTAAATCTCAGTCTTTAAACCTCTCTACAAATCTGCATCAAATCTCTATGCAACAGAGAATATCTATCCCAAGATATCTGCATCCAATGAGACTAACAGCTCACCCAATATCCAGCTAAAACGCAAACCCTAACAACATCACTAAACCTGATGTTATAAATCTTCTGCAGACCTGATGTCACAACATCGTATGTGACATCAGACATCCAACTTAAGCACTTAACATAATTCAATGTTAAGACTCAATGTTAAGACATCACCCATGTGACATCAACATTGCACAACTTTGTTTTACCAAAATTCTAGCCAATCCAAGAACCAACAATCTCCCCCTTTGGCTAATTTTGGCTAAAACAATCTCTGCAACATCAGAGACTACAGCAGCGGATAAAACATTAAAAACTCAAAACCAGAACCAGCATAAGTAGCACTCCTTCAAACCAGCTCCTACTACAAAATGTTGCACAAACTTCATCAGCTCAGCAAAGGGTCAAGCTCCCCCTCAAAATCAACTGTTCAACATGCACACACACTCCCCCTCAACATCTGCACTATACCAGATCTTAGATAGGATACACTTTACACACCTACACACCTAGGCTAACTCTCCCCCTTTTTAGCCATAATTGGACAATCACCAAACACAATGTCCTGACATAAAGACATGGTCAAACACAAGTTCCAACAATTGACTGTTCAGTCGATACAAACTATGCTTCTTGTTTTTATTATAAACACAGACCTTTCTTCCTTCAAGCAACACCACTCAGCAACCAAGAATGAGCCAGTCAAACATCAAAGATGCAGCAAAGAACTTCAAGCAAAAGGACAAGACTTCAGATCCGCCTCAGAAGGGGAGCAAAACAATGAGTGCACCTGAAACTTCTTCAGGAACCACAAAGTCAGGCAGAACCTCAGAAACAACCATGAAACCAAGCAAGAAGCTTCCTGTGCAACAACAAGCTACTGATGATGATTGGGATAAAGACTGTAAAGCTTTTCTAGATGCAGGGGGATGGGATAATCTGTAACTAATGATGTACTTCAAACTTGTATGCCTTCAGCAGTTGAATAAAATTAATTTCTAATAAAGAATACAACTGCTTAAAACACTCTCTAGCACATTTAATCTTCATAAATGCAAATTCCTAATTTACTTCTCAAACTTTCAAATTGGTTTGCATCTAAGGCTTTAGTAAAAATGTCAGCTAATTGTTTATCTGTAGCAACATGTTCCAAGGCAACTACTTTGTCTTCAACCAAATCTCTTATAAAATGATGCCTTATATCAATATGATTGGTTCTGCTATGCTGAATAGGATTCTTAGAGATATTGATGGCACTCAAATTATCACAGTACAATGTCATGACATCTTGCTTGACATTGTATTCTGTTAACATCTGCTTCATCCAAACAAGTTGAGAACAACTACTCCCTACTGCTATGTACTCAGCTTCAGCAGTAGAAAGGGACACACAGTTCTGCTTTTTACTAAACCATGATATCAGATTATTCCCTAAGAAGAAACAACCTCCTGAAGTGCTTTTCCTATCATCAGCACTCCCAGCCCAGTCAGCATCACAATATCCCCTTAACTCAGTCCCAGATTCATGACTATACAACATCCCATAGTCACTAGTGCCATTAACATATTTCAGGATCATCTTTACTTGATTAAAGTGACTAACCTTAGGCTCAAATTGGTATCTGGCACAAACTCCAACAGCAAAAGCAATGTCAGGTCTGCTAGCTGTGAGATACAATAGACTCCCAATCATGCTTCTATATAAACTTTGATCCACACTGACACCATGTTCATCCTTGGATAATTTTAGATGAGTAGGAGCAGGAGTCCTCTTGTGATTAGCATTCTCTAGACCAAACTTCTTCACTATGTTCTTTGCATACTTGCTCTGAGAAATAAATATGGAGTCCTCTATTTGTCTAACTTGTAGACCAAGAAAATAGTTTAGCTCACCAACAAGACTCATTTCAAATTCAGACTGCATCTGTTCCACAAAATGTTTCACCATTGCATCCGACATCCCACCAAATACTATGTCATCAACATAGATTTGAGCTATCATCAGTTTTCCTCCTTCCTCTTTAGCAAACAAAGTCTTGTCAATCCCTCCTTTTCTGTAGCCATTCACAACCAGGAATTCAGTAAGTCTTTCATACCAAGCTCTTGGTGCTTGCTTCAAACCATATAAAGCTTTCCTTAGTTTGTACACATGGTCAGGAAATGTTGGATCAATAAATCCTTTTGGTTGATCAACATACACCTCTTCATTTAAATAACCATTCAAGAAGGCACTTTTAACATCCATCTGAAAAAGCTTGAATTTGAAATTACAAGCCACCCCTAAGAGCAATCTGATAGATTCCAGTCTTGCCACAGGAGCAAAGGTTTCATCATAATAAATTCCTTCAACCTGAGTGTATCCCTGAGCAACTAATTTGGCCTTGTTTCTGGTGACCACTCCTTGTTCATCAGATTTATTCTTGTAGATCCACTTGGTGCCAATCACATTAACTCCATCAGGCCTAGGTACAAGCTCTCATACTTCATTCCTCTTGAATTGCTCCAGCTCTTCATGCATTGCATTTATCCAAAACTCATCAGTCAATGCTTTCTTGACATTCTTTGGCTCCATTTTGGAGACAAAACATGAACTTGCTATAACATCTCTTGACCTAGTCCTCACTCCAGAGGTTGGATCACCTATAATGAGCTCCTTTGGGTGGTCCTTCTGCACTCTGATAGAGGGATCTTTATGAGGTTGCTCAGTTTCAGGCTCAGCAGCAGCAACACTAGGAGTTGGACTTCTGTCTTCAGCTTCTGGTGCAACTTCACCAACTGATGTTCCAACATCATCTAGGACATCATCAGATAAGCTGTCCACTTGAGGTACCCATTGATAGCAATTATCTATGGATCTTATTCCCTTCATCACTACCTCATTCTGCTCATTTGTCACCACACACTCATCTTTGGTGTAGCTGACCTTACACCTTTCATCACACAGCTGACTTATGCTAATTAAATTAGCACTCAATCCTTTGACAAGAAGCACATTGTCAAGATCAGGCCCATCATGACACTTCACTTTTCCAACACCTTTTACCACCCCTTTCTCTCCATTTCCAAAAGTAACATAAATTGAGGAGCAAGAATTGATATCCACCAATTGGTTTTTGAATCCAGTCATGTGCTTTGAACATCCACTGTCAAAGTATCATCCATCCTTAGCAAAATGTCCATCTGAGGTATGAGCCAATAGACATTTGGCCTGAGGTTTAGGAACCCACTGTTTAACAACCTTGGGCATGTTCACCTTCTGTCTGGGTTGAGGGTTAAACTTGGGATAACCATGTAGCTTGAAACAAGAAAACTGCATGTGTCCAAATCTGCCACAGTAAAAACACCTAGCTCTGTCTTCTCTGAAGTGGTTAAACCTTATGCCACCTTGATGATGATACTGCTGTGGCTGCCACCCATAATGTTGTCTTCTTCGCCCATAGTTTGACTGTCTTCTATGGTAAGGATAATGTCTTTTTGACTGTCTTCTATGGTGATGAGGCTTCCTTCTTCCATAATAATAAAGCACATCATTATTATATCCATAGCCATACATGTTTCCCTGATGTTGAGACATCTGATGGAACATGTTCTGTTTGAACCTAGAAGCCTGCATGCTCGTATGATATTGTGGAGGCATATACTGCCTAGCTCCAGAAACATGTGCCTTCCTTTGATGAGGACCATGAGTATGCCTCTTCCCAAAATTTTGAGGTTGTGGATGAGCTACCTGCTTAGGTTTAGGATCCTATCTCTTTGTGTGATGTTGAGACATTGGTTGAGACATCTCCTTCTTGCTTCCTGAAGTGCTTGCTTCAGCAGATACCTTTTCCTCAACCACAAATCCTATGCCTGACTTATCTCCAGCAACCTTTTCTGTCTGAAGGATCTTATCAAGTGTGTCTGTACCACTGTTCAGCATCCTAACAGATTTGGTCATATGATCAAGATGAGCTTTGACCAATAAGACTTCATTTTCCAAATCAGCTTTAGCAGTCTCAAGCTAAACAATTTGTTTCTTCTGTTTTTCACTTTCTTGACAGATTTCTGCACTCTTCAGACAAAGCTCTTGATAAGTGGATGCTAACTCCTCAAAGGTCAGTTCCTCATCACTTGAATCACCATCAGAAACAACTGTTCCAGTTAAAGCTTTGACATGTTTGGCTGACTCTCCTTCACTTTCACTGTCAGAGTCTGACCAAGAAACTGTCATGCCTTTCTTCTGCTTCTTAGGAATGTGGGACATTCTTTCTTAACATGTCCATAACCTTCACACTCAAAACATTGAACACCCTTGTCTTGAGCAGTCTTCTCTTTATCCTTCTCCTTAGACTTGCTGATGTCAGAAGCGATGTTCTTGACATTAGGCTTGAAGTTCTTGTTCATTCTTTTGAACACCTTGTTGAACTGCCTTCCCAACATAGAAATGGCCTGAGATAGATCCTCCTGGGATTCAGTACTATTCCCTTTCTCTTCTTGAGCATTTGAAACCAAGGCTATACTCTTTGGCTTCTTTTCAGGTTCTTCCTCATTCAACCCAAGCTCAAAAGTTTGAAGAGATCCAATGAGCTCATCAACCCTCATCTGGCTGATGTCTTGTGCTTCTTCAATGGCAGTCACCTTCATCTTGTACCTCTTAGGAAGGGACCTAAGGATTTTTCTTACAAGTTTTTCTTCTGACATCTTTTCTCCAAGGGCACTGGATGCATTGGACAGCTCAAGAATACTCATGTGGAAGTCATGGATAGTCTCATCTTTCATCTTTAGACTTTCAAATTTTGATGTTAGAAGCTGAAGCCTTGACATCTTAACTCTAGATGATCCTTCATGTGTAGCCTTCAAAATATCCCATGCTTCCTTAGCAACTTCACATGAGTTGATCAACCTGAAGAAGTTCTTATCAACTCTATTGAAGATAGCATTTAGAGCTTTGGAATTACCAAGGGCAAGCTCATCTTCTTCCTTGGTCCATTCTTCTTCAGGTTTCAGTTTTAAGCTGCCTTCTTTTTCTTTACCATCATCATCTTTCTCAACAACAACAGGTGTTTTCCTTTCTTTTATGATAGCCTTCCACGCCCTGCTATCCAAGGATTTCAAAAAGGTAATCATCCTTGGTTTCCAATAATCATAATTCGAGCCATCCAAAATAGGGGGTCTATTCACAAATCCACTAACTTCCTTGTCCATCTTTACCAGAAAGTATCAGCCCTAGATCTCACCCAGATACAGAGCAAGATGCCTGCTCTGATACCAATTGAAATTCTGGTACCAGATATGTGATGTTACGAGTGATGTCACAACAACACACTCTGCAATGGACAATGTAAAACAACAGCAGAGAACACAAATAATTGTTCACCCAGTTCGGTCTAACTACCTACGTCTGGGGGCTACCAAGCCAGGGATGAATTTCACTATCAGTAGATTTAATTTACAGACTCAACAACCCAGTTGACATCTCCTAAACTTAAACTCTACTTAATGAACCTTCTACCTAAGAGACCACTTAGGTATGAGAACACTACTCAATCCCTAAATCACTTCAGTGATATAATTCAAAGATCACACACTTTGAAAGACACAACTTGATTCTGCTTCACAGCTTTGATCAAGAACAACTCAAAACAACAATACCAATTCACACTAGAATGGTTTACAATACAAACACGAAGACTCAAACGACTCTCAGTCTTTAGCTCTCTTTCTTCGTTACCTTCTTCAAAGGATTGATACGCTTTATATAGCTATTTGATCTGGTCTTGGACCTGCTACAATATCTGACCTGATTTGTTACTTAAAACTGAATCTTCAAAACAGATTTTATCCCCAAAATCTTTTTAAATCTCAGTCTTTAAACCTCCTTACAAATCTGCATCAAATCTCTATGCAACAGAGAATATCTATCCCAAGATATCCGCATCCAATGAGACTAACAGCTCACCCAATATCCAGCTAAAACGCAAACCCTAACAACATCACTAAACCTGATGTTATAAATCTTCTGCAGACCTGATGTCACAACATCGTCTGTGACATCAGACATCCAACTTAAACACTTAACATAAATCAATGTTAAGACTCAATGTTAAGACATCACCCATGTGACATCAACATTGCATAACTTTGTTTTTACCAAAATTCTAGCCAATCCAAGAACCAACAATATTAGATAATTTGTATTTTCCGACAAATTTTGTAATTCTTGACATATCCGAATACTCTTAAACACCACTACTTCTTAGAAGATTGTTCTTAGAAACAAGTAAAGCTCTTATTGATGTTGATTTAGGTGAGTTAATATTGAGGTTCAATAAATAAAAAAAGTTGTCTTCAACGTGCTTGGAGCTATGAGACACCATAGAGAGAATCCTCAATGTTATAAAATTGATATAGTAGAGGAAATCATTCAAGAGGTAATTGCAGCAGAAAAATCTTCACCACTGATGGATCGAGGTATTATTAATTTAGTTGATCAGGTTCAAGATGAATCTGAGATGGAAGTTGCAGATTATTTACTTCAACTCCAAGCAATACATGTCGACCATACAACGAGAAAGAGTAAAGAATTAAGTGGTAATGAGCAGCAAAGTCAACCATCAGTGCAAAAAGATCCTGAGTTGAAAGAGTTGCCGAAACATCTGAAGTATGTCTTTCTAGGTGAGAAACTGTTACAATCAGCCATTATCAATAGCTCATTATCGACTCTAGAAGAAGAAAAGTTGATGTAAGTCTTAAGAGATAACAAGAAAGAATTTGGTTGGAGTGTGACTGATCTGAAAGGTATTAGCCCAACTTATTGCATGCACAAGATCAAATTGGAATTGGAGTTCAAGCTGGTAGCTCAACCACAAAAAAGACTCAACCCGATCATGAAAGAAGTCGTGAGAAAAGGGTTCTGAAACTACTTGAAGCAAGTATGACCTATCCTATTTCTGACAGCTCTTGGGTAAGTCTAGTGTATGTAGTCCCTGAAAAGGGAGGTATAACTATTGTTCAAATGAAAATAATGAGTTGATTTCAACTCGAATAATTACGAGATGGCGAATTTGTATTAATTATATGAGGTTAAATCAGCCAACGTGAAAATATCATTTTCCATTACCTTTTATATATCAAATGTTAGAAAGCTTAGAAGGTCAAGTGTATGGTTGTCAAACTCGCGGGTAGACTCGTAAACTCGTACGATTTTACGAGTCTAGGAAGCAAGAATGAGTAAACTCACACATAGAATATTTTTTTGATAGACTCGAGTAGACTCATGTAGACTCACACAAACTCGTATAAACTCGCGAGTCTATGGTGAGTTTACGAGTTTATAAGCTTTTCTAAATTTTCCTTATTTAAAAAAACCAAAAAGGTTCCAAATTACCAAAAGAAATTATTTTTCTAAAAGAGAAGACACTTATTTTATTACTTGTATTAGAATTAGAAACATATCTCTCCTAGTCTCTTCTTACAAAAAAGTTCCTTCGCCCCTTCATCAATAATGCAATCACGTTTGTCCATCTCTTATTTTATTCACGTTCGTTGTCGTAAATTAATCCTTCATTGTGTAAGTGTTTTCTTATATGTTTCACATGGATGCTTCTCTTGTATGTTCTTTTGTGTTATGCTCTCTTGTGTAAAGATGATGCACCATTTCATTTCAATCAGATCCACTGATGCACCAGTCCCCATGTATCAATTTTCACGGTTTAGAAGATTTATGATTTTACGGCAGAACAAACTTTTGTATGTCTTGCAATAATGTATTGGTCACATGATTTTTTTATAGGTTTTACTAACTAATTAATTATTAATAATAATTATAAATATCCTGCATGTACAAGTGTTGTAAGGATGTTCAAAGCCATTATCAATTAAGAAGAAATTAATCCTTTAAGTCTTTAACTAACTTTTCTATTTTGTTTGTTATATTATTGAGTTTTTTTGTTAAGAAGTTTGTTATGGATTATGACATTTGAATATTAATGTTAATTGGTGTTTTATTATATATATTTGTGTCATGTATGAGATATTTCTAGGTTTATAAATATATGTGTGTGTGTCATGTATGTGTTACATACATGTTTTCGAAAGTTATTTTTAATTCTCCATAGACTCATACGAGTTTTCGAGTCGAGTCTGCGAGTCGAGTCTACAGACCCTTTATGAGTCTGAGTAGACTCACGAGTCTGACATCCTTGGTCAAGTGTATTAGTGTTTCTTGAATGGCTATTCAGAATACAATCAGATTATGGTAGACCCCGCAGATCAAGAGAATACCACCTTCACATGCCCTTTTGGAGTGTTTGTCTATCGTAGGATGCCATTCGGATTATGCAATGCTCCCTCCACTTTTCAAAGGTGTGTGGTTTTTATATTTTATGATATGATTGAATCTTATATCAAGGTATTTATGGATGAAGTTTCTATTTTTGTTAGTGATTTTGATAAATGACTTGCTCACCTCAACGTTGTTTTGGAATGATGTATCAAAATGAACCTTGTTTTGAATTGGAAAAAATTCCATTTTATGGTAACTGGAGGTATCATTTTGGAACATAAAATCTCATAGAAGGGAATCAGGGTTGATCAAGCCAATATTGAGGTTATTGAAAATTTACCCCTCAAATAAATGTCAAAGGAGTGAGAAGTTTTCTAGGACATATCGGTTTTTATCAAAGACTTATCAATGACTTCTCTAAAATTGTGAAACCTCTTTGCAATCTCCTAATGAAGGAAAATGATCTTACTTTTGATGATGAATGTTATCAATCTTTTTCTGTCATTAAGGAAAAGCCAGCGACTACATTGGTAATCATTTCTCCAAGTTGGGAACTTCCCTTTGAACTTATGTCCAACGCAAGCAATTACGCGGTAGGCTCAGTTCTTATTCAACGCCACAAAAAAAATTTTCCATGCTATTTACTACACTAGTAAGGTTTTAGACGAAAATCAGATGGATTATACTACCACTGAAAAAGAATTACTAGTTGTTGTACCCCAAATTTTACCCTCAGATTCTGATCATTTCATATCATTTTAAGTCGGTCTTTGTTTTCGCGTTTTAGTAAGCATATCATTAATCATGCATTTTCTCATTCCATGCCATTTAGATGATTATTTCAGTTTATAATTATTTTAGTTTATATTTTTTATTTTTTATTTTTTTAATTTAGTTTATATTTAATTTAACTTGTTTTCGATTACAGTTTTATTTTTTTTGTACTTAGTTTAATTTTGATTTTAGTTTAGCTTTAGTTTGGATTAATCTTAATTAAGTTAATTCTAATTTCAATTTATATTGTTTATTTAGATTGGTTTATGATTTATATTAATTTATGTTCTATTTCCAACTTAATTAGTTCTTTTGTTTTCTATTTCTTTTTTTAAGTTAAAATAATTTTTCAACTAATTCTATTTTAATTTAAGTTTACCTTTTTTTATTTTAGATTAGGTTTTAATTGTATAAAAATCATAAAAATAGTGAAAGGCCATGTATATATGCTACAATAGAAATTACACAAAAGTCATATGCCACCAAAAATGTCTCATGTTCAAAAAACTTGTAACTTCCCAAGTCATACAAACTGAGATAGCGATGCATCTTGGCTTTGCTGCCAAAAGAGTTAATTTTCACTGCACCCCTGCTTCATCCACCAAAACTTGCTGCACTCCATGACATCAACCCGTACACACTGCACTGCACTGCTATCAAATTGGACCTACACTGCTACAACCTGCTTCAAGCAACAACGACTAAACACCTCTGCATCAGTGAAAGCAACCATTCAACAAGACCAATTCAAAATTCAAATTCAAGAAATAAGTCTTAAGGAGAGGATCAGAATAAAAAGAGACAACAGAGAATTAGAAAGGGGAGAGCAAAACCTGAGACCTCAAACATAATAACCTTGGAGCTCTCCCTCTGCAAAATCAACATCCATCACCAACCTTTCAACACCCTTCATGCGCATCAATTGCCTTCATTTTTCACAACCAAAATCTACTCCTTCACAAAGCAACATCACAGCGAACCATAATCATCACACCAAAAAATAACTCACTGCCATTACCTTCCAACCAACTCGCACAAGCCTCCCTAAAATTTCCAACCACAAACCTCAGGACCAGAACAGAGTGAATTAAGATGAAGAGAATTTGAACCAGAAAAATCACAACAGAACATCCAACCTTGAACTTCTTCCACTGTCTTCTTCGACACATACTCCCTCCACACCAACAACCGTCAACGTCACCCACACGTTACCTCAAACTACACTAAACCATCAGAAGCAGTTGTCACAGAAGCATTCGATTGAAGGGGCAAAATCTCACATAAAAATCATCAGAAATTTCACTCTCTGACTGTGAATTCGATCGTGAGCGATTATGAGAGAGATGAAAAATCACTGTGAGCCGAGCGATCCATGAGAGAAAAGAGTACCGCGAGCGTGATTGTGAGAGAGACGGTGGGATGTCGAAACTCATTTTCTTGATCGATTTGCCTCATAAGCTTTTGTTGATTCGCGATTCAAATCTCTGTTCGTTTCTTCCTGCGGCTATTGAAGGTGTTGTTTTAAGAAGAGAAACCATGTTTTGGTTAGGGTTCCTAAGTGACCCTCTTTTGATTCAAGAGACTGAAACGGGTCAAACCCGAAACCTATAGTCCACGACCCGCTTATAGAATGGACTTTGGGCTCACCTTCTTTTGTCTTTAACATCTTTTACGTGGCCCATTATTTTTTTTAGCAGCCTGCACCTTTAGTCTTAACTAGATTTCTTTTTAATTAATTAGCTTTTTATAGATAGAATTAGTTAACTAATTATTCAGTTAGAGATTAATTCATTTAGTTAGTTAAATTAGGATTAGTCGTTGGTTTTTTAGACTTTATCTAGAATTAGTCAATTAGATTTATTTGTGGAACTTGTTAACTATTTTTTTTTTGGATTTGTTTAGATAGCATTTTAATTAGATAATTTGTTTTGAGTTAGAATTTAGTAGCCTTCTTTTAGCTAATTAGTTTTATTTAGTATTGGTTAATTAGGTTTAGTTATTTTTAGTTAATAGTTTCAAGTTTTAGTTTTACTTAAAAATTAATTAGTTAGAATTTAATTAACTTAGTTAATTAGAATTTAATCATTTAGTTCTTTAAATTATTAACTCTTAAGTAGAATTTGATTTGTTTTTAATAGTATTTATTTTACTTCATTTAATCTTGACACTTTCATACTTTCATATTCATTTCTATTTCGATTCTTGATACTTGTTGTATATATTGCTGTGCATTTTACCTTTGACACTTGTTTTCTCTGTTACCTACACTTCACCTTCCAAAGGAAAGTCTCTCTATTGACTTCATGTCATAGATAGCTCAAATACCCTGTTAACCTCAAACCATTTCACAAGAGATAGCCATTAATCTCTTCTCCCTTTTGACCTGGCCTTCCCAAAGAGATAGCTATTAATCTCTTCTCCTTTAAGACGGTCCAACCTTTCACAATCCTTTCAAGAGATAGCCATTAATCTCTTTCTCCTAAACAATCAATCCTTACAAGCTTTGCTTTCAAGCTTTTCACCCCTTTTACCCCTTAGTGAGGGGAACTACGATTGCTCTGATTTCTCAAGTTCACCTTGAGAATACGTAGGCATAGGATTGCGAGATCCTAGCGAGCTACCTTTTTCTTTTTCCATCTTTTTCCTTTACATCCGATGCCTTCTCGGATTCCACATTTTCTTTTTACACCCTTAGACCATACTTAGTGTATATACCCTTAGGTTTTTTTACCTTGGCACATTTACCTTTAGCAAGCAAACCATAACATAACACAAATTAAAACAAGAGGTTCCCGTAGAGTACTACGGACGTTTAGGGTGCTAATACCTTCCCTAGGCGTAACCAACCCCCGAACCTTAGATCTTCCCCCTTTAGGTTTTTAAACGATCTTGAACCTTTCCTTGGGATAAATCAAAGTCGGTTGTAAAAGAAATATGATGCAAGTTAATTAATAGCTTGTTATCCAATTTTCACCGCAACAGAAATGGCGACTTCACTGGGGAGGCTCCCTAAGAGGGTTAAGCCTATCTTGTTTGTATTTGTGTTATTTATATGTTTGCTTGCTTGTACATTTGTATCTTTATATCTGTATATATCTGTATACCTGTTTCTGCTTGGGATCTTTTGTGTGCAGGGTACTACTTTTGAGTGGTGAGATAAGTCCTAACCCGGACTTGAGTGTACACTTATTATAGATCGATGGTATTCAAGGAAGCTTTGAGGGAGTCGAATCCTGAAAGGTCGAATTGATAAACACCATCACTCAGTTGAGGCCCTCTCGAGTCTAGCTATGTTGAACGAATTCGTTCGTGAAAGCTTGCTACTCTCGACCTGGGTGCCCGGGATACTGAGAACCGTAGTTACCAAACCCACTTAAGCCTTTTAGATGTAGTGCGGAGACCATGATGGAGTCTATTTCTGAATTGGTTGTCACGCGATACTACACTCAGACGAGATCCTCTTGAGAATTTTATTGATTATCAGGTCATCTGGGAAATCGATAAAATCTGAAAGATGGATTGTAGACTCTGGGAACTTTTTAGAACCTTGTTCGGCAGGTGAAAACCCATAGTACACACCTTTTGGGATGGGTAGACCAGACTCTATGTTGTGATCTCGAACCCTTGATCCTGCTACATGTGTTTTACATTCTGTTTGCATCTTGCATGTCATGTGCATGTTTGCATGTTTCATTGCATGTGTCTGTTTGCCCAGTTCTTCATCTCCAGTTGTCTCCATCTTCCAGTATCACCCGTGAGTCGTCAAGCTAATTCCTCGACACCGATACCGGACTAGAGCTAACTACAGACGAAGGATGTCAGAGCAAGAGGCACACAATGCTGAGGTTCGAATGGAGATCGATGACCTTAAGTCGAGCATGACTAAACTCACTGAGATGCTTCAAGTTTTGCTTGCTAGAGGAGAACCTCCTCAGAGAACTATCATTCAGGAGGTTTCAAGTGCTGATCCTCCACCAGTTCAAGTGCCACCTTCAACTTGGCCAGAGTTTGGTTTGCCACACAACTATTCTCCACCTCTTGCATCTACTGCTGTGGTTGGCCAGAATACTATGCCCGTGTTTCAAGCTCCTATTTTCACCCAGCCCAGACCTGTGGTTCATGCTGTTCCACAGACTGTTCGAGTTTTTTTCGAGAATCCCATTTATGAGTACAATGCTGCAAGTGCTCAAGGTGAAGACCATGAAGACTTTGTTGAACCTGAAGTTGTTCGAGAGCAGTTTCAGAACATAGAGAAGAGACTCAAAGCCGTTGAGGGCGCTGATTTCTTTAATATGGATGCGGACAACATGTGCTTAGTATCAGACCTTGTTATACCTCCTAAGTTCACCACTCCAGATTTTGTGAAGTACAAGGGTCACTCTTGCCCAAGAGCTCATGTGGTCATGTATCTCCGTAGGATGACTGCTCATGCCAAGGACCAGAAATTGCTAATCCATTGTTTTCAAGACAGCTTGAGCGGAGCATCGCTCAAATGGTACATGGGTCTTGAGCAAAACTCTATCCACAGCTTCCAAGATCTCACCAACGCCTTCATGAAGCAATACAAGTATAACCTTGACATGGCTCCTGATCGCCGTCAGCTGCAAAATATGAGTCAACATGAGAAAGAATCCTTTAAGGAGTATGCTCAGCGCTGGAGAGAATTGGCTTCTCAAGTTGAACCTCCTTTGGGTGAGAAAGAATTAACTGGAATGTTCATGGACACCCTGTCTCCATTCTATTGGAAGAAGATGATTGGAAGTGTTTCCTCCAACTTCACTGATTTGGTTACTATTGGCCAGAGGCTCGAGAAAGGTCTTAAGAAAGGAAAATATCCAAGGTTGCTGAATCTTCCAATGCTGTAAAGAAATCCTTTGGGAACTTTCAGAAGAAGAAGGAAGAACAGACTAATGCTGTAATGTTTGAAGTAAGAAGGCCTCGTCCTCAACCTCGGTATGCTGTTCACCCTACTATTGCTGCTGTTACTCCCGTGGTTACTGCTCCACAACCAGCTCAAGCTCCTCAACGTTCATTTGTTGGACAAACTCAGTACCGTAATAATCATTTTGACCCTATTCCCATGACATACACTAAGCTTTATCCCGGTCTGGTTGAGCAAGGTTTGATTACCACAAGGCCTTTGCCTCCTCCTCCAAATCCTCTTCCAGCCGGCTACAGGGCTGATCTCCATTGTGAATACCATCAAGGTGGTGCAGGTCATGACTTGGAAAATTGCTTTGCATTGAAGGCTAGAGTACAAGAGCTGATGAGGAACAAAATCCTCTCCTTCAAGGACAATCCCAATGTTCAGAGCAATCCTCTGCCAGGACACGCCAAGTGAAGCTTCAGTCGACTTCAGCATGTTATCCTCCTAAAAGCCAGTGTTTCAGACAGGACAGCTCATCCTTGTATTGATTAGTCACTAGGCCTTTGTTTCTTGTTGTTTGCATTTTCTTTATTTTGTAATAGCTGTTTGCTTTCAACTATGTTTGTACTTTCAAAATTAATGAAATGAGCATTGCAACTTTTTGAGTCAATTCATTTATGTTTGCTATTTACATCTTTATGCTTTCTTTTTTTTTAAAATACTTGATCTCTTTCCACTTTCCTTTTGATTATGCAAAGATTGGAGGGAGGATGATGAAAATGCTATACTCATAATTGTTGTTGGTATGCTTTCAAATCAAAACTTTGCTGACGATGTAAGGCATTGTTTCAACTCCCAAACACTGGAGACATAAGGAAGATAACCCCTCTTTAACCCCTTCGAGCCTTGAAGTAGGAGTTTCTTTTCTTTACAAATAATAACCCGCAATCTTAACCTGGGGCAGGGTAGTTCTCGGTTAACTTGATTGTGCATTCAAATACAAGAGTAGCATCCAAGATGCCTTTCGACAAAGTTCACAAATGTTCCTTCGCACACAGCAAGCAAATGTCGAAGATGTCTTTCAAGTCAAACGCTAATGATGGTTCACTGTAATCCTTAAGCCAGGCAGTCACTAAAAAAAAGAGAGTGAAAAAAAAATCAAAATAAAAGCCCGCTAAGTCAAAACCTATGAAGGAGACTTAGGCAAAAATTGGGGCATCCCGCTGGCTGTAAGCTCAAATGACACAGTTCAGGCAAAAGTTAGGGATAACAAAACTAGTTGACTGAATGTTGCAAGAAGCAGTGACTGCCATCTCAAGTCCATTGAATTTTGAACCATCATCATTAATATCATCAGTGCAGTTTCCAACCTATAGGAATTTGAGTGCATAGTTTGAGTTAACTGAGCATAGGATTAGAAGTTCACCACGTAGATTGGGTGGGTCACAAATAAACTTTGAGCCTTTATCCTTTGTTTCTTAAACCGTGAACCAGGCCACGTTACAACCCTCAAAAGACCTAATTGAAGCAAGGTTATTTTGAAAGCATATTACAGCAAGGTTGTGTAACCTGACTCCTAAAGATCTTTGCAGATCATCTGTCTTGGCATCGTGCCTTGTGCTTTACCTTTCACTTTTAAATATATTGAACCACCGTGTTCAGACCAGTGACTCATATACTTTGCATCTCTTTCAAAATGATTGATTTCAAAAGTTGCATGAACTTTGCATTTACCATGTTTGTACAAGTACTTTTGTTTGCAAACTGGCTTTCCTCTCAAAGAATTTTCAAACAATTAACAAACTTGGTCGGTGATCCAATCAGGGGCAAGTTCCTTCCATATCCTGTTGAGAATCAGTTCAAGATTTATGGTTTAATGGCGACTTCTTAGAATTGGTTTATACAGAAGATTTTGCAAGACTCAGGCTGGGGCAAGCTTTCCCAGTGTCCAGTGAAATAATCATCTTTCAAGACTCAGACTGGGGCAAGCTTTCCAAGCGCACAGTGAAACAATCATTTTCAGAATCAGACAAGCTGAAGCAGTGATCAGCTCATCTACAACAGTCAGCTAATCTGGGGCAGTTTACTTGAAGAATCCCCGAGCAGCTCTCCATCCTTCCCACAAGGATCATTAATTTGGATACAGTTTACCAGTGTGGCAGATGATGTGTCCAGCGTTAGCATCTCTAGTCCCCAAGCAGAATGACAGTGATCTCCGCGTAGAGGAATCAGCCTTCCAGTCTTGTCTTCTCCACCAGAGTGTCGAGCTGTGCCGTCAGCATCTGCGTCTGCATTTGCATTTGATCATATATCATCTTCATAATTCATATACATATGCATATCATGAGTGTTTCATCCTCATTTGCATTTCTCCCGAGGTCGTGTTGTTATCCACGTCTTACCTTGTGGTCAAAGTCCAACTTACTTGGCGCCTACCAAAACATTACCTGTCCATTCCATTCCAGTGATATTCCTGGATTTTTTTACATTCTTCCACTCTAGTACCATTCTTGGTTGTCTCTTTCTGATAATTTTCAGATCGAGTCTTTATTCACTTTCATCTAAAACCTTGATTAGATGTTGTGATTGTGCCTCTCATTCAAAACCTTGATTGGATGTTTGGTTTCTCTCTTTCTGATGCCTTTCCAGATCGAGTCTTTATTCACTTTCATATAAAACCTTGATTAGATGTTGTGATTGTGCCTCTCATTCAAAACCTTGATTGGATGTTTGGTTTCTCTCTTTCTGATGCCTTTCCAGATCGAGTCTTTATTCACTTTCATCTAAAACCTTGATTAGATGTTGTGATTGTGCCTCTCATTCAAAACCTTGATTGGATGTTTGGTTTCTCTCTTTCTGATGCCTTTCCAGATCGAGTCTTTATTCACTTTCATCTAAAACCTTGATTAGATGTTGTGATTGTGCCTCTCATTCAAAACCTTGATTGGATGTTTGGTTTCTCTCTTTCCGATGCCTTTCCGGATGTGTCTCTTTCTGATAATTTTCAAATCGAGTCTTTATTCACTTTCATCTAAAACCTTGATTAGATGTTGTGATTGTGCCTCTCATTCAAAACCTTGATTGGATGTTTGGTTTCTCTCTTTCTGATGCCTTTCCAGACCGAGTCTTTGTTCATTTTCATCTAAAACCTTGATTAGATGTTGTGATTGTATCTTTCGTTCAAAACCTTGATTGAATGTCTGTTTTCTTAAACATCCGATGCCTTTCCGGATGTGTCTCTTTCTGATAATTTTCAGATTGAGTCTTTGTTCATTTTCATCTAAAACCTTGATTAGATGTTATGATTGTATCTTTCGTTCAAAACCTTGATTGAATGTCTGTTTTCTTAAACATCCGATGCCTTTCCGGATGTGTCTCTTTCTGATAATTTTCAGATCGAGTCTTTGTTCATTTTTATCTAAAACCTTAATTAGATGTTGTGATTGTGCCTTTCATTCAAAACCTTGATTGGATGTTTGGTTTCCTCTCTTTCTGATAATATCTTAGTTCACTTTTATCTAAAGTCGTTATTAGATATTGTGATTTATACCTTTCATTCAAAGCTGTTATTGGATGTCTGGTTTCTCTACCATCCGATGCCTATCCGGATGTGTCTCTCCTTCTGTTGTTTTTTTCAGATCGAGTCATTGTTCACTTTATCTAAAGCCGTTATTAGATATTGTGATTTTTACCTTTCATTCAAAGCCGTTATTGGATGACTGGTTTCTTTTGCCATCTGATGTTTTTAAGGAGGTTTCTTTCCCTGTCTTTTCTGGTTTTTCTTGAAGATCCCGTTTGAACTCTTCAGTATAAGAAAATTCCAGAAAATATTTTGCTGATGTCTATCCTTTCATTTCAAATTGATTCCCAGTGGAGATCGTGTCTTCTTTCTGGTTCCATGCCCAGTAAGAGTATCTTCTATTTCCCCAGTGTTGTTGTCATCCCCAGTGAGTGATTGCTCATTGTGTGGACTTTGTCCCTGTCTGCTTTTGTCTTCGTCTGTATTTTGCACTTACCATTCCATCATATCATCATACTAGAAGTCCATGGCATGTCTGCATTTGTATGTCTGTTAGTTGTCCTTAGCATCTGCATTCCATCTAAGGGCAAAATTTTCGGTCTGCTATATTTAAATACCTTTCACCTTGATATCTCGAGGATTTCCATCCCTCGTACCATCCGGTAAAGCTATTTAAATAGGGGCAACTGTTGTACCCCAAATTTTACCCTCAGATTCTGATCATTTCATATCATTTTAAGTCGGTCTTTGTTTTCGCGTTTTAGTAAGCATATCATTAATCATGCATTTTCTCATTCCATTCCATTTAGATGATTATTTCAGTTTATAATTATTTTAGTTTATATTTTATATTTTTTAATTTTTTAATTTAGTTTATATTTAATTTAACTTGTTTTCGATTACAGTTTTATTTTTTTTGTACTTAGTTTAATTTTGATTTTAGTTTAGCTTTAGTTTGGATTAATCTTAATTAAGTCAATTCTAATTTCAATTTATATTGTTTATTTAGATTGGTTTATGATTTATATTAATTTATGTTCTATTTCCAACTTAATTAGTTCTTTTGTTTTCTATTTCTTTTTTTAAGTTAAAATAATTTTTCAACTAATTCTATTTTAATTTAAGTTTACCTTTTTTTATTTTAGATTAGGTTTTAATTGTATAAAAATCATAAAAATAGTGAAAGGCCATGTATATATGCTACAATAGAAATTACACAAAAGTCATATGCCACCAAAAATGTCTCATGTTCAAAAAACTTGTAACTTCCCAAGTCATACAAACTGAGATAGCGATGCATCTTGGCTTTGCTGCCAAAAGAGTTAATTTTCACTGCACCCCTGCTTCATCCACCAAAACTTGCTGCACTCCATGACATCAACCCGTACACACTACACTGCACTGCTATCAAATTGGACCTACACTGCTACAACCTGCTTCAAGCAACAACGACTAAACACCTCTGCATCAGTGAAAGCAACCATTCAACAAGACCAATTCAAAATTCAAATTCAAGAAATAAGTCTTAAGGAGAGGATCAGAATAAAAAGAGACAACAGAGAATTAGAAAGGGGAGAGCAAAACCTGAGACCTCAAACATAATAACCTTGGAGCTCTCCCTCTGCAAAATCAACATCCATCACCAACCTTTCAACACCCTTCATGCGCATCAATTGCCTTCATTTTTCACAACCAAAATCTACTCCTTCACAAAGCAACATCACAGCGAACCATAATCATCACACCAAAAAATAACTCACTGCCATTACCTTCCAACCAACTCGCACAAGCCTCCCTAAAATTTCCAACCACAAACCTCAGGACCAGAACAGAGTGAATTAAGATGAAGAGAATTTGAACCAGAAAAATCACAACAGAACATCCAACCTTGAACTTCTTCCACTGTCTTCTTCGACACATACTCCCTCCACACCAACAACCGTCAACGTCACCCACACGTTACCTCAAACTACACTAAACCATCAGAAGCAGTTGTCACAGAAGCATTCGATTGAAGGGGCAAAATCTCACATAAAAATCATCAGAAATTTCACTCTCTGACTGTGAATTCGATCGTGAGCGATTATGAGAGAGATGAAAAATCACCGTGAGCCGAGCGATCCATGAGAGAAAAGAGTACCGCGAGCGTGATTGTGAGAGAGACGGTGGGATGTCGAAACTCATTTTCTTGATCGATTTGCCTCATAAGCTTTTGTTGATTCGCGATTCAAATCTCTGTTCGTTTCTTCCTGCGGCTATTGAAGGTGTTGTTTTAAGAAGAGAAACCGTGTTTTGGTTAGGGTTCCTAAGTGACCCTCTTTTGATTCAAGAGACTGAAACGGGTCAAACCCGAAACCTATAGTCCACGACCCGCTTATAGAATGGACTTTGGGCTCACCTTCTTTTGTCTTTAACATCTTTTACGTGGCCCATTATTTTTTTTTGCAGCCTGCACCTTTAGTCTTAACTAGATTTCTTTTTAATTAATTAGCTTTTTATAGATAGAATTAGTTAACTAATTATTCAGTTAGAGATTAATTCATTTAGTTAGTTAAATTAGGATTAGTCGTTGGTTTTTTAGACTTTATCTAGAATTAGTCAATTAGATTTATTTGTGGAACTTGTTAACTATTTTTTTTTTGGATTTGTTTAGATAGCATTTTAATTAGATAATTGTTTTGAGTTAGAATTTAGTAGCCTTCTTTTAGCTAATTAGTTTTATTTAGTATTGGTTAATTAGGTTTAGTTATTTTTAGTTAATAGTTTCAAGTTTTAGTTTTACTTAAAAATTAATTAGTTAGAATTTAATTAACTTAGTTAATTAGAATTTAATCATTTAGTTCTTTAAATTATTAACTCTTAAGTAGAATTTGATTTGTTTTTAATAGTATTTATTTTACTTCATTTAATCTTGACACTTTCATACTTTCATATTCATTTCTATTTCGATTCTTGATACTTGTTGTATATATTGCTGTGCATTTTACCTTTGACACTTGTTTTCTCTGTTACCTACACTTCACCTTCCAAAGGAAAGTCTCTCTATTGACTTCATGTCAAGATAGCTCAAATACCCTGTTAACCTCAAACCATTTCACAAGAGATAGCCATTAATCTCTTCTCCCTTTTGACCTGGCCTTCCCAAAGAGATAGCTCTTAATCTCTTCTCCTTTAAGACGGTCCAACCTTTCACAATCCTTTCAAGAGATAGCCATTAATCTCTTTCTCCTAAACAATCAATCCTTACAAGCTTTTCTTTCAAGCTTTTCACCCCTTTTACCCCTTAGTGAGGGGAACTACGATTGCTCTGATTTCTCAAGTTCACCTTGAGAATACGTAGGCATAGGATTGCGAGATCCTAGCGAGCTACCTTTTTCTTTTTCCATCTTTTTCCTTTACATCCGATGCCTTCTCGGATTCCACATTTTCTTTTTACACCCTTAGACCATACTTAGTGTATATACCCTTAGTTTTTTTTACCTTGGCACATTTACCTTTAGCAAGCAAACCATAACATAACACAAATTAAAACAAGAGGTTCCCGTAGAGTACTACGGACGTTTAGGGTGCTAATACCTTCCCTAGGCGTAACCAACCCCCGAACCTTAGATCTTCCCCCTTTAGGTTTTTAAACGATCTTGAACCTTTCCTTTGGATAAATCAAAGTCGGTTGTAAAAGAAATATGATGCAAGTTAATTAATAGCTTGTTATCCAATTTTCACCGCAACTCTAGCCATAGTGTTTGCGTTGGAAAAATTTCGAAGATATCTAATTGGTTCGAAGGTCTTATTTTTACAGATCATGTAGCATTGAAATACCTATTTAAAAAAGGATACTCTAATCCAATTTTACTATAGTGAAACTTATTGTTACAAGAGTTCGACTTAGAAATAGAGGATAAGAAAGGTGTTGAAAAAGTGGTAGTTGATCATTTATTTAGGTTGGAGAGCAGTGAAGTCACTCAGAAAGAAAAAATCATCAATGAAGAGTTTCTGAATGAACATTTAATGGCAATTATGTAACTACATTGGTTTGCTGACATGGACAATTATAAAGCTACAAATGTTCTGGATGATGATACCTGGCAGCAAAAGAAACAATTCTACAAATAGGCTAATCACTACTTATGTGATGAGCCTTATCTGTTTAAAATTAGTGTTGATGGTTTAATAAATAGTTATGTTTCATGTAAATAAGCTAAAAATATTATGTGGCACTATCATAGCTCAGCCTATGGAGGCCACCATAGTGGGGAAAGAACAACAACGAAAGTGCTTCAAAATGGCTTTTGGTGGCCAAAGCTATTCAAATATTGTAAATTATATGTTCAAGAATGTATCGAATGTCAAAAAATAGGTAACATTTCAAAACAAGAAGAGATGCCTCTTAATGGTATGATAGAGGTAAAACCCTTTGATTATTGGGGAATTGACTTTATGGGTCCTTTTCCTCCATCTATTTCTCATGTTTACACTATGGTTTGCGTAGATTATGTAACCGAATGGGTTTAAGACATACCTTATGTTGCTAATGATGCCCAAGCTATCTTTAATTTTTTGAAAAAAAATGTTTTTGCTAGGTTCAGAGTCCCTAAAGTCTTGATCAACGATGAGGGCGCACTTGTGCAATAAGTATTTAGAAGGTGTGTTGGAAAAATACAATGTGAAACATAAAGTATCCATACCTTATCATCCTCAAACTTGTGGACAAGTAGAAGTGTCGAACAGACAGATGAAATTGAATTTGAAAAAAAAAACGATTGCTGCATCCATAAAATATTGGTCCAAGAAGATAGATGACGCTCTCTGGGCGTATATGACAGCTTGCAAAATTCATTTAGGATTTTCCCCATATAAGTTTGTCAATGGGAAGACTTGTCACTTATCGGTTAAGTTATAACATAAAGCGTACTGAGAAATTAAGTTCTTAAACTTCGCTGAAAAACTCAGTTGGAAGAAAAATGTTGAAGCTGGATGATTTGGAAGAGATAAAACTGATAGCTTATGAAAATGTTGTGATATGCAAAGAGAGAAAAAATAGGTATCATGACAAGAATCTAGTGATAAGAGAATTTCAAATAGGACACAAGGTTTTGTTGTACAACTCTCGGTTGAGGTTGTTTCCAAGTAAATTAAAATCTCAATGGTCTGGTCCTTTTATTGTTAACAAAGTGTTTGCGAATGGTGTTGTAGAAATACAATATATTGGAGATTCTCATAATTTTACTATGAACAACCAAAGGTTGAAAACATATTCAGGAGGTGAGATACCAGCTGATAAGGTGTTTTTGATACTCATAGAGCCTTAGACGAAAAAGTCAAGCTAATGACTTTAAAGTATGGCTTAGGGGTGGAAATAGGCTAGGTCGAACTAGGCTTTGCCAAGCCTAAGCTTGGCCCACCAAAAAAACTGAAGCCTAAGTCTGACCTGCAGCCTGTCATAGGCTTATTTTTAGGCTTGAGTCTGACCTTTCTAAGGCCTGGTTAGCCTGTTAGCCTACATAAAAGCCTGTTATTTTAAATAGACTAACAAACTAAAAAAACCAATGCGACTAAAAGTTTGTTTACATTGACTTATTTTAACTTATCTACTAGCATAAGTTTTGTGAGATTATTTGTTTAAGATAACTTATGAAAATAACTTATAACATTGTGCATAAGGCGTTTTCATCTTATTTTCATAAGTTCTCCAAGATAACCGATTTTTATTTATGTATTTTAATTCAAAGTACAAAAAATAACATAATGATAATAAAAAAATTATTCATATTTATTTAAATAGATCAGCCTGTTTGGCTTAAAAGGTTTTTTTTCATGGCCTGAGGCCTAGCCTTTTTAATTAAATAGGCTTATAAAAAAGCCTAGGCCCTTTCTATTTTAAAAAAAGCTTGGTCTAGCCTGAGCCTGTGTAGGCTAGGCCCGTAGGCCTTTGTTATCGGCCTGGCATATTTCCACCCCTAGTATGGCTTAATGAGAGGCAATCCATTAGATAAAATTTATTTTATTCGCAATTTAAATTTTACGTTATTTCGTTTAATCATGTTTTATTTTGTAGTATGTTGTTTGACGAAGAGTTGTGAGAAAAGGATAAAAAAAGAATGGGAGGAAAAAAAGAGAGTATGCAAAAAGTGGGAGAAAAAAAGGGTTTGGATATTGGAATTGTCACTATCACGATGATTCATTGTGGGCACATTAGAGTTGTACCGCAACCATGTTGGATATCACCGTGGTCGCGATAGAGTCATTAAAGAAATATGTAGGAGTTTTGACCATTGGACATTTCCATTGCATATCGCGATCACGATACCAGTCATTACGGTCACGATGGCTTTGTAACAATGCCTATAAATTGACATTTTAGGCATCTTTTTTGTACAACACAATTAACAACTCTCCTTCTACTCCTAAAACACTCTAACCTTCACTTTCATCTCTAATTTTTGCATTATACTATTGGTCTTGTGTCTTTTTGCTACAAAAAAATGTCCCCTAAAAGAATTCGTATTTCTCATGCAATAACATCATCTACACCACCTGCTCAATACGCCCCACTTTTCCTAAACTACCAATTTCTTTTGCAAGCTCACACCGACAATTATCTCAAGGTCAAAGATTACAAAGTGATGCAGGAGAAAAAAATTTGATGTTCAAAACTTGGATGGCTATAAAGAATGGGTGGCAATGTTGGAAGAAAGGGGAATGATGAGGTTTAATAGCTTGATTCAAGAAACTCAGAATTTTTTGACAATGTTGTTTTTCATCCTCACAATGAGTTCACTTATTATGTTCGAGATAAACGTATTGATTATAATACTTCTGTAATTAATTCATTGCTTCATCTTCAACCACCAAATAGGTGTGGCATCCAAAATAGAAGGGTATTAGGATGGCCAAAAAAATGTGTGGGTTAATGTGAGGGGTATTGATTCGCTGTCGCGCACGGATCAAAAACGAGTTTTTGAAAAATGTAGTGACGGGAAGCGACACTCGGATGTCGTATCACAAGGATTCTTGTTGAGAATTTAACCAATTGAAAACGATTGGAGTTTTTTTTTAAGTTTTGATTAAGAAAATAGGAGGAAATAAGTGATTATAAAAAGTGATTATGAAATAAGCTGATCTACCGTATCGGTCTCCTACTTATCATTGATCCGAATAATTCTCAATCCCTAAGCGGACTTTATTCCCTTTTCGATTACAATATCAATCAACAAGCGCAATGGATACTGCAAGATATATATTCCTAATTTCCGAATTAAGCAAACGGATAAACACAATCGCGAATTAAGCAAACACGATATAGAAACGCAATTTAACGACAAAACGACATAAACAACGAGTAAAAGTTATAGAAACATACAATCATCGAAATAAATCAATCAACTCTAAGAAAAGTTGAATTAAGCAAACAAAAAATCAAAGAGAAGAATTGAAAGGAAAATAAATTTAATTGAGAAACATAAGAACCTCAAAGTATGATGGAGGCGCGACTACAGTAGATCAACCCAAGGAGTATAGTTCTCCATTACAATCGTTAAACGCAAAGGTAAAATTCGTGAATTGCGCAAAAGGTAGGTTAACGTTGTACGGCTGAAAACCTTATAAACAAAATAAGGTTTTTCACCACTAACTCAAACTGGGTCGGAAACATAAACCAGGCCCATAAAACAACCCGAGACAAATTATTTTCTAAAATCAGAATTCGGGCTCTGACTTCAACGACTTATTTGACCATCTTTCACTCCAAATCAGCTTCTGCGTAAAGCACGAAAGTTATAGCTCTCTGTCTTAGTTTTCCATCGACTGGTAGAACGCGCAGAACGGCATCCCGTGGCCCAAGTTATGACCTGCGCAATGAAAGGTATCAAATAAGTGTTAATCCTGAAAAATAAGTTGCGAAAATAAAATAAAGGTATAAACAAACTTAAATGTGAAAACACATTAAAATAGTAAAAAACACTCAAATAAATTGTAGGAATTCCTAAGTACAAACATAAGAGAATGTGCATTAAAATGCACTGATCAAATTCCCCCACACTTGAACTTTTGCACTCCAAGCAAAATGAGAACTTCAAAAATTTAAAGTAAAACAAAGTAGAGCATGCATTTCCAAAGGTATTCAATATACAAGGTACAAGTAGAGTCCTAAGTCCAAGCTTCAAGAATATGGTGTTGGTGATCAACTCTTTTGTGACATTCAAAACAAATACGAAAACAGCTAACCGAAGAGTATATCAAAAGTAGTAGGATCCTCACAAGATATAATTCACTCAACTCTCAAGTGTTTAGGCTAACTGTTTACACTCAAAGCATAACATGAAAGTTAATACTACCATAAGCTTGAAAAGACTCTAAATCCACACTTGAAATACATGCACACAAAGATTAAAAGGACTTTTATTCAGGTTGTAACATGGCCAAGGTAAGGGTAGGATAAATCTTAAGGGGTACTAGGCTAAAACTCAAAGGGTCAAAAGAAAATTGAAGGAGAATTAGGGAGTTGAACTAAAAACACTTTAATAACCTTCAAACAACAACTTTCCCATATTTTCCTCTTTTTATTTTTTATTTTTATTTTTATTTTTTTTTCTTTTTCAGAAGGAAAATGTATTGACATTCTTCTTTCTTTTTTTTTTCTTTTTCTATATATATATATATATATATATATATATATATATATATATATATATATATATATATATATATATATATATATATATATATATATATATATATATATATATATTTCTGTCAACCTTTGAAACATCACAACTGTATTGTTCAACCCCACAAAACTCCATACAAGACTTTTTCGACCCCTTGATTAGGGTGATAATTTTGTTTTTCGCTTTCGGCTTGTAATGAGTTTTAAACAAAAAAAGGATAAACAAGCTCAAAAGGGTTCCCAACAAGGGGTAATATTTTTCAGGGTTGGCTTTTTGGCTAATTGGCTAAACTAAAACAAAAATAAGTTGCCTTTATCATATCAATGTGCACAAGTAAACAAAAAGCTTCAACAGAGTCAATTCAAGTTCTAGAGACTAACAAACATAAGTGAAACACACAAGAAAGAAAAAGGAATGGATGTTTTTATGCATTATCCATTATCAGGCTCAAATTCTCACAAGGTTTAGTGATCTACCACCTATGATGTACAATTCAGAGTTTAGTCCTACATATCACACTAAGAATGCACAAAAAGGAATCAATCACATCACATCACAAGCCTTTAGTCAAGAGAGCTAAGAACAAAACCCATACTTGTAACTCAAAAACCAAAGAAAAAGCATGCTATTTTTTTTAAGGCAAAGAAAATAAAGAAAGCAAAACATAAAATCAGTTCCCTCCCCCACACTTAACATGCATTGTCCTCAATGAAAGAACATAAATATAAAATAAGAGTGAGAGAAAGGAAAGAACACACCCGAGTATTCAAGGTGGATAGGTGATCGCATAAACAACCTTTCCTAAAGAGAGCTTTTCTACAATCTCTTCTTCCAAAGTGGGGCTCTCATGGAGTAGCTTTGGGCAGTGCCCATTGTTTTTGAAATTTTTAGTAATTCCTTCGTCTTTTATTCCAGGATCAAAGAACCTTCTTCTATAGGTAAAAGTGTCGAACGAACAAGTGAAAGTGGTCTTCTCTTTATCCTCTGGTGCAATATAGATCTCAATTTTAATAGCATTCAAACTCACTAAGTTAGACCAACTTTGGGGCTGCCTCATTGCTTTTTCTTCGTTTTCAAGTAAGATCCTATGTGTACACATGGATTGCCTAATATCAAAAATGTCAGTCAAGGTCCATCCAATTGCCTTCTTATGTTTCTTTAATACCTGCAACACTTTTTGTTCCTGTTCAGATTCAAGTTTAGACAAAATTATTATAGGAAAATTTTCTTCCAATTCTAAAAGTGCACATTTAAAATTTGAAGGAAGTGGCTTAAGCTCTAAAGTAGATGGTTGTTCAATAGATGACAAAATTTTGGACGCAGGAACTACATTTAAATCTGCAACATCAACTTTGTCAGTATAAATCTCATAAGAAATATCAACCTGTAAGGCAGCTTCAATTTCAGCACAAACTGAACATATGTGAGTGTCAGTACAAACATCACAAGTATAATTGCATCAAAATCAGACAAAAAAGGAAAATCAGCAAAAAGTGAATCAGGTGCAGCAAGTTCTCTTAAGGTTCTTTTTTCGCTCATGTTATGGTAATAAAACTTAAAATCAGAATCAAACAAATTATAAGAGAACAAGAATCAGCAATGCAACAACAAATAGGAAAATATCAGCAATGTCCAAAAACAGCAAAATAGATGGAAAACACAAAAACAAAAAAACGATTAAAATAAAATACAAAAAATACAAAAACATGAAATCTAATCTAATTAAGTCAATTAAAATTTTTGATATTTTTTTCGGATTTTTCTGAAACTATGAAAACAGTAAAAAATTCATAAAAAATAGAAAAATGATGAATTTCGGATTTTTAGGGCGACGTCCATTATTTATTTAATAAATAGAGGTTTTTGATCCCTGATTTTTTTTCTAATGAATCGAAAAAGAATCAGACTAATCTGAGACGATTTTTCTAAAAACCAAATTTTTTAACTAGATCGGACGCGAGATGGGGCGTCCGGACGCGAAAACGCTGGAAAACACAAAAAAAATGCAGAAAATTAAAACAAACAATACCTAAAACTAAACTATTGGCTAAATCAACAAGACTCCCAAGCAACGACGCCAATTTTATTCGCTGTCGCGCACGGATCAAAAACGAGTTTTTGAAAAGTGTAGTAACGGGAAGTGACACTCGGATGTCGTATCGCAAGGATTCTTGTTGAGAATTTAACCAATTGAAAACTATTGGGTTTTTTTTTTTAAGTTTTGATTAAGAAAATAGGAGGAAATAAGTGATTATAAAAAAGTGATTATGAAATAAGCTGATCTACCGTATCGGTCTCCTACTTATCATTGATCCGAATAATTCTCAATCCCTAAGCGGACTTTATTCCCTTTTCGATTACAATATCAATCAACAAGCGCAATGGATACTGCAAGATATATATTCCTAATTTTTGAATTAAGCAAACGGATAAACGCAATCGCGAATTAGGCAAACACGATATAGAAACGCAATTTAACGACAAAGCAAAGTAAACAACGAGTAAAAGTTATAGAAACACACAATCATCGAAATAAATCAATCAACTCTAAGAAAAGTTGAATTAAGCAAACAACAAATCAAAGAGAAGAATTGAAAGGAAAATAAATTTAATTGAGAAACATAAGAACCTCAAAGTATGATGGAGGCACGACTACAGTAGATCAACCCAAGGAGTTTAGTTCTCCATTACAATCGTTAAACGCAAAGGTAAAATTTGCGAATCGCGCAAAAGATAGGTTATCGTTGTACAACTGAAAACCTTATCAACAAAATAAGGTTTTTCACCACTAACTCAAACTGGGTCGGAAACATAAACCAGGCTCATAAAACAACCCGAAACAAATTGTTTTCTAAAATCAGAATTCGGGCTCTGACTTCAATGACTTATTTGACCATCTTTCACTCCAAATAATCTTCTGCGTAAAGTACGAAAGTTGTAGCTCTCTGTCTTAGCTTTCCATCGACTGGTAGAACACGCAGAACGGCATCCCGTGGCCCAAGTTATGACCTGCGCAGTGAAAGGTATCAAATAAGTGTTAATGCTGAAAAATAAGTTGCGAAAATAAAATAAAGGTATAAACAAACTTAAATATGAAAACACATTAAAATAGTAAAAAACACTCAAATAAATTGTAGGAATTCCTAAGTACAAACATAAGAGAATGTGCATTAAAATGCACTGATCAGGTATACCCTCGAGGCTTCTAACTAGGCAGATTCCTAATACTAAAGGCATGGGCATCTTTTATTGTGGAAACTCCGAAATCCTCTTGTAACCAATATGAATTTATTGTGAAGCAGTGCATAACCCTCATTTATATCCCAAACCATGAACCCATAGATGTCAGGCGATTAATTGCTAAAATTATCAAAACATGGCTGACGCACCACAACAAGCTTGTGGGGATTTTTGTATTATTAATGAATTTTGCAGGTTAGCTGGATTTCAAAGTCATCCCGATGTCGAGATTATCAGTTTGTGATGCCAATAAACCAAAGTACCATGAGGAGGATACCAACACATCCAATTCATGAAGGTGGACTAGAAAAAGCACAAAATGAAGATCAAGACTAACTATCATCTAAAGGTCTAATAACCAGAAGGAATTCCTCATCAATAATAATAACCACCTGACCATTTGCAAAGGCTAGAGGAGCATGTGCTTGGCATGGCAAGTTGGGCTACTGAAATTTCACCCAACTTGTATACTAAACCACCCAGATTTTGGACTGAGTTTCCAGGCTTTTTATAATGAGTACCGAGACCATATGTCGGTTCAAAGCATAAGGGGGCGTTTTATCATTGTTGAAGACATGGAGCCATACTTTAGAGAACAAGGCCAAGCCTTAGCGCATCAAAGATTTGAAATAAGGACTATTTGGACCAGACAACACCAAGCCTTCCAGGATGCCATGTATGATATGCACAACTACTTCAACTCTGACAACATATAACTTAAGAGTTTCAGATTTTTCAGTTTTAATTTTTATTTTTAATATTTCCATTTTGTACCTTAATCCAAGCAAGAGTATTATCTAGCTTCTAAGAATACTCTTCCCTATTTTTGTACTACTTATCTATGCTTTACTTCATGAACAAGTTTGTTGTTGTTGTTGTTTCTTTCAGTGATGATTTTCTATCTTACTAGTGACAATATGAAAAATAAAAAAGATAACAAATCACTGGAAAAGAATGAACAAAAGTTGATTAACATAAAAATTTCAATTGCAAAATGACATTTGAGGAATAAGAGGGACAACCAACTTACTTGTACCCAAGCTTCAGATACCCCATCTAGTAAGGTTTGAGTCAAATATTCCATTTTTTTTTTACTTTTCCTTCTTATGAGAGTATCAATATAATTGTCATTTTCTAGAATTCGCTTTGTTTCTGCTTAGTCTATTGGTCTAATAAAATACACACTGAGGCATTTGTTTGTGAAAACTCTGAGCCTTTTAAGTAAACTTGTGTTAAAATGTTTATATACGTTGTTTAACCACTTTGAGCCTTAGTCTTTATTTCGATAACATAGTCTATTTATATAGTCATTCGACTTGAAAGATTAAATCTTTTCAGACTCTTTAGAGTTCGGTAGAAAATTTTATTTTCCTTATCTAATGCAAATGTATAAGTTTGGAGCTTTTAGAAGTTAGCTAAAAAAAACTTTTATGAGGTTCTTTTTAGCACCCTTTAAAGCATATAAGATAAAATTTTATGAACTTCTCCATGTTATTTTTCAAAATGCAGCTAACCTAAAAAGAATATACATTTAGATTAACACTATGTATGATAGTAATCTAAATATATATTATATGTGGTTGTTACAAAACTCTCAAACAAAACCAAAACAAATTTGAATGATTAAGGAAGTTGACAACATGTCTTAAATAAGGTTTTAACATAATTACATGAAAAATAATTCAAAAGAATTACTAGAGATTTGAGAAGATACTTTTAACAATTTCTTCCGTCTTAAAATAAAAATGTTTTAAAATTGTTACACACTTATTAAAAGAAAAATGATTGAATAAATAAATATGACAATTTTACAAAATTGTTCCAGGTAACTATTGAGTATCATATATTGTCATAAATATGTTAGAATTATTTAGGGAAGTGGATCCTCTCCAATGTATTTTTCACCGAAGAGTGTTCGGTTTATATCATCGCCCTTTAATTTTCTTAAAATATGTGCAGTAAAAAAAATTGTGTGACTAAGATTTCACTACACACACTTTACCATACAAAGAATCTAGAAAGTACCGTAGGAAAGACAATATTAATCTTACATATAAGAACTTAAATGGCTAGGGAAAGGACACAAATGCCCCTCTTGCCCCACAACCCTCCAGTTGTTCAATGTCTTGGCTTACACGTGTATTTCTAATATGTGGCTGGTGTTTTGCAAGTTTGTGATATTTTTGAAACCATTCAATGCACTACAGAATGCTACATACCTCATGCCTCATCCATGTTCTGAGTTATCCATCCGATCCTGGGTCCTTCACAATATCCCCGCCTCACATCATTGCTGTTTCTCCTTCGTTGTCTTCTTCAATAGCATCCTCCATTTTTCCCCCAAATGGCGCACGCTTTCACATCTTTGGCTGACCTTGCCGATACGAAGGATCTTTGGAAGGTGGCGGTTCGCGTACAACATTTATGGGGAATGATTTCTGATCGATGCCGTCAAAAACCTGTCATGGTTTCCGATGTTTACTCGGTGTAAGTAGATATTTTCTGTAGCATATTAATGTGTTGTTTTCTATAATCACTAATTCTTATTTGTTTTTCAATTTCATTTTGAACACACTATTTGGCCTTAGTACGAGTTTTTGGATGGTTGTTATCACGAGATTTCTTGTCGGATGCTTGAATGGTGCGATTGGACGAAATTAATCTTCATTTACAATTCTTTTACAATTCTTTGTTGCTGCAGATGATTGTTGGGCTGAACTTAATCGCGACCAGAAGGTATAGATCTGTTTATTTTCATTCTGTTTTCAATTAAATTGTTTCTGACAAACATTGTTGTAACAAACATTGATGTACAATAGGGTCATTTAGTGGCAAAGAACTCAACATTTCCTTCTGGTATTAAAGCTTGGAATTTATTCGGATGCAGGATACGTAAACAAAAATTATTCAAATGTATTCTTTATTTTCTTTTCATTGCTTTGTGACTAGATTTTATGTTGGTTTGTTTTTCACAGGTATTTTACTTGTAGCAAACAAATGCCTGGTTCACTAGGCCATGAGTTCCAAGATGCCAAAACTTTTGCACCATGGGTACTTCAAATATTTGTGGCTTTTCCATCTTTTCTTTTCTTGCATCTATCTATCAATCCGTATATAATCGATGATTATTTTGTTTGATTATAGGGCATTGATTATTTGAAGTATGATAATTGTTTCAATGGTGGATCAAAGCCCACTGAAAGGTAGTCAAAAATATATTTTCAATTTTGCATGCTCCTACGTTGCATCTACACTTGAAGATGTATTTTTGTGTCTGACATGTGGTTAAATTCAACCACTTTTATGTTTTGTATCCATGTTTGTGTCTATATCAGTGTTTCATTGGCTAAGACTTATGTTTTAGTTTCCTTGATATAATGGTATCTTCATGCCTAATTTTGAAAACTGGGTTGCTGTTGATTTCTGTGCAGGTTGCGACATTACCAAATTTCAATTACGCGACAAGAGCTTAAAACAGCGTATACATAGAGGCCCTGTGACCTTCAGTTTCCGAAGCAATATTGCAACAACAGCATTACGGTTGATGTTTGGTTTTAGCAGCTACAACACAAACTCGCACATCCGATTCGATTTAGTTGTTGTGAGTTTTCTTTTACATTGAAGTTATTATTAGCAATGTTGTTGTATACAATGTTGCTGCTAATAGTTGGGCCAGACAACATTGTTTTGAGACAGCATGTTCACATAGCTTGTGATTTCATACAGTATGGTCGTTTTTGTAAAGATGGATGCAAATGAAATATTGATATTACTTTTCTGTTCACACTGTTGGCATAACAAAACATTATTCGGATCACACTGTTCACACTGTTGTCACACTGTTGGCAATTGATGCTAATTCTGCTGCTGTTGTTGGTTCACCCTCGAAGTTCGAGGGATTGGAACAGCATGAAGAGTTCATGAGGTTCAAGGTTGCTCAGCATCAAAGATTGCTTGCTGCATCATAACTTGCTGCTGGTGGAACATCGCCGTCTTCGTACGACAAGTACATTGATTTTCTGATGCAGCAGCACAATGATAATCAAAGGTGAGAACAACCTTTTGGTTTGCTTGCTTTGTTTTACTTTTTGTTGCTGTGTATATTTTGTTCTAATATTATCATGCATGGCTTTCATTTTGCATTTCAGAGCCGCGGCTGCGGCAACTTTTATGATGGGTGAAGAATATTTCAACATTAGTGGCTGGGGAAGGCCCGACAGGAATGAGTTTCTCGCCATGGTTGCTGGTGATAAGCCAAACTCAGCATCGCGGCAGATTTATTTAACCTTTCCTGCTGAAAGCACATTCAAATACGAAGATGTTTCGGAGTATTTCAGGTAAAACACGCCGTAGCAAAATGATTTAAATAAGTTCTTAAATATTGCGATTAATCATTCCAGGTTCAATGCTTTAGAGTGATCATTTGCAATAATTTTCCACGATTTTGACTATGCATTGCACACCATGAAAGTGGTTTTGCATGTTCTCCTTGGTGTGATGCTTTGGTGTGATGCTTCCTAAGTAAATTTGGAGTGACTTTCTGCATGTAGTTTGTGCTGATGCTGTTTTTGTTTCAGGTTCAAGTTCTTTTGTTTTTAATCTGAAATATTGGAAATGGAGGATGCAATTGATGGTGCCGCTTCTTTGGATTATGCTTCGATTAAGATTTTCCTGAATAAAAATAGGTTAGTATCGACAATGATACTATGTCTTCCTTTTAGATGCTGCTTTCATCTCTTTCTGTGTTCTGGACTGGGCAGGGCTTCCTGCCCTTAAGGGCCAGGCCCAATCCAGCATAATTGGCGAACAGGCCCAATATGCACAATATAACCGTTGGGCACAATATGACCGTTGGGCGTGTCCCCCTCACGCGCAGAATAGGTCACACGTCCAGCCTCCTCACCGGATATTGCGGGAACAGTTAGAAGACCACGCACTTTGCTCGCCACCCATTTATCTATAAAAACCCCCTCCTTTGAGAGGGGCAGGTATCACGAATCATATACTTGACTACTCTTACTTGCTTTCCCCTTTTCTTTGACCAAATACTTACTTTGGCATCGGAGTACCTTGCAGGTACCTCCACCCCCTTTTCTTCTCCAACAAGCAGTTGCACTTGCCCTACACGAAGGCCACGACGATCTCCTTCTGGTCATCGCCGATCAGTGGCGCCGTCTGTGGGAAATTAGCTCCCCCGTCTTTTCGAATCAAGATCCCTCATCTTTTCATCCAAAAGACCAAAGCTTTCATCTCTCCAAAATCCCAGATCATCATGGCTTTCGTTAAGAGTGATGTCCAAGAACCTTTGACCACCGCTGCCCGTACCGACGCTATCGTCGGGAACGTCCCATCCGAGAACGTCCAGCGCAACGGTGGACCGGCTTCCCCAAAGCCCGACGAACAAAGACCACGAGCGCAAGCCGTGGAACTTTCCTTCGAGCCCATTCCGGTTCCTCAAGGCGCTGATCCGACCACCGCGGCGTTCATCGCCTCTCTGAACAATTCCAATCGTTTCATCATTCAGCAGGGAGAAAAGATCAGTGCCCTCGAGCACGCCCTTCAAGAGCACCACGCTTCGGAGACGCTGGACCTCTCCCCGCCTCCGCAAGATCACTCAAAGCGGAGACGTGATAGCCCCTCCCCGGTCAAGGAACGATCAAAATCAAGGAGTCCAACACCCGACCGGGCTCGCCGGCATCATCGTTCTCCTAGGACAACCAGACACTCCCCTGCTCCCAAAAGACATCGACGCTCGGACAAGCACGAGCACAGGCATATCCACGGACACTCTCCTCGCCGCAGTCATAGCCGCGACCACAGCCTTTCTCCATCATTCTCTCACAGCTCTAGCAGTGACGACGAAGTTCAAGGCCCGTTCACGAGGAGCATCGTAGACACCCGGATTCCCCGCGGGTTAGAGAAACCTCCCACGCTGGCAACGTACGATGGCACATCAGATCCTCACGAGCACCTAGAGAACATCGAAGCTATGCTCCAGTACCATGGTGTCTCCGGAGCCATCCGGTGCAAAATATTTCCCATCACCTTGAGGAAAGGTGCGACGGCATGGTTCAAAAGACTTCCTCGGGGATCCATCTCCTCCTGGCGCGACCTCAAAGGCCAGTTCACCCGCCACTTCACAGCCTCCCGACGACATCCAAAGACGGAGGCAACCTTAAAGCCATCATACAAGGCCGAGAGGAGCCTCTGCGGGAGTACATCGAGAGGTTTAATAAGGAAGCAATGGAATTCAGAACTTCCGACCATATGGAGAAAGGACTCCGCCCGAAGAGCGACTTCCGCAAAGCTGTCGGGATCGAAGCTCCCCGAACGCTGACAGAGCTTCTCCACATAGCCAAAGATTACATCCGGTACGAGGAGAAAGAAGCTGCATATCGTGCCCGCGACGCAAGAGATCGGGAAGCGCCCCGAGCAACCAAAAAGGAGGAGTCGGAGCCATCTCGTAAAGGCAAGGAGAAGCGACGAGAGGAGCGTCCTCGTGAAGGCAAAGGGCCAGCTGGCCGATTTAATGAATACATTGTGCTCACTACCTCACGAGAACGTATTCTATCCGACTGTATCAACACCGAGTTCAAACAAGGAGGTGTCCGGTTCCCTAAACTGACCTCGGCCAAAGGGAGCGTCGACAAGAGCAAGTATTGTCGTTTCCATCGTAGCCACGGGCACGTAACAGAAGACTGCGTGCACCTTAAAGACGCCATAGAGATCCTCATCAAAGAGGGACATCTGAAACAGTATGTGAAGAAGGGGGAATCCTCCCGATGTGACGCGACTGATAAAAAGAAAGAAACAGAGTCAACACCCTCCAGTCCTCCCCCACAGGTCGCAATGTCCATCAGCCGACCAGAGGACTTTTTCATCCCAAGTCACATCGACCCGACTTCCCAGGCATTCATGCACAGCACCTGGGAAACGTTTCCTACAGCCATGGTTATCTCATGTGGGGGGTACCATGAGCTCACGGTCGGTTCCATCAAACGAAAGTTTGAACAGTTGATCGACAACAGCCTCGACCAGTTGTACACGATCGACAAAGGTAAAGGGCGTTCACAACCAATCACGTTCTACCGGGAAGAGCTCCCCGGGGGATCCCCGAATTCCCACATCCCTCTGCTGATTAGGGCCAAGTTATCATCAACAGATGTGCGGAGAATCCTGGTCGACCAGGGCAGTTCCGTGGACATCATGTACTCCAGCCTGTTCCGCGCGCTGAAGCTAAATAAGTCTAATCTCTCTCCGTACGTAGGATCTGATCTCCAAGGATTCAATGGAGCAACTGCCCGACCCTGGGGTTACGTAGAAATTCCAGTAACGCTTGGCGAGGAAGAAGCATCGCGGACAATCAAAACGCAGTTCCTGGTCATCGATTGTCCGTCGCTCTATCAATGCATTTTGGGCAGACCAGCTCTTGCCGAGCTCGTCGTTGTCCCCTCGACAGTCCATCTCAAGCTAAAGTACTACACGGAGAAGGGACACGTCGCAACTCTACACGGCGATATTGAAGCTGCTCGCAGGTGCTTCGAGGCCGCAACCAAAGGTCAGAACCAGATAGCGACAACAACGACGTCGGCAAAGCGCACCAGAGAAGACGAAGTTCCGGCCGAGGAGGGCCAGCCAGGGAAAAAACCCACGCTTCCCGTACACACCATCGACCTCGACAGCAGGCTCGCTGAAGGACACGAAGATCGGGGCGAGGATAATAACTCGGGAGCAACGCGCTCCCCCTCGCCTGCACCTCTGCGTCCAGTCCTAGATGGAGAGTTCGAGGTCATCACCTTCAGTAACAACCCCAGCAGGGGAGTGAAGATCGGCGCTGGCCTCCCCGAAGAGGTAAAGAGGGAGCTGAAAGCATGTCTCGACGACAACGCCGACCTGTTCGCCTGGAGTGCAGCAGACATGCCCGGTTTGGATCCAGAAACTGCCTGTCACCACTTGACAATTGATCCAGCTGCCCGCGCCGTCGCCCAGTGAAGAAGGAAACAGTCCGAGGAAAAGGCACAGGCTGCCGAAAAACTTGTACAAGACCTCTTAGAGGCAAATTTTATTTCCAAGGCCAGGTATACGACCTGGCTCTCAAATATTGTACTTGTTAAAAAGAGTAATGGAAAGTGGCGCATGTGCATTGACTACACCGATCTCAATCGGGCTTACCCGAAAGACGCATATCCACTGTCGAGCATAGATAAGCTCGTAGACAATTCCGCCGGTTTCAAGCTCTTGTCCTTCATGGACGCATATTCGGGATACAACCAAATCCCAATGGCCGACGAAGACAAGAGATACACAACATTCATGACCCCCTCGGGAAATTATTACTATAACGTAATGCCCTTTGGACTAAAAAACGTCGGGGCCACGTACCAGCGCATGATGAACAAAGTCTTCCGATCAGAAATCGGAGACATGCTCGAAGTATACATGGACGATATGATCATCAAATCCCAAGAGGAATCCGACCACACCACCCACTTGCGCAAGGTGTTCGACCAAGCTCGAAAGTGTAAAATGCGTTTTAATCCAGAAAAATGCACCTTCGGTGTACGAGCAGGGAAATTCCTCGGATTTTACCTCACCGAAAGAGGCATAGAGGCAAACCCAGACAAATGCTGGGCACTCGTAGAATTCCCCACACCACGATCGAAGAAGGCGATACAATCCCTAAGCGGGATGCTCGCGTCCCTTGCTCGCTTCGTAAGCAAGTCCGCCCAGCACGCCCTGCCCTTCTTTAAATTACTTAGGAAGAAGGCAAATTTCGAGTGGACGGACGAATGCGAGCAGGCCCTTGCCCATTTCAAACAAGCTCTATCTGTCCCACCAGTATTGTCACGACCAGACCGCGGGGAAACCATATACCTATATCTCTCTGTGGCCAACGAAGCAGTAAGTGCAGCACTTATTCGCGAAACTACTACCGGGCAGAAACCCATCTACTTCACCAGTAAAGCCCTACAAGGACCCGAAGTTAGGTACACGCAGATAGAACGGGTAGCCCTTGCCCTCATAATCGCCGCGAGGAGACTCAGATATTACTTCCTGGCACACACTGTCGTTGTCAGGACCGACCAGCCTATTAGACAGCTGTTAACCCGACCAGATATGGCGGGCAGGATGCTAAAATGGTCCCTCGAACTGGCCGAGTTCGACATCCACTACGAAAGGAGGAAAGCCCTCAAGACACAGGTCCTGGCCGACTTCGTGACAGAGATGACCCCAGAACCGTCCCCCCTGGGAGGAACACAGAGGTGGATCATCTATGTGGATGGCGCATCAAGCCCCTCGGGCAGTGGAGCAGGAATAATCCTCGAAAGTGAAGAAGGGACCCTAATCGAAGTGTCCCTGGTCCTCTCATTCAATACATCCCAACAATCAAGCCGAATATGAGGCCTTCCTTGCAGGATTACGACTAACCAAAGACGTCGGTGCAAAGAAAATAAAAATCTGCACTGATTCCCAACTCGTGGCGTCTCAAGTGCGAGGAGAATTCCAGGCAAAAAACTACCAACTCGCCGAATACTTGGCCGTGGTAAAAGACAAAATGGCGGAGTTTGAAGCATGGGAAGTCCAGCACGTCCCGCGCGAACAGAATACCCGAGCAGACATCCTCTCCAAATTAGCCAACACCAGAAAAAAAGGCGGAAACAAATCTGTCATACAAGAAACACTGGTCAGCTCGAGCATTACAAAATCCAACCTGGTAGATGTTAACGTCATCGGAGACCCCCATTGCTGGATGACCCCGGTATACAATTACCTCACCAATGGGGAACTTCCCAAAGACAGTAAGGAAGCCAGTGTAATTAAACGACGAGCCTACTCGTACGTACTAATCGAGGACAAGTTATACCGACGAGGGTTCTCCATTCCCCTATTAAAGTGTGTCGACGAGGCCCAGGTCCCCGAAATCCTACAAGAAATCCACGAGGGCATCAACGCACAACACTTAGGGGGGAGATCCTTGGCTCGAAAAGCTTTGCGCGCAGGATATTACTGGCCGACCATGCAGCAAGACGCCAAAGAGCACGTGCAAAAATATGACCGTTGCCAGCGTCACGGGGACATGCATTTGGCACCCCCCAACGAGTTGAAGACCCTCTCCTCGCCATGGCCCTTCGCCTGGTGGGGAATGGACATCCTAGGCCCTTTTACAATGGGATCTTATCAAAATAAATTCCTAATCGTGGCCGTCGACTACTTCACAAAATGGATCGAAGCCGAAGCGCTCGCCAAGATCACAGCCTTCAACATACTGCGTTTCTACAAAAGAAACGTCCTCTTCAGATTCGGGGTACCGCAGGCCCTCGTGACCGACAACGGAACCCAATTCACGGACAGAAAATTCCAAGACTTCGTCGCCAAATTGGGAACGAAACAACACTTTACTTCGGTCGAGCATCCCCAGACCAACGGGCAAGCGGAGGCCGCGAACAGAGTAATCCTATGCGGATTGAAGCGAAGACTAGGGGAGGCCAAGAAGAGGTGGGTCGACGAGCTCCACAGCGTCCTCTGGGCGTACAGGACGACACCCCACTCCACCACCGGGGAAACCCCTTTCCGACTAGCGTACGGAACAGAGGCGGTAATACCGGTGGAGATAAGGGAACCCTCGAGAAGGACAGAAGCTCCCCTCGACGAAGAAATGAACGACCAGGCTCTACGCGAGGAGCTCGATCTGGTCGAAGAAGTAAGATCAGGGGCTGCCCTCCGCGAGGCCACGTTGAAACAACAAATAGCGTTGCGACACGACACCAGGATCATAAAACGTGACTTTCCCGTAGGCAGCCTGGTCCTGCGCAGAAACCAGAAGGATTCTCGCGAAGGGAAACTGGCAGGGAACTGGGAAGGACCTTACAGGGTCAAGTCCAAAACGGGCACGGGAGCGTATTACTTGGAAACACTGGACGAAAAACAATTTGCTCGACCATGGAATGCTGAAAAACTCAAGCAATACTATAGCTAAGTCCTTAACTACGGGGATAGATAAGTCGCCGACACAATCAACCCAAAACGGGGAGAAGTGCGCGACCTTCGTATCATGCCCTGGTGAAGCATGACACGCATTACAACGCCGGCCAACTTCTGCTCATTGAACGAGCAGATCCTGCGCACAACGGGGATACCTCAACTGAGCTCCGCCGTTGCCGCACCGTTCAGGCAGGACACCCAGCTCGCGATGGGAACAGTCCAAGCCTATGAGACTAGTACCTCAAACGAAGTCCTAGTCTCATCACGGGCAGAACCACGTCGCCCTCCTTGGTAGGTTCCTCGCTTATCCGAGCACGCACATACATATAAACAAACAGAGCAAATTCACAATACAACGTCCACAAAATCCAAATATATTAACGTACCGGCCACAGCCAGATAATGTCACATACAAAAAAAAAAGGGGGCAGCGCCCATACAAAGTAATCAATACAAATTCATAAAGGAACGCAGGACCACAAAACATGCCAAAAACAGTCCTACCCTACGACTTCACTTTCCTCCTCCGCGGGGACAACTTTGCCGTCCACTACCGTGTTGAACAGACCCATTCCATCTGTCAGGAGCTGAACGTCGGAGTTGAGGGCCACCATCTGCTCTTTTGCCGCGTTGAATCCGAACTCAGCCGCCTTTAGGTTGTCCTCGCCAAGGATCCTGATCCTCCCGATCAGATCAGCCCGCGACTTCAAGGCTTGCTCATCATCGTTTTCGTCCTGAACGGCTGAAGTCAGACCTTCCAACTCAGTGATCCTCGCCTGCATCTTCTTCCTCTCCTCGTCGGCTTTGAGCGCGGCCAGCTTTAGCTGAGTCACCTCCTCCTGGAGCAGCACCCTGGCCTCCTGGTGACCTTCGAACTGTTTCAAATCATTAAACAGCCGGTTGTTTTCTACCTCCAGCTCGGCTACTCTGTTCTTAGATTTTACAAGGCTCGCCCGAGTAGCAGCTTCGTCATCTGCGAGGACAAGGGCAGCTTCAAGAACCCTAAACATGCTCGCCGCATCCTGGCACAGCTGTTTCCTCCTCGTTTTAGAATTGGCATTCAGGATAGCCACGCCTTCAGACTCATGGATTTCAATCGAATCCCCTTCAGCGAACAAATCCTGACGAGTATAACAAGCGGGGAGAACAAGATGTCCGGCGCCAGACCCGCCCGGACCAGCGGCTACAGAAGTCCCCGCGGCATCTCTCTTCCGTTTATGGGAACCCTCCGGGGTCAGCGGCGTTGAGGCTCTCTCCGGCTCAGGGGAAGGTCCAGCGGTAAAACTCTCTATCACCGTCTGCTTGGCTGCACCGGTCTTGGCACCTGCGGTCGCTTTCCTATGGACTTTGGCCGCCTGCGACTTCATCAAACGTTCTCGCATATCAGCCATCATACCTGCGAAGACACATAACAAATCAGGATAAGAAAAACTTAAAGAGATAGAACAAAACAGTGAAGCATACCAAGCAGGGTCATAGCATTGTCATCGTTATCACACTCGAGGAGAGCTTTGACATTAATATATCTAGCTGCTCGGACAGGGCCATCCTCCCCGACCAGCTGATTCCCGTCCCGATCGACGACGTAGGCCGGAGAGAAGCTCTCCACGTAAGCGTGAAGAATCCTATACGACTCCTTATCAGCCGGGAAAAGCTGCTCATGCTTCACCAGGAACTGATCTGTTCGGCGTCTAAAATGGGTAAAGACCCATTCCAAAGGGAAAATGGAGACAACACTATCCCTTTCCCGACCATCCACCATCACCCTCTCGATGGTCGAAATGCTCCTTCTCGCCTCCTCAGTCATAGGCCTCACGACCAGAAACCTATCCTTAAAGTTACGTATCGAATCAGAATACGGCCAGAATAGCCTACTCTGTTGCTTGAACGATACCCAACTCTGCTTCGACCCCGCCGTGCTCCGCTGAATCTGGAAGAGGCAGAAGAAGAGGTCCGTGGTCGCCCCGATTTGTAGATAACGGCACACCAACTCAAAGGCCCTTATAAAAGCCAAAGCGTTCGGATGAAGCTGGGATGGGCACAACTCCAAGTATGTGAACACAGACGATTGGAAATCAGTGAAAGGAAGACGCATCTTGGCCTCCGTAAACGCAAATTCCTACATGGGAAATCGAAGTCCCGGATACGTGGAACAGATTCTATCGTGCTCCCCGGGACGAAAAGCTTTCCAGGCCCGTGGAGTATCCTCGTCGCGCAATTCCAACAGGTCGAAATCCCGTACCTCCTCCTCGGAGAGGGTTGATCGAAAAGACAAAGGCTCGTGTCCAAGCCATTCAAGGTCCCCTCCCGCAACCTTGATATTCGAATAGTCAGCGGACACACCGGGATCCTCGGGCATCTCCTGGGCGTCGGGCACAACGTCATCACGGGGTTCGACCATTTCCACCTGAAAAGCAGAGGAAGAGAAGTGAATTCGACGTCCATGATCAAATCCACCCTTCCACCATTGTTCAAGTGAAAGGGCGTTAACGAACCCGAGGACAACCATATGCTCGTCTAAAATGTCTACAATCAACTTATATAGAAAGTCCCCGCGACCAAGACTCACAGAGGCACATACAATGATACGTGGTCGTCCCGGAATCACTCCAATGTCCCGAACAGGCCTAGTGCCCGGCTACAAACTAAATTCTACACCTAACCAGATTCTACAAAGATCTACGCTAACAATTTCTACAAAATTCTAGAGATTCATCATGTTCTTCATGGAATTTCCTAGAATTCATGTGTTCATCAATAAACGCATGAAGTTCCACCGGAAAGTATGAACTTCTACCGAAAAATTCATAAAAATACACGAACGGGAAGAGGGAACTTACAAGTAGAAGAAGAAGTTGACGGTGGCGAAGAGAAGCTCCGGCGAAGACAAATTGCAGAGCAAGCGAGAGCAAAGAGTGAAAAACTTGGGAAATTATGAAAATGAAACCGTCCCCCACCTTTTTATAACCATTAGATCGTGGGGAATCGTGAGGGTCATCATAGCCTATACGCCCCTAGGACTGACAAGGGCCATAGATACACACCACGTGTCACAAAAACTCTTCGCCTGGTTCAACGCAAAAAATTCATCAACCCTCGAACTCCCGCGAGCAAGTCTCCCCGTCATAACGAACGTATCCACGAGCAGAAACCCTCATCTCCACGAGGAGGACGAAACTCTTGGTCGACATCGCGCGCTAGAAACTAACGACCACATCTGGTCGGCGCACAAATGCAACAACGCCTGGCCTACGAGCAAACCTCCTCGTCAAAGTAAACACTTCCGAGCAGATATGTTCGCCAAAAAACAGCCATCTCTCCGAAGACGTTGCAGGTCCTGATCATCGTTTTCACACTAAAAACTGACGACCACGTCAAGGAGCACGAATGAAGCACTCCATGCGATCTACCACCTGCCCGACAGTACGAGTAACAGCTGCCTAAGTCATTACTCTACAACAGAGCAATGACTTGGGGGGCTCCTGTTCTGGACTGGGCAGGGCTTCCTGCCCTTAAGGGCCAGGCCCAATCCAGCATAACTGGCGAACAGACCCAATATGCACAATATAACCGTTGGGCACAATATGACCGTTGGGCGTGTCCCTCTCACGCGCAGAATAGGTCACACGTCCAGCCTCCTCACCGGATATTGCGGGAACAGTTAGAAGACCACGCGCTTTGCTCGCCACCCATTTATCTATAAAAACCCCCTCCTTTGAGAGGGGCAGGTATCACGAATCATATACTTGACTACTCTTACTTGCTTTCCCCTTTTCTTTGACCAAATACTTACTTTGGCATCGGAGTACCTTGCAGGTACCTCCACCCCCTTTTCTTCTCCAACAAGCAGCTGCACTTGCCCTACACGAAGGCCACGACGATCTCCTTCTGGTCATCGCCGATCATTCTGTAATAGATTTCTTTGATTTTTTGTGAGGGAAGTCTTTTGAAGTGTAATTGGTTTATTGCAGAAAGTACAACGGTGTGCGTTTGTTTCCGTAGTTTGAATTTTTTTTGTATAATTAAAGACGGAAACATCGTTCACTTTTAATATTTTAAAAGTAGATTATATCATTAATTATAAAATTATTAGTTATAAAAAGAATTTGTTAGACCAATGAATATATTTATTTTAGAGATGTCATAATAGTATAAATGTGAAGTTGTTTTTTGATAAGACATGCCCTTATTACATATTAGCAAGATTTTACTTATAATATGTCGTAGACTTTTGTTTTGTTAAATGGCGGTCATGGCTCCGCAATGATGGATTTTTAGACAACCGCCATAAGAAATTTGTGAAGGAATGCATGTCACTCCCATAAACCGCCTGCAACGCGCATGCTTATATACGACGGATTTTTGGCCTTCTGCTGTTGACAACATTGACTCTCAACTATTGTACGCATGTACTCTATTATAGTTTTTTTAGTTTTTCCTCAGTAGATTTAATTATGCATTGAATAACTTATACTGAATCTGCCGTGAATGTTAATTTTATTATGTTTGAATCTGATATTACTTTATATTTTAAAATTTTCCTCTATGGTGGTCTCATAGGTATGAGGCATATGTCTGCAAGGGGAATCAATTTGAAAAAGTGGCAGCAGGGCAATTGGAACGTCTATTGCCACATTTACCTGAAATAAATGACTTGCATGCTAAAGGATTTGATGCAAACTTTGATCTTAAATTACCAAAAGATCTGCATGGTTCTGAATAGGGGTGTTCATTGGTTCGGGGAAATCCGAACCAAACCAATGTGTTTGGGTTGGACATTTTTTAGTTCGGGTAAAAACCGAACCAAACCAATTAAAACCGATGTTAATTGGTTCGGACATCGGATTTCGAATTTGCTACCCGTAAATCCGAACCAAACCAATAACAATCAACATAATTAATTTATATAATAAATTATTAATTTTAATTAAGTTATTACTTATTTATTGAATGAAGAGAAAAATTGTTATAGTAGTTACCAAGTACAAACCATAATGAAAGAAACAAAAAGATATAGTCTGGACATTTCCAATGAAAAACGGAACGACATTTTTCAAATTATTAGAAGCATATCAATCAATGATGAAATATAGAGAAACTAAAAATTACAACCATTATAAATCAAACTCACAAATTGCAAACTACAAGTATTCGCAAACCACAAACTTCTTTCCAAATCACAAAACCTCAAATCACAAGTATCTGCAAACTGTAAACCTTTAATATTATACTATGGAATGGAGTATGAGTATGCAATAAAATTGTTTTAAGTTATTGAATATTTAAGTGAAATACAACAACTGTATGACTAAGGTGGTCATAACTTGTTTAAAAATATATGTGTCATGTGTTCAAAATTTATTTTTCATATTGTGTAAATAAATAATTTTTAAAAAATATATTTGTATGTTTATATTTAATTTATCCGATCAATCCAATCCAAACCAATCCATTATTTTTCGGATCAGTTTGGTTTGGATTTTATTACAAAAATATAGAAATCCAATCCAAACCAATTCATTTATTTTTCATTGGTTCGGGTATCGGACTCTCTCAAAACCGAACTAAACCGACCTGCGAACACCCCTAGTTCTGAATGATTTTCAAAAGCAACTGTAAAAAGGTTGATATCAAATAGTGGTTTATTCTTTTTTTGTTATTATTGCATTTGATTTCTAGGGAATTTTTACCAGCTCTGATATTATTTTGCCTCTTAGGTTCCTGCATGTTGTTGGTTCACCAGATTCAATAAATGTCATCAATACTATCATGGATGACATGTCTTAGTTGGAAAATTCGAAAAAATTTCATGCTTGTTTATACGGGAAGGTAATAGTATGTCTTTCAATAAATCAAAACGTGATGTGTTTAGCTTTTGATTGATAGATGTCTTTTGAAATCAGGACTGTCAGGATCATCTTGGAAGCAGTGAAAGAGGTAAATTTCACTATGTTCTTATTATACTTAAATGTGCCAGAGGTTGGACTCATGATGTGGTTGAGTAGACATTAGAGTGGTTTCATTGTCCTCTATATTTCCATTCATTTTAACTGCATTTCTTACATTTGACAGATGGTAACCGCAGCTCGAACGGTGAAGCGCCAACTTCCATAGTAATTTCTTTTCTCCAATACTGTAGAGTGGGTTCATTTTACAAATTCATTCACGCAACTACCAATAAATCAACTTCTTCAATTTCAATTATCTGTTGTTTTCCTTTATTATATTACATCATATTTCAACTAACAATTTATTGCATACGGACAGACTGAAGTTAGCACTGTGTCATCCGATGCTTCGAAGTATCTTCTTATGACTATGATATTTACATTTATCAGATGTATGTCACCTGCACCCATTATTAAGCTTTCTGAAAATATGTTGCTAACCAGAATTTTTATTATTGATAGAAAAGGCCAAACTATACATTGATTGAAACATTAAATTATACATCAAATGAACAAAGGTTACACTTCTACAACTTTGCTTCACTCATCAAGTCACTGCTGCTGCTTTTGGGTAAATGTATTGGCTGCTGTTTGCTCTGATAAAAATAAGTATTGTATTTGCTGCTGATTCTATTGTTAATGTCTGTGTTTAATGGAACTACCCTGCAGCTAGATTTTGTTCATAACATACATTTCGATCACTGTAAACATTTATATATGAAATTCTTGCTGTTTCAAATTCTGCTTGGTTGATTTAAGTAGTTTTGATATTGCACCAGTCAGGTATAGATCGTATCACACTATTGCTGGATTCGTGTTGTGGTTTTGAAATTGTTTGGATGTATCATGAACTTTTGCTACTAACGTTATGACATTGCGGTACCAATGTTTTGCTACGAATTCCGTTTGGATTGTTAATTTCCATTGTTTTGACTATATGTGAATATTAAGTTTGTTGTGATTATGTGATGTGCTTTAGTTTTGTTCTGTTTAAGTTTGCAGGGTCTATCAGCTGCGTTACTCAGGCAGCCTACTTACACCACTGCTCGACTTGGAACGTTTAGATGAGTTGTTATGATCACATTATTCTTCACAATTGGATTTGGATTCACTTTTGTGAACAATGGCTTTATGATGCGATTTCGTTTAGAGCTTTCTTCAGAAGCTCCTGAGTAGGGAATTTTGAATTCACTTTAATTAGAAATTACATAGTGTTATAACTTTTTTGAGTTTATCCTACAATTGAATAGATGTTTGGAGCATCTGTTGGTAGTCCTGCTGATTTGGTACTCATTCGTATGCAGGCTGATGCTACTTTACCTATTGCTCAGCGCCGAAACTACATAAATGCCATCCAACCACTTTACCGTATTGGGGCAGATGAAGAGATTCTGTCACTTTGGAAGGGTGCTGGGCCTACTGTATTAAGAGCCATGGTATTGAACATGGGAATGCTTGCATCTTATGATCAAAGTGTTGAGTTCTTCAAGGGCACCATCTTCATCTACAATTACTCAAATTTGTCAACACATATATAACTTTACCTGGTCAATTTTTTTTTTTGCTGTTTAGGACCATATATTATTGTCAAGTATTGCTTACCCAACTCTTTTTCTCAATGATTCACTAAATCTATTACCACAACATAGAATCTTAAGATTTTGGAAGTTAATATTGGATGACAGTTGCTCAATGGGTGAGGTGAATTCAAACATTAAAGATGTATTTGACCTTTTTTTTAATCTGGTAGCAGAAAATACAATTTAATCTTGAGGTATACAAGAAACTTGGAAATCTTCCTCCCTCTTTTATATATTTTCAATAATCGAGTCTTTTTTTTTGTCGATGAGAAATTACAATAGTTGATGCTGATAGTTAACAATATGTTGTTGATGAGTTGAAAAATCAAGAATAAATTGTTCTAATAAACATAAAATCAATGATTAATTTATTTTGATTTGTATTGAATTTAGATAAACAGATTAACAAAAATACAAATAATGATTCTTATCTATTAATCAATTACGATTGAAAATAATTGACAGTAATTGGGCTTTTCTATTGGTCCCAAACTCCTAATAGTAGGTGCAGAGTTGGTTGTGAATCATTTAATAAGACTATGAATTTTGTATTGAATATTAATTGAGATTAGAATTATTCCAATATAGCGTTATCTACATTTCACAAAGCTGTTGTATCCATGGAGAAAATATTTCTACTCTTTTTGATATTTACAATCACACCATATGCTCTTGGAGATACTTCTCCTTTTCCCAGTAACTTTCTCTTTGGCACTGCTTCTTCTTCCTACCAGGTTTCTTGATGGCAAAGGTTTGAGCATCTGGGATGTCTTCACTCACAAAGCAGGTAGTACTTCTGATGGAAGTAACGGTGATGTTACAGCTGATCAATACCATCGGTATCAGGTACACATGATAGACTTCACTTCGATATAATACATAAAAGATTATCTACACATTCTATTTACCTGCAAGTGGACATTATTTGATTGGTGACTTTACACGGCCAAAAATTATAACTAATATAATTAGAGTTTAATTCATATACACTGTTACGGTAATCTACATTGTCAGTCAATCACAACAGTTCAATGTTAGGATACTGCCCTATTTAGCTTAATTCATTACATCAATTATAGATGCTCCGAATTTCAATTTTGGAATAAAAACAGGAGGATATAGATTTAATGGAAGCTATCAAAGTCAACAGCTCCCTGTTTTCGATTTCATGGACACGGATTCTACCAAGTATGCATTTTACTTTAACAAAAACTTGTGATTACAATTAAGAAGTTTTTACTGTAGTCAAATCACAAGCAAAATTGGCAATGATTATGAGCAGAAGGTAGATTTGGAGAAGTGAACTTGGCTGGTATCGACTACTATAACAGGCTTATCGATGCTTTGTTACTTAAAGGTTTGATTTCAATCTTCCTACTATGGCATGTGACAGAGAAGAGGTGTAACAGATTGATTATGTTAATCCGTGTTTATAAAATTTGCAGGGATCCAACCGTTTGTTACATTGTTTCATATGGATTTACCTCAAGAACTTGAGGATAGATATGGAGGTTGGCTAAGTCCTCGCAATGAAATGAATAAGCAAATGCATTTTGTGTGGCTTTTGAAACTCAGTGGAATTTTAACTATTTTCGTCTGCGGCATTGTTATGTCACACTACACATGGCACAATGTTACAGGAAACTCAAGGATAACAACAAAGTAAGGACATCATCTTGCAACTGTATACGCGATGAGACTCTCGTCTTATTGTATTTCACAAGTACAAAATATAATGTTGATCAATTTGTTAACAATTTCAGGCACTCCTTTGCGACCATCTCATTCATTTCCGAAACCATTATATTTCTATACGTCGGCATGGATGCTTTAGACATTGACAAATGGAAAAGAAGCAAAGCCAGGTAGATGAAAACTTACCTATAATCTCAATCAAACCAATGGTTAATCATTTTCTTAACACATTACCATGTTTGTGTTGAGGAGCATAGGAACTTCAATTGATGTCAATTCATCATAATGAACATTTTTTTTTCTTCCTAGAAGAACTTTGGCTTAAGAAAAAAGACAAGACAATGGTACTAATATATTTTGACATGTGCAGGGAAGATTTTATGTTATTTGCAGACATATGATTTAAATCCTTTGGCGATAGATTTAAGTACTGGGTCACATTCAATGAGCCAAATTATCATGTTTTACTTACTTACCGTAAAGGTGAACTCCCGCCATGTCACTGTTCTGGCAAATTTGGAAATTGTAGCAACGGAGATTCAGAGAAGAAGCCCTTTGTGGCAGCCCATAATATTATCCTGTCGCATGTAGCTGCAGTTCATATTTATAGAAACAAATATCAGGTAATTTATTTGCTAACAAGACCTCGCGACTTTGTAGTAGCTTTATGATGTCAATTTTACAAATCAAAGTGGAAAGTAAGTGGGACTTAGCATTCATTCAAAACATTATAAAGTTGCTTAATTTTCAATGGTACATCCAGACCGAGCAAGGCGGAGAAATTGGCATCGTCGTACACTCTGACTGGTTTGAGCCATTAAGTGATTCGGTAGCAGATAAATTAGCTACTGAAAGAGCACAATCATTTAGCATAAACTGGTAGAGTTTCTTCATTTTTCATGGCTCATTCAACTTCTACCAACCAAAGTTGGATTTGGATTTCGTGTTTTCACATAGCATATATACACCAATTTGAACGGTCATATCAAGATTGAACAACTCATGGTTTGACTTTTTATATTTTGGCCCGATTTACCGAAGTCAGAACATGGTTTACATCTTTCATATGCCAAACATGGATAGATTTCTATAATTAGAAATATAGCTAGCCAAACAAGGCCTTAGATATGTAACAAACTCTGCTGAGTCAGCACAAAAAAACCTGGGTGGGATTTTTGGCTTATAAATTCTTTCTGGTTATTGTTTATGATTTTAAGTTCATTTAATTTTTAGGTAAGGAAACCATATACTATCACAAAGCAGAGAGAGAAGTGGACAGATGAAGAACATAACAAGTTTCTTGAAGCTTTAAAGCTGTATGCCCGAGCTTGGCGAAAAATCGAAGGTAGTAATAGTTTGGAATTTACATAATTTACATAAGTATATCATAAAGATTCTTCTTGCAAAAGAGGTTGAATTTATGAATGAATTCTTTATTTTCACCACAGAACATGGTGGCACAAAGACTGCTGTGCAGATTCAAAGTCATGCTCAGAAGTTTTTTTTGTAAGGTTTATTGATTTATTCTAATGTCAATCATCTATACCTATGAATAAGAATAATTCACCATAAACTATATATTAGGTGAAATATTTCTGATGAATGGCCCTTGGAGATGCTTAATGCAAACTTCCTTGAGGTTGAAACTTGAGAAGTGCACCTTGAATTCACTATTAACTCTTGTATTTCGACTTATTTGCAGATCAATCGAGACACTAATGGGAATGATACAACATTGGTGGAGTAAGCAGAAGCCGATTCATGAAGTCTCCAACTTGTAACAACCACTGAGGTCTCCAACTTGTAACAACCACTGAGGTCTAATTCTATCCCGTCATTAGATTTTGGTCAAGAAAACAACTCGCCCAATCGGTACTATCTGCAGTTGCTTCAGAAACACTTGGTTTCTCAGATTCGGATACTCCAACCAGAAGTTTGTCCCTTGTCTCGTCCCTTAGTGCCATCCAATACCAGTAGTTTTCCACTTCTTGAGACCAAATCTTCATCATCTGAGAAAGATATGTCTCTACAAATAGATGAACTGAATGTTGATTCAGCACATGATGAACAACCTATAATGGTATTCCTTAATTCCTAAACTATTTTATTTTCTCAATTACAATTAGGTTTTAAAATAAGGTCTGCAAACACTATTATGTAAGAAACATCATAGTTTTTGATGTCTGCATGGTTAGAGTTGCACCTGCATGTATATAAATGACAATTATGTTCATTATAAATGACAATTAATTAACATTTAAAATTGTTTCCTAAATTTATTGACGATATTTTTAAATTAAGATGCAACACTTTTCTAAAAATGATAATAATATATCAATTTAAAAAATCATAAATTTTCAATAAAAATAAATTAAAAATAATAGAGGTGAAGTGTTGATTATGACCATCTAAATAAATTCAAAAGTGATAGTGCATATTTTAATATTGTATTATATTCATTCTTATTTTTTTAGCGTAATGTATTATATCGATTATAAAATAATTGAATTATTTGTAGCGTAATGTATTATATCGATTATAAAATAATTGAATTATTTGTAAAAGAAAATTAAAATGAAAGGTTTATTTAGTGAAACATTAAATATTTTGTATTTTTGAATTTGAAATGTCATTTGTATAATTTTGGATTTAATATATTTTATTATGTATCAAAGATAAATAATTATGAATTTGACAAAAATAGATAAATAATAACTTATATTAAATTTTAAACTTATGCTATATTGTTAGTATTATTTTGCATCGTTTGTAGTATACGATTATTATCACAATAATTATTACTATTTTGTGTTATTATAGAAAGTAAAAACAGATCTTTTTAAAACAATGTATGAAATGCTAATAGAATGAGACATAAAATAAGATGAGTGAAATGCATTTCAAATTTCTAGAATATAAATTGGTAACATTATAAAGTATAATATTGTCATTTAGAATAAATACATAAGTAATGTATGAATTAAATAGTATAAAAATTGTATGATAATATGAAATATTTTTAATTATTTTATGATGACAAAAATAAAACTAATATATAATTATTGATTCAAACATGAAAATTATATTTATTTAAAATTTTAGTAAATTCTATTTTCTCATGATATAAAACAAATGTTTGTAACACCTGTACTCGGCCGGACACACAGGTACTAATATGAGTATCGCACGAAATAGATATTCGTAATAATACTTACATAAAATCTATTTATTTATGTTAATAATATTTATTTATACAATTAAAATAATATTTACAAATACTATAATATTATTTGATATTTATAAAACTTAATCATTGCGTAAATATTTTTATAAAAATATACCAACCGATGTCTGCGGGTATTTATTCTATTTTTTTTAAATATAAATTATATTTGATTTAATTTAAATATCAAATAATAAAAAAATAAATAGGGTAAATCTATATAATTAATAAAATAATAAGTTAAGATATATTTGATTTAATTGATATATCTTAGATGAAAATTTATACTTAGAACAGGAAATATCCATCTTTCGTCACCAAATCTTTTTCTAACTTCATAGGGTAAATCACCAAATAGATCAAGATAGATTATTTAATTAATTAATTAAAATTACTTAACATAAAAAAAAGTAAATCTAATAATTTTTTAAATATGAAAATCTTGTAGTATTGTATTATGTCAATTTCTTATGGTAACATGTATTATATCGATTCTAAAATAATTGAATTATTTGTAAAAGAAAATTTCAAATGAATGATTCATTTAATAAAACATTAAATATTTTTTTTATTTTTGAATTTCAAGGATCATATGCATAAATTTGGATTCAATACATTTTATTATGCATTAAAGATAAATAAATATGAGTTTGACAAAAAAATATGTATGTATTATATAAGAAAGTTTTAATATTTTAATGTTATAGAAAGTTTTAATGTTTTAATATTTTAATGTTATAGAAAGTTTTAATGTTCTAATGTTTTAATGTCATACTCATTAATATATAAGAAAGTTTTAATTTATTGTTTTAAAAATAAAATAAAGAAATAGAGAGAATAAATATGTTTTTGAAAGATTTTTTATCCGACATGTCTACTCAAATTAGTTTTTTAATATGAAAGATTTTACAATTTTGTATAAAATATAAATTTCAAAAGAGTTCTATTTTTATTTACAAAATTTATTACTTTATAATTTTATTTTTTTATCATGTATCAAATCATTCTTACTATTATTACCAAAACATGTGTGTCACACCAGTACACGGGCAAACACACGGGTGCTGATATGGTACAACAATAATTACTCAACTTTTTATTTATTATAAACAAAAGTGTATGAATCACACAAGTACGCGGACAAACACACGGATACTGATATGGTACATGCGTATCATACTGATATTAAGTTAATTATTTAAATATTAAATAATAATGGGAACAACTTTACTATTGATTTGAATATTTTATTTATTTATGTTACTAATATTTATTTATACAATTAAAATAATATTTTCAAATACTATGTTATTAGTTGATATTTATAAAACTAAATGATTGAATATATTTGAAATTATTTTCAATTTGAGATACAATTTTTTTAAACATAATGTATGGAAAATTGAAATAATATATATATATTATTGATGTCAAAATATTTTGGTAAAACAATTTTGTTGTTATTTTAAAAATATGTCTTTCTTTTAAATATAATTAACTATTTTGGTAAAACAATTTGGTTTTTCTTATTTACAGTTTTATTATATTTTAAAAACAAAAACGTACGTGTCACACCAGTACCCGGGCCAACACAAGTATTTATTTATGTTGATAATATTTATTTATTAAATTAAAAAAATATTTACAAATACTATAATATTATATGATATTTATAAAACTAAATCATTCCATAAATATTTTTATTAAAATACCAAACAATGCCCGCGGGTATTGATTGTTTTTTTTTTTAAATCTAAATTATATTTTTTATATTTATTACTTTTTAGTAATCCTATTTTAAAAATAAATCAAATGCGCTTAACACACCATAATAGGACGATCACACGTGTAGTGTTATGGATATCGCACGAAATAAATATTTGTAATAATACTTACATAAAATATATTTATTTATGTTAATAATATTTATTTATACAATTAAAATAATATTTACAAATACTATACTATTATTTGATATTTATAAAACTAAATCATTACGTAAATATTTTTATAAAAGATACCAACTGATGTCTGCAGGTATTGATTCTATTTTTTTAAAATATATATTATATTTTTTTATATTTACTGTTTTTTATTAATTCTATTTTTTCCCAAATTTTAAAGGAAAACAAATCCATCATACTAATATTTAGTAAATCAGAAATTTACTAATTTTTATTAATTATATTTTGTTTTTTTTTTATTTTAAATGTAAACAAATACATTCTGAAAAAATACATTATGAGAACAAATACATTTTGAGAACAAATACGCGTCACAGACGTGTACCCGTGCGAACGCAAGAGTATCATACTAGTTAGAGATAAAGTTGATAGGCACTATTATCTCTTTCGTCTGATAATTTCCTTTAGCATGAGCCGCAACCATATAAAAGCTTTCATTTGACCATCGTGAAAGCTGTATTTTATAGCTTCTTTGCTTTGACGTCAATACTGCCTCAGGACGCAAAAACGAGTGGCTCCAAACAAACCAAAAGTTGTGCATAGAGACACCTCGATAGCTCAAAGCTCTGCTTAGAATGCGAACTTCATTCTTGACTTGATATTCGGAAGGCAAAAAAGGGACTCCGAGAGTGTTCAACCACGGCTCCTTGTCTAGAGTAGAAACTTCTCTTGACATTGAATGAGTCATCTGAATATACTATGCCATTTTAAATCAGAAAGCTCCGCCATGGTGCATTAACTATGAAATCACCAGTTATTTTGACTCAACGCGATGCAAACAAGCTTGAATTGGTTGGTCGGTCTGAATAGACTGTATCTTAAAGTTATCAACTAGAGTAAATTCTATATAGAAAATGCTTATTACACAGCTTAAATAAGTTACACAGGATTCAACAGACCTTGTTTCTGCATCTTTAGATTCAACGGCAAGTGTATCACGCAAATCTTCAAACTAGGATACTCCTCAGGATCAGTCAAAGAATATGCGGCTTTTGGATTAACCTGTGCATATAAGCAAATAAATATAAGAAAGTATTTATTTAACCCACATGCTATCTGTCAATAATAAGTTACCTTGTAATTAAAGTCCCTTGCTCTGTAGCAAGAGTTGCAGGTTTTAATACTCCTTCAGTATGTCCTAAAGAAAAACATAGAGGTAACAATCCACTCAAATCCATTGCATGTTTAAAACACTTCTCAGCCATTTCTAACAAGAACAGACAATACAGTATGCTGCAAAAATCAAACATCAAGAAGTGCCCTCGAAACCATTACTGATATGACAAGAATAAATAGACAACGTCTTAACCATGCACTAGAGTCGGCATCTAAAACTCAAGGAGATCTTTGAGTTTTGAAGGGGAGTGAAGTGATTGAGAATTGATAGATTTTGCATGGGACTGAGCAGAATACTACCGTTGCCAGAACCTTATCATTGGCTCTCTTGAGAGTTTCAGCAGTAAGGTTAGAAGCATCGTCCTCATTGTGAAGAGGAGTGTCTCGGCTGAGCTCCCGTTCAGCAGCCCTTTTCTTTGATGATGGAGAGCTATTCTCAGCATCCTCCACTGAAGAAAGAACCTCTATTTCCCAAAGTTTCAGTACAACAAGAATAACATCAGAAAGTACATTATGCATTCAACGTAAGAGTAAACTAAACCATAAGGAGGATCATGTATGTGTATTAAAAATTCATAAACAATACCTTCTAATCTTCGACATCCTCTACAATAGAACCAAAATCCAGCCTTGCATCTCCTATACTCGCGCTGAGTAATTCCAGAACAGATGTTATATGTTCACTTAGGGGATGAGATTGAACCCCAGCAACAAATGTATTTAATTGATCATTGACATTAATCCAAGACCATCCTGCTTCCTTTATGACTCCCTTTGACTTCATTAACTTTCTTAAATGTGCCACTTCCTTCCATCTTCCACTGGCAGCATATATGTTAGCCAGAGTGACGTGAGTTCCAGCAGAATCTGGATCCAAGCGAAGTATTTGTTCTGCTGCCCATCTTCCCCGGTCAACGTCTCCGTGATCCCTACATGCTCGGAGTAAGGTAGACCACACAACATCGTCACAAAGGAATGGCATGTTTCGAATCATACGCTCAGCTTCACCCAACTGCCCTGCTCTGCATAGAAGATCAATCATACAACCATAGTGCTCCTTAGAAGGAGCGATCTGATACTCATTAGTCATTAACTTAAAGTAGTAGAAACCAAGATCAACCAATCCAGCATGGTTACAAGCAGTCAAAACCCCAATAAACGTCACATAGTCTGGCATTAAACCAACACCGGAAATATTCTCAAACAAGCTAATAGCCTCTTGGCTGAAACCATGTTCTGCATACCCATTGATCATTGCAGTCCGTGATACGATGTCATTATTGTTTATACCATCAAAGACTTTTGAAGCCTCTTGTAGATTTCCACTCCTTGAATACATACTAATAAGGGCACTATGAACCATTGCTTCATGATCCAGGCCAATGCACAGGGCATGAGCATGCACCTGCTTACCTGGCTCAAGCAGTGCCATGCTTCCACAAACACTCAAAACACTAGCAAGAGCAAACTCATTTGGTTTCTGCCCTTCCATTCTCATCCATGATAGATAGTTGAAAGCTTCTTTTGCGTGATTTCCTTGAGAATAAATAGAAATTATAGTGCTCCAAGAAATAATATCTTTTCTAGGCATACCATGAAATACCAATGAAGCTTCCCGTAACAGGCCACATTTTGAATAAAGAGTGATAATGGAATTTGCCACCGACAAGGCATTTACAATACCTAGACGCAATACATGGCCATGTATTTGTTCCCCCAATTCAGTAATAGCGAGATTTGCACAAGCAGAAATTACAGATGCAAAAGTGTACTCATTGGGACCAACGTTAGATTTTCTCATTCTTTTAAATGCGTCCAATGCATGTTTTTCTTCACCCATCTGTACATAAGTCGTGATAAGGTTCGTCCATGAAACTACATCTGGCATTCTCGTTTTCCCAAATAACCGCATGACATAGTCTGGTTTCCCACATTTACTATACATGGTACCAAGAGTATTAATAACAAATGCAGTTTCATTGAAGCCTTGTTTTATTGTTTGTGTGTGTATGGATTTCCCATAATGTAACAAACCTGAATCAGCAGACGCCTTTAAAGCAATGGCAAATGTATGTGAATCATAGCCCACTTTTGATCTCCACATTTCAGAAAAGTACAATAGCCCCTCCAAACTGTAACCAGCATGTACAAGCCCCACAATAACGGCAGTCCATGATACTACATTTCTTGTTGTCATTTTTTCAAAGACACTACAACCTTGTTCTGTTTTTCCTACTTTCATGTACATGTCGACAAGGGCACTGCTGACAAAAACTGAGTTTATCAAACCAGATTTCACAGAAAAACCATGCAATAATTCTCCAAAATATACATTTGTGCCAAGTGCACAAGCCTTGAAGGCAACACTAACAACAAATTGGTCCTTTTGAAGTGCAGAGTTGACCCACATATTTGAGAATAAGATCAATGCTTCATTCGAGTCTGCGGCATTGACATAACCCGCTATTAAATTTGTCCATGAAATCTCATCTCTGTGAGCCATTTTATCAAACATATCCCTAGCTTCACAAAGTTTTCCCAGTTTCATTAGTTGCTTAATTTGTGAGTTAAGTTCAAGCATATTTGGAACATAATAAGCCATTGGCGCTTGTTGTTCCGGTTTACTCTGCCAGATCACATCTCTGCATTCAGTGTCAGTTCCTGCAAATATACCAACTTAAATAAGGTTGAAACCTGGCACAGAAACATGAAGACCTTAAAATTACCATACAAAGCTTATATGAATATTAATGAACTACTACCTCCGCCCTAAATTATAAGTCACTTTACAAAAAAAAAAAAAATTGTTTCAAATTATAAGTCACTTTACAATTTTAATGCAATATTTTTTTTTTTGGAAATCTTAGTATCCGGCCTTGCGACCGACTAATCCAAGAGGGACCAATCCCACCGTCCACTAGCGGGGGCCCCATTTAAAGCCGGAGCAAAGCTCCATATGGACTGGCCCACACAAGGGTTGATTACACCCAGTAGGATTCGAACCTGAGACCTTGAGAGGAGCACACTCTCAAGACCCAAGCCTCCACCAATATTAATGATGTTTTTCCAACTATACCTTTTGCTATTATTTATTACTCTTCCTTCTAATTCTTTTAATTTCTCTTTCCTATGTAATTAATGAAGGACAATACTCTAAGGTCATACATAGTTTCTTTTTCCCATAAAAAATTAACTATGTTCCTTAATTCTCTCGAAATTCCTAAAACGTCTTATAAATTGGGATGGAGAGAGTATTATTAATTAACCTATAATTCGATCAACTGAGGCATTAAGGGACGATTTTTTAAAGTCAGGTTGCTATTTTATATTCCTACAGATAGAAATATGTCATAATCTGAAATCCAAAAGAAATATTTCTCAAACAAAGCATATTGTAACTTTGCTTAAATAGACACAGGCAAAAACCATGCTGAAAACAATAAATGCACTAATACTAGACTTATTTAAAGTTCAAATGAAAGAAATTAAAAATACTAAACATAAGGTGACACCAATTTGATCAAAACCTTTCATATTAAAAGTAAAATCAAGTAGGAGAATTTTTTTTATACAAAGTGTTATCTAATTCCTTCAGTAATCTTAAGTTAAAATAACAAAAAAAATATGACAGAATAAAAGTCTCTACACAAAACAACAAAAAGTAAATAGATATTTTGGTCCACGAATGTGAAAGTCGTTCTCACTATAATTGTAGAATATATCAAAATTACCAAACATACCTAAATGGATAAATGCATCTTTTTTAGTCAATTTGGTCCTTGTATATATTATTCATTGGTTAGTTAGGTCCTCGGGTGTCTTACGTAAGTCAGATTGTTCTATATGAAATTACTAACAGAAGACACTGTCTGGGATTTTTTAAATCCTTTTTAATTTTGATACATTTAAGACACCACCTCGCACATTTAGGACAAAAATAATTGTTTACTCAAACAATAAACACACATTCACATATATTTTTAATTATACTAAGGCAGTTCATTCATTCAAAAAATAAAATAAAGTACCTGGATAGGCATAATTGAGAGGTGGGTTGAGGTTCCTTGAGCATAGAGGAATGTTTGGATTGTGACAAAATGAATCAGCAAGGGCAAGGCCAGGAGAAGAAGCATAACAGCGATTCACCCAAACACATCGCCTGAAGCCATTGAACAGTTTCTGGAAAATGCGCATCTTTTCTCTGGCTTTGAAATGAAACATAGATTCCCAGAATCATTTTTATTTTATTTTACATTATTAAAAAACAAGGTTGCAGATATGCACATAAAAAGTAAGAAAAAAACTCGTGTGACAAGTAATGAGATGGTAAACAATAGTGTATCCAAAACCCTGGGTTAGCGGGTGCAACCTATTTAACTTCTATTAATATTAATAATAATAATAACTATTATTATAAATTTAAAAATAAAAACGCAAATCTTAAAATAATTTTCCCCGACAGTTTAAAACCGAACTGATGGGAGAAGAGTTGCACAATTAATTGGGAGCAAAACATAATTTAGACCAATGGCAATGATAAGTTCTCAAAACAAATTCAGTCCATTGTAGTCTTTATAGTATTAAGCCCCAAATAAGGCACCACATCTACATACACATATCAATCCATTATGTAAAGAAGAATGCTCATAATTTAGAGATTCAAACAAGGCCTAAACAAATCCTAACACATCTTTAATTTATCAATTAACATCACCCAAGTTTTAATTTCAACCACATAACAATAGCCTAACAGATTTCTAGTATGCCCATTTATCAAACACCTTGAACTCAAGCTTATTAATGTGAATTTATACTCAACCAAACAAGAAACCATACATTCTCAACAAACAATATCATCTTGCAAAATTGTTACAGCCATTAGTAACATGCTCTGCTCAAAATCAACATGAACAAACTCATTGTGACATTTCAACAAACACCTTGTGTGCAAACTTAAGCTTATATCAAAAAAATAACTCAATGCATGCCAACACCGTCAAGACGAATAATTCAAGCATAAAAGTTACTTTGGCATGGAAATAAAGCACCCCACAAACAAAATCACCCCAAATATGGAATTTTTACCAACACCATTAACAAAGCTCAAACAGCATTGGAGCTCAAAAATAGAGTTATAAGAAGAATGCAGGAATGTGGTTTACCTCCCAACAGGAATATAAAGGGAGCTCGATGGCGGTGCTCGTGGTGGCTAATGTTATCGAGGACATGGAGAGACTCGGAGAAAGGGAGTAAGTCTGATGGGGTGGGGTGCAAATTGAAATAGATAGGGTGGTGAAAAGATAAAAAAAAATTGGGTATCATAAGTCCATTTATTATTATTTTTTGTTCTCCATTAGAATTCAAAGATTTGTTTGAAAAATTTACATGAAATGTATTGATATTGTTTTTACATGTCAATCAATTATAATAGTTGAGTTAATAAAAATCTTTGATTTTAATCATGCCTGTTACGTTATAGAATTAGAATCCGATGTCATCGGTTGGTATAAAATCTTGAATCGGCACTGTTGATCTTTGATACGGTAGTGCGGAGTTGGACATGCAAGGTTCACACTCAACCGTCTAAGTTAGTTCAAGATTCAAGATGATTGTAGTAAAAAATGGATATCAGAAAGTGTGTCTACATTATTTTTTGTGTGAAATGACTTTTATACTTTGAATCATGTGGAGTGGATTTGAGTTCAAGTAGGTCTCATCTATTAAGGTCTTTGCGCGGCCCAAAACAGTTGCCCCCAAGGCTTTCCGAGCACCCAGGGTGTAACGCCCTTGAATTTGATTAATTAATTTAATCAAATTATTCATATTTTATTTAATTAATTGTTAGTTTATGTGTTTTTTATTAAATATGTATAGTGAGTTGTATGTGTATGTGGGGCATTAATGGGGTGTAGTGAGAGCATTGGTAGAAGAAATAGAAGGATTAGAATAATTAATTTAATTGAAAATTATTGGAATGGATAACTATTTTAGTTAATTAAAATAAATAAGAAATAGTGAGAATTAGTGGAGTTGGGGCTGAAATGACATAAAGAGCTAATGTGAGGGGAGGAAAATATAATTATTAAAGAATTAGAATAATTAGGTTTTTAGAATAAAAAGGACTTATAGAAACCTAGAGTTGTGAGTACATGAAAACGGAATTCAGAAAGAATAGGCAAGAACAAGGTTAGGGCTTGAAGAGGGAAGAACAATCTTGATCCATTCAAAAAAATTCAAAGGAATATAGGTAAGGGGGAGAAAGGGTTTCTATATGGGTGTATTGCATGATAGGGTAGAGAAGGGAAACCCTTACTCTCTTTAGGGATTATGTGAATTGTTCATAAATTACTGTTGATTATATGTGATTCTAAAAATGGATGAATTAAGGTGTGATTACTCAATTTTCGTAATTGAATTATGTACATGTGTTTATGTCATTGTTGAAGTTGATGAAGGTTTGAACATAAACATGAGTTTGATGAAATTAGTGAATCAATTGGTAATTATGTGATTTGTCATGTTGTTATGATGATATAACATATGATATAATTTTTTGGGCGTATTGGGTGATTGGGGATTGAATTTTGGATTTCAAGAGGATTCTCACGGCAGAAATTATATTTTTGCCTTCTGGTGTAGGGTGACGGACGTCACTCAATGACGTGTTATTTGTCATGCGCCTTGAGACGCTGCGTCAGCACTCTGACGGGGAGACCGCCATGGTCTTTAGACTTTGTTTCCCAAGTCGGTCTTCATTATAATGACGCTCTGGGGTTTGAAACAGGTGATGAGTTATCCATCATGCTGTTAGAATGGGCGTTTTTGTCCCTGAGCATGGTTTAAGCTGTCAGTTTAGGTTTTTGAGGTGTTTGTGTTGTTTGGGTGATGTATGGCTATTGTTTGGTCGTGTTAGTGTCATTGATCAATTAATTATCATGAATTTATTTAATTAATTATGGTGGAATTGTTGTTGTTGAATGGTGATTGTCTTACTCTCTGGTTGTTGTTCATATGTAGTAATGGTATGAGAGGTGTATGGTGTTGTTTTGTGTTGTTACATGATGAGAATGTGATTGACATTGTTGTGGAATACATATTGTATGGTGAATAATTATGTATTTGTCGGTGTTCATTGTTGTTGTTATTGGTGGATAGTAATTCAGAAGGGGAGATTACTATTGTGTGTCAATGCAGGTTGTTTATGGTCAGAAGGAGATTCGTAAATATTATTATATTTGCATTGATTTGCATGGACATGCATCATTGTGTCGTGTTGTTGAAAGAAACGTGTTTGCTAGTTCAGAAGGGGGGACTAGTAGCTTGTCCCAAGCTCGGAAGGGGGCTTGGAGCTCAAAAGGGGGGTTCATGGGTTCAGAATGGGGGACCCGGTTCCAGAGAGAACCAAATATTGAGTTGGTACCACATGATTAAGCTCACATTGTGTTGTGAGTTGCATTACATATATATTTGCATAATATTATGAATAGGTGTGGGTTTATGGTGATGTTGGTTTATTGAATATATGTTATGTTGTATGTTTCTTTACCTTCGTATTCTTTACCATGTTCATATTAAAGTTGTTTCTCACCCCTTTGATGAATGTTGTTCACCATGGACATCTTGCAGATACTCAGGAGTAAAGTTGTTATTGTGTGTGGAAGGTGGCTTGTTGGAGCTATTATTTGTTTTATTTATCGCTTTATCGTAACTTAGTGGTTTTAGTGTTCTGATTTTGTAACATCGAGAACAATGTGCTTGTTATGTTTTTGAGTTAATGTTGATTTTGGTGTTTAAAAGTTTAATATATTATCCTTGAAGTTTATTTATGAATTCGTTATGAATGATTTTTCGCTGCGTGTTGTCGTATGTTTTGATGAGTCTCGAAGGGTTGTCTTGGTGACACCTTAAATTGTCGAGTAATTCTTTCATATAAGTTTTGGGGTTTAGGGTGTTACACAAGGAGTCGAGGAACCCTTTAGTGCTCGACGTTAAATTAATTTCCATCATTGAGACGTTTCACTACTTTCTTCTGACACGTGGGCTAGCATGACTAGTTAGGGCATAATGTTGCTTATAGTGCTCATAAGTGCACTTAGTTTGTCATTCTAAAGAGAAATCCTTTCGTTAATTTCATAACTCTTTTTCATTAGTCTGGATCGTTTTTCCTATAAATAGGAGGATTTTAACACTATGGAAGCTTTTCACAATCCTTGGCATTCAAGTTCATTTATAACCGCTCTTACTAGCAAACATCTTCTTTTCTTGCTTCCTGAAAGCATCCATCAACGATTGTAGCTTTTAGATCAAAGTTTTTGCCTTTCTTCATTTACTTTGCTTAATTAATCTCGTGTAACCAGGTATCTTTCTCAACTCAAGCTTTTACCTTTAGCATTTCTTGTTTTCTAGCCAAGATGGGTGATAGTCTTTTTCACGTAGTGATTGATTCTAAGAACGGTGTTTCTTATGCTATGGGAAATGGGAATCTAGGAACTCCTTTAATGAGGGAGCTTCTTCATTTAAATATATCGAAGCTCTCTTATCAAAGGAAGGGGGAGAGGAAGATTGCACTGAAGTTCCTATGCCTCCTCCCATTTTAAATGATGCACAAATACAGACTGCTAGGAAGAGGAGATAATGTGCTCACAATTTCGTCCAGGTTTACTAGAGAACCAACAATTGTGAACCTAGAGATGCCAAAATTAGAGCCCACCTGGAATGTTGGGGTAGGCAAATATTGTTTCTTGGATCAAGTATGGCGAACACATTAAAGTTGACAAATTTTTCGGAAGAGGTGTGACGTTGGTGAGTCAGTCGATGCAGTTAAGTACAACTAGGTGGATGCATAAATGGTGGGTACCTAGTTCCTTTTGAATACTAAGGCACCAATAGATGATGCTGATATCACGGTCGGTGGTCTTCTTGCTTAGTCAGTTCTTCCTCTAGATCTAGAGAAGAGGATATGCAACTCTTTTGATGATTGCTCAATCTCACTTTATGAATGTGTGTTCACTAAGATAAGACTGTACTGGCATTTCTCTGACTTTGAGGTGGTCGTCCTAAAGAATTTGAAGGTTTCCCCTTCCCAACTTCATCTGGGGGACCTGGGCTTATATGAGGGTATTCCAATTTTGTGTCGAACATAAGTCTTAGAAGCCTTCTCTCAGGTTGTTCTTCAACCTATTTTATATGGCGCACACTTCTTAGGACGACTCCCATAACCAAGGGCTTATTGCTTTCCACCTAGACGACCCTTGGTTCAACCATTTCACCCGTGAATGGGGAGATCTTTCGAGGCATTTCCTACTGGTGAAACCCCTCACTCCATAGGCACATCTCGTCTTCTACTATTCTCTCTTTGAATCTTCACATCTTTGTAAAAGCATATTCCTGAAGTATTCGTCTTAACTTCACTTCCAACATACTGTTAGCCACTACCACATAAAGTCAAGTCCTTTTTCCCTCAAACGAGGTAACGATGAAGGAACACATATGTTCCTGGTTTCAAGGCATTGGTTAGGAAGAAGAGTTTTTCCTTGGCGAAGTGACTTCTTCTGAGATGAGGAATAAGAGAATTGATACTCATGACATCGTAAACGCGGTCTCTCAGGAGGGGAGGAAAGAAATCTTTGCGAGGACAGAGTCTTATAGTTTGTTTTTTTTAACATGTACGATTGCATCTTGCAGATAACATGGACAGATTGAAGTTGATCTACAACCTTGCCAATGCTCAAGATATCACGATCAGTCCTACTGGTCAGGTTGTGACGCCCCTCCATACAGCCACTACTCATATCCTGGAAGTCAAGGTTACTACAGTTGCCTCAGGGGTCGACCAGCTTACCAATGATGTGGCCACTTTTTATGTGGCAAAAACACCATAGTCTCCTGTTCTTGCCAAAAGAGGTCGGGATGAAGACTAGTGTTCCCCTCTAGAAGAGGGTACTCCAAAAAGTACTCGTCTAACCGAGGATGCTTCTTCAGGATCGATGACTCCCTTCCTGCAGATGTCTTCCATCCTTCCCCCACGGCTTTCTCGCACTCTTGAGAAAGTTGTTGTTGGTGTATCGACGTGATTTGTCCTTCATCCAAAACTATTTTAAGGTGGAAAAAATGGAGCTACTCTCTAAGGCCACCTACAACACGTATCAGTCTTCCTCTTTGTTTTCTATGGCTGGTGTTGGTAAAGAAGATGTCTTGGATGCTGACAATCCTTCTAAGGAAAGGGACATTTGAAAGGGTGAGTATGAAAAGATGGAGCGTAAATGTTTGATGTTCCAGAAGGAGTTAGCCGATTTGCAGAAGTTTAAGCACGCCAAATCTTTACAAGAAGAGGTGTAGACCCACAGTTCCCCCTCAATCTTGGATGTTCGGGTTGCTGAATTGGAGTCCTCCCTTAAGGTGGAAAAAGAAAGGCATTAAAAATCTTTTGATGTTGCTGCTAAGGCAACCTGAAGTGTGGAGGAAGACCAAAATACTCTTCGGTGGGAAGTAGAGGCTTATGTTGAGGCCTTAAATGCTCTTGAGCGAGGTCGCTGGTCTGAGGGAGAAGTTATGTGATTCTCTTCAGTGATCTGTATAGGGCGCGTTAGAGATTTACGATCAGGCTATGGAAGAGGCAAATGGATTTTGACCTAAAGCCACAATTCCTAATGAGGGGCTTGACCCCTTCAAGAATGCTCTATAAGGGGATTTCATGGGTGATCCTTGCACTTTAATTTTGGTCGTTCTAGCTTGATCACTTCTTTTTCTTTTCTCCATAAGTGTTTTTTAGGTTGTTGCACCTTGGAAGTAATGACAATATTTATATCATATTTTTACCTGAGTTAGTTGTGGTTTTGTTTAACTTTTGTGTCCTGAATATGTATTTGGCTCCACTTTATTATTGCATTACGCTTTTGATCGGTTGCAAGTTGTTGCAATGTCCGGGCTTGCTCATTATCCTTACAGATTAAAGTTTACTCGCCTCGTGGGCGATATAGATTTGTTTGCCTCAGGGGTGTTGTCGATGTTCACCAATTGAGAAGAGTTATTGCACTTTCTCCACGTTACTATGAATCGTCCATGATAAAAAAAGGTTCTTGTCCCTGCCCCCAGGGCTGGCCTGGTCCTGGTGGACGCCTCCGGCTCCACCACCTACGATCTTATAGTGGTTATTTCCTAAGAGGGGGAACAACAGCTATGTTGATAAGAGTTTTCCTTAAACATGAAGTTTGTCTTAAAAGACTGACTTACGACATCTTGTACAAAACACACCATATTTTTTGTGGCAGCAACACTTAACAATTAGTATATCAATTATACAAATTGTGCAAATGCTTTAAAGAGTATCTAACTACTAGAAGAGTTGTGAGGATATAATGTTCTCCCTTTCATTCTATACTCTTTGGTTGGTTGGGGCGTCGATGTAGACGTTCTTATCTTTATTCGCTCGATGGGGGTGATGGTCTGCTTGTAATCCATCTAGACATTCTTGATCAACGAGTACCTCGAAAAAATCTTCACTTCGGTCCTTCTTCGCTTCGGGGCCAATGCTCATCCTAATTCTCTAGAGCATGGTAGGCGATGTGTCTACCTGAGACACATGAGTTTGTCCTCTTACACCTAGCCAAATTATACTTATGTTGAGTGTCTAGTTGAAAGAATATGAGATTTATTGAATGGCATTTCTCCACAGCTTGTCCTCTTACACCTAGCCAAATTCTACTCATGTTAAGTGTGCCAAATTCTACTCATGTTAATGTAAGTAGGAATATACCTAAGAGGGGGTGAATTAGGTTCCTTAGTAAATTTTCTCGGTTTTTCGACGGTATTGATTTTTACTTTCCTAAAGTTACTAAGTGATGAAATGCGGTAAAGTGCGGAAAGTAAATAACACAGAGATATATCCTGGTTCCCCTCACAGTCCGAGAGTACTCCAGTCCCCTTTCAACACAAAAGAGATTTTCACTAATGTTAGATCTTAGGACAAGACACACCTAGTCTTCCTATACAAGACTCTAACAATTCACACCAAGAACAACCTCTTGGGTTTTACAACTTATTTGAAATGATAACAATTCTCTCAAGATCAACCTCTTGTTTCCAACAAACCTGGACAAACAAGGAAAACAACAAACCCTATAAACAATCCTTCTCTTTATAGTCAACACCTAAATCCAAACAATCCTTGGAACTTAGGATTTTTACAATAAATCTGAATTTTTGTAGAAGTGTTTGAAACTTGATTCTTTGAATATATCAATCACAAGATTGATCTTCTCTTTCAACAACAATAATTCACAAACACTAAAGTGTTAGATTGCTCAAGAATTTTCTGTTTTAGATGATGTGAAAAAATGCAGAAAATTTCTTGAATGAAAGTTTAAGAGTTGAAAAGTGAATTATGATCATTTGAAAAGTTTGATTGAAAGAGGTGAATTTTTATTTGAAATTTCAAGTATTTATAAGCACATAACACCCCTTTGAAAACTGATAATGTCTGAAAAAATATCATGAACAATTGCCAAGATGAAATGAAAAGGTCCCATGAAAGAGTGGCATGAAAAGGTGTTATGAAAGATACGGATTTTTCATTTTCGTTCAGGTGCAAATCGCTTACACCTATGTGCAAATCGATTGCACAAGAGCAACGTATCAAATTTTTGAAAAACTACAGCATGCAATCGATTTAACAAACATGCAAATCGATTGCACAGTGTAAAAATGTGAAAAATCAGCATTTTGTATGCAAGTGCAAATCGATTGTATCTTTATGCAAATCGATTTGCATTGGTTAAAAATTGAAAATTTGATCTTTTAAAGGTGTCATGATAATGAGAAAAGTATGAAATGATCTTTGATTTAATTGAGCATCTAAGACTTTAGTATTTGATAGGAATTGTCATTATACCTCCATGAAATGTCAATTGCTTGAAACCAAAGTCTTGAATAAAATATTTTCATCTTGAAGATCATCTTTGCCTTCTTGTTACTTTTTGTCACTAAGATATTTTGTCTTCATCAAAACAATATTCAACATAGAAACTTGATTTCACATTCTCCCCTTTTTTGATGATGACAAACAATCTTCTTTGATCATATCATTGTTGAGTTTGATTTTCATCAATGGGCTTGTCTTCATCAAAACACATTGGAAGTTTGTCTTCATTCTCCCCCTTTTTGATGATGACAACCATGAAAATTATGAAGGCTTTGCTCCCCCTAAGAAAGATAACTCCCCCTAAATGAATGCTCCCCATTGATCCTTGATTGAGAATTCTTGACAATTTGTTGCTTGCTGCAAAATGTTAGAGAAAGGCATACACATATACATATATTTTCTCCCCATTTGTCATTAGCAAAAAGGATGGGAAACGACTTGAAGTATATAAAGAAATTATGAAAAATAAAATAAAAATTTACCTATGAGATTTACCTCAAGAGTGACTTCATCAAAACATTCATCCATGGCGAACATGATCTTGAAGCCTTTGTCACAAGGTTGACTTTTGTTTAGAAGATATTGCTTTAGTCCTTTAACATAAAGTACATCTTCAATGAAAGTTAGTGCTCCAACTTTGCCAATGCCAAGAATTTTTTCTTTAAGGTATTCCCCATATGTGAAATTACCCTTGGACTAGAACTAGATTTGAAAATTTGTTTATTCCTCCCATAAAAAAGTTAGAACCACCACTTATCAAAACATCATAGATTTAAAGTGGTCCTCAAGCAAACCTACAAAACAAATTAAGTTTGATTTGGTACCCAATGTGCTTTAGGTCCATCATAGTTAGTTCCTTTCTTAACCCACACATAATGCCCATTTGCCACACTAACATTTCTAACATAGCAAGCATTAGGTGTATGGCCACTTATACCACAATAAAAACATGTAAGAACAAAATTACTCTTATATCTAGGAACATAAGATTTCTTTCTCACAAATCTTTTCTTTTTAGGATAAGGATGCACATTCCTAGGTTTTTTCATTTTCTCTTTGGAAGATTTGTCACTAGCCTTAACAAAGATTGTTTTACTAGAACTTGGTTTGGAAAACTTTGAATAACCAAGTCCACTTTTATCATTTGAATATTTTTGTTGACTAAGGACCGCTTCTAGCCCAATTTGTCCTTTCTCATATCTTTCAAGGACTCTTTTTAATTGAACAATTTGGAAAGAAAGTGATTCACAATTTTTACATACCAACTCTTGTTTTTCTTCACTAATTTTCTTTTGTTTCTCATCTTGCTTCTTTTTCCATAATATCAACTTTTTCTTCTAAAGATGTAATTTGTTTCTTTTATGAAGATATTGTTTTATACAATACTTTGCATTCATTTAAGAGTTCTTCAATAGCACCTAAAGTATCATTATCATAAGAAGATATTTCATTACTTACATCTTCTTCTTCTTCAACGGAATGGTGTGTTACTATTAATGCAACTACATGTTCTTCATCTGAAGATGAACTTATTTCATTGTCATTTCATGCTACATAAGCTTTCTTTTCCTTTTTATGATTCTTTCTCTTGAATTTATTCTTCTTTTGAAGTGTAGGACATTCACATTTAACATGTCCTCTTTCTTCACATTCGAAGCATTTAATCTTTCTTGTTGGTGCTTCCCCTTTAATGCTCTCCTTTTCTTTCTTTTCTTAGAAACTTTTCAAACTTCTTGATAAGATAATCATTTTCATCACTATTGGACTCATCCTCTTGATTGCTATCATAATTTTTTACTTTTGTCTTTAAGGCAACGTCTTTTAAATCTTTTACTTGTATTTCATGCTTCTCCAATCTTTCAAGTTCTAATTCATGCTCTTGAAGTTTTCTGAACAAGGAAGCAGATGTCATGGTAGAAAGACTCTTCTTTTCTGATATCGCCGTCACCTTTGGTTGCCATTCCCTGTTTAAAGATCTAAGCACTTTAAGATTTAATTTATCGTTAGTAAAAGTCTTACCGAGTGCTTTCAAATGATTTGTCAAGTGCACAAATCTTTTTTGCAAGTCGAGGATTGATTATCGGGGCTGCATTTTGAACATCTCATATTCTTGACTTAATGTGTTCAATCTATATCGTTTAACTTCAGCGGTTCCTTCATGAGTTTCCACCAAAGTGTCCCAAATTTCTTTCGCGGATTTACATTGTGAAGTGCGGAAGAATTCATCCATACTTAATGCACTTTGTAATATGTTAATGGCTCTCTTTTCATCGAGCATTTTCTTTCTATCATCTTCATTATAAGCATTTTTAACCTTTGGAGTTGCAACATCGTTTACTACACTCATTGGTCGATGTGGACCATTTTCAACAGTTTCCCATATTCCATCTCCTTGTGCTTCTAAGTGTGCTTTCATTCTTATTTTCCAAAAGTCGAAATACTCTCCTGAAAATAGAGAGGGCTTGTTACTACTACCGCCATCTTTGAAAACCGGATTTGCGCTTGTGGAAGCCATACTGGATCTGTAGGAACAAGTTACCTATAACCTGCTCTGATGCCAACTGTAAGTAGGAATATACTTAAGAGGGGGTGAATTAGGTTCCTTAGTAAATTTTCTCGGTTTTTCGACGGTATTGATTTTTACTTTCCTAAAGTTACTAAGTGATGAAACGCGGTAAAGTGCGGAAAGTAAATAACACAAAGATATATCTTGGTTCCCCTCACAGTCCGAAAGTACTTCAGTCCCCTTTCAACACGAAAGAGATTTTCACTAATGTTAGATCTTAGGACAAGACACACCTAGTCTTCCTATACAAGACTCTAACAATTCACACCAAGAACAACTTCTTGGATTTTACAACTTAGTTGAAATGAGAACAATTCTCTCAAGATTAACCTCTTGTTTTCAACAAATCTGGACAAACAAGGAAAACAACAAACCATATAAGAGAAACAATCCTTCTCTTTATAGTCAACACCTGAATCCAAACAATCCTTGAAACTTAGGATTTTAACAATAAATCTGAATTTTTGTAGAAGTGTTTGAAACTTAATTCTTTGAATATATCAATCACAAGATTGATCTTCTCTTCCAACAACAATAATTCACAAACACTAAAGTGTTAGATTGCTCAAGAATTTTCTGTTTTAGATGATGTGAAAATATGCAGAAAATTTCTTGAATGAAAGTTTAAGACTTGAAAAGTGAATTATGATAATTTGAAAAGTTTGATTGAAAAAGGTGAATTTTTTATTTGAAATTTCAAGTATTTATAAGCTCATAACACCCCTTTGAAAACTGGTAATGTCTGAAAAAATATCATGAACAATTGCCAAGATGAAATGAAAAGGTTCCATGAAGAGTGGCATGAAAAGGTGTTATGAAAGATACTGATTTTTCATTTTCGTTCATGTGCAAATCGATTGCACCTATGTGCAAATCGATTGCACAAGAGCAACGTATCAAATTTTTGAAAAACTACAGCATGCAATCGATTGCACAAACATGCAAATCGATTGCACAGTGTAAAAATGTGAAAAATCAGCATTTTGTATGCAAGTGCAAATCGATTGTATCTTTATGCAAATCGATTTGCATTGGTTAAAAATTGAAAAATTGATCTTTTAAAGGTGTCATGATAATGAGAAAAGTATGAAATGATCTTTGATTTAATTGAGCATCTAAGACTTTAGTATTTGATACGAATTGTCATTATACCTCCATGAAATGTCAATTGCTTGAAACCAAAGTCTTGAATAAAATATTTTCATCTTGAAGATCATCTTTGCCTTCTTGTTACTTTTTGTCACTAAGATATTTTGTCTTCATCAAAACAATATTCAACATAGAAACTTGATTTCACATTCTCCCACTTTTTGATGGTGACAAACAATCTTCTTTGAACATATCATTGTTGAGTTTGATTTTCATCAATGGGCTTGTCTTTATCAAAACACATTGGAAGTTTGTCTTCACAATTAAGTGTATAGTTGAAAGAATATGAGATTTCTTGAATGGCATTTCTCCACAGCCTTTCCTTGGCTTTTACAGATAAAGCATGGCTTCTTTCTTTCTCCTTGGTTTTTATAGATAAAGCATGGCTTCTTTTTTTCACCAGATCGCCTTCTTATAGATCAGCACAAAGCATGGCTTCTTTCTTTCTCCCTGGTTTTTATAGATAAAGCATGGCTTCTTTTTTTCACCAGATCGCCTTCTTATAGATCAACACAGTGATCTTATAAATAAAAGGGTTAAATATGTTTTTGGTCCTTATAAATATCTCACACTTCATTTTTAGTCCCTACAAAAAAAATAACATATTTTAGTCCTTATAAAAATTTTATGCGAGTAGTTTTAATCCTTGCTATTTTCTAAAATTTTAAAAACTATTTTATTACCTCTAAACTTTTAAATTTTTGAATAATTTTTTTATACGTGTTTAGATTACTATAAAATATTTCTTTACCAAATTATATAATTTTTTAAAATGAGAAGAATTAAATATGAATTTTTTAAATTTCAAAAGATAATGATAAAAGTAATAAAATTCTTGACTTATAAATCAAATTTTGAATTCTTTTTTTTTCAAGAAACTTTTTATAATGTTCTAAACATATCTGCAAAATAATCATTCAAAAATACATATTGGTTTAACAATAAGAACTAAAACTACATGCATAATTATTTTGTAAGGACCAAAACACGCTATTTTTTTAATAGGGACGAAACACTAAATTTGATAATTTTATAAGGACCAAAAACATATTTAACCCTAAATAAAAATGTGTCAAAAGATGACCCTTTCTCTCTCGTATTTCTTCCTGTGTGGCATGATCTTTCACACAATATTTATATCCTCGCTTGAGATAAAATATCCCAGGGAACCGGAGCCGACTACCACGGAACCTAGTGATGCAGTGCAAGAACCCTCAACAAAATAGGGTTTTCAAGTGAGGACAAAGAATCATCTTATCAACCAAAATTTAAAAAGGAAAACCAATTTTGAAAGAGAAGTTCATTTAATATGGCTAATAACATGGCAAGGAAAATTACATAGTATGTGTGCATACACGCACATACAACTACTACTACTACAAGACTACAATTTTTAGAGACACCCCTGGCATGCGTTGAAATGAACTCTAACAGAACCTCTACAAACAAAAGAAAATTAAGATATAACACAACTCATCGTGATCTTGATCTCTTGAGAAACATTTAACATAAATATCCACATGATTCAAACAACAAATGTTACAAAATCATAAAAATAGCCGCACAAAATTAGGGGGAAAATAGGTCAAGAGTTTGGAGATTTACTGACAATGGACCTAATTTTATAATATCATCTCTATTTCCTAAATATACAGCCTAGTTGTGGTAAAATATATGAATATGTTACACACAATAAAACTAGATTTGGCAGGACTCGGTGGGTAATAGTTGTATTAAAAATAGCTAGTGATCAAAATGGGGAGTTAGGGAAGGCACATCAGAAACAATCAATCACCAGAGACAAAATTTGGATTTTTCACTGTTCCAACCAAATGCTTTTACGCTAACGGGGCTCCTTCTTTATTCGTACTCAACTCTTCATCAGCCTCATTACCATTAACGAGAACTGCACCATCAGTAGAATCAGCATCCACTACAACTTCATCCTCTTGGCTCCCTTCCTCTCCGTTTTGTTCTTCATGCCCCTCTGCATAATCCTCCTCTCCGTTTTGTTCGGTCAACTGCAACAAGAGGGCATAAAACAACATAAAGTAACAGTCTAATACAAACATTGACAATCAATAGGAGTTGTAGATTGTTCTTTCCATAGCATCGTATGAAAACTGCTGGAAACAGCATTTAGAGTACTAAAATCAGTAGAGAACATACAAAGCTTTAGGTTCAGATTCGTGTAAAGTGATTTTGCTCGTTCAAATTATCATATATATATATTAAGTTGTAATAGTTAGTATGCTTTCCTACTGATAATAAATGTAACTAATTATGAAGTGTGTATAAGAGATCACATTTGTGGAGTGCTAATTAGAAGTGTACTCAGGTCTCTGTGTCAGGTTAGACCAAACTTACCTGAACCAATCAAATTTCCTCAATTTGGGTCCAAAACCCGTAGCTTCCTGCCAAACCCAAACCAACCCAATCCGATGACGAGCATAACAATTTGGATCCGGATATCAGGTTATGAACTATAAAATATTTTTCAAATCCCAAAAAAAAATGACATCCTTTTCCACAAAAATCCAAACACTTTCCATCACTTAAAATTCCAACATTTGAACTAAATTGAAACGCTTCTAGATTAAAACACTTTCCATCACTTAAAATTCCAACACTTGAACTAAATTGAAACGCTTCTAGATTAAAACACTTTCCATCACTTAAAATTCCAACACTTGAACTAAATTGAAACGCTTCTAGATTAAAACATAAAAGTCTTAAAACTATATGAAATAAAATAAAAATTATAAATAACTTCCGATAAGTCGGGTTGGCAAGTTAATGAATTTGAAACCATGGACCTGTTACCCAAACCAAACTACTTTGGGTTGGTTTGGGTTCAACATAAACTATGAGAAAACCCGACGCCTTTGATTGGGTTGTCGAGCTGATCATAATGATTCGTCCCCGTGACCAGGAACACTCCTAGTTCTAATCACCATTCACCAGGGCATTTAGAAGTTCCTATTTTGTTTTCCTTATCAAGTTTGGATAGACAGGGTTCAATCCTTTCCTGTTATCAGCTTCTAACCCACCCATTCACTAAAGAACTAACCATATAGATATCGGTTGTTACTTTGTCTAAAGAAATCATCACAGGTTTGTCAACTCAAATGATTAATTAGAAGACATCTTGATGAAGTCTTTAAGGGGAGCCTTTGACTTGCATGCCCCAGCTTGAGGGGAAATCTTGGAAAGAGCATAGTGACTGCTAGAAATATAGTACCATTTAAAGCTTTAGGTTCAAATTCATGTACAGTGATTTAATTCATTCATTTACTTATGAAGTTGCAAGTTGCAATAGCATTTATTTACTAGCATTCATAATGAAAATAATCATGAAATGTATATTAATACCAAATCTGCTGAGTTTTCAAGTTGAACATTTTGATAACTTTTGTTGTGTTTTAACCCTATATTTAGTATACCTCGTGATTAGAGTCCCCATTCTCAAGAGGCTGATCCCCTTCTTCGATCTGCATATTTCTGAAAGCATCAACAAGGGTGACATGTGCTTTATCAGCATGGTTAACATACTCCTCTGCAGGATGGTAAACGCCCCTATAATAAAAGAGTAGAGTTAGTTTGTCAAAAACATGTTGGAAGTGCTTAGTACACAGATTATATAAGTTGCAAAATAATGTAACTACGCATTTCCCAACACACCTTGTTTCTGCAGCTTTAGATTCAACAGCAAGTGCAACTTGCCAATCTTCAAACAAATTAGGATACTCCTCAGGATCAGCCAAAGATTCAGCAGCTTTTGGATTAACCTGTGCATAATACCAAATAAATATAAGAATTTCTTTATTTAAGTCACATCCTATCTGTTAATAAGAAGTTACCTTGCCGAGATCTTTTCTCCATATTGCCACTATCTCTGGGACCTTGCTTGGAAGATACGATCGAGCCATCAAAGCAGCCTCTGGAATCCGATTGCTGCGAAAAGCATAAGTCAGCTATGTGTAATCACAGTCTAACCAACCCACCCTCCCACCACCCATTTAAGTAATGCCGTTAATGAAAGAGTACAACGGTAGAATTTTACCTTTCTACCAACAATTGAAGGCAGTCTTCAAGTTTACCCAACATAAATAAGCAAAGGAAAGCAACATTGTTCTTTCCTTGCTCTTTAGCAAGAATTGCAAGTTTTGATATTCCTTCGGCATCTCCTAATGAAGAATATAGAAGCAACAATCCACTCAAATCCATCGCATGTTTTAAACACTCCTCAGCCATTTCTAACTGCAAGAACATATAATACAGTGAGCTGCAAAAGACAAACATCAAGGGCCTTCAAAACCATTGCTGGTTATGACAAGAATAAATAAATATTCAATGCCTTAACCATGCACTAGAGTCAGCACCCACAACTCAAGAAGATCTTTGGGAGTTTTGAAGAGGGAGTGCTGTTTCCTAGTGAATTGATTTGGAATTGGATTTAGTAAAATACTACTGTACTTTATTGAAACAATTGAAGGAAAGCCACACAACATTGTTCGAAAGTAACAACAATGACTAAAAATGTGGGGTTTACAGAACAATTCTTTTAATGATATGGTTGCGACAAAAGAAGGGAAGGGTACCATGAACAAACATTTTTTTATTTGAAAAAAGGAAAATATTTTTTTTAAACCATTCAAATTGGTATGAAAATATGGCGTCTGAGGGTAAAGAGTGGCTGGGTAGGGTTCCCTACTTGACCATTCCATGCTATCACTTAAAAAAGCTCCAAAACAAAATGATTTGTTCATTTTACAACTCCATCCTCTAAACATGCCCCAAACCAAAGCATTTGAACACAACTTCTAGACAGCACAGATAAATAACTCAACAAATTTTATTGGAACTTATTAAAACCTATATAATAACTCATTTGTGACCATATTCTGCAACACGCCATCAAGGTACTTAATAGGCCCACTATTATTAGGGGAATGTACACTGGGATTAGGCATGGGTAACCGTAAAAAGGTATGGGATGACTACAAATGGTAATTGGGGAAAAGCTGAGAGTAAGAGTAGGTGCTTTTGCAGTACAGGGGTCTCTTTTTTATGGTTAGCGTCATATTTACCATTTATATTTCTATACAACAACAGAAGCTTTCTTCCTCTGAATTTAGAAGCTATTTCAATATTAAATAGTGTTACAGTTTCACTTGTTCAATCCAATTCCTTTCAAGCGGTATCAAAGATCCTAGCCTAGAAGCATTTGGTGTCTATCATAATGGAAGCATGGGAAGAGCTGAGAACAGGGAGCAGTCCAATAATTATAAATTTTGATGAGAAGAGAGAGGCTTATAGGCGGGTGATCCAGGTGTGAGTATTTTGAAGCTAAATGAGAGTTTGGTGGAGTGGAACATTTCCACTTGAGAGCAGAAGCTTTCAAATGGTGGTCTTTTTGGAAGCAAGTCAATCCAAATGAATCATGTGGACTTATGAGGAGTATAAGCAATTCTAACCGGGGGTTTGGCATTGCCTGATGTGTTAGAAAATATAGAGTAAGAAAACAGAAGCAGAGTTAAAAAGGAAAACAGCCAAGAAGAAGACATCCCAGTGATAGACATACATGGATATTTAGATTTGCAACTCATAAATTAAAATGAAATTGGACGTGAATATTTAGGAATGCAGCTCAGTGAATTTCTACAGAAAACACTCATAACATGGATTCTTTAGACGGGAAAAAGCACCTTTCCACTAGACATAGCTAATTCTCCCAACTGTTTCCATTTAGACTCACTCCTCACTTCTATAGCAATAGCCTGCAAAAAAGAGAGGATGAACATTACTCCCAATATAAACTGACAAATTAAACTCATTAAAACAAGAAATAAAGAAAATTGGATGGCCGGGTTATGAGATTTCGCAAGCCAGGTAATACTGCCTTCCTCGGAGAGGAGAACTTACCTTTGCAACCTCTAATCTTCCAAGCTGTATGGCAAGATCAAATCTGTACTCAGGGTCAGTAGCAACTTCAATAGCATCCTCTATCATGCCTCGTGATTCCAGGAAATGAGCCACACTACCATAGAAACAAGTATTGCAATTAGAACGGATACAACATTTGTGTTACAAAATAAAACTTATTTCCTAGTAACACCGTGTGTAATAAAAATATATTATAAATCTACAACATATAAAGAATATGCGCTACATATCCCGTACAAGATTATACATTATAATCATAAAAGCGTACTAAGCAATGATAAATAATATGGAAGCAGACTAGATAGAGTCTAGACTAACATATCAAATTGGGCACGAAGCATAGTGCCACAAAATGCAAACTAATAATAGCCTTTGCAAAAACAAAAATGCAAACTAACAGCTTATAATCATATAAACGTCAATAGATTCTCTCTCAACCATACAAGATCCACTTTTATGTCATAGCAGGTTGACATTTTACTCGGGATCAGACCAGAACAATTTGAGCATAAAGATAGAAAGGGCATGTAGTGCATGACAATTATCTACATACGCGTTCTGTTTTTCAGTAAGTATATTTTCATAATTTTATACAGCATAACTCATTGAAGGTAAAGCATTTCTTTAAAACATATAAAACATAATTACAAAATATGAAAGGAAAGGTCATTATGCAAAAAAGAAACCTAAAAAGAAAGTAAATACTACCTATTATGATGCTCTTTTGGAATTGATGGTAGAATTTCATTAGCCCTTTCCAAATCACCACGTAACACAAGAGTCTTGTACTCAATCAAGCTTAAAAGGAGTGTGTAGCCCACAACACTGAAGAACAGTCGAGAAAAAGAAAAATAATCAAGATTAAAGCACAATATATTATGAATAATGCAAGCAGTTGTCCCACTTACTTGAATTCTTTGTCAATCAAATAAACCCTACTTTGGCTGGCAAGATATCCCAACAAGTACATTGGACGGTCCAAGTGAAACATTGTTGTTACCTATATTCATTTATGAACCAACAGATTTCATATGATCCTTGTATTCAACAAATATTTTATTTATTTGATATAAGAAATTCATTACGACAAAGAGAAGATAATTACAAAGAGTTCAATAAATAAATATGGAGTTCCTTTGAAGCTAAAAGGAAAGAGTTAATACCTCGCCACCAACACAGTAATTAAGCCTCCAAGAAGAATTGGTATAGATAAAACAATCCCCAACCCAGACCCCTGTCCTGACACGTTCACTCATTTCATGAAGGAGCTCAAAGGCATCTTCAACACCTTGCTCATCCACAGATCCCCCGCTATCTAAATATGATGAAACAACATCACGCTGCAACAGTAGAAATAATATGTTTACCGCGCGGTTCACCACCAAATATAATTCAACCAAAAAGATAGGGAAAGCATAATTACTTAAGAGAAAGCGAAAAACTATAAGAAAATCAGGTCAATCAGAAAACTCACATTATACTTTAGAATGTAGAATGATGCATCACTAGCAATCGCCACTAGATCACCGCTATCAGCCCAGTAGAGGTTCTGATCCAACGAAAAAATAAGAAAAATTACATGAAATAAGAAGGGGGCTAGGCTAAAACAAAAAAAAAAGAAGCTAGGGATCAGCTTGATTGTAAAAAATTTTCTATTTTCATATTGCTTTCGACTTCAATCACAAAAATGTCCAATCATTTTCACAACAATGGAGACAACTTTTATTATTTTCACTGTTTAATATATAAAACTTTGAAGATAGGATACAAAGTGCCATTTTTGTAATTAAAACAGAAAATAAAATAAAAACCAAACAGACCATAGATATCACTGCATGGAAGCACTTACTTTCACATTCACATCAATGCGCCTAATCAATCTGCATTCAGCCCAATCATAAAAGCAGATAAAATCATTTGAGCACATTGCCAATACAGTACCACCAAATATTCGTTCTGCTGAAAAAGTCGGTCGGATACTCTTCTTTTCCTAAAATAGGAAAACATCTTGACTTCAATTAAAACTTCCTAGAGAAAACTTATTTGAGTAAGCAGACAGCAAAAGCAATAAGAGAATTTTATTTTGAGAACCAAGTCAGTATTTCTATTTAGGAAAATCAATTGCCAGCATAATTATTTTTGTTTGGTCCTTTCCATAAATAATAAATCAATAAACGGACCCATTTTACTTGCAATTTAAAGAAACATTAAGGATTAGTTGGTTGTTACTGTCATTTTCATCTTCAGTCACAAAATGGATAAAATAGGAGTATTTCGAAGTGAACTTCAAACCTGGAAAGTTTTGCTGAAAATTTTAATCTTTGAAGTACTTTCTCTTACAGCATACTCTCCATCCGAAGACCAAACAATTTCCAGAGCTGAACCAAATGATCTATTTCTCCATGCCAAGGCAGTATATATAATAAATTCACCATCCCCACAAACAACAACAAACCTCCCATTTGGATTGTGCCTTAAACTCTGAATATAAAAAAGAAAATCACAAGTCAGTCAAAATAAGTGTTAAAAACCGGACCGCCCGGTCGATCCGGGAACCGGAGGGGTCACCGGTCTGGTCTGATTGTTGGATCGGGTAAGCTATTGAACCAGTGGGAACCAGTCAAAACCGGTGAACCGGTGGGTTAAATGCTTGTTTTTTTTTTTGGACAAAACAACGCCGTTTTGATAAAAAAAAATTAAATAAATAAAATTAAAATAAAAGTAGACTTTGCTCAAAACTTATTTGAAATCATTTTCCCTCCTCGGAATTAAATTTATTAGACAAATTATTTTGCTATTCAGTATATATTGCAATTAGACTATGTTCAAAATTTATTTGGATTTGTATTTTGTACTATTTTGTTGTATTTTGTTGTGTGTGATGACTATGTTTAAAATTTGAATTTAAAGAATGAACTTGTAAAATTACGCTATTTTGAAATTTTGTAGGTGCCGTGATTTTTTTTAGAGATCGAGTCATCCGATTCGACTGGTTTAATAACTATATAGTTTTGTTATAGAGATCAGTTTATTCAACCGAGTTATCCGGTTAATCCGGTTTAGTCATGCAGTTCGACCAATGACTCAGTGGTTCGACCAATGAACCAGTGACCCAGTACCCTCACCAGTTTGATGACCGGTTCGGTTTGTTGACTCAAAATACATGAAGAAACAAATTAAAAATGGTAATTGAAGACAAAAAAAACTAGATTAAGCACATTTTCTCAAGTATGGACTAATGACTACACAATGATAGTTATGTATTTCTTGTCATTAACTTTTGAATTCACAACTCAGAAGTTAAATAATATTTTTTGGACAAGATCTCCGGCATTCGAAAGTCACATTAAACCCTAACTAATCCGAGTTAAAGTGGATGGACCCATGTAAGAGGGAAAAACTTTCCCAGCACATATTTTTATCATCCTCCCAGACCTTGATTAAGGAAAACCTAACTTTATTTTAAACAATACTCATTAATATCTAGATTATATACTGCAGAGGAATGGTGATGACCAATTGAATCCTATAAAACAATAACAGACCTTTTGCATACAGTATTAAAATATTTTAAAAATGGCCAGGTTTGATAAAAATGAATACAAACAAAATAAAGATGAGATAAATATATCAAAATGCTTGAATTTGCTAAATAATGTAAATATGTTTGCTTCCTAAAATCTGTTAAGAGGGTCGTACATCGTGAGCACAATTGACAACAATGTAGATAGTAATATAAAGGGTATCCGCTCACTTGTGGATAGAGATCACAGGTGCCCAACTCCTTAACAGCCAATGATAACCTTTCTCCGTCAGCAATCTAAAAATAAAAAGCACAGTATTTGTCTGTCACTAATAAAAAATAAGTTTCATTTCTTGCTCGCATATTATACTGCCAAGTAATAAGCACATACCTCCACATCTGCTCCGACACTCCTTATATTGACAGTTTGAATCTCATTATGCTTAGCCCAAATGACCTTCCCGCTGTTGTCCATGCTAGCTACAGGTTCTTCTCGGCCAAGTTTAACCATTATAGTTCCTTCATCATAGCCAATCACAACCCTACAAAGATAGATGATTTGGTAATGTAGGTCAAGATGGGGGATCAAATAGAGAGATACTATTTTTTTAAGAGAAGAAAGAGTGAAAGAGACTCTGCATCTATCGAGAGATCAAAGCAAACAAAATCGCATGAAATATAAAAGAAAACAATGTTTTCTAATCAGATATAAATACTTCATTTTAGAGGCAATACTTGACACTGTAGTCTTAGTGAAAAATGAAATGATTCAAGGGCCCAAGTATGAAACTCAGAAATTACTTGCAGATATTTTCTTAAAAAACAAAACTCACCGACGCGAACCCTTCAGGTATCCAATAGCCCAAACTCTTTCGAGACCATAGTTCAATGTGTTCTCAAGCCTGCAAGCAGATTGAACCACTATAACGTTTAAAAAAAAAATTCACTAGAATATATGCATAATCTCAATATAATAATGGTAGAATCTTAATAAGTGTAACGTGGAAAAAGTAAACAAAACATAATATGATTAATGATAAAAGAATTAGAAAACACAATCTAGTCTCTGCTAGTCAGAATTTCAACATTGTCAATTCTCAAGTGAATGTCAAATTTAGACATCATAGTCATCATAAGATAGCTGACACAACAAGTAACAGTATCATAGTTTTTTTAATGAAAAGACATATTCGGATAAGGTCTCATTCTAAGAACAAAAGTCAACCAAAGACAAACTATTCAAGTTCCTATAAGAGAGTGATGACATGACACAAAAAAGCATGAGGAATGTACCAAATAGAATAAGACAAAACTCAACTCGGTATTCTGTGAACAGCATCAACATACCTATAAGTTGTTGAATGCCAAATGCGGACTGTACCATCCTCGGAGCCAGTAATGATAATAGGAAGTTCAGGATGAAAGCATACGGCAGATACATTGTGGGTGTGACCATCTAGAGTCTGGACACAACTTTTGGTCTGATAATCCCATACCTGTTTCACGGGTTATATAGGACTATTAATTGTTGCGTATATATATACACATAAAGGAAAACAAATCAAGGGGTAGACGAAGAGTAAAGAAAACAAAAAACAAAAAACAGAAAACAAACCTTGGCAGTGTGATCATCAGAACCAGTAATTAGATAAGGTTTGTCACCACCAGTAAAATAATCAACGCAATTAACTCCCTTTTGATGGGCATCCAGTGTAAAATTAGGGTCAGGAGAACCAAGATTCCATATCTGCAAGGGGAATATAATGATGTTTATGCATAATATTATTGCATCGGTGCATGTAAATAAATAAAAATGCCGGAAACATCAGATGAAAAGAACACATCTAAACCTTTATGGTCCGATCAAGAGATGCACTGGCAAAGGTGTTTGTATCTTTAGGGTTGAATGTCACTTGCATGACATAATGAGAATGTCCCTCAAATATCTGGGTACAGATCCAGCCTTTTTCCCAATCCCAGAGCTTTATGAGCATATCGTCGGACGACGATAGCACGTAGGGAAGGGTGGGATGAACAGCCACGCACCTAATGTAATCTGTGTGTGCCTCAAATACTTTAACTTTATCCATTGTGTTGTAATTATATACACGAATAAACATATCATCTGCTCCTGCAACAACCCACTGTTTGCGCGCAATAAACTTGGCTGACCTAACTGCAAAACGATGATATATTCAAGACCAATAAAATATATGAAGAAAACCATGGCTTCGAGCAAATGAATCAAGAGGCAGATTTAGAAACAATAAAATAAGCAGACCGAAAGAGGCTCACGCACCAGGTAACTCAGTAACCTCAAAAGACTTAGCCATGGTCTGAAATAGAAAGAAAAGAAATTGAAGTTAATTGCACAAGCAAAATTATTATAGAAACTTATAACGAATGTTTGTACAGAGATAGGCCTGTGAAACAATGTATCCATGAATCTATGATCGAAAAAGCAAGAAGTATATGCCTCACACACAGAACATTAGTGGAACCAGCGTACAACATGCAGAATATACAATTGTACAAGAGAAAAATTCTTCCTAGCCAATGATATATCTTCTTTGGATATATAAGAGGGGCGAAAAATGTGTAGTCAATGCTGATAATAAATCTTAAAAAGCACAAACCTCCCTACACTAAGAAAATGTACTTCAAACAGGTCAGCTAACAAAATGTACCTCCTCACCAATAAGTACATCAACCAAAATGCTCAAATACATCACATGGTATGGGGAGGGAAATGATAAGAACAACAAAGTGGATGTAAATCAGCTTATTAGGAATTTGAACCCAGGTTCAAACAGGTTAGCCCAAAGGAACTTGGCGCCGCTTGTGCTAATAGGGAATTTCTTCCTATCAATTTATTTACAGGGGTAGTTTTACAAAACACTACCCAGTCTCGATCTGCTTATAAGTATAAAATGCTACAGTAATTTCGGACGAATCCTCAACAGAAAAGATCACTGAAAGAGCTGTTTTATCTACTAAAAAATCACAATATAAATTGCTACAGTTAAAAACTTGCTACATGTATTGAGCAGGAGTCTTCCTTCTAACTTTGTATAAAAGGTAAATCATTCTACATATCATCACAATTTAGGAGTTAATGAGAACCAGTTTTTATATGAAGGAATTTATTTATTTATTTGTAACTTAATATACAAAAGTAGATAAATCAAATGCTACATCGGTCTCTAATATAAATAAAAACTCATTTGGTGGTCGAAAATATTAGCAAATCTTTACTAGTTTTACCATATTAAATGATAAATGATGTCATTCCTAAAATACCTTTCAATTAATATAATTTAATTTTTCGACTTCCCATAAAGGGCAGTTTGGATAATAGAATTACTTTGTTGATTACATTAAGATAGTAGCAGTTAACTAAAATTCTTAAGTAGAGTGCGCATAGGTATTTTACTTGTAATCGAGAGCAGTAGGAGTAAAACTTTAGACGAACGCTGACATTTTGGACAACACTTTCGTGTAATATGAGTATACACTAGTTTTTTTTCTTAAAAAAGAAAAAGAAAGAGAAAGAATATGTGGCTGTTTTAAATATGAAGAAAGTTGTAACAATAGTTTTCTTCATTCTTGAATCAGCCATTCGTTACATATAGGCACCATGCAAAAGATAGCTTATCTGGAGACCAATCAACAAACACCTGTGTCTGACTCAAGTGCCAACATACATCAATTAAATTTCTTAATTTTTATATGCTCTAAGTTATAACAATATAAAAACATCTACAACAACAACAACAACAACAACGGAGACTAATCCCACTAAGTGGGGTTGGCTGCATGGATCAACTTTCGCCAAACAATATAAAACATCTGAATTATAAAAAAATTAACGCACCTGAGATTGGTAGTTCCAGATACAGACAGTCCCGGAGTATAAACTTGCTAGAATCCTGCATTAATGATGGTAAAACGACGCAATTCAGCAAAAAAAATCCAAGATCCACTATTCACATAGATGACACGCTTGAGAAAGACCAAATGAAACCAATTCCACAAAACAAGAAACAAAGTATAAACATAGCTTAGAAATTTAAGTTTAGTTTCATTTCATTAAACTAATTCCATAGAAGAAATCACAGGTACATTACCATGGTTCTGTTGGATGTAGATCCACAGACTTTACTCTTTCGGATCTTTGTGCAAGCTTTCTCTGATCAAATTATCAAATTACAGAACAACACATAAGTTTAATCAATCAGAAACCTAAACATTTGCACTCTGCTTAGTTGCTGAGAAATCTAATTCATAGCTAATTAAACATTTCTCAGCAAGCAAACACAAAATTAACCTCGAATCAAAGGCGAAAACAAAAGTACCTTGATTTCAAGTCTGAGAGGCTGCAAAATCAATCAAACAAAAAGGAATCAATGCACAATTCCATAATAGATTAGATCGCAAATTACTAAAATCATTAAACTACCATAGCAAAATCATGAGGCGGTTCCTAAATTATAGAAGCACCAGGAAGTGAAATTCGAAAGCGTGATATGAAAAACGTGAAATCGAAACGAGCGAGTTCCAGATCTAAGGTTATGTTGAGAACGGTGAAACGTTTTGGTTGAGAGAAAAGATCGGTGAGGAAACTTACCATTTCTGAAGATTGGAGAAACTAGCTAGATTTGATTGAGAATGAGAAAGCTCGTTGAAGATCGAGAATCGAATTTTGAAGAGCCCTAGAAGAGCAGAGCAGAGTACAGATATGAAATTGATGGGGAAGAAAGAAGGAAGGGAGTGATGCTTTGCAGTTGTGATGTGGAATTACGATAATGCCACTGGGAGAAGCAATGAATCAACAGATAGTGAATTGCAATGTAAGGAAAGAATGGAAAATCAAAATTGAGATCTAGCTAATGGTAGTCAAAACTAAAACTAAGTCATCAATTATTTTAATTGAATTTGTTTTTAGGTTAAATATACTTCACCTGATGTCAATATAAGGAGTTTTGGTTTTATCCTCTAAAGTATTTTTTTTTATCCCCCTCACTAAATTAAGATTTTATTTTCACTCCTTCTGTGCTGACTGGACGAGGAAATCTGCACATGTGGTCTTGCTGATTGGTTGGAATCTGCACATGTGGTCTTGCTGACTGGATAAATTTTGAATTTTTTTTTTTTTTTACTTTTTTTTTTTTTTATTTAAAAAAATGAAAAAATATAAAATTAAATATAAAATTAAATTAAATAAATAAATAAAATTAAAAAATAAATTAAAAAATTAAAATAAATAAATATAAATAAATAAATAAAAAATAAAATAAAAAATTAATTCAAAATTTATCTAGTCAGCAATGCCACATGTGCAGATTTCATCCAGTCAGCAAGGTCACATGTGCAGATTCCTTTGTCCAGTCAGCACAGGGAGGAGTGAAAATAGAATCTTGGTTTTGTGAGGGGGGTCAAAAAAAAAATACTTCAGGGGGGTAAAACCAAACCTCGCTACATTGGCAAGGGGTGAAGTATATTTAACCCTTTGTTTTTTTACAAGTAGGAAAAAGAAAAAAAAACATGAAATTATTTGAAATATAAAGTTTCCTTGATATTATTTAGGAGAGTGATGATTCTAACATGAAGTTCTGCAAAATATCGATATGTCACATCATAACCAACTTTGTGTTTTGATAAATAGTCAACACAATTATTTTTTTCTTTTAAGAATATGAAATATTTGAACTCGGCATTCCTTGAAGAAAAACTTTTTAATGTTGTGAAGAATCGTGACAATATCAACAGACTATGAGATAAGCTTTATAGCAAAGTTGGAATCAGGATAACACATCAAATCTTTGATGTCAAGTTTCCAGACCATACGCAAACCATGATATAGTGTCATCAACTTAGCATGAAGGATGTTGGAATAACTAATATTACCCGCAAAACCACGAATCCAAGCACTATCAGCATTTTGAATCAATCCCCAAAAACCCAAGACGTCAAAATTACTGAGGCTACTGCCATCAACATTCAAAATCATATTACTACCTTTGTGTTCAATCCACATGATCGTTCTCGTTGAATGAGATAAATTATGCTTGAGAAAACATTTAGCTAACAAATTAGCATAATTCACTGTGATGAGTTTTAAAGTATAAGAAGATACCACTTCATTCGCAAGACATAGTTTGTTCCTAGCGTGCCACAACCATTAGTAAGCAAGCAAAAAGATAGAACCAACACTATGCCATCTCAAATCCAATCATATAAATTATCCCCTTAGAAGAATAGTGTGTACAAAAAGTCAATAGACTTCAAAAAAACGAGTAGCAAATCCATACAGTCTCTCAGGCAGTGTAGAGTTATCTAAGTGTATGATTGCATCTATGACAGAGATTCGTCTTGGGTATACCACAATGACACAACATCGATCTCGTAGGAAGGGGCTTGTGTAAAGTCGCCCAAAGGAAGAATTTCGCCTTTTCATGAGTAAGGATATTTCACACCCATTTCCAAGAGTTATTGTCGGTTGTATTATGAACAAATTCAAGTTTATTGAGTCAGTTATAACCATCTTGAGTAGTATAGATACCATCTAAATTTCATTTCAGGTTAATCGATCAGGCATCATAGAATTCCAACAAATGGGAAACGTTTTCAGGCGGTCACAAACAACTAGAGGAATATTAGTATATAATGAATTGAAGTTCAATTTCCATCAAAGTAAACATCATTCACTCGCATTTCTAGATCGTGGATTGTTAGATGTCAAACATGTTACATAGTTGCATTCAATACTTGGCATTTTTCATTACTTTCTATGGTTAACTTGTTGATTTTTGTGGTGATTTGTTGTAGTTCTTCAAACATTGGAATATACTTTCGGTGCTTGTAATTTGTGTGCTATTGTGCAAAAATAGGCATGAAATGATCAATAAAGTAAGACACAAGGAGTGGATGCAAACTACCAAAGAATCAAGAAAGCAACAGCAGGGTTCGCTAGGCGAATCCTGGCGAAGTCACCAGCGAACGGTGGCGAAGCTTCCAGTGAAGAGAGCCAGAAAGAGGCAGTGGGAAAGGGGAGTAAAATTCGCTTCGCGAAGTGCTAGCGAGTGTTCGCTGCTTTGCTCGCTGGGCGAAGGTCCTGGCGAAGGAAGTCTTGGTTGTGGCAGTGGAAAAATGAACCAAAATTCGCTGGGGCGAAGGTTTTGGCGACTGTTCGCCTTACGAATGAAATGTTCGCCTAGCGAACCCGCAATAACAATTGTGGGCGGTTTAAGTTCTGAGGCACTTAAAGTGCCATTTTTTTAGTCCATTCGCTAGGCGAGTGAATCCTTCGCTAGGTGAAGTCTGCAGAATTTCAGTATCTTATAAATAGATTTTCACTTTTCCAAAAGAAGGACTTTTGCTATTTTCACACAAAAACATAGTTTTCTGTATTTTGATCATCCAAGAGGAAATTTTCCCAGAGACGCTGAAGTCACATCCAATCTCGATTATTCCACTCCGATGTTATTTCATCTCCTCTTGAAACTTGTCATCCAAGCTACCATGAGAATGAGTAGCTAAACACTCTTGTGTTAAGGTTAGATGTAGTTGATCTTGATCATATGTATTTCTTTTGATCTTTTGTATATGAACAAGGTTTATGATCAATATAGATAAAGTTATTTGTTCTCAATGATGTATGTGTGGTTTGTATTGCTCTAGACATAGATTTTGCAAATCATGACCTAATATTTTCATCTCTTAAAAAACAAACTCTCGACATAGATTTGAGATTTGTTATTCGCTTTGTGTTGATTTTAACGATTGTTGTTTCGATTGTTAGCATGAGACATCATCTAACAGTCTAAACAGCGATACTCACGACTTTGCTTTAGACATAAACTTAGTCGAGAGGATACGCGGTTGTATTGGTCGGAAACTAAGTTCATATACTTGATTAATCGGATATGTGTGAAAAGGATTAGCGAAACCTAACCTTGACATGCCTTTCTAAAACCTTACAAATTTACTCTTTGCTACAAATTCATGTTAAACAAAACTAAGAACCATTTGAAACTCTTTAACTTAAAACGTTGCGACTATTGAACGGCAAGTATCGAATATCGCACAATCCCTGTGGAGACGATAAAAATACCCCCCTAAATACTGTTTCAACATGGATATCCACATAGAGAACCTGATCCGCTAATTGCCATACTTTATACCAATTGGAAAACCAAAAAGAGGAGTTTACATCCCCTAATCTAATTAAAAGTCATCTTTAAAAGCAAAGAGGGCTTTCATAATTGCATTTTAAGTAACTGATCCTGATTTCTTTTTCATATTAAGGAACGTTTCCTCACTGATGTACTTATGCTTCAAAACTTGGACCCATAGGGAATCACAATCCAAGTGAAGACCCTAAACTAGTTTACCCAACATAAAAGTATTGGCCTCTCTTGCTTTCTAGATCCCAAGACCACCCAAATTTGTGGGCTTAGTGATTTCATTCTAGCCAACGAGATGCGCACCAGAGTTTGAACTGGCTTTCCACACAAAAAATTCTAGCCATCATATCAATAAAATCACAAGTTGGTTGAGGTAGCCAAGCCACTTGCATATAATAATTTAGAATGGATTTCATGACAAACCTAACCAGGTCCAAACGACCAGCCTTGTTTAATAATTTATGTTGGCAAGATGCTAACCTCTGACTGATTTTCTCCCATAAAAACTCAAAGTCCTTACATTGAAGACGACTGTGCAACATTAGGGAAACCCAAGTATTTCTCTAGAGTAAGAGTTTGCTTGATACCTGTGTTGGAGACAGTTGAATCCATTTTACTCCTCTTGGTGGTAGCGGAGAAGAACACCATTGATTTAGCAACATTCACTTTAAGTCAGAAAACATGGCAAAACGATCCAAGATATCATAAATGATCTGTATATGTGAGTTATAAACCTTCACAAAAAGAAGAACATCATCAGCAAAAAATAAATGTGGCAGAGGGGGTCCATTACAAGATAATTTGACTAGTTTCCATTAGCCTTCATCGGTTGCCTTGATGATTATTTGCGACAAGAATTCCATGCAGATAACAAAGATATAGGGTGAAAGGGAGCTAGTTACATAATGCATGATCAACTTTATAGTAATGGGAGTAAACTTGTTTTGCTTCAAACAAAATTCCAAGAAATCTCAACTAACATGGTCATAGGCCCTTTCAAAATCTACTTTGAACACCATGTCAGCTTTTTTCTTTTTAGATTTACGCATATAATGAATTATTTCTTGGAAGACAACGATATTATTAGTTGTCTCTTTACCAGGCAAAAAACTAATCTGGAGGGGTCCCACTATTTAATTTATATAAGGATGTAATTTGTTAACCATAATCACTATTACAAAACACACATTCGATAACATAATATTACTACGATTTTTGTTGGAATTTAAAAAAAAAAACTTTGAGGTGAATCAATGGAGGTTAGGGTAAAATTTGAGAAGATAAAGTTGAGAATAGAGAGAAATAGAGAGAGTAATTTGAGGGTGAGTGAGAATTATTGCATTAGTTACTTTGGGAGCATTACAAGGCCTTATATATGAGACAATTACAACTAAAATCAAAACAAAACAAACCAGCTTATCTAAATAAGCTGAAACAGCAAACTAACAGAAAAACAGAGTTTTGCCTGCTTAATCGGTTACGCCAATCTGGTAATCGATTACGCACCCTTGATTTGCAGATCCTGGCCAACATACAATGTGGTAATCGATTACGCCAATGTGGTGATAAAGATGTATCCAGCCGTTGACTTTCTATCATCTTTATCACCACACCAATTGGAATCGGTGAAACCAAGTAAATTGCATTTTTGGCCCGTGTCCGATGCGGGAAATAGAATTCCGCAGGGTGGTACAATCTCACGCACTATACCCTCTTCATCACAATAGTTCCCAAATTCCTTAGAGGAATATTCACCTCCACCGTCCGTTTTGAGAATTTTGAGCTTGCGACCACATTGCCTCTCCACCATGGACTTAAACCTTTTAAATACATCAAACACCTCATCCTTCCTCTTGATAAGGTAAATCCACAGTTTCCTACTAAAACCGTTGATAAATGTACAAAGTACTTATTGCCACCATACGAGTTGACTTGCATTGGACCGCATACATCATAATACACCACCTCAAGATGAACCTTGGTCCTATGACCCGCATCCTTGCTGAAATTACTTTTATGCATCTTCCTTTGCATATATTCTTCACATATCTCAGCTGGAATATTAATCCTTGGCAGCCTGGTAACCATACCATTCCTTTGTAACGCATCCAAATCACGAAAATTGAGATGTCTAAGCCGGTAGTGCCATAACCACTCTTCTCGACTTGCCGCTGTAGCTAAACACCTATGCTCCATCACTTTCAACTCAACCTTGAAAGTTTTATTGGCAGCCACAGGAGCCTTGAGAATCAACACTCCGTTAGCATCAACAACGCGCAAAATCTTGTCTTCCAAGCGAATTTTGTAACCCCTCTCAAGCAATTGGCTAAGACTCAAGAGATTAAATTTAATTCACAGAATGTACAAACATCTTTGATCATAGAATGTCCACCGTCCTTTTTCTTGAACAAAACATCACTGACACCTTCGATCGCAAGAGTAGTATCATCAGCGAATTTTACTCTACTTTTCGCGACATGATTGATTTGCACAAACCAATCCTTTCTACCCGTCATATCCGTTGAACAACCGGAGTCCAAGTACCACTCTTCGTTGCCTTGAACACCGTCTTGAACTGTAATCAACAGATTTTACTCTAGACGCATTTCTACAGTATTTTTCACACTGCTGCAGTTGTTGTCCCGCAACTTGCAGCTACTGCTGCTGCTGTCCAGCACCTCTTTAATGCCATAATTCTCCTTCGTGATCATAACTAAGAGCGTATTTTCATAATCTACCTCTTGCCTCGCAACCTTGGCTTCATCTCCTTGGGAATCCCTCTGTTTTGCACCACATTCATTTGCAAAATGTTCAAGATTCTTACATTTCCAGCACTGAACCTTGCTTTTATTCCTTGGTTTTTCGCCTCTAACGTTGCCTCGATCACCATTTCTATTGGAGCTGCTCTCACCCTTTTGCGCCATCGAAATCTTCAAATTTTGTGGATCATTTCCACCCAAATTCTGAGAATTTTGCTTTCCCTTTAAAACCCATTTTCCTTTCGATCTTCTACTCTTCTCATTTAACCGCGCTTGCAAAGCAATCTCCGTTTTCGCTTTATTGCTTCCTCTCTCGTCCATTCTTTGTTCATGAGCCTCAAGAGAGCTTTGAAGCTTATCTTTGCACAATGTCGCAAGATCCTTCGACTCTTCGATAGCCACCACAATGTTGTCGAATCTTGACGTTAAAGAACGCAAGATCTTCGACACAACATTATGCTCCACGATAGTTTCTCCACCTGACTTGATTTGATTCACCAAACACGTGATACGAGTCACATAATCGTTGATCATTTCCTTCTCTTTCATTTGCGTTAATTCGAATTGCCTTTTGTGAGTTTGTAACCTCACAACCTTTGCCTTAACAGCCCTAGCATAAGCTTTCTCCAAGATCTCCCAAGCTTGCTTCGCCGACTCGCAATCGCCAATTTTCTCAAAATTGTCACTATCGACGCAAGAATGAATCAAGAAAAGTGCCTTGTAATCCTTCTTCTTTTCTTCCTTGTGTGTAGCCTTTTGAGTATCTGTAGCTTCTGCCCCAAGTGGTGTGACACCATTGTTGATCACTTTAAAAACCTCTTGATACCCAAACAGAACTTTTATTTGTTTGGACCACTTATCATAATTCTTTGAATCAAGATTTGGTAGGTTGGTGCGAATTCGATCGTTGAAAACGGTACTCATTATTGCAGCAGAATAGGATCAGAACCAATGCTCTTGATGCCAAATGTTGTAACTTAAGAAAAACTTTGAGGTGAATCAATGGAGGTTAGGGTAAAATTGGAGAAGATGAAGTTGAGAATAGAGAGAAATGGAGAGAGTAATTTCAGGATGAGTGAGAATTATTGCATTAGTTACTTTGGGAGCATTACAAGGCCTTATATATGAGGTAATTACAACTAAAATCAAAACAAAACAAAATTGCTTATCTAAATAAGCTGAAACAACAAACTAACATAAAAATAGAGTTTTGTCTGCGTAATTGGTTACGCCAATCTGGTAATCGATTACGCGCCCTTGATTTGTAGATCCTGGTCAACATACAACGTGGTAATCGATTACGCCCAACAGGTAACAGATTACCACAACTAAAATGGCAAAAACAGAATTCAACAATTTTGCCTTCCACCGTTGTAATATCGCAAACTAGAAGAGCCTAATGCTTATTTATTTTTTTGAAAGTTATTTAATCGCGGTTGATATAAACAATTGTGGTGATAAAGTGAGTGGTACAAGGTTCGAATCCTGGCAACTACATTTTTTCCATTTTTCATATTACAAAAAGCGTGTGTCACTTAATTTCATAAATAAATAAATAATTGAAAAGTATTTAATCACGGTTTTAATATTCAACAATTGTAATATGATTTGTACAACCTTTTCTCTTCCCGAAAAAGAGAAACGTTCTTCCTAAAAGAGATAAACGACTATAATGATGATTGAAATTTTTCTTCATTTCTCAAGACGGTCACAAGTCATTCAAGAATATCAACCATTAGAAGTAATCATTGCAAGGATTAAATCATCAAATATTTCATCTTTAACCTCTTCTATAAATGCACAGTTTCATATAATGAATTTCCACTTCTTCAAACTATTCTTCTTAACTTCCTATAGCAACATGAGTTCTTCATCTGAGAATGCTAACAGAAATATGTCAACTAAAGTCACCACAGTCCAATAACATCAGCAGTCAACTGAGGAGGTCCAGCCATCTGGATCGACTGCTGTCATGGATACACTGAGGGCAAGGAAAACCAAGAAGCTGAAGAAGAAGAAGAAGAAGAAGAAGAAGAAGAAGAAAAGGTGTCGAAGAAGACTTTTTACTATGATTCTGATGAGGGTAATGGGGAGTCAGTCATAAATTATGAAGATTCCTTTAGTGGTAGGGAATATTGTTCCGATCTTGAAAAAATTATGTAATGAAAAAATTATGTTTTATATACTCTTCCCTTTAGGGCCTCTTAATAAACTTATTTATTAGTATTATTTTATATACTCTTTCCTCTTTACAAAAAAATAGTACAAGCCAACAAAAATAACAGAATAATAAAGAATAATAATAACAACAATTAATAACTCTCTCACCATTGTGTTTATAAATAAATAAAAAATTAAAAGTTATTTAACCACGGTTTTACAATACAACCGTTGTAAAATTTGAAAATTGCATCACGGTTTTTCTTTCTAACCGTGATGAAAAGTGATATTTTTTAGTATATAAGCGAAAGTATCTATCGTTTAGTATATAACGGTCGTTTCTCTCAAAAGAAAACTCTAACATATTTCACTCTTCACTCTCATAACATAACTCTAACATCCATGTCACTCTTTAAACATACTTCAACCTTCAGATTCGTCGTCACCAATCGCTAACTTGAGATTCGTTTATTAAACTTATGCTTCGATTTTGTTTATGTTTCTTGTTAAAAATGAGTTCTCATTTTTCCATTTGTTGAACGTTCTCATTTTTTCAGATTCGTCTTCACCACCTTAACAAAGCGCATACTTTGGTTATGATACATATGGTTTGTGTAGCTATGAAGAAAAATACAAGTGTGAAGCTATTGTGTATACTTCATTCACCTTCTACTTCTTCTTCGTGGCTTCATAAACTAGATGAACTTCATAATTTGTTCCAGATCCACGATTAGTTTAAAAAAATGTGTGTTCTTAAAACATTACATAATATCTTGTGTTGTTGTATGTTGTTGTTATTGGTTAATGTTCTCAGAACTTCATAATTTGTTGTTGTTGTTGTTTATTAAATCTTGCGTTCTTGAAACTTTTTTATTTAATTTGTTGTATGTTATTGTGTTGTCGATAAATGTTGTTGTATGTTGTTGTTGTTGATTAATGTTTTCAGAACAAGAACAAAACATTGCTAAGTCACAAGAAATAAGCTTCGTGTGACTTAGCTTCGTGTGACTTAGCAATGTTTTGTTCTTTAAATTCTTATATGCTATGTAGATGAAGTTGAGTTTATTATATGCTATGTAGATTGTTTATTTCACTAACCCTTCACTGAAAATACATTTCATTTAAATTGACATAGAAACTTATAATCTGAAAATTAAGTTGTATTTGAAAACCAACTTATATCAATCAATGTTTTTTTAATTGCATTTGTCTCATCATTCACCTCCCACTCTTTAACATATAGGATGTGAATCAATAACCTGATTCCTTCATCACATCCATATTTTCTCTTTTATTTTAATTTGAATAACAACAATTTATTAATATTATTCAAATAAAACTAGAATAGAAGAAATTGATGTCATGAAGGACTTAGATCATTGAACCACATTCTATATGTTAAAGAGTGAAAAATGAATGATGAGACGCATGCAATTTGGAAAACAGTGGTTTGTGTAAGTTGGTTTTCAAGAATAGTTTAATTTTCAGATTATATATTTCTTCATCAATTTGAATAGTTGTATGTTGTTGTGAGTTTTATTGAAAAATAAGCAATCTACATATTTTATAATAAACCTGGGTACTTTCAACAACGATTATTTATTTTAACCGTGATTAAATCTTATTTTCACAAATGTATATACCATAATGGTTGATACTAGTAACCGTTGTGGTTGGTGGTGCGCGTCCTGCCTTACTATCACGGTCTCGCGGCCGTGGTGGAAAGCACCAGACATACAAGCACCCTTTACCTCATAACGGATGGTGAGGCGTTGTGGTATCCCTTTTTCAACCGTTGTCGTATGACTTTTTCGTAGTAGTGAATCTTTGTAATAAGCTTGTAAATAGTGTTGCACAAGCTAATGGACATGAATTCCTTAAAATTTTGGGGGCAGTCAACCTTAAGAATTAATGTAATAAGAGTCTCTAAAAGAGATGAGTGAAAGCTACATGTCACAAAAGTATCTGATATAAGTTAGCAACATCTTCTCTGACTATATGCCAAAATTGTATAAAGAAAATACCCTGGAACCCATCAGGGTCAGACGCCTTCAAAGAGTGTTGGGCTTCTTCAATGACGCTTGGAGTCATACTTAAGTCACTCATACTAGAAATAAGTATAGAAGGTGTGGGGAAAAATACTTTTAAAAAAGCATGTGTTTCTTCCTTGATTATAGTGTCATCATTGCACCAAACACCGTTGGAAAGATGAAGGCCCTGAACTTTATTTCTCTTTTGCCTAATTACCGTCTTAGTATGGAAATTTTTGGTGATACGATCTCCAAATTTAATCTAATCATCTCTTGCCTTTTGATACAAATGAATCTCCTCTTGCACAAGGATTTCATCATACTCCTATTGGAGATAAACTAATCTTGTCGAATCTATTATCTCCAAATAATGTTGGATACCCCTGAGTATTTTCTCAGTGTTGTGCTTCTGTTTGCTGATATTGGCAAAAGTTTCCTTATTAAAAAGGATATAACTGTGATGTACATTTTGGAGACAAGTTACAATGCCATTTGAAGATTTTCCCCAAGAAGTCTAAACTATATTTGAGGATTTCGGGTGAGTGATTCAAGCTGCTTCAAACTTAAAAGGATGCAGGTTGTGGTCTTAGCGAGAAGGTCACACCTAAATAGAATAGTGTGATGATCAAAATGAAATTTATACAACATCTCAACATATGCATCAGGGAAAGCCATGTGTCAAGCAACATTAACCAGAGGCATATATGTGACACCCTAAATCCCAAATCTTTTTTTTGTTTGGATATACATTGTGGAATAATTTATATGATAAATAGCATACAAAATGTAGTATATCACACATTACTCATAACATACATTAACGAATTCCCATACTTTGGTAACATGTTCAGGATTCACAAAAAAACATTGAAAAGCAAAAAACACAATATTATTTTAAATTGCAACCTATCTCTGATGTGATTGTATCAGAACTTTAATTAGACTCAATCCCTAATTGACTAACACATGTCATCAACACAACACACATAAGACTAAGAATACCTTATACACCATGTTCATTAGATCGCCTCACGAAGCAACTACTATTCAGTCTCATCTTGAAGGTATCCTGTTCAGAGGTACATCATACAAACAAGAAAGTAAGGTACACAAATATTCACAATCGTGATCACAATATGGCAAATACCATGTAAATTCATTTAATCACACATCAATACACATGAATGTTATGCAATGGGCACTAATCTCTATTTCGTATCCATGTGATACCGAACACTGAACTCATAGTATATTCATGGAAGTACACGTGTGCTACACTCTGTACCATAACACTCTCTCTAGGCTCAACAACCAAGGAGTACATGTGAGCTACATATTAGTATCAGGGTTCGAGGTCAACCTCACTACCTTACAAGTCAACTAGTCGTCTACCCGTGCGATGCACGGGGATGTTGTTGAATTAGTAATAATGATAAAATATGCATAAAATTAATTTATAAATTTAATAGACATATTACATAAAATATTTGCCACTCTTTAGATTGAAAAATAAATAAAATAAAAGAGAAAAAATAAATATAAAAATAATACACTACATATGTTTGACGTTAAGGAAAATGATATAGATTTAATATTGGTAGTGAAAGTTTAGTGAAAATAATAAAGAATAATATATCAGTAAAGCTTAATTTAAGTTTTGAAAGACTTCTTTATAAACGACATTTAAAGTGGCGTTTGTGTCTTGACCGTCATCGGTAGCTATTAATAACTTCAAACCATTCCTTGAAGTAACTCTTGAAATGGCAACATATAATTGTCCATGTGATAAACAGATTGTTTAAGATAAACTCCATCATGCTTCAAAGATTGTCCTTGGCTTTTATTAATAGTCATTGCAAATGAAAGGACTAAAGGGAATTGTCGCCGCTGAAATTTGAAAGGAATTCTTGGATCAGAAGGTGTTAGTGACAACCTAGGTATATACACCTTATTACCAATATTTCTTCCTGATAAAATTCTTCCTTCAAGCACATATTTTCCCATTTTTGTGATGATTAGTCGAGTTCCATTGTACAACCCAGAAGATTAATCTATATTTCTCAATAACATTACTGGTACTCCAACCTTGAGTTTCAACTCGTGATTTGGAAGGTCGGAAGCACTAATTATGTTTAAAAATTCAGGTGTATGTACATCATTAGGTACATCTATATCTGGATTCACTGAGTATGGAGTGTAAAAACTTAGATATGTTTTTAATTCACTGGGAATCAATGATAACATGTACTCATTAATGTCATCAATAATTTCATTTTTTGGGGCAAGTATAACTCGGTCTTGAAAAAATGTTGGATCGTTCATGTTATCCAAAAAGGATGGGTAAATGCTTTGAACAATAGATGAAATTGAATCAGTTAAACTTTTAATGAGTAAGTCATATGGAATTTCAAGTGTTATATAGTCATCACTTTGTTCTCCATTTGTTCCATCACCAATCCCTAACACCCAATCAGAAAATATTTTTCTCTATCTAACATCAACATCATTGCTTCCACTAAGTAGCCTCATATTTGTATGCAATGTTAGGACTTCACAATAATTCCAAAGATATAAGGAGTTAATGGTAGCATAAACCACGTCTTGTCTTGTTGCTTTAGGAATAACTGGTAGAATTTGTCTGAAGTCTCCTCCAAAAACAACAACCTTTCCTCCAAAAGGAATATTTAAATTTTCGTTATTATAAAAGCGAAGAACATCTCTGAAAGTTCTATCAACAGCTTCAAAACAATGCTTATGGAGCATTGGTGCTTCATCCCATATAATGAGTTTTGTTCTTGCTATCAATTGTGTTAATGGACTATTTTGATCAATACCGCAAGTGGAATGCTCGTTAATGTCTAATGGTATAGAGAATCTTGAATGAGTTATTTTTCCTCCAAGAATAAGCAAAGAAGCAATTCCACTTGATGTCATTATTAACACAATATCTCATTTTGATCTTAATGATGCTGACATAGCCCTCCAAATGTAAGTTTTTCCAGTACCACCATATCCATACAGGAAAAATATGCCTGATTTATTCTCTTCAACTCGTGCCATAATTTTGTCATATACTATTCTTTGTTCAGCAGTCATAGTTGACATCAATTGGGTATGTTCTAAAGTCAAAAGTTGTCTATCATAATTTAACTCATCATAAATGAGTCTATTTTGGCTTTCAGAAGTAAGAGATTCATCTGTTTGAGGCAATGTGGGAAAATCACTTAAACTCTTGGTATTGCTCTGTAACAAGGATTCAATATCTGTTAATACAAATTTTTTTATCTCGTCGTCTGATAATTCCAAATCTGCCATAATAATAAAATAAAGGGTTAAATAGTGTTTACCCCCTGCCATTAGGGCGAGTTTTGGTTTTCCCCTCCTGAAATTTTTTTTTTGTGATTTCCCCCTGGTAAAATCAAGATTCTGTTTGCAGAACCCCCTATCCCTTGTTTGGCTGACTGAGCATGGGGAATCTGCCTATGTGGCAGTCCACGTGGCTTTTTTGACTTGCTGACTGTATTATTAAAATTCACGTGTCACTTTTTAATTATTTTTTTTTTATTTTTTTTTACGTTTTTTTAATTTATTTGTATTAATTTTTTTTAATTATTATTTTAAAAATTATTTTAATTGGGCCAACACAAATGTACTTAAGCCCATTTCCAACACCACTTTTCTAACCCATTTATTCTTCTTTTGAATTTTAGTGTCCAAGATAAGTATATAAACACGTATTTAACTACTTCCATTTCCGATGTGGGACAATATCACCACACAATTACACAATTTTCATTACAGTACTTCTACTACATTCTTGGCCTTTATTTGTGGTATCCTACCACAACTTGATAAGCAATGAGAATTCCTTCAATACTTCTATTTCAACTTGTGTACGTTAACCTTATTCCAAGCAACCTAATAATATTCATGCAATTCCTGTAAACATTAACACACAGTTAAGTCACTTAGTATAAAATTCCAATATGTATGATTCCACTGCTCACAGTATGTAAGAATTTCAGGGAAAGGCTATCAACACTCACATCTTAATTTTCAACTTAAATTGCATTATCAGTATATAATACACAACAAAATTTCAGCCTGAGTCATAACTAAAAATTTCAACTTTTGCATTATAAGATAATCAATGAACTGATGTTGCTCCTGCATATAACCATAGCAAGAGAACCAAATGTATCAAGACGGAAACATTAGAAATTTGATGTTTTCAATTTCGAAAAACAAGATACAAAATCTGATGGAAAATCCTTAACTTCTAAAATCTGAGCAATTCGAAAATAGAAACAAATCTTCGTTATTAATTTCCAATCACAGAAATAGCAAAGAAATCAAAGAATTGCAAAATGGCCTTATGCCAAAAATTTGACAGCACTAAAGAAGTAACCTCTAGCATCTCTGTCGCAGGTTTCAACATCTGAAGATATTCGAAGCCAAGCAGAAAAGAGTAAGGATTCCCAAGTCAAGCCAGTGGAGTGCACATCAAACTGCTTAACGTCCCACATCGGTTGGTATAGAAACAAAATGAGTCTATATATACCAATCTGTCATATATGATAATGAATAGATAATAGTCTTGTAGTATGTGTGTTTGTCTTGAAATAAAAATGGGCTTAGGCCCAAGTTTAATATTTTGATAATTTAAAATAACAATTTAAAAAAATAAAATTAATACGAAAATTAATTAAAGAAAAAATTAAATAAATAAAAAAAATTATAAATTAAATAAAATCTAAAAAAAATTAAATAAACATAAACTAAAAAAAATTAAAAATAAGCCCAGTCAGCAGACCCTAAATGCCGCGTGTGCAGATTCCCCATGCCCAGTCAGCCAAACAAGGGAAAGGGGGTTTTGCAAACAGAATTTTGATTTTACAAGGGGGGAATCACAAAAAAAAAACTTCCGGGGGGGGAACCAAAACTCGCTCTAATGGCAGGGGGTAAACCTTATTTAACCCTAAAATAAATTTAGCAGCATATAAAATAAAATAAAAAAGAATAGGTAATTAGATAAAATGTATGTATGAACAAACTTAATCTTGCATGTCAAATATGAAAGTGTATATTATATGCGCAAATACCTGGTATTTGAAGAACCAGTCTCTGCCTATGCAAGATGTCATCACCTAAATACTCCCATGTTTTTTGCCAAATAATTTACGGCCTGGATAGTTGTTTTGAAAGTAAAAGGGTTACAAATATTTTTCTCAAAAAAGAACTTGTACCCTAATTGCTTGACTCTATAATGGCATCTATGTATTCTTTGTCGTCATGTAGCAAAGCATGCATCTTTAAATGTGTCATATAACACATTATTCACTGTCTTGATTTCCTCGTAACTCTGAGGACCTTTGACATAATTAAGCAAAGTTCTCAAATAATATCTCTCACCTGATCTAGGTGGTGCAAAATGAACTCTACCTATTGTGAAACATTTTTTACGTCGACACCATTCTTTTTCAGAATTTTTCCAAACAAATTTCAAAGGAAATTAATTGTAAGTAAGATTTATTCCTTCTTCATATTTTTTATTTGCTTCCATTCATGCCAAAAAATTTGTATTTTGTATATTTGGCTTATTGATAACTTGGTTAATTGGATGAACATCATCGAAAACAATAAATTGTTGATTTTCTAAATGAAAAGGTAGTGTCTCAACAGAAGGTTCTCTATAGTTAATGTCAAAGCTAAATATTCTCCAAGTTGCTTCGCAGGATGACAAATATCTACAATCATAATACATTTTAATTTCATCAATAATTTCATAATCATTGGCTCTATTGGCACTATTATAGAAGCTTGCGGTAACACGGTCTTGCCCTTTGTTGACATACTTAAAAAGGTATTTAATAGACCGATATTGATTGCACCATTCAACATTTATATGAGCATTATATTTTAGTAGTAGATGTCTATTATATGGTACGACAAACCTGTTATCTGCAAAAGACTCACCCTTTTTAATGAAATGACCATTATCTCTCCTTCTATATATTGGATATCCACTTGCATCAATAGTGGTGCTATCGAGAAACTTCTTTGGAAAATATTTTGTGTACTTTCCATTTTGCATGCATGGAGAATTTTTATTTTGAGCACCGCATGGACCATGGATCATAAGTGAAGACTCTATTTGAAATAGTTCCATGTCAGTTTCTTTATTAGGATGTCATTGGGATTTACGCATCTAAATTCAGGATGATGAAATACCAAAATATGAGCATGTGGTAGTCCGCGTTTTTGAAATTCAATTTTGTATATCACTGGAAATGAATATAAAACAAAATAAATATAATTAATAAAATAAACAATTAATTGAATATAAAGCAACAATCAAATTTAATTAGAAAAATATCTACTTTGACTTTTCCGAAGATTTCTCCTTTCTTTATATCTTTTATCAAATGATCAAGTTTAATCTTGAATATTCTACAAACAAAATCAGGCCTGTCTTCTGGTTTTAAATTGTATTTTGACGAAAATGTAAGTAACTCTGGCCATTTCTGATTGCATGTAAAAGTAATAAATAAATCAGGATATCCAGTCCATGCACAAATAGCCATAGCATCTTGGTAATTCTGAAGCATGTAATGTGTGGCTCCTACAAAAGTTGATGGCAACACAATTCTTTTTCCTGTGGTTGAAGGATCAGTCTCTCCTCTAAGAATTACCTCTGTGAGACCTTTATACATTTTGGCCCTTAATTCTTTTTGATGATTTCGAACCCCTTTTAATCTTGAAGACTCTATCATGCTATAACCATCAACCAAAAACTGGTGGAATAAATGTTTAGCAAACAACAATGGTGCCATGTCATTTTCTTTCTGTTGGATTTTATAGGAAAACCACTCTTTGATAGTTACCATTTGTCTTTTTATAGTTGGTGCATTTGATACATCATTGTATTGGATGCCTTCCCAATATCCATTTTCTTCTCAGGAAATAGTAATGAATATTGCAATGGCAAGTAAGCTGAACTCAAAATAGAAATAGGCTTCAACCATCCTGATTGAGTCTCAACAATGATGTCTCTCTCAAATTCAGCACTATCAAAATCACCTATAATTAATGCAGCTACCTCTGAAGCCGTCGGTAGATTGTACATTCGGCCATCATAACCTCTTTTACCTAATATTCGCAAACGCAACATTGGTACATTGTTTTCACTGATTTTTTGACGAACCATTCGATATTGTTTGCAATATTGATTATATTCGTAAATAACATCTTTTAATTCATTAACTATTCCGGCTTTCAGTGATGAAGCATTGTCTTCCATTCTAGAAAAAACAAACAAAAATAGTTGTGCAAAATTATTTTATACAATAAAAACATTTTATAATTAAAACTTCATTGTGAAATAAATACCTAACCACTTCTATTATGTTCTTGATCTCATTTTCAGTGTCATAAATATATAATTGAGCAAATTTAGGTTGACTTCCAGGAAGAGAGAGTAGACTTTCGATTTGTTGATAGTTCTCGCCATACATGACAAACATTGGAGGTGCTTGTCCATTGTTTATTTCAACATGAATTTTACCACCCATAGATGTGAAAGCAAACATGCTATTAAATGATCTAATGTTATCCATAAATAATTTGCTTCTTGTGTCATGTTTGTGAAATAAATCATGCAATGGTTGAGGTGGTTTCTTGTATTGAGGAAGCACAACTCTTCCATGGGAACCACACATAGAAAATATTGGATTTGTTGCATTATATTGTTTTTGTATTCTTTCTTCAAACCACATGATTGCACCATAATAATTGCAAACTGAGTTTGGTTCTCCAATGTCCCAGTACTGAGACTTTTGTTCTAGGAAAAACATTATCGAATAATACATGTTATACGATATTACATGAAATTAATGCAAAATTAAAGGCATAAATATTAATAATTTGAACAATGATATAATACCAGATGTATCAGTCACTATATGATTAGAATAATTAAAATGTAGTTCATTGACATGATTAACAAAATCGTCATTTAGCGTAGCTGATGAACGTGCATAATACGCAAAATATTTTAGTATTTTATATGTATTATATTAAACTAAAAATTAAAACATGAGCACCAATAATTATAGCTAATGAGGTAAAAAAAACACCCTTCATTGAACAAAATTAATTTAATTAAAATAATTATAATAATTACCTTGCATCGATATAACGGGTGAATCATCCAAAGATATAATATGTTCATTAATAGAAGCTTTTGAGAGTCTATTTTTTTTTATAATGACCTTTCCCGGACCTAATTTTGTTGCAGCTCCTTTTGATTTATCGATAGAAGTGGACATTTGAATATAAAATATAATACCTAAAAGAATTGAAATTAGTTAAAATATAAAAAATTTAATTAAATCATAAAGAACATAAAAAAAATAAATTACCAATTTTTGTGAAATAGTGACCTGAATTCCTAAATGCAATTTATAGCCAATATAACAATGAGGGGGTGCTTCAATTTTTCTTATAGAGATGACACTTTTAAAGTAATTTTTATATATATATATATATATATATAGGAAAAATATCATATGAGAATGCTATTTTTATGTAAAAACATGAGAATGAATCTGAACCATTAGATTTTAAAATAAATGGTGAAGATTATGTGTCAGTTTTTTTTCTCTCTCCTCCGTCATTTATTTTAATAATGGAGGAGAGAGAAAAATAAAAGTCACACATAATCTCCACCATTTATTTTAAAATTTAATGATTTAAATTCATTCTCATGTTCTTACATAAAAATGACATTCTCATACGATATGAACCATATATATATATATATATATATATATATATATATATATATATATATATATATATATATATATATATATAATGAGTTTTTAGAATTAGTTTCTATAATATTAAAAGAATTTCCATTATTTTAGTAACTAATTAACAAACAATCTAAAATGAATCCTAAAAAAATGATCATAAAATATTCAATTGATATTACCTAATAAAAATTAAATGGAAATATTAGAGAGATAGAGATAGTTGATACTGCTTTTTCAGAGATATGAAAATGATAGAAATGCTAAGAGGAAACATAAATAATACGTGCCCTCATTAGTAACCTATTAATGCAATTAATGAAATATTAAATATTTTAATTAATTAATTAATTTAAGGAATATGTTAGGTCAACAATAAAAATAGAAATTTATAGTGAAAATATCAATCCTACAAATAAGAATTTATGGTGAAAATAAGAATATGGAATGGTTGTTTTTAAATATAACAATATTTGAAAAAATAATAAATAAAATTTTTAAAAAAACGTGGCTGTATAATTTGAAAAAATTTTAAAAAATAAAAATGTGGCTTTATAATGCAATTGATGAAATATTAAATATTTTAATTAATTAATTAATTTAAGAAATATGTTGTGTCAACCGTAAAAATAGGAATTTATAGGGAAAATATCATTCCTAACAATAGGAATTTATCATGAAAATAGGAATGGGAAAATATCAATTGTAAAGATAGGAATGTATCATGAAAATAGGAATGATATAACAAAATTAAAAAAAAAAATAAAAAAATGTGGCTTTATAATTTGAAAAAATTAAAAAATATATATAAAAACGTGGCTTTATAATACAATCGTAAAAATATGTGCATCCTCTTGCCTACATTTTCGAAAATTAAGCTAACAAAGTCAAGCATGTTAAAGTTTGGTTCTATATATTGTAGCCGGATTTTCGAGAAAAATATCTTTATTAGGTGCATAACCCATATAAGTTGTAAAATTATGTGATGAATTTTTTTCATTCTTTTCCCTTGTTTATAGAAGCTGATAATCAACAATATGTAAACTCCCAAAAAGATACACAAACCTAGTGATTTAACTAGGTTTGTTAAATATATGTCGAGAAGTTGGTTATTATTATTAGGCTTAATACTCTTTTTGGTCCTCTAGCTATAGGGGTAGGTCCAAATAAGTCCTCTAGCTTTTAAAAGTTTCAAATTGGTCTCATACGATTTTAAATAGGTTCGTATTGATCCTTTCCGTCAAATACATGCTAACGGTGTTAAAAAAAATCTGATGTGTACGCTGAGTTGGCTGGGGAGTGAAGCACAGTCAGCATCTTCTTCTCTAGTTTCACAATGTTTTCTGAATATTTATAAATTGAATCCCAATCTCAAACCCTAGGTTCACAATTCATCCAAAATTCACCAAATTGAAAGGAAAATCAAGTAACTATGCTGCGTTTCTTCTTCATCTTCTTCCCAATAATGAGTTATGGTCAAGTATCTTCTTCATCTTCGTCGCAAGTTTATACCAGTTTTGGGAAAGTCATGTGTGCTTGTGGAGACCTGTGTGTACTTCGCAAGGCAAGAACCGTCCAAAATTATGGAAAGCTTTTCTGGGGTTGTAAACATTTTAAGGTAATCTTCTTTGTTAAACACGTACATTCCATCCATTACAGCTTCACTGTTAACAAGTTGGCTGCATATACGTATAGGGACACATGAATGCCGGATGCAGTTTTTTTGAATGGTTCTATGATGATTCAAGAGATGGGAACGAGGAACGTATGAGGAATCCGCAATGGAAGATTGAAATACAATTTAAGGAGTTGGAAGAAGCCCAAAAAGAGTTGGCTGAGGCAAAAAGCATGGTTGAAGTGTTGAAGGACAATAATCTGCTTCTAGAAGAAGATTTGAAGAACACTAGGAAATGGAAGATGATCTGGAAGTCCATGTGTTTTATTGTGTTATTTGTTTTAGTGGTTAAGGTGTTGTGAATGTTGAAATTGATGTAAAAGTTGGTTCCATAACATGTACAATTTGGTTTAGGTGTGAGGACTGATGTATCAGTTATTGTTACCAAGTCTAGTAATTCAGTGTTTGCATCATGTGTTTGTGGACATGAAATTGTTCACCTGTTTTACACTAAATAATAGTTGGTATAAAACAGTTTGTGTACCTGAAATTTTGCACATGTTTTACACTAAGTAGCAGTTTTTAACAGTTTAGCAGCTTAATTTAGCAGCTTAATTTAACAGTTTGGCCTAGCAGTTTGTAACAGTTTGTACACCATAATTTATGACAATTATATGATAACAGCTTAACAGAAGTAATCATTACATCAAAACAGAATAGCATAATAATATGATAACACCATAAACATAATCTGATTACATCAACATTACACAAAATAGCATAATCTGATTACATCATAACAGAAGTAATCATAAAAGAAGTTGTTCAAAACATTACACAAAATAACAGTAGTTGTCCAAAGAACTTCACAACATTACACAAAATAGTAGAAATTGTTCATGACACAATACAGCACAAACTATAGACCCTAAGAGGATTTATTTGGAATGTTCCTTTTAGTTGGTGTTGTCCTCCTAGTAGTAGGACCTACTGCATTCTGTGATGCACTCAATCTGGTGGTGGGTCTTTGTGAAATTTGTGCTGGTCTCTTAAAAGGCAACTTGTGCCTAGCTTGTGTTGTAGGCTTCTTGGTGTTGCAGTCTGTCTGAGAAAGCTGAGTTGTTTGAGTTGTTTTGCTTGTCTGAGTTGGTTGAGTTGACTGAGTTGTTTTGTTCTGAGTTGGTTGCTTGACTGAGTTTGTTGCATGACTTGTCAGTGTTGCCAGATTTGCTTCAGATGCTTACTGGGTGAGCTGAGTAGTATGAGTTGGTTGCTGGGTGTGTAACACCCCATTTCTATACCCCCAAATAATCACATAATCATTTAGGCACATATTAAAAACTTCGTCAGAGTATAATTATAAACGCAGTATAAAAGAGGTATGTCACATTATACATGAAATTAAAACATTCAACACCTGCTCAACATTGATATGCAACAGTGGGGTAACTTTGCAACAGAGGAACTTAGTCCTTGCACCCACATCTCAATATCTAGAATAAAAGTGGAAAATCTAAACATTGAATAACATCAAACATATATATATATATATATATATATATATATATATATATATATATATATATATATATATATATATATATATCATCTAGTATTATCCACCAACATAATTCATGTTTACATAAACATTCATCAACAAGATACATGTACAAATGTATCACAAAAGAATCATATATATCCTAGTTACCCGGTGCTACATATCAGAGCCGACCGACCAAAAGAATGAAGACACGCTTCACAAAAGACCACCAGCATACCTACTCTGCAATGCCTCATAGAGCATCATAAAACAGTAGAAGGGTGAGAAATATTATCATAATAACAATGCATAAAATTATATATCTTAGCATAAAAATACACATATTCCGCATTCTCACCACAATTCATCACAATTCACTCATATACATTATAATGTATATATATACAAAGCCAAGCATATTTATCAGGCATACTTTCACAATCCTTATCAATCCACATAAACATACATATTTATGTTTATTCATCAATTCACAATTACAAAGATGATAAATGCAAATCATAGAGACCGACTCACGACTCTATGCAAATGCAATGCGGTACCGACTCAATCATCAGTAGTTCACTCAGGAACTCTGCTGGAACCATCGCTCGTTACCAATGTAACTCCCCGTCGGGCCTACGATGTTCACCCATTGCTCACACCCCACATGGGCACACAATGTTTATGGATTGCTCACACCTCACATAGGCACACAATCCGATTGCTCACACCCCACATGGGCACACAATCGTTTGTAATCATCGCTCACACCTCACATAGGCACACGACGTTACAACGGATTCTCATTAGAATCACACAACACAAGAATGCACATCATTATGCTTCACATGCAAAATGAATCAAGACATTCTTGAAATGCATACATATTCACAATATATTCATGCATTCATCTCATACAATCACATACAATCTATATACATTCACATCAATGCACTATTGTATGATTCACATCTAAAACACACATTCAAACGGTAAAAGTCGCTAAATAACACTATTCCTGACTTTCCAACATAATTAAACCGGGTAACAATTTCCAAATCATCATTTTAGGAAAATACAGCTCAATAGCTTCACAACGATACCAAGAATGTAAAAATCGGATAAACGAAACAAAAGTTACGAAAGAAAACGAAAAACGATATTTGAAAAAGTCCATTTTTACAATTGGCCTGACCATATGCGTATTGCCCAAGGCCATACGCGTATGGGCAGAAAACATTTTCTTCCCAAAATTCACGTTTTAAAAGTCCATACGCGTATGCCCAATGTCGTACGCGTATCACCAGATGGCCGTGGAAAACATGCATCCCATACGCGTATTGGCCCTGAAATGCGCCATCCATACGCGTATTGCCCAAGTCAATACGCGTATGGCCTGCCCCAATACGCGTATGGCCAGGAAAAATGCAGAATTTTTCTGCAGAATGTTTTCTGCGTTTTCCACCCTAACCACACCCAAATTCATCATCTAAACTCAGAAAAATACCAATTTGATGTACAACAACATGTATCATTCGTGTATCAACAACAAGGGACACGAAAACATCATTACTAACACGATTAAATTGATTTCTACCATTTTCTACACAAATGGGTTTATACCAAAACTCATAAAAATCAACAACAACAACAACACAATCATACATAATGATATACATTGATAAGATAATAAGATTTCACACCCTTACCCGGATAAATCAATTCCTAGAAGTTGTTTTGAAGATTCCCCAAGCTTTTCCTCTCTTTTTCTCCTTTTCCTTTTTCTTTCTCTCCTTTTTCTCTCTATTTTTCTTTTCTTTCTCTTTCTCTCCTATTTCCTCTTATCTCTTTTTCTTTTCTATTTTCTACTCAAATTCCATTAATTCATTTTCTCACACAATTCTACACTTAATCACTTTTCTACCAATTTTACTAAATTTATAACTTACCATTAATTGAGAAGTATCTAAAATACCCTCCATTCTAATTTTCCCGAAAACTCTCGAAAACGGTAAAATATCATAACATGTCAAAATAGCATATTAACACACCAATTTCACAGATAAAATAATTTATCACTCAATTTAAATAAAAGACTCGACAAAATGGGAAAAATCGGAATCGGGGCGTTACAACTCTCCCCCACTTTAGAAATTTTCGTCCTCGAAAATATTACCTGATTCAAACAACTCCGGATACGACTCTCGCGTTCTGCTCTCTAGCTCCCAAGTCAAATTGCCCTCAGCAGCGCCGACCCACGCCACTTTCACAAGTGAAATATCCTTGCCTCTTAGCTTCTTAACTTCACGGTCCAAAATCCTAATCGGTAAAGCTTCAACCGTAAGGTTATCTCTCACTTCAACCTCGTCCATAGGAATAACATGTGACGGATCCGGAACATACTTCCGAAGTTGCGAAACATGGAATACATCATGCAAATTCGAAAGATTCAGAGGCAACGCCACACGGTAAGCCACAACACCAACTCGCGCAGAAATCTGATACGAACCAATAAAACGAGAAGTCAACTTCTTCGACTTCAAAGCATTCATCCTTAGACTTGCACTCAAGGAGGGCCTTGGTGTTGATATAACGGGGTTCGGTCACGATTTGTCCCTGCGCGTCGTTGACGAAACTACCATCTCTGGTTATACATTCGGCCCGATTAAAGCCGACGACATACTGGACCATCTTCACGAACGCCTCCTTGTCTTCGATACCCAGTTGACTGTGCTTCAAGATGTAGGCCTCCGTGCTACTCGTGAAATGCGCTTCCTCCCACTCTAGCGGGCACTTGGACGCGAATCTTTCCTCCCCCGCATCGTTGGTCACGATGTTGAAGAGCGACCCCACGGCTTCGTGCGTGGCGGGCATGACATAATAAAATATGTCCTTAAAACACCAGACAGAATCTGAGTATGCCTTGAACAGCTTCTTCGACTGCTTGAAGGAAACCCAATTGTGTCGCCCCTGGTCAGTGGCCTATTATAGATGGAAGGTATGGAATAAGAGGAGGAGAGTGGTCCCGATGCCAAGGTACTCACACACGAGCTCGAACGCCCGCATAAAGGCCAACGCGTTGGGGTGGAGCTGGGAGGGCGCCAGGTGCAACCAGTCGAACACCCCCTGCTGGAAGTCATTGAAGGGGAGTCGGATGCCGGCCTCCTTAAATGCGAACTCATACATGGGGAACCTTAACCCTCGGTAGCTCGAGCATATACGGTGGTGCTCTCTAAGTTTGAAGACCGTCCAGTTCGTTTGCTCGCCTACGACAACGTCCTCGACAATTGCGAAGGCATCCGTGTCGTCCAGAGCAAACCGCGACCTGATTCTTAAAGGCTCTTCTCCTGCCCAATCTGCGGGCGTACGAAGGCGCTCCTCCCCAGGTTGCTATACGGGCTCGGGCAGGTCGGGTTCGGTATCGATCTAAATAATGCCCGCGATCCTCACGACCATTTTACTTGAAAAACAGAGGAAACTGGTGAATTCGATAGCCCAGATCAAATCCACCCTTCCACCGCTGATCAAGTGAAGGGGCGAATAAAGGACACAGGGAAATGCTCGGGGCAACACCCCACCGTCCATCGCGATCGGGGTCACGCATAGAGGTGTTCGGTACCTATAACCCGGTCACCTTTACTCCTCGGGACGTTCATCGGGCGTCCCCGGGACCTTCATCAGATTCCCGGTGCCTTCGTCCCATGTCCCGGAAAGGATCATCCTACGTCCTCGGAACCTTCATCAGGTCCCCAGGATATTCGCCCCAACTCCCCGTGGCATTAATAACAAACTAAAGAAGCTCCGCCGGTTTTGCCGGAAACTCCGTGGCCTCCCCGGGGACTTCATCAGTCCATCAGAGGAACCACCATAGAAAAGCAAAATAGAAGAGAAGAAGAGCCAGAAGCTTACTTGAAATGGTGGTTGAGTGTTTCTGGTGCGGCAGCGTACGGTGACGTACGACGGAAGGACGACTACGAAAGTTGGAGAGGGTGAGAGAAAACTCGGAGCGAAAAAGATGGAAACGTGCAAATGGCACGAATTCAACCCCTATTTATAGGGCCCTCACGGGACTCGAGGCGTCCCTAGGCGTTTGAGTGCCCTAGGCCTAGCCACCCTAGACAATGATAGCGAGCACACGTGGCACTCAGTTTCCCACGCGTGTCTTTCCATTTCCCTCTTGTGCTCGCATGTAGTACGCGATCATCTTCTTTCACCTCCCCGTGTCGTCGACCATCACTAGTTTGTAGTCCTCGAAACTCCTGCCTGTCGAGCACCGCCTGCTCCCGATCACCCGCATTCTACACCACCTCGGTCCTACGAGCACGCTGTTCTGTCTAACGCACGTCCTCCCCGGAGGGCCTGACCCTTAAGTCATTACTCCGACACCTCGAAGCAACGACTGAGGGGGCTCCTGTTCTGGACTGGGCCAACACCTGCCCATCAGTTGGGCAGGCCCAACCCAATATCATGCTAAGCGGCCCAATACTGCCCAATCTTCCTCATTGTCGGGCACATTTACTGCCCTACTGTCGAGCAGAGACTTCCAGCTACGAGGGGAGACCACGACCCTCCTCCTCGCTCTCCACGTGCTCCTCCTCGCGAGGACACGTCATCATGTGACCTCCCACCTCTGAAAGAGTAGGTCTGCCCACCTTCCGGAGATCTTGGGACCGTTACCCCAGGGCGAAGACCACGTGCTGGTCTTCCTTACGCCACGTAAGCCCTGACAGTCACATGGATTGGGCCTTGCAATCCAGCCCAGTACAGGTGACCGTTGGCCCCGCGCTGGGGGCAGCCTATAAATGCCCTATCGCTTGAGAGGATCAGGTTACACAATACATCCTAACTCACTCTTTGCTTTCTGTACTTGCTTACTCCCTTTTCCTGACTTTGGCATCGGAGTACCTTGCAGGACACTTATAGATTCAACTTCATAAAGGAGACTTTTAGATTCAACTTTTTGACACAATCATGCGATCTAAATGAATGTGACGCTTCAGTGTTGATGATAACAATTAAAGAAATATCATTTATAAAACAGATACCTTGAATCAAATTGTCTAATGTTAGGGCTTCAACACCAATAAGAGCAAATACTCATCCATTTGTTGTTGGCTAGTTTGCCTGAGAATTTTGATCATTGTTTGGTTCCTTCTTCGAATTCTGATAAAACCTGCTTACGTGACCTCGCTTGCCACAACCGAAACAAGTTGGAGCTGCATCCTCACACTAAAAAACTCGGTCACCTATCTTACCACATTTTAGCGGATTCGAAGGACCTGTATCCAACTTGCATTTATATATTTGTTGCAACCATCATGAAATATAACAAGTATTACCAACAAACTTTCATTCTTATAAACTCTTTTTCTTCATCAGACTTTTAATCACTGATTAGTGTTGTATAACTCTGATACTCCCGGTTAGAATCAAGGTATTAATGGATTATTTTCCCCAATATCCAAAGATAGATATCAATTGGTATCGGTCGTGCGACCTTGGACATGAACTTCTTGCTATCACGCACTCTAGATGAACTCAAACGTCTTTTTGAAGATTGTCTTATGCAGATGCAACTTCAACGTAATACTGACATGGACGATATTCGAACCCTGCTTCGAACTTAAGATGATCACAGTTCTTATTTCTCACACTACCAATCTCGCTAAGTTACATGAAGCTGTGAACCCTAACCCATAACGAAATCAACCATGTTTTCATAATTTCATTAAAAATCACGGTTTACTTCAAAAACCTTTTTCATCCACCACCGCATCTCCAAATGAAACTAGAGCTAATACACCAAACCCTACATCTATAACCACCCCTCTTCGTCCTAATCGCACATTTTTTGCAGTAGAAATGGCCAAACACAGAGCCAAAGGTTTGTGTATGTTTTGTGATGAACTCTTTCCTCCAGGTCATGAATTCAAATACAAACGCTCTCAGCTTATGGTGCTTAAGGTTGATGGCGATGGATCAACATAAGGCATTCTTATTCCTGAGAGTCAGCCCTTCATGATTTTGAAAACCCGCAATTATCATTGCAAGCTTTGACCGGTATTTCTAATTGCCACACCATGCATGTCAACGAGTTACATGATAAGAAACTTCTTCATATTCCTTGACAGTGGCAGTACACACAATTTTCTGGATTTGGAGGTTGCAAAGTCACTTGGCTGCAATTTAGAAGATATTTCTCCACTAACAGTTACTTGTGGTGGTGGCCACCAACTCGAAGTTGCATTCATCTGTCAGAAGCTTCAAATGGAAATTACAACAAGCTCAGTTCACAACTGATGTGATTCTGTTACCACTTGTGTGCTGCGATTTGATTATAGGTATTTAATGGTTGAAATCTCTAGGTCCTATCCTTTGGGACTTTGACAAGTTACAAATGGAATTCCATCTACAGGGCAAAAAAATTGTGTTAAGAGTTGCCAAGGTACCTAGTTTCAAGATGATTAATAACAAATCCTTTGCTCATGATGTGCAAAATAGTGTTGAATTATGTTTTTAGCCACTACTAATGAGAATTCTAGTCTCATGCTGCCTACTTGACATGTTATGCGCGCATCAGAGATCAATTATGATATTCCAACCTGGATATGCGGTCAGGGCACCATCAGTTGCGCATGACACTTGGGGACGAGCATAAAACTGCTTTCAAGACTCATAATGATCACTATGAATACTTAGTGATGCCATTGGACTCACTAATGCACCAACCTCTTTTCAATCCCTAATGAATCATGTCTTTAAGCCATTCTTGAGGAAGTTTGTCATCATTTATTGATTTATAACAAATCTCTTGAAGACCACGAAGTGCATCTACAACTCATTTTTCACACCATTAGGGATAATAGAGTATGAAAGATATAGTGTAGAAAGTGTTAGAAAATATTCTGCATTAGTTTGTACAGTTGTCATGCTGAGCTGACTTTAGTTTGTACAGCTGTCATGCTGAGCACTCTATATATATAGAGAGCTTATTGTATCGTACACAATTTTATCTAATACAATGAGAAATTCTTTTCTTATTTCAATTCTCTCTGATTCTATCATGGTATCCAGAGCTTCTTTTTTTTTTTCGATCCATGGAGCCTCTTTTTCCTTCTTCTCAGGTGAAACTTTCTCACCTTATCTCTGTAAAGCTTGACGATAAAAATTTCAAACAATGGAAGCAACAGATTGACGGGGTCGTTCGTGGTCATCGCCTTCAAAGGTTTGTTACAGTTCCGGTGATTCCGTCGCCGTCACCTTCCGATTCTGCATCTCACAGTGCGTTTCTTGAATGGGAGCAACAAGAAGCCCTAATTTGCACCTGGCTCCTTTCCACCATCTCCGATTCGCTTCTTCCGAAGCTTGTTGAGTGCAAACACGCGTGGCTAATTCAGCTTGGTTTTCAGGCTAGCAGATGTGACCCTAGTCTTTTTCTGCTGCATCAAGGAAAGCTTCAGGTTATGATTCTGGTGTATGTTGATGATATTATCATCACAGGCAGTTCTGCTCCTTTTATTACCTCCTTAATCAAGAATCTCAATGATAAATTCTCCCTAAAGCAGTTGGGGCCGCTTGGCTATTTTTTGGGCATTGAAGTATCTCATCTCCCTAATGGTTCCTTGCTTCTTTCCCAAACTAAATACATTTCTGATTTGCTTTCCAAACTGAATATGATCAATGCCAATGGCATGCCCACTCCCATGGTTTCTAGCAGCAAGTTATCTAAAGTTGGTGCAGCTGCTGTGGATGATCCAACTCAGTTTAGATCAGTTGTTGGTGCCTTGCAATATGCTACATTGACTAGACCTGAGATCTCTTTTTCTGTCAACAAAGTTTGTCAGTTTCTGTCCAATCCTTTAGAGGATCATTGGAAGGCAGTCAAGAGGATCTTGAGGTACTTAAGTGGCACTCTGCATCATGGTTTGCTTATTCAACCTGCTTCTGTCCAGCAGCCTATGCAATTGTTAGGTTTCTGTGATGCAGATTGGGCATCAGACCCTGATGATAGGAGGTCAACTTCAGGGGCCTGTATCTATCTTGGTCCTAATGTAGTTTCCTGGTGGTCTAAGAAGCAGCAGCTTGTAGCCAGGTCCAGTGCTGAAGCAGAGTACCGCAGCATGGCTCAGTTGGCTGCAGAGCTTATTTGGATCCAGTCTCTACTTAAGGAACTTCACTGCTCCTCTCAGGTGCCTAGGATCCTGTGTGACAACTTGAGCACTGTCACACTTGCTCATAACCCTATTCTCCATAACAGAACCAAGCATATGGAGCTTGATATCTTCTTTCTGCGTGAGAAAGTTCTCAGCAAAAGCCTATTTGTGGCACATGTCCCAGCCCAAGATCAGTGGGCTGACATTCTGACTAAACCTTTGTCTGCTGCCAAATTTGTGCCTCTGCGTGCCAAGCTGCGTGTGTTAAACAAAACTGACTTGACAAGCCCACCAGCAGATTCTAAGGGGGACTAATAGAGTATGAAAGATATAGTGTAGAAAGTGTTAGAAAATATTCTGCATTAGTTTGTACAGCTGTCATGCTGAGCTGGCTTTAGTTTGTACAGTTGTCATGCTGAGCACTCTATATATATAGAGAGCTTATTGTATCGTACACAATTTTATCTAATACAATGAGAAATTCTTTTCTTATTTCAATTCTCTCTGATTCTATCAAGGGATAATAATTTGTTCCTCAATGAGTCTAAATGTGCATTTGTCTTGCCTAAGGTAGAATACCTGGGCCACTTTATACTAAATATGGTGTCCACCGATCCTACAAAGATTCAAATTGTTAGTTCTTGGCCTATTCCTCAAAACCTTAAGCAATTAAGAGGTTTTAGGCTTAACTGGATATTATAGGAGGGTTGCTATATTTTTTGGAAAACTAGCCCAACCTTTGACTTGAATTGCTCAAAAAAAGATAATTTTTTCGGGTCTGAAATTGCGACTAAGGCTTTCATAGAGCTCAAACAGGCTTTAAGTTTATGCACCAATATTATGCCTTCCAAATTTCTCCAAAAATTCATTGATGAAACTCACGCCTTAGGGTAAGGTAATTGAGCTGTTCTAATACAGGATCATCATCCTATAGCTTATTTAAGTAAGGCTTTGGGACCCCAACAATAGGTTATGTTTGTGTATGTACGTGAGTCGTTGGCCATTGTGATGCTATGCAGAAAAGGGGTTCATATCTTTCACATGCTCCATTCATTATTAAGACGGATCAGAAGAGTATTAAACATATGTTGGATCAGAAACTTAGCACTCCCAGTCAACAGGTTTGTGTGGCTAAGCCATTGGGTTTTGATTTTGAAATCCAATATAAGGCTAAGTTAACAAAATGTAGCTGCTGATGCTTTATCAAGACGTGTGGGAGCAGAGTTGCTACCTTTACTATTGAGCAATGCTAGTATGGACATATTATATGAGCTGCAAACTAATCCCCAATCTCATTCCAAGTTTTCGTGGATTAGAGATGAGTTGCGACGAAAAGGTAAACTAGTGGTTGGTTCTAATTTTGGTAACATAGATGCCATCCTTAAATGGTTACATGATTCAGCTGTGGGAGGTTATTCGGGCAAAGATGTCAATGCAAGTAGAGTTAAATGTCTGTTTTGTTGGAAGGGTATGAATAAGGACATTGTCAATTATGTAAAAAAATTATGGAATTTGTCAGAAAAGTAAACCTGATTTAGTCGCTTCTTCGGGCATATTGCAGCCACTGCCTATTCCTACTCTAGTTTGGTCTGCCATCAACATGGATTTGATTGAGGGACTACCAACAAGAAAATAGGTTATTTTTGTGGTGGTTGACAGGCTGAGCAAATATGCGCATTTCATGCCATGAGCACACCTTTTCACTGCACTTGATGTAACTCAATTATTTTTGGACACTCTATTCAAATTGCACGACCTGTTGGAGTCTATCACTAGTGATAAAGACATGATTTTCCTAAGCTCTTTTTGGCAAGAATTTTTCAAACTGCAAGGTGTTGCTTTAGTGGTTATCTTTGGCTAAATGGTGGTACAACACAAACTATCATTCTTCTATTCACACTACTTCATTTGAGGTTGTTTATGGCTAACCACCACATATCCACCTGTCATACCTCCCTAGTTCAACTACTATCGTTAATGTAGACATATCTCTTTCGGCTAGAGATGAAACCATTAAAATTCTGAAGTTTCATTTGTTGTGTGCGCAGAACCGAATGTCTCAACATGCTAATAAACACATATGTGATCACGTGTGTTTTCTATCGGGAATCATGTGTACCTCAAGCTCCAACCTTGCAGGCAATTATCCTTGAAATTACACGGGTTCCACAAGCTATTGCCCAAGTTTTATGGTCATTTTCCTATTTTGGATCGTATTGGCTCTGCTGCGTATCAGTTACAGCTTCCACCTAGTGCTGCTATTCACAATGTTTTTCACGTTTCACAATTGAAATTGTGTCCCATCCCTCATAATCAACCTATTCAACACCTACCTGCTACAAATGTTGATGCTGGAAAAATTCATGTGGCAATTCTCGACAGAAAAATGGTCAAACAAGGTCGTATTGCTGCTATAAAAGTATTAGTTCGGTGGAAGGATCAGCCAACAGATGAGGCCACGTGGGAATTCTATTATGACTTGATCAAGGAGTTTCCAGATTTTCACCTATGAGGACATGTGTGTTCTTGAAGCGTAGGATATTGTAATACCTATTTTCAGCAAATAAACTTGTCTTTTTCTTATTTTGACATTTATGAAATTGTTCTAGATAAATGATTAGGTGTCTAAGCTGTTAGATTCCCTTTCAATGATTGGATGACTTGTATTCAACTTGCATTTATATACCCACTACAACCATCATGAAACATAACAAGGACTAGCAACAAACACTCATTCTTATCAACTCTTTTCCTTCATCAGACTCTTAATCATCGAGTAGTGTTTTATAACTCTACTACTCCTCCGGGTTAGAATCATGGTATTAACAGATTCTTTTCCCTAATATAAAAAAAAATTGATATCATAAACTTATCGACAATTTTATAATGCACTATGCATTTTAACATACTACTTTTAAAAATCCGATAAAAACATATTTTATATCGGATTTTTAGAAAAATACGATAAAGATGCATCGAAAACATTTGATTATACCGAATATTCATAAAACACCAGTATAACCCATAAATTTGATACCAACAATTTTAAAAACCCAATGAAAATGCATGGATTATGTGAGAAATCTGATATTTTAGCAAAAATTTCAGTATAAACACATAAAATCGAATAAAAACGCTACTTAATTGTAAAAATTCAGTATTATCTGCCAAAATTCCAAGACAAAACATTGTGTTTTAAAATAAAAAAAAATCCAAAATATGTTGATTTTAATGATTTAAATGTATTATAGTGATATTGTTTATGGCAGGTAGATTTTTCCCTTGGGAATGCCAAGGAAGATTTTTTAGTCTGTTTCATTTTCTATAAGAAATTAACCGTTTCTATAGATGAAGATTTCTTAGTCTGTTCCATCTTCTAAAAGAAATTGCGAGTTTTATTACTATAGTTTTGAAGGATTAAGTTTTCCCTATACACACCAAAATTACATATTTTACACTAATCATACCATTTTCATATTCCACTAGTCCAAAATATAATAATTTCTAACTGTCACCACCTCAGGTAGACCATTTACATCTATAACAATGTCCTGAGAATACAGATAAATCTGATACATATATAACTGAAATGTACTCAAGGGAAACATCAAATTCGTACTATTTCGATATAAACAACAACGACAAACTGATTATGATTAGTTATTTTCTGGTTCTGCTAAACAAAAAGTACAATACAAACAAGAGTAACAGAAATGTAAAGGTGTTTTCTTTGTTACACATTCCACCTTACTCATATGGTATTTGAATGTATGCTGCATCGCAGACAAAAGGGATGTCGGCATACATTCCAGCAAGGGCACATCTAATGCACTCTGCGGTAGTAAAGAGAAAAACAAAAAACGCAGTAGTCCAGAAATGCATTCCAAGTTTACCCCAATAAAACGCAAGCGGCATCCAACGGATCACAATCCCGGTAACCTGTAGGGCGATCTCGATTAACATTCCGACGGCGACATGGAATCGGAAGAAATGAGGCCATTCTTTTCTCCTCACAATTGTAAGATATGCAATCAAGAAGTATGCTATGAGAGACCATCTAGGTAGACTTCCAATTGCCATAAGAAAAGGGAGCGAAAGGCGCTCGAAAAACTCGATAAACGGGTGAAGATTGTATGCTGTCTGAGCATACATCCATACCTGATGGAGAGGTAAGAGGTAAGGGATGCATGATAATGTTCTCCACCACCATCTTGGTTTTCTTGTCATCGGAGGGAATCGGAAGCCTGAGGAATCCTTCGTTGCCCGAGGGGTGGTAGAAGACTTGTGCCGCGTAGGTAACATGGGAATGGTACGAGACAGAAGATTCTGGCCCCCGTTTAAAAGTAGGCTCGATGTAGCAGACATGTCTGTGAATGTCATTCCTATCACAGAAAGATTGATAAACAACTTCAGAAAAACGAAAGTAAAGTTTTCACATATGGTTACTGCCAAGACGAGACGATTTAAGCAATGTAGGCAACCATTCTGATAGTCAGCTGATCAAAGTCATTGGATTGAGACCAGACATGTCACATTGTGACTTCGATAAATTGGAAACTGCAAATCTGTCTGATCTTCACAAAAGACTATGACCATCGACTGACACCTACAAACATGTAGCACTGACAATTCACATTGCAAACATGTCTGGTGTCAAACCCCAACAAACTTGTAGTTACATTCAATTGCTTCCATTTTCTAAAACTATAAGCAGTGTCAACATGTAAGTGTCATCATGTTTAGTGTCTGTGTTTGTGTCAGTGCTTCATAATATACACAAGTAAATATATGAAAATACGTCAAAATAGTCTCTGGTCTGCTGTTAAAATACTCAAAATCAACAAATCAAATTTTCATATACCTTCGCAGCTAACAGGATAAATATTCATATACTATCGAAACTGCTTATTACTTTCACTAAACAGAACACTCACACTTCAAAACCAATAATAACTTAAGAAAATGAAACTAATTGAATTGAATTAACTACATGTGTCAGTGTCGTGCTCGCTGTGTTCGTATTCGACACTCGTACACCAAACACGCCTTCGATCTGAAGTTTCAATGCTACTTAATAAATGAAACAAATTGAATTGAATTAACTACATGTGCCAGTGTCGTGCTGGTATTCAACATTCAGACACCGAACACTCTTTCGATCTGAACTTACAATGCTTCTTAATTACGGAAAAATTTGAAAGATTTAACAAATTATACCTCTTGGCTTATTTTCTAAACATCAAACACGACACTCACACTACAACACCAATACTTACTTAAAGAAAACGAAACTAATCGAATTCAATTAACTACATGTGTCAGTGTCAGTGTCAGTGTCAGTGTCGTGTTGGTATTCGACACAGACACCGAACACGCCATCAATCTGAAGTGTCAATGCTACTTAATAATTGAAACTAATTGAATTGAATTAATTACATGTGTCAATGTCGTGTTGGTATACGAGACTTCTATCCGAACACGACTTCTATCCGAACTTTAAATGCCACATAATCAATGAAAAAGTGAAAGAGATAACAAATTATACCTCTTGGCTTATTTTCCAAACTATGTCCCCAGAAACTTCGGATACTTGAAACACCAACCTTAGCAGGAATTTGACAAGCATAACACAAGACAGAACCTTGGGATACAGTGCCACCATTTTGAATCATGGTTGATTAACTAATTCAACAAAATCCCAACAAAAAAAATATTAAAAAACAGCAATAGTAACAATAACAATAACCACAATGGAAAAATTGAATTAACAGAAAAATAGGATTTGGTGAAAACATGGACGATACCTCAAAGATGAAGATAGCTCTATTTGTTATTTGAATTTTGAAAGGTTAGACAGTGTTGTCGTTGTTTTTGTTCATGTTTAGGTTTATGGGATTGACCATTCATTGTTTTACACAGTAAGAAGAAGATAAACTGTGCGTGTCTGAATTGGGCTTTGTGTTTTTGTTTTGAAGAGGTGAATAAGATATTGGGCTTTGTATTTTGAGCCCAAAGAAAAAGATGGTAATTTTATAAATTCACAATAGAGGATGTCTACTTACACCCCTTATTACTTCTCATGTTCCTTTTAGTTTCATTTTTTTTTCATACACTATCTATGTACCATAAATTTATTTTCAGAACCCCTTAATTCTTAAAAAAAAATTAGTATGTTGTTTAAATTTTGTTTGAGAGTTAAAAAAAGGATAGAGTGGAAAAGAATGGAATGATTTAATAAGGAAGAACTTTAAAGGGTTTATTTTTTTTATAACACAAAATTTGTTTAGTTTGGAAGATTAAAAAAATTTATTGAATGAAATTTTTTGGAGGTTTTTGATGAAAATTACAAATCAAATATATGTTTTTACAATAAATTAAATATTAAAAATATATTAATAATAAGAATTTATTTATTATTCTATACAATTCTCTTTGGAAAAAGTTTAAAATTTATCGATATTTTTATTTTTACTCGTTCCGGCATCAGTTTTCCATCCTTTTCGGTCACCACCACACTACCGCCACCTCTGTACTGATTTCAGAGACATCCTGACACACCACTTCCACAAACAGAATTGTCTACTCCGATCTGGCATGTCCCTAGAAAATCGTCGTTAACCACCATCTCACGAGTTCACACATTCCTCTAAAGCTCCCGCACGTGGATCTCACGCGCCTCCGTCCCTACCACGTGTAACGACGCGTCTGGCCTCCGATTTGTCGTCTTTTTCACCGCCTTGCTTTATTTTATGTCCTGATTCTAGATTTGCATTCATATTTTATTTTCTAGCCATCAACTCTCATTGGAAATATCGTTTCCGTCATGTTTACTAAAGTTTCGCTTATCCCATGCGAGAAACTAACCGGGACATCCAACTACAATATATATGTTGATGGTGTCAAGATGTGGTTTCAAGGCCAATGATTTGAATATCACCTAACCACATAATCAGATGATATTCCCACCGCCAATCGCACTAAATAGAAACAAATTGATGCTTCTCTGTGCATTGTGTTATGATTTTCAATTGCACTTAATTTCCAAGCACAATGCCAAGCCTTTACCACTTGCTATGAGGTTAGGGAAAAGGCTATGAAAGTCTTCTCCAACGATGTTCATTGTCTTTACAGTGTCATCCTCAAACTCAACTCTTTGAATTAAAAGAATATGGATATGCAAGCATATTTGAGTAAGTTTAATGCGTTGAAAGCGAATTTCACAACCCTGACGTTTTTTTTTACAAAAGACGTAACAACTGATGCTGAACAACGCAATAAGTTTTTCATGATCATGGAACTTGTCAGACTACCACTAGAACTTGATTCTGTTTGTAACTAGATTTTATTAGGACCCGTTGTTCCTAACTACGAAGTAGTTAGTGAACAATTGTTGCGCTTGGCTACACCTCATGCTTTTGGATAGGTCTCTACTCCAACTCCCACTGAATCATTACTTCCCACAACCATGGTCGTGGTGGATAAAACGGAGAATGTGGTGGCCAGTGCCATGGTATTTATTGTAATCATTGCAATTGTTACATCCATATTTAAGTTGAATGTCGTACAAAGGAAAGAGAACAACAATGACAACCCGGGGTTGCTGGTGTTGCTCAACCCACTATCACTAAAGATGTTACTATTCCAGCCTTCGATTATAACGAGTTCCTTCAGTTTAAGCGATCCTATTAATCGTCATCATCTGCCACTGTTGCTTAGTCTGGTAATCCTGTAGCCTTTGCTTATACATCTTCTCTTGGTCCTTGGGTCCTTGACTCTGGTCTGTCTGATCATATGACTGATAATAAATCTCTTTTATCTCACTTGTCTTATCCTGATTCTCTGCCTTCTTTCACTATGGAAGAGGGCTATAAAATCAAAGTTCAAGGCCTTGGTCAGGCACACGCACTTCCAAACTTGTCTTTAGACTCTGTCTTTTATATTCTTGGTTGTCCTTTTAATTTAATATGCAGTTGCATGTCCCTAATACATTCAGGGCGAACACCTCAATATGGTTATTTTGTTGCTTGTCTTATCACTTTCACTTTGATTTACTTTCATTTATTGAGTCTCTTTTAGGATTGCACCTTCTTGGATCAAGTTTTGAAATGATTTGTTTTTATCATGCATAAAACATTAGTTAGGTTTGAACTTGGTCATAATAATTTAATCAATTGCATGAGTCAGTGGAATAATAACCATATATTTTATTGATTCAAGTTAGGTGGAAAGAAAAATCTCAAAATCTTTTGAAAATTATGAAAAATTGATATTTTGGGTGCTTGATTCGAATCAAGCACATATCCTAATTCAAATCACTTTGAACAGAGTTAAGCCAAAGATTTTCAAACAATTTGATTTAAATAAAATTTTACACATGATTCGAATATGCCAACTCTGGGTCACCTCTGCTAGAATTGATTCGAATCAGACTATACACCTGATTCGAATCAGAAACTTTTTCCACATTTTTCAGTTGGCTCAGCTTGATTGATTCAAATCATAATTAACACATGATTTGAAATACAAGGTCTTTGATTTGAATCATACTTTTCTCTTGATTTGAATTAACTGAAAAATGGGCTACAACTCTGTTTTTCTTTTACTCCACTTCATTTGTTCAGTTGATTCAAATCATGAAATGCTCTTGATTCAAATCTTACTAACTTTTTAATCTCATTTTGTGCTTAATATCAAACACATATAAATCCTTTATGTCATCCTTTTTCATGTAACAGATCAACAAATTCATAATAATTTTTTATGCGATTCTGTGAAAAATCAACACCTTCTATTTTTGAAAGTTCAAAGTTCTTGCAACAAAATTCTTACATCTTCAACTACAGCTTGATTCCAGATCTAGATTACGAGAGATTTGTAATTGATTGAAGGAGACACGCTTATGAAACTAATCATTCTTGAAGATTTAGTTGAGATTTTCAGGTAGCTTGCAAGATTGAGGTTTTTGTCATTGGTGCTGACAAATTCCTGTGAAAAGAAGGAGGTTATTTTCTCCATATTTCCTTGGTAGTGACTGTGTGGAAGGATACAAATAAGGCGGAGTTCTTCTCAAATCTTCAGACAATTCATCGCTTAAGGAATCAGTAGGATAAAAGGGTTAACTGCTACACACGAAGGCTTGGAGCAGATTAGTGATATTGGAAGATTCAATAAGCGTTAATCGAGTAAAGGTTATGCATAATAGTTTGGCATTACATTGTATGCAAGTCAAGATCCTGATAGGAGATTTTATAATTCTTAACATTATTATGGATTGGCGATTTTATGAACTCTTGCAAATATTTTTCAAATAAAAAGGAACAATACAGGTTCCAACGGGAAACCATTGAAGATTGCATGTAGGCATAGCGATGACGAACACTGAAGCACTATAAATCTTGGTGTCATCTCTCTCCCTTACTCTTGTATTTAATTTTCATAGGATTTTCATGCTTAGGTATTTTAATTCTAGCGTAGTTTATCGTTTATTCAATTGGTAGAGATTTGTTACGTAAGCTTAGGTTTTGTTAGAATTTGTGACTAATCTAGCTACATCGGTGATTAAAATCTGAGAAACAACTGAGGTTAGAATTCGTTGTTATTGAATCATTGTATAATCACATCTTTTGAAATGTCGAATTGAATCAATCGTATACCTTTGTGCATCATCACGAAAACCATCCTTGGTATTTGTAGATTGATTTAGTCTTAACGTGATCAAGTTTCAAAAAGTATAATTTTCATATCTTCGCTTCAAACCTTTCACGCGCACTTTTGAAAAATCTCTGATATTCAATTTTTGAAAAAAATGTTGAATTTTTCAATAAGGGTCTATTCACCCCCTACATACCGTTTTTATATTTCCATATTCTCACCCAACTATTGTCATCAAGAGTTGGTCTTTTGATCGTGTCTAATTGACATCCAAAAGTTGTGAATATGGTGGACGATGACGATCCTAAGAGAGTGTATAATAAAGCACATGTATTATTGGAAAGCAAACATGTATGTACATTTTTTATCATTCGACAAAAACATATGGTGTGCAGTCACTGAGGGACCATATATCCCTATGGATGCTGATGATGTTGTCATACATCCTTAGGATTGAACGGATAATTAGACCAAAAAGGCTTCATATGATTTGAAAGCGAGCAACATACTTATCTCCACTTTACGCATGAAAGTATTATACTCAATTTCATATCATACTTGTGTTAAAGATATGTGGGATACTCTCCAAACTCTATTTAAGGGAACATATGACGTCAAGGATTCTAAAATCAATATTTTTACTGAGGAGTTAAATCTATTTCGTATGAAATCAGGAGAATCTGTGGGTTCCATGCAAACTAGATTCCTTCTTTTAATCAACAAATTATGCAACTTGGGAAAACATTTTCTAACAAAGATTATACTAATAAAATATTGAGATTTATGTGCAGGGAGTGACAACCAAAGGTTACCACTATTAAATAATCTAAGGATATTAATACTTTGGATATTACACAACTATTTGGAAAGTTAGGGGAGCATGAGAATGAGCAGAAACGACTCGCCGATAGCAAAGTAAGGTCGAAAAGAAAAATAAAGGAAAAGAAAAGAAACACGATCTTTCTTTGAAAGCTTCGTGATCATACCTGGATCAGAAAGTTGATAGTGGCCAACGACGTCTGGAACGGCAACTCCGGTGATGATGAGAGACGGCGGGGGGGGGGGGGGGGGGGGGGGGGGGTGTACCTGTAAGGTACTTCGACGCTCAAGTGAGAGAGTGTACTGAATAACCGCAAATACAGAAAGAGTAAAGAGGTAGAAGAATGTGTCTAACCTGACCCTCTCAAATGAGAGGGTATTTATAGAGAGCCCCCAGCGCGGGGCCAACGGTTACCTGCAGTGGGCTGGATCAACTAGGCCCACTCCAAGCAACTGCAAGGGCTTACGTGTAGTAGGGAAGACCAGCACGTGGTCTTCACCCTAGAGTAACTGCTCCTAGATATCTGGAAGTAGGGCAGACCGAATCCTTCGGACGTGGGAGGTTACTTGGAACATGTCCACGTGGTATGAACCGTTGGGTACTCCTCGCAGGGAGGAGCCTTCTGTGTCGAGGAGATATGAATCCTGTGTACTTCTCGTGGGGAGGAGCCTTCTGCGTCGAGGAGAGATGAAGCCCGTGGAGTGGACATGGCCTCGCGGGGAGGAGCCATGTCCGTCGAGGAGTGACGTAGCATTCTCGCGGGGAGAAGCTAGTCGGTCGGGGAGGCACATCTCAGCAGGGTGTGATGTCCTCCTTTCCTATTGTCCCAAGTGCTCGACACTGCCTAAGTGCCCGGCGAAACTGTGGCTAGCACGTGGCAGTCGCGTGTCTTGCAGAAGGACCTTATTGGGCCTCCCAGGCTGTATGGGTTGGGCCTGCCCGACTATTGGGCAGCCTCGGCCCAGTCCAGAACACTTCGTAATCTAATGGGAAGAATTCAAAGGAAGAAAGTGACAACACTGACCAAGAATCTTCTAAAATGGAATATATGAGTTTATTCGTCAGACACTACAATAGATACCTAAAGAGAAACAAGCTCAAGCATATCGACAAAGGACTAGTGAATTTCAAAAATAATCACCCACATAAGGAATAACACAAGAAAAAGGATAATGATATTACGTGTTACGAGTGTGGAAAATTGGGACATTTTAGAACCACTTGTCCAATTCTCAACAAACATCATAAAAATAAAGATAAGGAATTCTAGAAGACGAAAGGAAAAAGATCCAAAGATCGTAGATCCTATTTTGCATGGGAAGAAGAGGATGAGAGCTCCTCATTTGATTCTTGTTCAAGTTTGGATGACGAGTGTGCCAACCTATATTTGTTGGCATGTATGAAAGATGAAACTTCAAAGGTATATAAGTATGATTCCAATAATGCGTATTCTTATAGTGAATTGTCTAAAGTGTTTAATGGTATGTATGTTGATTCCATAAATGCTTTTAAAAATATTTTTCTTTAAAAAAATGATTTTAAAACTTGAAGAGGAGTTAAATAATTTTAATCGCGCTTTGAAAACTCTTAAGGAAGTGCATACATCTTTTGTTGATGATTGTTATAATGTGTCTGATACTTTAGTTAAAAGGATGGAAATAATGGGATGTGTTGAGTGTCCAATTTTAAAACTTGAAATTGAAACTCTTAAAGGACAACTAACACATGTTACTTCACTATCTTGTACTTGTTTTAGTTCTTCGAGTGAAAGAGGGAAGGTTTTTAAGAAAAACCCTCGTGTCACTAAAAGAAATAGAAGAAGCATTTCATCTAAATTTATTTGCCATTATTATGGTGATAAGGGTCACATTAGGCCTCTTTTCCATGTTAGAAACATTAAAGTTCCCAATGGTAAAATGACACGGGTTCCTAAGTGTACCTCAACTAACCCTAAAGGATCCACTAGTTATGGACCTAAATTACCTATTTGATTGTCGCGCAGATGTCTTGCCTCCATGAAAAGATTGTGGCTTCTAGATAACGGATGTTCAAGACACATGACGGGAGATGCTTCCATACTCATTAAGTTCGATAAGAAGGAAAACAGTCACTTCATGTATGAAGACAATATGAAAAGTAAAATCAACCACATAAAAACTCCATTAACCTTCATATGTCCTCATAATGGCACCCAAACTAAAGAAGGAATCTAAGGGAAAAGACAAAGCCACACCTCAAATCCTCTGAGATCTTCTTCTTTGGATTCGATGTTAAATCGATTATTTTCTACTCAACAACAACATAAAAGGTACATTGACTATTTCCTTTCCAAACCTTTGTTTGGTCCTAGGTATGTTGATTTAAGATCCTTTCCATACCATTGCTTTAAGTTCATTGAGGATCTAAAGACGAAAAAGATAGATGGATTAGTAAGCATGCATGGTTATTTTTTTCCTGAACATGTTAAAGAATTTTATACCAACGTGACTTATGAAAAAGAAGTCATTGATTCATTTATGAAAGGGATTCCAATAAGTTTTGATGCTAAGGAGTTGGGTAAGAGTTTTTCATTACTGAACATGACTTATGAGGGTTTAGAGATCAAAATGAATAAGATTATTCCATTACCAGATTATGTCAAAAATAATTTTACTATGGAATCGCTAGGCTTATTGAACATGAATTCTTTTAGAAGCATAACAAAATGCTTGGTGAAAAGCTTCCTGAGAGGAACTCATGGTCTGCTGGGATATTCTATATTGATGATAGGTGGTTGTCGCACCCTAATTTTTAACCCTAAGATCCACCTTGTTCTTCGCATAACATATTAGGTCGATCATTTGTGCATAGCTAACCTTTTCTACTAGCTGTTGTTTTGTCTGTTTCATTTGCGAGTACAGGTGCTGCTACAGAAGGCTCAAAGATTTGAAGGTTGTGTTGTGTGTGTCTATGAAGGTCCTCTGGTCTTTGCAAGATTTGTGTGGATTCTTGTGAGATTGTGCCCTTTCCCTTTCTGATCCCTAAACCACTGCCAAGCCCTCCTTCCCTCAAGATTTTCAGAAACCTCCCCACGGAAGATTAGGTCTTTTTATCCATTGGTGTGAAAATGGTCACGTGAAAACTAGTAATGGTCATGCGGCGAATGGTGTTACGAATTATATATAGGGATTCTTCAGGAAAAAACTTGGATTTCCTCATTAATGTTGTGAAATGGTAGTTAAAGTTTTGATTTTGTTTCGAGCCAAAGGTCATTCGAATAGAAGCATATAAGGCATAGTTTGTTACAAAATCGAATTCAAAAGTAACCAAGGTTCAAGCTATCATTCCAAATTCTCATGAATATTCAAGCTTTGAAAACATACAAGTTCAAGCCAAAAATTTCAAGGTTTAACATCATTCAATTCCAAGTTTAAACATCATGATTAATATTCTTCATATCAAGGTTACAAGATGCAAGTTGGGGATCCAAATTGATTCAAGTTTTAAATTGCGCCTCCCATAAACTTTCATATAAGGAAGTTTCCAAAGAATCTTCACAAGCTAAAAGGTATATCCAAGATTACAACACGTTTTTCTCATCAAGCTTTCAAAGGCCAATGCCAAAGTCACATGATAAAAGTTTCCAAGCATATAAGTTCAGGATAAGTTTACAATGTTATTCAAATTTACAATTCCGAAGTAGATTACAAATGCAAACTCTGGCTACAAAAGACAAAATGCCACCGTTTCATTATTGCCATACTGCTACCAGATTTTTTTCTCAAGGCCAGCTGCACGCCATACAGTGAACCAATGGTATTCTTTACTTGTGAAGAAGTCGCTTCTAAACCACTTCAAACTCACAACAGCTCCTGTAAACCTGTTATAACAAAATCATGACACGATATTTTAGCCTTACGAAAGAATTATTCAAATAGGTCTTGCAATCAGTTAGAATATCACCAATTCCCGAGGGATTTAGGATAAGCAGGCGCACGACAAGTCTCGTCGGGACTGTTTGTTAAAATGCAGAGAATTAAGTCAATAACATTGAAGTTAATCGGTTAGAGTAAGACTTTTTGAAGCGTGTTTTCAGCCATGACATTAGAACTCGAGTCTACCTGCCCAGAAAAGAACTAAACCAAGTCAACAAGAACTCATTCAAAAATTACAACAAAAAAAGGGACTTCAAATCGTTCATACGAATAGAATGTCAAGAACAGTAATCAAATAGCAATGCTGATGCTATGCACATGGTTGGTTTTATGTAGGCTTCGCTCTACCTCGGTTATATGACGTGCATTCTCTCTCATGCTTGGCGACACTGGACACTTGAGGAAGATGTTGAACATGAGATTAATGTCAATACGATAGCCAGCCGAGACAATTGAACACACAGAACCTGCGGACAAAATAAAGTTTAGCTTATGAAGTCGAGTCACATCAATGAGAACCAAATCTTAAGCCACAACCGTAACGCGAATGAGCAAGTTGGATTGAAGATGGAAATAAAACATCAGTGTAACCACAGCAAGCCTTGGTTCTGGCAAGAAGTGAAATATGGTTATTAAAGTTCATCACGGCTAGCATTGATTTCCTAAGCACGCTTCATACATAATCAAGCAAAGAAAATCCATTGAATCCAAAAGAGAACAAGACAAAAGAAAGTAGGGAAATTATGGAAGATAAAAGAAGGAGCACCAGGATCAGGATCAGTATCAAGGAATATCATACATGCTTATGCGAAGGGAATAGAGGAACAATTTCAAGTACATACGAAGATTTTGTTAGAAGCTGAATGAAATGAAGTGGTCGAAGAGTGCTTTTGGCGAGACGCTTACCAATGGTCCAGAGGCTGGAATTGTTTCTCATGATATTGGTGTTCGAGTTAAGCTTTCGGAGTCAGCAAAGACCAACAGTTAGAGAAGTAATCGGAGGCAGCTTGAAATCATCGCTTCATAATCTGGACCTCTTGTATCTGCTACCACAGTAACACCAAACTTCAATTATTCAGAAGAGTTTTCTGCTGGAATTATTATTAGAACTGTGGCCGCACTTGCTTTGTCCCCTGGAAATTCAAGAAGAGCTTCAGAAATGTTATTGCCAAAACTGGTTATTTGAAAACGCAACAAATCGTTCTCAATACGGATTTTATTACCAACTCATTAATCAAATGGTATTAAGCACGTCCAAGCATGTTCAATGTGAGAAATTATGGACACGATATTCCTTACAAAACAATTCCAAAACATGCTGAGCCAAATATGGAAAAAACCAAGACCTGTCCATAAACATGTTATGCTGAAAAAGTAAATGCACTCATCAGGTTTCAAGACAAATTCCAATATGTCTTAGACAATATTAACTTTCCAAAGTTAGAGAGACATGTTCACACGAGAATAGAAGGTTTAATCATGAAGAATCAATCCGAAATTCACTTTAAGGTCTATATAAGAGGAATATTCACACGACTTCAGAAAAAAAACATGTTTAAGACCATTTCAAAACTTCCCAAATCGATCAAAACATATCTGAGACGCGATTCAAAAGAATTCCAAAACAGGATTTTACATGGTATTGAAGTCATTTAAATCAAAAAATCAATGTTGCAGACTATTCACGAGTCTATAAATTGGAAGAGCAGAATTAACACGAGGGGGCACCGATAGCCAAGTTTTACACAACCACATCCATTCCCAGAAGATTCAAAAACCCATCCATACACGCATACCTCAGAACAGTAAAATTCAATATACACGCACAAATTCACCAGAATAGGGAGCATTCAAAATCCACATGAAAGGGGAGCAAGCATAAAAATCACCCAGGGATTCACACAGCATCAACAGTCTACGCAAATTGCACAGAGGAACCACAACACGATTCATACGCAAACCATAAACACACACTCAAGCCGCAACGCGAAAGCACACAGAGGTAAAGAGAAAGAGAACTTCCCGGATCGGAGCCGCCGTCATCCACCACCCATTTTATCGCATTTTTTTACGCATTGTAATATGTAATCATCATGAAATAGTGAAAATCGGGGTAACGGGCTGTGTGGGGTGGGGATTTTAGCGTTTGATTGATTGTTTCGCTGTTGCAGGCCGTGAGAGATGAAAGTGTGAGAACGAGCGGCGCCGCTAGGTTTCGCCCTAATTTTCTTTTTCTTTTCGTTGAGAGAAGAGGGTGAGAGATGAGAGGAAAGTGAGAGACGTCTGAAAGAGAGGGTGCTCCTTGGTTTTTTTTTTCTTTCGTTTTTTCTTTTTTTAGTTAAAATTAAAACTCTTTGCTTTTTTTTTAATCAAAATAAAAACTTTTTTTAGTTAATCTTTTTGTTAATTAAGATTAAAACCTTTTATTAGTAATTTAATTTAAGACTTTTATAATGATTTAATTTAAAACCCCTTTGCTATAATAATTAATTTAAACCCTTTCGTAATAATTAATCTGAATCTTTTTATAATAGTATTTAAAACTTTTAATATAACCCTTTTTTTATAATAAGACTTTTTATCATAATCAACTCAAAATCTTTTTCACAACAAAAATTAAAACCTTTTTTTTATAATAATAATTAAACCTTTATAATAATTAATTTTAATTTAGAGTTTTTATAGTTAATTTAAAACTTTTTCATAATAAATATTAAAATTAAAAAACCTTTTAATAAACTAAAAGTTAGAATAACATAAGACTTTCGAGAATATACTAACACTAATTTTTTTTTTTTTTTCTGAAACTTTCTTTTTACTCTAAAATTTAAATAATAAAAAGAATCCTTTTATTTCTAAATTTTATAATTTTCTCTAACCTTCCTTAAGTGAATAATAATAATCTCAAACAAATCAAATAATTAAGTTCAAGACTCAACTTTTAGATCGCCCCCGTTTAGAAATCTTTCACCTTGTTTAGTCATAGGTTCGTGAGTGATCGTATGTTTTGCCTTATTCGCTTGTTTATGCCTCTACTTGATTGTTGCTTGCATGTCTAAACCTTTTCAAAAATATAAAAATTTCTCGATCCAACGTCGAGCCCATTTTTCTACCTATATAAGTCGATCGCCTTAGGGCATCGCATTCAACCTTTTGGTCACAAGACACAAGTCTAGCATCACTTTGCTAGCACCCTCGCCTAAATAACCACAATTAATTGCATAAATATCCAAGGGAAAACCCCATGCATGATAACCATGTTATTGTGCATGGTGCACATCATTTGCATTCATAATCGACACCCTTAAGTTAGGACTATTAGATAACTTAGGATAGATTTCCTAGGTTAGTCCCCCCTTAATTTTGATTTTTCAAATCAAACTTTAGCCCACCTAATTCTCCACACAAGAGAATTAGACGTGAATCATCTCAAAGAAGGGACATACAATCCCATACCCCACAAAATACAAACATTTTTAAAAACTGTGGTGGTCTTCTTAAGATGATGACTCATCTTCTCTCCTAAAACCTTTAAAACATTTAGTATCCTTAATAAGGAACTACAAGTGCTCTGATTCCCTCCTGACAGGATATGTAGACACAAGATGCGATATCTTGTCGAGCACACTTAGGAATAAAATAATAAATCACCTACCCTTAAACCCTTAGCAAAACAGATAACAGATAACATAAAATGAGTCAAGAGGTTCCTGTAGAGTACTACAGATATCTAGGATGCTAACACCTTCCATAGGTATAACCAACCCCCGAACTTAGAATCTTAGTGCATTTGCATTGCATTGTGGGTCTTCGGTTTTTTCTCCCTTCCCTTGGATAAAATCAAAGACCAGTGGTGACATTAGAAATGTGATCCTAGTTAACCAATAACTATGGTATCCAATTTTCACCGCGACAGTGGTTACATTATATTTTGGTTTATGTCTTATTACCAAAAATTTCAAACCATTCAACTCTGACAAGCACTGAGATGCAGCTCCTATTTGCTATCAAGAATGGTCTTCAAGTGAATTGGGCATATTTGATACTTTATCACATGGCCACCCACTTTAAGGATGCTATTGAACTTCCTTATTCGTTATTCTTATCTAAGATCTTTGCATATGTTGATGTCAATTTTTGTAATGAAGACCCTGTGTCTATGGATGATTAAATGATTTTTGTTAAGTTGTGGATCATCAAGATGGGCGTGGAGTGTGATTTCAAGAAGAAGACTATCCACTACATTGATGAAGTGGTACAAGCTCCTCCTCCTCCTCCTCCCCCGGTTCGACAACCTACCAATCAATAGCAACCATCCAACCCACAACTCTTTGATTACATGAATTACATGAACACTTAAATGAATGGTCATTTTTCATACCTTTATTCTCATATGAACATTCCTCCATATCAAGTCCAACCATATCATTATCCTCATTACCGACCACATTAAGACCAAGCAAATTTGAATCAAGCCAACATCAATCAAGAAAACTTGAACCATGACAACTTTGACCATGAATTTATGAATCAAGACCAATTTTAGTTCTTTGTTTTTTGTTTTATTATGTTTAATATTGTATGTAGTTTTATTTGGTTTCAAATGTCTTAATACTTGTTTGTGTCCTATGTTTTCTTATAATTTAAGTTTTATCTTATTTTGAATTATGGTTAAGTAATATTATATGTTTGTTTATGTTTAAGTAATATATTATATTTATATATTAAAAATTATTATCTTTCATATTTTGTTATGCATGTCTATTATTAATTTTCATATATTATTTCTTTACCCATTTTCCCTTCTTTTTGATCATGTCAAAAGGGGGAGAAAAATGTATGCATGAATTGCTTGTGTTATTTGTGTTTTTTTTCTCTCTAGGTACATGATAGCTTCTAAGAATTCAAGATTCATATATTAAGGTGGAGTTATCCAACATAGGGAGAGTTTCTCTAATTTTTTTCAATCAAGCACAACAATCATACATTAGTTTGCCATCATAAAAAAGGAGGAGAATGTAAATTTAAGCTTTCAATGACGATGTTTTGATGAAGACAATCAAGATTGCGAAGACATGATCAAATATTAAATATGAAGAATTTACTCAAATGACTATGTTATGGATGATTAAGTAAGATGTTAAATATGGTATCTCATGGTCATATAACCTTAAGTGCTCTAAAATCAATCCATGACATCTCTCACATTTCATGACTTTGCATTTTAAACTTAGAATTTTTTATGTGCATAATTTTCATTAAAAAAACAATTTCTAAGCCAAACAATTGATTTCATGGCTATGTCAATCGATTGTCATCTTTCAAATTTGGAAATTTTCTAAAGCCATCAATCGATTGCATGGGATAAGCAATTGATTGGCATGAGTTCAAATTTCAAATTTTTTCAATCTATTTAAAGGTGCATTCGATTGATCATCCCTTACAATCGATTGACACCAAGATTTAAAAAAAATACTTATTTGGAATGCATCTTTTCATGGAACCTTCATTGTATATTTTCAAAACAATTTCACACCTTATCATGAATTATAAAGAGCTATGTCTTAATTCAAAAGGGTGTGAATGGCCATATAAATAGAGAGTATTTTATCTGATCAAATTCACCCTTTTCAAAAAAAAATCCCCAAGTATTTCACTGTATCTCAATAGAGAGTATTTTATCTGATCAAATTCACCTTTTTCAAAAATTTCTCCCCAAGTATTTCATTGTATCTCACTGCATCAGTAAATTTCATTCATCAAGAACTTGTGCATTATTTTCATAAATCATATAACGTGAAAGTTCTTGAGAACTTAAAAATATATTGTGATATACCATAAATTCATGAAAGGGAGAAATTCTACAAGTTAGGATTTATTCTATCCTACTGCTTCAAACTTATATTTATAAAAAATCAGATACTTGTATCAATACCTTGTTATCCAGGATTGTTGGAAACAAGAGATTTGGAAAAATAAATGATTGTTTTTTTTTTCTGTGTTGTAAAATCACAAGGTGGTTTGCATTGTTGATTTAGTTAGAAGCTTGTGTATAGAAGCTAGTTATAGGCTTGTAAAATGTTCTAATTATAGTAAAATCTCTTACAGTGGTAAGGGGACAATATGTACTCTCAGATTGTGAAGGGAACTAGCATAAACCTCTTGTGTTATATATTTTTCCGCACATTACTACTTTCATAACCTAACATTGAACCAGTAAAATAAAGATACATTCATCTAAAAACATAAAATTTCAAAGTACCTAATTCACCCCCTTTTAGGTACATGAAATTCTGGCATAGCAGATAACAGATGTCCAAACACATGTCAAGACATTGTTCTCTACACAACTTTAAAATAAGAGCAGAACAAACAAACTGATATTCAGAATATCAACAACAATAGCAAGACAGATGTTTCGACATCTGTTACAACATGTTAATCAAAACTGAACTGTAAATTGCATAATGATAAACAACACAGAATATAATAACCCAGTTCGGTGCAATCACCTACATCTGGGGGCATACCAAGCCAGGAAGAAGAATCCACTATCAGCAGTATAGTTTTATGTAAACAACTGCTGGTTTACAGTAAACAACCTCTGGTTTACCTATCACTACCCAATGGAAACTTTATCATTAAAAGTAACATCTAATTGATAAGAGAAACCCATCTCACTCCCTAAATCACAACCTGTAATTATCTAACAGTTATAGTCACAATAACTGTATCATACTACTTGAAAACACCTCTTTCAATACAAATTTCAGTCAAGCATTCTTGACTAATAAGCTAACTTGGATTTGCTTAAAAGCTTCATCCAAGAACAATACACGATTCATTACCTACGGGTTTCTGAATCTGTACAAGTATCTATGTCTGCCACAATGTATCAAATCGATACAGAGGGAGACTTACAAGAAAGCCTACGACTCTCAAAACCCTAAACCCTGCTTTACAAAAGTTTACAAAATAGGATTCCTAAGTCTATGTCGCTCTCTCTCTTTTATAGCCTTCTGCTGTCTTGGGCTTCAAATCTTCTGTTGATTTCTTCCTTGATCCACGTTCTAATTGTTCCTTAAATCTTGGATCAAATTAGCAACAACCTGCTATATCAGGTCAAGATGTTGAGACATACGTTAGGACATTATGTCTGACAAGTTTTCTTTCACCAGACTTCTTCATGTTGGAACATTGCATTCAATATCTTGTTTTACCAAAAATTTGCTCAAATCTACAGAGCCTTCAATCTTCCCCTTTTGACAAATTTTTGGTTAAAACTCCTTCGGTAGAAAAAGAAAGTCCGGCGTTTGGTGGATATGATTGGAACACCTCTGAGACTCCTTCTTGTTGGTGTACATGAAGAAGAGTATACAACACACTCCCCCTCAAACCTATACTTGCCACAAAGGGATAAATATTCCTCTTAAGGGGCATAAGAGAACCCATAAGAAGATCCAGAAAAAGCTTAAGAAGAAACAAATGTATCATACGTAACACAGAGTCTATAGAGAATGTAACTCAGGTCACAAGACACAACCTGCTTCATAACTCAGATCACAAGGCACAAGGGAAAGACTCAAGGATGTTAGAACATCCCATCCAACATCCTTACAAAGCACAACCTGTAAGAATGAACTCCTCATCAGTTATGTGTTGTAAGAACCAACACACAACCGAGATGAATACACACCCGTTCTCCCCTTTTTTAGGCAAAAATTGGCAAAAGTAGCCAACACAGTTCCATACCCACATGGTACTTACCCAGACCCGGACAAAAGCCATGACGAAACCACACAGAACAAGAACTTGGAAAACCAGAAGCAAACTCCTCCTTTAAATACCCAACCAGTTTTTTCTTGAAAATTACGGCCCATAGAAGTTACCGTTGAACAATTCAAATGGAGAAATAAATTTAGGTAGGTAAATTCAACATAAATGACTGTGCATAGTCCAACTAGAGTTTGACTGTTTCAACTTTATGAGGAACCGTCCAAAGAATGCACTTGCATCAAAACACATGCTTAACACGCCTTCTCTAAGACACATTCTTTCCACTGTCCAAAACAGCCAATTAGGACGCACCCACATGTCCTAAATAATGTCCTGATGCTTTGTCAGACTTGTTTAGTCCATCTGAAGCATGGTCACCGTCCCTTTTAATAAGCCCCAATAATAATCCTTTCAACCAGAAGACCAAGAGTAACTGACCAAGATGTTAAGATATTTCTTCAAACATCTCTCAGATAGCAGCCAAGACTCTCATAATACTTGTATCACTCTGATTCAATCCATTGACACCCAATGATAGAATCACAATAACCTGATAAGTCCACCTAGAACTTATACCAGTAGATCAATGTCACGACATCTCATCTGACATTACATCCTCACCCGAGGCATTTTATCACAAACTACTTGAAACTACAAATAATCTTGATAAACTACTGCAACAATATATCCAAAACAGAAGGTCAACTCCCCCTGTCTAAGATAACCAATGCTCCTTTGCAAAAAGAACACCTTAAATGAATGGAAAACATAAGACGTATCTTCATGTCTTCAAGAGCGGACCCTCTGTTCAACACACCTACTGAACGCATTCACCTAATGCTTGATCCTCAAGCAATCAATGTACCACACTAGTACATTTAACAGACAGAAGTTCTCCCCCTGTCTTTCACAAATTCTCCTTCAACAAGAAACACCCCAAAATCACCACATGATATCCCATAATAGTTTCATGATCATTTAGTGAGAAAGTACCAGGACCACATCCTTGTACCACAACCAACAAACTCTTGGATTAAGACCAAAATCACCATTTATCCCTCTCATCCAGAAACCATCCATACCCTAACAAATCCACCTTGAACTTTACAACCATAAATATCCTTGTTCCTTGAGATACAATCCAATTGAATATGAAATGCTTCACATTTCTCAAAGAGACATACAAAGCCCCTTAGTTTGCTAGCTCGCCAAGATGTTATTCACATTTGAAGGACATCAAACACATGCCTCAGAGATCCTCAGCTTACTTGCTCCACAAGCACCAAACTGATCCACTTCTCTCTAGCATGACTTGTAGCAGAAGAAACCACTTCTCCACAAGCATTTTGACCTCAGCAAGAGTCAGTCTTCCAGATAAACACCCCATGACCCAAGACAGTCTTTAATTTATCATTCTCCCATATGATAAGAAAGAACACTTCTGATTCAACTGGTGAATATCAGCTTCCACAATCTGAACTCCAAGTTCAGAAATCATGATGATGTTCTAACATCAGTTAGGACATCCTGATCATATCACATACACCATACACTATGGTTCTTGATATAATTACCAATGGACTTATTATCTTCACAGTAATCCAACTGAAGATCTTCATAGAACACAACTCATCTAGCTTGATCAATAAGAACTTTAGACAATCAAAGAGAGAAATAAACTCTCATTCAACTCCCAATAGAAGGTAATCTTCCATAAGCAACTTAGGGCTTCTACCATAAGCTCCAAGATAAAAACAGAACCAGAACCTCCTTTGAATTTCAACCAACTACCCTTCTGCAAGTTCCAAGCACCCTGCTTGAATGCACAATCGAAATCAACTAAATGCCACTGTTTGATTAATCTCAGCTTTCTTCAGAGATCCAGAAAATCTTCTGATCCATCAATGAAACTGTTATGGACTGGGCAGGCGTTGTGCCCCCAGAAGGGCAAGGCCTAATCCAATCCAGCCATTGGACAGGCCCAATAGCCAAGATCTAGCCGTTGGGCAGAAACTAGCCGTTGGGCATGTCCCCTTCACTCGCTAAGCAGTTCACGCGACTAACTGTCTCCCCGGATCTCACGGAGACAGTTAGACCAGGTCAAAGGGCCACGCGCTTTGCCCTTTAATTGGCAATCCCTCATTAGCCGACCAGGCGCTTTGATCGCATAGGAAACCCTGGCCCCACGCTGGGGATCTCCCCTATGAATACCCCCTCACTTGAGAGGGGTAGGTGTTGGATATCCACTACTTGAAATCTTTCTTGTGTACTTGCTTTCTCCTTTTTGACCAAACGCTTACTTTGGCATCGGAGTACCTTGCAGGTACCACCCCCTCTTCTCTCCTACAAGTATCATCACTTGTCCTACACGAAGGCCACAACGATCCAGTCTGATCATCTCCGATCAGTGGCACCGTCTGTGGGAACCCTAGCTTCTTCGTCTTTTGATTCAAGTTCCCTCTTTTTCTCCTAAAAGACCAAAGCTCTCTCCAAAACTCCTTCCAATCATCATGGCCTCCAACAAGAATGATGCTGTCCACCAAGAAGCGGCTATCGCCGCTATAGCTAATAACGTCGACCATATCCCCGCCGGATCTGCTTTCCCAGAAACTAACCAACGGGACGGGAAGACTGCGTCCCCGACCCCCGATGAAACAAGAAGTCCAGCCCCACAGGAAAGTACGAGCACCACCAGTCGCGCAGGCACTCTCCACGACAGAGCAGAAGCCGTGATCGCAGCTATTCTATTTCCCGTTCTCCTAGCACAAGCAGTGACGACAACATACACGCCCCCCTCTCACAAGAGATCATGGACACCAGAATTCCTTGTGGGTTGGAGAAGCCCCCTGCTCTAGCAACCTATGATGGGACCACTGACCCCAGCGAACACATAGAGAACATAGAAGCAATGCTCCATTACCACAACGTGACCTGGGCCATAAAGTGCATATTGTTCCTGATCACACTAAGAAAGGGGGCAATGGCTTGGTTCAAGCGCCTTCCTCGAGGGTCGATCACATCATGGAGAGATTTGAAGAGCCGGTTTGCCCGGCACTTTACGGTTTCCCGACGACATCCCAAGTCAGAGGCCACCTTGGAAGCTATTACACAAGGCAGGGACGAATCCCTGCGGGCATATATCGAACGGTTCAACAAAGAAGCCGTGGAGGTCCGTACAATAGACCATATGAAGAAATATCTTCTCGAGAAAGGCATGAGACCCAAGAGCGAGTTTCGCAAAGCCGTGGGCATCGAGACTCCCTGCACGTTAACAGAGCTCCTCCAGAAAGCTGAAGCGTACATACAGTACGAGGAGAAGGAGGCCGCATACCATGCCCGGGACGCAAGAGATCGCGAAGGCGCCCGGGCACCAAAACAAGATGAGCCAGAGACGTCCCGACTAGGAAAAGAAAGGCGGCGAGACGATCGTCCCTGAGAAAGTAAAGGGCCCGCTGGCCGGTTCATGGAATATACCCTGCTTACGGCTCCCCGTGAACGCATTCTCTCCGAATGCATCAATACTGAATTCAAGCAGGGGGCGTCAGATTCCCCAAACCGACAACGTCCAAAGGCAACGTCGACAAGAGCAAGTATTGTCGCTTTCACCGCAGCCACGACCACACAACCGAGGACTGCGTGCACCTTAAAGACGCAATAGAGATCCTCATCAAGGAGGGTCATTTGAAGCAATACATGAGGAAAGGCGAGTCCTCCCGACGAGAGGCCTCAGATTCAAAGAAGGAGGCAGAATCATCTCAATCCAGTCCTCCCCCGCAAGTCGCAATGTCCATTACGCAACTAGAGGACTTCGTCATTCCAGATTACCTCGAGGAGCCTTCCCGGATATCCGTCCACAACACTTGGGAAGCATTCCCTGCAGCCATGGTTATCTCATACGGGGGGTACAATGAGCTGACAGTAGGATCTGTCAAGAGGAAGTTCGAGCAGTATATAGATTGCAGTCCTGACCGATTGTCTACGCTTGATAGAATCAAGGGGCGCTCCTAACCGATCACGTTCTACCACGAGGAGCTACCCGGGGGCTCTCCAAATTCTCACATTCCTCTACTCATCAGGGCCAAATTAGCAAACACCGATGTCAGAAGGATCCTGGTCGACCAGGGCAGTTCGGTGGACATTATGTACACTGGCCTGTTCCACGCCCTTAAGCTAGACCAGAAGAACCTCTCACCGTATATGGGATCCAATTTGCAGGGGTTCAACGGAGCCACGGCTAGACCCTAGGGGTACGTGGAGTTGCCGGTCACATTCGGGGAAGAAGAGGCATCCAGGTCAATCAAGACCCAATTCCTAGTGATCGATTACCTGTCACTATACCAATGCATCTTGGGGAGACCGACCCTCACAGAGTTAGTTGCTGTCCCTTCAACTGTCCACCTCAAGTTAAAGTATTACACAGAGAAGGGTCACGTCGCGACATTGCACGTGGACATAGAGGCTGCCAGCAGATGTTTCGAAGCAGCGAACCGGGGACAAAACCAGATCAGCGCAGCACCCAAAGCAGCCAAGTGGGCATGGGAGGAAGATAATCCGTCCGAAGATGGCCAACCGGACAAGAAGTCGGCACTCCCTGTACACACTATCGACCTTGACAGCCGAATTTCAGATGAAGGCGAGGAAGATAGCTATGGAGGGGCATCGGCGGCGACGACCAGCTCCTCCACATCAGCCCTCATGCGACCAGTTCTAGACGGGGAGTTTGAAGTCACCGCCTTCAGTAATAACCCCAACAGGGGGTGAAGATTGGTGCGGGACTGCCCGACGAGGTCAAGCAACAACTAAAGAAGTGCCTGGACGACAATGCTGATCTGTTTGCTTGGAGCGCCGCAGACATGCCTGGTTTGGACCCTGAGACCGCATGCTACCATTTAACCATCGATCCAGCTGCCCGCGCTGTCGCGCAACGAAGAAGAAAGAAGGCACAGGCTGCCGAAAAACTTGTACAAGACCTCTTAGAGGCAAAATTCATTTCGGAGGCCAGGTATACAACCTGGCTGTCTAACATTGTACTTGTGAAAAAACATAGTGGAAAATGGCGCATGTGCATTGACTACATCGATCTCAACCGGGCTTGCCCGAAAGATGCTTATCCTTTACCGAGCATAGATAAAATCGTAGATAACTCCCCAGGTTTCAAACTCTTATCCTTCATGGACGCCTAATCGGGATACAATCAAATCCCTATGGCCGAAGAGGACAAGAGGTATACCGTATTCATGACCTCCTCGGGGAACTATTACTACAACGTAATGCCCTTCGGTCTGAAAAACGTTGGGGCCACGTACCAGCGCATGATGAAAAAAGTCTTCCGATCAGAAATCGGGGACATGCTCGAAGTTTACATGGACGATATAATCGTAAAGTCCCAAGAAGAATCCGATCATACGACTCACCTGCAAAAGGTTTTCGACCAGGCCAGGAAATGTAATATACGCTTTAACCCAGAAAAATGCACCTTTGGTGTATGGGCAGGGAAGTTCCTCAGATTCTATCTCACCGAAAATGAAATAGAAGCAAACCCAGACAAGTGTCGAGTATTCGTAGAGTTCCCCACGCCCAGGTCGAAGAAGTCCATACAATCCCTAAACGGGATGCTCGCCTCCCTTTCTCGTTTCGTGGCCAAATCCGCCCAGCACGCCCTGCCCTTCTTTAAACTCCTCAGGAAAGAGACCAGTTTTAAATGGACAAAAGAATGCGAGCAAGCCCTAGCCCACCTTAAGCGGGCTCTGTCCGAGCCACCTGTACTTTCTCAACCAGAATGCGGGCAAACTCTATACTTATACCTCTCTGTCGCCAGCGAAGCCATTAGTGTTGCTCTCATCCGCGAAATAACGGATGGGCAGAAGCCCATCTATTTCACCAGCAAGGCCTTACAAGGGCCAGAAGTTAGGTACGCGCAGATAGAGAAAGTCGCCCTTGCTCACATCACCGCTGCGAGGAGGCCTAGACACTACTTCCTGGCCCACACCGTAGTTATCCGTACGGACCAGCCTATCAGGCAGTTGCTATGCCGACCAGATATGGATGGCAGAATGCTTAAATGGTCCCTGGAGTTATCAGAATTTGACATTCATTACGAGGGTAGAAAGGCCCTCAAGGCGCAAGTTTTGGCCGAATTCGTGGCAGAAATGACGCTGCTACCGTTCCCGCCATGTGGAGCACATAAATGGACCGTTTACGTAGATGTGGCATCCAACCCCTCAGGTAGCGAAGCAGGTATCATCCTCGAAAACGAGGAAGGAATACTGATTGAAGTATCTCTGGTCCTGTCCTTCCTTACATCCAACAACCAAGCCAAATATGAAGCCTTCCTCGCGGGACTACGGCTGGCCAAAGACGTGGGCGCCAAGGAGGTAAAAATCTACACTGATTCCCAGCTCATAGCGTCACAAGTATGGGGAGAATTTCAAGCAAAGAACGACCAGCTGGTAAAGAAAAGAATTACAAAGTTTGATGCATGGGAAGTCCAGTACATCCCTCGCGAACGAAACACGTGAGCTAACATCTTGTCCAAACTGGATACCACCAGAAAGAAAGGCAGAAATAAGTCAGTCATACAAGAGATACTCGCCCGACCTAGCATCGAGAAACCATCTGAGCTGCTCGACGTCAACATCATCGGGGACACCCATTGTTGGATGACTCCCGTATACAACTACCTCACCAAAGGGGAGCTGCCTGAGGACAGTAAAGAAGCTAGCATAACTAAACGACGAGCCATTCATATGTACTGGTTGAAAATAAACTCTAACGAAGAGGATTCTCCATCCTCCTCTTAAAATGCGTCGAGGAGAGTAAGGTCCCCGAAATTCTACAAGAAATCTATAAGGGCATTAACGCGCAACACTAAAGGGGAAGATACTTGGCACGAAAAGCCTTGCGAGCAGGATATTACTGGCCAACCATGAAGCACGATGCCAAGGAGCACGTCCAAAAATGTGACCGGTGTCAGCGTCACGGGGACATGCACTTGGCACCCCCAATGAATTGAAGAATCTATCCTCATCGTGGCCCTTCGCCTGGTGGGGGATGGACATACTCGACCCCTTTACAATGGGGTCTTATCAAAACAAATTTCTAATCGTGGCCGTCGACTACTTTACGAAGTGGATCGAAGCCAAATCCCTCGCCAAGATCACAACCTTTAACATACTTTGTTTCTACAAAAGAAATGTCCTCGCACGGTTTGGGGTGCCCCAGGCCCTCGTGACCGACAACGGAACTCAGTTCACGGATAGAAAGTTCCAAGACTTCGTCACCAAATTAGGCACGAAGCAACACTTTACTTTCGTCGAGCATCCCCAGACCAACGGGCAAGAAGAGGTTGCAAACAGGGTGATCCTTCGTGGTCTAAAGCGAAGGCTAGGCGAATACAAGAAGAGATGGGTCGAGGAGCTACATAGCATGCTCTGGGCCTACAGGACAACACCGCAGTCCACCACTGGGGAAACCCCTTTCCGACTAGCCTACGGAACCGAGGCGGTGATACCGGTAGAAATTATAGAACCTTCCAGAAGAACGGAAGCTCCCCTTGACGAGGAGATGAACGACGAAGCCTTAAGAGAAGAGCTCAATCTGGCGGAAGAAATACGATCAGGAGCAGCTCTCTGCGAGGCCTCACTGAAATAACAAATAACCTTACGCCACGACGCTAAGGTCATAAAGCGCGACTTCCCCGTTGGTAGCTTGGTTCTGCGTAGAAACCAGAAAGATTCGCGCGAAGGAAAGCTGGCCGCAAACTGGGAAGGACCCTACAAGGTCAAGTCCAAAACGGGCACAGGAGCATACTACTTAGAAACTCTGGACGGAGAACCATTTGCTCGACCATGGAATGCTGAAAAGCTCAAACAATACTACAGTTAAGCCCAACCACGAGGTCAGACTAACTGTCGACGAGATCACCCCGAACGGGGAGACGGCGCGGCCAAAGGATCATGCCCTGGTGAAGCACGATCCATTCTACAACGCCGGCCAGCTTCTGCTCATGGGACGAGCAGATCCTGCGCACAACGGGGATACCTCAATCGAGCTCCGCCGTTGCAACACCAATCAGACAGGACACCTAGCTCGCGATGGGAACAGTCCAAGCCTATGAGTTTAGTACCTCAACCGAGGTCCTAGTCTCATCGCTGGAAAAAACACCTTGCCCTCCTCGACGAGTTTCCCAGCCTGTCGAGCACAACAAAAACAAGTCGAGCAAACGTCCATTCAAACAAGCATACATAAATAAATGCGACAAGAAATTTCCAATAATGTTAATAACATCGGCTACAAGGCCGGAATAAGTCAGGGTTACATCAAAAGGTCAACACCCAACAAAACATTACATAAAAAGGGCACGTAGGCCCACAAAATACATGTACATTCAAAAAATATCCTAGTCAAAACTAAACGACCTCACTGACACCCTCCGGGGGGACCACCTCGCCATTGACGACCACGTTGAGTAGACCCATTCCCTCGGTCAGCAACTGGATGTCAGAATTGAGGGCCTTCACCTGCTCTAAAGCAACATTGAAGCCAAACTCAGCTGCCCCTAGGTTGTCCTCCCCGAGGACACGAATCCTCTCAATCAGGTCCTTCCTCGTCTTCAAGGCCTTCTCATCGTCGGTCTCATCCTCACCCGCTGCCGACGACCCCTCCGGCTTTCTTATCCTCGCCTTCAAGCGGGCGTTCTCATAATTGACTTTTGTCACCTCCTCCTTCATTTGGGTCACCTCCTTTTGGAGCAGTATCTTGGCCTCCTGGTGACCTTGCAACTTCTTCAGCTTATTATATATCTCTACGTTCTTGCACTCTAAGTCATTGATCCTAGTCTTTGCCTCCCTAAGGTTGGAGCGATGAGCCACCTCTGCATCTCCAAGGGCCAGCGCCGCTTCCAATATCCTAATCATTTCGGCTGTATCCTGGCAGAGGAACTTCCTCCGCGTCTGTGGATCGGCGGACAGAATCGCTGAGGCATCGAGTTCTGGGACGACGACAAAGCTCTCCTCGTCGAACATCTTCCCCTGATAGCATGCGGCCAGCACAAACTTCCCTCCAGGAGAACCACCCGAGCAGCCCGCAGGAGAGGCTTCAATATCATCCCGCTTCCTCTTGTGGGATGAGTCAGGAGTTGGTGGTATGGAAGTCGTCCCCGGGGTAGGGCCAGTGCCAGACACAAACTTCTCCAGTGTCACTTGCTGCTTAGCCGCTTTGGCTTTGGGCATCGATGGCACCTTCTTCTGGACTTTGGCTGCCTGCGACCTCATTAAACGCTCCCTCATGTTGGCCATTTTCTCTGCAAACACAAAAAGACAAGTTAGCAGATAGAAGAAGCTTAACAAATATGGGCACAAGAGCAAGTTATACCAAGAAGCTGGAAGGCCACGTCGTCGTTTTCACACTCGAGGAGGGCCTTAGTGTTAATATAACGGACTGCTCTAGCGGGCACCCCATCGTCCCCGAGCAGCTCTTTACCATCTCTGTCCACCACGAAGGTCGGGGTAAAGCTCTCCACATAGGCATGAAGCACATGGTAGGACTCCTTGTCCGCCTCGCAGAGTTGGTCGTGCTTTACCAAGAACTGGTTGGTCCTGTATCTGAAGTGGGCAAACACCCACTCCAAGGGGAACTTAGATACGTGCTTTACAACTTGTCGACCATTAATGGTCACCGTCTCTAGCGTAGATATATACCTTTTGGCCGCTTCAGAGACAAGCTTCACAACCAGGAACCTGTCCTTGAAGTGTCGAACAGACTCTGAGTACGGCCAGAAGAGCCTGCTCTGCTGTTTAAAGAACACCCAGCTTTGCTTCGAGCCCGTAGTGCTCCGCTGGAGTTGGAAGATGCATAAGAACAGATCCACGGTCGCCCCGACATATAAGTAGCGACACACTAGCTCGAAAGCACGTATGAACGCCAACACATTTGGGTGGAGCTGAGCGGGGCACAACTCCAAGTGACGAAAAAGGGCCTCCTGGAAGTCGGTGAAAGGCCGCCGAAACCTAGGCTCCACGAAGGCAAACTCATACATGGGGAACCGCATCCCCGGGTAAATCGAGCAGATCCTGTCATTTTCGGTCAGATAGATGGACCTCCAATGCACGGGCGTATCCTCAGCCCGATCTTCCAGATAGGGGAACTCCCGAACCTCCTCCTCAGTAAATGTAGACTTGGTCGACAGGGGCTCGTGGGCTATCCATTTTAGGTCCCCCCTTGCAACCTGGACGTTAGCATATTCGACGGCCTGCTCTGCCTCCTCATGCGTGGCTTGGGCGTCGGACACGACTTCTTCACGAGGATCAGCCATTTTCACCTGAAAAGCAGAGGAAGAAAAGTGATTTCGACGAATAAGTTCAAATCTACCCTTCTACCACTAGTCAAGTGAAAGGGCGAGGAAGAAGTCGAGGACAACCTCGAGCCCACTTTGACCGCGACTTAACACGAGGACACTGTCCCCCTACGACGGGGATGAGTTTCTGCGACTTAACAAAAGGACTTGAGCTCTCACAAAGCAAGCTCGTCGCGCAAAGCCAGAGCTTTGTGTTGGTTGCAGAACAGGGCAAGCAGCAAAAATATTTATTTTCGGAAGAATTCCCTCCGGGATTTATGTCGTGTCCACAGAGATCGGTTCGAGGGAAAGAATGCCGTTCGACAGTCTCTCGCGTTTATGAGTTTGGATTAGAATGGTTTAAAACAAGAAAACAGAAAAGTATACATTAAAACAAAAAGAAATCATTCTTCAGAGAGAAAAACTCGTCCGGCAATGCATATAAATCACTCCTCACAAACTTAAACTTACCGACCAGTTATACTCCACCTACAATACTCCTCAATATCACCCAGCATCGCTCACAACAAAGGTTATGTCTAACGCTCAGTTAAGGTAACAACCGTGTCACTCTCTTCGTCACTCTCGCGAGCGAAGCCTCGAAACACGGAAGGCATTAAACTTCGACGCCTATTGAAGATTGTTAGCTCCTAAATCTATCTCTAGAGTCTAGAAACTAACAGATAACCATCCCTAATCGAAGTTCGTGAGGGTTATGTCTAACGTAACCCAAACCCCGCACATAGAGCAAAAATCAGAGACAATCACCAATAAAGATTTGTAAAGCAGATATCATATAACGCCATGGGCGACAAATATACATGAGTTTACAGCAAATACATATACACAACCCAACCATAAATAAAAACACAAAGAAAAAGAGAAATGAACCAAACATCTCGCGGTTTGTCGGAGCCGATTGACGAGAGATCCACCCCGGTTCATCCGTATGCATGCTCCATAGTTGTTTTCTAAGCTAAGCCAATGAAAAATGAAGTTTGATGGAATTAGGAACAAGAATCCCCAAAACCATCATAAAAAGTAACTAAAATGAATTATATACATTTCAAATTCTGCACCGTTCGCTAGGCGAACAGATCATTCGCTAGGCGAATGCACGAAAATGACACTTAAGTGCCTCTGAATAGTTAAACCGCCCTTTGCTTTCTTCAGAAGTTCGCTAAGCGAACGTTTTATTCGCCTAGCGAATGCTCGCTAGGAAGTTCGTGAAGCGAACTTAGGTCTCTTTCTCCTCTGCCTCTTTCTGGCCTCCTTCGCTGGGACCTTCGCCAGCCTTCGCCAGGCGAACATTCGCTGTCACACTCGCTAGGCGAACATGACAGAAAAACAACCCCTTATTTTACCACAACTTCTGCACCGTAGCTCGGATTTACGCACGGTCGGAAGCGCTGGAAAGCTTTTTAGATGCTCTACGAGAATATGGCAAGATGGCCTTTATTAGTTACCTACAAAAATGAGCCAAAATCAATTAAACTCAATGATATATACAAGAAAACGCAATATACACACGAAAACGTAAAGTAAACGTATTTACACATAAAGTGGGGGTTTATTCAACCAATATTAACACAAAGTACCGATAAGTGCAACAAAACTTATATACAACAATAGGTACACTTTGCACTTATCAAACTCTCCCCAACTTTCCTAATTGTTTGTCCGCAAACAAAAATCAAACAAACTTGAAAACACAAAAGCGATATCCAAAGAATGCCGAATCAACAGGTTTTGAAAAACGAAAACGAATGAATGGTTCAAATGAAAATGGTACACACAAAAAGTAAATACTTACCACTGGCTACGACGACAACATAGTCAAGAAACAAACGCAAAATACAAAAATCATGCCAAACATCCTAAAACAACACTAGTTCCAAAGTGAATCACACCTAGCAAAAATAATCATCGGTAGATGAAAAACACACAATAAGGTACTTTACACTCACACAACACTCATGCAAACAAAAGACTAAATTATGCATACATCCACAAATTCATATTGACATACAAAGGCAAGAATCACAAGGACTTTCAAGGTTGTAACGTGGTCGGGTAAACAAACAAGGGGCATTTTCTACAGGTAATTGAAAAAAAAACTTGCCTAAACCTAAGGGAGTGAAAACTCACAAAGATTCACACACAAAATTTCAACCAACTTCTTCAAAAATCCCAAGTGCTACACAACACACAATACTTATTTAGCACAATTATTGAAACTCTTTTTGTTTCCTTTTTCAAGGATTTTCTTTTTCTTCTTTTTCACTTTTTTCTTTTCTTTTCTTTGTCATATTTTTCTCTTTTTTCTTTTCTTTTTCAATCCTCATAGAATCCAACCAATGAGTATACAATCATCCTCTCCCCAACTTGAATTCAACCGCACCATCATGTGAATACTCCCTACTTTCTAAGGCAAGGAAAAAATCCATACAACAACACAAAATTGAGGTCTAAGAAAAAACAAAATCCATTAAAAAATAAGTGAACTAAATACTCATAGACAAGCATTAAGTTCAAATAGAAACATGGATCAAAAAGCTCAAAGGGGTTACGAATTCTCACACACTCACAAGGTGAATTGACTATTTGGCTAAGGTAGTTGTGCTCAAAATGAAACAATTGCCTTGATCCTTTTCATGCATTCATATAAACAACACAAACAACATATTCAACATAATAAAATCCAGTTAGAACAAGAATGTTGGTACTCCGCATATATGAACAATGGAAAGCCACCTCACAAAAAGGTTGGGAACTAAAGTGATTCACAAAAGAACAAGTATACAAAAGAATGAATGGCCTGAAAGTTTGTAAAATGCCTAAGTATCATGAATATCCTAAAGTCAAGAAAGCGATAAATACATACCTCGGACGTGTACAAAACTTAACAAAATCATTACCATACATCTGCAAGTAGAAACACACCAACTTGGAAAATCACAAAAGCATCCTCAAATAAGTCGACCAAGACTTGCAACCAAACAACAAACAAAACTTTAGAAAAGAAAAACTATAAAACATGCTTGTTTTACGTCGTAAGCTCGACGCCTTTACGGTGCTTAGCTAGCAACTTTCTTCATTCATGCCATGGTGATGTCTCACCGCACAACCAAAAGCAAGCGTCCTAACCAAACACTTGAACAAACGTAAAAAATGTACAAGTATCATAATAAACAAGTGAAAATATACAAAATGTACGATATTTACAAAACTCAAAAACAAAGAAACTATCGTAATGCGATTCAATATCAAAACCGATCCCCAGCAACGACTCCATTTTGTTGGTTGCAGAACAGGGCAAGCAGCAAAAATATTTATTTTCGGAAGAATTCCCTCCGGGATTTATGTCGTGTCCACAGAGATCGGTTCGAGGGAAAGAATGTCGTTCGACAGTCTCTCGCGTTTATGAGTTTGGATTAGAATGGTTTAAAACAAGAAAACAGAAAAGTAAACATTAAAACAAAAAGAAATCATTCTTCGGAGAGAAAAACTCGTCCGACAATGCATAAAAATCACTCCTCACAAACTTAAACTTACCGACCAGTTATACTCCACCTACAATACTCCTCAATATCACCCAGCATCGCTCACAACAAAGGTTATGTCTAACGCTCAGTTGAGGTAATAACTGTGTCACTCTCTTCGTCACTCTCGCGAGCGAAGCCTCGAAACACGGAAGGCATTAAGCTTCGACGCCTATTGAAAATTGTTAGCTCCTAAATCTATCTCTAGAGTCCAGAAACTAACAGATAACCATCCCTAATCGAAGTTCGTGAGGGTTATGTCTAACGCAACCCAAACCCCGCGCATAGAACAAAAATTAGAGACAATCACCAATAAAGATTTGTAAAGCAGATATCATATAACGCCATGGGCGACAAATATACATGAGTTTACAGCAAATACATATACACAACCCAACCATAAATAAAAACACAAAGAAAAAGAGAAATGAACCAAACATCTCGCGGTTTGTCAGAGCCGATTGACGAGAGATCCACCCCGGTTCATCCGTATGCATGCTCCATAGTTATTTTCTAAGCTAAGCCAATGAAAAATGAAGTTTGATGGAATTAGGAACAAGAATCCCCAAAACCATCATAAAAAGTAACTAAAATGAATTATATACATTTCAAATTCTGCACCGTTCGCTAGGCGAACAGATCATTCGCTAGGCGAATACACGAAAATGGCACTTAAGTGCCTCTGAATAGTTAAACTGCCCTTTGCTTTCTTCAGAAGTTCGCTAAGCGAACGTTTTATTCGCCTAGCGAATGCTCGCTAGGAAGTTCGTGAAGCAAACTTAGGTCTCTTTCTCCTATGCCTCTTTCTGGCCTCCTTCGCTAGGACCTTCGCCAGCCTTCGTCAGGCGAACATTCGCTGTCACACTCGCTAGGCGAACATGACAGAAAAACAGCCCCTTATTTTACCACAACTTCTGCACCGTAGCTCGGATTTACGCACGGCCGGAAGCGCTGGAAAGCTTATTAGATCCTCTACGAGAATATGGCAAGATGGCCTTTATTAGTTACCTACAAAAATGATCCAAAATCAATTAAACTCAACGATATATACAAGAAAACGCGATATACACACGAAAACGTAAAGTAAACGTATTTACACATAAAGTGGGGGTTTATTCAACCAATATTAACACAAATTACCGATAAGTGTAACAAAACTTATATACAACAATAGGTACACTTTGCACTTATCACTTTGCGTCGGACATGCCTAGTGCCCGACTACAAACCTAAAACTAATCCTGACCATAACCTAGGAGAATCTACACCAAAACACACGACATCCATCCCATGTTCTTCATGTTCTTCATGAAATTTCCAGAAATTCATGTGTTCATCGAAGAACACATGAATCTCCAACCGAAAAACTCATAAGTCGCCGGAAAATTCATGAAAACGAAGAACATCATTAAAAATACAGAAAAAATGAACAACTTACTTGGGAATGAAGGGTTGGAGATGAAGGTATGAACGGAGACGATGAAGATCAACGGCGGCGAAGAGGAACTCCGACAAGGGGATAAATTGCAGAGCAAAAGAGGGGAAAGAAGAAATTTGTATGAAGTGTACAAATGAACTCCCTCTCCCTCCTTTTATAGGCATTTGCTCATGGGGAAACGCAAAGGTCATCATTGCCTAGACGACTCTAGGTCTGACAGGGGCTGCATGTCCACAACGTGTCAAAAGGAATTTTTATTTGGCATTCCCAAGGGTTAACGTTACATGCACCTAGTCTCTTGCTATTCTGCGATCACATCTCCTCGCCGACACACGTGTCTCACGCCTTCACAAAAGCCTGCCCAACATTAAAACGCCACTCCGACGGACATCTTTATAAAAGCCTGCTCGACAGAAAAATGTCCCTTTTACAAGATGTTCCCCGAGCACCAACATCTGGTCGAGAAAATCAAAACATCATCGCCGACCATCACTGTATTGGTAAAGGCGAAGAGCTTGTCCCCTAACGCTAATCAAAGGTGACTTCAAATGGCTACCTGAAGTCCTCCTTCTTCACCAGAGCAAGGACTTGGGGGGCTCCTGTTCTGGACTGGGCAGGCGTTGTGCCCCCTGAAGGGCAAGGCCCAATCCAATCCAACCATTGGATAGGCCCAATAGCCAAGAGCTAGCCGTTGGGCAGGAACTAGCCGTTGGGCAGAAACTAGTCGTTGGGCATGTCCCCTTCACTCACTAAGCAGTTCACGCGACCAACTGTCTCCCCGGATCTCACGGAGACAGTTAGACCAGGTCAAAGGGCCACGCACTTTGCCCTCCAATTGACAATCCCTCATTGGCCGACCAGGCGCTTTGATCGCATAGGAAAGCCTGGCCCCGCGCTAGGGATCTCCCCTATAAATACCCCCTCACTTAAGAGGGGCATGTATTGAATATCCACTACTTGAAATCTTTCTTGTGTACTTTCTTTCTCCTTTTTGACCAAACGCTTACTTTGGCATCGAAGTACCTTGCAGGTACCACCCCCTCTTCTCTCCAACAAGCATTATCACTTGTCCTACCCGAAGGCCACAACGATCCAGTCTGATTATCTCCGATCAAAAACCTAATCTTCAAGTTACATAATCCACTTACTCCATAGCAAGCCATCTTAGATACACAAGACTTAGACATGTAACAACTACTCCTTCTTGCAGCTCCTGCAAACTGCATGAGATAGACCTTTTTGAAGCATTAATTCCATTTATTTATGAGAAGATCAACTTATCTTAAGATGATGCGCCACAACATCAACTAAGACCTTGAAATTTCTGCTTAATGTCATAACATCTGATCAGACATCCAGCTGAAGAATTCAGCTCTTCCTTCTGCCACTTAGAAGAACTTCCTCCCTATAACAGAACAAGAGTTCCATGTTCTCATAGACTTGATCAATGATAACAAGTTAGAGTAGACAACCCCTATTCTGCTTTGTCGTACTACAACACCCATCTCATCTTCAGAGAAACCAAGCATGCCAAGGCTTGATTCTTCAGAAGAGATCTGTCACACAAGATCTTTACAAAAGGAATCCCACTTTCCTTTAGTAGAGACTTCTTCAGAAAGTCATAGATAACTGCCACTTATCCTTGACCTCCAAGATGTGCAAAATCACATGCTCATACGCACCTAGATCAGAAATAAACTGACCCAAGCAGTGCTATTAACAGAACCATATTCTAGACAAGTCTCTTGCCATGAAACTTTCCAGATAAAAAACAGATGCTTCTAGTAAAACTAGAACACACCTGCTGCACTTCAATACTCCTAGGTCAGAAATAAACTGAACCAAGAGAATTGTCTTCATCTTCACTTCCAACAGCACTACATTCTAGTCAAGCTTCCTGCCACGAACCTTCCTAGTCTGAATACATGCCTTGTAATAAAGACTGGTCCTACCACACACACGTGTATGGTACCAAGATCATCAGCTACAACTCCTTTGCTCCAGCGATCCACTCCTTGAATCAACAGGCTTCTGCACATACTCCAATGTCAAGATATTTCAACATCTGATAGAACACCAATTCCTTATCTTGACTGTACCTATTCTCCAAAGAACAAATCCTTAAGCAGATGCAACACAAGATGTTGAACTTCCTGGTGTACCAACTTGTCACCAGTGATCTTGTACTCCAACATACAAGGATAATCAATTAAATATTTGTAAATTTCACAAATAGAAATTGATCTTAAATCCTTGTCCTCAAAACTATACATCCAGTGGGATGTACGATCTACCAGAAATCAACACAACTGTGTCAACATCTTTCATTGTCAAACAACATGTTGAGACATCAAGTCTGCCACCCTTGACTTAACCTGCCTATGAATTTCTTTTGCTAATAGAATCCTTGTGAATCATGAATGGTGAAAATAAATCGCCTCCCATTATCTCCAAGTCGAATAACATCCATCAGCACCATAGATCTTCAGAAATCCATCTTCAACATGAGAACAAAATATCCTTCTGAAAGAGCTCTCAAACACGACCAAAGATGCCTTTATGAGTGGACTTGAGTGAAAACTCAAGTATCTTTGGAAACTTTGTCGAAAAGAATATTTACCAAATTCACAGATCATGAATTAGATAAACACGATCTCAACTAACCTTCCCTTCAAATTGACTTTAAGATACAAGTAGGAACCAAACCTCCAAGTATCAAGTCAACACGACAGAAATCAACCAACAACTCTCTCCATTCCATTGCTCCTGACTTTGGAACGACTAGAGCTTTCATAGATGTTGATATCTTCAAGAAAAGAAGCCAACAATCAAGATCTTCCACCATCTTTCTTCTCTCACAACTCCAGAATCCCATAAATACTAGAGTTCTTCCATCATAAACATATGCGGAACCTCCAAGGAACATCTTCAACATGCCCTAATAAGACGTCAGAACATCTTATAAGACACCACACAAGAGAAGTAACCACTCATCCTGCAGTTGCTGTAGAAACTCCTCAGAAAACAAGAACAACCACTTGTAGTTGTTACCTCCGATCCAGAACATCCGTCCATCTATTAATACCCTTGAGTATGCCTGGGTGAATGATATGATCTCCCAAAACTCCTCATTGTTTAAAGCGCCAGAAAGTATCTCCCAAGATCTCATCCAGAAACAGACAAGATGCCTGCTCTGATACCAATTGAATTTCTGGTATAGCAGATAACAGATGTTCTAACACATGTCAAGACATTGTTCTCTGAACAACTTTAAAACAAGAGCAGATCAAACAGACTGATATTCTGAATATCAGCAACAACAACAAGACAAATGTTTCGACATCTGTTACAACATGTTAATCAAAACTGAATTGTATATTACAAAATGATAAACAACACAGAATATGATAACCCAGTTTAGTGCAAATCACCCACATCTGGGGGCATACCAAGCCAGGAAGAAGAATCCATTATATGTAGTATAGTTTTATGTAAACAACCACTGGTTTACAGTAAACAATCTCTAGTTTACCGATCACTACCCAATGGAGACTTTATCATTAGAAGTCACATCTAATTAATAAGAGAAACTCATCTTACTCCCTAAATCACAACCTGTGATTATCTAACAGTTATAGTCACAATAACTGTATCATCCTACTTGAAAGACACCCATTTCAATACAAAGTTCAGGCAAGCATTCTTGACTAACAAGCTGACTTGGATTTGCTTAAAAGCTTCATCCAAGAACATTACACGATTCATTACCCACGGGTTTCTGAATCTGTACAAATATCTATGTCTGCCACAATGTATCAAATCAATACAGAGGGAGACTTACAAGAAAGCCTACGACTCTCAAAATCCTAAACCTTACTTTACGAAAGTTTACAAATTAGGATTCCTAAGTCTATGTCGTTGTCTCTCTCTTTTATAGCCTTCTGTTGTCTTGGGCTTCAAATCTTCTATTGATTTCTTCCTTGATCCACGTTCTGATGGCTCCTTAAATCTTGGACCAGATTAGCAATAACCTGCTATATCAGGTCAAGATGTCGAGACATACGTTAGGACATCATGTCTGACAAGTCTTTTTTCACCAGACTTCTTCATGTTGGAACATTGCATTCGACATCTTGTTTTACCAAAAAATTGCTTAAATCTGCAGAGTCTTCAGTGCAATTTATGCTTACAAAGATGTCCAAGCTTATTACAAATTTGCATTTAAAGACAAGGTGATTATACTTCTTCTTATCATGCGATCTATTAGGTTTATACCCTACACCATTTTTATTAAAAGAATATTTTTGTCTGGAAAAATTAAATTGAGCTTATCTTCCCCTTAGTGGATTTCTTTAAGGTTTCACGCAAATTAGCTACTTCATTTTTCAACAAATCACAAGAATCACATTTAGCTTATCTTAAGGATCCGTTTCTTATGTTAGCAATTTCTTCACCCAAAATCTTATTGATATTTTCTAAGAATTCGACATAATCCTTAAGACTAATAATTTTTTCTCTAACTTCTCATTTTCTTTAGCAAGCTTAACACCGAGCTTAAACAATTGATTATGAGTCAGAGAAGTTACCTCAGTGTCATCTTCTTTTGAAGCTTTGAGGCACACATAATCTTCTTCATTAAATTTTACTTTTTGAGAAGGCGTTTCATAAGAGTCATTTGATGTTTCATCAGATATATTCTTTAAGACATACATACAATAATATCTCCAAGGATATCTCGATATTTACTTCATTAAATCACCATTTGTTGTTGCCTCTTCTTCATATGAGACTCGATGTGGAGAATCTTTAAAGATTCTTCCAAGATTTAATTATTCACCAGATCTTTTGGATGTTGTTTCTTTATCATCTATGCTTTTGAATATTCTGCATGTCGAGGTTTCTTCCAATATTCTACCGGATGAAGGTTCTTCAACAAATCCATCAAATGATGATATTTTGGATGATCTTTCATCTATCGAGATTGGTTGTTTGAAGGAAACTACAGAGGTTGATTATACTATTTCTTTAATAGATTCTTTTGATGAAGATTCTTCTAATAAACTCGAGTTTATTCCTTCATATTTCAAAATTGGGCCAGTTCATTGAGTTTCTTGATTATCTCTTAAAACTCAACAAACACACTTCAATCTTTTGAATTGAGGATTAGATCAGATTTCTAATTTCCAATTATTAATTTATAGATAGTTATTAAGCACACATTTTTTAATAAAGCCTCAAAGAGTTCCAATGGTTGAGTACCATCAATGAGAATGACTCTCACATTCATTTGACATTTCAACTTTCGGGGTTTGTGTCTTCACACTTTCTTGCTTGATGCTTGGAGAAACTCCATAAATTATTTCAAGAGTGTCCCACACTTCCTATGTGGATTCACAATCAAAGATATAATAAAATTTCTTGGAACTTAAAGCATTTATCAAAATATGTTTGACCCAAATTTCACTTTTCTCATATTCTCTTCGGTCCAATCAAAGTCAAGTTTATTTACTACCTTATCATTAAATGGGATGGTAGAAATAAATAGAATATTGATTAAAATATCCCATATTTCAAAATCATTAGCTTTGGTAAACGTTTCAAATCTCACTTTCCATGAGTTAAACATATCACCATCAAATGGTGGAGGTGTTTTCATGAAAAGTCCCAAGTTAAAAGCATAAGTGTTTGTAGTCATCTTCTTTCTCCTAAGAATATTAGTCTTTAAATAGGAGTTAACGTCTGGTACCACTTGCTGGACAAGTCAATAAAAAATAAATGGAAATTAAAGAGTTAACGAAAGAGAGAAAAGCTCTAGAGATTTATAGAGGTCCGATCTAATGAAGTGACATACTCATATCTCCCAAAAAACTTCTTGAGAGTTTTCATTATGATGTGAGCTTTTGAATACTTTTGCCCAATAACCTCCTTATACAAGAATTTTACATTGACTAACTTCCTAATCAAACACAAGGTTTAAACAACTGAGATCTCCAAACTAAGACATTTTCCCACCAGGACAATCTCAAACCAACACTGAGCTTTTAATATAGACTGAGCTCACGAACCGGCCCGAAGTTTTAATTACAGAGATCTTTCCAACCAAAGAGCATTTTTAACTAGTTTACCTTAACAACCAAACAATAGTTTTTCACTTGGTTTAACTCACAACCAAAATAATTTTTTTTCAATGAAAATTTACAATATCGTCCTTACACCAGATCCAAACACCTCACAAATATAAAATTTCACTCTCAAAAACACTAAGAAAAATGTGAGAGTATATATATATATATATATATATATATATATATATATATATATATATATATATATATATATATAGAGAGAGAGAGAGAGAGAGAGAGAGAGAGAGAGAGAGAGAGAGAGAGAGAGAGAGAATTTAAATAAATTTTCGGATGTGTTAGAAATGAGAAAAGAACCATCTATTTATTAGACAAAAGATGGATTAAATATGAAAACATTCCATGAGATATTTAAGACTAATATTAATTAAGCCAATCATATAATCGATTATCAAGACCTAAAATGAAAGATTTTCAAAAGAGTCGTTATAATCAATTGTTTGCCTTAATAGTTGATTATGAGGCATTACAAAATGGATAATTGATTAGGCCTAACGGATAATCGATTATAGTAAAATTGTACTTATAATGTATAATATTTTAAATAGAAAACAATAAATATAATATAAAAGATAAATATAGTGGAGTATAACAACTCAATGTGCGGTTTTTGAATGAAATACTACCATTTAAAAAAAAAAAACGTACATTTTACTTGTTACAAATTATACGCAATAAAACATCAATTTCATTTTATTTTAACATTTTATTCTCAAAATGCATCTTTTCCAATGTAAAATTATATGCAAACTGCATTTAATTTATTTTTTCTCTCATTTTTTCATAAATAACGGCCAATTAAAATTATTTTTACATCTTGTCAAAAAAATATTGTTTTTACACATTCCAATAAAACATATTTCAAAAAAGACACAAACATTTAAATTTTTTTAATTAGTGTGAAAAATTAAAATAGTAAACATTAATACTATTTTTAGAATTTTAGTTATGCGTGCCAAATCTGTATCTAATACGAGTTAGTTTTAAGTTAATTTTAAGGGATAATAATTTTTTTAGGATTGAAATAAAAAAAAATCCTTATTAAATTCAAGCTTTGATTTTAATGTCCAAACCTTATGCACATTTTGGATCAATTCATATGAATTATCCCATTTTGACAACTTTGCTTTAAATGCATCATGCCAAAAATTATACTTTTAATTTTGAACTTAAAATATTTCGCATGTTACTTGAAATATTTATCAATATGCTATTTTCTTATTCAACCCACTATATAAAATTCTAAAACATACTCTTAATTATCACATGTAACACCAAAAATTCCATAAATACTTAGGAGGAAATGGCTTCATAGAGTAAATACTCACTAGAGAAAAGCTGTCCAAGAACATCAACTTCTAGTAGAACAAAATCCTTTAAAAGATTTGCTTATAATTTCATTATTGACTATAACATTTTATTTGGGCATATCTCCATACTTTTTAAGTATGGCACCAATTCTAGTTGAAGCATTCACCTTAATTTATAGTGAATTCTGTCTAGACCCCCACACCTTAATTTAGAAGGCATTTTCAGTGGGTTTTGAACCTTTGCACAAGATAAAGTAGGGCACATTTGGGTCAACTTAGCCACATTTTGTGGTCCAGTGTACCTAATGCACTTCCCTACATTAGGTCATATATATCTTTTATTTTATAAAAATAATAATTAGTATTCCTTGTGTATAATTTTTTGGACACTCCATATATGAGCTATGCTATGTTGACACCGATTTCCTACCGCATCCAATTTACATACTTAATTGATATAGTGTTTCACAGGTTCTTAAAAATATGAAAATTTGATGATCATATGTTATTTTTTTATAAAAATATGGTATAAATGTACGATAAATGTCAAATGAGTATTTCTACTTATTTGAGAACATGAGAATGAATCTGAACTATTAGATTTTAAAATAAATGATAGAGATTATGTGTCAATTTTTTCTAGCGAGAATACTACTTTTATGTGAAAATGGTAAGAATAATTATTAACCCTTAGATTTAAAAATAAATGGTTGAGATACATGTAATGAAATTTTAGAATTTGTTTTGATTAAATTTTAAAAAATTATGTATTTTGATTGGTTTTACAAAATTATGTAGCTGAGATATGTACTTGAGAGAAGTTATGTAAGAAACTGTAAAATTTCACAAAACTACGTAGTTAAGAAAAATTACTTATAAAATGGCATATTGTTATATACTTGAGAAAAGTTATGTAAAAAACAGAAAAATGAGCTAATTGTGGTACATCAGTATCTAACACAACACAGGTACCATTGCCTATTGGACCATATTCTAATTATGGTACAACAGTATCAAACACAGGTACCATTGTCTATTGGACCATATTCTTCACCCCTCGAGAATCATGTTTTGTAGAATTTAGTTGGAAACTCGTGTTAATTATATAAATTTAAAGGTCTATTCTTTATGTTATCAGACCTATTTTAAAAACCCTAAAAAATGAAGTCTAAGGTGATGGCCTTGCTCGCCTTAGACTTGAGTCTGTTAGTGCGTGAGACACCTTTAGTGAGGAGACAATAGAGAGAGAATAAGTAAATAATGATTTGTATTATTGAATTGTGTAAATAATGATACAAACTAGGACTATTTATATACAAACCTAATTGGGCTTAGGCTAACACAACTTGGATTATATTTAAATATTAAATCTAATCAAATCTAATCTAATATTTCAACACACCCCCATAATCCAAGTTGTCGAGCCTACGCTAGTCATAGTCGATCTGAATTATTCCTAATTTCTTTCTCAAATTCAGGAATCTGTCGATCTTCAATCCTTTGGTAAAAATGTCGGCCAACTGTGCTTCACTTGAGCAATGCCTAACTTTAAGTTCACCTCAATTTACCTTTTCCCTCAAGAAGTGAAATCTGGCTTCGATATGCTTACTCCTTCCATGCAAAACTGGATTCTTCACCAGATTTATGGCTGACTTGTTGTCGATTTGCAACATAAGAGGTTTCTTCACTTCGACCCCCATTTCTTCAAGTACTGATCTGATCCAAATTGCTTGACATGCAACATATGATCCTGCTATATATTCTGCTTTACACGATGACAATGCCACCACAGGTTGCTTCTTCGAACACCATGAGATTGGGGCACCAAATACTTGAAAGAAATAGTCAGTTGTAGTTCTTCGATCTTCCTTATCTCCACACCAATCAACATCTAAAAAGCAATTAACTATTGCTCCTTTGCCTTCAGAATCTCGTCGAAATAGAATTCCAAAATCTGTTGTTCCTTTTAAGTATCTCAGAATTCTTCTTGCAGCTTTCATGTGTGACACTCTTGGTTCACCCATGAATCTGCTCACTAATCCAACTGCGAAACCTATATCAGGTCGACTGTTGCACACATATCTCAGAGATCCAACTATTTATTTGAACAAAGTTACATCAACTTTGTCTTCCTCTCCATGCTTCTCCAACTTCAAGTTTGGTTCGACAGGTGAGGATGCAGGATTTGAATCATCCATTCTGAATCTCTTGAGTGTCTCTTTGACATACTTCCTTTGATATAACACCATACCTTGCTTCAACATTTGAAATTCCATGCCTAGGAAATAAGACAATTTTCCCAGATCCGACATTTCAAATTCCTTCATTATCAGCTCTTTGAACTTCGACAAGTTCTCAAAGCTATTTCCAGTTACCAACAAGTCATCGACATATAAGCAGATGATTGTTATATTTTGTGCTACAACCTGAACATAAACACCATACTTATACTTGTATTTGACAAATCCCAATTCGACTAAGTATGAGTCGATCTTCTTGTTCCATGCCCTAGGTGCCTGCTTAAGGCCATAGAGCGCTTTGTGCAACTTATATACTTTACTCGCTTCCTTCTGAATCACAAACCCAGGAAGTTGTGTGACCTCTTCGTCTAACGGACCATTCAGAAATGCTGACTTCACATCTAAGTGAAATGTCGACAGCCTTGGTTACATGCCAATGCTACCACTAGTCGAACAGTCTCCAGTCTTGCTACTGGAGTAAATACTTCAGAGTAGTCAAGTCCTTCTCTTTAAAGAAACCCTCGAGCTACTAATCTTGCTTTACGTCTTGCTATCGACCCATCATCATTTTGTTTTAACTTGAACACCCACTTTACTTCGATAGCTTTTGCATGTGCTGGAAATTCGACTAAATCCCATGTGTTATTTCTTTCGATTGCCTGCAACTCTTCGACCATAGCTAACTTCCACTGTTGAATTTTTAAAGCTTCATCATGGTTGATTAGTTCAGCACCTGTAAGTAAAGCAAAATGAACTAATTCTCTATCTGGTGTGACTTCATCATCACCAGTCACTCCATAATCATGAAGTCTTGTTGGAGGAACTCTATTTCGCCAAGGTCTTTGGCTTGTTTCAGCCACAGCCTCTGTGTCGGGAATGTCAGCAACTGCTTATACTTCGACTTCGACTGGATTCTCAGCAATTCCTTCAACTTTGACTTCATCAGTTTCTTCGTCGAAATCAGAGCTCATTAATGGCTTGTTAATTGAATTACTAGAATTCCAATCCCAGGTAGAATTTTCATCAATCACAATATCTCGACTCAACACAATCTTCTCATTAATTGGATTGAATAACCTGTATGTACCTGTCTTATGATATCCTACCAGAATCATAGGTTCACTCTTGTCATCAAGCTTCCTTCTTCTTGCATCAGGAGCATGCTTGTAACACATAGAGCCAAACACCTTCAGATGACTCACGGATGGTCGTTTGCCACTCCATACTTCTTCAGGAACCTTGTTCTTTAATTGCTTGGTAGGGCACCTGTTCAGGATATAAACTGCAGTCGAAACAGTTTCACCTCATAAAGATTTTGGTAAATTCTTCTTCTTGAGCATACATCTCTCCATATCCAATATGATCCTGTTTCTTCTTTCAGCAATTCCGTTATGTTGAGGATTATAAGGAGCAGTTACCTCATGGTCAACACCATGTTCTGCACAGAATTTTTCAAACATCTTCGAAGTGTATTTGCCACCTCCATCGGCTCGCAGAACTTTGATCCTCTTCTCACTCTGGTTTTCGACAAGCATCTTGAATTTCTTAAAGATTTCAAATACTTCATCCTTTCTCTTGATCACATATATCCACATCTTTCGACTAAACTCATCGACAAACGAAACAAAATATTTGTTTCCACCAATGGTAAGTTCTTCGAACGGACCACATACATCTGAATGTATAACTTCGAGTATGCAGGATGATCTCATTGGCATAGTCGGAACGAAAGAATTTCTGGATTGCTTTCCGACTAGACAACCTTCATAGAGTTTGTCAGGCATCTTAAGACTTGGAATACCAGATACCATATCTTGAGTAATCAGCTGATTGAGTGATCGAAAGTTCAAATTTCCAAACCTCAAATGTCACAACAAAATATCCTTGTGGTCGACAACAGTTTTTAGACATTGTACTTCAGTCGAACTGATCATGGTCTTAAACGTCCTGTTCTTCGACAACGGATATTTTAAGACCAAATTGTTCTGGGTGTCGAACAATTTCAAAACTCAGTCTTTCATGACAACTGAGAAGCCTTTTTCGGCCAGTTGTCTAACACTTAACAGGTTTCACTTTATTCCAGGTACATAAAACACATCTCTGATCATAGCTTTCGCTCTATTACTCAGTTGAAAAACTATGTTGCCAGTACCTTCTGCTTGCAACGAACTGTTATCAACAAGTTTTACCTTACTCTTCTTCGACTCGTCAAAATCTGCCAACCACTCATTTCGACCAGTCATGTGATTTGAGCAGCCTGAGTCGAGGAACCAGATCTTGGATTAGATTTGGTTATCTGCCACCGCAGCCATAACCAACATACCGCCTTCAGAATCTGAATCTTGGCGTGCAAGGTTCGCTCCTTCGTCCTTGCCTTTTTTCGATCCACTGTCTTTCCTGTACCAACAATGTTTGTCCAAATGACCCTACTTTTCACAGTTATACACTGCATACCTTTTTTATCTTCTTTGTCCTTTCGATAGTTTCCTCCTCCTCTTTTCGAGGATTCAGAAGCTCTATCTTCGACCTGATTCTTGTGAGGGTTAGACCAAGACTTCTTTCCTTGAGTCTTGTCGACTTTGCCTTTGGATTTGTTGGAACCACCATTCCTTTTCCATGACTGAGCCTGGAGTGCTTGTATCGAATTTTGAACTCCATTTCTTTCGACAATCCTCGTCTCATGCGCCTCCAACGAACCAACCAAATCTTCTACTTTTAGGGTTTCAAGATTGTTGGATTCTTGAATAGCTACGATAACGTGATCAAAGTGAGAGGTCAATGTTCTCATTACCTTCTCGACTATCATCTTATCAGTTATGGTTTCGCCACAACCCTTCATGAGATGGACGAGTTTCTGAACCTTTGACACATATTCTGCAACTTTTTCGTCTTCTCCCATTGACAACAACTCATATTGTCGATGCAAGGTTTGCAACTTGACAACCTTGACTTTCTCACCTCCTTCAAAATACTTCACCAGAATATCCCATGTCTCCTTCGCCATTTCAGCATGAGAGACCATAGAGTACTTTTCATATATTCACAATTTTTTACGCAATGTAAATAACTTAAAGTGTCACTTATTATATAGATTATTATTATTATTATTATAAACTTAAGTAATCATACACTCCTATTAAGGTATGGAATATTCCAAGAATAAACTCACTCACTCAGTCACTCCACTTTCCAATTTTCTGAAAGATTCCTTTGTGTGAATTCATGTTCATTCATTCATGGCTTTAAATTTAAAATAAATAAAGAAGCAGAAGAAGCACTTAATTATCATAACCACTTTTCTAGGTAGTATTATATTTCCAGTAACTTCCACTCGTTTTCTCATCTTGTGTCAGGATTCAAAATTTAATATTCATCTATATTTTATGGTCCTTTTTTTGGGTCGAAAAAATATATTTTGTGGTCCTTAGCATTCATTTTTTTTACGCCAACCAAGGTTTAGGTTTAAAATCTGATTAATTTGAATAAGTCAGTAATAAAGTTTTAAATTGATGTGCCAATATATTTATCAACTAAAATAATTTTTAAATTATACTTATAATTAGAGACTAGAAAATATATTTTTATAATTAAAATATATGATGGATAAGAGTTATAATTGCTTTTATCTATATTGTTGACTTAAGGAAGAATGGGACCAAAAATAAATGAAGGGCAAATTATTCATTTCATAATGTTTGGTTATGTGGCGACTACGTTATCATGAAACTTTAATGATATCTCAAATTATAAGTTATTTTATTTATAAAAACTATAAATTATTTTATATTACCAATGCAAAATTAATGATTTTTGTTACTAATGGAGTAGTATTATTTATTACTTTATCATTTTTTTTAATTTTAATAAATTTATTTCATTAATAAATGGTGTAGTAATTTCATAAAATCAAATATCTTTTTTTATTTTTTTTATGTTAAATTAGTTATATTTTTTAAATAGTGTGAAATAACTAAAAACATAATTTAATTTGAAATAGAGAATAGTTTAGAAACTTCCATAATAAAACCATCTATGAGTATAGTTTAAGTGGAGTTCACAATGTAACACCACTTAAAAACAATTTAGTATTTTTTTCTTTCAATAATACAACCACCAAGAGTTTATGATGAGTTCCATATGTGAAGTTGTATGATTCAACTATCAATTGTCCTCCAACTTTGTGTCATGTCATTCTTCTCAAATAATCGTTTAAGAACACATTTTTTAAATTTAGAGAAACCTCAAATATTATTGTTAGATATATATTTAGTTCATAAGAAAGATAGATTTTGCATAGGAAAATAATAATAGATGATTACCCATTGGTTATACAAACTAATATATAAGTGTTAGGAAGTTCTTGGAGAGTCCTATGCCAAGAGTGATAATTGATTAAATTCTAACATCTTAGAAATATATTAATATCTATTAAATTCTAAGATCTTAGAAATATTCGACATAAAATTTAAGTCACTGATACTTGAATTTTACAAATTAAATTTTTTTTAAGTATAATTTATTTATATCATTAAACTTAATTTATGATAAGATCTCACTTTTACTTCTCTGTCATGTCTCACTCTCTTTTATCAAGTTTAACCAAAACCTCGGATATCATTAGTTAATGCGTATGGGGAATATTGAAATTCTCTGAGGACTAAACATCCATAACCCATACGAGATACTGATACTATATCTCCATTCAAAATCTTAAAGATATTAGATATATAGATCACTTCTCTTATATATTCAACATTTTTTCTATTTTTGATTAATAAAAGACTAATCATTTACACTTAAATTTGAACAATCTCACACGTGAGTCTGAACTTGATATGGGTTAAGATTCCACCCCCCTCTCCTATCAAAACAAACTTGAATTGTAACGCTATTTTTCGGAGAGTCTATAAAATATTAGAAGAAAAAAAATGAACTAAATGTTTTGGATTTATAGAAATAGCAAACTATATTTTATAAGTTTTATAATTGTTAGTTCAATGACCTTTTGTTGTTATTGTTTTCGTAACTAATTTCAAGGCACTTATTTTAATGAAGATGTAGAACCAAAATTAGAACATATAGCAAGAAAGAACCAAATTCCTCTCAAGTGAATAAAATCTAAGTAATGTCTATGTGTAAGAATTAAGACCTCAACAATGAACTACAATAACAAATGACAATCTCCAAGTTAAGATATCATTGGTGGCAAGCCATACATATGTTCACATCAAACCTTTATTTCTTTCTTCATAGTAAGAGGAGAACCTTTCAAAATGGGTCAAAAAAGAAAGGTAATAATATTACACATGGGCCACCATTTTGTTCCTTTTGAAATGGCAACTTATCTAATCCATCAATTGTGGATACCTTATTATAAAATCTTGCATAACAATTTTTTTCCTTATTTTGCAATTATTTAAACACAACTTCTTCTCGCCGCATATACAAGTCTTTTTTTTTCCCTCTTTTGTATTTATTTTATTTTGAGTAAAATATAAGAAAGAGAATCTACTCATTTTACATCTAGTTAGTGTTCCATTGAAGTCAATGCATATCTATATAATATGATTTTGCCTTACAAATATTAGTGGTTTATATAATAGTAACGTGAGGTTGGGAAGAGGTTTTGATTGAACTTGGTGAAACCTTTTGACTATGTGACTTTGCACTAAGGAACTAGACAAGTACTGTCCAACTTTCTTCAATTATTAGCTAAAACATTAAGAATAAAGATTTATTTCAAACGCAATTATATTCTTATAATCAATATACTTATGGTGAAAAGTCTTTAGTTTTAGTTATCACTACCCACCTCTTAATGGTGAAACAATTCAAATTTCAGTTAAATACACTACTTAAAAAAAGTATATTTTATTTCGGATAAGAAGAAAATTTTATCTCAGTGACTAACGCGGGTGGCGAAAGACGATATAAAAACTTATCTCTTTATTCTTCAATTTTTGATTAATCGGTGAATCTTTAAAATGGCCATTGGTTCGATCTCTAGCAACAATATTTTTATATTTTTAAAATTAGTGCCATAAACCTCTCGGTTTCGGTCAAAAATCGAGGGGTAACATATATTTTTTATTTTTAAATACAAATCACATTGTTTAATTAAAATATTAAATTTCATAGTTTATAAATATCTATCTTTTTTATTAAAATATGAAGTTTCTTATGTTACATTGTTTTGCTTCTAATCTACAAGTACAATTTTTTTTGACAAATATGAATCATCATCGTTGTTATTCTTGAAAATTTTCTGATTTTGTTGCATATCCGTTGTTTTTCAAGTTCAATGGTTTTGCACGCATCTAATTTTTGATTTACCATAAAAATGTTAGATACATAACATTAAATTCTAATTAAAAGATAATATATTATATAAAAACACTAATCTCGGAACATATTTTTTTTATGCATTTACAATCCATCCCAAAGATCAGTTTCACGCTTTTAATTGTTTTTCATTGTAATTTTTTTCATTATCAATGTTTGAGTTTCACAACATAACATCCAAGATATATAGTGATGGTGTTCGCGTTCTTATTAGATGTAGAGGATTTCTTATGGATTGATGTGTTGGCAATATCTTAAGCGTTGTTACTATATAAATGTAGGGCATAGATTTGTTGTTGGTTAACTAAGTAACTATACCCCTCGATTCTTTTATAAAACTAAAGGAAAAAGTTATTTCTTTTTTATTTAAAAATAAAATATAATAGGGACTTTCCTCGGTTTTATATAGAAACCAAGGTAATATATATAGTATACTTGGGAAAAAATGGTGAATGCACTACGCCAAAAATGATTTTTCGCAGCACAACAAAGACAATGCTTTTTGGCAGAAGCGCTGCTATATGTTTCGCTAAAACAAAAATAAAAAACGAAAGAAAAAAGCCCTGCTATATGGGGGACATAAGACAACGCTTTTGAAAAGCGCTGCTAAATCGCTAAGGCAGGTGAACTTTAGAAAACGTTTTATGAAAAGCGCCGCTAAAGGGTTACCATAAGGCAGCGCTTTTGAAAAACGCTGCTAATGACCTTTCGTACAACACGCTTTAGCCAGCGCTTTTAGAAAATGCTGCTAAAGGCCTTTCATTTTTCCCACATTAGAAAGCGCTTTTACCTCCAAAGCGTTGCTAAAGGCCTAACATAAGAAAACGCTTTCTAAAAGCGCTGCTAAAGGTCTTTTAAAATATTAAAATTAAAACAGATTCTGATATCCCTCTATTTTCATTTCGACCGTTTCTATTTTGCCCTAACTCTCGCGACTCTTTATCATCGTCTTCATCTTCTGCAAACGAAACTCCCTCCGTCCTCCGTCGTTTCTGCAAACGAAACTCCCTCCGTTCGTGGCTTCCCTCCGTCTTTTCTACTACCGTCATACCGCCGTTTGAGGTTTTTACTCTCCTTTTTTCTGGTTTTCTCTCCAATAATGGAAATGTCTAATATTCTCCATTGTTGATTGTTTCTCTGCTGTTTCTGTGAGATAAAGAAGTTGTATTATTAGTTGTTGATGTTAGGTTTTCATTTTTTGATTTGTAGAAGTTAGTTAGTGATTAATTAGAAAAGTGATTAAATAGAAAAGTGATTAATTAGTAGAAGTTAGTATAGTGATTATTGTGTAAAATGTGATTAGTTTGCAGAAGTTAGTTTAATGATTAATTTGTAGAATAGTAGAAGTTAATTAGTATAGAGCATAATTTGTAGAATAGTGATTAATGTGTAAAATTTGTAGAATAATGATTAATTAGAAAAGTCAAGGTAGTTAAGAGTGTTTAGAAGTTAGATTGTTGAGGTTGTTATAGGGCTCTTTGTAAAGTTAATAGGAATATTTATCGGAAAATTTTAGTGATGTAAGAATTTGGTTGTTGATTGAAAATGATAATGAAATTAGTTATTAATTGAACTAGTGATTGAATTTATTTTGAGAGTTGATTGAAAATAATTATAAAATTAATTGTTATTTTGATAGTTGATTGAAAATGATAAATAGTGATTGAATTTTTAATTGAATTTGAATTGATGATAGAACTTTGAAGTTAATTGAACTTAAGCGTTGAAGTTGTTTTTTTGACAATGTTGAGTTGAAACATTAAGTGTTGATGTGTCATTTGTGACGAATTAAATTATACCATGCTATTTGATTTAATGATGATGTTTACTAAATTTGTTTCTTGAAACTTTGACTTGTTCCTCCGATATTTCTTGTTTGTCATATTACATACTAAATTTATCTTATTATATGTGGTATACACCATCAGTTACTAACTTACGTTCATTTGCTATAGGGGTTGCTTGTGAAGAGTGAATTCGGATCGTTTTCAAGAATCTTACACTTTGTGGTTCAGTCCAGAAGTTGCTGACTTCTATATATACAAGTACGTAGTTGTTCTTTCGTTTTTGTTTTGGTTACTTAGTAAAAATCATGGATAAAAAATGGATGTCGTCCAATCGATTGTCGAAAGAGTACGAGAATGGGGTATCAGAATTCGTTAAGTTTGTTGTTGAACACGCCAAAGACCCCAATCGAATCACATGTCCTTGCTTGGGTTGCTGTTTTGGGCGTCGGATTGACGCGGGTCAAATGGAGTCGCATTTAAAGAGGCATGGAATTGATCGAAGTTATACAAGTTAGACACTTCATGGTGAGAAAAGTAACGGGAATGTTGAACCGGGGGATAATAAGACCTATGCTTCAAACGACAATGTCACAGATACATACGATTGTGACCGAGTCGAAGAGATTGCAGAAGCACTTGAAGAAGATCTTCAGGATTGTCCCAAAATGTTTGAGAGGTTGGTAAGCGATGCAGAGAAACCGTTGTATAAGGGTTGCACTAAATTCACAAGATTATCTGCGGTATTAAAGTTGTACAACTTAAAGGCGGGTAATGGATGGTCGGATAAAAGTTTTACAGAGTTATTAGCCCTTATGAAAGATATGCTTATAGAGGATAATGTTCTTCCCAATCGAACATATGAGGCCAAAAAGATGTTGTGCTCTATTGGCATGAGCTATGATAAGATACATGCCTGTCCAAACGATTGCGTTTTGTTTCGAAATGAGTATGCATCGTTAAATGAGTGTCCTAAATGCGGTGTCTCTCGATATAAGAAAAAGTTATCTCCAGCAAAAGTCTTGTGGTATTTTCCTATAATTCTGAGATTCAGACGCATGTTCCGTAGTGAAACCGATGCAAGAAACTTGACCTGGCATGCAGATGAAAGAATTATAGATGGAAAGTTTCGACATCCTGCAGATTCACCACAGTGGACGAAAATTGATAATGATTATCCTGAATTTGGAGAAGAAACAAGAAACCTTCGCTTGTCATTATCTACTGATGGAATGGACCCACACGGTCTTCAAAGTATCTCACATACCACATGGCTTGTGATTATTATGATTTATAACCTACCTCCATGGCTATGTATGAAGCGTAAGTACATGATGTTATCTATGTTAATTTCTGGGCCTAAACAACCAGGGAATGACATAGATATATACTTGACACCCTTAATTGAAGATTTAAAGATTTTGTGGAGAACGGTGTGGAGGTTTATGATGGATATAGGAAAGAAAATTTCAACTTGAGGGTGATGTTTTTTGGCACAATTAATGATTTTCCAGCATACATAAATCTATCAGGGTATAGCATAAAAGGTCAATGTGCGTATCCTATTTGCGAAGATAAAACAGATTGGACGCGATTGGAGTTTGGTCAGAAGAATGTATTTCTCGGTCATCGTAAATTCTTAAATTCTAATCATCACTACCGTGGGTGGAGAAAAGTCTTCAATGGAGAGGCAGAACAAGGTAGAGCTCCACCTATATTGACAGGTGATCAAGTTTTTGAAAAAGTGAAAGATGTGAGTACTCAGTTTGGCAAGCCTTTTGCATATACCCTTGTCAAGAGTGGGTGGAAGAAGAGGTCAATTTTTTTTGAATTTCCATATTGGAGTCGTTGTGTGTAAGACATTTTCTTGATGTTATGCATATTAAAAAAATGTATTTGACAGTGTTATTGGTACGTTACTCAATATACAAGGAAAGTCTAAGGATGGCCTTAAAGCAAGAAAGGACTTGATAGCGATGAGGATAAGAACTGAATTAGGACCCTTGAAGAAAGGAAAACAAACATATCTACCACCTGATGCCTATACTCTATCTAGAAAGGAGAAAAAAATATTGTGTAAGTTTCTAACTGAAGTTAAAGTTCCAGAAGGATACTCTTCAGATATTAGAAGACTTGTGTCTATGAAAGACCACAAATTAAAGAGTTTAAAGACGCATGATTGTCATGTTATAATGGAACATTTTCTACCAATAGGTATACGTTCTATTTTACCGGAAAAATTAAGACGCACAATAACTAAATTGTGTTTCTTCTTCAGGTTAATTTGTAGTAAGGTGACCGATCCTGCGATCTTACCAACATTGCAAAAAGAAATAGTCATTACATTGTGTGAGCTTGAAATGTTTTTTCCTCCCTCGTTTTTTGACATAATGGTACATTTAGTTGTTCATCTTGTAAAGGAGACACAATTGTGTGGACCAGCTTATATGAGATGGATGTACCATGCTGAACGGTATATGAAAATATTAAAAGGGTATGTGAAAAATCGAAGTCGACCAGAGGGTTGTATTGTTGAACGATACATTGTTGAAGAAGCGATTGAGTTTTGTACTGAATATCTTTCCAACGTTCAATCCATTGGACTTCCCAAATCTCACGTCGTTGAAAAAAAAGAAGGAAAAAAGTTAATTGTAAATAAAATTGTGACCGTATCAAGGGTTGAACGGGAGCAAGTGCATTTGTATGTTCTGCACAATGACAATGAGGTTGAGCCGTATGTTGAAATGCACAAGGATTTTCTCCGAGGTTTAAATCCGAATAGAAATGAAAATTGGATAGTACGAGAGCACAATCGAAGTTTCATACCATGGTTTAAGGATCACATTTATTCAAAGTTTTGTGTAGATCCCGCTTCAATATCAGAAAGGTTGAGATGTTTAGCATATGGTCCAAGTTTGTATGTGTTTTCTTATAGCGCATACGCAATTAATGGATACACATTTTACACCAAAGAACAAGATGGCAAAAGTACAATACAAAATAGTGGTGTCACCTTGGTAGCTGAATCAATGCACATTTCAAGTGTGAAGGACTTAAACCCCAAATATGAAAATATGTCATATTTTGGGGTTATCGAGCGCATTTGGGTTTTTGATTATGAGAAGTTTCAGATTCCTATCTTTGGTTGCAAGTGGGTTGAAAATAATAGTGGCATACGAATGGATAAGTCAGGATTTTTGCAAGTGGATCTTAATAGGGTGGGGTACAAAGATGAGCCTTTTATTCTAGCCTCTCAAGCTAGACAAGTGTTCTATGTCACTGGCCCGACAAGTACGAAATGGTCTATAGTGCTTTTATCTAACAAAGTACTTGATGATAACATTGGAGATCAAGGTGATATTGTTGGAGCGAATGCATCATATATTATAAGTGATCAAGATGAGACTGTTGGAGTGAGTGAATCATATATTAGAAATGATCATAATGAGGGAATTTGGATCAATCCATCCATACGTGTTGTTAAGAGACAAGTATATCATCTTCCTACCCGAAAAAGAAAGAGACGTTAATAAAGAGGTAATAGTAAAATTATATATTCTGTCATGTATTGTTCATATTTGAGAATGATTATAGATTATGGATTATAGATTATAGATTTATATGTTTGTCATGTGTTTGTCATTTCATATTTGATTATGGATCATGGATTTATATGTTTGTCGTGTGTTTGTCATTTCATATTTGATTATGGATTATATTATGTTCAACTGATTATGGATTATGGATTATGGATTTATATGTTTTTTTCTTTATTATAGGTAAAATGGCTACTAATGAGGGGAACTCGCACGATACTTCCAAGAATGATCCAAAAGAATCAGTTCAAGATGCGGAAGAAGATATTTCAAGAGGAATAACAATCATGAAATGAGTTATTCGTGCTAGAGACAAGGGAATAAAATACGACGTTCATTGGAATGAAACAGGTCAACTAATTGAGTCTAATGGCGCAATGTTGACTAGTTACATTGGTGCACTTGTCCGTTCACTAGTTCCTATTACTTGTGACAATTGGCGAAATCCACAGCTGAAACCTGCCAAAGATAAAATATGGAGTGAGATACAGGTACTATATGTGATGTTATTTGTTATTTTTGACGATTATATTTTTAAGTTAATTATACTAACACACTTTATTTGTTATTGTAGAGATCTTTTAACATTGGTGACGAGAAGTAAAAATATTGTCTTCAATTAGCCGGAAAAAGACTTAGAGGGTTCAGAGCATTTTTATCCAACAAGTTTCTGAGGGATGCCTAAGGAAAGTTTGTTGAAGCGGAATGCCCGAAGAAGTATGCGGACTTGATTGCACCCGAAGAATGGGACACTTTTGTCGCCAAACGAAGAACTGAAGAATTCCACGTAATCTTAATTTAATTTATCATGAACATTGTATTATATTCATGTAGTTATTACATGTGTTTTGATATGACTTATAATTGTTTATGCAGGTTGTGAGTGACGTAAATCGTCAAAGAGCCTCGAAACCCACGTATCCATACACGAAAGGACGTTTGGGATATGCACGCTTGGAACAAAAAATCGTAAGTATATATAATTGCTATGGTCTTTTTGTATTATTATTCATCCTAATTCTTGACTTAATGTGTAGCTTGCAGAGGAGAAAAGTGAAGAAACATCTCTTCCGGAGCATGTTTTGTGGAAGGCTGCCCGTGTGGGAAAGGATGGAGTTGTTACTGAAGGTGTTCAACAAGTTTTTTAACAATGTGTAAGTATAACGTTATTTGTTTAATTAGATAGAAAGTTCTTGTTTATCTAATATATTTATGCGTTGCTCTGATATTGAATTTCAGGAGACTCTATCTCAGTCTTTAACTCTCATAGAAGACCAGGATTGCAGGAGCATACTGAGTCGAGTATTAAATGTTCCTGAGTATTCTGGTCGCATGAGGGGGTAAAGGATTTGGAGTCACGCCATCTGCCTTGTATAAGCGTTCAAAGACATAAAATCCTAGCAATAGAGAGGTGATGGAAACGTTGGAAGAATTGAGAGCTCAAGTTCGTGAACTGCAACAGGATAAAGAAAGATATATGTCGGAAAGGCGCGGTTCAGAATTTAAAGATACTAGTGATAAGGCCAATATCAATTGTCAACAAAAAATTCTGGAGGTAATTATATTTATTAAATTAGTACAGTTTTTTATATTGACATCATTGCCCAATAACAATTTCATATTATTTTTGTTTTGTTTAGGTCATTTCACCTTGTCAGCTATATTTATCGGCACCGACATATCGCATGGTTGGCAAGGGAAAAGTGCATAACACTCCGGGAGACGTCCTTCACACTAGACCGCTCCCTGCTGGATTTTTGAAGGTTTCGATTGATATTGCTTTAGAGCGGGATGCGTTACTACCTATACATGACGACGTTTCAGATGCAACATTGGTGGGGGACGCAATAGGGTCGTATGTTGCATGGCCGTCAAACCTCATCGTCATAGATGACTCGGTATGTTGAAAACCATTATTAACCTTTTAGTTTTCAAATGTTTTACTTGCATATAAGTTATGTTATGCTTACTTTTACCTACACTTTATTTACATGACATTGTTAGACTCCTACAAAATCCAAATCAAGAGATAAAGGGATTGTGCGGCAAACCGAGTCAGTTGCATCACAAAAAGAGGTACATTGATATATATGCATCGAAAATGTTAATTCTATGATCCGAATTCAAAAGCTTCATGATTACTAACTTTATGACTTATATGATTTTCAGATTCCTACACAAGAGGTGCAACAAGGGAGCAAGAACAAGAAGCCAGTCGTAGCCAAGGCAAAAAAAAAACATCTATTTCTTGATTTCAGTTGTGCCTTGAAACAATTGTAGGCACAACGGATTTGATGGAAGGTGGTATCCGTGAAATACCTATGGAAGCAGGTATTTTTGGGTTTCCCTATTCAGAAACAATTGCTAAAGAAGACTTTGATAAGATATTTACGCATTCTGAATTAGGCGTCGGTGTTATGAATTCATACATCAGGTAATCCATCGATTTTATTTATTTAATTGATCAATTTATTTACTCATTTCAATGAATATTAGAATGTTAATTATAATAACATATTTATTATAATCTATTTTTATTTCAGGTTCTTGTATGAAAAATTGATGCTCCCGCGTCAGTTGACTGAAAGATACTCCTTCTTGTCTCCCAACTGTGTCAATGCAAATTTAATCAATCGAACTACATATGAGGTCAAAGATCACTTAGTAGGTGCATTTATGACCAATATTGATACAGAGAAGATGTATCATTTACCATATAATACTGGCCATGGTTAAGATTTTCATCCTAACTTCCTTTATTATAATCTTTCGCTTGTTTACTTTGTGTATAATATTTCCATCTATACTTTTGTTTTATTTTACAGTGGACACTGGTTGTTGCTTGCGATTAATCTGATAAAAGAATTAGTCTATTATCTGGATTTGCTAGAGGATGATCAAACGAAATACCCGAAGATGAAGAAGATGATTGATACGTAAGTGATGCAATTGTTCTAAATATTCGCGTGTGTATTTCTTTGTTTATGTGAGATTGTTCTAAATATTCGTTTATATTATGATTGATCCATACAAATATTCCGATCACAACGACAAGCTCGGGTACCAAAGAGCAAAGCAAACAATATTACATGGATAAGAGTGGAGGTATAATTTGTTATTATAATAGTAATGCTACTTGATAACACAAGTCATCTATGATACATATTAATACTTTTTTTTTCTATATGTAGTGTCCTCGGCAGCGTAATGGTATCGATTATGGTTATTTTGTCTTGAGATTCATGAAAGAAATTATTCATTTGGAACAAATAGAGATTCCAAACATGGTATGGATTTATATAAAAGTTATGATTTATTTTAAGATTTATTATCGGATATTTGATCTAATTAATTACTTTTAACTAAATCATGCATATTATGTTATATGTAGTATTTTGATGAATTCAAGTGTGCCACCTACACGAAAGACAAATCAGAAGAAATAAATTAGGATTGGTGTCAATACATGGTTGAAATGAGAATTTGTTGAATAGTTTTAGAAATTGTGATAGGTTTATGGAATGTGTTGTATATATAGGTGATGGAAATGGTGTATAAGGTTTCGAATTGGTGCATGGAATTGGTGTTATATAGTTTGTATTGAGTTATATATATGTAATGGTTATTTTGGTGTTGTATATATAATGGTTTTTACGGTTTATGTGTTGAATTTTAATCGTATAAAGGCCTATTGTTGATTATAATGGTATAAGGCCTATGTGTTGAATTATAATGGTATCAAAGGCCATGTGTTGAATGATTATGGATTCTGTTTAATTATACAGGTTAAATTATACAGGTTTAATAATTGATTTAAAAAAAAAGCTTTTAAAAAGCACTTTTATAAAAGACAACGCTTTCTAAAAAAAGCGCTGCCTAAAGGAGTGTCATGACGTATACATAAGACAACGCTTTTAAAAGCGCTGCTAAAGGAGGCATACGAAAGCGCTTTTATTTGAAAAAACGCTGCTAAAGGGGGTCCTACGAAAGCGCTTTTCTTTGGAAAAGCGCTGCTATATGGGGTCATACCACTACTACAAAACGGCCAAACAACAACGTCAGGTTTACAACGGCATCCTATACACCGTTCTTATAGTGCGTACTGGATGCGCGCACATTATTTTAATTAGAAATCTCAAGGGTATAATAACAGTTTTTATGAAAACTGTGGTGATACAATCTACCTATCATGGGTTCGAACCTCATCGCCCTTAAATAGTTTATCCCTTTGATGTAAATGCTCCCTTTTTAAGTTTTATTAATATTTAACTAAAAAATAATAAGGATATCACGACGGATTTTTCTCAAAACCGTTGTTACAAATTGAAGCTTCTTTTTTATGTATTTTAAACACCAAGTATATATATCAATTTATCCATTGAAACAACCCTAACACCAACGCCGTCACCATTGTCGGGAAGAAGACAACAACAACAACAAAGTGTTCTACTTTAAGGTGTTGCAATGCCACATTTGAAGACAAAATCATCCAAAGGTGTTTCTACGTCTTGTTTCAGTGTAAAATCTCGATCTGGAAATTTTTGTGGTTGTGATGATCGTATGGTTTCGTATCAATGCAAGAAAGGACAAAATAAAGGAAGGCTTTTTTGGAGATATCCATTTTGGAGGAGCGATGAAACAAGTAATTTGTTCATATGGGATGAAGACGTGGGAGAAAGAGATGGAAATGACGATGAGAGCATTATGAAGTCAGAGTTGGAAGCCGTGGGCTATCTGAAGGTTATGTATGAGGATTTAAAGAAAAAGAACAAGAATTTGAAGAACAAACTGAAATCAGAGATATTTTCTGGAAATATCAAGATGTTATGTTTTTTTTGTCTCCTTTATGTTTAATATTTACTTTGTTATGAAATGTAATAGTTGAATTAGGGTTCGAATTACATTGTTGGTGTTTAAACTGCAGATGCATTGTGAATTACATTGTTGATGTTTAAGCTGCAGATGCATTAAGTTAGAAGTTAAGGCGCACCTTTTCTTTTTTATTTATTTTAAAATTCATAAATAAAAGGGTTATCACTACGGTTCTTCTGGTTAACCGTAGTGATATATTTATAATAAATAAATACCTATGTATACGGTTTTTATTTATTTTAAAATTCACAGATAAAAGGGTTATCACTACGGTTATTCTGGTCAACCGTAGTGATATATTTATAATAAATAAATACATATCTATACGGTTGTTATTGTTAACCGTTGTGAAATAATTTACCCATATATAAACGAAATAACTTTCACTTAATTGACAGTAACGCCGTTGCCTTCAAAGTGAAACCCTAGAACCCATTTTTTCTCTTCGTTTTCACCATTAGCCGTGAATCTTGTGCTTCATACATTAAGGTATTCTTCTTCTTCCATCTATTGTTAGATATTTCCCATTATCTCGTTTGTTGCATGTTGTTTTTGTTGATTGTTCTCATTTTTTTAGATTCGTTTTCACTACCTTAACAAAGACCATACTTTGGAAACTTCATAATGTTTTTGTTGCTATGGAAAAATGTATAAGAAGCATGAAGCTATGATGGAAACTTCATCCACCTTGTACTTTTTTTTTTCATAGCATCACAAACAAGATGTTAGTAAATGAAGAAACAACAGTGTAAGCAAACTTTATCTTGTTTTAGAAGCAATGAAAAGAAGTATAAGAAGTATGAAGCTTTTGTGTAAGCTTCTTCCTCCTTATATTTCTTTTTCATAGCTTCCCAAACTAGTTCAACATCATAATTGATTCCTGTTCCGCGATTAGTTTCATTAAAAGGTGCGTTATTCCTGTTCCTCTCTTTACTCATCACTGGATTATGGTTTTAGGGTTTGTTTTCAACCGAGGATGCTCATTTTTGAAGTTTGCTTTGTTTCCTTTCAGGTTAAGGGGATGATACAGGGTGATGATGCTGGTGGAAGCAAGCGTATTATATCAGTTTATAATTTCTGGATCTGGTATAGAATGTTGTTTGAGTTTATCATATTCTATTTACATTGTTTGTTTAACTAACCCTCACTTAAAGTTTGCTGGTGGTAACAAGTGTATTATATGAGTTTATAATATCTGGATCTGGTATAGAATTTTGTTTGAGTTTATTATATTCTATGTAGATTGTTTGTTTCACTAACCCTCACTTAAAATACATTCAGTTAATTTGACATAGATACTTATAATCTGCAAATTAAGTTGTATTTGAAAACTAACTTAAACAAACCAATGTTGTTTTCTGATTGCATGTCTCTCATCATTTATCTCACGTTCTTTTATATATAGATTATGGTATAATGATCTGGCTCCTTAGATGCATCACCATCTTCCATTATAGTTAAATCAAAGATGAGGCAAATTATCCAATGTCTTGTTGATCTTATGAAAATTTAACTATAATCGAAGATAGCGATATATCGAAGGAGTCAGATCAATAAACCACAATATATGTAAAAGAGCGTGAAATGCACGATGAGACGAATGCAATCAAAAAACAACATTGGTTTGTTTAAGTTGGTTTTCAAGAACAGTTTAATTTGCAGATTATAGACATCTTCATCAAATTTAATCCATGTATATTTATTTAGTGAGGTGTTTGGAAAACAAGCAATCTATATTTAATATAATAAACTTAGGGTACTTACAACAACGATTATATATTGTAACCGATATCATAAGTAATTTATGTTTTATATAAATTCGGTACTGATGGGTTTCGAACCCAGAACCTAAGTGTATGTATCGCAACGGTTTATTATCATAACCGTTGTGATATATGGCGCGCGTCCTGCCTTTCAACAACGGTTTCCAGACCGTTTTAGAAACAGCGAACTTACAACGACAATCTACATAACAACGCATTCGCCCGCGTCATTATATGTCATTCACAACCGTTGTTAAATGGGCTTTTCGTAGTAGTGTACGAAAACGCTTTTAAAAGCGATGCTAAAGGGGGTCCTAAGGGGGACCTAAGACAGCGCTTTTAAAAGGAAAAAAAGTGTTGTCTTTACCTTTAGCAGCGCCACCTTTGGCAGCGCTTTTAAGCGTTGCTAAAGGAAAAAAAACGCTGCTAAAAGTCTTCTTTGACGTAGTGATGATAAAAAATTGAAAGTAAATGTGTTGTTTCATTTTTCAATATTTTACCATTCACCACTTTTTTTTGTGCTGCAATATTTAAAATAAAATTTTCTAGATCTTCTATTGTGAAAAAACAACATTCCTTACAATTTACTGTATGTTTATGAATAAATTTTTAATGTTGTCAACCGAAGAAAGAAATAAATTATGGAGTGTTTTTTTTATTGACAACATAGAAAGATTATTTCAAAATATAACAATGGTCTTGCAAGAAGTGGAAACAACAAAAATAAAAACACCATAATGTGAGATAGATTGCAAGAGTAGAAAAAAAATATTTTGTTCAAGGTTTGTGTAAGAAGAACAACATACAACACATAACCTTGAAGAATTTTCCTGTCTTGCAGTTCATCCCAAAGAATAATGTTTGTAAGTTTGGATATATCATTTAATTAAACAAATCGAAAGGATAGATCATTAAAGAAAGTGAAGGGTATGAGTTTGGAATGATATATAATTCTCTTTAACGGGTGCTATTATAGTAAAATCTGTGTATCTAGCTCATCGGTTATTAAAGAAATCGAAGGAATAAATCATTTAATTTACAAATAAAAACATAAAATAAAAATAAAAACACTACTTTTAAATAAATAGAAACATAAATTGTATAAGCTGAAAATTAAAGTATGTCCTGAATTTTTTTCACCTCGATTATATTCAACAATCGAGAAAATATACGATATTTAAAAAAAATTAAACATAATGCGTCTTAAAATTATACTTCAATTTTTTGTTGAAAAAAATAAAATTTTATCATAAAATATATTATTTACAGTAGCAATAATAACAATTAATTAAATTTTATAACATAGATCATAGTAAAACCAAAATCAATCTAATTATTATGAATGAGAATTCAATCACAAAATAGTTCCAATTACGTTCATAATCAATCTAATTATTACTGAAATTTTACGTTAACCTTAGTTAATTGGTTACTAAAAAATAGTTCTAATTTTTTAGTTGATTTCAAAATATATTTACAATATCTTTAACTGTTATGAAATCATTACTGCAGTAGCTCCTCAATCGTTGTAAATGTTTGTGTCTTCTCCTCAAACTGTCTACAAAATAAAATTACGACAATTATAGCATTTGCTAATGTTTTTATTTTTTAAAAATATATTACGATGGCACGCATTCAACTCACAGATTAAGCATTATCCAAATTATTCGACACTAAATTTTATCAAGCAACATTTCAATCATATATTTGAGAAAATTTCTAAGAAAAAAATCTAATCTAAAGAGATACACCATAGTGGTATCATGGCACAATGTTATTTGCTAATCCATAGTGATCCCTAGACTCTTACAATCTTCCACCAAATGATGGATGGGATCACTATAATAATAATGTTTGTTAGTTGTAACCCAAATGTAAGGTTTCTAATGGTGATCCTTCAAAGTGGGAACATCAATACTATTGCTTCCCACAATAATGAAATAGTTGAATGGATATACACGGACAGTGTAAAATAATTTTGCACTTTTATTTAATGGAAATTCATCAATATATCATGTCATATAATTAACTTAAAATTTACAATTTAATGTAACGAAATACATTATGATTGGTTGACAGTGTAAAAATTATTTTACACTGTAGTTGCATATCATATTTTCTTATATTAAATTCAAGGACTATAAATACTCCCTAAATCTTTCTATATGAGTAGTTAAAAAGTTATCTTGAATCATTTTAAACATAAACAAATCTTAACTAGTTATAGTATATTTTATTTTTATGGAAATAAGGTTCTTCTAATCAAAACCTAACCTTAGTTAATGGTTACTGAAATTGGAATCACCCAACTTTGTTTCCTCAATAAATTTTCTTAACTTTATCATTGATCAAATCATTTGATCACTACAAAATTTGAAAAAAGACGATAAACTCAAGTGCTCTATTGATCGAAGAGGGATAACTTGAGGATGGGGAATCCAACTTTCCTCGGATGAAAGGTTTCTTCCCCTATCTAACCGACTAGCCCCTTTTTGTCTCCTCCGCTGCTCTTATGGCATCGCCGGTGGTGGTTCCCTGGTCCTGCTTAGATTCTCCACCTGCAAATTCCTTAGTTCATCCTCCCTCCAATACACCGCCGGATAAGAAAAATCGTTTGCTCAAGCTGTTTCTAATGTTTGTAATATTCCGCCAAACCAATTGCCACAATCTGTAGTGAAAGGAGATATAATTTCTATCACAATCCCAGAAGAAGAATACTTAGCTGGATTAGCCTCTTGCAAACACAATTTACACGGCAAAATTATTTGGCCTAAAGGGTCGACACCACTGAAGGTCGAAGAACTGAAAAAACAACTCTCCTCTTTATGGAATTTTCTGGGGAAATGGGGGCTTATTTCCCTTGGAAAAGGATTCTTCGAGTTTTCGTTTTCGACAATTGAAGATCTTCAAAGAGTTCGCCCTGCTAGCTCGTGGAACTTGAACTCTGGGCTCTTGAAATTGTTTGCTTGGACGAAAGATTTCAACCCACATGAACAACATCAATCTTCAGCTCAGGTATGGATTCACATCTCCGGTCTCGCCCAGGAATACTGGCGACCCAAGATTCTTTACGCAATTGCCAGCGCGATTGGAAGCCCGATCTGTATGGACGATGTTAGTTCTTGTATTAGCTAGAATTTTGGTAAAACAAAGTTGAACAATGTTGATGTCATATGTCTGATGTCTTAACATTTGGTTCCTAACATTAGTTGTTGCAGGGTTGAAGTTTTATATGCTGATGTTAAACTTAATGTCTTGACATCAGTTATCAGAACATCAGTCTGATGTGTTTTGTTAGGGCTGCATTTGTTTAAGTGTGTCTTGAGAAGATCTGGTGGAGAGATTGCAGGCGAATATCATGGGACAAATATATTCTGTTGTAATCTTATATTGAGCAGATATTGTTACTATTTTCTTGCAAAAAGATATGGAGAATAATTATATTTAATTGAAGATTTAATTGAAGATTTGATTGAAGATCTATTTAGTAGCAGAATCTTTTACAGATTTAGAGTAACTGATTTGTTGTGATTTGAAGGCCCAAATCCAGTTGGGAAATAGGTTATAAATAGAAGCATTGTAATCTAGTTTTGGTAGGCCAGCCATCATGTAAATTATAAGGGCTGTGTTGGTCGATGAACCACCCGGTTTGTGGGATGGTCATCGTGTTTATCTCGAAGCCTGTAGGTAAGAGATGTATTGTTCTTAGAGGAAGCTGTTAAGCAACTTTAAGCATTGTTCTTAGTTATGAGGGTCATGTCTAGGTATTGTTATAGGAGTGTGTTTGGAGAGTTGTTGGAAATCAAGTTGTTGATGCAGTGACTGAGATGTTGACTGCTAGACATCATTGCGATGACTGGAAGTGAGATGGAGTCTCTTACCTAGGGAGAACTTAGGTAGAAGGGTCATTGGGTAGGGATTAAGTGAGTAGATTGTCAACTGGTATTGTTGAGTCTGTTATTTAATACTGCTAATAGTGGACTTCCTTCCTGGCTTGGTATGCCCCCAGATGTAGGTTGTTAGACCGAACTGGGTGAATAAATTCTGTGTGCACTTTTCTTTTCAGCAACTCATTTAACTGTCTATAATTGCCTTGCTGTTTATGTCAGACCAGATGTCTCGACATCATGTAGGACATCTGGGATCTGTTATACCAGAATTTCAATTGGTATCAGAGCAGGCATCCTGTCTGTTTCTGGATGAGATATAGGGAAGATACTTTCTGGTTCATGAGCAAGGAAGATAGTTTTGCTGAGTTATGGACTTGGTCAGTTCATATAGTTGTTTGTTTGATCCCTTGAAGTGAAGGATGGACTATTCATGACAGGGTATGTATTGGACCTGTCTGTTGTTGTGAGTTTGATTTATTTTCAAAACTTTTTGGTGTGCAAGGGTTATTGAGTAGTGGCTGAAGGGTGTTGAGGAGTTGTTGTGTGTTCCACTGCATGGTATCTGATGTAACCCTGGTTGTTTCTTGTGTCTCTGGTGGTGAGACTTTAGGAAGGTATTTTCTTGGAAAGACTTTAGAGTTTGGTCTCCTCAGCAGAAGAAGAATATATTTCAAATCAGGTATTGTCCAGAACACTGATTCCTTCCTTCTCAATTTTCTTGATGATGAAAGAAGAGGGTGGAGCCAAAGCAAAAGAGTATCACTGTCAAATATTTCATGCGGGAGTGAAGATCTTGATAAGTTATCTCTTAAGCATATTTATGGTGTCCAATGTAGTTCTGGTATATCTGAAGATGAATTCTCTTGTGAAGATACATGTTTCTGATTTTCAAAATCATGAACTGGAGGAAGTTTTAGCAAGAAAGAAGCTGAGTTTGATATGTCAATCCTAATGTCTCGACATCGCGCTACACATCAGAAGTTTATGGTAAATGCTGAGTCAAAGTCCTATTAGATTGTATTTGTTTTGAAGGATCACTGAAATTGTGAAGTTGAACAATTTTTGAGATGCTGTTTATAATGTCATAACATCTCAGCTAGAGCTGGTTAATGAAAAGGTAGTAATCTTGATAGCAGAAGAGAATGAGATGATCCCTGTTTAAGCTAAAATGTCTGAGGACAATTTTATAGGGAAAATGCATCCAAGAGTTTGTGTGCAGTAGCAGTGTAAATCAGCCTGTGGTCAATTGGTGTATGCATGAGATCTTTCAATTTTGTGGCTTGAAAGATTGTGTCATACCCCAAATTTTGACCACTAAGATTTCCCATCATTGTGAAAATCATCACCACAATATGGATGTACCTTTGTGCCTCATCAATCTCCTCAAGGAATTGTTGAGCATTCACTACTATCAAAATTAGGGTTTCAAGCCCTCTCAGAGCCTTAGACAAAGGATCAATCAAGGAATGACATGATCTTCAACTTGTCTAACCTCTCAAACATCCACAATGGATCAAAAGGACTCCCACTTCAAGGATTAAGCACAAGGATGCTCCCTTTTAGGTGGATCAAGCCTCAAGATCGCCAGTATCACCAAATTAGGGTTTTGGTCGACCAGGGCCTCTAGATGGAAATTTTCATCTGGGAATGAGCTAATGATTCAAAACATAACCTAAAATACTCCATGGAACCTCATGGGCCCAAGCATCAAGTCAATTTGACCTCAGGGGATGCATACATCAAAAATCAGGAATTAGGGTTTCTTGACCTAATTCACCCCTAAGTTGACTTTTGGGACAAATCATGAACCAATACCTCAAGACATGATTTGAGGGTCTCTAATACACTACATTGATCCATTTGAAACAATGGATTGATCCAAGAAGCTTGAGCAACAAGTCTCAATTTCATCTGCACCACAATTAGGGTTTCGCGAGGAAAGTCAACTGTAACTTTGACTTTTGAACAGGACATGCTCCCAAACCCTAGGACATGCCTCAATATACCCCATGACACCCATGGAACATGTCCATCAAGTTTGATTTAGGTCAAGGACATGATTTCCTGAAGAATTGCACAGTTTGGAATTCATCTGATAAAAAGTCAACTGTGCACAAAAGTCAACTTTGACTTTTTGAGATTTTTCACCAAAATGGATTTTTAACCCTAAAATGATGTTAATGTATGATTTGAATCATCATTCATCAAGAAAAATGAAGAAAAGTTGGATAACTTGTAAAAGGGGTAACCATAAAAACTTAGAAAATTTTCTAAGTTAAAAATAAAGTGGCTAGGGTACCAACTTTGGAGGGTCATAACTCCTAAACCACAAGGCCATTTTTTCCCATCCAAAGCTTGATTTGTAGATCTCATTGTCCTCTACAAAAACTTCAACTAGACCTAACTCCAATTCATTGTGGATTTTGTGCTATGAGTGAGCCAAAATGGCTGAAAATATGAAAGTACACCATTTTCCAACACTTAGGAAAAATTCTGTCCAAGACAGATTTTGTTGAAACACCAAAACTTGTGAGATCTTTTCACATAGATGCAAGCTGAATCAAGGCCAAAGTTAAACATCAATGTTGTTGCATATGTTGCCAAGAATTCAAAGAGCTTAACAGCATGAATTGATTCAATTTGAGCCAAGAGAAATCCATGCCCAAAGTCATGCTGCTGCAAGCTGTTTTGGAAAAATCAGTTTGCATGTTTGCTTGCCACACACGATTTTGAACCAAAAACTGAGGATCAGCATGCCACATGTATTCAAACCAATCACATTGCATCTGATCCAACTGATAAATCTGAGTCAAAAGGCCAAGGAATCTTCCAACTTGAAATTCATCCACTTTGGCACATTTTGCCTTGAATTCAAAGTGCATTGATGTGGAATAGTGCATTGTCAAGGTAGCTACCCTACTCAGTCAAATTCTCTGATTAAACAACAATAAAAACATCTGAGGAATGTGATTTTGGTCAAGGCATAACCCTGCTCTTGGGAATGGCTAGCCTGCCTTGCTTGAGAAGAAATCCTCCAAGCCAATCCATACAAATGTGATCTGATCCAGCATCCATTCACTATTCCTCCAAAACAAAAGTTGATCACCTATAAATAGAGGTCCCAATGGATCATTCAACTCACACCAAAGCCAGTTACAACACTGCTTTCTCTCATTCTTCCTTAAACCTCAAGTTTTTTGGTTTTTGAGTAACCACTATCGGGGTTTGAGTTGCAGTCTTAGGCAATCAATTCCAATTGCTCAAACACATCATATATGATGTATTTGAGGTGTCCAAACTCTTAAACACTGACTGTAACACCTCAGGCTCAAAATCACTCTTCAACCAAGCCATTATGCCTCAATTATGCAGGTGGAGGTCTCCAGCTTGATCCAAAGAGTTTCAAAGTGTTCCAAAGCTTGTAACACACTCCATAACATCCATTGAAGCTATAGGGATCATTAGTTCACGACTGGAACAAAGTTTGTGCAGAGTTCCATTTCAGCTTGCATCAAGGTAAGCCTTAAAACTCAAACTCCATGATCCATGCATATTTTCTCGCATGATATTTTTGCCAATTGCTTGCCATCATATGCTGATTGTTTTCCCTCAAAAAATTTGATCATTGCACTCACAATCATGCCTACTCGATTGCTTTTGCAAAATTAGGGTTCATACGGCGACAATGATATAATTTGTTATACACTGAAAATGAATAAAATTGGGTATTGCCATCTTCTTCCTTGTGAAAAAACGCATGAGTTTGGTGTTTGAATGATGTCCAATGGTTGAGAGATGAGTGAGATATGGTGCTTCACGCACGAGCTCGAGGAAGAAGATGGCCATGGCGCCATTCTTCAGGTTTTCCAACTAAGTTTGATATATATTTTTCACTTGCCATGTTATATTTGAATTGGCATTGTGCCCCAGCGGTTCATCAGCTGGTTTTGTGTGTATTGGCAAGCGAGAGGTCTGGGGTTCGAATCCCCCTCGCCCCAGATTTCTTTTTATCACTTGTTTATTTTGTTATTTTTCATATTATTATTTTTAATGATTTGAAAAATTAATAACTCCTTCAATTTTTATCATTTTTGATTGGTTCTTTTTGCAACAATTCACAAAAATGGTGAAATATTTTATTCAACCAAAAAATTAGATTTATATTATTTATTTAATATAATTAGTATTTTTGTGAATAAATTCATTTTTTATTGTTTTTAAACATTCTAAAAGTGAATATTTACTTTGAAAATCAAAACCTAATGAGTTTAAATATTCCTTGTGATTATCCCTCATTTTTTTCAAACCTTAAACAAAATCATAAATGGATTATTCAAATTTATTTTGAATTTTGTTTGATTTTCTTTAAATATTTACTTTTAAAGATTAAAATTAGGGTTTTTTGATTAATTCAACTTTCAAAATTGATTTTCAAATACACTGGGCCTCTCTTTGAGCTATAAGACTCATTCAAAACTTTTGGGCCTCTATTAGAGTGTAAAACCCAGCCCACTTTGTACAGACAACATTTTTTGGGCCTCACTTATTGTATAAGTCCCTCTGTACATTTTCAAATAAACGGCACGATTGTCGCCTTTTCAAAATAACACTAGGCCTCTACTTGAGCTATAAGACCCATTCAAAACTTTTGGGCCTCTAATAGAGTGTAAGACCCAACCCCCTTTTAACCAAAATCACTTTGGGCCTCAGATATTGTATAAGCCTCTATGCGTTAAAAGAAAACCTCGGCGTGATCGCCATTTCAAACGGAAAAATCATCTGGGCCTACCCTCGTGTTATAAGCCCCACTCTTTTTCTTTAAAACTTTTTGGGCCTCTTGAGAGAGTGTAAGACCCATCATTTTGTACAGAAAACCATTTGGGCCTCATTCGTTGTATAAGTCCCTCTGTACATTTTCAAATAAACGGCGCGATCGTCGCCTTTTCAAAATAACCCCGGGCCTACCCTCGAGTAGTAAGACCCATTTCTTTTCTTAAAACTCATTTGGGTCTCTAATAGAGTGTAAGACCCAATCCTTTTTTTGACCAAATCATTTTTGGGCCTCAGTCACTTGTATAAGTCCATTTGTACAAATTCAAACAGTGTGCTCACTGATAAAACCCTGGGCCTCTCCTTGAGCTGTAAACCCCAAATCTTTCTTTTTCAAAGCACTTTTTCCTTTGATTTTGAATATACTGTTGTTTTCAATCTTTCTTTGTTGAACAACTAACCAAACAGCATGGAAGCTCTACAACCGAGTAAGTGTTTATACACTTTCATTTACCGCTTTCATATACATATAACTGTATTATGGGGCTGTTTCACTGTAAGTCTTCTTTCATAAACTCATATCAACTGTGTAATAATAGTATAGATATTTAGAGTTTCCCCGGCAACTACGTCTAGAATTAGGTGACGCCGTTTCGTTTATTCGTAGAAATAGTCTAAACTAGATCCCCATAGGATTACCAGACACAGTCTTCCCTCCTCTTGGGGTTAAACAATATGGAGATGTGAAAGGCAGATTCTTTTTGAACCCTTTCTCAGACTGTCACTCGTAGAAGTTGTAAAAGAAACTCTACTCCCCAGAGATGATCTCTTCTCCGTGAATTGCATCTCTTGAGTTTCTTCCAAATTCTCGGACTTTCCTGGCTTGATTTATTCTAGGTGAATAGCCTGTCTTGAAATTCTCGGGGTTTGGGGACCCACAGGCTTCTTAAAAGCACTTGTCAAGAAACTCTATTCCCCAGAGATGATCTTTTCTCCGTGAATGGCATCTCTTGAGTTTCTTCCAAATTCTCGAACTTTCCTGACTTGATCTATTCCTTGTGAATAGCTTGCCTTGAATTTCTCTGGGTTTGGGGACCCATCGACTTCTTAAAAGCATCGGCCTCCTCTTGGGCATCGTACAAGGACCCACAGGCTTCCTAAAAGCAACCCCGCCTCCTCTTGGGCTTAGTACAAGGACCCTACGGCTTCTTAGAAGTATTCACAGCCTCCTCTTAGGCTTCGTATAATGATCTCTTCCCTCGAGAATGATAGCCTCCTCTTGGGCTTCGTACAAGGACCGATCGGCTTCTTAAAAGTTTCCAGCCTCCTCTTGGGCTTCGTACAAATTGTCCCGACGACCTCCTAGAGGTATAGGAACAGAACTTAATCATCTGTATAGAACAGTCATTTCATAGAGTCTACTACTGTTTCTCAAAGCATGGTACAAAAGATGAAACTCTAGACTTGGACAGTCTAATCTCCTTGAGTCTCAAAGACATTCTCAAGCACCCTTCAAAAATAGGAAGGAACCCGTAGACTTGGACAATCTCAATACCCTTCGGATTTCCCGCTTCCTTAAAGAACGGGAATAACCCGGATCCTTGAATCAAATCCTTGAGTACAGTATTGCTCATATAAGAACTGATTTTCTCTTTAAATCAACATATTGGACCTGTAACTCAACTGAAACAGTAACCATAGCCTCTCTTGGGCTTTGTACAATGATTCTCCCCAGCGGAGTCAAACAACGTTTAGCCTCTCTCTCGGGCTTTGTACGAGACACATAAGAGACTCCCTCATTGAGTCGATCACCCCTTTCGCCTCTATCTCGGGCTTTGTACGAGATACAAAAACTCTCTTGTTGAGTCAAACAGCCTCCATCTCGGGCCTTATACGAGATACCAAAAGACTCCATCGTCGAGTCGAAACTTTTTAGCCTCCTCTTAGGCTTTATATAAGAAAACCACTGGTTGATCCAATTAACCTTTTAGCATCAAAGTTGTGCCTCGTTCACAGTACACAAACATCAACAGCCCCTTCATCTAATCGCTGTAAGTGGCAAGCCTCTAGATCATCTACATCCGTGCCACTGTCCCTCTTTTAGCATGAGGAATTCCTAAGGAAAGATAGCATTGCTCTACACTGAGTTAAAGTCTTCTCCTTCAGGTTGGAAATCCCCTTTTTAAGGAAATTATGGCATTGCCGGATTCACACATCCCGGTTAAAGTAATTCTCCTTTATAAACAGTTGTGACATACAACCCCCTCTTTAGAGATGACAAATTCTCTCTAAAGTCAACACCCTTTTAGCTTCACATCTTGGGCTTTGAACAAGATACAAATAGACTCTTCAGCTTCACACCTTGGGCTTTGAGCAAGATACAAACCACATTTCGCTTCACGTCTTGGGCTTTGAACAAGACAACAAAAACACCCATTTCCTCCCATAGAATAGGAGGAACTACGAACGCTCTGATTTCCCTGTTTCGGTAAACGGGAATACGTAGGCATAAGATTGAAAGAAAAATCTTAGCGAGCACACTAAACAAAAAAACCCAAAATCCCATACTCTCATGTATCTATCAAAAGCATCAGTCCTAACATCCTAAATCCTTGTTCCCCGCTATAAAGTCCTAGAAAGAGAAAAGAAAACCGTATTGGCGAAAATACAAATAACCAGTACAAAGGCCCCCCCCACATTGATAGCATTCGCAACCTAACAAACCGCTGTTTAAACTCAGTATGCAAAGCAGGGTTAATTGGAGACATCTATTTCCCTTCCTTCATCAGCTTTAATAGGATAAAAAATGAATCGACCTGTAGTAAACTCAACCGCAGAGAGCGACCAGCGCTTAAGAACCGCGTCCAAAATCGCTCGCTACAGAAAAATGGCGCCCACCGTGGGGCGTTGTCTCTGTTTTCCTTTTTTCTCTTCACTTGTGTGAATACCACAGATTGGGGCTTCCGCCGGGGAACCCATTTTCTGTCAGGAACTTAGGATTCATAGCTTTAAAGGTCTAGGATGTTTAGGACAAATATATATACTGCTTTTCCAAATTGCTATACGTGTTTATTTTTTTGCTAATGGGAATGCGTGTGATGCCGCATGTGGAAAGATCGAGTATACACTTAAGATAAGTGATGGCGACGAGGTCGACCATCAACCTCAGTGGAGGCTGACCAATGCAACCCATTCTCTCACCTAGACAATGGGCCGATTGTTAAGTCTGAGAAGCTGAGGAGCCAAACCCTTTCGTAGTGCGGAAACTATCGGGAATAGTTGTTACGCGATACTACCCTCATTTGAGGCTGGTGATCTATTCTCGGTGAATGGCACTTACTCTAAGATTGCTCTACAACTCGCTGGCGATCCGCTTGTTGTTTTGCTTTCTTGGGAGGAGCTGATGATAATGAGTACAGGTACAAAAATCACCCTAGTATAAACCTTTGGGGATGGGTAGAGCCTTGACTTCATGACAACGACCTTTTAACCCCATGTTTTTTCTATGTTTTTGTGTGCTGCATTCATGCATTCATATTAAAAAAAAACATTAAAACAAGAAAAAATTTCTCTTCTTGTCTCTCTGTTTTTCAAATTAAACTAAGATTGTGATTGCAAATATCAGAGAAAAGGATTGCACTAATAGATTTCGGTAGAAGGAGAACTCATAGTTATACCTTCAAGGTTCCAAAGCTAGAGGATTTAAGAAGGTTAGCAAGGATGATCACAAACCCAGAGGCTTTCAGAGCCAAGCACGGAGGTTTGCTACCAATATTAAGAGTCCATGTGATTGAGGGAATCATGGATGCGCTCATTCAGTTTTATGATCCGGTTTATCATTGTTTCACATTCCCGAATTACCAGCTCGCACCAACGCTGGAGGAGTATTCTCATCTGACTCATCTATACATTATAGATCGAGCTCCATTTTCTGGACTGGAAGAAATTCCAAAGAATCAAACCATTGCAAGAGCAATTCATTTGGACGAGTCTGAGGTCAGGACTCACATAACCACTAGGGGTGGAACCCAAAGTTTGCCAGCCCAGTTCTTGACAAAGAAGACCCTGTATTTTGCCAGTATAGGAAATGTGACTGCTTTTGAAAGCATCTTTGTCTTGCTCGCCTACGGATTATTTTTGTTTCCCAACATAAATAATTTCGTCGATATCAACTCCATTAAGGTTTTTCTCATTGGAAACCCTGTGCCGACTTTGCTCGCAGATGCGTATCATTCTGTACAATTGGGAAATTTGTACAGCAGAGGGGAGATCACATGCTGTGTACCTCTGCTTTACAAATGGTTTATCTCTCACTTGCCCAAGTCTGCTGCTTTTTGGGATTGTAAGAGTGCCTTACGTTGGTCGCAGAAGATCATGTCCCTTACCAACTTTGATATAGATTGGTGTAGTAGGATCTATGATGGAATCAGAATCATTGACCGTTGTGGAAACTTCCCCAACGTACCCCTTATAGGAATTAAAGGAGGAATCAACTACCATCCGGTATTGGTTCTTCGTCAATTTGGATACCCGATGAGACACGTCCCATGGGGTGTTCATCTGGAAGGTCTTTTCTTCAAGGAAGGAGAAAACGACAGAGCACTAAAGACGAAAATAGTGCACGCTTGGAAGCACGTTCATAAGAAAGGACGAGAGTCTCTGGGAAAACCAGACTGTGTCTCGTTGGAGCCTTATCTCCATTGGGTACAAACTAGAGCTCTCAAGCTAAAAATGCCTTATCCTCGTTACGGAATTCTTCCACCGAGGGAATCTGTCATGTACTTCATGACGGAAACTGAAAAGCTTCAGGTTACTCTCAACAAAGTTCAAAAGGAGAGAAGGTCTTGGAAGAACAAGTACCGCACCCTCGACATAGAGTGCATCAAAATACAGCAATTACTGAAAGAAAAAGATGCTCTAATTAAGATTTTGGAGCAACATGCTGTAGAAAATCAGGATGACCAAAGGAATGTGCCCACTCCTTTCACCTGGCAAAGGAATGACAACCCGACAACGGCCCAAGAGCCCCGGTCAAAGAAAAGGAAGATACCAGAATCAGCACCCGATTTCTCTTCAAAGAGGACTCGGGACCCATTAGTTTAGGTTTCTATTTCTGCACTTTGTAATCTACTATATTTTCGTTTCTGTAATCCTTTGAATTTCAATAAAAAGGGGTTTCCCCACCGTTTGATATTTGCAATCTAATTGTCGAAGTTTATTTTGATTAAACCTTAAACAATTAATATAATAATTGCATTCATCATTCTCACATCGCGTATTCTTCTTACCTATGAATCTCACGTTTGTGTCTCGGTTCTAGAGTCAAACTGTCTCATTCGTATAATACTCGGGCCAATCATCATAAAAAGATGGATGATCTTGAGGAAGAAAACAGAGAGTTGAAGGAAGAGATCGACGCTCTGAGAGAGGATATGAGAAAGCTTCGTAATGACATGCAAGCCATGGCAGAAGCTCAGCTACAAAGAACTGTGATCTCAGAGATCACCTCGACGCCCATAGTGGAGAAGTATGATCCTAGGTATCAAATGCCGAAAGATCGTCCTTGGGGCATGCCTGTTAGCTATATCCCAGAAGGATATGTTCCGCCGATCACTGAAGATCAGGGAATCACAACAGAAGCCGCTGGGCCTGAAGGTTACAAACTTCGGGAAAGCGAAGATGCCAGGGGCATACTGAAGACTCCTGAAGGTTACAAACTTCGGGAAACGCCAAGACTCACTGTCGTAGTCACGGTACCACCCCCTGTGGTGCACACTGTCCCGAAAGGACAGATTTCGCAGATACCTTCTGGTAAAAAGAAAACTATGTTTGACAGAATGGAGGAATTCCAGGAGCAGTTCTTGGAAATGCAGAAGGAGCTGCAAGCCATTCGCGGTCAGGATCTATTTGGAAAGGACGCCGCAGACCTCTGCTTGGTCCCCAATGTGAAAGTCCCGCACAAATTTCAAGTGCCCGACTTTGAAAAGTACAAGGGTAACTCTTGCCCTCAGAGCCATCTGGTGATGTACGCTCGGCGAATGTCAGCTCAGACGGAGAATCAGGACCTACTGATTCACTACTTTTAGGATAGTTTAACCGGTGCCGCACTCAAATGGTACATGGGTTTAAACCGTGCTACGATCAGTACATTCAGAGATCTTGGTACTGCCTTCGTCCAACAATACAAATATAATTTGGACATGGCACCCGACAGAGATCAACTCAGATCGATGTCGCTAAAGGACAAGGAAACCTTTAAGGAGTATGCTCAAAGGTGGCATGAAATTGCCGCTCTAATTTGTCCACCTCTTGAGGAAAAAGAGATGACAAAGATCTTCTTAAAGACATTAAGCTCATTTTACTATGACCGAATGGTTTCCAGTGCACCCAGTGATTTCACCGAGATGGTGGGCATGGGCGTACGTCTTGAGGAAGCCGTCTGAGAAGGACGTTTGGTAAAAGACACTGGATCGACGAGCGGTACTAAAAAGTACGGTAGTGCTCTCCCTAAGAAAAAAGAGCAAGATATTGGGAATATCTCTCTCGGAAAGCAAAGGCGACGTTATCAATGGGTAGCGGCGGTAACTCCTGGTATCAACCCTGCGTCTATTCCTACGTATCAACCTCAGGTTGCGCAGAGCCAGCCTGATCAGCAAAGGACACAACAACCTCTTTAGCAGGCTCGTCCTCCATACAACAACAACCGTACAACACGGCCACCAGGATTTGATCCTATACCCGTGTCGTCCGCAGAGCTGTTTCCATTACTACTGGCTAAGGGGCACATTCAGACTAAATCTCCTCTTACAGTACCGGAAAATCCGCCTTTTTGGTTTAAGGTGGATCAAACATGCCCTTATCATCAAGGAGGTTCAGGGCATAACATAGAGACTTGTCTCAATTTCAAGTCCGACGTGCAAAAACTTGTTAGGAGCGGGGTCTTATCCTTCAAGGATACGAATCCTAATGTTCTCACGAATCCGCTACCTCAACACGAGAAGGCTGCAGTCAATTTGATAGAAGGAGAGACTAATGATGTCTATCAAATTCACGATGTACTCTTGTTGAAAACCAATCTGGTCAAGATGCATTGTAGACAGAGTGGATATGGCCATGTGCCACCTCATAATTATCACCAGTGTGATATCTGCTCTAAAGATAATCAGGGATGTTCTGTGGTGCAAGCAGCTCTACAGGAACAGATGAATCTCAGATGGATCCAAGAGCACCGAGTTCGTGGAGTTAACATGGTCTACACGAATTCTAACGTCATTCAAAACCACGATATCCTTGCAATGAATGTCAACTTGGTGGCGATGCACTCAAGGCAAAGCCAGTATCATAATCTGCTGCGACACGATTACAGTTCTTGTCTGACTTGCTCGGTAAACAAACATGGATGCTCTTTCATACAAGAGGCCCTCCAGCGTCAGATGGATCTTGGATGGATCCAAGACTACCATGATAGGAATCCCTATCAGATCAACATGGTTCAGATCTTCGATATTCGCGTGATGAATACCAACCTGGTAGAGTTACATGCTGAACAGGTCCGACTCGGATTCTTAATATCACATGACTATCAAAGCTGTAAAGCAGGTTGCGAAAATGATCGAGGTTGTACCCTTGTCCAGGAGGCACTTCAACACTTGTTAAATCACTAGTGGATGCCAATCTATATGGATAAATATACTCAGCAGATTAGTATCAGTAATAGGAATCCTACTCGACGTCAGAGTCAGGATATCCGATCTGTGGAAGCTAACCTAGTGAGGTTACATTGTATTCAAAGTGGGCGTGGCCAGGTGCCACTACACAATTATGACCGTTGTAGCGTCTGTTCGGAAAGTAACCAAGGGTGTTACCTTGTGAGGACAGCTCTTCAGGGTCAGGTAGATCGTGGAGAGATTCGCCCATATCCGGGTTCAGGACCCATCAACTGGACGACGAACTACCTTGCCGAGCAAGTTGAGGATGTTGTCACAATCTCTGGTCGTCACCAGACCAGGGATGTTTTTGCCATCATCCCTCTACTTGACGAATCTAAAGTTCCCAACCGGGAACGGATCGAGATTAATTATGATGGTCAGAAAAATCAGAAGGTTCCCATAGTCATCTATCTGCCGGGACCAACATCGTACGAATCAACTAAGGCTATCCCTTACAAATACGGTGCAACGACAGTTGAAAATGGAAAGGAAATTCCATTACCCTCCGTCGTGAATATTGCAGACATCAGTTGTGTAACACAGAGTGGTAGAATCTTCAACCGAGGAGTTGGAGAACTTAACAAGGAAAAGGAACTTCAGACGAAAACTCCTGATCCACCAGTCGGTCAATCCAGTAATCCTGAACTTTCGAAAAATAGTGATGAGATGCTGAAGCTCATCCAAAGGAGTGAATACAACATTGTTGATCAACTGTTATAGACTCCTTCAAAGATCTCGGTATTATCACTGTTACTCAGTTCAGAAGCCCACAGGGAGGCTCTACAGAAAGTGTTGGAGCAAGCCTTTGTGGAACAGGATGTAACAATCAGATAGTTCGATAGCATTGTCTCTAACATCACTTCCTGCAACAATTTGGGATTTAGTGATGGGAAATTACCTGAAGAGGGTCGTCGTCATAACATGGCGCTCAACATTACAGTTAACTGCCAGGACGATGCTTTAGCCAGCGTACTGGTAGACACAGGGTCAGCCCTGAATGTTATACCAAAGTCCACTTTGATGCAATTATCATTCAAAGGCCCTCCGATGAGAATCAGCGAGGTCGTCGTCAAAGCGTTCGACGGATCCATAAAAACGGTTCTCGGTGAAGATGATCTTCCCATAACTATTGGTCCTCACACTTTCCAAGTCACTTTCCAGGTCATGGATATCTAGGCAACGTACAGTTGTTTATTAGGAAGACCTTGGATACATCAGGCTGGAGCGGTCACTTCGACCCTCCACCAAAAGCTAAAGTTCGTCAAGAATGATTAACTTGTCATAGTTTGTGGGGAACAAGCCTTGCTTGTAAGCAACTTGTCATCATCTACTGGCATAGAACCCGAGGAGGTTATTGGAACTCAGTTCCAAGCACTGTTGGTGAGCAAGGACAATTAATCCCAAGGAGGAACCTCGATTTCCTCATACAAAGATGCTATCAAAGCAGTCGAGAGTACCGATATGACAGGATGGGGACAACTTGTCATTCCTATTGACAATAAAACAAAGAAGGGTCTTAGTTTTTTTGCAACCTGTACCCGGACAGCTGCCAACGATGAAGGTCTTCATCCCCTTCAAAAATTCTTCCACAGTGGAGGTTTCCTTCACCCAATGTCTCAAGCAGTACATGCTATCAATGAGGAAGATCCCTCTGACACAGATGAGGAATGGAAGTCCTACCTTAACGAGGACGGTTATATGTCTCAGGAAGAGGCGCCTATGCCATTTTGCTATCCCGCACAGAGTCCGAGATTTATACCACGGTCAGACGTTTAAACGATATACGGAGATTGTGATCCGGAAGGATGCCGTGCTCCGCCCAATTCATTAGAGGAAGACACTCCGATGAAAGACCAATTTGACTACACCTACTATGGCCCAATGGATGGTCTGCCAATGTGGCAACCTTGTCCAGGAGACTTGGGGCAAGAAAGTCAGCCGAACAATGAAAATCAGCTGACCGTTATTGAACAGAATACCCGTGTCCCCACCATGTCATGGGATCAACACTCAGGTCATGCTGAAGCTACTCCACATGAAGATGAATTCGCAACGTTTGCAGGACTGGAATTCATCAACTATGCTTTTCCTGAGGTCAACGTCATCGAGAGAGATGCCTCCTCCAGTTCCAAAGAAGTTTGGGACACTCTGGGAGAACCAAGTGGAAAATACGACTTCATGGTCAAGTACACTGCTCCCGAAAGCTCTCGTATCAGGCTCGAAGATATCCAGCCTACTGGATGGGGAGATACAGCTGAGAGCACAACTACTCTGCAAAATGCAACTGAGGAATTCTCCTACGACAATTCTGCCTGGGAGACAGATTCCAATGATCCTGCTCCACCAGAAATCAGCGTCATTTCTGAAGACAAATCAAGGAAGGTGCCAGACTTTGTGATTCACCGAGGAGTTCGCCGCCAATGGGTTGCTGTCGATGTTCCGAAGGTCGTTCGCCAGTCAAAGTAATTGCCATCTTTAACCTTTTACCCTGCCCAGGTGGAACAGATGTTTTGATAGGGCCCGCTTTCTGTAAATTTTCCCTCTTCGCTTAGCCCGAAGCGACAGAGTTTTGTTTTATAGGGCTGTAGTTTCAAGAATCGACTTGTTCATTAATAAAATAACGCCGTTCTGTAATTTCCGCATTAATTACTGTTTTCTTTTTGCTTTTTCAGAAAATGGTAATCCTAAAAAATAATTCAATAACAAATACAAGCAGTAAAATAATACACTGCACACACTCGCATTTTCTCTATCTCTTCTAAACACGAATCATCACGTCATGCAGATTGCTTGTTTTAAACCCCGTTGAAACATACGATCCGATGCCTTCTCCCAACTTTGAGTTCCCGGTATTCGAGGCTGAAGAAGAAAATGACGACGAAATTCCAGAAGAGATCTCCCGACTACTCAGACAAGAGGAAATGTCCATCGAACCTCACAAAGAGCCATTGGAAACGGTAAACTTGGGTTCAGAAAAAGAGAGAAAAGAAATCAGGATTGGGGCACTGCTCAGTCCAACTGCCAGAGAGAGTTTGATAAAGCTTCTCAAAGAATTCCCCGATGTATTCGCTTGGTCCTATCAGGACATGCCAGGGTTGGATACCAGCATCGTGGAACATCACTTACCGTTGAGATCAGAATGTCCGTCAGTAAAGCAGAGGTTGAGACGCACTCACCCGGACATGGCCATCAAAATCAAAGAGGAGGTGCAGAAACAGATCGACGCGGGTTTCCTCGCTACATCTGAATATCCTCAATGGTTAGCCAACATCGTACCCGTTCCCAAAAAGGACGGAAAGGTCAGAATGTGTGTTGATTATAGGGATCTGAACAAGGCAAGTCCAAAGGACGACTTTCCTTTACCACACATTGACATGCTGGTAGACAGTACAACAAAGTTTAAAATTTTCTCCTTCATGGATGGATTCTCGGGCTATAACCAGATTAAAATGGAGCCGAAAGACATGGAGAAAACTTCATTCATTACCCCATGGGGTACCTTTTGTTACAAGGTGATGCCTTTCTGTTTGAAGAACGCCGGGGCAACCTATCAAAGGGCCATGACTACTCTATTTCATGACATGATACACAAAGAAATCGAGGTATATGTTGATGATATGATTGCAAAATCAAAAACAGAGAATGAGCACGTTGAACATCTGTCAAAATTGTTTGAACGTTTAAGAAAATTCAAGCTCCGCTTGAATCCCAACAAATGCACCTTTGGTGTCCGTTCAGGGAAACTACTAGGGTTCATCGTCAGCCAGAAAGGAATTGAGGTTGATCCTGACAAGGTCAAGGCCATTCAAGAAATGCCTTCTCCGAAAACTGAAAAACAAGTTAGAAGATTCATGGGACGTTTGAACTACATCTCCAGGTTCATATTCCTTATGACCGCCACATGTGCGCCGATTTTCAAATTACTAAAAAAGAACCAGGATTGCGTTTGGTCAGAAGATTGCCAAACCGCCTTCGACAATATCAAGGAATATCTGTTGAATCCTCTGATTCTATCACCTCCAGTGGAAGGAAGACCACTAATTATTTACCTCACAGTCCTAGAGGACTCAATGGGATGTGTACTTGGCCAACAAGACGAAACCAAAAGGAAAGAGTATGCCATTTACTATTTGAGCAAGAAATTCACTGACTGCGAAACTCGGTACACGATGCTTGAGAAAACTTGTTGCGCTTTGGCTTGGGCAGCCAAACGTCTTTGCCAATACATGATTCGTTATACTACTTGGTTAATCTCAGAAATGGATCAAATCAAGTATGTCTTCGAAAAACCTGCTCTTACGGGAAGAATTGCCCGTTGGCAGATGCTGTTATCAGAATATGACATAGAGTACCACGCTCAGAAAGCCATTAAGGGAAGTATTTTAGCCGATCATTTGGCTCATCAACCGATTGACGATCAAGAATCAATCGGGTTTGACTTCCCAGACGAAGATGTCATGTATCTAAAAATGAAAGATTGCGATGAACCGTTACCCAATGAAGGGCCAGAACCAGGTTCCCAATGGGGACTAATCTTTGACGGAGCAGTTAATCATTATGGAAACGTAATTGGGGCAATAATTGTTACCCCTCAGGGTACCCACATTCCTTTCACCGCTAGACTTACGTTCAAATGTACGAACAACGAGGCCGAATACGAAGCTTGTATTATGGGTCTCGAAGAAGCAATTGATTTAAGGATAAAAAACTTGGACGTATACGGCGATTCAGCCTTGGTTATCAATCAGATAAAAGGAGATTGGAACACATACCAATCAGGATTGATTCCCTACAAAGACTACGCAAGAAGGTTGTTACCTTTCTTCGACAGAGTTGAGTTTCATCATATCCCTCGTGAGGAGAATCACATGGCTAATGCATTAGCCACTCTCTCTTCTATGATTAGTGTAGGTCAATGGAATGACATACCTAAGATCGACATAATGCGCCTTGAACGGCCCGCCTACGTCTTCACGATTGAAGCAGTCATAGAGGACAGACCTTGGTATCACGACCTCAAATGCTTCCTTCAGAAACAACAGTACCCACCTGGGGCACTAAGGAAGGATAAGAAAACCCTCAGAAGATTGGTTGGCAGCTTCTTCCTGAGCGGTGGCACACTTTATAAGCGGAATTTTGACATGGTCTTGCTCCGATACGTAGACAGACCAGAAGCAGACATGCTTATGAAAGAAATTCATGAAGGGTCCTTTGGCACTCATGCCAATGGACACGCAATGGCGAGAAAAATTTTAAGAGCAGGGTACTATTGGTTGACAATGGAATCTGACTGCTACAAGTACATGAGGAGGTGTCACAAGTGTCAGATATACTCCGACAAAATTCATGTACCGCCATCACATCTCAAAGTTCTTTCTTCCCCATGGCCTTTTTCCATATGGGGAATCGACATGATTGGCTTGATCGAACCTAAGGCTTCAAACGGACATTGGTTCATCCTGGTAGCCATTGATTACTTCACCAAGTGGGTCGAAGCAGCGTCGTACGCTAATGTAACCCCACAAGTGGTGGTCCGATTTAGCAAAAACAATATCATCTGCCGTTATGGTGTTCCAAGCGAGATCATTATTGATAATGGGTCTAACTTGAACAACAAGATGATGAAGGAGTTGTGTGCAGAGTTCAAGATCGAACACCATAACTCATCTCCCTACCGACCTAAGATGAACGGAGCTGTAGAAGCGGCTAACAAGAACATCAAGAGGATTGTTCAGAAGATGGTTGTAACCTGCAAAGATTGGCATGAGATGCTGCCCTTTGCTCTTCACGGTTATCGCACGTCTGTCCGTACTTCAACAGGGGCTACCCCTTTCTCTCTAGTGTATGGCATGGAAGCAGTGCTCCCCATAGAAGTAGAGATCCCGTTAATCCGAGTATTGATGGAAGCTAAGCTCACCGAAGCTGAATGGTGTCAAAGTCGACACGACGAACTGAACCTGATCGAAGAGAAGCGAATCACGACACTATGCCATGGTCAGTTGTATCAACAGAGAATGAAGAGGGCGTTTGACAAAAAGGTCCGACCTCGCGTTTTCAGGTAAGGAGACCTCGTGCTCAAGAAGATACAATCATTTCTCACTGACTCCCGGGGCAAGTGGACCCCAAATTATGATGGCCCCTATGTGGTCACAAAAGCTTTCTCAGGCGGCGCCTTGAGACTTGAAACCATGGACGGAGAGGAATTTGCCTATCCCACGAATGTTGATGTAGTCAAGAAATACTTCGCCTAAACTAAAAAAAAACGTCTCGGTGGATTGAAAACCCGAAAGGGCGATCCAGGCAAAAGTTAGAGACATGAGAAAAAAAATCATCCCGGTGGATTGGAAACATCACAGTACAATCTAGGCAAAAGTTAGGGATAATAGCAAGTAACTATGTTCAACAGAGGCGAGTCCCTCAGCAGCAACAGTTACACCATCCATCGGAGGAAAACTCCAGTCAAGGTCATCTTCGACGGAAGCTCAGGATGTCCCGAATTCAAAGTTGGTAGAAGAATAGTGGTCGTTATGTTTCAACGTAGCCCTTTTCCCTGTAAATTACCATTTTCTAACTTTGTATATACTCTTTGGAATCACGCGTTTGACTGATCTCCATCTTATCAATAAAATTTGATCCCTTGTGCTTTTGTTTGTAATTCTTATTTGTTTTAGCTTTACAGAACGACGTTGTTAACTTGATTAACGATTCTTGAAATAAAACAAAAAATGAATTTACTTGTTAAAACTTTTTCTGCTTTAAAATAAAGATGGCAATTTCTTTTGACCGTTGAACATCAAAAGAGCATCAACCGCTTCTTCGGAAGTAAGCGAACTTCAAAGTGCAGAATCAAAGTACTCCTTCTAGGCCAGTACGCCTAAACGAAGGATCAAATGTATGAGATGCGGCTTTCCCATCTGATACCCTCGGCCGAGTTCTTATATCCTAAGCCCGATCAACATAGCTCCCAACAGGGGCTATCTCTCCTAAGCAAGGTGGAATTACTATCTTGGACCAGCGGTACTTCTTCGCCCCACGATGGCCGAGTATCCAGTCGTGTTCACCTGTCAATTTGTATGTCGCGTCAGTTTTGTCAGCATAAACATACATGCATCATTGTATTATTGATTTGCATTCACATTTCATATTGCATCACTATCACTCTAGTCGGTCTTGTCCCCTAGTAATAACAGTCCTCTCAATCGAGTCGTCGATTCTTCCCTCGTCAGGAAGTGTCGTGTCTGAACAATCTCTCCTCCAGTTTATTTCTGGATTGAAGTTGGGTCATCAACCACTTTGATAACTTGAACCTCTGAAAATCCAGAGAAAACGTTCAACAAACATCACTCTTCGCCATTGAAGATGATATCCTTGCTTTCCCGGATTAAGGAAGATCCACAGAGAAAGCCTCGTAATCAGAGATTCGGCAGCATGCCAGTTTCGCTCTGAAAAGACCGCTGATGAAAAGGTCATCGGCACTTCAAAATTGGACCCCATCATATGGAGTTTCTCCGGGAAGATCCCGAGAAAAGTATGATGTAATCCCAAATGAAGGCAGTCTCTCAAGAGACTCGCTTTCCCCAGATAGAGTCGGCAAATGGCGTCTCTAACAGAGAAGTTTGTACACCTCTACAACTCAGACGACTGGGTTCCCCAGCAAGTCTGGCGTCAAAACTTTTTTCGTCAAATGGCATCTCCCCAGGAAAATTCGGCGAGAAGTTTGAGGAAAACCGCTACACATAGCGTCCCTTGTCAATTAAGTTTATTGACAAAAGAAACTAAGACCAGTTCCCTGGTAGGAAACCAGGATCTAGGGGAAGTTTAAATCAGAAACTAAGACCAGTTCAGTTCCTTGGTAGGAAACCAGGATCGAGGGGAAGTTTAAATCAGAAACTGAGACCAGTTCCTTGGCTGAAGACCAGGATCGAGGGGAAGTTTACCTTTTCTAAGCATCATTGCTTAGTAAAAGAAGATGAATGCGCAAGCTGCCATTCATAGCCATCAAAATTTCGGGTATTCCGATATTTAATCCTCTTGCACCCCGAATGCCCGAATACCTTCGTCATTCACACCTTCGGGTCCAAGAAGATTAAATAGGGGCATCTGTCATACCCCAAATTTTGACCACTAAGATTTCCCATCATTGTGAAAATCATCACCACAATATGGATGTACCTTTGTGCCTCATCAATCTACTCAAGGAATTATTGAACATTCACTACTATCAAAATTAGGGTTTCAAGCCCTCTCAGAGCCTTAGACAAAGGATCAATCAAGGAATGACATGATCTTTGAAATTCTGGTATATCAGACTACAGATGTCCTATAGAATGTCTGGACATCTGATCTGAACAAAACAGCATGGCAAGGTATAGACAAATAAAATAGTACTGAAAAGCATAAACAACACACAGAATTTGTTCACCCAGTTCGGTCTAAAAACCTACATCTAGGGGCATACCAAGCCAGGAAGGAAGTTTATTATCAGCAGTATCAATCCATAGACCTTACAATCAACACACCCGTTGATGATCTACTCACTTAATCACTACCCAATGACCCTTCTATCTAAGTCCACCCTAGATAAGAGACTCCATCTCACTTCCAATCATTGCAATGATGTCTAGCAGTCAACACCTCAGCCACTGCATCAACAGCTTGATTTCCAACAACTCTTCAATCACAAAAAGGTAACAGACACACTTCCATGACAATACCTAGACATGACACACATGACTAAGAACAATACTTAGAGTTTCTTAACAGCTTCCTCCAAGAACAATACTCACTCTTGCTTAAAAGCTTCGAGGAGAACAGTGACCATCTCACAATCCGAGTGGTTCACACATACCAACTCTCCTAGAGAGTGGTTCACAAGAACGAAACCCTAGTAATTTTACATCTTGGAATCATTACTGAATCAGGTTACAAACACTCCTATTTATAACCTACATCCCAACTGGATTTGGGCTTCAAAACGCAGCAGAGAGACTGCACACAATTCTGCAAAATAAACTCTAAGAAAATAGGTATTCAATCTAAAGTTTCCTAATATGTCTCCATATTTAGAAAGTAGTGAAAATCCGAAAACCAACACAAAATCTCAACCCAATTACTTTGGACGCCACATAGGGTAACTAAAAACTCACTGACTATTCTGCATCTGTTAAATCATAACAGAATTTAACTGTCCAGCTCAGCACATGCGCGATGTCGAATGATTCAGCATAGGACATCTTATCCGACATGTTGCTCCAGATGATGAGAACTTCTCATCTCAACATGTCTCAGCATACAATAGGACTTCTTGCTTAACCTGTTCTTCTTAGCAAGTTACCATGTCCCTATTAAACATATTGCTGCTACAAAAACGACATACCATGATTTTCGCCAATAACAGAATGACAGCACGCGACAGATTCACATAAAACGCAGCACAAACACCAAACCAACTTAACAGGATGTTCTGTCAACAGATGTTAGGACATCGTGTTTGACATCAGTACACAGTCCTGCTAACTTTAAGAAACACAAACTGCAGAATGTTAGAGACAACATGTCACGACATCAAGTAAGACATCTTGATGTAACAGGGTGTTTTAGCACAGATGCTGCCAATTCAGAACTAACAATCTCCCCCTTTGGCAAATTGTGGCTAAAACACTATAGCATCAACAATGAACAGAACTCCCTGCAGCAGAAGCACATACAAACACTTCTAACATTCCAATAAAAGCCAGAAACTCCCCCTCAAGCCAAGGAGCTGTGAAACCCAGCACAGAAAACCAAAACAACCAGCTGCACACACAAAACAACTAAAAAACAGGCAACAACTCTCCCCCTTTTTATCTAGAATTTAGACAAACCAAAAACCAGCAGAAAGAAATTCCATCAACAAACCGAAGGTCCCCCTCAACACCAGAAACAGCCAACATCACACACAACCAACTATGCAATAAGGGCAATCAACCAGTATCAGAACACATCCAACTCAGAAGCTTGTACAACTTTGATTCAATACATTGACAACCCAATGACATGACCAAGATCAACCAGTCAAGTCCACCCAGAACTAAACCAGTCACACAATGTCATGACATCTTGTCTGACATTACACCCTCACCAGAGGTACACTATCATAGATTATTTGAAACCACACACAATCTTGATAAACAACTGTACTACTGCAACAACAAATCCAAAACAGAAGTCCAACTCCTCCTATCTAAGATAACCAATGCTCATTTGCAAGAAGAACACCTTAAATGAATGGAAAACATAAGACTCATCTATATGTCTTCAAGAGCGCACCCTCTGTTCAACACACCTGCTGAACGCATTCACTTAATGCTTGATCCTCAAGCAAACCAAGTACCACACAAGTACAATTAACAAACAGAAGTTCTCCCCCTATATTTCACGAATGATGCTCCAAAAATCTTCAGCTCATTTGCTCCACAAGCACCAAACTAATCCACTTATAGCAAGTCATATTCACATCAGACATCCAAGACAGTCCTTAACTCATCATTCTCCCGTATGATAAGATAAACACCTCTTAGACAAAAAGTGATCCCAGAATCCTACTCCAAGGATAACTAACCCAAAGATGTTCTAACGTTGGTTAGGACATCTTCCACACATCATAGACACCACACATCATGGTTCAGGATATGCTCCACCACTGGACTTACTATCTGCATAGTAATCCCACTAAAGATCTTCAAACAACACTGCGCCACCAGCTTGAACAAAGAAAACTTCAGAAACCCAGAGAGAAATAAACTCTCATTCACCAAAAGAAGGTATGCTTCAACCCAGATCTTCTGCCACAAGCTCCCAGAGAACTAGAACCTCCTTACAAGTTCAACTAACTCCTCTTCTACACAAGAGCAACCAGTTTCAATCATCCTCAAGTTCTAAAGCATAAACACACTGCCTTCCACTGAACTCTAAGTAAACTCCTCTTACTTAGAATTAATAACACACACCGAGACAAGTGTGACAACTCCCATCAACAAAGACCCTCACAGAGCTCTTCCAAAATCTGCAGAGAAAAATAAATTCTCCCAAATACAAATAAAACTGTCCTTCAGACTCCTCCTCAGAAGCATGGGCGCGCATGATCCAAACAATTTACTTCACACATCAAAACACCATCCAGCAGCCTAATGTCATAGCATGTTATTTGACATTATATCCTCATAAGAGGCAACCAATCTCCATAAACATGTAAGCTTCACAATATATGCACCTTTGCAGCAAAATCCATAGACAAGTACTCCCCCTGTCATGGATAACCAATGCTCTAGATGGAGGTTGACCATTGAGCACCAGATCTTCATACACTTGTTGAGCACACTCACATACTATACTCTCACTCCTAGAGAACACATCCAATTATCCAGACTGGTTTGACACTGCTCACAACCTCCACAAATTCTCAGCTTACTTAAAAGCTTTACTGAGATCCAATCTCTTTAAGAGAAAGAATAGCTCCAAAAAAAACTTTCTGATCAAATCACCCTATCTGACACAATTCCTATGCCATTACATCCACTAGTAGTTGTTGATACTAGTGAGGTCTTCAAAAATAGTAGTCATGCTTTGCCAAAACATACTACTAAAAACAAGATCAGAGTCTCCAGATTCTAATTCACATAGTCAGAAACACCTCTTCTGACAAAAAAATGCTTGATCATCCAACTCCAAGTGCACAATCTCAATCATCTTCCAAATATCCATAAACAATTATGATGTTACAATCATCATTTGGGACATCAGCTTTCCATCACCATTCAAAGAACTCATTGTACATAGAAGTCCTTCAAGAAGCTCCTAATAAAACACAGCCAGAGCAGCTTATTCAGATTACCATAAACACCTGAACACCATAGAGAGGAATGAACTAGCACAACCTCTTCATTCTAACTCACTTAGATCAGAAATAAACTAATCCAAGTTGTAACCATCAAGATTATGATATCTTCATAGTCTTCCATCTCCATCTTCAACAGCATCACCAACTGGACAGCTCAATCATAATACTTTCCAAGGACAAATGTTAAGTCAATAATCCCAGGTCAACACCTAGGAGACTTTTGAGCGAATGTAGAACCCCTCCCATGATTCTTCAACCCTCTGATGAAAAGATGTCAGAACATCTGACAGAACATCCCCAATCTTGAATCTCAAGGATAATCAATTAAATACTTGTGGATTTCACAAATAGCAATTGATCTTAAATCCTTATACAATAACCCTTCTTCACTGCTGTAGCTGAGCTCCACCAGATCATGTCATGAACACTTATAAAGTATTCAGTCTTGTTGCAAGTATCTTCTTCAATGACAATGTTGAGATACCAAGGCTGCCACTCTTGACTTAAGTAACTAAGACTTTCTCTAAACAAGTCTTCTTTACCTCAACAAATCTTCAAACAGATTGGATTCACTCTTAGGGTCAAGAGAGATGCATCCTTCCTTGCTGATTTTATGAAAGATGAAAAAAAATCACCTCCACGGTCTTCACCCCTATGCTTCCTAGGAAGCACCTCCTAGTCTGAAGAATAACTAGAAGACTCCAGAACATAACTCAGTTGCCTTGATTGGACTTGATCATCATATCAAGTGTCTTCAACAACATAATCAACAAGAAATCATCAAACCCCTAGAGCATGAGCTTGAAGATTCATCTTACCCTTCAATCTGACTTCAGCATACATGATGAAGCCACTCACCCATGTACCAAGTCATACAAGACTCAACCATCACAAAGACACCCCTCTGCTCCCGACTTTGGAATGCTATGTGACATCACACCGGTTGACATCAGAAAACCGAGTAAGGACAACTACAATCTTCCTTCAATCATAACTCCAGAATCCCATACTTCTAGAGCTCTACAATCAGAACCTCATGCAGTGGAACTACCAGGGAAACAAATCTTGCTTTCCCTAATAAGATGTCAGAACATCTTATAAGGCACATCAACAAAAGAACTAGCCACTTCTTTCGTAGATGTTGTAGAATCTCCCTCAGCAATATGAACAACCAGGAATTTTCCATCAGATATATATATATGCAGTGGAACACACATAGTAGAAAACCCCTCTACAGCCTTCAGGCAAGACATAATAACCCACGTCACTCCATGTGCAGTAGGTCAACATAGGTTTGAAAATAAATTAAACCACACAACAGCTCACCACCAAAGCTATACGCCTGACAACTTCAAACAAAGCCAATATACACCCTATCATGAATAGTCCATCCTTCACTTCAAGGGACCATTCAAACAACATATGAACTGACTAACTCCATACAACTTCTCAGCACACCTAATTTCCTTGCACATGAACCAGAAAGTATCTTCCCTAGATCTCATCCAGAAACAGACAGGATGCCTGCTCTGATACCAATTGAAATTCTGGTATATCAGACTACAAATGTCCTATAGAATGTCTGGACATCTGATCTGAACAAAACAGCATGGCAAGGTATAGACAAATAAAACAGTACTGAAAAGCATAAACAACACACAGAATTTGTTCACCCAGTTCGGTCTAACAACCTACATCTGGGGGCATACCAAGCCAGGAAGGAAGTTCACTATCAGCAGTATCAATTCATAGACCCTACAATCAACACACCCGTTGATGATCTACTCACTTAATCACTACCCAATGACCCTTCTATCTAAGTCCACCCTAGATAAGAGACTCCATCTCACTTTCAATCATCGCAATGATGTCTAGCAGTCAACACCTCAGCCACTGCATCAACAGCTTGATTTCCAACAACTCTTCAGTCACAAAAAGGTAACAGACACACTTCCATGACAATAACTAGACATGACACACATGAATAAGAACAATACTTAAAGTTGCTTAACAACTTCCTCCAAGAACAATACTCACTCTTGCTTAAAAGCTTCGAGGAGAACAATGACCATCTCACAATCCGAGTGGTTCACACATACCAACTCTCCTAGATAGTGGTTCACAAGAACGAAACCCTAATAATTTTACATCTTGGAATCGTTACTGAATCAGGTTACAAACACTCCTATTTATAACCTACATCCCAACTGGATTTGGGCTTCAAAACGTAGCAGAGAGACTGCACACAATTCTGCAAAATAAACTCTAAGAAAATAGGTCTTCAATCTAAAGTTTCCTAATATGTCTCCATATTTAGAAAGTAGTGAAAATCCGAAAACCAACACAAAATCTCAACCCAATTACTTTGGACGCCACATAGGGTAACTAAAAACTCACAGAATATTCTGCATCTGTTAAATCATAACAGAATTTAACTGTCTAGCTCAGCACAGACGCGATGTCGAATGATTCAGCATAGGACATCTTATCCGACATGTTGCTCCAGATGATGAGAACTTCTTATCTCAACATGTCTCAGCATACAATAGGACTTCTTGCTTAACCTGTTCTTCTTAGCAAGTTACCGCGTCCCTATTAAACATATTACTGCTACAAAAACGACATACCATGATTTTCGCCACTAACAGAATGACAGCACGCGACAGATTCACATAAAACGCAGCACAAACACCAAACCAACTTAACAGGATGTTATGTCAACAGATGTTAGGACATCGTGTTTGACATCAGTACACAGTCCTGCTAACTTTAAGAAACACAAACTGCAGAATGTTAGAGACAACATGTCACGACATCAAGTAAGACATCTTGATGTAACAGGGTGTTTAAGCACAGATGCTGCCAATTCAGAACTAACAATCTTCAACTTGTCTAACCTCTCAAACATCCACAATGGATCAAAAGCACTCCCACTTCAAGGATTAAGCACAAGGATGCTCCCTTTTAGGTGGATCAAGCCTCAAGATCGCCAGTATCACCAAATTAGGGTTTTGGTCGACCAGGGCCTCCAGATGGAAATTTTCATCTGGGCATAAGCTAATGATTCAAAACATAACCTAAAATACTCCATGGAACCTCATGGGCCCAAGCATCAAGTCAATTTGACCTCAGGGGATGCATACATAAAAAATCAGGAATTAGGGTTTCTTGACCAAATTCACCCCTAAGTTGACTTTTGGGACAAATCATGAACCAATACCTCAAGACATGATTTGAGGGTCTCTAATACACTACATTTATCCATTTGCAACAATGGATTGATCCAAGAAGCTTGAGCAACAAGTCTCAATTTCATCTGCACCACAATTAGGGTTTCGCGAGGAAAGTCAACTGTAACTTTGACTTTTGACCAGGACATGCTCCCAAACCCTAGGACATGCCTCAATATACCCCATGACACCCATGGAACATGTCCATCAAGTTTGATTTAGGTTAAGGACATGATTTCCTGAAGAATTGCACAGTTTGGAATTCATCTGATAAAAAGTCAACTGTGCACAAAAGTCAACTTTGACTTTTTGAGATTTTTCACCAAAATGGATTTTTAACCCTAAAATGATGTTAATGTATGATTTGAATCATCATTCATCAAGAAAAATGAAGAAAAGTTGGATAACTTGTAAAAGGGGTAACCATAAAAACTTAGAAAATTTTCTAAGTTAAAAATAAAGTGGCTAGGGTACCAACTTTGGAGAGTCATAACTCCTAAACCACAAGGCCATTTTTTCCCATCCAAAGCTTGATTTGTAGATCTCATTTCCCTCTACAAAAACTTCAACTAGACCTAACTCCAATTCATTGTGGATTTTGAGCTATGAGTGAGCCGAAATGGCTGAAAATATGAAAGTACACCATTTTCCAACACTTAGGAAAAATTCTGTCCAAGACAGATTTTCTTGAAACATCAAAACTTGTGAGATCTGTTCACATAGATGCAAGCTGAATCAAGGCCAAAGTTAAACATCAATGTTGTTGCATATGTTGCAAAGAATTCAAAGAGCTTAACAGCATGAATTGATTCAATTTGAGCCAAGAGAAATCCATGCCCAAAGTCATGCTGCTGCAAGCTGTTTTGGAAAAATCAGTTTGCATGTTTGCTTGCCACACACGATTTTGAACCAAAAACTGAGGATCAGCATGCCACATGTATTCAAACCAATCACATTGCATCTGATCCAACTGATAAATCTGAGTCAAAAGGCCAAGGAATCTTCCAACTTGAAATTCATCCACTTTGGCACATTTTGCCTTGAATTCAAAGTGCATTGATGTGGAATAGTGCATTGTCAAGGTAGCTACCCTACTCAGTCAAATTATCTGATTAAACAACAATAAAAACATCTGAGGAATGTGATTTTGGTCAAGGCATAGCCCTGCTCTTGGGAATGGCTAGCTTGCCTTGCTTGAGAAGAAATCCTCCAAGCCAATCCATGCAAATGTGATCTGATCCAGTAGCCATTCACTATTCCTCCAAAACAAAAGTTGATCACCTATAAATAGAGGTCCCAATGGATCATTCAACTCACACCAAAGCCAGTTACAGCACTGCTTTCTCTCATTCTTCCTTAAACCTTAAGTTTTTTGGTTTTTGAGTAACCACTATCGGGTTTTAAGTTGCAGCCTTAGGCAATCAATTCCAATTGCTCAAACACATCATATATGATGTATTTGAGGTGTCCAAACTCTTAAACACTAACTGTAACACCTCAGGCTCAAAATCACTCTTCAACCAAGCCATTATGCCTCAATTATGCAGGTGGAGGTCTCCAGCTTGATCCAAAGAGTTTCAAAGTGTTCCAAAGCTTGTAACACACTCCATAACATCCATTGAAGCTGTAGGGATCATTAGTTCATGACTGGAACAAAGTTTGTGCAGAGTTCCATTTCAGCTTGCATCAAGGTAAGCCTCAAAACTCAAACTCCATGATCCATGCATATTTCCTCGCATGATATTTTTGCCAATTGCTTGTCATCATATGCTTATTGTTTTCCCTCAAAAAATTTAATCATTGCACTCACAATCATGCCTACTCGATTGCTTTTGCAAAATTAGGGTTCATACGACCACAATGATATAATTTGTTATACACTGAAAATGAATAAAATTGGGTATTGCCATCTTCTTCCTTGTGAAAAAACGCATGAGTTTGGTGTTTGAATGATGTCCAATGGTTGAGAGATGAGTGAGATATGGTGCTTCACGCACGAGCTCGAGGAAGAAGATGGACATGGCGCCATTTTTCAGGTTTTCCAACTAAGTTTGATATATATTTTTCACTTGCCATGTTATACTTGAATTGGCATTGCGCCCCAGCGGTTCATCAGCTGGTTTTGTGTGTATTGGAAAGCAAGAGGTCTGGGGTTCGAATCCCCCTCGCCCCAGATTTCTTTTTATCACTTGTTTATTTTGTTATTTTTCATATTATTATTTTTAATGATTTGAAAAATTAATAACTCCTTCAATTTTTATCATTTTTGATTGGTTCTTTTTGCAACAATTCATAAAAATGTTGAAATATTTTATTCAACCAAAAAATTAGATTTATATTATTTATTTAATATAATTAGTATTTTTGTGAATAAATTCATTTTTTATTGTTTTTAAACATTCTAAAAGTGAATATTTACTTTGAAAATCAAAACCTAATGAGTTTAAATATTCCTTGTGATTATCCCTCATTTTTTTCAAACCTTAAACAAAATCATAAATGGATTATTCAAATTTATTTTGAATTTTGTTTGATTTTCTTTAAATATTTACTTTTAAAGATTAAAATTAGGGTTTTTTGATTAATTCAACTTTCAAAATTGATTTTCAAATACACTAGGCCTCTACTTGAGTTATAAGACTCATTCAAAACTTTTGGGCCTCTAATAGAGTGTAAGACCCAACCCCCTTTTAACCAAAATCACTTTGGGCCTCAGATATTATATAAGCCTCTATGCGTTAAAAGAAACCTCGGTGCGATCGCCATTTCAAACGGAAAAATCATCTGGGCCTACCCTCGTGTTATAAGCCCCACTCTTTTTCTTTAAAACTTTTTGGGCCTCTTGAGAGAGTGTAAGACCCATCATTTTGTACAGAAAACCATTTGGGCCTCATTCGTTGTATAAGTCCCTCTGTACATTTTTAAATAAACGGCGCGATCGTCGCCTTTTCAAAATAACCCCGGGCCTACCCTCGAGTAATAAGACCCATTTCTTTTCTTAAAACTCATTTGGGCCTCTAATAGAGTGTAAAACCCAATCCTGTTTTTGACCAAATCATTTTTGGGCCTCAGTCACTTGTATAAGTCCATCTGTACAAATTCAAACAATGCGCTCACTGATAAAACCCTGGGCCTCTCCTTGGGCTGTAAGCCCCAAATCTTTCTTTTTCAAAGCACTTTCTCCTTTGATTTTGAATATACTGTTGTTTTCAATCTTTCTTTGTTGAACAACTAACCAAACAGCATGGAAGCTCTATAACCGAGTAAGTGTTTATACGCTTTCATTTACCGCTTTCATATACATATAACTGTATTATGGGGCTGTTTCACTGTAAGTCTTCTTTCATAAACTCATATCAACTGTGTAATAATAGTATAGATATTTAGAGTTTCCCCGACAACTACGTCTAGAACTAGGTGACGCCGTTTCGTTTATTCGTAGAAATAGTCTAAACTAGATCCCCATAGGATTACCAGACACAGTCTTCCCTCCTCTTGGGGTTAAACAATATGGAGATGTGAAAGGCAGATTCTTTTTGAACCCTTTCTCAGACTGTCACTCGTAGAAGTTGTAAAAGAAACTCTACTCCCCAGAGATGATCTCTTCTCCATGAATTGCATCTCTTGAGTTTCTTCCAAATTCTCGAACTTTCCTGGCTTGATCTATTCTCGGTGAATAGCCTGTCTTGAACTTCTCGGGGTTTGGGGACCCACAGGCTTCTTAAAAGCACTTGTCAAGAAACTATTCCCCAGAGATGATCTTTTCTCCGTGAATGGCATCTCTTGAGTTTCTTCCAAATTCTCGAACTTTCCTGACTTGATCTATTCCTTGTGAATAGCTTGCCTTGAATTTCTCGGGGTTTGGGGATCCATCGGCTTCTTAAAAGCATCGGCCTCCTCTTGGGCATCGTACAAGGACCCACAGGCTTCCTAAAAGCAACCTCGCCTCCTCTTGGGCTTAGTACAAGGACCCTACGGCTTCTTAGAAGTATTCACAGCCTCCTCTTAGGCTTCGTATAATGATCTCTTCCCCCGGGAATGATAGCCTCCTCTTGGGCTTCGTACAAGGACCGATCGGCTTCTTAAAAGTTTCCAGCCTCCTTTTGGGCTTCGTACAAATTGTCCCGACGACCTCCTAGAGGTATAGGAACATAACTTAATCATCTGCATAAAACAGTCCTTTCATAGAGTTTACTACTGTTTCTCAAAGCATGGTACAAAAGATGAAACTCTAGACTTGGACAGTCTAATCTCCTTGAGTTTCAAAGACATTCTCAAGCACCCTTCAAAAATAGGAAGGAACCCGTAGACTCGGACAGTCTCAATACCCTTCGGATTTCCCGCTTCCTTAAATAACAGGAATAACCCGGATCCTTGAATCAAATCCTTGAGTACAGTATTGCTCATATAAGAACTGATTTTCTCTTTAAATCAGCATATTGGACATGTCACTCAACTGAAACAGTAACCATAGCCTCTCTTGGGCTTTGTACAATGATTCTCCCTAGCGGAGTCAAACAACGTTTAGCCTCTCTCTCGGGCTTTGTACGAGACACATAAGAGACTCCCTCGTTGAGTCGATCACCCCTTTCGCCTCCATCTCGGGCTTTGTACGAGATACAAAAACTCTCTTGTTGAGTCAAACAGCCTCCATCTCGGGCCTTATACGAGATACCAAAAGACTCCATCGTCGAGTCGAAACTTTTTAGTCTCCTCTTAGGCTTTATATAAGAAAACCACTGGTTGATCCAATTAACCTTTTAGCATCAAAGCTGTGCCTCGCTCACAGTACACAAACATCAACAGCCCCTTCATCTAATCGCTGTAAGTGGGTAGCCTCTAGATCATCTACATCCGTGCCACTGTCCCTCTTTTAGCATGAGGAATTCCTAAGGAAAGATAGCATTGCTCTACACTGAGTTAAAGTCTTCTCCTTCAGGTTGGAAATCCCCTTTTTAAGGAAATTATGGCATTGCCGGATTCACACATCCCGGTTAAAGTAATTCTCCTTTATAAATAGTTGTGACATACAACCCCCTCTTTAGAGATGACAAATTCTTTCTAAAGTCAACACCCTTTTAGCTTCACATCTTGGGCTTTGAACAAGATACAAATAGACTCTTCAGCTTCACATCTTGGGCTTTGAACAAGATACAAACCACCTTTCGCTTCACGTCTTGGGCTTTGAACAAGACAACAAAAACACCCATTTCCTCCCATAGAATAGGAGGAACTACGAACGCTCTGATTTCCCTGTTTCGGTAAACGAGAATACGTAGGCATAAGATTGAAAGAAAAATCTTAGCGAGCACACTAAACAAAAAAACCCAAAATCCCATACTCTCATGTATCTATCAAAAGCATCAGTCCTAACATCCTAAATCCTTGTTCCCCGCTATAAAGTCCTAGAAAGAGAAAAGAAAACCGTATTGGCGAAAATACAAATAACCAGTACAAAGGCCCCCCCACATTGATAGCATTCGCAACCTAACAGACCGCTGTTTAAACTCAGTATGCAAAGCAGGGTTAATTGGAGACATCTATTTCCCTTCCTTCATTAGCTTTAATAGGATAAAAAATGAATCAACCTGTAGTAAACTCAACCGCAGAGAGCGACCAGCACTTAAGATCCGCGTCCAAAATCGCTCGCTACATATTGGAAGTAGCAGATTGTCTATGGTATATTATCACTCTTAAGTTAGACAAGAGGTCTGAACCTTGTGCTTATAAGAAGAAGCTTTTGGAAGAGTGTGTTATGCAAGTTACCGCAGTTTTGTTGGTATGATCTTGGAAGTTGATCAGATGTTGATATGTTCTCGTGTGTTCGCTGCAAGAGATATGTGTGGATTACTATGGTTGTAGTCTCCAAATCCTAGTAGATGTTTAATGTGATTTAGACTGATGTCGGAACTGATGTTGAAACATCACTTCAGTTCTTTGCTCAGGGTGGAGTGAAAGATCAAGACACTGACCTAACCTGGAAGGCTTTTTGGTTGTCATAATGGTTGTCATGAAGAAGATTCAGAAGATGCTAGAATCTGAAGAAGGGTTAAACCACAGGGATTTAAGATCAATTGTTATTTGTGATATTCACAAGTATTTAATTGATTATCCTTGAAAGACAAGATTAAGGATGTTCTGTCAATTGTTTTAACATCTTTTCATCATAGGTTTGGAGAATCATGGTAGGGGTTCTACATTCGCTCACAAGTCGCCTAGGTGTTGACCTGGGATTATTGCTTAGCATCTGTTCCTAGAAAGTATTGTGAATGACTTGTCCAGATGGTGCTGCTGTTGAAGATGAAGACGGAAGACTATGTAGACATCATAATCTTGTTGGTTAAAGCTTGGATCAGTTTATTTCTGATCTAAGTGGTTTGGAGCATGGTGTTTGCTCTGGTTGTGAAGGTCGAGGATAAGTGGCAGTTATCTCTGGCTTTCTACTGACGGCTCTACTAAGGGAAGTGACTTTATTTAGTATTACTATGGGGTAGTCTTGGACTACTTATTTTCTGAAGATTCAGATATGGTAGGTTTGAAGTCTTTGGAGTTTCTAAGCAGGATGGAGGTTGTCTACTCAAAATTGATTGTTGAATCAAGTCTATGAGAGCATGGAAATATGTTTCTGCAAAGGGAGGAGGTTCTTTTGAGTGGCAGAAGGTAGAGATGAATTCAACAGTTGGGTGACATAATGTTCTGACATCTAGCTTAACATCATAAGTATCAACTGGTGATGTGGCACATCAGCTTTTGATAGGGTGATGTACAGGAATGAATAATAGGATGCTTCAAAAAGATCGTTCTCATGGCAGCTTGCGGGAGCTACAGGAATGAGAAGATGTTACATGACCATGGCTTAGGGAGTCTAAGTGTGTTTGCTATTGAGCAATTGAAACATGTGACTTGAAGATCTGGTTTCCTTGGTGGATCAGGATATCTTTGTGAGAGTTCTGACAAACGTGAAAAAGGTCAAAATGTGGCATTTGGCTGTTTTCATATGAGGATTCATGCTTGAGGTGATCAAACTGTGGCATTTGGTTGATCTCAGAAGTGAATTCGAAGAATCAAGATAATCAGAGTGTGGCAGCTGGTTATTATCTTAGAACAAGTTACTCTTGGGCAGAAGGGTGATGAGTTGAAGATTCAAGGGGATTATTGTTCTTGAAGGTGGATGAGAGTTTATTTCTCTGGTTCGTTGGATTACTATGCTAGAGTAAGTCCAGTTGGTGGAGCATATCAAGAATCATGGTGTTGATGTTTTGGTGTGTGGAAGATGTTCTAACTTGTGATAGGACATTATCTGGGATGATTACCTACATTGTATCTAAAGAGAATCTACCTAATCATACGGGAGAATGATGAAGTAGAAGGTCTGCTTTGGAAGTAGAATGTAGAGAAGACTGAAGTAGATCAGGTATTGATTGCTTGAAAGTCTGAATGTGGATATTCATCAATTGATCCAAATGTCAAAGTTAGATGATTGGATGTGTATCGCTAAAGGCAGAAGAAAAGCCTGTGAAGGGGACATAGCCCTATCGTCAAGTCATACTAGAGAGTAGTTGATCAGCCTGGCAAGATGTGGAGTTTTGGAGCATGTGAAGATAACAAACCAAGAGGGAATCATGTGAGTATGCTAATTTGCAGTCTGAACTCTTTGCTTCAGAGAGAGTGTGCGTGTGGAGTTGGATGCTCAAGCATTTTTGTCAGAAGAAATGTTTCTGACTATGTGAATTAGAATGTGGAGATTCTGGTCTTGTTTTTAGTAGTATGTTCTGGCAAAGCATGACTGCTATATTTGAAGACTTCACTAGTATCAACAACTACTAGTGGATGTAATGGCAGAGGAATTGTGTCAGATAAGGTGATTTGATCAAAAAGTTTTTTTTTTGCTGTTCTTTCTTCTGTTGCAAGTATCTCTTGAAGAGATTGGATCTCAGTAAAGCTTTTAAGTAAGCTGAGAATTCGTGGAGTTTGTGAGCAGTGTCAAACCAGTCAGGATACTTGGATGTGTTCCCTAGGAGTGAGAGTAAAGTGTGTGAAGATCTGGTGCTCAAATGTTAATCTCCATCTAGAGCATTGGATAACCATGAAAGGGGGAGTACTTGTCTATGGATTCTGCAGCAAATGTGCATATATTGTGAAGCTTGCATGCTGATCAAGCTTGTGGAGATTGGTTACCTCTTATGAGGAGATAATGTCAGATAACATGTTATGACATTAGGCTGTTGGATGGCATGTTAGTGTGGACATGAATGGTTCTAGCCATGTGAAGCTAATTGTTTGTATCATGTGCGCACATGCTTCTGAGGAGAAGTCTGAAGACAATTTTATGCAGTTTTGGAAAAACTTTGTGAGGGTCTTTGTTGATGGGAGATGTCACACTTGTCTTGATGTGTGTTATTAATTCTAAGTAAGAGGAGTTTACTTAGAGTTCATTGGAAGGCATTGTGAGTGTGCTTCAGAACTTGTGGATGATTCTGTGAAGCATTCTTGACTGGATGGATGAAGACTGTGTCTGGATTTTCCAAATGCTATGATGTACTGGTCAAGGAGCATCAGTTGTGAAATATAAGGGGAGAACTTCTGTCTGTACTAGTGTGGTACTTGGATTGTTTGAGGATAATGCATTTTGTGAATGCGTTCAGCAAGTGTGTTGAACAAAGGGTGCGCTCTTGAAGACATGAAGATGAGTCTTATGTTTTCCATTCATTTAAGGTGTTCTTCTTGCAAAGGAGCATTGGTTATCTTAGATAGGGAGAGTTGATCTTTTGTTGAAGAAGTTGTTTATCCAGATTGTAATGTCAGACAAGATGTCATCACATTGTGTTACTGGTGAAGTTCATGGTGTACTTGACAGTTTAGACATGGTTCTATAGATTTGTGTGTCTATGGATTGAATCAGAAGTATACATTTACACCAATGTTTGTCAATTTTTGGCCAAAAAGGGGGAGAGAATGTACAATAGTAGCCGTTGAGTCTGGATTTTGTTCTGAGTATATTGGTTGGCAGATTCAGAGTTTGTCCAATTGTGGCTAAAAGGGCGGAGAGTTAGCCTAGTTGTTGCCTAGTTGTCTGTTGTGGTTATAGGCTTGAGGGGGAGTGTGTAGTTTGTGTAGCTGTTTTTATGGTTGCAGTTTTGAGGGGGAGTTGCTGCTGCTAGTTATGCGCTGATGTTAGTTTGTATGGTGTTTTTCCGCTGCAGGTATCTCTGATGTTGGCAGAGATTGTTTTAGCCAAAATTAGCCAAAGGAGGAGATTGTTAGTTCTTGTATTGGCTGGAATTTTGGTAAAACAAAGTTGAACAATGTTGATGTCGTATGTCTGATGTCTTAACATTTGGTTCCTAACATTAGTTGTTGCAAGGTTGAAGTTTTATATGCTGATGTTAAACTTAATGTCATGACATCAGTTATCAGAACATCAGTCTGATGTGTTTTGTTAGGGCTGTATTTGTTTAAGTGTGTCTTGAGAAGATCTGGTGGAGAGATTGCAGGCGAATATCATGGGACAAATATATTCTGTTGCAATCTTATATTGAGCAGATATTGTTACTATTTTCATGCAAAAAGATATGGAGAATAATTAGATTTAATTGAAGATCTATTTAGTAGCAGAATCTTTTGCATATTTGGAGTAGCTGATTTGTTGTGATTTGAAGGCCCAAATCCAGTTGGGAAATAGGTTATAAATAGAAGCATTGTAACCTAGTTTTGGTAGGCCAACCATCATGTAAATTATAAGGGTTGTGTTGGTCGATGAACCACCCAGTTTGTGGGATGGTCATCGTGTTTATCTCGAAGCCTGTAGGTAAGAAATGTATTGTTCTTAGAGGAAGCTGTTAAGAAACTCTAAGCATTGTTCTTAGTCATGAGGGTCATGTCTAGGTATTTTTATAGGAGTGTGTTTGGAGAGTTATTGGAAATCAAGCTGTTGATGCAGTGACTGAGATGTTGACTGCTAGAAATCATTGCGATGATTGGAAGTGAGATGGAGTCTCTTACCTAGGGAGAACTTAGGTAGAAGGGTCATTGGGTAGGGATTAAGTGAGTAGATTGTCAACTGGTATTGTTGAGTCTGTTATTTAATACTGCTAATAGTGGACTTCCTTCCTGGCTTGGTATGCCCCCAGATGTAGGTTGTTAGACCGAACTGGGTGAACAAATTCTGTGTGCACTTTTCTTTTCAGCAACTCATTTAACTGTCTATAATTTCCTTATTGTTTATGTCAGACCAGATGTCTCAACATCATGTAGGACATCTGGGATCTGTTATACCAGAATTTCAGACGAGACCACCACCAAGTCTATGTTTGATAGGTCTTATGGTCACTTTTCCAGAATGCTTGTTGACCTTGACTTAACAAACATAATCAGGAACAACATCCTTGTTGAAAGGAAAAGTTTTGCATTCTTTGTAGATGTCCACTATGAAAATATCCCGGATTTCTGCGATCACTGCAAAATTATAGGCCACAATGTTGGGAACTGCAGGAAAATTCAAAAACATCAAGAAGGAACATCGGGCTCTAACAAACACAAGAAAGTTTATGTGGAAAAAGCTTTGACTAACAACAACAGCATTAAGCCTTCAGGTTTGGAAACTGTTATTATGGAAGATGGTACTAACATTTAAAACTCTGAACCTGTCTTAGATGTGGTCAATCAAGTCGTAGTAGAGGATCCTGTGAATAATAGTAAAAATCTGACTCAGAGCCACGTTGGCCGCTCTGTGCCTTTGGGGGTGCCATCTGGCTCTCCAAGTGTACAAGCTCCATCTAGCACAATCTTGATTATATGCTCTTAATCAGGTGAAGAAGATAACATAAGCTCTAGTGGATCCGAATTTGTTGACGCTACGCAAATGGACGACAACCATGCCGAGCCTTTAGGGATTCAACTTAACAACATAGTGCAACAAGATATGGACTTTCTAAAAAATTCTTGGGCAAACATGGCAGAGGAACAGGACACTACAGAAGAGGATGATAATCATTTCCAGCTGGTTGTATCCAAACAAGCTAAGAAGAAAAACAAGACTCAGCAAAAATCCTTGCAGATAGGACCAAGCTCCAGGAATAAAATTGTATCTTTCTTGGCTTCTAAATGAAGGGTCTTTTTTGGAATGTCAGAGGGTTTGCCAATCAACCCACCAAATTGGCTCTCAAAAATCTTTTAAAGAAACACAAACCTGATTTCTGCTTTATTGCAGAGCCTTGGATGAGCTTAGACAGGTTATCTCCTAACTTTTTATCAAAATTTAACTTAAAAGTTTTTGCTTGTAATTCTAGACAAGGGCTCCCCCAACCTTTGGTGTCTTTGTGCCCCCCACCTAGATCCTCAAACTATTTTGATTGATGATTAACATGTATCATTTTTTTATTAATGACGGACCTCACTGTTTCGGAATGGCTGCCATTTATGCCTCTACTAGCTATATTAAGAGAAAAGATCTTTTGGTAAATCTCTCATCTTTAAAAGGTCTAAAAGATATTCCTTGGAGCTTTATAGGTGATTTTAATACCATCTTGGGTGCACACGAACACAGGGGCAGGAACCCTCCTTTTAGAACGCCTATTAAGGACTTCCAATCGTGGACAGATTCGAATCAATTTGTTCACCTTCCCACTAGGGGAGCATAATTTACTTGGCAAAATGGTAGAAGCGGTGGCCAGCACATTGAAAGAAGGTTAGATAGAGCTATCTGTAGCCAAAACTGGATCCAATTCTATAGTAACACAACTTGCTCAACGCTTACTAGGCATAAGTCAGATAATTACCCTCTTCTTCTGGACTTCAGTTATCAAAACATCAAATTTTCCTCTAGTTTCAAGTTTCTCAGAATGTGGTCAGATCATCCTGAGTGCAGAAAACTTGTACAAGAGACTTGGAATACTGTTTTTTATGGCTTTCCTATGTACATATTATCCCAAAAGTTCAAACTCCTTAAAAGTAAGCTCAAGGTATGGAATAAAGATTGCTTTGGGAATATTCATGAACTCCTAAACAAAGCTGCTGCACACCTCGACTTTATTCAATCCAAAATTCAGTTAGAAGGGCACAATGATGATCTCAATGAGAAGGAGCACAAAGCCCAAGTGGATTTGGAAATGACACTTAGGTTAGAAGAAATGTTTTGGCATGAAAAGTCTTGTGTGAGATGGCACAATGAAGGTGACAGAAATACAGCTGCTTTTCATAGGATTGCCAAAATCAAGAACTGCACCAAATTAATCTCTTCCATTCAACAAGGGGAGGAGCTACTCACTAACCCTGAGGACATTTCCAACCTATTTCTCAACCACTTTGAAAAATTGTTCAATACCAATAATAGCTGCACTGAAATGGTTTGATAGAAGAGGTAATTCCCAATCTAGTTGATGATCATACTAATGTTGTTCTAACCATGCTCCCCACCCATGAGGAAATTAAAAGCACAGTTTTCTCTCATAACAAAGATAGTTGTCCAGGGCCAGACGGATTTGGAGGATTCTTTTTTCAACAGTACTGGGATGTTATAAAATCTGATGTCATAAAGGCAACTACTCAGTTCTTTTCAACTGGATGGATTCTACCCAATTGGAATGCTAACTCTTTGGTTCTGATCCCTAAAGTTTCAAATGTCAACAACGTTGATCAATATAGGCCTATAGCTTTGGAAAATTTCAAATTCAAAATTTTAGAAGACAAACTGGCTGCTATCCTTCCGGAGATAATTTCACCTGCTCAAAGAGGCTTCATCAAAGGTAGAGCCATATCTGACTGTATTTGTTTGACCTCCGAAGCAATTAATCTGATGTATAACAAAGCCTTTGGGGGAAACCTGGCAGTTAAGATTAACATTCGGAAAGCTTTTGACACGTTGGATTGGAATTTCCTCTTGAAGGTGTTGAAAACTTTTGGTTTTTGCAACAGGTTATGTTCTTGGATTGAAGCCATCATGTTCTCTACTAAACTTTCAATCTCAGTTAACGGTTCTCAAGCAGGGTATTTCATCTGTAAGAGGGGAGTGAGGCAAGGAGATCCACTCTATCCTCTTCTATTTTGTTTAGCAGAAGAAGTCCTTAGCAGAGGTATAATTTCTTTGGTAGAGAAAGGCAGTATGACTCTAATAAAAGGTCCAAGAGGTTCCTTAGTTCCTTCTCACGTGCTATACGCAGATGATATTATGCTCTTCTGCAAAGCCAGTCAAGCAAATATGGAAGCCCTCAAAAACTTGTTTAGCAAATATGCTCAATGTTCTGGTCAATACGTGAATCCTCAAAAATCCATAATATTTTCCAGTTTAATCTCTCCTACTAGATTCTCTGCCCTGGCTCATGCTATTGGTTTTCAGGAAGGTGTTTTACCCTTCAATTACTTGGGAGTTCCAATTTTCAAGGGAAAGCCAAGAGCAACCTACTTCCAACCCTTAGTAGATAAAGTTAAAACAAAACTTTCTAATTGGAAAGCCTCTTTGCTAAGTATGGCGGGAAGGGTTCAGGTTGTCAAGAGCGTAATCCACAGTATGCTTATTTACTCTCTCCTTATCTATGACTGGCCAGTAAGAATCATAAAAGAACTAGATAATAGCATGAGGAATTTTGTGTGGAACGACGACATTAACACAAGAAAATTGATGACAGTCGCGTGGCACAAAGTTTGTAAACCTTACTCACAAGGAGGTCTAGGCATAAGATCCACATCCTCTATTAATGCTGCTACAAATCTGAAGCTTTGTCAGGATCTACTCAACTCTCCAAATCAATGGGCTTCTCTTCTGAGGAGCAGGGTTATTAGACAAAATTCACACATTAAGTATCATATATCATCCTCTATTTGGGGTGGCATTAAGAGCAAGTTCAACACTCTTAAAGAAAATTCTTCCTGGACATTAGGGGATAGTAAGTTGATCAATTTTTGGTTAGATCCTTGGTGTGGCCCTCCCTTAGTGGAACAATTACACATCCCTCCTAATCTTCATACAACCTTGCACTCGACGGTTTCAAATTTCATTCTGGGAGATAAATGGAGCCTGCCTCCTGAAATGGTTGATCTTTTCCCCGAGTTGCCGGAAATTATTCAACAATCCTTCATTCCTAATTCACCTAGGCCAGATGAGATTTGCTGGAAACACACTACCTCAGGTACGTTAACTGTCAAAGAGGCTTACAAATTCTTGACATTAGCGTCACGAAATTTGAAATGGGTTGATCTGATCTGGAGCCCTTTTATTCCTCCGTCCAAATCGATATTTGTTTGGAAATTCATCCTGGAAAAAGTCCCCACAGATGGTGCTCTCTCTAAAAGAGGCATTTTTAGTCTCCCTTCAATGTGTGTCCTTTGCCGCGATCATGCAGAGTCCATGGAGCACCTGTTCTGGAATTGTACATATGCTAAACTTCTCTGGAACTGGATTTCTGCTTCTTTTAACAGATCCCTGGTGCTTAATTCTAAGGACATTTGGGATGCCTGTTGTCACACACAATCATTGCAAACTAAAGTGGTAATGCTTGCTGCATTAACTCACACAATCAACACTATATGGCAAGCAAGGAATCAAAAGAAATACAACAACAAAGATTTGACCAAGACAACAATAATAAATTTAATTACTGCTAAGGTAAGCCAAGCGGGATCATCCCGTCTCCTTGCATCTCACTGCAATATGTCGGACTTCAAAATTTTAAAAAGCTTCAAAGTAACTGTGCAACCTCCAAAACAATCTAGAATTTTGGAGGTTTTCTGGTCTCCGCCAATCTTATCTTGGTTAAAATATAATACGGATGGTGTGGCTCGCGGGTCCCTGGGTAAAGCGGCTTGTGGTGGCATTTTCAGAAACCACTCCTCCTCGTTAATCGGTTGTTTTGCAGAAAATCTAGAAGAGTCGTTCGCAATTAATGATGAATTTGCAGGAGTAATGAGGGCAATTGAGATTGCAGTTGATAAGAATTGAAGGTACCTCTGGGTGGAAACTGATTCAAAACTCGTTTCATTGGCTATTCAAAATCTGCATTTTGTCCCGTGGTAAAAAAAAAGATGGAACAATTGTCTCCACAAAACTAGAAACATGCACTTTTGTTTGTCTCATGTCTTTCGAGAAGGTAACCAGTGCGCAGACACCCTAGCTTCATTAGGCCTTACCATTCAGAACTTTGTCTGGTGGAATGAAGCTCCGGTGTCTGTTTTTGATAATTTGGTTAGAAATAGATTAGGTTTTCCTTCTTACAGGTTTTGTTAACTGTAATACCCCGTATTTTATTACCCCGGATAATACTATATTGTGATCGACTGAGCCCAGTGTACTCTGAGAAATTATTTGACAAAATAATTAGAGTAACGGTGGAACTTAGAATAAATCCAATTAATATTATCTGACTCTGAGGTATTTTACTAATTTGGACTTAAGAGACTTTTTGGGCATTTAGTAGTATTATTTATTAATGATAGTTTACTATATGTTTCCTTTTCCTCCCATTTTCCAAACAAAAGAAAAAGTTAGTAAGAAAGAGAGAGAAAGAAGAAAGAAGGAAAGAAAGGAAAGGAAAGGAGAGAAAAGAGGAAAAGAAGAGAAGTTCAAGAACTTCAAGAATCATCACCATCCATTCATCAAATCTTCACCCAATCTTCTCATCATCTTCATCTTGCTCATCTCAAGGTGGGTTCTAGTTAGCATCATTGTTTAGAGGTTTTGGATAATATGAGTTTTAGGTCGAATTTATGGAAATCGATATTTTAACGGTTAGAATTCGATATAAATCGAAATGAATGATCAATATACTTGTAGAAACATATATTGTTAATTGTTTTGAAGTTTTTATTTGTTTTAATTTGGTTGGAGATTTAGGGTTTTGTGAAGAATTTGTGATTGTGTGGAAAGATTTGGTTTGTGAAGTTTAATGATGAAACTATGATAGGAACAAGTTGAATATGCCTCTAGTGGGTTGTTGGAACTAGTATTGAGGGTTTAGAGGAGTTGATTTTGAACTGTTATAGCAGGTATTTTTCTGAGTTTCACAGAGCACGCTTAGCGCGCAGGAGCCTGCTCAGTGCGGTGTTGAATTCCTGCAACCCCTCCAAACCGAAGAAATCGCGCTTAGCGCGGAAAGGGGCGCGCTTAGCGCGACCTGGGACTTGGGATTTTATTCCTTAAGCGAGAAAATTCATAACTTTCGACTCGTTTATCGGATTCGATCATTCTTTATATCGATGTAAAGCCGAGGAAATATTCTATGCAATGGAGATGAAATATGTTGATTTTACCGACCGATTAAATAATCGAAAAAGTTCCAGAAGTGATATATTTATGTTTTAATCGTTATATATTATTCTACTATGCAATTATGACATGTCTTGCCTATCCTATTATTGTATATCATGATTGTAAGTGAGTATGCATGCAAATATGAAAACGATATAGGAAGAGTGAGAAAACCTCAAACTTGAACTATAGGAGAATCTAGTAAGGAACTAGAAATTGTAGACAACTCTAGATGGCGATGCTCAGGCACGTGTTGTTGGAAGATACATCCTTGTCGAGTATTGGCCTAGTTGAGAGTGAACACTAGTATGGAACATGTGGTTAACCTTTGTGGTTGTAAAAAGGCAAGAGAGGCCTTAAGACAGTGTAGTCTTGTGATTGTCGAATACAATCATATTATTGTATGTAATCATGTAATCGTAACCGGAATATTCTGAGTGTAGTTTCATGGGTCTCGAGCTCCTCTAAAACGGGTACACAATTACTTGGTAGGTTTGATTCCCTACGTGTAGTACGATTGGAGCCTATACTATGGGTAGAGACTTGTGATGGTTAACAGGCCATGAGAAGTGACGGTTCACGGTTAACAGGCCGATGATCCCGAATCCAATTCGTATGCCAAGTAACTACAAGTATCTATGACTCGGGTTGCCTTCTAGACGTAGAAGCGGACGGGAAGATGAGATGTCTTGGTATGGTTATCGATTAGTGATGTTGTGAGTTAATGAACTCATGTCATGTTTCCATATAGTGTGAGAATTATAAAGTGTGAACTCAAGGGTCCTTTTCCCTTTTCCCCGAACTTGAGTTAGGATTGTTAGAACCTTGTTAATCCGAGAGAATCCATAAGATAGGGAACTCACTGAGATTTGATGTATCTCACCCCACGTTGTTAATGTATTTCAGGTGCTTCAGGTTCCGAGAAGGGTAAGGATAAGGTCATGTGATCTTTTCCTTGTTTGTTGATGGCTAGCTTCCGTAGCGAAGTGTATTTTGAGATCATTGTTGATCTAGTTCTTAGTTTTTATCATTTGAACATCTTGTGTATAATATGCCTTAGGTTTTTGTACTTTGTACTTTAGGGCATTTATTTGTATACAATGTGTTAACTAGGAGCTTATGTGTTTCAGTACCAAACACTTGGATCTATATATAATATTTATGCTTTGATGTATGAGTTTTATATATGGGTGTTACAGTTGGTATCAGAGCAGGTCGTATCCTCGACCTAGCCATGAAATAGTATAAGTATTTCTTTCCGTTTCATATACGTTGTGTCGCCATTGGTCTTAAGTGTTATATTTATGGCATTGAGCCTGATCAACTTAATCCTATTTGTATGACCTTTAGGAACATGACTGAAGGACGTAGAAACACTCTTGGTAGACCCCGTACCACTCCTGAAGGGACGAATCCGCCGAGCGGCGACGACAATGCTCCTTTGTATCAGTTTATGCAACAGATGCAGCATCAACAAAATCTATTCATGCAGCAAATGGTGCAGCAAATGAATGAAGGTCTGCACCCTACGGTAGTTGCTCCAGAAGCTGAAGGAGGGAAATTCTGGGATTTTATCCGCATGAATCCCCCAGAATTTCATGGTGGATTAGATCCCGTGAAGGCTCAGGAATGGATTTCTGGTATGGAGAGGATTTTCTTGATAGTCCAATGCAGTAAAGAGAACAAGGTGTTGTTTGCTTCTCATTCACTGAAGGGTCCCGCTATGAGATGGTGGGAGAGCGCTTCGGCTTTGATGGCTATTCAGGAAGTGCCTAAGGTTTGGGAGCAGTTCAAAGTTATTTTCATGGAGAAGTATTTCCCGATCTCATTGAGGACTCAGAAAGAATTTGAATTTCAACAATTAAGACAAGGTAGTATGACTGTGGCAAGTTATGCTGAGAAGTTTGAGGGCATGGCTGCTTATTCTAGGCAGGCTATGTATGCTCCTGATGAAAGGTGGAAAATAGACTAGTTTCTGTTTGGACTAAAAGCTGAAATATCTCATAGTGTATCTCAGAGAGAGTTCACTACGTATGCTGAAGTTTTAAGGCAATGCTATGTGGCCGAGCATTGTTTGAAGAAAGTCCATGCTGAAGGCGTTGCAAGTAGAGTGAATCAAGGGGATCGCGGAAGATCCAACTAACAATTCAGGCCTAGACAACAACCCTTCAAAGGGAAACAAGTTCAAGATTCAAGGGCAAATACACCTCCTGTGTGTCGCACTTGTGGTAAGAATCATTTTGGAAGGTGTGGTTTTGAAGGGATAAAGTGTTTCCAATGTCAGAAGGTGGGTCATCTGAAAAGAGATTGTCCTCAGAATAGGACTCAGACACAAGGAAGGATTTATACCTTAGATGCAAGGAAGAAGAAGAGTGACAATTCCTTAATTGTCGGTATGTGCTTCGTTAACGGATTTCCTTGTTTTGTTCTATTTGATTGCGGAGCTACACACTCTTTTGTATCGATGCAATGCATGAAGCGACTTGGGTTGCGGTCCGTTCCTTTGTCTCCTCCTATGGTGGTTACTACCGCCATGGATGAAATAGTTGAGACACCGTTGATGTGTGAAAACTGTGTTTTGTCTGTGGACGGTAGAGTTTTTCAGATTGATCTTATTTGTCTACCGCTTAAGAAAGTTGATGTCATTTTGGGAATGGATTGGCTTTCTGCTAATTCGGTGTTTATTGGGTGTTAAGAAAAGCTCATCATCATTCCATCTATTGATGCTACCCCGAAAGATGTCTTAATAACTATTCTAGAAGGTACGGTTGGAATGATAAATTTCTTGTTCGAAGAAGAGAAATCTGTTCTTTTGGTTCTCACTAAGGAAGGGAGTAGCGACCTTCAAGTTTTGGATATTCCAGTAGTTTGTGAGTTTTCCGATGTTTTCCCCGAAGATGTCACTTCTCTTCCTCCGGAGAGGGAAGTGGAATTTTTTATTGACCTGGTACCGGGAACGGCTCCTATATCCGTTTCTCCGTACCAGATGACACCTTTGGAGTTGAGAGAACTGAAGGAACAGTTAGACGAGCTTATGGCTAAGCATTTTGTTAGACCTAGCATATCACCATGGGGAGCCCCAGTTTTGTTAGTAAAGAAGAAAGACGGTGGGATGCGATTGTGTATTGATTATCGTCAGCTGAATAAAGTCACCATTAAGAACAAGTATCCCTTGCCAAGGATAGACGGCCTATTAGATCAATTGAAAGGAGCCTGTGTGTTCTCGAAGATTGATTTGAGGTCGGGTTATCACCAAATCCGAGTGAAGAGTTCCGATGTACCTAAGACTGCATTTAGGACCCGTTATGGTCATTATGAATTCTTAGTGATGCCTTTCGGTGTGACTAATGCTCCAGCTATTTTTATGGATTATATGAATCGGTTATTTCAAGCTTACTTGGATCAATTTGTTGTGATCTTCATTGATGACATTCTTATCTATTCCCGTACTCCGCAAGAGCACGAAGGACATTTGAGAATCATCTTATCGATCTTACAAGAGAAGCAAATTTTTGCCAAGTTAAATAAGTGAGAGTTTTGGATGTCTGAAGTTAGATTTCTTGGTCACGTCATATCACAGGGTGGTGTAGCGGTGGATCCGTCGAAGGTTGAAGCTGTGATTAATTGGGAGAGACCGAAGAATGTATCGGAAATTAGAAGTTTCTTGGGTCTAGCAAGTTACTACAGAAGGTTTATCAAAAACTTTTCGCAATTAGCGTTGCCAATGACTAAACTTACTCGGAAAGACTGCCCCTTTGAGTGGGATTCAGCGTGTGAACAAAGTTTTATGAGTTTGAAGGAAAGACTGACTACAGCTCCCGTTCTGATTATTCCCGATCCTACCAAGTCGTATGAGGTATTTTGTGATGCGTCTTAGATGGGATTAGGAGGCGTTTTAATGCAAGAAAGTCACGTTGTGGCTTATGCTTCTCGACAACTGAAAATTCACGAGAAGAATTATCCAACCCACGATTTGGAATTAGCGGCGGTGGTGTTTACTTTGAAAGTGTGGTGTCACTATTTATATGGAGTACATTTTGAAATGTTTAGTGACCACAAGAGTTTAAAGTACCTCTTTGACCAAAAAGAGCTGAATATGCGTCAAAGGAGGTGGATGGAATATTTAAAGGATTATGATCTAGAGCTAAAATACCATCCGGGTAAAGCGAACAAAGTGGCCGATGCCTTGAGTAGGAAAGTTTTGAGAAAGGCCGAATTGATGATGTTAGAATATTCGTTGTTGGAAAAGTTTAGAGATTTAAATCTTCAATTTGTGTGGACTCCTAATGGAGTGATTATGGGGAATTTGAATGTCAATTCTAAGTTATGAGTTGAAATTCAACAAGGACAATTATTGGATGAGAAGTTGCAAGAGATGCTAAGTCAACCGAGTTTTGTGCACGCTAAGGATGGAATGATTATGTTTAACCATAGAATTTGCGTTCCGAACGATGCGACTTTGAAAAGAAAGATTTTGGAAGAAGCGCATAAAGGTGCTTTTACTATACATCCGGGTTCTTCAAAGATGTATCAAGATTTAAAGAAGGACTATTGGTGGTCCGGTATGAAAAGAGATGTTGCGGTCTTCGTGTTGGAATGTGCGGTATGCCAACAAGTTAAGATTGAACATCAGAGACCTGGTGGATTATTGTAACCATTAGAAATCCCAGTTTGGAAATGGGATAGTATTTCTATGGATTTTGCAGTAGGTTTACCCCGTACGCAAGGTGGTTATGATTCAATTTGGGTGATTGTGGATCGACTAATGAAATCTGCGCATTTCTTAGCCGTGAAGACTACTTTCAAAGCAAGTCATCTTGCGAGGTTGTTTATTGTGGAGATTGTGAGATTGCACGGTATTCCCTCTAATATTGTGTCGGATAGAGATCCGAAGTTTACTTCAAGGTTTTGGAAAGTTTTTCAACAAGCTATGGGGACAGAGTTGCGTTTGAGCACGTCTAATCATCCTCAGACAGATGGTCAAACTGAACGAACAATACAGACAATAGAAGATATGTTGAGAGCTTGTGTACTAGAAAGTAAGGGTAATTGGAAAGAACTACTACCATTGATTGAGTTCTCTTATAACAATAGTTACCATGCGAGCATCGGAATGGCTCCTTATGAAGCTTTGTATGGAAGAAAGTGTAGGACACCTTTGTGTTGGACGGAAGTTGGGGATGATAGAATCTTAGGACCCGAAATCATCCAAGAGACTACGGAAAAGATTCGAACGATCCGCGAGAAAATTAAGCAAGCACAAGGTCGACAAAAGAGTTATGCGGACAATCGAAGGAGACCTTTAGAATTCGAAGAAGGTGACAATGTGTTTTTGAAAGTTGCTCCGAGATTAAGACTGAAAGGACCGTTTAAGTCACGAAAGTTGAGTCCGAGATACGTGGGACCGTATCAAATTTTAGAAAGGATTGGCGAAGTAGCGTACAGGTTGGCCTTACCTCCTTCTCTGTCGGAAATGCATGATGTTTTTCATGTATCTCAACTTCGGAGGTTTGTTCCAGATCCTCTTCAGCCGGTTCTACCAGATACTATTGAAATAGAGGCAGACTTAACGTTTGAACCTCAACCGAGCTGCATTGTGGGAGAGAAACGAAGGTATTAAGGAACAAGGACATTTCTCTCGTTAAGGTGCAGTGGGATGTAACACATCCGGGCGATGTAACTTGGGAACTTGAATCAGAAATGCGAGATGCTTACCCTCATCTGCTCAGGTAATCTTTAAATTCGAGGGCGAATTTCTATTTAAGGGGGGAGGATGTAATATCCCGTATTTTATTACCCCGGATAATACTATATTGTGATCGACTGAGCCCAGTGTACTCTGAGAAATTATTTGACAAAATAATTAGAGTAAGGGTGGAACTTAGAATAAATCCAATTAATATTATCTGACTCTGAGGTATTTTACTAATTTGGACTTAAGAGACTTTTTGGGCATTTAGTAGTATTATTTATTAATGATAGTTTACTATATGTTTCCTTTTCCTCCCATTTTCCAAACAAAAGAAAAAGTTAGTAAGAAAGAGAGAGAAAGAAGAAAGCAGGAAAGAAAGGAAAGGAAAGGAGAGAAAAGAGGAAAAGAAGAGAAGTTCAAGAACTTCAAGAATCATCATCATTCATTCATCAAATCTTCACCCAATCTTCTCATCATCTTCATCTTGCTCATCTCAAGGTGGGTTCTAGTTAGTACCATTGTTTAGAGGTTTTGGATAATATGAGTTTTAGGTCGAATTTATGGAAATCGATGTTTTAACGGTTAGAATTCGATATAAATCGAAATGAATGATCAATATACTTGTAGAAACATATATTGTTAATTGTTTTGAAGTTTTGATTTGTTTTAATTTGGTTGGAGATTTAGGGTTTTGTGAAGAATTTGTGATTGTGTGGAAAGATTTGGTTTGTGAAGTTTAGTGATGAAACTATGATAGGAACAGGTTGAATATGCCTCTAGTGGCTTGTTGGAACTAGTATTGAGGGTTTAGAGGAGTTGATTTTGAACTGTTATAGCAGGTATTTTTCCGAGTTTCGCAGAGCGCGCTTAGCGCACAGGAGCCTGCTCAGCGCGGTGTTGAATTCCTGCAACCCCTCCAAACCGAAGAAATCGCGCTTAGCGCGGACAGGGGCGCGCTTAGCGCGACCTGGGACTTGGGACTTGGGATTTTATTCCTTAAGCGAGAAAATTCATAACTTTCGACTCGTTTATCGGATTCGATCATTCTTTAATCTTTATATCGATGTAAAGCCGATGAAATATTCTATGCAATGGAGATGAAATATGTCAATTTTACCGACCGATTAAGTAATCGAGAAAGTTCCAAAAGTGATATATTTATGTTTTAATCGTTATATATTATTCTACTATGCAATTATGACATGTCTTGCCTATCCTATTATTTTATATCATGATTGTAAGTGAGTATGCATGCAAATATGAAAACGATATAGGAAGAGTGAGGAAACCTCAAACTTGAACTATAGGAGAATCTAGTAAGGAACTAGAAATTGTAGACAACTCTAGATGGCGATGCTCGGGCACGTGTTGTTGGAAGATACATCCTTGCTGAGTATTGGCCTAGTTGAGAGTGAACACTAGTATGGAACATGTGGTTAACCTTTGTGGTTGTGAAAAGGCAAGAGAGGCCTTAAGACGGTGTAGTCTTGTGATTGTCGAATACAATCGTATTGTTGTATGTAATCATGTAATCGTAACCGGAATATTCTGAGTGTAGTTTCATGGGTCTCGAGCTCCTCTGAAAGGGGTACATAATTACTTGGTAGGTTTAATTCCCTACGTGTAGTACGATTGGAGCCTATGCTATGGGTAGAGACTTGTAATGGTTAACAGGCCATGAGAAGTGACGGTTCACGGTTAACAGGCCGATGATCCCGAATCCAATTCGTATGCCAAGTAACTACAAGTACCTATGACTCGGGTCGCCTTCTAGACGTAGAAGCGGACGGGAAGATGAGATGTCTTGGTATGGTTATCGATTAGTGATGTTGTGAGTTAATGAACTCATGTCATGTTTCCATATAGTGTGAGAATTATAAAGTGTGAACTCAAGGGTCCTTTTCCCTTTTCCCCGGACTTGAGTTAGGATTGTTAGAACCTTGTTAATCAGAGAGAATCCATAAGATAGGGAACTCACTGAGATTTGATGTATCTCACCCCATGTTGTTAATGTATTTCAGGTGCTTCAAGTTCCGAGAAGGGTAAGGATAAGGTCGTGTGATCTTTTCCTTGTTTGTTGATGGCTAGCTTCCGTAGCGAAGTGTATTTTGAGATAATTGTTGATCTAGTTCTTAGTTTTTATCATTTGAACATCTTGTGTATAATATGTCTTAGATTTTTGTACTTTGTACTTTAAGGCATTTATTTGTATACAATGTGTTAACTAGGAGCTTATGTGTTTCAGTACCAAACACTTGGATTTATATATAATATTTATGCTTTGAGGTATGAGTTTTATATATGAGTGTTACATTAACCCTTGAGGGTCTTGGTTTTATGTCCCCCCTCATCTGTACCTTTTATCTTCTTCAATAAATTTCCTTTTGTTTAAAAAAAAAAAAGTTAATGGTTACTACTATTGTATGTTGTTTATGTTCACGGTTTGATATTTGTCTGGCGATAGAATAATATGTCTAGCCTAACGGTTGGTGTAAATTTGTTTGACTTCATCAAAAGATGGGGCTAGAGAGATTTAAGACAGTGAATTTACTCTGACAAGGCATGCACTTGCTGCCATTTTTAGACCCCAATTTTTAAGATATCACTCGTGTTGTTGTTGATATTTAATTATCATCATTTTAAAAGTACCATTCTTTATTTAAATTATAAATAAGATCATAAATTTGTAATATATCAAATAAAAAAGGCATCTTAATAATAAACATAAAATCATGATAAAAATACAACTTCAATGTCATATTGCTAATACTTTCAAAAACAAATTCATTAACTAAGTTTTCGTATCATTCCGTTTCTAATTGATCGTTTTCAATTGCTATTAATGTTAATTAGATAAATATCATTTGTAACATGTTAAACTAGTAAGATATTTGTACTCACCTACATGTATATTTATTTGATACAGTATAAAATATATTTTAATGTATATATAAATTTGATACGATATAAAATATATTCATATATGTATTTAAATTTGAAATTAACTATTAATTTTAAAATAAACAATAATTATGTAAATTCAATTAAATTAAAATATAAAGAAAAAAATGGACTTGTGAGATGAAAAAAATTTTAATATTTAAAAATAAGGGTTTTATATTTGAAATAAAAAGTTTATTTGATACAATATAAAATGTATTTATATAGAGATGTAAAATTGAAATTAGTTATCTAATTGTAAAATAAAAAATAATTATACAATTTCAATTGTATTAAATAATGATGTAAAAAGAAAAAAAATGACTCGTGAGATGAAGAAAGACAAAAAAGAAAATTTTGATGCGTTAATGATCCGTGAGATAAAAAAATTATTTGATGTGATATAAATGTATTTAGATACAAATGCAAAATTTAAAATGATTTACTTAATTGTAAAATGAACAATAATCATATAAATTTAATTGTTTTTAATAATTATATAAAAAGGAAAATAAAAAGAATCGTGAGATTAAAAAATAAAAATAAAAATTAATATTTAAAAATAAGGATTTTGTCTCTTAATTTAAGATAATGATTTATTAAAATAAAATAGATATTGTGTTGATAGTGGCCCGTGAGATAAATATATAGTGTTATTTTATTAAAATTAAAAAATAAATTATTAATATTTTAGTGATAATAAATAAATAATGAAAAAAAATAAAATGAAAGTGAAAAAGTGTGGAAAAAAGAAATGTGAGAGATATTTAAAATTTGAATGAAGTGAGAGAATGAGTAAAGATTGACACTTGGCATGTAAATAGAGAGATGATTGAGAATTAATTTAATTGGGACATTTGTGAATTACTAATTTATCCATAATGTAGTGTAATAATTTTTTGGTGGAAAGACAAATGAGGCAATGCATCCATTCTACTGTTAATGAGTTGATAGTAGATTGGAAATAAGACTTCAACAACTTTAATTTTTAAAACGTCTTTTTGTAGAAATAACTATCATAGCACATTTTGACAAAAATTAACTTTTAGTTCCCCGATTTCCAAAATCACATTTCCAGACTTCTTTTTTACAACCTTGGAGAGTTTTTGGTTGATCAATATTTTTGATGATGTGTCATAAATGTTTCGGATTGGGTCAACGCCCAATCTACGAAGGCCCGACAATGGAGATAACTGATGAAGTAAAAGGCTCAAATACTTCACAAAATATACCATATTGTCGGATCAACGCAATCGAGAGCTGAAAACATCCTTTCCATGAGACATGTATCCACAAGAGAAGATCCCAAGGACTTAAACCTTAAAACCATATAGTAAAAAGTCTAACGAAGGTCATATACTCAGGTGCTCGCTATTCTAACCCCAAATACCTCTCAATTTTGGTAGCTAGAATGTTTGTATGTAACCTTGGAGCCAGACAGGAGTAAGAGGACGTTAAAACCTTCAATAAATTTCACCATAAGATCTCAACTTGCTTCTCTTTTAATGAGCTCAAAAGGCCCATCTTGGATCATTTTAGCGCCGTATGTGAAAAGCAATCTTCAATGTTTTTATTTTTTAAAATTTTGATAGAGAATTTTAATAATGCTCAGACTATTAAGTTGCAATATGAGGAAGAGACTAAGTTATTAACATCCCATATGTGACCCAATAGTGTCGAAAGTGATCGCTAGAAAAAGGTAGAGGAAACCAAAAGAGTCGTCGAGGATCTCTGCAAATCCAAATTGTAGCTTAAGAGAATTACACTACATAAATATCACATGTTGTGTTGGTAAAAAAAAATCAAATACCAAATGGTGCACGTGCATTGATTACTCGTACTTGAATTAAGTGTGCCCTACGGAGGCCTACCCATTGCCCAACATATACAATCTAGTGGATAACTCATAAGGGTTCAAATTTTTATCATTCATGGATGCATATTCAAGCTACAACCACATCATATGGTCTCGAAGAAAGTAATAAAACAAAATTCATGACAATTGCGTTGAAATTTTGCAAAAAAGTAATGTCTTCTAGTGTCAAGAATGTGCGAGAAACATACCATAAAATTATGTACGTAATATTTAAAGATTAGATATGCAACATTAGGGCTGGACAAAAAACCGTGGCCCAGCCCAAACCGCAATAAACCGAAAAAATAAAGATTTTGGGCGGGTTCAATTGGGTCAACGGTTTGACGGGTCAAAAAATTGGGTTCACTTGGTTTGGCATGGGCGGGTCCGGGTTAACAAAAGTGAACCGCAGGTACCCTAACCCGCCCACTAATAATAAAAGACCATAACGTTTTATATTTGAGTTGTAGTAGTTGAGGGTCATTCACTTTCTATCAGTTTAATTACTGCCCCTCTCTCTCTGTTCTCTCATTCTTTCTTCCCTTCCAAAACCCTAACAATAGCGTCCTCGCCAGTTACACTTCCTCACCTTCATCCATCCCCTAAATCCATGTCACCGTCAACATCCAGAACCACCCACCACCACCATATTCAAATTGTTTTTTTACTAACAACCTGTCTCTACGAATAATCCTAAAGAGACATGATTCTCATTCACTCATCTTGTTCAAGATTTATTTATCTTTCTTGTTGTTTCCAAAGTTAGTGTATTCTTATTGTTTTAGAGTTTTGTAAATTTTAGTTTTCTATATTTATCAATTCTTGTATTTTTTTTGTTTGCATCCTTTTAATTATTTGCTTGTTTTTGGATTTTATTTCATGTTTCTGATATATCTGTCTTCGTGTTACCATCAAAGGTACGGGCTATGGTTAAAAGTTTTTATTTTTAGCTTTTATTTATTTAGCCTTTGTTGTTTTGAGTAGTTGATTTAGATTTATTGTTTTTGAGTTGTTCATTCAAGCTTTAGCTTTAATTTCTGGTGTGTCTTGGTTCAGCGATGAAACATTGATTTTCATGGATCTGTGTTTTTGGATAGCTTTTTATTTAAACAATTTTTTACTTTTATTGTTGATTTGCTATCAATTTGGTACAAACATATTAACTTAACTTTAATGTTATTGTATAGATGCTAAAGATCATGATGTAGGAATGTTCTCTTCAATGATGAGGATAAAGGCCAGTAAATCATTCTTTTCGTATTTTTTAACAAGTTAAGAGTAATTGATGCTTGAATTTCAGGTGCTTAACGGTGGTATGTTGATATACCTAGTATGTTCATCATATTATGGTTTGTTTACTATAATATTTTTGAATGATTTAATGGGTTATTTATATCTTGATTTAATATAAATGAATGACTACTAATCAGTGCGCTGAATATATAGTTTAATTGGAGTTTTGTTTTTAGAGATTTATTGATAATTAAATTCAAAGTTTTTGCCAAAAATTGTTATACATTATTGAGTGGTAATATTAGAGGACTTGTATCTTGTCTTTGGGAAGTTAAACTATCATAGGTAATGAAGATGGAAGTATTTGTCAAAAAGTGTTGGTACTGTAATATAAGGATTGAGCATTGTATCGGTAACTTGATAAATCAAAGAGTAATTATCTTAGGCTTGAATTTTATTTAATAATTATGTTGCAACTGCTCTTACTGCAAACAAGTTCTATTGCTTGTTCTTTTTGTTTAACTTATATTATTTGTAATTTTTTTTTAAATTGAAGAAAATGAGTCTCCATTGATCCAACCTTGATTGATGAGCAATTGAATTGTAAATTAATTAATTTCCATTATTAATATTTAGCTTTTAATTTGTATTGATCAATTAATATATTTATTTGATTTATTAATTTTAATTATTATTAGGTGTTTTGGACCTAATTTATATTGACCAACTTTAATTTTAAGGATGTGATTTAGTATTTTTGTATAGTATTTAATATTTAGCAGGTGAAAAAAGTAAGAGTAAATTGTGTTGGTCTAAAGTTGATTGTTTAGTCCTTTATTGAATTTAAACATTTTATAATATAAAAACTGTATTAAGTTTTATGAAAATGTTAGAATTTTTTATTTGATCTTTAAATATTTTCAGTCCTATAAACCGATTAACCCGTTCGTCTTAACCCGCAACCCGTTGGAACCTAATCCGGCTAAACCGATATTAAAATTGGGCGGAAATGGACCATATTAATGCATCCGCGGGTTGGACTGGGTGTGGCTTTTGGGTCCGAACCCTCCCAACCCGGCCCGTTGTATAGCCCTATGCAACATGATGGAGGTATACATGGTCGATATTATTGTTTTGGGTCGGCCATATTCCTCTTGGACCGACCACTTTGAGATAGTATGTTCCAGACCAAAACTTCTCGACTGACTATGCAGGTATGTTTCTAGAATCTTCTCTTTACCATAAGACTATCATATACTACCTCCGTCCCTAAATATAAGACCCCGTTGAAAAAATCACGAGAATTAAGAAAGTTGGTTAGAGTATTAAATTTATTGATTATTTTGTATAATTTTACAAATTTATCCTTAGGAGAGAGAAATAGTTAATGTGTGTGCAACTGTATTTATTACATAGTGCAAAAAAAGATGTAATATAATTAGGGGTATGTGTGGAAAAAAATAATTAATGCACTTTAAAAGTTGAAGAGGGTCTTATAAAAAGGGGAAAAAAACTCAACAGGGTCTTATAATTAGGGACGGAGGTAGTACCTTCTTGTAAGAGATATGTGCCTGAGACACATCTAACAATCATCTGCATTCCATGTCTGAGAGATAAAAGGGTCGTTATTCCTCTCCCCTATATTTAGGAAATGGTGCCGAAACAAGTAACAAGTTTAAAGCACAATTTGAATACTCTATACTTTTTCACATCCTGACTTGGGCGTCGGAGTGCTTACCATTTAGGTACATGTTGGTGTAAGCCCTAAAGGCTAATAATTTTATTAGAACTTGGTACTTGTATCAGATTATTTATTAATAATTAAAAAACATTTCTTTATTATGTTTGTTTTTTCAAAAATATAAAGTTTCAAGAATAGCTAGTCCGTTTAATGAAACATTAAGTGTGACTTAATAATGAGATCTAATTAAATATATAGACATTATTCTTAAAGTATTCGTAGTCGATCTTTATTGTGAAGTGAGATAAAATTAAAGCATTGGGACTATTATGTGGATAAACCGATGATCGCATCGCATGAATCATGGATAAAGAGTTATCAAGTTTTCACATATGTATGAATATTAGGAGTAGTATTCATACTAAATTGACACGCTATGAGAATACTACATTTAATGTTATGCAAAGTGCCATAAGTTATTCTCATAGTGATAGTGGTGTATACCACCCTTCGACCTGAAACTACTAGGGACCCTCAATGTGAAGTCGAGTGCTTTATTGATGATCAAACATTATCCATAAATGGATGACCATAAAGACAGTTGATGAGTACTCTACAAATCATGCCGAGGTACATGAATGACCTAGATATAATTTTTCCAACATGCATAACATGATAAATGTCTAAGGGTCCAATATTGAAATGGACAAGGGTGACACGGTTTATGCCTTGGGTTCAATATAGACATGAGGGTAAAAAAGTAATTGTACATAGAAACATTATCACATAAAGGTTTTTACCAGATCACATAACATTTTTGTGAATTGGATAGCAGTGATGTATTGCTAGATACCGCTTGTTATTTATTATATTAAATGTGTGATTTAATATAATTTCCAACGTCACAATAACCTACAAGGTCACACACACAAGGACAATTTTTTGAGACATAGAATAAATAAGTGAAATAAGGAACATTGTAAGGCACGATGCACTTAAGTGAATTATAGAGCATCGTAAGGTACCATGCACTTAAGTGGAATACGAAATACGGTAAGGTACCAAACGCTTAAGTGAAATATAGTACACCATAAGGCACGACACACTTAAGTGGGTTTTTTAGCTTGTATCCTACACAAGTAGTTCCATAAATAGAACCCTTGTGCAAAAGCCTTTCACTAATTGCAATTTTTTTTTGAACTCTCTCTCTCTCTTTTTCTCTCTCTCTCTCTCTCTCTCTCTCCCCCTCTCTCTCTCTCTCTCTCTCTCTCTCTCTTTCTCTCTCTCTCTCTCATTCTTCATTCGTAGCAGCTAGCACTGAGATTTAAGACACTCTGTTCGTGTGGACTGAGTAGAGGCGTTGTTCTTCATTCAACGCTCGTGATCATTCCTCTTATTATACATAAAAAATGTTAATCACCAAAAGAGGTAATCATTCTATCACTGATCATGCATCATTCCTAAGGATCAAACAAAGGGAAAATTTTATTTTCTGTTGCATTTTGTATTGAGATTTCCCTTCAGTACACCTTCATTCTACCGCACCGAAAGCTCTACTTTGCCGCATCTTCCGTATCTCGCTATATTTCTGGTTCCAGAATAAAATAATGGATTTGTCTGTGGGAACGACTTCTAATTATCACATCTTCTACGACTTTCCATCTCTACATTCATTTTTCTGTTGTGAAGTTCTCTTCAACCTCTGAACAGAGATCCAACAAATCGAACATAAAACCTTGTCACATTCGATCAATTCAAACTCTACGCCGATTACGACTCACTGGTTCTCCATATTTTTTATTTTTCGTATCTCTAACCTCTTTGATCCGAAGAAATGACTGGATATAAAGCTAATTATTCCACCACTATATGTGAAGCCGCTCTAGATGCTATCGACGTAGCATCGACAACCGTAAATCAACAAAACAACATTCCTCCTCATGGAAAATAGATTTCGACATTGACATTCCTCTACAACCAGATCTAATCCTTCCTCCTCCAAGAACAAGGATTATCCAAGCATCTCCGCTTGTAGTTCCAACTCCTCTTCCTCTTAAGCGTCCTGAAATACATCATGGTTTCGACATTCTCTAAGCGAACCTAGGAGCTCAAGGCGCGAAAGAGTTACTCAACGGTAACTACAACACTTTTCAATAGCAGAATTCCAAAGCAATAGAGGAAAGCCTCCACCACGCTCAACCTTAAGAAAACTCAATTCAAGAGGTTGTGTCTAAGAGAAACCATTTCATTAACAACAAAGGGAGGCAAAGCCCATAAGTCAAAAGACCGTACAAAAAGTGGAAAACACAATTCCCCTCCCCAGAGCTCGGGCGGAGACCGAGATGGTCATGCTCTATCCTCAGATTGCGTCAAATACCAGCCAACCAGGGTGTAGCATAAGCATCCGCTATGTGCTCAGATATTAGAAAGAAAGATACCAAGTCAATGTAAAAGCCTCCCGAATTGGGACAGTACAATGGAAAAGGAGACCTCGACGAGCACGCCCAACTCTTTAATGATCGGCTCAACTACTACAATGTTGACGAAGCTTCCAAGTGCAAGCTACTAGCATTAACACTAGTCGAACTAGCTAGATTATGGTTCAACAGTTTTCCTGACGGTTGCATTGAACCATGGGAGGACTTTTATGATAGCCTCATCGCCCACTTTATCGTCCAAAACAGGCAACTGATTACTATAGCGGCCTTGAGCAGCATCATACAAGGAGAAAAAGAGAGCCTACAGTCGTACATCAATCGATTCACTCAAGTTGTGATAGAAGTAGAGGGAGTCAAAGAAACCCTTTAATGATGGATCTCCTAGAATGGCTTCCTCCGTGACCATCCTTTCTGCACCAAATTAGGAAAAAAGAAACTAAATACGACTTAAGATATGTTAACCTTAGCCCAACCATAAATGACGTTGGAAGAGAAGATGAATAATCGCTTCGACAACCCAACCTTGGCCACCGACGCAAGCTCCAATTGCCCGTGTGGGAAGAATCTCATTGAAGGAAAAAAGACATTGACAGGGGAATGTACGGTCGGGTATGAGAAGTACACACCTTTGAATACTTACCAGGATAAGATTTACTAGGAATACACTAACACTGAGTTTTAGAAGGCATAAATCTAACCTCCTTACCCTATTCGGGAGTCTGCTCGGATAGATAAATCAAATTATTTTTGCTTCCACAAAAAACACAACCATAACGCAGACAATTACATCCAACTTAAGGACGTGATTGAAGCGTTGATCGAGAAAGACTGACTGTCCGAATATTTTAAGGGTGGCAAGTGAGACCGAGAAGAATCTCCAAATACCAAGTCCCCTACGAAGGTTTTTAAAGCCAGTCCCAATGTAGAAATAAGAGAAACCAGCAAGGTAAAATGCCTGTATAACACTGCCATTACCGACAACGCACCTGAGTAAACCTCCATTCCAAAGGGAAGGTAAAAAGGAAAATTGTAGAGATGATGGATGTCTACATAAATAAAGGTAGTTCATCATCCAAGATCCCTAACCGACGCATGATATGGTTTCGAGACTACGAGAAAGCTAAGGGAAATACTAATTAATTGTTTCCTCTGGTAATCAAGGCTATCGTAGGACAACTTGATGTGTCTCAAATTTTGATTGATGGAGGAAGTTTGTGTGATATCCTATATTTATACCTGTTTGAAAAAATGGGCCTAGATAGAGGAAGCCTAATACCGTACAATGGCTCAGATCTGCAAGCAAGGTATAAGGGAGGAAAGAGACCTCCGGTTGATCTTCACTCAGTTTTTGGTCATCCAATGTAGAATCCTCTACAACTGTATTATGGGTCTACCCTTCACAACAGTGTAGGATGCTCTAGCCTCGCCTATGCAGTTGAAGCTCAAATACCATAACTTCGATTGAGAACTAACAGTTCTGCGTGTCGACCTTGAAGCGGCCAAAAAGATACGTCATGCGCTCTAGAAGGGCTAAGGAGAATGCATAGCTATGGAAATTAACTTGATCTCCCTCATATATCAGCTTCAAAACATGATCCTCCGCAATGTCATATGTGGCTAGACAAAGGGGAGGACAACAATGGAAATAAGAGGCAGAAAATTCACTCGATTATGCTTCGTATATGAACAATTATCCATTATGAATGAAATTGCACAACCACATTTCTTTCAAGTAGTGATATTGAGTCTAGTACTTGTGAAAGATATTTGTACATGTAGACAAAGGACCAGGCTCTAAGTGACATATCTTCGCATGAGCCTCCTTATTAAGGGGAAACCAGGAAAAAGCAATATTTGATATGTCTCACACTATTAGAATAAGCGTCGAAATATCGATGTTTTGCCACAAAGAAAGTAAACCAAAGTCATTCACATAGTTGGCATTGTTTTGAATCTTAAAAAGGTGGAAGAACAGTATCAGAGTTGGCTTTCTCCCCTTGTATTAAAACAATACTAGAAAACTTTGATGAACGCCCGACTCAATGGATGTAACTGCGAAGGGACAATAAGAAGATGATTTCGTACACCGAATTCAAACTCATTAAAGGGAGGCGGTACCCTTTGATAGAGAACAAACATTTGTGGAAATGGATCACACACCCGTCATATTGACTGCAAATCATGTTATCCTCGTTTGGGGGAAACACTCCTCAGTCAATGTTAAGACCCACTTTAGTTATAGCTTGTTCGAACGCCTCCTCACGAACAAAGGAAACAATAGTCTCTAACACCTCTGAATCGACCCAATTCACCGAAATGTCCTTATCTGCATTTTTGGTTGAATTTAATATAATAACCATGACTAAATATGATGTGAGAGAAAACAAATATAGGTATGATATAGCTAGCAAACAAAGCTCAAATGCTTATCGTCCCAAAGACCCTAAAAGGAATTAAAACAAGGGCAGAAGCATGAAGTCAAAAGGTTAAAGCTAAAGAAAAAGAGCAATCAAACATGCAAAGATGAAACCACTAAGTGAAGATTCTTGAGCTTGATCCAACGCTTGCATGTAAATGTTGCTAGAAAAGGACGATGAAATACACAAACACCTTTTTTTACATGTCAATAACAGTCAAAAGAGCTGAAAAATGCTTTGAAACCCTTTATACCCTCTTTGAGCACTAAAGATCGTGCCATTATCGCAAATTATCAACAATGGATATTTACCCAAAATGATTTGACAAACACTCAAATTCCCTAAGGGAAGGAGGAACATCATTACTAGCTATGATAAGGAGACATGCCGCTCGCTCGCAACATCACGTCACGTTGCACAAGAAAGACATTAAATGTGCCTATTTTCGAGAACGATGACATCCCATCAAAATCTCCACGTCCTAGATTTTTGTAGATGTGCAAAGACACATGTTGCAAACCTTCGTCCTGTAAAGTAGAAACAAAGGCTTGGGTGACAATTGTTTTGGGCTGCACACAAGGCCTAATACCGCAAAAATTCCAATTGAAGTAAATGGCCACATTCAGTGCAAAAAGGGTGGGTTCCTTTTCTCCACCAAGTTGAGGAACTCTCCCGCGAATCACATCGTAGCTGTCAATATCAATATGACAACTGGCCACATCTCGTACCTTTCACACCTATTCGGTTTTTAACTAACTCCCCTATTTAAAAAAGGGATCACACCATTTTTTAAGGATTTAGACCCTTGCTCATGCAAACTTCATTTCCCACTCTCTTACTAAATTGAGCATTTGAGTGCTAATATTGCGAGACAATCCCATTTCCACATAATTGATGGATTATCATGAGGGGACAACATTCACATTGGGTCAATATATAACTCATACAAATTTCAAAGACTTACCTAAACAAGTGAGAGAGACACCAAATATTCATCCAAAATCTTAAGACAATTGGTGTATGAGTCTTTTCACTTATAAAGTGTCCAACTTCCATTTTCCAAGCAATGTGAGACTTACACAACTCACACTTGTTTCTCAACAATAATCTAAAGCCTTGAACCACCTTAATCTATTGTGAATTCATTCTCCCCGATCATCAATCAATTCCAGAGTAGAGCATTATGATACAAGAAAGTGTTCCAAATTTCTAAGTTGTTATAATAAAAAGTTACGTATAAAAGAAATTGTATTTTTTATTTTTTTTAATAAAATAAGTGGGCTACCTACAATTCTAGAATTTTTTTTTTAAAATAACACATTTTTTCAAAAAAATTTCCAAAAAAACTAATTTTTCAGATTAATTACAGAAGTGACGGGGTTTGGAAACCCAGAACAAGGGTGGCGCCATATGAAATGGCGCCTCAGTTGGAGGCCACAAGCCATTTCATATTGCGCCTCAGGCCAAATGAATTTCAGAAGAAAAAAAAAAGGCCTGAGGTCAAGCCATATGAAATGGCGCCTCAGGCCATTTCCTTTTTTATTTTTTTTATTTTTATTTTTTTTATGTTTAATATTTGTTTTTAATTTTGTGCAGAGGTATAGGTAGGAACAGTAGGAAAAGAGTGTAGGCATGCAATGTAGGCATGCATTACAGAGTGTGATATTGTCAATAGTATAGCCATGCAGAGTTGTGTGGTCTTGTCAAGCTTAGTGTAGGCATGCAGTCTTGTGTGGTCATGTCAAGGATAGTGTGTAGGCATGCAGAGCAGCACATGGTTCTTTGGCAATGTTTTTCTGAAGCAATTGACAATCAAATATTTTTTTGCCTATTAATACTGATGAATTATACATCCTATCATCACTTACATTCAAACCAGTTACAATCTGCAAACTATTTTTCTTCCAAATTTTCAAATATGGCTTAAAGACCACAATACTTGATAACTGCACATATCCTTGGTGAGATATTTGATTGTCCAATGAGTGGTTTCAATTTTAGGGATACAAAAGTGACTAGGTTTTTAATTGATAGAAGAACAAATTTCTATCATTTGAAAGCCCGGTTAGAGAAGAAATTGCAGTGCGGTCCAGTTGGGCAAATTATATACAAAAACCCTATCTTTTTTGAGGGGCATGATGTGTGCAAATTTTTTCAGATGAAAATACGGGATGATGAAGATGTGCGTAATATGTTTCTCAGCCATGAGCATTCCGGTTTCAATGAGGTTGAGTTATATGTTACGTTACAAAATCAACCATTGTCTCAACAACTTGAGGTATCACAGGTTTTCAACGATTCAGACAACGAACAAGCTGAGGTGGATGCAGTTGACGAGGAGGAAGAAGAAGCAGAGGACGTTGTTGACGAAATGATAAACGGCGACGAGGCAGACCAATTGCCAGACAATCATGTTTATCGCCCACCCCAACACATGACAACACTAAGCCTAGGCGATGATCAACCATCAACAGATATTTTTTACGACCCATACAAACAGATGAATGGAGTATTAAAAGTGGGAGACAATTTTTGTACAAAAGAAGATTGTGTTCGAGCAATTAAACAATACCATATGACCTTGGCTGTAGATTATAGAGTCGATCGAACAAATCCGACTCTATACAAGATCTACTGCCGCAACGAGGCCTGCCCTTTTAGACTTATGGCATCTTTCAGGAAGCGAAGCGATTCCTGGAAGATAGGGTCAATGGGTCCGGAGCACACTTGCATACTAACCAATCCAAGTCAGGATCATCGCAAGCTCGACTCTCAGCTGATCTGCAATGAAATTCTATCAATCGTGAGCGACAACCCTTCTGTGAAAGTCAGTACCATCATAACTCATATGGTGCAAAGATACAACTATACTCCCTCGTACAGGAAGGCGTGGATTGCTAGGACGAAGGCAGTTGAAAGGATTTTTGGATATTGGGAGGACTCTTACAAAGAACTCCCAAGATACCTTGTGGCCCTAAAACAATATGCTCCAGGTACTGTTGTCTTGTTAGAGACGTTGCCGGCATACACGCCTGACGGGAATTGTGTAAGTGGAAATGGCATTTTCCACAGACTCTTCTGGGCTTTTGAACCATGCATCAAAGGATTTACGTTTTGTAAACCTATAATTCAAATTGATGGAACATGGTTGTACGGAAAATATAAGGGCACGCTACTAATGGCTGTGGCACAGGATGGTAACAACAACATTTTCCCTATCGCCTTCGCTCTAGTTGAAGGGGAGACTGCTGGAGGTTGGAGTTTTTTCTTAAAAAATCTCCGACAATATGTTGCTCCCAAACCTGACGTATGTCTGATCTCCGATAGGCATACCTCAATCGATAGTGCTTACAATAATCCTGATAACGGTTGGCAGGATCCTCTATCGACCCACGTGTATTGCATTAGACACATTGGGCAAAATGTCTTGCGGGCGTTCAAAGACAAGGGCCTAAAGCAGCTGGTTACTAACGTGGGATATGCATTAACAGAGCCTATGTTCAGATACTACCGGGACGAGATCAGACAAACAAACCCAGAAGCATTGAGTTGGATTGATAACATACCACGGGAGAAGTGGACAAGGGCGTATGACAACGGGCGGCGATGGGGCCATATGACAACAAACCTCGTTGAGTCTATGAACTCAGTATTCAAAGGCATCCGGAACCTGCCGATAACCGCTCTTGTGAGATCAACTTATTTTAGGCTCGCTGTGCTCTTTGATACCAGACGTACTAAGTGGGTTTCGGTAATACAATCTGGGCAGCTATTTAGTGACTATTCCATGGGCAGCTGTGTAGTTTGTGCCGCCAGCCAGGCCACAATCGCACTAAGTGTCCAAATGTATTAGGTCCTAGCACAACGGCATAATTACTTATGTAATCTTGTCTTTTTATAATAAGAACAAATTTCATTTCATTGATGGCGTACATAACTCAATACAACAACATAACAAACCTAAACGAAGCATAACTTAACGAAACCTATTACCAAATCATAAAATAACAATAACAATAATAATAACAATAACAATAACAATAACAACACATAAAAACAGCTTATCTAGGCAATTACAACCATCAACTTAATTTCATCTTGTAACATCATCATCATGAGGACACCAGCATCATTTTCCGCTTTCCTCCAAGTCCGGGTGACTCCGTCTGGACCAGACTTCTCAACCTGCCTCTCTATCTTCCTGATCTTTTCACCTACCTGAAATTCTTCTGGTAGCCATCGGCAAAGTTCCCTGTGCAAATGCTCCAACGTCTGGGTGTTCCAGAGTAGCATCTCCAACGGAGACTTGACAGCTGAATATATAACTAGGGCATTCCGTTTCATCAGTGGAAACTTTGGCCACTTTTCCTCCGTTGCTGCTGACGACGAGGGTCGACTATTTGAGGATGACGACATTGTGTTGAGTAAGGGAGAGTTTGGGAGAGTTTGGGATATTGGTGAGGGAAGGGAGGCAATTAGGGGTTGGATGACAATTACTGTGCAAAAACAAGTGAGTGAGAGCCCTTATTTATAGCCACAACATAACATATAAAATAATATAATTTTTATTATATTAAAAAAATATAAATTAAACAAAAAAAAAAAAAGGAAATGGCCTGAGGCGCCATTTCATATGGCTTGACCTCAGGCACATTTCTAGGGCAAAGCTAAATGGCCTGAGGCGCCATTTGGAATGGCTTGTGGCCTCCAACTGAGGCGCCATTCCAAATGGCGCCACCCTTATAATTGCTTTTCAAACCCAGCCATTTCTGTAATTAATCAGAAAAATGGGTTTTTTTGAATTTTTTTTTGAAAATCTATGTTAGTTTAAAAAAAATTCACAATTCTATCATACTTGCTCGGTTAAACTTCGAGTTATAGAAGACCAGACTAAAATACCGCATAATAATAAATTGTTTGAATGAGTTTTAATTTTTAATTTTTAGATTGTATTTTTAAAACACTTTTAACAAACTGTTTTTAAAAAAGAAAAGAAATGAAAATCTATTTGGTAATCACAATTCTAGAAATTGTTTTAAAAAATAGAAAGTTAAAAATTTGTTTCGAGATTGATTTTAAAAATAATTTTAAAATAATAAAAATATTGTATTAAATTATAGAGTTAAGTATATTCTTATTTCTTACAAAATTAACATTTAAAAAAAAAATAGTGGTTTCTAGTCACTGCAAAATATTATGCTGGAAATTTTAGAATATAATTGAATGAGTTTTATTTTTATTTTTTTTAATTTTGGTTAAATTACAATTTTGGTCCCCTGTTTTGGTATATTTACGGTTTTAGTCCCCTCATTTTCTTTTTAAACAGTTTTGGTCTTCCATCCCAATTTTGATTCAACAGTTCATGCACTGTTCATGTACGGTCATGCACTGTTCATCGTTTTTTTTATCAAAATTGGGATGGGGGACCAAAACTGTTTAAAAAGAAAATAGGGGGACTAAAACCGTGAATAAACCAAATCAGGGAGATAAAAATTGTAATTTAGCCTTTTATTTTTAAATCTGTTTAAAAAAATTATTTTCAAGAGAAAAATAAATTAAAATTGGTTGAACATCTTAATTTAAAAGTGTTTTTGAAGAAGAAGAAAAAAGAAGACGTATCAAATATTTTTTGAACATAATTCAAATTTATTCAAATATATTATTATACTGTTACAGAGTAAAAACAAATCAATTATATTTATTTTGCATGTATTTTTATATAACTTATATGATTGATTTATATGTAAAAGTAGTTTTATTTATCAAAATATTATTATTATTAATTAGAGTTAGTGATTGATATACAATAAATAAAAATTTATTGCTCAAATATTTTAGTTTTATGCAATTATTTTATTTTATGTTGACTGATATTTTTTTTTTTGGAATAGAAGATTGCCTAAGTTCAAAGGAAAAAAATTAAAAATTGATTACACGTTGGTTGAAAGATTTAACAAGATCTGAAAGGAAAATCGAACTCAACTCTAGAAGGCAAGCAATTACTGGTGAGTATCTCTGCCATAAATCACACCCAAACTTGCCAATGCATCTGCACATATGTTTGCTTCACGATATATGTGCCTAATTCGAACCTCCTAATAACAATTAAACCAAGACTTTATTCTTTGTATTAGCCCCCAACCGACTTTCATGTTTGAAGTTTTGGAGGTAAGGGCCTTAACCACATTCATACTATCAATTAAAGTTCCACTTTCCTAAAGCCTTTGTCATACAAATACTTCAAACATTCATAAACTCCTAAAGCTCTACAACACCAACTTTGCAAACTCCAATATACTTAGCGAAGCCACCTCTCCAAGCTCCATAGATATCTCAAATACCACATCCACACCTTGATTTGCCTTGTCTTTGAACCGCTTTATATGTGTTAAGCATGATCCACTCTTTATCCGACGAAGTCCATTTGATTTGTTGAACATGACTTTGCCTATTTGTGACTCTCTCTTATAGGCAAATACTCATGTAAAAATTTCTAAATTTTAACTCGATATCTGCCTCTAATTGAATTGGAAAAACATTGTCTTCCACATGCTCCATTTGATTTCTCTAGTACCAGATATGATGGAAACATGTTGCCCACATAGCTGACCAATCTTCTTGTTCTCCAATGCCTAATTCAGGGTCAAAATTATAATTAATCTAGTCCTGTAAGTTAGTGTTGAAAAATATTTCCCAATGATTATCCTGAACCAATGAGACCCAAACATGTCTACTTGAATACATTATCTTACATATTTTTCACAAGCCAAGCACAATAAATGTAATCCTTCATACTCTACTTTATAATACATTCCTTTGATTGAAAACATTGCTAATAGAGGTTTGGTCAAGTCTACTTGAATACATAATCTTGCATATTTTCCTCTATTCCTCGTGATGACGTTTCTATCCACCTTTATCGTTTTACCGATTCGATTTCCAATGATTGTTAGCACCCTATCGTCATAGTATCCTATTGGTAAACTAGATATTCAAACTAACAACTTGTTTAATAACATAATTAACAGGACTGAAGCTAGGGGTCTTTTATTATTAAACCAGATATTCAAAGCCAAATAACAACTTTTTGTACTTTGATTCTTCAGGTCATCTTCTTCTGCATGGTTCACTTGGTTTTCAGACGCAAACCCTAGCACAACATCAGTTATGTTAAATAAAAATGATCTTAGAATGAGAGAAATTGACTAATATGGATCGTTTTTTCTTTTGTTGATTGATTTTAATCATAAGATTTATGAGAAATGAAATACCCACTTTATTAATTTTTCAATGAATTTCCTTTTATAAAGAAAATTAATTTAACAATAAAGTTTATTTTTAATTTTTTTAATTTAAAATTATTTTTTTCTTTAAACGTATCTGTTAATTAATATTTGTTTAGTGTCAGCCAAAGGCCTAAGGGACCCACTACTCCACGCCGGCCAAAGGCCCAATAACACGAGACCCATTCATTCTACCAGTTCCAATCAAGCTTAATGTATAAATACATTAACAAAGAGTTTTTAGGTACACAATCTCTAATCTGTACTTCCAGTATGGTTATCTTGAACTGTAACTGACTTGGGCGTTGGCGTGTTTACCATGCAGGTATCACTACAACAAATAACGTTTTTCATGACAAAGCTTTCAAATCGAACAATAGAAAATTGAGGTATAAAGCCAAGAGACGCTATTTTTATTATTTAAAAAAAAAACTTTCCTCGAGTTTTCATAAAACCGAGGTGAAAAAACAACTCAGTACAAGCTTTGATTCCCACTATCGCATTTTATTATTTTATTTGTTTATAAGTGTAAAGAAAATATTCTAACCCATCGGTTTTCTATTTAACCGAGACATAAAATAATAAGATTTTACTATAAAAGTACTCGTTAAACAAATTTTACCTTAATCCTTACTAATATGAAGCCGCCCCGAGCATCATTCTTTGGGATGGATTGCAAGACAAAAAAAAATCTTCAATGTTCTTCTATCTTGAACAAAATAGTTTTTCTGCTCTTGCTATCCATCCCAACATAATGGTGTTGATATTGTCGTTGTTGTATTTTTGGAATAACCCTTAGTTAAAGAAGGAAGCCCAACCTTTGAATAGTACTCAGTTGATAAATTGCAAGTGCAAAAAATCATTCTTGCTTCAAGTTAAACAAGAAATGAAGCTTAACCAACAAAGAAGGGAGCCCAACATTTGAAGAGTACTCAGTTGATAGATTGCAAGTCTAGAAAATCATTCTTGTTTCAAAACAATTGTTTTAATGGGTATGCAACAAAATTTGGATATCACAGAAGATTTGTTGTAAACAATGTATTTTAATATTCTGTGTAAACAATGTATTTAAAAAAAATAAAAGAATTATTCACCTCGGTATTCTTCATCACCGAGGTGATAGTTAAAAGGAGAAGATATAAAACATCGGTTTTATAATCAAACCGAGGTGGTTAGTAATCATATTTTACTATAAAAGTACTCATTAAACAAATTTTACCCTAAGACTAACTTATATGTAGCTTCCCAAAAAGAGGAAATATTCACCACTATCCAATTTGATCATGAGTTACTACTACAGATCTTTGGGATGAATTGTAATTACATAAAATAAAAATTCTCATTGAGAAACAGATCTCTAGTATTTTGCATGAGACCTGGACATGTAAAATAAAATTTCTCATTGGGAAACAAATTTTACAATGTATTTTTAATATTCTGTGTAAACAATGCATTTAAAAAATAAAATAAAAAACTGATTCACCTCGGTTTTTGTTCCCTGCCGAGGGGATAGTTAAGCATTTTTCAACTATAATCATCGTCCTTAAACAAATCTCCGTCGTCCATTTAATATTTATCAAGGCTTAAGAATCTGTCATTAGTGATCCGCGTGAAACTTAGGAGACACCCATTATAAAAACATGTTGAATATTGAAAATCTAACCTAAATGAAACATGAAGCGCTTGAAACATAAAGACGTTTGGAAAAGTTCTCTAAGATGGATTGCAAGAGTAGAAAATTACTTGGGTTTAAGGTTTGTTTTCTTAAATGTTTATTTGAGTACAAAATCATATATTTGAATGTTAATTTTATTTATCTAACCCTTATTTTGTTTTGCTTCAAAATCAAATGCATGCAAGATCCGTAGAGAAAAATCTTGCACCCAACATTTGAACCTCCCCAAGATTCAATAATTCGAAGATCTAAAATCTAGATCTTGGGGAATTTGATTTTTATTTAGATCCCTAGGGAATTTGATTTTTTATTTTAATATTGTGTGTAAACAATGTAATATTCTGGGCAAACAATGTAACAATTAAAAAATATTATCTTACCCCTCGGTTTTAAAGATAAACCGAGATGAAAGATACGCTAGTTTTGAAAATAATAAAAGTGTTGCTCCTGGGGTTCGACCCCATGTGCATTTAACTTTACCTCTCGGTTTTAATTCCACCAAGGTGATAAGTGACGAGTTTTCATTTCGCCCTTCGTTACCTCACTTCTATAGCCGAGGTATTATGCATTTCCCGTATGAGGTAAAAAGCATTTTTGTAGTAGTGTGCCCCCTAGGTTTATTGTATTAGAGATAACAAACACTGATTCAAGATCGACGCCGATCAACAACGTCGATTTAACGCCAACACTCCTGATCAAAGAAGTATCATGATCGCAACCTTCGATCCACGATGCAACATCGCAAAATCACCAGCGAAGCTTCGTTCCATCGTAGCTTCCACATTCTCATCAATTTATGGATTCACAACGGAACGATATTATATATATTAATCTCAAAAAAATTACTAATTACATTTATCATAGTGAGAAACACACCAATAATTCATAAAATTAGTTTAATAAAATATTATTTTTATAAATTCATTATATTTACTCAATTTACAAATAATCAACTTGTTTATAAGAAATAGTCTCAAAATCACTAACTTCATTCCATTTTAATATACAAATTATAATTTTTGTACTTGTTAAAAAGTACAGGAGTACGTGGTACCCCTAAGTTAGTAAGGGTGATTAGAAGTTTTAGTATTTTTCTAGTGGTTAGGGCTTGCCCGCGGCAGTGAGAGACCTTTTATGGTGGTGTTTTGGCTATAGATAGAGCAAGTTCACGTGAGGTGAGAAGCTTTGTATTTATGTGTTATTCTAGATGGTTATAACATGTCCTTTTTCCCTTTAGAGAATAGGTATTTACAGAGACACTTGGATTTAGGGTTCAGAAAATCCTAAAATAGTAGTAATTGCTTTCCCTAAACTGGTGAAAATTGTTGATTGTCTATTTCCTTGAGATTCATGACATGACTTCACACATACAGTTAAGGACTGGGGCAAGTGTCCAACGAATGATATGTGTCGCGTCTTATTTAGGGACCTTTACAAATATATCCATACAATTTTAATTAAAATATTTGATTAATACTGATTGTATGATATTTTATTTAATATATTTTTATTTTATATTTATAATAAAAATACAAATATTAAGATATTTTATATTATTAAGAAGTTTTAGTAAAAATATTTTATTAGTATTAATATATTATATTTTTTTAATGTGTGTAAATTAATCAATATATTGAATCAATTATTTAAAAGAGATAAAATATTTCTTAGCCTATATGTATAATTCTTAATTTATAATATATTTAAAAATAAATGACTAGTGTTGATAAAGAAACGACAATATAGTACACGTATATTTTAGAATGATAAAATTTTATGAATTAAGAAATGAAAAAAGTGCAAACATTTCATTTGAAGAATTTTTTTTAAGATAATCTATTTTTTGAACAAAAATACCAAAAAAAACCAACATTTCAAATAAATTATCAAAGTGGCGTACTTTTGGAAAAAGGAAAGACCTGAGACGCCATATGGGATGGCGACTCAGGCAAAAAAAATTCACAAAAACTCTACACGCCATGTGGGATGGCGCCTTAGTTGTATTTGGGTGTCCTAATTGTATAGGGGAGACGCCATATGGGATGACGCCTCAGTACAATGCCCTTTTTTTTAACGATTAAAATTTTAATTTTTTAATATATAATTAATTATATTATTTAGTAGAGTCTCATGTGCCTATAAATAAGGGTTCACCCTCACTTGTTATTGCACAACACTTGTCACCAAAACCCTAATTTCCTCCCTTCCCTCACCAATATCCCAAACTCTCCCCTTCTCAACACCATGTCTGAGTGGTTAAATCGCCGTCCGTCGTCATCATCATCAGCACCAGAGGAAAAGTTTCCAAAATTTTCACTGATGAAAAGAGATGCCCTAGTTGTATACTCAACTGTCAAGCCTCCGATGAAGATGCTACTCTGGAACACGCAGATGTTGGAGCATTTGCATAGGGAACTTCGCCGCTGGCTAGCACATGAATTTCAGGCAGGTGAAAAGATCAGGAAGATTGAGAGACTGGTTAAGAAGTCTGGTCCAACAGAGTCACCCGGATTTAGAGGAAAGTGGAAAATGATGCTGGCGTCCTCATGATGATGATGTTAGAACAGGAAATTAAGTTGATGGTTGTAATTTCCTAGATAAGCTGATTATATGAGTTGTTTCGTTTGGGTTTGTTATTGTTCATTTTTTATTTGGTATTAGGTTCCGTTGATGGTTATTTGTTGATGTTTAGCTATGAAGTTATGTTGTGTTATGTTATGTTATGTTATGTTGTTGTAATTAGTTAAGTATTCCATCAATGAAATAAAAATTGTTGTTGTTATAAATAGACAAGTTTACATTTGAAACTATGAAGCTGTGCTAGAGCCCACATTTGGACACTTGGTACGATTGTGGCCTGGCTGGCGGTACAAACCACACAACCTCGCCATTTTGTCTGCTGCATCCACCTCCGTGTGAATACGAGTGTTGTTAGGGCGCCCCTTTTTATTTCTTCGCATCAAATCATTATGCCACACAATTTCGCCTTCGTATGAAAGAAATGGTTTACAAACTTTAAAGTTTGGAAGAAATGGTTTACAAACTTTAGTTGTTGCAAGTATGTGAGTTGGTTTAGGTCTGTTACAACACCGCAATCATTCCTCTCTCAGCCGACGTATCTCATTGACCCCCGCCAGCGTGCGTCTTCCTCGCAGCAGCATGCCTAGCAATATGCGCAACACCATACACCTACCTATACCCAACAACAAGAAGAGCCTTACCCCTACCCTAGCATGCCACCTACTTAATCACAACAAGAAAACCCTTACCCCTACCCCCATCCCGCCTATAGCCCTGACGAGTCTTTCGAACCCACCCCAGCCCACCATAGCCCCCCAAAAATGAACACCCCATATTCCTATAACCAAGAACCATAATCGTGCTACAGCCAACTAACCCACCCATTTTTCGACTACCTGTTGAAGCAGAATAGTGGCAAGCAACAAACATTTTTGGAAGTATTTTTCTGGGAATTTATCGTGTCCACAGAGATCGATTCGAGGGAAAGAATGTCGTTCGACACTCTCAATGTTAATGAGTTTGGGTTTAAAATGGGTTTAAATTAAATGCGAGAAATAAAACTATTGAACAGAAAAGAATTCATTCTTTGGAGAGTAGAGAACTCTCGAGTTTACATTTCATCTACCCTATCAAATACTCAAACTTACTACTCAGTTGCACGCAACCTAAATCACTCATCAACATTATCACGTATCGCCCATAACAAAGGTTATGTCTAGCGTAAAGTTGAGAGAACAACCGCATCGCCTCAGAGGTGATGTCCCACGCAACTCGACCACACGGAAGCATTAAGAATCGATACTCAAGTGAATATTAAGCCTCAATCTATCTCTAGAGTCAAGAACCTAATAAATGTTCATCCTAATTCCGAATTCAAGGAGGATATGTCTACCGCAACTCAAATCCATGCATAAAGCGATTAAAACAAGGATAACACCAATAGAGATTTATAAAATAGCTCGCATACAAAGCCATGAGCAATAAATATACATACTATCAAGGTAAACTTACATACAAACTCACAACAATGGAAACTACAAAGGGAAGAGAGAAGAGGAATCAAAATCTCTCGCAGTGTCAATCACGATCCAAGAATCATCCGCCCCTAATCGTCGAGTTACAACCACCACTGATGCTTTTCTAAGCTCTAAACTACAAAGAATGAAGGTTTGATGAATTAGGAACAAATACCCCAAAACATAACCTAAAAAATGGTAAAAATGAACTTATAGACATTACAAAATCTGTCACGTTCGCTAAGCGAACGTTTTACTCGCAAAGAAAGCCTCAAAAAGTGGCACTTAAGTGCCTCTGAAATGCTAAACCGCTTTTGCAAAATTCCAGAAGTTCGCAGTGCGAATGATTTATTCGCAAAGCGAATGCTCGCTAGGAAGTTCGCAAAGCGAACTTTGGTCTCTTTCTCCTCTGCCATATTCTGGACTCCTTCGTCGGGACCTTCGCCAGCCATTCGCAAAGCGAACATTCGCTGTCACACTCGCAAAGCGAACATGACATCAAACCAGTCCTTATTTGGACCACAACTTCTGCACCGTAACTCTGATTTATGCACGGTCGGAAGCGCTGGAAACCTTATTAAATGCTCTTTATGAATATGGCAAGATATCCTTGATTGAATACCTGCAAAAATGAGAGAAAATTAATTAAAATCAATGATATTTACACGATATGCAATATATACACTGAAATGTAAAGTAAACGTATTTATAAACAAATCGGGGTTTACTCGAACAATATTAACCAAAAAGTATCGATAAGTGCAACAAAACTTATATACAAAAATAGTTATATTTTGCACTCATCAGTCTCCCCAACTTAAACTTGTTTGTCCGCAAACAAGAATCAAGCAAACTTAAAAATACAAAAGCAATAACCAAAGAATCACGAATCAACAGGTTTTGAAAAACGGAAACAAATGTAATGGTTCAATCGAAAATGGTACACACAAAGTAAATACTTACCACTATACTACAACGATAACATAGTCACGAAAAAAATGCAAAATACAAAAATCTTTCCAAACATCCTAAAACAACACAGGTTCAAATGTGAATCACACCTAGCAAAAATAATCATCGGTAGATGAAAAACACAAAATGAGGTACTTATCACTCACACAACAATCATGCAAACAATAGACTAAATTATGCAACCATCCAAAAATCATATTGAACATACAAAGGCAAGAATCACAAGGACTTTCAAGGTTGTAGCGCGGTCGGGTAAACAAACAAGGGGCAATTTCTAAAGGTAATTGAAACAAAAACTTGCCTAAACCCAAGGGAGTGATCAACTCACAAAGAATCAAACACAAAATTCCAATCAACTTCTTCCAGAATCCCAAGTGTTACACAACACACAATACTTATTTAGCAGAATTATTTGAACTCTTTTTGTTTCCTTTCTCAAGGATTTTCTTTTTCTTTCTTTTTTTTTCTTTTCTCTTTTTTCTTTGTCATATTTTTCTCTTTTTTCTTTTCTTTTTCTTCCTCATAGAAACCAACCAATGAATAAACAATCATTCTCTCCCCAACTTGAATTCAACCACATCATCATGTGAATACTCCCTCCTTTGTAAGGCAAGGAAAAAATTCATACAACAACACAAAGTTGAGGGTTCAAGAAAAAACAAAATCTATTCAAAAATAAGTGAACTAAATACTCATAGACAAGCATTAAGTTCAGATAAAACATGGATAAAAAAGCTCAAAGGGGTTACAAATGATCACACACTCACAAGGTGAATGACTATTTGGATAGGTAGTTGTGCTCAAAATGAAACAAAATGCCTTGATCCTTTTCATGCTTTCATATAATCAACACAAACAACAGATTAAGCATAATAAAATCCAGTTAGAACAAGAATGTTTGTACTTAGCGCATATATGAACAATGGAAAGCTACCTCACAAAAAGGTGGGAACTAAAGTGATTCACATCAAGAACAAGTATACAAAAGAATGAATGGCATGTAAGTTTATAAAAAGCCTAAGTATCATGAATATGCTAAAGTCAAGAAAGCGATAAACACATACCTTGGACATGTACAAAACTTAACAATATCATTACCATACATCCGCAAGTTGAAACGATCAAACTTGGAAAATCACAAAATGCATCCTCAAATTAGCCAACCAAAATTTGCGACCAAACAACAAACAAAAACATTAGAAGCTAAAAACAATAAAACATGCTTGTTTTACGTCGTAAGCTCGACGCCTTTACAATGCTTAGCTAGCAACTTCCTTCCTTCATGCCATGGTGATGCCTCACCGTGCAAACCAAAAGCAAATGCCCTAACCAAACATTTAAACAAACATTGCGGGAACAAAATGTATACAACACTTGAACAAACATAATGGAAATAGATAATATATACGATATATACAAAACTCAAAAACAAAGAAACTATCGCAATGCGATCCAATATCCAAACCAATCCCCGGCAACGATGCCATTTTGTTGAAGCGGAATAGCGGCAAGCAACAAACATTTTTGGAAGTATTTTTCCAGGAATTTATCGTGTCCACAGAGATCGGTTCGAGGGAAAGAATGTCGTTCGACACTCTCAATGTTAATGAGTTTGGGTTTAAAATGGGTTTAAATTAAATGTGAGAAATAAAACTATTGAACAGAAAAGAATTCATTCTTTGGAGAGTAGAGAACTCTCGAGTTTACATTTCATCTACCCTGTCAAATACTCAAACTTACTACTCAGTTGCGCGCAACCTAAATCACTCGTCAACATTATCACGTATCGCCCACAACAAAGGTTATGTCTAATGCAAAGTTGAGATAACAACCGCATCGCCTCGGAGGTGATGTCTCACGCAACTCGACCACACGGAAGCATTAAGAATCGATACTCAAGTGAATATTAAGCCTCAATCTATATCTAGAGTCAAGAACCTAATAAATGTTCATCCTAATTCCAGATTCAAGGAGGATATGTCTACCGCAACTCAAATCCTTACATAAAGCGATTAAAACAAGGATAACACTAATAGAGATTTGTAAAATAGCTCGCATACAAAGCCATGAGTAATAAATATACATACTATCAAGGTAAACTTACATACAAACTCACAACAATGGAAACTACAAAGGGAAGAGAGAAGAGTGTTGCACCCCAAATTTTACCCTCAGATCCTTTGATCCTTTGCATATCATTCTAGGTCAGCCATTTTTGCACTTTTAGTCGTTTTATCATTCCATTTTAGATTTTATCTATTTTTAAAATTTTATTTAGAATTGTTTAAGTTTAATTTTTCATTTTTATTTTAATATAATTACTCTTAATATAATTTATATTTCAGTTAAGTTTATTTTTTATTGTAGTTTATATTTTAATTAAGTTTATATTTTAAACCAATTTAATCTAAGTCAATTAGTTTAATTTTATCCATATTAATGTCAATTCCTTTTATTTTTTAATCTAGTTTAATTTTAAGTTTAGCTTAGTTATATCTTTTTAATTCAATTTGAATTTTCAATTTAATTTATTTTAATTTTAATTCAATTAGTTTAATTTGGTTTTGTCAGTTTTAATTTTAATTTAAGTCCAATCTTCAATTAGCTTCCTCTTTTTTTGTTTTGTTTTAGAAAAATCATATTAAAAGAGGAAGAGGCTATTCAACAACTTTGACTTCAATTTCCTACACTCCTTGCCACGCCAAACTTCTTGCTTCAACTCTGCACACAACATGCCAAAGTTTTCACAAGAAGGCCCTGCTCTACTTCACACAACCTGCAACCATAAAGCTTATCCCCTGCGCCACACAACAACAGCCTCACTGCAGAACCTGCCAACAACAAAGACCTGGAATTGAAAATGATATGTCAAGTAGAAACAAACAAATTCTTGTACTTCTAAACTTAACAAGCAAAGTTTGAGTTGGTTAAAAAGAGGAGAAGGAAAAATCCTGGGATCATTTTTTTTCTCTCAATAACGTATACAGAGAAATCACTTTTCATTTCACTTTCAACAACACCATTCGAAAACCTCTGCCTCCACCCTTCTTTCCGTCAAACCGATAACCTTCTTCCTCAACCTTTTCCTTTTTTTCAGAAACGTTATCACATCAACAACCACTGTTAACCTCCCTCATTTTCAACCACCACCTTCGTTGAACTCCAATCTCCAACCGTTCCAAACTCAACAACTAACAAATCCCTCTGAACCTCATCACAACCACCAACCTCGCCGAAATCACAAAACCTCCAGCCTAACCCAGAACCTGACCTCGTTCAACCTTCAACCATAACCTAAAACCTTACTCGCTCGCCCTCAAATCAACAACGTTTAGCACCCATTCAAATCTGAGAACCCAAATCAAACCAGAAAAGCAAGATGAAGAGAGAAATCAAATCCTAAAAACGCAAACCTTTTCAAACCCTGAACTGAAATCGAAGCATAATGAGCGAACGAGAGATAAAGGATGATTCGTGTAAGACTGAGAAGAAGGTTGGGACGGTGCTCTGTTTTCGATTGGAAATTTGCGGTTGTTGTTTGACCTTACGTTAAAGGGGATCGGCTGAGTAGAGAGAACATGGGTCATTTTTTGGTTTTTTTGTCTGAAAGAGGAAAACTGTGTTGTTCTATTTTCATGAAGAGAAACGGCGGGTTTGCGTGTGTTCACTTGAGCTTTTGTTTTTTTATTTTAAAAAAATCTGTTGGTTTATCGCAAGCCTATTGCTAGTGAGGCATGGGTCTTGGATAAACTATTGTTTTTAAAAAAAAATATCAACCGTCCCATTCTTGAGAGGGTTTTATCAGGCCCGTGTTTCTTTTTCTAAATGCACCACCCTTTTCCATTTTTGTGCAGCCGGGTTCTTAAGTAGATGATGGGCTTAAAGGGCCCAAATGATCACGCCATGTTTTGATCAGCCCCTTTGTTTTTCCTAAAAAAAAAAAAAACCCTTCCTTTTTTAGTTTAATTTGTTACAGAAAACATTTTTCTAAAAACTCTAGTTTTAAAATTTGTTAATACTTATTTTGATTTGGTTTAATTATTTCAAGTTTTTATTCTACTCTTATTTTGTTTCTTTTTGGCCTATGACATTACCCACCTCTTGATTTTTAGTTGATTTATTCAAGTCACTAAAAATCATGATTTATATGAGGCCATTTTATTTTAATTTTATTGGTCAATGAAGTTCTAATAAAAAGATTTTCGATTTATCGATTCAAATCTTTACTTAGACGAGACCAACTTTTATTTCATTTCCAGCTCATTTCTTTATTTTTGAGCCGATGATATTGCAAAATCACGACTTTTTATCGATTTATTTCAAATCACTAAGTCGTGATATATATAAGGCACCTTCATTATTTTATCGGTCGATGAAAGTCGAATATCATAGATTATCGGTTTCTCGATTAAATCATGATTAAGACGAGACCGACTTTATTTCTACTTCATTCTGTACTTTCTTATATTTCATTTTCATTTTTGATCGATGAAGTCTTTCTATTCACGAACGTTGTTAGCGAAGCGACGAACCTTCATTATTTCAAATATGTAATGAGTGATCATTGAGATTTCTTTCTATACTTTGAGATCGTGATAGGTTACCTTCGACTAATCAACGAGAGTTTGTGACTCAAGACGAGGTCTCCACCTTTTCTTTTCGTGTGGCACGATTTCATTGGAGAATGATCTTCAATATCATTTCTCCATTGTGTCTTAACACAAAGATTGAATTGTGCCTCCTCCTATAGTATGGTCTTCCTCATATACCGTACTACGACGGATCAACACTACATTGGACCCGATTCATTGATCCAATAAATTAATCAACCATCACTAAATTTACTTTCAGTCAATATATATATATATATATATATATATATATATATATATATATATATATATCTTGATTTATTCTTTATGTCGATTATTATCCTTGTTAATATTATCATTGTTCATATTTATATCTTGTGTACATTGTTCATTTTATTTGTTCATTTAAAATACACTAATAAATATCGAAACCCTAAAAAACTCAATTGACCGGACTGTGGTTACCATTCTGAGTTTTGGACTGAGGACTTAGATTTAGGACTCTTTACCCTATGCTCTTGGAGTGGAGGATTTGATCTTGGTTTGTCAGTGGCTCACCAGCATGCACTCTATTTTGGGTTAGATCTTTCTATCTCTTGCTCATTTACATTGATGCATTTTTATCTCTTGATGTCTGCTTGTATATATGTATTGCCTGACATTGTTCTTTAGCATGTTAACATGATACTATGTGCATACTATCAGTCTTTGATTTATTATCACTTAACTTCGATGTCACTGTATATACCATGTTCATATCTTGTTCATTCTATCTTGATCATATTCATGTTCATATCCCGTTCATATTATCTAGATTATATCTTTGTTCATATTCACACTGTATATATCATATTCATGCTTGATTCTTGACCCTCCTTCTAAAGGAAAGTGCTTTTACTTTGACTCCTAAGTCACAATCCATTCCCATTTCACCTTGGCCTCATAAGAGCCGTTTCCCTCATAGTTTAGTAATAGGATGGAGTTATCATGAACTCCATGTGATTCTCACTATCATGAGAACTCACTTTACCTTTTGCTCAGACTTACAGAGTTATCATGAACTTTGTGTGGTTCTCACTATCATGAGAATTCACTTCCTCCCTTCATAACGTAGACTTAGAGAGTTATCGTGGACTCTACGTGAGCTTATGCTTCTTCCCTTTGGAACGTTGGCCATAGTCAATGTTTCCTTTTCTTTCACCCTTAGTTAGGTGAACTACGGTTGCTCTGATTCTTTAGTCAGATACGTAGGCACAAGATGCGACGTCTTGGCGAGCAAACTTAGTGTACATACTTAGGTCTTTACCTTTAGCATTTTTTTTAGCAAGCAAACATAGCATAACACAAACTTAGCAAGAGGTTCCTGTAAAGTACTACAGATACTTAGGGTGCTAATACCTTCCCTTTGTATAACCAACCCCCGAACCTTAGATCTTCCCCTTTAGGTTTTTCTAACGATCTTGAACCTTTCCTTTGGATAAATCAAAGTCGGTTGTAAAAGAAATATGATGCAAGTTAATTAATAGCTTGTTATCCAATTTTCACCGCAACAGAAATGGCGACTTCACTGGGGAATTATTTTTTAGGGTTAAGCCTACCTTGTTTTTTGCTTGTGTTATTTATGTCTTGCTTGTTTACTTGTATACATCTGTGATATCTGTATATCTGTATATATTTGTATGTATCTCTGTCTGTACTGGATTTTCTGTGTGCAGGGTACTACTATTGAGTGGTGAGATAAGTCCTAACCCGGACTTGAGTGTACTTAGGATAGGACGATGGTATTCAAGGAGGCTTTGAGGGAGTCGAATCCTGAAAAGTTGAATTGATAACACCATCACTCAGTTGAGGCCCTCTCGATAGTCTAGTTATGTTGAACGAATTCGTTCGTGAAAGCATGCTACTCTCGACCTAGGAGCCCGGGATATTGAGAACCGTAGTTACCAAACCCCACTTGGACTTTTAGGATGTAGTGCGGTGACCATGATGGAGTCTATTTCTGAATTGGTTGTCACACAATACTACACTCAGACGAGATCCTATTGAGAATTTTATTGATTACCAAGTCATCTGGGAAATCTTTAAAATCCGAAAGATGGGTTGTCGACTCTGGGAACTTTTTAAAACCCTGTTCTGCAGATGAAAACCCATAGTACATACCTTCTGGGATGGGTAGACCATGGCTTCATGCTCGTGATCTTCAAACCTAGGCCCTCTCTTATTTGTGTGTGCATATATATGAATATCTGTATATGTTTGTTTGTGCATATCTGTGAATACCAGTGTACATATGTTTGTGCTTGTGTACTTTTGCGTGTGCATATATCTATGTTTTGTGTGCCCGTGTTTGTGCATTGCATACATCTCCTCGCATCCATTAATGATTTCAAGGAACTCAGACGTTCTTTTCCTTTCAAAGATCCTTAGAGATCATGGATTTTAAAACAAAACTCTTCAGTTTCCAAAATGTTCGCAGTTGGCCTTTGAGTTCCTTGAAACCATTTGGCTTGCATTAGCATTGCATTCTCATTGCATGTCATTTGCATTGCATTTGCATTTCTCAGCCTTGAGTCTTGTCTGTCCTTTGTCTGTAACCCAGGAGGCTTCCTGAAGCCATCATTGGACTTGAAGTAGCTTTGAAGTTGTCTTTTTCAGACTCATTCGTTGTGACCACCATGCTAGGGCACAGAGGCATTCAGCTGAAGACTTAGGGTACTCAGAAGCCAGGTTCAGACTTTGACTCTGATATGTTCTCATTCACGCCTCAAGGCGTCCAAATCAACAAATCTTCACCTAATCAGGCAGGTTCATCAGACTCTGAGGTGGAAGAATTTTTCTGAGAGTATGTGTGAAGATGATTCTCAAGCGGATCTCGACAATCAACTCTGAAGATGACTATCTCAGCTTGGCAGATTAAGAAGGAAATTTTCAATTCCCTAAAGCTGGCAATCATTTGGCTGTTTAGCATTTTTGTTGTATTTTCTTTGCATGTTTGAATTATATTTGCTTATAAGCATTGTTGTACTTTAAAATTGGCAAGATTAATGAAATGTTTGTGCATCTTTTGATTAAGTCCATTCGTTTCACTCATTTACTTTTGTGTTCATAAAGACAAAAAAAAAACAAAAAAAACAGACAAATTTTTTCCGATATCAATCCTTTTGTTTAAACAAAGATTGGGGAGGATGATGAAAATATTATCCATAATTGTTGTGGTATGCTTTCGATTAAACCTTGCCGAGGATGTAAGGCATTGTTTCAATTCCTAAACACTGGAGAAATAAGGAAGATAATCCCTCGTTAACCCCTTCGAGCCTAGAAGTAGGAGTTTTATTTCTTTACACAAAAAACCCTTAAATCTCAATCTTGGGGCAGGGTAGTTTTCAGTTTAACTTGGTTATGCATTCGAATGCAAGCGCTTCATGCAGGACACCAGTCAGCTCTCTCAAATCAAATGAATTAGCATTTATACAAGTCGTTCCTCCAAACAGCAGATAAGGAAGGATCGTTGAAAAATCCTAAATCAAAGAATGAGCTGAGTCCCTTTCAAGGCAAAAGCCATGAAAGATGGGAAGCCTAGAACTTTGCCTTATACAAAAAGAACTTGTACAACAGCAAAAAAAAAAGGGAGTTTCAAAGCAACAATCAAACAAAAAGGAGGTCCTAACCGCAAACAAAGAGAGGTATCGTGACCTCAGTCAAATCAAAAGGAGAGTTATCGTAACCTCAACCATCAAAGACAAGGAGAAGTCTCAAAGTCTCAAAGATTAACCAAATTCTGCGAGGGAGTACTGACTATCCAAGGTGTCTAAATCATCATCAGTGATCATCAGCCCGTTCCTAGTCTGTAAGAATCTGAATGCATAGCTTGAGTTAACTAAGTGTAGGATTGGAGTTCATCACGAAGAATGGGTTGGGACAAATAACTTTGAGCCTTTATCCTTTGTTTCATAAAACCGTGAACCAGGCCACGTTACAACCCTTAAAAGACCTAATTGAGGTAATGTTGTTTTGAAAGCATACTATAACAAGGTTGATTAACCTGACTCCTAATGATCTTTGCTAAATGCGTGTGTTCATCACTTCGTCTGTCATTATGTAAATGACCAGGTCCACTTTGTTTTTGATAGCTTAATCATTCCACCGTGTGTGTTTTCATCAATAAAACTTGATTTCAAAAGCTTGCATGAATTTTTGCACTGAAATTGCCAATTTTAAATGAACAATACTTGTTTGTGAAATGATTCAACATGAAAGGAATCCCGACAAATGCAGTCAGCTAGGGAATTTGATTTGATAAAGGAAGCTCAGTCAAGGGGCAACTAAGTGGAAGGTTCTGCCGATCCATCATTTAAGTGGAAGGTTCTGCCGATCCATCATTTCAAGAGTTGTTGAAACAGGGGCAGAACTCTTCAAAGTTCAGAATATTGGGGCAAGCCTGCTTGAGGTCATTTCATGACAAGGTTGGACTCAGATGACCCATCATCAGGGGCAAGTTTGTTCCCCAGTTGTTCCTACCACAGTTTAAAGGACATTGTATTGCGAATGCAGTTGAACTGGGGCAGTTATGTCAAAGTTCATTTCTTTTCAAGAGTTTGAAGACATTGAAGCATCTGGCATTTCAATTCTTCTGTAAAATCCTCTTGGTGACTTATCATCACAAGATCAGTAAATCAGAGGCAATCAGGTCGAGATTCAACAAATCTCTAAAAAATAACTAGTCTGGGGCATCTCCTTCATAAATCAACTTGACAGGGGCAAGTTTGTTCCCCAGTTGTCAACAACCAGTCCGAAGCACAAGTTCACGGACTTTATTGTGCAGACACTGATAATCTTGGGCTCTGTACACTCTGGGATGAGTATAAACTATCAGACAACCTCCTCTTAGGCTTTGTATAAGGATTCTCCCATGCGGAGTCAGTAAGTCAATAGATAGCCTCCTCTTAGGCTTTGTATAATGATTTCCCCAAGTGGAATCCAGCCTCCTCTTAGGCTTTGTATAATGATTTTCCCTAGCGGAATCCAATCAATCTCTTAGCTTCAATCTTAGGTTGCGATCAAGACACATAACTAGTTCACGGGCTTTGTCATGCAAAGGCAGTCAATCAGAGGCAGTTATGTCGAGATTCTGTAAATCTCTCCAAGAGTTTGAAGATATTGAAACACCTTGTATGCCAATTCTTCTATAAAATCCTCTTGATGTATTCTTCTGACAGACCATGTACCCTGGGGCAGATGAGTTATGCAGAACTACTCAGCTTTTGTGGCGTCTCTGCCAGCTCCCAATAAGTTGTCTCTTTAGCTAATCTTGGTATTTCCCAATGGATCTCTTCTCTCCAATGAAGAAATTAAACTCATGATGGTATTCCTAGTGAACTCAAGATGCTATATCAAGTGGAGTACTCTTTCCCCCCAGAGAAGGACATAACCTTGAAGTAAAGCTACTTCACCCCCAGTGATGGTCCAACCTTTTGAGTTTGGCTGGGTATCCTCGTCGAGATGTTTATTTCATCTCTAGTTTCGCTTCTTGTCTGTTTTTGTCATCATAAGTTTAAGCATGGCATAAGCACTCATATGCATAGCATCTTATCATTTTTGCTACATGTTTCTGGTGTTTACCTGCTTTGTTCACTTTGGCGTTTATTTCCCCAAGTGACTGGGTTTGTCTATTCACTCCAATAGAAAGTCAGCCCTAGGCATAAAGTGCCCATTCCTTCTGAATTCCCCACAGAGTTTTATCCTCGTGGATGATGGTTGCTTCAGTTATCTTTTTCCACATTAGGATAAGATAAATCCCCAGTTGAGTTCATTCCTCAATTGGAGTCTTGTTTGACCGTTTCTTTCTAGCTTGTTCCTAGATTGAACTTTGGTCCCTGACAGGTGTGGTTTCTGAGCCCATCTTGAACGTGCATTTATTTTGCACTGTGTCTCGCAAGAAGAGTCTTTTACAAATCCTCATTGAAGACATCATTATTTCTCCAGCAGTGTTGTAATGTCAACATCTCTTTGGAATTATACCCAACAACAAGTGATAATCTCCTTGAGAAACTTGCTTTGCTATAATTACCTCTACAACGATAAGTGGTCATCTATCTCACGGATGCTTACCCGTCATTGATTTCACCTTCAATCAATCATTTTCCATCAACCCGTTTGACGTAATCCCTAGTTAAGGTGTTTTTCCGTCAATCTTTTTGATAAAGTGTTCTTCAAAAGTCCAGCTTATACTGGTACGCAGAGTTGTTTCTGCCTTTTCTGGTTTCTCTTGAAGATCCCGTTTAAACTCTTCATTATAAGAAATTCCAGGAAATCCGTTGTTGGATGCGTATCCTTTTATCCCCAAGTGGAGATCATGTCTTCTTCCTGTCTTCATACTCTTTGACAATGTGAGCCTTTATTTCACCGGTAAAATGAAGACATTCCCGGTTTATCTTAAACCTTTGGCTAAGCTAGACTTATGTCCGATCTTCACCTTTGAGTGTCAGATCTTGATTCTTTGTGGGTATTCTCCAAGAAGTCTAACCTTAAGTTCAGTCATCGCTGGCATCTTTCCTGTTGTTTAAAACCGTTCCTGCTTGAATCGTGTCAAGCTTGAACCTAAAGTCCAATTATCATTGGCACCGTCTTTGGATTAAATCGAGTCACCTTAGACTTTTATTTCAGTTCGTTCTTGTTTGAATCGTGTCAAACTTGAACTGAGTCCTTGTTCGAATCATGTCGTACATTGTCTCTTGTTTTAAGATTTTGTTCTTGTTTGAATCGTGTCAAACTTGAACTGAGTCCTTGTTCGAATCATGTCGGACACTGTCTCTTGTTTTAAGATCTTGTTCTTGTTTGAATCGTGTCAAACTTGAACTGAGTCCTTGTTCGAATCGTGTCGGACATTGTCTCTTGTTTTAAGATCTTGTTCTTGTTTGAATCGTGTCAAACCTGAACTGAGTCCTTGTTCGAATCATGTCGGACATTGTCTCTTATTTTAAGATTTCGTTCTTGTTTGAATCGTGTCAAACTTGAACTGAGTCATTGTTCGAATCATGTCGGACACTGTCTCTTGTTTTAAGATCTTGTTCTTGTTTGAATCGTGTCAAACCTGAACCGAGTCCTTGTTCGAATCGTGTCGAACATTGTCTCTTGTCTTAAGATCCCGTTCCTGTTTGAATCGTGTCAAACTTGAACCCAAAGTCCAATTATCGTTGGCACCGTCTTTGGTTTGAATCGAGTCACCTTAGGCTTTTATTTCAGTTTGTTCTTGTTTGAATCATGTCAAACTTGAACCGAGTCCTTGTTCGAATCGTGTCGGACATTGTCTATTGTTTTAAGATCTTGTTCTTGTTTGAATTGTGTCAAACCTGAACCGAGTCCTTGTTCGAATCGTGTCGAACATTGTCTCTTGTCTTAAGATCCCGTTCCTGTTTGAATCGTGTCAAACTTGAACCCAAAGTCCAATTATCGTTGGCACCGTCTTTGGTTTGAATCGAGTCACCTTAGGCTTTTATTTTAGTTTGTTCTTGTTTGAATCGTGTCAAACCTGAACCGAGTCCTTGTTCGAATCGTATCGAACATTGTCTCTTGTCTTAAGATCCCGTTCCTGTTTGAATCGTGTCAAACTTGAACCCAAATTCCAATTATCGTTGGCACCGTCTTTGGTTTGAATCGAGTCACCTTAGGCTTTTTTTATTTCAGTTTGTTCCTGCTTGAATTGTGTCAAGTTTGAACTTGAAGTCCAGTCATCGCTGGCATCCCCCATAAGCGGAATCATATTTGTTATCTCGACCAGTTCTGGTACATTTTTTTGATTCATTAACCTTATTTACAGCAAAGGTCCAGTCACCTTTCATCATCTGACGCAGAGTTTACCTCTGGCTTTTCTGGCTTTTCTTAAAGATCCCGTTTGAACTCTTCAGTATAGGAAATCCCCAGAAAATCTTTGTAGGATGTCTATCCTTTTATTTCAAACTGATCCCCTGTGGTGGTCATGTCTTCTTTCTGGTTTCATGCCCAGTAAGAATGTGTCTTTTCCCCAGTATCGTCTGGTTACTTTTGAACCGCGTCGTCGACCTCCTTGGATCTTTTCCCAGTGGAGAACACCTCTTTAGTGTCCTATCTCCGGTAAGAACTTGTAGGGTTTTCCCTCAGTTTTTCTATCCCCAGTGTTTCTTTGGAGTCTCCCCAGTGAGTCTCTTTTGTTGGATAGTCTGTATCCCCAGTGAATTTTTCCTTGTGGATATCAACCTTCATCCTTCCTCTGTGAGCTCAGCTGTGGTTGTTAGCTCTTTATCCTTCGATGTCCTGTTTGTTTACATTTTTGCACTATCATGGCATCATACCATCATACTAGAAGTTCACGGCACGTCCGCATCCTGAACTAGTTTGGTTCATATCATTGCATATCAGCGTATCTAAGGGCAAAATTTTCGGTTGTCTATATTTAAATATCTTTCACCATCTTTCCATATCCCTTGTCATCCGGTGAAGATATTTAAATAGGGGCAACTGTTGCACCCCAAATTTTACCCTCAGATCCTTTGATCCTTTGCATATCATTCTAGGTCAGCCATTTTTGCACTTTTAGTCGTTTTATCATTCCATTTTAGATTTTATCTATTTTTAAAATTTTATTTAGAATTGTTTGAGTTTAATTTTTCATTTTTATTTTAATATAATTACTCTTAATATAATTTATATTTCAGTTAAGTTTATTTTTTATTGTAGTTTATATTTTAATTAAGTTTATATTTTAAACCAATTTAATCTAAGTCAATTAGTTTAATTTTATCCATATTAATGCCAATTCCTTTTATTTTTTAATCTAGTTTAATTTTGAGTTTAGTTTAGATATATCTTTTTAATTCAATTTTAATTTTCAATTTAATTTATTTTAATTTTAATTCAATTAGTTTAATTTGGTTTAGTCTGTTTTAATTTTAATTTAAGTCCATTCTTCAATTAGTTTTCTCTTTTTTTGTTTTGTTTTAGAAAAATCATATTAAAAGAGGAAGAGGCTATTCAACAGCTTTGACTTCAAATTCCTACACTCCTTGCCACGCCAAACTTCTTGCTTCAACTCTGCACACAACATGCCAAAGTTTTCACAAGAAGGCCCTGCTCTGCTTCACACAACCTACAACCATAAAGCTTATCCCCTGCGCCACACAACAACAGCCTCACTGCAGAACCTGCCAACAACAAAGACTTGGAATTGAAAATGATATGTCAAGTAGAAACAAACAAATTCTTGTACTTCTAAACTTAACAAGTAAGGTTTGAGTTGGTTAAAAAGAGGAGAAGGAAAAATCCTGGGATCATTTTTTTTTTCTCTCAATAACGTATACAGAGAAATCACTTTTCATTTCACTTTCAACAACACCATTCGAAAACCTCTGCCTCCACCCTTCTTTCCGTCAAACTGATAACCTTCTTCCTCAACCTTTTCCTTTTTTTCAGAAACGTTATCACATCAACAACCAATGTTAACCTCCCTCATTTTCAACCACCACCTTCGTTGAACTCCAATCTCCAACAGTTCCAAACTCAACAACTAACAAATCCCTCTGAACCTCATCACAACCACCAACCTCGCCGAAATCACAAAACCTCCAGCCTAACCCAGAACTTGACCTCGTTCAACCTTCACCCATAACCTAAAACCTTACTCGCTCGCCCTCAAATCAATAACCCTTCAACAACGTTTAGCACTCATTCAAATCTGAGAACCCAAATCAAACCAGAAAACCAAGATGAAGAGAGAAATCGAATCCTAAAAACGCAAACCTTTTCAAACCCTGAACTGAAATCGAAGCATAATGAGCGAACGAGAGATAAAGGATGATTCGTGTAAGACTGAGAAGAAGGTTGGGACGGTGCTCTGTTTTCGATTGGAAATTTGCGGTTGTTGTTTGACCTTGCGTTAAAGGGGATCGGCTGAGTAGAGAGAACATGGGTTGTTTTTTGGTTTTTTTGTCTGAAAGAGGAAAACTGTGTTGTTCTATTTTCATGAAGAGAAACGGTGGGTTTGCGTGTGTTCACCTGAGCTTTTGTTTTTTTATTTTAAAAAAATCTGTTGGTTTATCGCAAGCCTATTGCTAGTGAGGCATGGGTCTTGGATAAACTATTGTTTTTTAAAAAAAATATCAACCGTCCCATTCTTGAGAGGGTTTTATCAGGCCCGTGTTTCTTTTTCTAAATGCACCACCCATTTCCATTTTTGTGCAGCCGGGTTCTTAAGTAGATGATGGGCTTAAAGGGCCCAAATGATCACACCATGTTTTGATCAGCCCCTTTGTTTTTCCTAAAAAAAAAACCCTTCCTTTTTTAGTTTAATTTGTTACAGAAAACATTTTTCTAAAAACTCTAGTTTTAAAATTTGTTAATACTTATTTTGATTTGGTTTAATTATTTCAAGTTTTTATTCTACTCTTATTTTGTTTCTTTTTGGCCTATGACATTACCCACCTCTTGATTTTTAGTTGATTTATTCAAGTCACTAAAAATCATGATTTATATGAGGCCATTTTATTTTAATTTTATTGGTCAATGAAGTTTTAATCAAAAGATTTTCGATTAATCGATTCAAATCTTTACTTAGACGAGACCAACTTTTATTTCATTTCCAACCCATTTCTTTATTTTTGGGCCGATGATATTGCAAAATCACGACTTTTTATCGATTTATTTCAAATCACTAAGTCGTGATATATATAAGGCACCTTCATTATTTTATCGGTCGATGAAAGTCGAATATCATAGATTATCGGTTTCTCGATTAAATCATGATTAAGACGAGACCGACTTTATTTCTACTTCATTCTGTACTTTTTTATATTTCATTTTCATTTTTTATCGATGAAGTCTTTCTATTCACGAACGTTGTTAGCGAAGCGACGAACCTTCATTATTTCAAATCTGTAGTGAGTGATCATTGAGATTTCTTTCTATACTTTGAGATCGTGATAGGTTACATTCGACTAATCAACGAGAGTTTGTGACTCAAGACGAGGTCTCCACCTTTTCTTTTCGTGTGGCACGATTTCATTGGAGAATGATCTTCAATATCATTTCTCCATCGTGTCTTAACACAAAGATTGAATTGTGCCTCCTCCTATAGTATGGTCTTCCTCATATACCGTACTACGACGGATCAGCACTACATTGGACCCGATTCATTGATCCAATAAATTAATCAACCATCACTAAATTTACTTTCAGTCAATATATATATATATATATATATATATATATATATATATATATATATATATATATCTTGATTTATTCTTTATGTCGATTATTATCCTTGTTAATATTATCATTGTTCATATTTATATCTTGTGTACATTGTTCATTTTATTTGTTCATTTAAAATACACTAATAAATATCGAAACCCTAAAAAACTCAATTGACCGGACTGTAGTTACCTTTCTGAGTTTTGGACTGAGGACTTAGATTTAGGACTCTTTACCCTATGCTCTTGGAGTGGAGGTTTTGATCTTGGTTTGTCAGTGGCTCACCAGCATGCACTCTATTTTGGTTTAGATCTTTCTATCTCTTGCTCATTTACATTGATGCATTTTTATCTCTTGATGTCTGCTTGTATATATGTATTGCCCGACATTGTTCTTTAGCATGTTAACATGATACTATGTGCATACTATCAGTCTTTGATTTATTATCACTTAACTTCGATGTCACTGTATATACCATGTTCATATCTTGTTCATTCTATCTTGATCATATTCATGTTCATATCCCGTTCATATTATCTGGATTATATCTTTGTTCATATTCACACTGTATATATCATATTCATGCTTGATTCTTGACCCTCCTTCCAAAGGAAAGTGCTTTTACTTTGACTCCTAAGTCACAATCCATTCCCATTTCACCTTGGCCTCATAAGAGCCGTTTCCCTCATAGTTTAGTAATATGATGGAGTTATCATGAACTCCATGTGATTCTCACTATCATGAGAACTCACTTTACCTTTTGCTCAGACTTACAGAGTTATCAGGAACTCTGTGTGGTTCTCACTATCATGAGAATTCACTTCCTCCCTTCATAACGTAGACTTAGAGAGTTATCGTGGACTCTACGTGAGCTTATGCTCCTTCCCTTTGGAACGTTGGCCATAGTCAATGTTTCCTTTTCTTTCACCCTTAGTTAGGTGAACTACGGTTGCTCTGATTCTTTAGTCAGATACGTAGGCACAAGATGCGACGTTTTGGCGAGCAAACATAGCATAACATAAACTTAGCAAGAGGTTCATGTAGAGTACTACAGATACTTAGGGTGCTAATACCTTCCCTTTGTATAACCAACCCCCGAACCTTAGATCTTCCCCTTTAGGTTTTTCTAACGATCTTGAACCTTCCTTTAGATAAATCAAAGTCGGTTGTAAAAGAAATATGATGCAAGTTAATTAATAGCTTGTTATCCAATTTTCACCGCAACAAAGAGGAATCAAAATCTCTCACGGTGTCAATCATGATCCAAGAATCATCTGCCCTCAATCGTCGAGTTGCAACCACCATTGATGCTTTTCTAAGCCCTAAACTACAAAGAATGAAGGTTTGATGAATTGGGAACAAATACCCCAAAACATAACCTAAAAAATGGTAAAAATAAACTTATAGACATTACAAAATCTATCACGTTCGCTAAGCAAACGTTTTACTCGCAAAGCGAGCCTCAAAAAGTGGCTCTTAAGTGCCTCTGAAATGCTAAACCGCCTTTGCAAAATTCAGAAGTTCGCAGTGCGAACGATTTATTTGCAAAGCGAATGCTCGCTAGGAAGTTCGCAAAGCGAACTTTGGCCTCTTTCTCCTCTGCCATATTCTGGACTCTTTCGCCGGGACCTTCACCGGCCATTCGCAAACCAAACATTCGCTGTCACACTCGCAAAGCGAACATGACAGCAAACCAGTCCTTATTTGGACCACAACTTCTGCACCGTAACTCTGATTTACGCACGGTCAGAAGCGCTGGAAAGCTTATTAAATGCTCTTTATGAATATGGCAAGATATGCTTGATTGAATACCTGTAAAAATGAGAGAAAATCAATTAAACTCAATGATATTTACACGATACGCGATATATACACTGAAATGTAAAGTAAACATATTTATAAACAAATCGGGGTTTATTCGAAGAATATTAACCAAAAAGTATCAATAAGTGCAACAAAACTTATATACAATAATAGGTATATTTTGCACTCATCACTACCAAACCTAAATCAACCACTAACTCAGTACCAACACCCATCAATGCAACATTTCAGCCAACCATACCGTATGCAACCAACCCAAACCTCATACAAACTACACAAACATGGGCATGCAGCTGGATTACGGAAGCGCCGTCGGCGGCAACCCCCTCGGCTATTGGGGACAAATACTTCAGAATTTGTCTCAAGCGCCGGGGCCATCGTCTGATGCGCCGGGGCCATCTCAGCAGACGCGAAGACCAGCCACACCTCAACAAAATCGTGGTGCTAGACAAAGACGCCGCGCAAGAGCCCCTGCATGTGGAATCGGTGGACGTTTAGATAGGCACGATCATTGATTTTTTCTTTACCACCGGTTGTACTAATGCTTGTCCGTAACATTCTGATGTATTTATGACTACCCTAATTTTATTTCCAATACTTTTTTCATTTCACAATTTAATTAAAAAATTAAAAAAAAAATAATAATACTAACATGTACTGAGGCGCCATCCCAGATGGCGCCTCCCCCTTTGCAGAAAAAAAAAGTTAGGGCACACCATTTGGCTTGAGGCGCCATATGGTATGGCTTTTGCCTCTTAACTGAGTTGCCATCCCATATGGCGCCACCTTTATATTGTAAGCCTAAACATAGTCATTTTGGTCATTTATTTGAAGTGTGTGTTTGTTTGGAAATTTTTTTGAAAAACTATGTTGTATTAAAAAAAAATTCTCATTTGAATTAAGAAAATAAAATAGCTGTCTATTATTACATTTTTTCCATTAATAAAAATGACTATTCTTTTCGCGTTTTTAAACTCAAATTTGGAAGAAAAAAAACTCAAAATTGAGATGAAAACATGTTTAGACTATTTTAGGGTTTTGCTTTTAAAAACTATACTATTGAAAACAATTTTAAAAAACTATATTGCAAAACATCATAACTTTTCATTTTCAAAATTTTTAAAAATATAAAATGGTCTTTAAAAACGTAATCAAAGAGGTCCTAAATAAATATAACTTTCTTGTTTAAGTCTTTCAATTTGAGGATTTCTTAATACATCCTATATGCTATTTACGCACTACGAGAAAATTCTAAAATACTTCTTATATCTCGGAAATGCATCTTCGGACGTACTAAATTATGATGAAATGTTGATAACATTCTAGAGATGCATCTCCGTAACAATTTAAAACATATACCATGTTGAGAATAATATGACAAATGTGAGTTGTAGTCCCACATTGGTTATAAATGTGAAGAGTTGAGCATTTATAAGTGGGAGAACTCATACACCTATCACATTAAAGTTTTGGGTGAATATGTGGTGTCTCTCTCACTTGTGTTGCTCTTGACCAAATGTTCAATGCTCCCTAGTTGAAAAATTCCCCCAACATATCATGCATCAAACTCAGAAGTCATTTCACAATTTATTTTACCGGAGATGCATCTCCATTAATTTTCTAGAGAGACATTCTCGTAACAAATCAGAACATAATAGTCTATGTCATGCTTTGTTTACGTGCATCGAGATGAAGATTTATAAGCATTATGTACCATGTTATAAGCGCTATGTACCATTTGATTTAAACCATACAATCGCAATGCAAAAAATGACGTATATAAATTCAGATGGTCAAAAAATGTCATATATAAATGATGTCGAGAACAACGATAAAGTAACATGATGTGAAAATAAAATACAATCCATATATAGTACTACTATTATATACTAATGTACTATTGTGTATGTCGGACTACATCTCATATGTCCCCTCCGGCTCCTCTGCCTCCTCGGTCATCAATGTCCCTCGTCTTGTGGCGCTGTCTCTAGTACATCAATGCCCCTGAGCCTCCATCATGATGGCATCTAGGACCTGCCTCACATAAAACCCATCAAGGAAGATACATTTGCCAATGCTTGCTTGTGCAATCTCCAATATGTGACGACATCTAAGCAAGACATCCCCAACATGATCTAATTGTGCTTGCTCTTCCTCTAGTATCTCCTGAGGAAATGGCCTCGGAGGATCTCCTGGAGCAAGATGCACCATGTATGGATATGACACCCTGAAGAACCACCTGATATACCCATCGACGTAGCTCTAGTCGCTCACAGCTATGGTACTTCGTGTCTCCTCCAATATCAGACGACTCTCATAATCATCAAACATCTCATCCATCTGTCTACGTGTCAAAGTAGGAAGAGCAGAGACCACAAGGTGTCTGGGAATGGCCTGAGTGTAGTCGAACTACCGCATGACGTGCTTAGGTAGATGAGGAGCAGTGAGACGTGATCCGCAGGCCAACCATCCTAAGTACAGAACTATCTCGTCAAACAGTCGCGTCTCATGGTAATCGACATAGCTGTTGAAGTGCATGTCATCGGCAACCAAACGATCAAGATACACTCCAAATGGTTGTATCACCTGGTTCCCTCTGAGCGGAGCAAATGCAGTAGCACGCGACATATCTTCAGTGTAAGTCAGTACACTCGCCCAACCAAAGATGCACGGGAAGTGCTAGAGGATCCAAGCCTAAAAAGTTTGGAACATACGAATCATAGGTAATGACGTCGTAAAGATGAAATGAAAATGACACAGAAAGATTAAAAGACCAATAAATATTACATTCAGTAGTGTGATGTTGCCTGTGACATGCTTTGTCTTCCATCTATAGTCATTTGATAACTTCAATTACAGATAGACCAAACAAGCGGCCCACCCAAATGTAGTCATGGATCCGCTCAAAATCCTCGAAGTACTGTAGGTAGACAACATCTGTATGAGATGCACTCATGTCCACAAAAATCGCAGTGCCAACTAAATACAACATGTATGCTCTCATAGCATACGCTCTGTGGAGCCCCACCTGCTCGTCATCACCTGTGGTCTGATGTGCTCTTTGGAGCTCATTTATATATACCTTTTTAGGGTATTCAAACTAGCATGAGCCCCTCAGTATCCCCAGCATCCAGATATGGCACTGGCTCAGCTTCATCAGCAGTAGAAGGTGTCACTGGATCAGTAGAAAGTGGCACTGGCTCAACAACATCAGTAATATGAGGTGTCACTGGCTCAATAGGAGGTGACACTAGCTCAGCAACATCAGCAGTATCAGGTACCACCAGTGACTCAGGTATCTCAGGTGCTTGAATAGGTGAAACCTGACGCCCGCAGGAGGATGGTGGGAGTGACGTGTCGGTTGGTGAAACCCTTCCCCTAAGGGAAGAAAAAGATGTAGAAACTTGAGGAAAAGCACGAGCCCGGAAGTAGATGGCTCTACATGGCCAGAGAGAACGGGAGTCTCTGAAACCTTATTTTTCTCCCTCCGCACTGATGCATGTTGTACAATCCTCCCGTGCCTCAGCCTATCGTGTCTATCAGCCATAATGCCTGTAAGTTAAAGGAAACCAGACAACTAGTGCAAGCAAGCAACATTACAAGCAAGAAAAAAAAGATTGAGAGAATTCCGGAGATGCATCTCTGCTTACTGGAAAACTGAAACGTTGAAAAATTTCGGAGATGCATCTCTGAAATTTTGTGCAACACAACAGGTGCGTCAATGGCGTCAATGCACACTTTCAAACACAAAAAATAATGTTTTGAACATCCTTTTCAGCCAACAAACGCGTTTTACACTATGTCTAAACTATCATACATGCAATTTCTACTAATTTCTAACCTTAATCTTCAATTTCTACTCATTTACATAAAAAACTCAAAAACTTTTGAAAAATTAAAAAAACTTACAATTTTCCACTTTTGCTTCAGTGTTGGATGATGTTTCTGATGTTGATTGAAGTTTCCTTGAACTTTGTTGTTTGTTTTTGGACTTGGTGATGAGAAAAAGTTTGAGAGTTTGAAGAGGTTTTGAGAAATATCATAAATGAGGAAGAAGAATTCTGACACGATTTAACCTCCAAAACGTTTCGAAGATACTTCTCCGAAATAAATTCGAAGTTGCATCTCCGAGACATTTTAACATCAACTGAGAATTAAATGAATCTGAAAACATTTAAGTATTTTCACGTGATTTTTAAATAATCTATAAGATGCATTAAAAAATTAATTGACCTTAAATTCCGGCCAGATCCAACAGATTTGAACTATTTTACCATCTCTAATTGGAAGACACCATTCTCCACTTTCATTTGAACCAAAAAAATAATCTAACAAAATTTAGTAACCGTGAATGTAAAAAAAACAGCATTAGTATATTGCTGCCGACCCACATAGAATATAAATTAAATAACATCCGTAGAATTTGGAGAATTTGTTCTTGGTGTGGACATATCTACTAAATTGGATCTTGCTGCAATATTGATGCTAGTGCATTGTAAGGGATCTCTTCAAATATATACACCACATTACATGCGCCACTTCTCATGCATTTACCTTATTAAGGAGCAAAAGGAAAGAGACATTTCATGTTGATTCTTCATACAATGGAAGAGTTTGAAATTGATTACTTTTGTTGACAATCACTTTACACCGAGGCTTTAATAAGTCTAACCAATCATTGAATTGGTGAACATGTTTTAAGATCCAACCTATATATATATGACTTAGTTAAACTTTAAATATGTTTCGTTTGAATTAAGTGTGATTTCAACTCATAATTATAATTAATTTTTAAAGAATTTATAAGTTCTTCGATTTTAAAAATATAGGACTTATATATTTGGAGTGACTATGAGTTTTTAGCTTTGATTTTAAAAAAAAAAAAGTTAATTTTAACACTAAAACTTGTTCGACTAACATAAGAATTGAGGTTATTTTTATTTAATTTTAAAATAGTTTTTACTTAAACTCAAAAAAATTGAAAATTGGTTTTATAGTTAAATCTTTTGTTTCACTATGCTTGAAGAGATCACATAGCTTTTTCTTTTTTCCTACAACGTTTTAAAGTGGGTTTTAAAACATCGTGACCAAACAACAACGTTTTTAAAGTGTTGTAATAGGAAGTTAACTACACGTAATTTAAGGGCACTTACTATGAAAGTGTTATAATATGAAGTAAACTACACATAATTTAAGATAACTTTTTATGAAAAGTGTTGTTACACGTACAAATATTAACAAGTGTTTTTTTTCTTCTTATTGTAATAAAGTGTTGTTTATACTAGAAATTTTGGTTCTATTATGGAACCAAAATTTGTAAGGATAAACAGTGAATGATTTTTAACTGGTAGTGTTAATTTTTTATACGACGGTGTGAGATGAACTTGCAAATTAATTTTTCAACGCTCAAGTTAATTCAAAATTTTATGAGTAATAAAAAATAGAGATTAAAATTGTGTACCTAGAATTTCACGTGTGAAGGTTTTTATGTGCTGGGACATTTGGGGAGGATTGACATCGGATTGGGCCTTGACTTTTGGGCCTTTGACCAACTCAAAACAGTTTTTCACAAGGTTTGCTGGACAGTTATTAGTCGGTAAATTCCGAGCTGTCGTGACTGACCTGTGTGGATGTCGTTCCCTTTGGATTAAAAGTGGAAACATCTTGGATCAATTACAAAAGTAGTGGAGAACAGGCGCATTAAATGTCTTCCCATTATGAAAATGTTTCAGTGCTATTCTCTTACGCGTGGCTTGAGGTGACAAGTGAGGGCATGTCACTACTTATAGTGCACTTGAGTTTGTTTAAGTTCCCAAGAAAAAATCCAGTATTAGATCTAGTAACCTCTCCCTGATCTGGTATGTTGTTTGTCATCGCATATATATATATATATATATATATATATATATATATATATATATATGTGTGTGTTTAATACCCTTTTTAGTCCTGTATGTTAACCTTAAGGTTCATTTTGATCTCTTAACTTTAAAAAGGTCAATATTGGTCATTTAACTCTTTAAAACGTATCAATTTAGTTCTTTTCGTCTAATTAATGACGAATTTAGCAACCGATTTCTGAGTTTTTCCGTCACTAATAAGACAAAAATGACTAAATTGATACGTTTTGAAGAGTTAAGGGATCAATATGGACCTTTTTAAAGTTAAGGGACCAAAATGAACCCTGAGGTTAACATACGGGACGAAAAATGATATTAAGTTCATATATATATATATTGGACCTATTGTATCTCTCTTAATCCGAGCACCTTAGGTAGGTTGCTCCGGAATCTTCTCCTGATTACTGGATTATCTTGTACCCCCTGCATGAGATCTCTCTACTCTTTCACATATGGAACTGAGAGTCGGAATACAAACCTTACAGGTACACACCTGCTCCGTCGCATTAGAAGCTTAACTCCACCACAACTTATGCATCTCTCTCTATTTTTGGTTCCATAACGGACCAATGTCGCTGTCTGTGGGAATCAACTTTTGATTCCCGCGTTTTATCCAAAACAACTTGTTCTCAACCTCAAACAAAATCTCTACGAGAAACGAATCGAGCGTAAGTAGTAGCATCTAAGAAAATGACTGAAATAACTCGATTCCTCTTTAGATCCGATCTTTCACAAATCACTATGGATCGACGCATTTGGAAACGTCACCTTATCCAATGCTTCACCATTATCCAATTGCTTCTTTCTGGATTTTGATTCAGGGATTCAATTAGTGAAAAGATCGACGTAATCACAAACTTTGAACTACCGCTAGTCATAACGTCAGTTATTGTCGATCGAACCTTGATATGTCTTCTAATAGATGACGAAAGCTCTTGTAATGTCCTTTACAAAGAAGCTTTGGGAATGTTGAATCTTAAGTTGGCAGACCTAGACTCGTTCGGCGGGGAAGACATGTTAGCTTTCAACAACTCAGTAACTCGACCAAGTGGAGCGATAAATATGACGTTATCGATTGGAGAAGGGACGCATAAGAAAAAAAGTGACTCTAATGTTCCTCATAATATACTGTAGAAGCGCCTTCAAAGACATTATAGGAAGATCCTTCTTGGCGAGGATGAACGTAGTCGCTTCCACCATACCCTTGAAGATAGCCTACCACGACGAAAAAGAAACACCGGTCACGGTCAACACAGATTTACAGGAAGCATATGAATGATCAAGAGAATAATTCGCGAGGATGCCCCAATGTCAGGGTCAAAAGGTTGCCCTGAATTTGACCTAGATGTGTGTGAAAATAAAGTCAGACGTATCCCGGACGACGAGTTCGAGCCCATGCAGCATGGAGAGAATTCTGCCAAGTCAGTCAAAATTGGAGCCAAGCTCTCCCCCTAGATAAGATCCATGTTAATTGAATGCCTCCGAGATAATGTCAACCTCTTCGCTATGTCTCCCTACAAAATTTTTGGGATCGACCCCAAGTGGCTTGCCATCAACTGAACATGGACGCTAGTGTCTGGTACGTATCCCAATGTCGAAGAAAACAATCCCCTAAAAAGGTCGAGGCCGGTGAAAGCCATGTTAGATTCTAGGTTTATCTCGAAAGTAAAGTATACTGAATGGTTACCTAACGTGGTTCTAGTCAAGAAAGCCTCGTGAAAATGGGGGATGTAGGTCAACTACGCTGACCTCAATCCAGCATGTCCAAAGGACTTAGATCCACTTCTAACATCGACTAACTCATTGATAATTTAAAGAGATATCAATTGTTATCCTTCATGGACACATATTCCAGATACAACCAAATACCCATGTTCGGTCCTGACCGGATAAAACGACATTCATGACCGAGCAAGCCAATTACAAATACAATGTCATGCCATTGGGACTCAAGAACACCAAAGAATGATGAAGAAAATCTTCAAAGATGAAATAAAGGAAATTTTGTAGGTGTGCATGGAATACATGATAGTAAAGTCCAATATAGACACACTTCACGGCCAGCACCTCCAAAGAGTACTCAAAAAGGTCTGGCAATACATCATGAGGTTTTACCCCAAAAAATGCACTTTTGTTGTAAGGGCGGATAAGTTTCTAGGTTTTTACTTGAAGGAACGAGGGATTAAGGTCAATCCCGATAAATGAAAAGAAATTATTCATATGAAAACACCATATTCGAATAAGGATATCCAAAGCCTAAATGGGATGCTTACTGCCTTAAACAGGTGAATTTCCATATCTACTCAACAAACGCTACCTTTATACAAATTATTGAGGAAACAAGCAGAGTTCAATTGGAATACCTAATACAACGATGCATTCAAGTCCTTGAAGAGAATTCTAGTTACCCCTCCGGTGCTCACCCGACCTTCGCCGAGGGAGACCCTGTATCTTTACTTGGCAATTCTGAGGTGGCAGTAAGTGTCGTCCTCATAAGAGAGACAGAGATCGAACAAATTCCAGTATATTTCATATTGATGGCACTTTCTGGAGCCAAAACCCTATATCAAAGAATTGAGAAAGCTTCCCTCACTGTGGTGGTCGCATCAAGGAAACCAAAAAGATATTTCCAGAGACAGGTGCTTTATCGACTAGACTTGACCGAGAGGTTAATAAAATAGATAATAAAGTTATTTGAGTTTGAAGTCTCCTTTAAAGCAAGGAAAACAATGGAAGGATAACTATTCACCGACTTCTTGGCTGAGATGAGTGCAACGCCAGCTTGGCCAGACCGCACATGGGTGATATTCATATATGGGTCATCCAACAACCAGGGAAGCACAGCAGGGGTCATTCTGGAAAATAATTGTGGGCTCGTGATCAAAGTCTCACTAAGATTCGAATTTCCGACCACCAAAAATCAAGCTGAGTACGAAACGGTAATGGCGGGAATAACGTTATCCGGAAATGTGGGGGGTAAAATTCATCAAATTGAGAACTAATTCCCATTTAGCCGGAGTAACCCTGTACAAGAGGGGTCTCTCCACTCCCCTATTAAGGTTCTTGGAAAAGGCTGAAGCTAGCTACACTCTCCTAGAAGGGCACGGGGGGAAAGTCGAGCAACACCTGTGTAATACCACGTAAGTTATTTTGGTCTGGATAATATTAGTATGATCAATTGGGTTCTGGTGTACTCTGAGAAATTATCGGTTAAGATAATTAGAGTAAACTGATGAGCTTAGAGCAGATCAAATTAATATTATCTGACTCTGAGGTTTTAACTTTTGGTGCTATAGAGACTTTTTGGACATTTAGTAGTGTTACTACCTAATTGAATTTCTCTATATCATTTCATTTCCTCCTTTGCCAAACATAGTAACATTTGAGAGAGAGAAATTAGAGAGAAGTTGGAGAAGGGAGAAAGAAGGAGATGCAAAACCCTAGAAGCTCAAGAGCAAGAATCATCGTCTACTTTTCATCTTTTCATCTCATCTTTCTCATCATCATCGAACTCTAAGGTAGGTTCTAGATAGAGACATTTGTTATAGAAGTTTCCTAAGTTTCTAGATTTAGGTTAAATATTGAGAAAATGGTTAATTTTGCTAATCAATGAAATCTAACGGATAAAATGAGATATAAATTGCATGGAATAATCAATATGTATGTAGAATCATCTATTAAAACTTGTTATTATGTTTGAACTTGTTTGGAATGAGATTGAAATGGAAAGTATCCACTTAAAACAAGTGTTTTTGATTCTGCGCCCAGAGTAACCGGTTACCCTTTTGAAAATTTGTGTTCTGCGCGGAAAATGAACTAAGTAACCGGTTACCATATATTGAGTAACTGGTTACCCAAAAGTGTCTCTAACTCTCATTTTGGCTCTGTTTCGAAGTAACCGGTTACCACTGTTGTATTTTGAAAAATATTTTAGAAAATTAATATCTTTTGAATCGTGCTTCCGATCGAGGTGTTCTTGGTACCGATGCAAAACCATGGAAATGTACTACATGATAAAGGTGAAAAATATTGTTTTTGGTGCCCGATATCGGAGGAAAACCCAAGAATGTGTTAATTTTATGATTTGAATTATTATATACAATTTTTGTTATACTATTGTATTGTGTTACAATTAGTCCCTCATTGTGAAAAGAATTGAGTGATAACATGTTTAAAATATGGAATAGGAAGAGTGGGGAACTTTACCATGAATCTATTTTAGAACCTAGTAGTGCGACTAGGAAGTTATAGATAATCTAGATGGCGATGCTCGTGCGTTCGATGCCTGTGTGCGCATCCTCGACGAGTAATGGTCTAGAAGAGAGTAAGACACTAGTATGGAACATATATGTGAACCTTTGTGTTCTTTATGATGAAGGCAATTATGGCCTTGTGATTGTCGAATACGATCAAGTTTGTGTGTGAGATCACGTAATCGTAACTGTTTCCCTTAAGTTGCAGTTTCATGAGCCTCGGGCTCCTCTGGAACCTATGCATAATTACTTGGTAGGTTTGATTCCCGCGTGTAGTACGAATGGAGCCTAGATGGTAGAGACTTACGATGGTTAACAGGCCATGAGAAGTGACGGTTCACGGTTAACAGGCCGATGTTCCCGAATCCATTTCGTATGCCAAGTAACTACAAGGATCCATGACTCGGGTCGACTTCTAGACGTAGAAGCAGACGGGAAAAAGGGGATGCCTTGGTAAGGTTATCGATTAGTGAGATTCTTGAGTTAACAGGCTCAGGACGTATTCCATTCGTGAGAATTTTTGAGTCAACAGACTCATGACATGTATCCATATAGTGTGAGTAAGTACTCAAGGTCACTTCCATTCCCTTTTGACTTGGGTTAGGATGATAGAACCTTGTAAAGCCGAGAGAATATATAAGATAGGGAACTCACTGAGATTTAATATCTCACCCCATGTTGTTGATTATATTACAGGTGCTTCAGGTTCCGCGAAGGGTAAGGATAAGGTCGTTTGATTATCCTTACTTATCTTGGCTTTTGGGGATGGCAAGACTTCCGTTGTGGAGATTATTTTGAGATCATTGTTTTGATCTAGTTCTTAGTGGCTTGGAACATCTTGTATACATTATGCCATAGTTTTTTTGTATGTAGTACTTTGGGGCATGTAATTTATATAATGTGTTAACTAGGAACTTATGGTATTTCAGTACCAAACACTTGGATTCATGTATAGTATTTGTGCTTTGATGTATGATATTATATGTGGGTGTTACAGTTGGTATCAGAGCAGGTCGTATCCTTGACCTAGCCATGAAATAGTATAAGTATTTCTTTCCGTTTCATATGTGTTGTGTCGCCATTGGTCTTAAGTGTTATATTTATGGCATTGAGCCTGATCAACTTAATCCTATCTGTATGACCTTTAGGAACATGGCTGATGGACGCAGAAGCAATCGTGGTAGACCCAGAACTACTTCTGTTGGGACAAATCTGCCGAGCGGCGAGGACTATGTCCCATGGCCTCAGTTTTTGCAACAGATGCAGCAGCAATAGAACCAGTTCATGCAGCAGATGATACAACAGATGAATGGGGGTCTTCATCCTCCTTTGGTTGTTCCAGATGTTGTAGGTGGGAATTTTTGGGATTTCATCCGCATGAATCCTCCAGAATTTCATGGCGGATTAGATCCTGTAAAAGCTTATGAATGGATTGCTGACATGGAGAGAATTTTCTTGATAGTCCATTGTAGTGAGGAGAACAAGGTGGTATTCACTTCTCATTTATTGAAGGGTCCTGCCATGAGATGGAGGGTGAGTGCCTCAGCCCTGATGACTATCCAAGAGGTACCTAAGGTCTGGGAGCAATTTAAGATTAAATTTATGGAGAATTAATTCCCTAGTTCCTTGAGGACCCAGAAGGAATTTGATTTTTAACAGTTGAGACAGGGTACTTTGAATGTAGCTGCTTATACTGAGAGGTTTGGGATTATGGCTGCTTATTCTAGGTAGGCCATGTATGCTCTGGATGAGAGGTGGAAAATTGACCAGTTTCTTTTTGGTTTGAAGGCCGAAATTTCTCATAGTGTGTCTCAGAGAGAGTTCACTAGTTATGCTGAATTGCTAAGGTAATGTTATGTTTCAGAGAATAATTTGAGGAAAGTTCAAACAGAGGGGGATTTGAGTAGGTCAAATCAGAGTGATCGTGGGAGATCGAATCAATAATTTAGGCTTAGACAACAAGCCTTCAAAGGGAAGCAAGTTCAGAGTTCTAGATCAAGTGCGATTTCTGTATGTCGTACTTGTGGTAAGATGCATTCTGGTAGATGCAGTTTTGAAGGAATGAAGTGTTATTAATGTCAGAAAGTGGGTTATATGGCGAGGGATTGTCCTCAGAATAGGAATCAGACGCAAGGGAAGAGTACCGGTCGAGTATATACTTTAGATGCAAAGAAAGCAAAGGGCGATAACTCTTTGATTGCTGGTACGTGTTTCGTTAATGGGAATCCTTGTTTTGTATTATTTGATTGTGGAGCAACACACTCTTTTGTGTCGATGAAATATGTGAAGCGACTTGGGTTGCAAGCTATTCCGTTGTCTCCACCCATGGTGGTTACTACTGCCATGGATGAGATGGTTGAAACACCTTTAATGTGTGAAAATTTTGTTTTATCTGTGGATGAGAGAGTTTTTCAGATTGATCTTATTTGTTTGGCGCTTAAGAAAGTGGATGTTGTTTTGGGAATTGATTGGCTTTCTGCTAATTCGGTATTTTTATTGGTTGTGAAGAGAAGCTAATCATCATTCCATCCGTTGAGGCTACTCCGAAGGATGTGTTGACTACTATTTTAGAAGGTACGGTTGGAATGATAAATTTCTTGTTTGAGGAGGAAAAATCTGTTATTTTGGTTCTCACTAAGGAGGAGAGTAACCACCTTCAAGTTCTGAGTATTCCTGTAGTCTGTGAGTTTTCTGAAGTTTTCCCCGAGAATATCACTTCTCTTCCTCCGGAAAGGGAAGTAGAGTTCTCTATTGACCTGATACCGGGAACGACTCCTATATTCGTTTCTCCGTATCGGATGGCACCACTTTAGTTAAGAGAATTGAAGGATCAATTGGAAGAGTTAATGGCTAAGTATTTTGTCCGACCCAGTGTTTCACCCTAGGGAGCTCTAGTGTTATTGGTAAAGAAGAAAGATGGTGGAATGCGGTTATGTATTGATTACCGACAGTTGAATAAAGTCACTATCAAGAACAAATACCCATTACCCAGGATAGACGATATGTTAGATCAATTAAAAGGAGCCAATGTGTTCTCGAAGATTGATTTATGGTCGGGTTATCACCAGATCCGTGTGAAGAGTTTAGATGTATCAAAGACCGCGTTTAGAACCCGTTATGGTCATTATGAATTCTTAGTAATGTCTTTCGGTGTGACGAATGCTCCGGTGGTTTTTATGGATTATATGAATCAGATATTTCAAGCTTATTTGGACCAATTTGTAGTGATCTTCATTGATGACATTCTTATTTATTCTCGTACTTCTCAAGAGCACGAAGAGCATTTAAGAGTCGTTTTATCGATCCTACATGAGAGACAACTTTTTACTAAGCTAAGCAAGTGTGAGTTTTGGATGTCTGAGGTTAGTTTTCTTGGTCATGTCATATCTCAAGGAGGTGTGGCAGTAGATCCATCAAAAGTGGAAGTAGTGATTAATTAGGAGAGACCAAAGAATGTTTCAGAAGTTAGAAGTTTCTTGGGACTGGCAGGTTATTATAGGAGGTTTATCAAGGGCTTTTCTCAATTTGCCTTACCAATGACTAAATTTACTCGAAATGATTATCCTTATGAGTGGGATTTAGCTTGTGAACGAAGTTTTATGAGTTTGAAGGAAAGATTTACAACTGCTCCTATTTTGATTATTCCTGATCCTAGCAAGTCGTATGAGGTATTTTGTGATGCATCAAAGATGGGATTAGGAGGTGTTTTAATGCAAGATAGTCATGTGGTGGCTTATGCCTCTCGACAGTTAAAAGTTCATGAAGGGAATTATCCAACACATGATTTAGAATTGACGGTAGTTGTGTTTACACTGAAAGTCTGGCATCATTATTTGTATGGGGTACATTTTGAAATGTTTAGCGACCACAAGAGTTTAAAGTATCTATTTGACCAGAAAGAGTTGAACATGCATCAAAGGAGATGGATGGAGTATTTGAAGGATTATGATATGGAGCTAAAGTACCATCCGGGTAAAGCGAATAAAGTAGCGGATGCATTAAGCCGAAAAGTGTTGCATAATGCCGAGTTGATGTTATTAGAGTATACCTTATTGAAAAAGTTTCGAGATCTTAATCTCCAATTTTTTTGGACTCCTAATGGTGTGATTATGGGAAATTTGAATGTTAATTCTACTCTTAGGGAGGAAATTCAACAAGGACAAGTATTGGATGAGAAGTTACAACTGGGTTTCGTGTGAGCTAACGATGGAGTTATTCTGTTTAACTAAAGGATTTGTGTTCCGAATGATGCAGTGTTAAAAAGAAGAGTTTTGGAAAAAGCGCATAAGAGTGCTTTTACTATACATGTTGGTTCTTCGAAGATGTATCAAGACTTAAAGAGGGATTATTGGTGGTCCGGTATGAAAAGAGATATTGCGGTGTATGTGTCTGTTATAAGAGTAATAGTGTGGGTTGTTTTTAATCGTATCCATAGGGATTGTTTGATATTTGATGCGTGCCTTTCGATAGTTTCGATATTCTAAGCTAACAGTTTCAAAAGTTTCTCAATTGTTTTTTACATTCACTTGTAGAAAAGATTAATTTGTCACAAAGATTTTTGTAAAAGGTTTTATAAAAACATGTTAAGGTTAGGTTTCGCTAATCCTTTCTATGTATAAACGATTAACCAAGCATATGAACTCGGTTTTCGATCAACATAACCGCGTATCCTCCCAACTAAGTTTATGTCTAAAGCGAAATCGTGAGTACTGTTGTTTAAACTGTCAGATGATGTCTCACGCTAACAATCTAAACAACGATCATTAAGATCAATACAATGCGAATAGCAAATCCCAAATCTATGTCTAGAGTTTGGTTTTTGAGAGATGAAATTGTTAGGTCAAGATTTGTGGAATCTATGTCTAGAGTAAAACAAATCAAACATAAAGCATTAAGAGAAAACAACTTCATCTATATTGATCAAAGACCTTGTTCATATACAATAGATCAAAAGCAATACATAAAAACAGAATCAACTGCCTCTAACCTCAACATAGAGGGTTTAGCTACCACTTCTCATGGTAGATTGGATAACAAGTAAAGAGAGGAGATGAGTAAACATCCACGCCGAATAATCAAGAATGGATACAAAATCAGCTTCTCCAAGTGAAAATACAAGCTCCAATGGTAAAAAGACTGAAAACTATGATTTTGGATCAAAAATGAACAAAAGATCCTTTAAACAAAAAGTGAAATTCTATTTATACATAGCAGAATTCTGCAGGATTCGCACTGCGAGCAATCCATTCGCACTGCGAATGAGGAAAAATGGCACTTTAAGTGCCTCTGAGACTTAAACCGCCCCAAGCAGAAATCGTGGGTTCGCACTGCGAACCCTTCATTCGCACTGCGAATCATTCGCTAGCTTCATTCACACTGCGAATAAACTAGCGAGCCAGAATTCTCAAAACTGGAACTCTCTGCCTCTCTTCGCCAGCACCTTCGCACTGCGAACCAACCAGCAAACATTCGCTGGACCCTCGCTAGGAGTTCGCAGTGCGAACACAAGGTAATTGAAAACCTGGAGCTCACTGCCTCCATTCGCTGGCGCCTTCGCTGGTCCCTCGCAGTGCGAACCTTCGCTGGGCCTTCGCCAGATTATTCGCACTGCGAACACCCTGTTGCAGCAATAAATCAGTGGGAACTTGCATTGGTTCCATGTGTTCACAATTTTGCTCCTTTCATGCCTATACCTGCATATTAACACACAAATTACAAGCTCCACACATATATTCCAATGTCAGCATTACAACTCCATTTTACCGCGTAAATTCACCATTCACCGTTAGAAAGAAATGAAAAATGCCAAAATTCCATACAAATATATAACAAGTTTGACATCTAACAAACTCTCCCCAACTAACTCTTTGTTTGTCCTCAAGCAAAGTATGCCTCTCACGAGGATTTGCTCGAGCACTCAATTCAACCAAGACGCGAAAAACGGCTCAACTAAACAACGATCACAATAATGCATAATTACACAATTCAAGAATTTGATATGAAAAAGAACTTGCGTCTTAAACAATTTCAAACAATGTTTCAAGAAACAACTAACTCATCCTGCATATGTCATTCTACACTCCTCTTCGAAAAAGGATTGAAGGCAAACGTGCATACAAACACGGGACAATTACACTCAAATGACAAATGATGCAATACTAAGCAATTCATATCATATCTCAATGATCATAACAAAAATCATGGAAGTAAAAGATCACTAAGGACTTCAAGGTTGTAGTTTGGTCCGGTGAACAAAAAAGGGACATTTCTAATGGCCATTGAAACGAAATTGCCGAAGCAAAAGAACATTCACTATACACATATTCACACAACACACTTCATTTCACCAATTTTTCATTCCACCCTCACAAACTACCGTGTACACTTATTGATTCTATTATTTTATTTTTTTTATTCAAGCAAGCATTTTCTCCTTTGTACAACATATTCACACTCTTTTCTTTACATGCTTGCTTGAAATTTTTTTTTTTTTTTCAAAATTTGGAGTAATGCACCCATCTTCTTTTTATTCTCCCCAACTCATTTTCAACTCAACCTAAAGTGAATGTTCCTTGCTTTTTAAGGCAAGGAAGTCAAAGTATACAATTTTCAAAGGTTAAAGAAGAAAATGTTAGAACTCACCAAATTCAATGATGAACCAAACTTGCAGATTATGTACATAAAACAAGTTCATCATTCAACTGAGTTATAAACTGTTTAGGCTCAAAGGGCTACCAAATGCTCACTACTCACGGGTGAATTAATATATGGACATAGTTGTGCTCAAATTCAAACAAGTGCCTTGATCACTTCTCATACTTCCACAAAATCACATGGTCACAAGATAAGGCATGAATTAAAAGTAAAGACAACATTCATCACAATCCTTAGCATATAGTAACCTTGGAGGCTTCTCACTTTAATGGTTTTGATCCTAAAATGACACATGCATTCAAAGGAAGTTGTAACATGAAACAACATTTTCAATCGCACCAAGACACAAAGTTCTAAAACATAAAAAATTCTCGAACTAGGTAACGATATACCTTGTCGCAACACAATGCTTACGGTACTATCATAGCCCTCACATCTTGGAGGAATCTACCTTTAAAATCAAGAGTCTCCAACCTACTTCCCCAAATTCATCCTAAAAGAAGGACACATCAAAATAACACATATGCACAGTTTAAGAGTTAAACATTCGTCAACTGAAGAATTCAACTCTTACTAACACTTAACAACAAAAAACATACTGAAGTGTTGAGCATTCGTAAACTGAAGAACTCAACACTTAATATGAAAATTAAAAACCAACAATTTATTAGTAAAGCGAAACAAAAAATTTTACTGCAAACCATAATCATTACTAATAATAATCATAAAGTGCCTGGTGTATAAAACACCTACATAATCCAAAAAGTACCACACTAGTACGAGTACATCAATATTAGACTAGTAAAAGCTGAAAAAACAAAATACAAGAAACTTCACTTTGATGACCAAAGGAAGTGTACAAGTCTAAGATCCAAAAATCAGTCCTCCTCGGACTTCGTCTCGACAACATCAGTACCCTGATCATCCTCAGGCTCAGTCCCTAATACATCCGTCCTTTGCCCATCATCATCATCATCAGAAATCATAATATCATCGCCATCTCCCCTCTCCTCAGTATCATCATCAGCAGTAGGCTCAACATCCTCTCCCCAACTGAAAACAGGCCTGGCCTCAGGCCATCCAACATGCACGAGGAACTGCTCCCTCGACATCATAGTGTGCTGCGTAGAAGGGTCGCGGATCTGCAATTGGAAAACCTGCAAAGAATCATGAATATCAGTCATGGCACGCTGCTGGGCAGCCATCCAATCCCAATTATATTGGCAGATCTCCTGCTGATATGGATAGAAGCTGTGAGATCCAGAAGTAGCACCCTCGCTTGTACCGGTCTCAGCACCAGCACCAGCCCCAGAAGATTTAGCTCTAACACCTTTCAGTTTGCAGAATTTGTCGACATATCGATCATCAATAGTCGACGGCACAGTAACTTGACGATGCGAAGGCAAAGTCACTCCAGCATCAGCACATAAGGTCATAATCAAACAAGGGAAAGCAAGAGGGCATTCTTCCTCGAAGCAGTCCCACCTAAACCACTCTCAACGATGGCCCTTATTTCATCAGCAATGATCCTCGCAACATCAATTTCTACGTTAGTAAGGATACTGTGGATAAGGTGAGCCAAACGAATCGGAACTGTGGAGGAGTGTGACTTTGGCGTAATGTTGGTCACAACCAAAAGTAAAACAAGTTGAGCCAAAGGCACCATATCCTCACGGTGATATCGAACAGCCACTCCTGAATGATTAAACTTTACATTTTTACCTGGGCGTAGGAGATCACGAGTCATTGCGGCAATATCAAGATAATTACTCAGCGTCTCATGATACCTATCCTCTTCGCTAGCCCGCAGTGGAAGGGGATCTCCAAGAACTCTGTTAATAGTTCTTCTGTCAAACCTTACCATTTTCCCGCCAACAAACGTAGTCCAAGTAAACAGATCGCCCTCATCAGGAAGGGCGTTGGCGTAAAACTGACAAACCATTTCCACATCGTATGAATCAACAGGAGTTATCAGTGTATCCCATTTTTTTGCAGTTAATAGGGCAGCAATGGCACGATAACTTCCCTGCTCATTCAGAACAAACCTCTTTTCCGCAAGGATGGTCCTTGCTTCTAACACTTCATACCTCTGAGCTTGTCTAATTCCTCGGAACCGGGTCTCATCAAAATGGACCGGCGCTTGTCTTGATGTGGATGTCTTTCTTTTCCTTATCATGGTTTTAGGACCCATCTGCACCAATGACAAACAAGTCCACACAAAAACACCAAGACAGGTCATTAGAATTAAAGACAGACAAGTAACATAATGAATTATCAGAAAAACAAAAATCTGGGCTGCTCGTGAGAATACTCGCACTGCGAAGCCTGGCGAACGCTCGCCCCAGGTTCGCAGTGCGAACAAGCCAGCGAATGCACGAAAATTTTGAAAAATTTATGCAGACCCAGATTTCACCATATATCATGATTTTAAATGTAATATATACTCAAAATCAGTTGAAAATTTTGACATGCATTGAACATTCCCCAAACAGAATTGAACCCTAACTTTCTACACATTTTCAAGCATAATTCATAACACAATTCAAATAATTAGAAAGCACAGGGACAAGAATATCAAACCTGTTTGGCAATGGAAATTAAGTAAAAAAAAAAACTTGAGATGGATAGAGTTTTCACGTGAGAGGGAAGGAGAAGTTGAGAGCTTTTTCTTTTTTTTTCTCTTAGGTTGAAAGTGAAAGTGACTTAGGGTTTGGTCCCCCCCCCCCCCAAGTCAATCTACACTTCAACAAGGGTCTTGGGCCTACGTGCAGGCCCACCCATCAAACCCTCCTTTTTTCTGATGTGGCAGCAATGACAAGATGGCAGGTGCGCTGGCATTCGCAGTGCGAATGCTCGCCCCATCTTCGCAGTGCGAATGGCTGGCGAACGCTCGCCCCAGATTCGCAGTGCGAATGAGCCAGCGAGCAAGACAGTTTTTTTCAAAATTACAGGTCTGTCTTGCTGCTACAATTCCAAAAGTCCAAAATGTAAAAATGACTAAAAACAGCAAATTAAAGCAAAAATACTTACAATGTTTGGGTGCCTCCCAACAAGCGCTTGTTTAAAGTCGGCTAAGCTCGACGATCCATCGCGACCTCACAGATCGCGGAAAGGCACAACTGCGGGATTCCACTCGAAACATCCTCCGAGATACACTTTCATCCTCTGGCCATTAACTGTCTAATTTTCCTTTGACGTTGTGTCCTCAATTACGATTGCTCCATAGGGTTTGATTTCCACAATCCGAAACGGACCTGACCATTTAGATCTTAATTTTTCGGGAAACAATTTTAATCGAGAATTGAACAATAAGACCAGCTGTTCGATCTCAAACTGTTTGATGACAATTTTTCTGTCATGGTAAGACTTTACACGTTCCTTATACAATTTATTGGAATCGTACGCCTGAAGGCGCACTTCATCCAACTTGTGTAATTGCACTTTTCTTTTTTCACCGCTTAGAGTTAGATCAAAATTCAAAAATTTTAAGGCCCAAAACGCCTTGTGCTCCAACTCTACCGGCAAGTGACAATTCTTACCATAAACCATTTTAAACGGTGTGAGACCGATCGGAGCCTTAAAAGAGGTCTGATACGCCCACAACGCATCATCCAGTTTGTTCGCCCAATCCTTTCTCGAGGCCGAAACAGTTTTCTCTAAGATACGCTTAATCTCATGATTGGATACCTCTGCTTGACCGTTAGCTTGAGGATGATATGGTGTAGCAACTTTGTGCTTCACACCATATTGCTCAAGAGCTTTGTCAAGCTGAGTGTTACAGAAGTGAGATCCTCCATCACTTATTAACACTCGAGGTGTACCAAAACGTGCAAAAATATTTCTTTTCAAAAACTTCACCACTGTTTTTCCGTCGGCTTTAGCACATGTTATCGCCTCAACCCACTTGGAAACGTAATCCACAGCGACCAAAATATATTCATTAGAAAATGAAGATGGGAATGGACCGACAAAGTCGATCCCCCAACAGTCAAAAACTTTGATTTCTAACATATTTTGTAATGGCATTTCTTGCCGCTGTGAAATACCGCCGCTTCTCTGGCACTTGTCACAACTAAGGGCATGCGCATGCGCATCTTTGAATAAGGACGGCCAATAAAAGCCCGATTGAAGGACTTTAGTGGCTGTTCTTAACCCATTGAAGTGACCTCCGTAAGGAGAGTTATGACAATGCCACAGAATATTCGTGGCTTCCTCCACTGACACACACCTTCTGAGGAGGTTGTCGATACTAAGTTTAAATAAATGGGGTTCATCCCATACAAATGACTTGGCATCAGACAAAAATTTCCATTTTTGGTGGTGCGTTAGACCGTCTGGTATCAATCCCGTGGCTTTGTGGTTAGCCATGTCGGCGAACCACGGTCTAACCTGCACTCTAAAAAGTTTTTCATCTGGGAACTCCTCTTTTACCTCAAATTCATTTTTGGTCACGTCAATGTTGACCAGGCGGGATAAGTGATCCGCCACCAAATTCTCGGAACCCCTCTTGTCACGAATTTCAAGATCAAATTCCTGTAACAAAAGGATCCACCGAATCAGCCTCTGTTTTGAATCAGGCTTGGTGAGCAGATACCTTATAGCCGAATGGTCCGTATAAACGATGACACGTGAACCAATCAAATAGGCACGAAATTTCGCCAACGCATACACTATGGCAAGCAACTCTTTTTCAGTTGTTGCATAGTTAATCTGAGCCTCGTTTAAAACTTTGCTCGCATAATGTATAGCGTGGAAAACTTTCATTTTCCTCTGACCCAAAACAGCCCCAACCGCATAATCGCTTGCATCGCACATTAATTCAAAATATATTTTCCAGTTTGGTGCAACGATTATCGGTGAGGTGGTTAAACTTTGTTTTAAAAAATTAAATGCGAAAAGACAAGACTCGTCAAAGTCAAAAACCTTACCTTGGACAAGCAAGTTGCTCAACGGCTTTGCGACCTTGGCGAAGTCCTTGATAAACCTACGGTAAAACCCTGCGTGTCCAAGAAAGCTCCTTATACCTTTGACATTCATCGGCGGTGGTAATTTCTCGATAACATCCACTTTGGCTTTATCAACTTCAAGGCCTTTTGTAGAAACCTAGTGACCGAGCACAATGCCCTCGTTCACCATGAAGTTGCATTTTTCCCAATTAAGCACCAAATTAGTTTCCACACACCGTTCCAACACCGTATCCAAATTTTTCAAGCACAAATCAAATGATTGTCCAAAAACGGAGAAATCATCCATAAAGACCTCAATTGTCTTTTCGATCAAATCCGAGAAGATAACTTGCATACACCGTTGAAAAGTCGCCGGTGCATTACATAATCCAAACGGCATCCTCCTATAAGCGAAGATTCCAAACGGACATGTAAAAGCTGTTTTTTCATGATCATCCGGGTTCATAATGATTTGATTGTAACCCGAATAACCATCCAAAAAACAGTAGTATTGTTGACCGGAAAGCCTTTCGAGCATTTGATCCATAAAAGGTAGAGGAAAATGATCTTTTCTCGTAGCTTTGTTCAACCTACGGTAGTCGATGCACATTCTCCACCCGGTTACGGTCTTTGTTGGTATAAGCTCATTTTTCTCGTTTCGTACCACCGTTAATCCGCCTTTTTTCGGTACCACATGCACCGGACTAACCCACGGGCTGCCAGAAATAGGATAAATCATCCCGGCCTCTAACATTTTCACCACTTCCTTCCTAACCACTTCTTTCATGATAGAATTTAAGCGGCGTTGAGGCTGAGCAACCGGTTTAAAGTCCTCCTCCATGAATATCTTATGCATGCAATACGAAGGGCTTATGCCTTTGAGATCGGACAATGTCCATCCCATTGCAACCTGATTTTTTTTCAACACTTGAATTAAGCGGCTTTCCTCTGGTTCAGATAAAACACTGCTTATGATCACCGGTTTATTACCACTGTCATCGAGAAAAGCATACTTCAAAGTTGGCGGTAACACTTTCAGCTCAAGGTGGGATTTTTCCTCAATCACCTCTTTTTTTAGAACTTCCTCTTCATACTCCCAAGGTTGCAATTCTTCCAAAGCTTCAAGCTCTAACAAACACTCTTCAAGAGCTTGCTCTTCTTCAACCGAGAATACTTCTGAGGAATCATCCAAAGCTCTTTGTAAAGGATCAATGTCATGAATTTGCTTTGTAACTTCAAAACTTGCTTTCTCCGTTGCATCGATTCGGAAACAATCACCCTTATCTTGCTTGTGCTTCATGGCATCATAAAGATTGAAACACACCTCTTCATCTTGGACTCTCACTTTCATGAGACCATCGTCCATGTCAATTGCCATACGGGCAGTTTTCATGAAAGGCCTTCCAAGAATCAAAGGTGCATCATCGTCCTCCTCCATTTCAATGACAACAAAATCAATTGGAAACAAAAATTTGTCCACTTTGACCAACACGTCTTCCGCTACACCGTGAGGACGGGTAGTGGATTTATCGGCGAGTTGCAACGTCATTTGCGTGGACCTTAATTCCATGTGGCCTAGCCGTTTCACAATCGACAATAGTATCAAGTTGATGCTAGAACCCAAATCAATCAACCCATTGCCCACATACATGTTTCCTATCGTAACCGGCAATGTAACTCGTCCCGGATCACAATCTTTTCGCGGGAGCGTCCGTTGAATGATTGCACTACAGCTTGCATCCACCATAATCGTCTCCTGATCAGTATACCTTTTCTTCTTCGTAAGGATATCTTTCATGAATTTCGCATATTTAGGCATCTGCTCCAAAGCCTCGGAAAATGGAATATTTATTTGTAATTGCTTGAAGATATCCATAAACCGAGAATAGTGTCGCGCACTATCTTTCTTTGTAGGAGCATGCGGATATGGTAGATGTTGAATTGGAATATTGTTCATCGGCTCCTTTCCCTTCTTAGTTCTCTTCACTCTTTCTTCACTCTCTATTTTTTTCTCATTCTCTTTTTTTTCTTTCTCATTTTTTTCTATCTCATTTTCAACTAACACACCCTCAACATTTTTTTCTACTTCAATCTCCTCCCTATCTTTTTCTTTTTCAACTACAACCTCCTCCTCCACTCTCTTTTTACCTACACCCATGTCAATCTCTCTTCCACTTCTTGTGAGAATTGCTTTACAATCCTTAGGATTCGGAAGCGTATTTGCCGTAAAGGGCCCTTTTTGTTGGTCGGCCAATTGTTTTGATAATTGCCCGACTTGTGTTTCAAGATTCCTTATGGCGGCATCGGTGTTCTTTTGGTTTGAGATTGCCATTTGCATAAATTGTGTAAGAGTGTCTTCCATCTTTGTATTTCCAACGGGAGCTTGCGGAGGTTGAGTGTAATTTTGATATTGTTGACGGTTTGATGGTCCGGCTTCTTGCGGTCTCCATTGTTGTTGATAACCTTGGTTAGGCCTTTGTTGGTAACCTTGGTTGGCTTGTTGATACGGAGGTTGGGGTTGGTAACCTTGATTTCCCGCGTAATTTGCTTCCTCCACAACGGGAGGACAATAACCGGTCGGATGGTCACCTCGACATAACGCACACACTAACACTTGCACATTTTTACTTGAAGATTCATGCATCTCTTTGAATTGTTGCGGCAGCTTAGACATTTGCTTCGTTAACAACTCAACCTGTTGTGATAACAATTTGTTCTGTGCAAGGATAGCATCGCTTGTTCCTAATTCCAACACTCCCGGAGTTCGTTGAGCAGGTCCACGGTTGTGACTACCTTGATGATCGTTCAAGGCCATTTTATCGATGATAGCTGTGGCTTCCGCTGCAGTTTTGCTTAACAAGAATCCACCGGCGGTGGCATCCAACAAGGTTTTGTGTACAAGTTGCAGCCCATTTCTGAATATATGAATTTGTGACAATTCATCAAAACCATGGCCTTTGCACTTTCGTAACATTGATTTGAACCTCTCCCAAGCTTCGTTGAGAGATTCATTAGCTCCTTGTGTGAATACCGCGATAGCGGTCTTTGCTTCCATAAACCGAGTGTGAGGGAAAAATCTTTCCAAAAATTTCTCTTCCAAAGCATTCCAATCCGTCATTATGGCGGTTGACTGATCAAGGTACCATTCCTTGGCCTTCCCAATGAGGGAATGCGGGAATAGTCTCTTGAACAGAGACTCCTCTTCTGCTTCCGGTGCACCAGTCGCTCCCGCTATTTCATAGAATTTTGTCAAATGGGTGAAAGGATCTTCATGATCCATACCCGTAAATGGACTTTGATATAACAGTTGGAGAATTCCGGTCTTTATCTCAGCATGACGACCATTGTGTGCATGGCGAGCGAACTGAGCATTGTGTCGCGGACTATTTGTACATGGCCTAGAAGCAGGTGGTGGTGGTGGTGGTGGATCTCCCTCCATAATTGGAAGTATTTGTGGAACAGGTGGCGGTGTAGAAGTACTTTCCTCTTGTTCTAGCCTCTGTCTCGCTAGCTGTCTCCTTCGTCTAGTCTTGCTGTTGATTCTACGAGCGGTTCTCTCAATCTCAGGATCGAAAAGAAGTTGGTCCGCCGGTAGTTTCCCCCGCATAAACTAAGTCTACACACTAAACAAAACAGGTTAGCAAGCTCAAGATAAAGTGGTAACAGCTTAAAATAACTCAATTATCGCAATGCTTGCAATATCACTTAGCAATCCCCGGCAACGGCGCCAATTTGTTAGAAGAGTAATAGTGTGGGTTGTTTTTAATCGTATCCACAGGGATTGTTTGATATTTGATGCGTGCCTTTCGATAGTTTCGATATTCTAAGTTAACAGTTTCAAAAGTTTCTCAATTGTTTTTAACATTCACTTGTAGAAAAGATTAATTTGTCACAAAGATTTTTGTAAAAGGTTTTATAAAAACATGTTAAGGTTAGGTTTCTCTAATCCTTTCCATGTATAAACGATTAATCAAGCATATGAACTCGGTTTCTGACCAACATAACCGCGTATCCTCCCAACTAAGTTTATGTCTAAAGCGAAATCGTGAGTACCGTTGTTTAAACCGTCAGATGATGTCTCACGCTAACAATCTAAACAATGATCATTAAGATCAATACAATGCGAATAGCAAATCCCAAATCTATGTCTAGAGTTTGGTTTTTGAGAGATGAAATTGTTAGGTCAAGATTTGTGGAATCTATGTCTAGAGTAAAACAAATCAAACATAAAGCATTAAGAGAAAACAACTTCATCTATATTGATCAAAGACCTTGTTCATATACAATAGATCAAAAGCAATACATAAAAACATAATCAACTGCCTCTAACCTCAAAATAGAGGGTTTAGCTACCACTTCTCATGGTAGATTGGATAACAAGTAAAGAGAGGAGATGAGTAAACATCCACGCCGAATAATCAAGAATGGATGCAAAATCAGCTTCTCCAAGTGAAAATATAAGCTCCAATGGTAAAAAGACTGAAAACTATGATTTTGGATCAAAAATGAACAAAAGATCCTTTAAACAAAAAGTGAAATTCTATTTATACATAGCATAATTCTGTAGGATTCGCACTGCGAGCAATCCATTCGCACTGCGAATGAGGAAAAATGGCACTTTAAGTACCGCTGAGACTTAAACCGCCCCAAGCAGAAATCGTGGGTTCGCACTGCGAATCATTCGCTAGCTTCATTCGCACTGCGAATAAACTAGTGAGCCAGAATTCTCAAAACTGGAACTCTCTGCCTCTCTTCGCCAGCACCTTCGCACTGCGAACCAACCAGCAAACATTCGTTGGACCCTCGCTAGGAGTTCGCAGTGCGAACACAAGGTAATTGAAAACCTGGAGCTCACTGCCTCCATTCGCTGGCGCCTTCGCTGGTCCCTCGCAGTGCGAACCTTCGCTGGGCCTTCGCCAGATTGTTCGCACTGCAAACACCCTGTTGTAGCAATAAATCAGTGGGAACTTGCATTGGTTCCATGTGTTCACAATTTTGCTCCTTTCATGCCATACCTGCATATTAACACACAAATTACAAGCTCCACACATATATTCCAATGTCAGCATTACAACTCCATTTTACCGTATAAATTCACCATTCACCGTTAGAAAGAAATGAAAAATGCCAAAATTCCATACAAATATATAACAAGTTTGACATCTAACAGTGTCGGAGTGTGCGGTATGCCAACAAGTAAAGATTGAACACCAAAGACCGGGTGGCTTATTACAACCGTTAGAAATTCCGGTATGGAAGTAGGATAGTATTTCTATGGACTTTGCAGTTGGATTACCCCGTGCGCGAGGTGGTTATGATTCTATTTGGGTAATTGTGGATCGGTTGACGAAATCTGCGCATTTCTTAGCCGTAAAGACTACTTACAAGGCAAGTCATCTTGCAAGGCTGCTTATTTCGAAAATTGTGAGGTTGCATGGTATTCCCTCTAGTATTGTTTTGGATAGAGATCCAAAGTTTACTTCAAGATTTTGGAGAGATTTTCAACAAGCTATGGGAACAAAATTGTGTTTGAGTACGTCGAATCATCCGCAAACGGATGGTTAGACAGAACAGACAATACAAACGATGGAAGATATGTTAAGGGCTTGTGTGCTTGGAAGTGGAGGAAATTGGATAGAAATTTTGCCGTTGATTGAGTTTTCATACAACAATAGTTATCATGCGAGTATTGGTATGGCTCCGTATGAGGCACTATATGGAAGGAAATGTAGGACGCCTTTGTGTTGGGCGGAAGTTGGCGAAGATAGAATTTCAGGACCCGAGATTATTCAAGAGACTACGGAAAAGATTAGAATGATCCGTGATAAGGTTAAACAAGCACAAGATCTTCAGAAAAGTTATGCGGATAACCGTAGGAGACCTTTAGAGTTTGATGAAGGTGATCACGTGTTTTTGAAAGTTACATCGAGATTGAGGTTGAAATGACCGTTTAAGTCGTGGAAGTTAAGTCCGAGATACGTGGGACCGTATCAAATATTAGAAAAGATTGGTAAAGTAGCTTACAGATTAGCCTTACCGCCTTCTCTGTCAGAAATGCATGATGTCTTCCATGTGTCTCAACTTCGGAAGTTTGTTCCAGATCCTCTTCAGCCAATTCTACCAGATACGATTGAGATAGAAACAGATTTAACGTTTGAACCTCAACCAAGTCGTATCACAGGAAGAGAAACTAAGGTGTTAAGGAATAAAGAAATTCCTCTTTTTAAAGTTCAGTGGGATTAGACGCATCCGGGTGATGCAACTTGGGAACTAGAATCAGAGATGCGAGAAGCTTACCCTCATCTATTCAGGTAATTTTTTTAATTCGTGGGCGAATTTCTATTTAAGGGGGGGAGAATGTAATACCCCGTAAGTTATTTTGCTCTGGATAATATTAGTATGATCAACTGGGTTCCGGTGTACTCTGAGAAATTATCGGTTAAGATAATTAGAGTAAACTAATGAGCTCAGAGCAGATCAAATTAATATTTGAGAGAGAGAAGTTAGAAAGAAGTTGGAGAAGGGAGAAAGAAGGAGAAGCAAAACCCTAGAAGCTCAAGAGCAAGAATCATCATCTACTCTTCATCTTTTCATATCATCTTTCTCATCATCATCCAACTCTAAGGTGGGTTCTAGATAGAGACATTTGTTATAGAAATTTCTTAAGTTTCTAGAGTTAGGTTAGATATTGAAAAAATGGTTAATTTTGCTAATCAATGAAATCTAACGGATAAAATGAGATATAAACTGCATGGAATAATCCATATGTATGTAGAATCACATGTTGAAACTTGTTATTATGTTTGAACTTGTTTGGAATGAGATTGAATTGGAAAGTATCCACTTAAAACAAGTATTTTTGATTCTGCGCCTAGAGTAACTGGTTACCCTCTGGGAAGTAACCGGTTACCCTTTTGAAAATTTGTGTTCTACGCAGAAAATGAACTAAGTAACCAGTTACCCTACATTGAGTAACTGGTTACCCAAAAGTGTCTCTAACTCTCATTTTTGCTCTGTTTCGAAGTAACTGGTTACCCTATATTGAGTAACCGGTTACCACTGTTGTATTTTGAAAAATATTTTAGAAAATTAATATCTTTTGAACTGTGCTTCCGATCGAGGTGTTCTTGGTACCGATGGAAAGCTATGGAAATGTACTACATGATAAAGGTGAAAAATATTATTTTTGGTGCCCGATTAAATAATCGGAGGAAAACCCAAGAATCTGTTAATTTTATGATTTGAATTTTTATATACAATTTTTGTTATACTATTGTATTGTGTTACAATTAATCCCTCATTGTGAAAAGAATTGAGTGATAACATGTTTAAAATATGGAATAGGAAGAGTGAGGAACTTTACCATGAATCTATTTTAGAACCTAGTAGTGTGACTAGGAAGTTATAGATAATCTAGATGGTGATGCTCGTGTGTTCGATGCCTGTGTGCGCATCCTCGACGAGTAATGGTCTAGAAGAGAGTAAGACACTAGTATGGAACATGTGTGTGAACCTTTGTGTTCTTTGTGATGAAGGCAATTATGGCCTTGTGATTGTCGAATACAATCACGTTTGTATGTGAGATCGTGTAATCGTAATCGTTTCCCTTAAGTTGCAGTTTCATGAGCCTCGGGCTCCTTTGGAACGTATGCATAATTACTTGGTAGGTTTGATTCCCGCGTGTAGTACGAATGGAGCCTAGATGGTAGAGGCTTGCGATGGTTAACAGGCCATGAGAAGTGACGGTTCACGGTTAACAGGCCGATGATCCCGAATCTATTTCGTATGCCAAGTAACTACAAGGATCCATGACTCGGGTCGACTTCTAGACGTAGAAGCGGACGGGAAAAAGGGGATGCCTTGGTAAGGTTATTGATTAGTGAGATTCTTGAGTTAACAGGCTCAGGACGTATTCCATTCGTGAGAATTTTTGAGTTAACTGACTCATGACATGTATCCATATAGTGTGAGTGAGTACTCAAGGTCACTTCCCTTCCCTTTTAACTTGGGTTAGGATGATAGAACCTTGTAAAGTCGAGAGAATCAATAAGATAGGGAACTCATTGAGATTTAATATCTCACCCCATGTTGTTGATTATATTACAGGTGCTTCAGGTTCCGTGAAGGGTAAGGATAAGGTCGTTTGATTATCCTTACTTATCTTGGCTTTTGGGGATGGCAAGACTTCCGTTGTGGAGATTATTTTGAGATCATTGTTTTGATCTAGTTCTTAGTGGCTTGGAACATCTTGTATACATTATGCCATAGTTTTTTTGTATGTAGTACTTTGGGGCATGTAATGTATATAATGTGTTAACTAGGAACTTGTGGTATTTCAGTACCAAACACTTGGATTCATGTAAAGTATTTGTGCTTTGATGTATGATATTATATGTGGGCGTTACAACCTGGGAGATGCCGCCTTAGCAAAAAAAATCTTGAAAGCATGATACTTCTGGCCAACCTTTGGCCGAGGCGCCCGAGAATTTGTAAAGAAATGTGACCATTGCCAATGACATAGAGACATTTTCAATGCCTCATCCACTGAGTTACATGTTCTCTCTTCACCCTGGTTGTTCATGCAATAGGGATTGAATCTTCTCGGTCCCTTCACCCCGGTGCCCGGCCAACTCAGATACTTGATTGTAGTCAATAATTATTTTACCAAATGGATCGAAGGTGAAACTATAGAAAAAATTACGACGAGAAGTGTTTTAAAATTCTTCAAGAAGAACATTTTGGCCAAATTTGGGTTTCCCAATCCATCGTGAGAGACAATGGAACACAATTTATATATAGGAAATTTCATAGTCTAATGGAAGAATTGAGAATTAACTAACACTTCTCGTCATTCGAACACGCCCAAACTAATAGCCAAGCAAAGACAACTAATCGGGTACTAGTCGGCGGTTTGAAAAAAAAATTAGAGGAAGCCAAGGGTAACTAGGTGGATGAACTGCTGCACGTTTTATTGGCATGTTCTACTACCCCTCAATCAATAACCGGGGGGACTCTGTATTGAGTCACATATGGCGTGGAGGCAATCTTCCTGGTGGTAATCGAAGAACTGACGTGGAGGACGACAAATTCCTTTTCCAAGGAAGCTAATGGTCATTCCCTTAGAAAAGAGGTAGACTTCATAGAAGTAAAGATAATGTCGACCACCTTCACCAGCACCATCAACCAGCAAGCCACAACTGCAAAATACAACTGACATGTCCGACATAGATAATTTTAGCCAAGAGACCTCATTTTGCAAGCTGGCGGCAAATTAAAAAGGATCATACTGAAAAAGAAAACACCAAGCAAGGAATATATCCGTAGAAATCTCTAGAGGGAGAGAAAATACTGAGGACATGGAACACATCCAAATTGAAATGGTATTATAGTTAAATAGGGATTTTAATGCTTTTGTTTGTATAACTTTGCCAATATGGAAACTAACAAACATTGGAATGCAATTCTTGTTTGTCATTTCTCAACTACTCAGTTTCATTTGTCTATTTTTCCTCTGTATGGCGTTAAAAGTTTGAAGATCAGAGGAGCTGTCAGAGACACTTTGCACGTTCAACTACAACAATCAATACCCTACAGCGTCAAACGCACCTAAAGAGTTCAAAGAAGTTGTCGAAGACTTCTTGCACATCCTATTACAACAACTAATTCCTTTATGGGTGCTACTAAAGACGTTTTGCACGTCCGAACATAACATTCAAATACCCCATTGTCAAAGAAATACATATTTTTTTGCGTATTTGTATAACAAAATTCATCGTTGGATTGAAAGCAATTATCATATAGATCATGTCTATAAAATTTAATATCAATCAGAGATCATTTGACATGTCAGCAAAATATATTAAAACGAACGTTTTTCAAAATTCATAAAAATCGTTCATTTTTATCATTTTCTTGAACATATCAAATGATTTTTTTTATTAATATGAAATTTATATGTGTGATCTATATGATAATAGTTTTCAATCCAACGGTTGATTTTGTTATACAGACATAAGGTGAATAATTATCAAAGGTGTCATATTACTATATTTGACATTTTAGTGTCATTTGATGCTGACTATATATATATATATATATATATATATATATTATATTATAATATTTATAAATAATTTTTCCATTCCTTTTTTAATTGTCAATTTTTTAAATTTTTACATATATCAAAAAATATTAAGAATTATTATTACTTTTAAATTATAAACTTTCTTTTGCCTATAATATCTTTTAACTTTTAATTATTTTAATTTTTTTTTTCTTTCCGTAATAAACATTAAGGATAAAACTAAATATTACTACTTTAAACTTCATAAACAACAATTAAAAAATATAAAATTTTCACAAAAATGATATTTAAAAAAGAACGGAGAGTATATTTACAAACTCTTGTAAAAAATGATGTGACTAAAGAGCCCCTAGAAGATTCCAATAACTATACAACTTTTGAACAATAAACCCCAACATGACAATGACAAACACTTGTCTTGATGCCATTTCAATGGCTACCTAGCTACTTAGTTTCTTCATTCAATTCACCGCTCTCTCTCTCTCTATAAATTCATAACCACACTCTCTCCTCAACACAAATTTCACCTCTCACTTTAGTACTGGCTTGTGTTGTGCACACAACAACATAGAAACAAACAAAAAAAATGGTTGGAAATTCTAAGAGAGTTGATTCCTTTGAAACCATTAAAGTTCAATCAGAGATACCAATGTTGTTACAATCACCATTTGAAATTCATAAGGTGAGATTGCCACCACAAAGAACCACTCTTCAAAAACTTAGACGTAGACTCTCTGAAATCTTTTTCCCTGATGACCCTTTTCATGGATTCAAAAACCAATCTTGGATCATGAAGTTTCTTCTTGCTCTTCAATATTTGTTCCCTATTTTTCAATGGGGTCCGGAGTATAATCTCAGACTTCTTCGCTCCGATATCGTCTCCGGCCTCACTATCGCTAGTCTCGCCATTCCTCAGGTACGTCACGATCAAAATTTTAAAAACTGGTCGTTTTTCTACGATTTCGGTCATTACAGATCTTATAAAAATAACCATATCACCTTCCAATATTGTTTTATTGCAGTCGTTTTTGCATGACTTTCTTAAAGTTACAATTGTCATAATTAAAAAATCTCAAAAAAAATTATAACCATATTCAACTTGCATGCATGGATTGGTTTTATTAATGCATATAATTATAGTAAAAAAACATTTTTTAAGGATATAAGTAAATATTTAATTTAGTGAATTTTCTGAAAAAACAAAATTTTTGATTTTTGATTTTTTGTCTTTTTTTGTGTGCAGGGAATCAGTTATGCGAAGCTTGCAAATTTGCCACCTATTATTGGATTATGTTAGTATTCATTTTATGTTTTTGTGCTTGATCTTTAAAAATTACATAATATATATGATTTTTTTATTATATTATTATTATTATTATTATTATTATTATTATTATTATTATTATTATTATTATTATTTTTATTATTATTATTATTAATTATTAATTTATTATTATTCTTATGCAGATTCAAGTTTTGTGCCTGCTTTGATTTATTCAGTGCTTGGAAGTTCTAAGCATCTTGCTGTTGGTCCAGTTTCAATTGCATCATTAGTTATGGGATCAATGTTAAGTGAAAGTGTTTCTTATAATCAAGATCCAATTCTCTATCTTAAATTGGCTTTCACTTCAACTTTTTTTGCTGGTGTATTTCAAGCTTCTCTTGGTGTATTAAGGTACTACTAATCAATCATGCACCAATTCATATTTATACTTTAAAAAAAAATAGGTTAAATTACATTTTGGATTTCTTTATTTTGTCTAATTTGCGAAATTAATTTTTATATTTTATATTCAAATAATTTTGGTCTCCTATTTTAAATTTATATAATTTCAATATTTCTTTCACATTTTTTCATGGAAATCCTTTTTCTTTTTTTGGTTTTTTAACTTATATGTTTATTTATAAAATTCAACAATATGTTTAAATATGATAATGGATCATGTTTTACATTTTAAGTACAAAAATATGAGAGAGGTCAAAACTTTTAAATTTAAAATAAAAAACCATAACTTTTTAAATTTAAAATAAAGAAATTAAAACTGTTTAAATTTAAAATAGAGACTTAATTTCGTGAATTAAATAAAATATGGAAACCAAAATTATAATTGAGCCTTAAAAATTATATATTAAATATTTAAATTTGAAGCTTTTAGATATACAAAATCTAAAAAATTTGTTGTAGTTTCTTTTTTTGATATATATATATATATATATATATATATATATATATATATATATATATATATATATATATATATATATATTAACTCCTCTTTTTTTAATATGACATATCTTTCATTTCATTATTTTTTACTATTTTATAATAATTTAAAAAAATTAAAATTCAATAAAAACAATAATACAACGTATACTTTCACGTGTGTGTGGTTATTGAAAAACGGACAAACGAACGAGAAAGATCTCTTTTAACATTTTTAAATAAGATATTTGAGCTCAAATTCAGTAATCTAAATAAATCAAAATTATTTAAAGTTTTTAAACATTCTTTATTGATTAATTATGGTTTAATTGTGACAATATAATTATGATTTAACTAAATCTAGTTTATAGATTTTTTTTTTTATAGAAAAATCTAGTTTATAGATTTAGCTACGAATTTATTCTAAAAAATTCTATGCATTAATGATGTAATTTTGCACACCTCAAAAATGGTCTTGTTGGAAATGTTTGTGCCGGTTACAAATGAAAATATTTTAGATTTAAAAACAAATAACCTCTTTGTGCAAATAAATAAACAAATTATAAATTAGTAAAAAAAAAAAGAAATAACCTTTGAAGGTGTTGTATGCAGGTTAGGATTTGTAATTGATTTTCTATCAAAGGCAACATTGGTTGGTTTCATGGCTGGTGCTGCAATAATTGTGTCACTTCAACAACTCAAAGGATTGCTAGGAATTCTTCACTTCACCAATAAGATGCAAATTCTTCCTGTATTAGCCTCTGTTTTCAAGCAAAGAGATGAGGTATATTTTTATTTTCATTTTTTAATTTAAAAAAATATATATTAAACAAAAAAATATACTAACTAATCGGTCAAAATTTTACCTTTAAAAATAAATAAATAAATAAAGTGTTGTGAATTTTAGATTCACGCATCTGCAACGAAATTAAATATATAAAATATTTCTTTACAGATATTAAATGATACAAGAACGGCCGCTCTATTTTCGTATTACTTTATAATAGAAATTTTTTCATGTTGTTAAAAGTCTAATACTAATATTAGTTGGAAGAGCCGTTTAAAAAAAATATTATTTTTTTTTACTCAAAAATAATTGTTGGAAGAGTGAAAAATAAATTAATCCCCACCACAAAACTTTTCAAAACATTCTTATAGCATTGATTCTGTTTTAAGTTATTAAGAATTAACATTTTGATTTAGATTGATTACCAAAAGCCAGCTACTTTTATAGGTATTTCTTAATTTGACTTTTTTTTTATCAAGGGATCATATTCCAATTATTATAATTTTCTCAAAAATATTCCAATTATAATCAACAACAAAAATATTCCTTTTATTTTTTTAACTTTCTTGATTAAAAAAATTATTCCTTTTTTCTTATTCTTTCATGAATGGACATATTGAATATTAGCCAATTAAGGGTCACATTCAAATGAAAAATGCATATTTGTCCTACAGATGCAAAATTGCAAAAAAGTGTAATGTAAATTACTTATATACCCTTTGATGCATATTTTAATTATTTAATTTTTTTGAGTAATCTTCTGATCCAATTCAATTATTTACTGCAACATTTATGCATATTTTATACCTTAATATAAATAACAAGTTGTTTATTTTTATAAATAAAAAAAAGTTAAAAAATATTTAATATTTTTCTTGCTACTTTTAAAATAAATATATATTTATCATATTAATTAAAAAATTAAGTCTAATATAAATTACATAAATGTCCTTTTTTTTTTGCAGTGGTCATGGCAAACAATTTTGCTAGGATTTAGTTTCCTAGCTTTCTTGCTAACAACAAGACACATTGTAAGATTCTTATTTTAATTTGCATACACAAATATATGAATTTTATTTAAATTTCATTTGTTTTTTAAGAATATAAAAATTCTTATATATGTTTTTATATTGTGACAGAGCATGAAGAAGCCAAAATTGTTCTGGATTTCAGCAGCTGCTCCATTGACTTCAGTTATTCTTTCAACAATTTTAGTCTTTTCTATGAGACACAAGATCCATAAAATAGCAATTGTAAGAGAAAAGAAAAACTCAACTTTAATTATTTTCCAGTGAATTTTCAAAATGATATGAGTTTGACGAAATCAAGGGGTTACGTGCTTTTGTTGAAACTTTTAAGTATAGTTTGCGTCAAAATTAGATTGTGTGATTCTTTCAAACTCGTAGTTAGGGGTGACAAAACGGGTTTGGTCCGCCGGACATACCTATTTTGTCCGTATTTTTTTGCATGACAAACTATGGTTTTAGGTCAAAATCCTTTAATATGTCCGCCCGCTCCGTCCCTTTTTTTTGTAGATGAGAGCATTATCAATAATTTTTTCAAATTTTAGGTTTTAATAGTGTAAGGCCCGCATTGCCGTCCCGCCCCACCTTCATTTTTTTGTTGGACGGGCCATAGTTTTAGGCTTGCACCCTCAATTATGTTCGCTCTGTTCAACTTTCATTTTTCCACTGAGCGGGACGAGAACTTTCATTTCTCCACTGAGCGGGACGAGGTTTTAGGCCTGCATCCTCAACTATATCCACTCCGCGTCCCGTTTTTTGCGAGCTTTACGTGGCGGGGCGAAACCGGGGACATGCCAGTTTGCCAACCCCTTTTTAATTCAAACATGTGCTTAAATAGAAATAATCTCTTTTTAATAAGTCTCTTTTTTGTTGTGTTTTGTTTGGAAGATTGGTGAATTGCCAAAGGGAATTAATCCACCATCATCAAACATGTTATTCTTCAATGGCCCATATTTGGCTCTTGCTATCAAAACAGGACTTGTCAGTGGAATCTTGTCTCTCACAGTAAGCTTTCTCAAACTTAATAGAATCACTTATCATATTAAGTGCTTATCTATAAAGCCATTTCACAAAAACATCTCAACTTACTTGTTTCAGGAAGGAATTGCAGTTGGAAGAACATTTGCTTCACTTAGAAACTACCAAGTGGATGGAAACAAAGAAATGATGGCTATTGGTCTCATGAACATAGCTGGTCCTTGTTGTTCATGTTATGTCACAACAGGTAATGATCCATTCATCACAAGTACTAATAAAAAAATCGAACTTTTTCGAGAAAAATTTGATGCTAAATATAAAACAAACCTGCAGGCTCGTTTTCTCGATCGGCCGTTAACTACAATGCTGGAGCACAGACTGCAGTATCGAACATAATCATGGCATCAGCAGTTCTCGTGACTCTTCTGTTTCTCATGCCGCTGTTCTATTACACGCCGAATGTTATCTTGGCAGCCATTATCATCACCGCTGTTATCGGTCTGATCGATTTTCGAGTAGCATATAAATTGTGGAAAGTTGACAAGCTCGATTTCTTGGCTTGTTTATGTTCCTTTTTCGGTGTTCTCTTCATTTCAGTTCCAATAGGCCTTGGAATCGCGGTAAGCTTTAAAATTCAACTGTCATATCAATAAAAAATTTGATCGGTTAGACTCATCGGCAGTGTATAACTTTGCGAATCTTTTTAGGTGGCGATATCGGTATTCAAAATCCTGCTTCATGTCTCTAGGCCAAACACATTGGTTTTAGGAAACATTCCGGGCACACCGATATTCCACAACTTAAATCAATATAAAGAAGCTCTAAGGATTCCATCATTTATCATTTTGGCTGTTGAATCTCCCATTTACTTTGCCAATGCAACTTACCTCCAAGAAAGGTTAGATAATACTCCCTCTTCGAGTCTTGAGTTTATGTATCTGATCCAAAAATGTGGACCAGATACATTTTTGGACCAGATACGTGTATTCTTTTGCTTATACTTAAGTCGGTAGCATAAGACAACTATGTATGTTTTTCAAGTTTTGTATATTTTTAAGGTTCTAACTATTTTGAGTTCTTCTCTTGTTTTAGAATTTTAAGATGGGTTCGAGAAGAGGAAGAATATGTAAAAGCAAACAATGGAAGTATGTTGAAATGCGTAATTTTAGACATGACAGGTATGTATTTCGTTTCGCTTGCAAAGTTTGATAACGAAGATTTGGTATCGTTTTGAATAAACGTTTAGTGTTTTTTCTTTTCGTTTTCAGCCGTGACAGGCATAGACACAAATGGAATCGACACGTTATGTGAACTTAGAAGGAGATTGGAGCAAAAGTCACTTCAGGTATCTATCTATCTATATATCTCGTGCACGACACGAGTTACTACACCAGTATATAATGGCTCGTGCGCGATACAATTGAATGTTTCACTTAGTTTTTGTTCTAATCTTTACATTTATGATTGATTGTGCAGCTTGTGTTAGCGAATCCTGTTGGAAGTGTGATGGAAAAACTGCACGAGTCGAATATTTTGGAATCGTTTGGAATGAAAGGATTGTATCTGTCAGTAGGAGAAGCCGTGGCTGACATTTCATCATCGTGGAAAGCTCAGCCTTGATGAAGAAGCTCCATAGATGAGCTTTAAGCAATTAGACAGAAAAAGATTATGGCTTCTGACTTTCAGCAGTTAGACAAAAACTAACTTTGAAAGTTTTTTGCCTAATGAGAAAATTCAAGTTTGTTTAAGTTAAAAAGCCTTCAATACTAAGGCATTTGGTTTTGTTTAGTAGTGTTTTCTTATTGTAGGATGCTACTTTTATTTATGTATGTATTTTGTTACTCTTGTCCATTTTTGGCTTTAGTTGGAGAAGAAAGAGCAACTAAGAAAGAACTATTGTAATGATTTCATTATGTTCGACATCGATTGATAAATACCCGTTTGTTTTGACTTCGTTTTAAAATGATTTTTATAGTATAACATAATTATGTGGAAAAAAAATTAATACTGTATAAACAAAAAGCACTTTTTTTGAACAATTAACCTAATATATAGGTTAATGTGATAAAGATTACTCTATCTAGAACGTTTCTATGTTATGATTAGATTATATCAATTAAGAGTCAATTACACTTATTCGATAATATAAATTTGGTTAATAACTTTTAGAAAATCTAAATCCATAATTTAAATCGATAATTTAAGCCATGTATAAAAAAAATGTTTTTGTTTTTACTTTTGTAGGTGAGAGTAAACAGCAATTTTTTACCATATTATTCTGGGAAAAACACAAAAAGAGAGTTGAATTGTTGGTTATTTTAAAATTTACAAAGAATTTTTTTATAAAAGTTTCAAATGAATTTTAAATATATAAACATTTTATCGAAAACAATTTTAAATATCAAAATTTCAAAAAATCATTTAATTTAAAGCTATTTGAAATAGTTTTTCGTAAAAATCATTTTTGAGATACAACTTTTTTCAAAAATTGCGATTTCGACTATGTTTTGAGCTTCAATAATGCATGCTTATGTTGTATGATGTCAACATTAGTCTTTCAATTTAAAAAAATTAAATATAAAAAACTTGTAATATTTTAAAAAACAGTTTTACAAAATCCATTTTTAAAAATATAAAGAAAAAATTTATTTTTTTAAAGATAAAACAAACAAACTCAAATATCAATAAATGTTTTAGATTTTAAAAATTGCATGTGACGATAATCTCTCACATTTTTTTACAGTCAATGGCAGCGTTGTCCCGTTGAAAGTGGTCATTATCCTGCCCAATCAATAATAGTTTTCTAAGCAGCCAATGACAGTGATTCCTAGCCCGGAATAGTTTCTAATTCGCTATTCTTTCCCCTTCTACAACAACAACAACAATTAAATCTTATCTCACTAAGTGGGATCGGGTTATATGGATCAACTTTTGTCATAATGTTCTATCAATGACTATGTTTCTATCCAAATCATTAATCTAGAGATTTTTCTTAATAACTTTTTTGATAGCCTTTCTAGGTCTTCCTCTTCCTCTAATTGTTTGTCTTCTCTCAATCTGGTATACCCTCCTTACTATAGAATCTATCGGTCTTATCTCTACATGTACAAACCATCTAAGTCTATTTTCCACCATCTTCTCCACTATATGTGTTATTCCGACACTCTGTAATATTTTCATTTCTAATTATATCATGTCGAGTCTTACCACACATTCATCGCAACATCCTTATCTCTGTTACACTTATTTTATTCTTATGTTGATTTTTAACCGTCCAACATTATATTTCGTACAAAATTATAGGTCTTACCACAGTCTGATAAAAAATTTCTTTTAACTTGAGCAGTACATTTGCATCACATAAAAAACCTGATATCATTCTCCATTTCAACCACCCAGAATTTGATGATTTACATCTCCTTCTATTTCTCCATCATTTTGTATTATAAACCCAAGATATTTAAACAGTGTTATCTGAGGGATAATATGGTTTCCAGCTTTCACCTCTAAGTTATAACTTACATTTCATATACTCCCTTTTATTTCTACTTATGCGAAAACCATGTGTTTTTAAAGCTCGTCTCCAAGTTTCCAACCCCTCATTTAAATTCTCTTTTAACTCTCCAAAAACTATATCATCCGCAAAAAGCATGCATCTCGATGATAGTTCTTGAATGTGTTCCGTGAATACATCTAAAATTAGGGTAAAAATATAGGGGTTTAGGGTTGAACCTTGATACAAACCAATTGTAATAGAAAATTCGTCTATCTCTCCACCATGTGTCCGCACACGAGTTGATACCCCTTCATACATATTTTGAATAATTCAAATATATGCAATCCTAACCGCTTTTTTCTCTAAGATTTTCCACAAAAACTCTCTAGACACTTTATCATATGTTTTCACCAAATCAATAAAAATTAAGTCTTTTTTGTTGGTCCATCCAATCCTGCTCCATCACACATTATAATTGATAAATCGCTTCTATGGTCAATCTTCCAAACATAAAACCAAATTGATTCTCAGAGACTTGAGTCTCATTTCTTAGAACACTTCAAACATAATTGAGATTTTCAATCAAATTTTTAAGTTGAGATTCAACCTTGACATTACTACTTAGTTGTTTAATTTTACATCAAACATATGTTTATAATTACATGTAATTTGTCCAAAAAATATCAAAGGGTTCGGTCATCTATGTAATTTGTCCAAAAAACAATCATATAGAACACTCATCTATGTAATTTGTCAAAAAAAATATCAAATAAAACTGTCGTTTGCTATATGCTATCCCACTTTTGAGATCGGTCATTCTACGCCGCTATCCGGGAATGAGTACTCTGATTCATCGAGATTCATTCTCCAATCTGATACAACGTTTTTAACAGTAATAAATCAGTAATGGCACAAAACTAATATATATTTCCAAGAAATCAAATAGATCCAATAACTCACAAAGAGGGTAAAAAGAATAGAAGATCAATCAACTTTAACCGACATCGCTATAAGGAAGGGACAAAAAACAAAATAGAACAAGAATAACCTACATAACACTTTCAGAACTTCCTGGAAATTATGTACCTAATCTCTGTCTGGTTATCTATGTTTAAACTCTATTGCAGCTAAAAAAATAGTAAAAGTAATGAAGCTCTTTCAATGGCATAATAGAACTATGCACTACATGGGCTTTATCTTTGAGATCATCCGATGTATAGAAACATAAGAGTTTATCATCCTGCAGTACAACTCCTTTCTCAAATTCAAGACTCGAGTTACTTCTTTATGTCGATCAAACATCTGAAAGAAATTTGAATGTATTAAATCACAGACCAATATTTATCAGTTTATAAACAACACATCATCATGTCCAAAAAACAAATTCTGTTACCAAACGGCACTTAAGCAGATCGACAAGATGTCACGAGTTTGCAATAAGATAAGCAAACTGTCAATGTGATAATGTTAAATACACAGAGTGCGGAAAACTGTAAAGTGCGGAAAAAAGAAGTTAAACTTCTCTGCCCTGTGGTAGTAGCCACCTCACAATCACCCAAATGATTGACTGCTTCCTTCCGAGTTTCCACATCATAAAATTTAGGTTGGGTCTAACTCAACTCTAAAAAACCAATTTATAAGGTAAAAACAACTCTCGCTTTATGAGCATTACTTAGGCCGTCTCTCTAGGCTATGGGAAACAAACCTCTTAGAATTTGGATTGATCCTGATTTAACCTTACAAAACTGATTTGTAAGGTGAGGGATGCTTGCCACTTATAGCCTTTTTTGGTCATATCTCATCCTATGTGGGACTCAACACAACCCCCTTGAGTATGACCCTAGTAACTCGATAACGACCCTAGTAGCTTGATAACGACACTAGTAGCTGGATAACAGGTGGCCCAATGGGTTTGGCTATACTCAAACATCATCTAGAATTTGGAGTGGGCCTAACTTAATCCTACAAAATTGGTTTGTAAGGTGAGGACAACCCAAGCTTTATAATCATGAATAAGGTCATGCCTCTATTCTCTAGGCAATGTGGGACTAAAACCGCTATTTTGAATTTGAGTTGTGGCTAATTTAACCCTACAAGGACGACTTGAAAGGTGGAGGATGACTACCACTACTAATAAACTCATTTTCAAGTCACATCTCATATCCAATGCAAGACTCTTAATATATTACACCACCCCTGTCTCAACTCTCTCATTGCCACCACCAGTCCAGGTTGGCATCCCCCTCCCTCAAACCCAACTTTTCGAAGTACAGTTATGTTTTCCCCCTTTCTTTCATCTCTTCCTTCTTAGTTAAACAAAAAATCTCAAAGGCCCATGAGTTAGAGGCCCATCAATAACCGCCGCTATCAATTTAACCTTGTTTTCAAGGTTAAGGTTTGTAAAGAAGCCAGTAATAGATAGTATCCCTAGACCCGATTGTTTGAAACACAAAGCTCAACTTATATATAATATAAGGTGTGAAAATGTCCATTTAGATCTCATTTCTGAAGATGGATCGGGGCACCAATCCCCAAATTTGAGGCTGAATACAATGCTTTCCCAACTCATGCAATTCTCTTGTCTATTAAAATATTCTATTGGGAAAAGAAGGGTGAGAAGGAAAAGAACAGCAAGCACATATAGAATATAATTTATTTTCTATTATTCCTAATGTAAATTGAGTTGGAAAGTTTAAACATATACACAGTAATTTCAAAAACGAGTAAATTGTTTAGTCCAACATCCAAAAACAAGTAAATTCTTACTTGAACGATATCGTGGTATTTTTATCTCCTGAAGTTCACGTTTCATACACAGATATTCACCTAGCAAAGCCATTACAGCAATTCCAGTACCATTCACAATCCACCATGTAATAGAAGAAGGCCAACCGCCGTACACAATACATATGAAAAGATGGATGATATAGAGAGTAGCTGAAAAATCCAAGCACTTCTTTGACCGTTCAATCAAATAAAGCAAATACACAGCCCTGCAAAACAAAGTCAGTGGTGTTAGTAATAGTACAATGTAGAGCCACGGCTTAATTTCACTTTACAAGCCATATGCATAGCAGCTAAGAATGCCCCCATTGAATCATTTCACTGCACAAGGTAATAACATAATAACAGTACCCATATTTTACAGAATTTATAAATCTAAACCAATAAAATTCAATGGATTTCAAAAATAAGTAATTTCCTTTTCTAACATACTAACCAAACACAAGAATTGATTTACAAAGACCCTCTCAGAAAATTTAAACAAAAGAATTAATTTCCTTTTCATATATTCTATCAAACACTCACACATATGTAATCTCATAAGATAAGATAAGCACAAATAAACTCTTCCAAAGACGACGACAACAACAACTAAGCCTTATCCCACTAACTGGGATCGGCTACATGGATCAACTTTCGCCATAATGTTCTATTAAGGACCATGCTTCTATCTAAATCATTAATCTCAACATCTTTCTTAATAACTTCTCTGATAGTCTTTCTAGATCTTCCAAAGATATCATCAAAAAATCACAACAAAAGACTATCGTGATTTAATACAAGTACATAACAATTACGAGCAATAGGATATCATCAAGAAAGCTACTAGTAGAACGAGTGAGGTGGAAGAGAATAATTACCCTGCAGCTGAGCTGAGCAGAAATGAAACAGCAACACACCAACCAGTAACGGTAGAGGTAGAAACGGTAACATAGTCAAAGAAATACACAAGGCTCAATCGAGAAACACGAGTGCCAACAAAAACGGTTAACAGCAATCCAAGGGTGATATAATACATACATTGAAGACAAACAATTTGAGCAACAATAAGCCAAGGATCCCATACCACTGCACCATAGAACATGACTCCTACCCAAAACAAAAAACCCTCACAAACTAAACCTAATCTCTAAATTCCCAGATCAAAAATCAAAAGCCCAATTCTAAAAACTTCAACTTTTTCCACTCACATCGACCCAGTTACATAAATCTCAATAATCAAAGCCACAACACTCTTCATAACATAAAATTAATCAAAATTCAATACCCCAATTGCCTTGAAACGGTTTTAAAAACCTAAATCAAAGTTGTTGCGTTTAACCCCAAACGCAAACAATGGTTCACGTTCTTTCAGATCTGGATTCTGCAACCAACTGTAAAAAGAAAATCACAGTGATTTAAACGGAATTATAAATTTCATGATTGATGAATCTTGCGAGAAATTGAAGAAAATTAAACCATTCCTATTTTCCGGCGATAACTTAACATAGATTGATAGAACTTACCGGAAACTGAGAAGGAATTGTTTGAAAGAAAATTGGGGTTTTTTCCTCTAGCGATGGCGATCGGCGAAAAGGGGAAAATTTGGGAGGAGAATTGCAGGGGATTGCACTATGCGTGAAGTTCAGACTGGAAGTGTCGTTTTGGCTATGTTGTTGCCGTTTTCCTTACCAGTGCTTTCAACCATGTGTAATGTTCTATATTTATTTTGAATTTTATTAGAATAGATCTTAGCAAATTGTTTACAAATCTCTCCTCTCTAATGATTATGTTAATCCATTAATTTTGAATTTTGTACACTATTAATAATATAATTTATTACCTAATCATTCTAACTGTTGCATGAATATTGTTTTCATTAATGATATGGAAAAGATAAATTTAAAAAATTGATAGAAGAGATACAAAGGTTTTCTCAAATGACTTATAATAAAAAAAAACGGATGGAATAATTGTCAATGTAAATTAGAGGGTTAGATATGCTTTTAATCTTTTACATATAGGTTATTTTACTTTTTGTCCCTAAAAAAAATTATTTAAATAATCGTTTTCCTAATATTTATCGTCCACATTTTTTGTTTATGACATTAAGTTTGTCTAATGAAATGTGACATGGCAGTACAGGTGGCCTACATTTGAAAGTTAACAGTTAAAATGCATGTCACTTAAGATTTTATTAGGTTTACTACTTCATTACTGCATTGTAAATGTTAAAATGATTTTCCATTTTATTTATAGGAACCCTATTTTTTCCGAATCGCATTTGATGGTTGTGACATTTCATGCTCCTCATTGATCCAAGTTTGCATCTTTCATTGCCAACGCCATACGAAGTTAATTGTTTGGAGGGTAACATATTCTTTTTTCCACAGTAGTGGGGTAGGTCATTGAGAGTTATGGACCTTTCATTGTAGTTGTGTACGGAGATTTTTAGTGTGGTCTTGAAGTGGGTAGGTCATTGAAAGTTGTTGTTATTGAAAGTTGTGGTCCTTGAAATGGGCATGTTATTGAAAGTTGTGGTCCTTGAAGTTTCGTTTGGTATATTTCATACAGGTTTGTCCCACATGTCTCTTTCTTTTTTGCCTTTTTTTAGAATTGTTTCTTTTTCCTTTGTCCTACACTTTTGGGGTTTTTGTATTGAAATGTTAAAACAATGGAATATAATAACATAACATTGACTGTAGTTAGCATTTGACCAAAATTGTGTTATGTTAGTTACACATTGATATTATATTGACTGAATATTTAATGCTCAATTGATATTTTCTTGATTGAATTGTTGTAGTTATGTGAAATTATTACCAAATTTACTCTTTACCATATGTGTAATGTATAAGAGATGGGCTTATTTAAGGTGGTTTTGTACACTAAGGGTTGTTTTGTAAAAAAACCCAAGTTAAGATATAAAGGTGGGGATATATATGCATACCATGTACAAGACAGTGATTATTGGTCTTTTTTTTAAGCTCATGACCTAATTAAGGCTATGGATTCTGAGTTTAATGTTGATGGTGTGAAAATGTGGTGGAAAAATGAAGGTGGTAGTTTGGAAAAAGATCTCAAACCCTTTAGAAATGACGAGGATGCATCATTGTTATATTTATTTGCTGAGAAGAATCAGTATGAAGTTGAAATTTATACTGAGGTCAAACCATTTACATGAGAGTTCACATATATGGAGAGGTTAAGAGAGAAAAATAAGGTGCCACGGTGTAGTGAATCAAGTGATGAAATTATCAATGGTATACACTTTGAAGACAATGAAGAAGAGAGAATGCATGATTTTGATGAAGGGTTTAGTTTTGGGCTGGATGAAGGTGATCATAAGAGAGATGATGTTGATGGTGCTTCCATCAGTGAGCCACCTAACATTAGTTTTGCCACAGAAGATATGGAAAATGAACATGTTATAGAAGAAGATTATATGACTGATGAACTTGATAGTGGGACGAATAAAGATAGTTGTGTGGATAAGCCTGTAGTGATTAGGTTTAATGAAGAAGAAGCAATGACAAAGGATTTCACATTCAAGGTTGGAATGGAGTTTTCCTCTCTGAAGCAATTCAAGAAGTCTATACTAGACTATAATGTTTTGAATGGTATGGAGATTAGATTTGCGAAAAATGATGCCATGAGGTGTAGGGTTGTATGTAAGCATATGATGTATTGTAACTACATTGTTATATGCAGATAGGTTGTAATAAGCAAAGCATTTAAGGTTAAGACTTTGTCTCACAAACAGAAATGTGGCAGACAGTTCTTCAATAAAAGTGACAAGGATGATTGGGTTGCTAAAATGATTCTATACAAGTTGAAAAACAATAATAAGATGAAGTTAAACAAAGTAATGTCAAATTTAAGGTCGAGGTTTGCAACTGAGATCACTGGATGCAGGGCTTTCAAAACTAGGTAGCATGCTAGACAAATTGTAGAAGGGGACTCAAGTAAGCAATATAATTTATTATGGTCATGTGGAGCTGAATTGAGGAGGGCTTAGCCAGGAAACACATTCAAGTTAAACATTAGTAGATCTAGACCAGGCTTGCAACCAAAAGGCATTAACACTAGTTTGTAGACCCTTTATAGGTTTAGATAGATGCCACTTAAAGAACAAATATGGTGGAATATTCTTGATTGTTGTTGGAAGGGATCCTAATGATCAGTATTTGCCTAATACTTTTGGCGTTATAGAAAATGAAACCAATGACTCTTGGAGCTGGTTTATTAAGCTTCTTATTGAAGATATTGGTGAAAGTAGATGATGATTCATTTCTTATCAACAAAGGTAATATCTAACCATCCATGTTTATTATTTCATTTTTTATTTAGGTTTGCTGAAAAAATGTGTTATTTTTGTAGGGACTTGTGCAAGTTTTTGAAGAGGAATATCCTATATATGAACACAAGTTTTGTCTTAGGCATTTCTATGCTAACTTTAAGAAGAAATTTGGAGGTGGTACATTGTTTACAGATCTCGTGATGGCTGCATCAAAGGCAACCTACTATGAAGCATGTGAAGCTAAGATGATGCAAATTAAGGAGGCGAGTTCAGATGCTTTTTAATGGTTAAATGTTGTTCCTAAACACAAATAGTGTAAGCACTAGGGTTAGCAATGAACCGAACCAACTCGAAAATAGTTTGAAACTCGGTTCAAAAATTAAATCATTGAACTAGGTTCATGAACCAAATGAGCTGAATATGAGCGGAAAACTAAGTTCGTTAACTAAATGAGTTGGAACTTGACATATACATAGTTCAACTCGTTAGGTTCATGAGTCAACTCGATTATATATGAGAAAGATTATATTGTCTTTAAGAGTAAGTTTAAAGATTGATTCCAAATCTTAATCCTATATTGTCTCTTCCGTACTTGTTATGACCGTAAAATTGACAATTGCATTTAGAGTCATCCTTGTTGGAGGCAAATGACATTTGCTAAAATAACATGTGTAATGAAGGTTGCAAGTGGTGTAATTATTCTGTGATGGAAATGTATCAATTTATAGTAATTTTTGGTGTACTATTTCATTATATTTGTAAGATTCCTAAATATTTAAATAATGTTATGGATTTTTTAGACAAATTTAAACTTCAATTGAGTAGTTTTTGAATTAGACTTTTAAATGTATCTCTTGAAAGTTGTGTAGTTTTTGAATTAGTAGATTTTTTAGACAAAGTTAAATTCAAATTTGATAACTTTTATTTTATTTCAAAATTTTCTTTTTAAAGAAATATTAATTTAAAATGTCAAATATATAAATAAAAAAATAGACTTAAAAAATGGTTTTTTTTGTCCGTGAAGCAAGTGTGCTAAACCTAACAAGATGAACCTAACGAGTTAAACCGAATGGTTTGTGAACTTATAACGAGTCGAGTTTGAGCTTAAAAAAAAGTTTGTGGCGAACTTGAACCAAGATTTGAGCTAAATCAATAACTAACGAGTCGAGCCGAGCTGAGGCGAGTTTGACTCGACTCGACTCATTTCCAGCCCTAGTAAGCACGCATTTCCATTTTACTATAAATGTGATATTCTAATTAACAATATTAGTGACTCATTTAATGCCACTACCTTGCTACCAAGGGACAAACCTATTATCACCATGTTTAAATGGATGAGGAATTACCTTTAGGGTAGTTTTTCCGCACTTACGGAAAAGGTAGAAAAATACAAGGTGGGATAATGTCTAAGCCACTTATGAGATTAGATAAAGAGATAGAAAATAGTATAACTTTTTATGCAATATATTCAAGGAGATTAACATTTCAGGTAACACATGTGTTGTTCACTAATAGCTTTGTTGTAGACTTGGCAAAACACACTTGTTCATGTAACTTTTGGGACTTGGTTGGAATCTCATGTATAGATTGTGTTGCTATAATACATAGGAAGGTTGATGATCTAATCAAGTATGTACATAAGTGTTATCATGGGTTTACTTACATGAAATGATATAATGAATTTATCAATCCCATAAACGGGAAAAACAAATGGCCCAAAACTAATGACCCTATCATATTTCCACCAGTGTTCAATCGTGGTCCAGAAAAGCCAAAGAAACTACGTAGAAGGGAACCATATGAGGCAAACCAAACTAAATGGAAAAGAGCTAATACAAGCAACATGTGCAAGAATTACTTAGAATATGGGCACAATTTTAGAACATGCAAGAAGGATAAACAAATTGCAATTATTCTAGGGAAAATGCAACAATTGTTACGGAGCCACCTACAAAGGTAAGCCAAGCTCTATTTGTCCCAAAAGAACCAAAGAAAAGGGTTAGTGATCCTGATGAAGCCATGTTTTATTCCTGAAATTTGTTTACTAAAATTGTGTGTGTGTGTGTGTGTGTGTGTGTGTGTGTATGTGTGTGTGTGTGTGTGTTAACTGTCTTGTATTTGTAATAGGTGATGCCTAAAGGTAGTGTGATTGTTAATAAGGCAGGACTAAAGAAGCAATCTTCTAAATTTTCAAAGAAAAAGAGCCTCAAATCTACAACTCAGGCCCATGCAACTTAAGCATCTGCAACTCTGGCCCCTGAACCACCTATAACTCAGGCTTTTAACCCACTTGCAACTCATACACCTAGAACTCAGTCCCCTAACCAACCTGAAATTCATGTACCTGAACCACCTACAATCCATGACCCTGATCCTCATGTAAATGATCATAAACCTGGACCCAATGTAACTGAATTTGTAACTCAGGTATCTGAACATCAAACTCAAGCATCTGTTGAATAGAATATTCACTTGAGAATGTTGTATGGGATATACCCTGAAACCTTAGCTTCATTCTTGAATGATGAATACTTTTGAGAGAATGTGATACTAGACATTTAACCACTTCGTGTTGATATGAGTCCTACTAAACAACCTATTTCTGCCAAGCAAACTACTCTTGTCAAGCCAACATCAAGTGGTGTTAGAACATTCATTGGTGTAAGACCTAAAACATCTAAGTCTATTAAGTCTACTGCATTTAAACAACCAGAAGTTGTCAAGGAATCTACTTACAACGATGAAGATTTACAAACAGCCCTTTCAAAAGCAGTTTTTGAAGTTGAGTAGTAGATACTTGTGGAACAAACTGTTGTGCTTATTGATGTTGTTCTTAACCTTGTTGTTGATCTTGAGCAATATTGTTTTTGTTGGTAAGCCATTGATAAAGAGAGAACAGTTTTAGGGTTTGAGAACTTCTCGATTTGAGAACAAGAAAGTGTGGGAAGTGAAAGTAGTGAGGGTGTGTAAAGTGAGTTTAAATAGAAATTTTTTGCAATCATAACAAAAATAAACAATAATGACAAAAGAGTAAAGCGTGAATATTTTAACCTAATCTCAAGGATAATGATTTAACCCAAAGTGTCACGTAGACATTAGAAAGCGGTTTAGTTTTCTAAGTCAATTGTCTTTTAAAACTGTCTCATTATCCAAGACTGATTGAAAGCTATTAAATGCAAAAACTATTCAGTATCCATAAAGCAGATTGGTCTAACCAAACAAATTATGACTGGATACATCTAAATTTATGAAACCTTCTCACTTTAGAAGATTCACACGTTCAGAACCAAAACAAACCTCAGAGTCTAATTTAACCATTCTCAGAGTTTAACATTCTGAGAACATCTTTTTCATTCTGGACATAAGTCCATTTTCAAAATTTCCATAATGAAAATGAATCTATCTTCAGCAAGGGGTTTTGTAAAGATATCAGCTCATTGATGGTTTGTATCAATAAATTTTAGATCTAAAATTCCCTTATGAACATAGTGACGTATAAAGTGATGTTTTATCTCAATATGTTAAGCTCTAGAATGCAAAATGAGATTTTTAGATAAACAAATAGAAGAAGTATTATCACAGAGTATAGGAATGTCACTCTCATATATATGGAAATCTTATAGCTGACTTTTCATCTAGAGCATATGAGTGCTACATTCAGAAGTTACAATATATTCAGCTTCAGCAGTTAATAGGGCTATAGTTGATTGTCTTTTGCTAGACCATGTGATCGCCTAATCTCCCAGAAACTGGCAGCTTCCAGAAGTACATTTTGTTATGCCCCGTTTTATTTTAATTATTTTTCGTAATTAAAATTATGTGATGTTGTGTGTATGTGTATGATTATGTGTGTTTTATTATGTTGGGGTACCCTGTGGTAAAGGGTAGTGACCTTAGAATTATAAACCCTAAGGGGGAGGGGTGTATGACTGATTGCTTAGAACTTGTGGTGTGGTAAGAGTGGATAACTAATTAATATTAGTAATATTAGTTTAATATTATTAATTTATATAATTAGTGAATATTATTATTATTTAATTTGTGGAATTATTACTAATAATAATAATAACAATAATAGAAAAAGAGGAAGTTGAGAGGTGTTTGTTGTCAGATCGTGAAAACTGAGAAAAGTGAGAAAGGGGAGAAGAAAGGCTAGGGCTCGGAAGAAGAGAGAAGAAACTCCATTATTGAGAAAGAGGAAATCATCGTAAGAACTTTAAGGTAAGGGTGGGGTTTTGATTATCTAAGGGTTAACATGATGATTGGTGGGTAGACTATGTCATGTAGGTTTTGTGTTTCTTTCTCTATTCATGGTTTTGATGAATTGGTATTGCATGTTTGATGAAATTGATGAATTTTGAATGGTTGTTGATGTTGTGATAGATGATAGAATAATGTATTGTTGCAAATTATGTTGTTGAATTCGTATAAGTGATTGTTGTATGTTGTTGATGTTGTTTGTGGTATAATCAATTCTTGATGAATTGTGTATGATGTTGAAGTTTAATTGATGTTAGAATGATGGATCGTTGTAGTTTCTGTCGTTGGAATCATATATGTGATTATTGAATGTTGTTGATGTTGTTGGTTGTTGTGACTGTGAGTCAGAGTCGGAACAGAGTCATGAGCAATTTTTGATGGAAAGAATTTGGGGTTTGGGACTTTAGAAAAGTGATTTTTTCATGTTAAAATGTGTTCCAACCGATTTATAAGAAAATTTGAGTTTTGGGAGGGTTCAAAAGTGATTTTCGTATAATAAGTTGCAGAAAAAGTGCTTTTGGATGCAGTGTAATTGATTACCACTTTGGGCGTAATCGGTTACACTGTCTAAAAATTGCATTTTTGGCTTTTTTCGAAGGCGTAATCGATTACGGTAATTGTGATAATCGATTACGCCAATGGCAGTACCGCAAGTGGCTGGTTAAACAGGCGTAACCGGTTACACTGCTGTTTTTTTTTTTTTTGAAAAATCTTCTAAAATTCATAACTTTTGTTCTGGGAGTCCGATTCGAGTTTCGTTTGAAGCGTCAGGAAGCTGACATGTCGAACTTTAATATAAAAATAGTTTCGGTGGCATAAGTTGAATAATTATGTGGTTGATTGTATTAAATGCATTATTATTATTATGTTATGGTGTGATATGATTCTAAATGCCTTGTGGATGCTTGTTATGTTGTATGTCGTTGTTGCTGGAGTATATGGAATTTTGTTGTTGCTAGCCTATAGTGGCATGTTGCATTGCTAGTTGGTCGTTGTTGTTGTTGTCATGATTTTCATGGTTGCATGAGTTGTGAAATAAGTTGTGTGCCCGTGTGCGGAATTGTATCGTTGTTGTTGTTGTTGAAATGATTGTGTACCCATGTGGGGTGTGAGAGATCACGGTGATTCGTGTGCCCATGTGGGGTGTGAGCGATCATGAAAGTCATGTGCCTATGTGGGGTGTGAGCGACATTATGGAAATTCTGACGGAAATTCTGATCCTAAAATAAGGATTGGGTTCTGAAATAGGAACTGATGGTACCACATGTATTGATTTGATTTATGAGTCTTAACGCATTGCATTTTAGTTCTGGTTGTTAGTGTGTTGGATTTGTTGACATGTTGGTTGTAATTGCTGTTGTATGGTTGTATGTTGTGGAATGGGTGTTTGTGCATGAATAATTTAATGCTTGCTTAATTATCATACTTTCCTTTATCTAATTATGATATCTCACCTCTTTTTTTTTATTGTTGCATTTACATGGGTATCGTGTAGATAACTCGCAGTAGAGGAGTTGAAGTGAGTAGAAGATGAAGTCTTCTATTTTCCTTTTAGTGTCGGCATCTGCTCTGATGTGTAGCACCGGGGTCAGGGAACGTTGTGTTTGATATAGATTTTTGGATATCTATAGAATATTCGTTGTTTATGTTGTTTTGAATAAATAATTATGCCATGAATAATTGTTTATGTTGTTGCTTCCACTGTTTCAACAAAGTTTTGAGATTTCAGACATGTTGAGTTGTTATAGATAATATTAATAATTTTTAAATAAATGGTGTGTGTTACATATCTTATTATATGAGCAGCTGTAGTATGAATTGTGTGACATCATGAATATATGTTAATGAAAATACTCTGATTTATATTTAAATTGCGTGGGATATATTTGGGGTGTTACATTAGTTGTATCAGAGTCTGGTTGGTCTGTCCAGCCAATTTGTTGAGTTGTAGTGTTATGATAGTTGAATATTGTCTTTGTTGTCTTCTAACCATAGTTGTTGTTTATGGTGAAAAAACAAAAATGGCTGGAAGGAACGTTGTTGTTATTGCTGCTGCTTTGCAGGCTATTGCTCAGGGGTATGAATTGTGTGACATCCTGAATATATTTTGATGAAAATAATCTAATTTATATTTAAATTACGCGGGGTATATTTGTGGTGTTACACTTTTCCTCTCAAGTCTATCTCCAACATAGTCAGCATCACAATAAACCACTCGTTTGTAATCTTTAAATTTTTTATAACATAAGCCAAGGTTAATCGTACATTTTAGATACCTGAAGATCCTCTTAATAGTTGTTAAGTGGGACTCTCTAGGATTTTATTGGAAACGAGCACACAAACAAACACTAAACAAAATATCAGGTCTAGAAGCAGTCAAGTATAAGAGAAAATCAATCATACCTTTGTATAGCTTATAATCTACCTTAGCACTTACCTCGTCCTTCTTAAGGATACATGTAGGATGCATAGGAGTCTTAGACATTTTGCATTCTTAAATGTCAAACTTCTTCAGAAGTTTCTTGGTGTACTTGCTTTGATGGATGTACGTTCCTTATGGACTTTGATTGATCTGAATCCCTAGAAAGAACTTGAGTTCTCCCATCAGACACATCTCAAACTCTGCCTGCATAGACTCAGCAAATTCCTTGCACAAAGTAGCATTAGCAGAACCAAATATAATATCATCAACGTAAATTTGAACAACAAGAATGTCATTTTTGAATGACTTACATAAAAGAGTTGCATCAATTTTCCCTCTAGTGAAATCATTTTCAAGAAGAAAATTTCTTAGTCTTTCATACCACGCTCTGGGAGCTTTCTTAAGCTTGAAAACAAAATTTGGATTTTTAGGGTTTTCAAAACCAGTGGGTTTACATACACTTATTCAGTAATGTAACCATTCAGAAATGCACTTTTAACACCTATCTGATATAAGATGATGTTATGATTAACAGGAAAAGAAATTAAGAGACGAATAGACTCTAACCTAGCAACTGGTGCAAAGGTTTATGTATAGTTAATCCCTTCTTGCTGACTATAACCTTGTGTTACCACTTGAGCCTTGTTTATTACTACCTCTCATTGTTCGTTCAACTTGTTTCTGAAGACCCACTGTGTTCCAGTAACATGAGTTCCTTTGGGTCTTAGTACCAGATCCCACACTTCATTTTTAGAGAATTGATTAAGTTCCTCTTACATAGCCAAAATCCATTCTATTTCCAGAAGCGTTTTATCAATTGATGTAGGCTCTATTAGAGATACCAAACCTAGAAGGGTTTCTTCAGAGGGATTGAATGAGGATCTGGTTCTTACAGGTTCAATTTTGTCTCCCAGAATTAATTCTTCAGAATGTGAATATCTCTATTTGTGCCTTCTCAGAGGAGTCTGAGCTTTAACAACTTCTGGTTAAGGAGTTTCTGAAGTCTTTCCTTCAGAACCTGAATAAGTGATCTCCAGAGCAAATTTCTCAACTATCTTTGAATTTTTAGAGTCAAGCTTATCATTGAAATTAATATGGATTTATTCTTCAATAATCTGTGTCTCAGTGTCATATACCATGTAGCCTTTTGAGTGTTCAGAGTATCCTAACATGATGCACTTATGTGCCTTAGAATCAATTTGTTAAGATTCTCTTTAGTGTTCAACATAAAACATGAACTGCTTAGCCACGTTAGTCTCGTTGATCATGGTCCTTGCTATTTCCTGCAAAGTCATATTATTCCTCTCTACAACTCCATCCTGTTGTGGAGTTCTAGGGCAGGAGAAATCATGGGAAATTCCATTCTCATCAAAGGTTTTCTCAAAATCTTTGTTTTCGAATTCACCACCATGATCACTTCTAACTTTTTCTATTTTGAGATCGTACTCATTTTTCACCCCCAATTTTCAGAACTTCTGATAAATGGATTCAAGCTCATAACGACAAAGTTCATAGAATACCTCTTTAGAATCTGACTCAGGAGCTTCTGTGCAAGCCATCAGAGCCATGTTAGTCTTCTCTTACTCAGAGTCATCTTCAAAAGACTCTGAATCATCCCATATAGCCATAAGACCATTCTTCTTCCCTATGAATTTCTTCTTAGGCCTTTCTTTCTTGAGCTCAGGGCATTCATTCTTGAAGTGGCCAAGATCCTTGCATTTAAAGCACATGAGTTCTTTTCCAGCTCCAGCTTTCTTGAATCCAGAAGTGGACTCAGAAAAACCATATGTCCTTCTTTGTCCTCTGAATTTTCCTTACCTTTTATTCTAGAGTTGATTTACGCGACTGGACAAAAGAGACAATTCATCTTCCTCTTCTGATTCTTCTTCAGACTTTTCATCAATTTCAACTTGAAGAGCTTTTGTCTTCTCAGATCTTCCTGTAGACTTCAGAGCAAAAGACTTTCTCTTTCTCTTGAGCTCATCTTCTTCGAGCTCAATCTCATGGCTTCTTAAAGAACTAACCAGTTCTTAAAGAGAAGTTTGTAATACCTCAAAATTTGCCCTTATGTTTTCTCAATAAATTGGTCTATGCTTTACTCATTTGCATTCCATAGTAGGTCATAAATTGCATATCACATAGCATACATATGGCATAAGGGCATGTGATCAGTGATTCTCAAAGGAGTTAATCATCCAAAGCAAGAGAATAAGAGCCAAGGGTCTTCAAACAAGCTTCAAGGGTCTCTTATATCATATATCCTCTCACTTTGATCTCACGTTGACGTATTCCACTAAAAAACACAAACAACTTTCCCTTAGGTGAGTGGAATTACGTCACTCTGATTCTCATGTTCCCGATGAGATACGTAGGCAGTGGGGTAGGGCCCATTCGAGCACTTCTTTTATTTTCCCTACATTTGTTTCTCATTCTCTCTCCTTCCCTCTTCCAGTTCTCCAGCTAGCAGTTCTTTTTTCCAGTATCCTTTCCTTACACCCTTTGATCGAGACAAGCAAGCGTGGATCCCATCGGGTACGATGGACGCGTGGAGGTGCTAATACCTTCCTCTCGCGTAACCGACTCCCGAACCCGTTTCTCTTGGTCGCGAGACCATGCTTTTCCTTTCTCTCAGGTTTATGCAATGTTTCCTTTCCCTCTCTTGGGATAAATACACATTGCTGGCGACTCTGTTTCGGTGCCACTTTTGCGTTTGTACTTGGATGAAAATCCCGGGAGCGACTAAGTGTTGTTGAGTCCCTTTGACAATTTCAGAGTAGTTACCATTGGTCTCCAATGTTTAAGTAAACTCCTGATGATCTTTTCAACATGATCAGCAATAAAATACCCTTTGTCTAGAACCTTAAGTCCTGCGACAAAAGTTTGCAACCTTGAGAACATGTTCTCAACAGTTTCCTTGTCCTTCATCTTGAACACTTTGTATTTTTGAATCAAAGCAGGAGCCTTGGTTTCTTTGACTTGTGTGTTCCCTTCATGCGGCATCCTCAGATAATCAAATATGGATTTAGCAGTTTCTATGTTAGCAATCTTTTCATACTCAGTGTATGAAATAGCATTTAGCAAGATAGTACTTGATTTATGATGATTCTTATAATATTTATTCTATTGATATGTCATCACTCTTCTTTCAACTTTATTGCCACTTGCATCTACTGGGTGCACATAGCCATCAACTGCCATGTCGCATAGATCAACATCGTGACCTAGAAAGAAGCTTTCTAATATATCCTTCCAATGGTCAAATTTGTCTCCATCAAAGACAAGAGGTTTAACATTGTAGTGATCTCTATCATTTGTTTGAGCAACTGGAGATGGTGGAGTATTGGCCATTGTGTTTCACACTGGATCTTTATCTGACACTGTTAAGTGTTTGATAATCTTATCAAGACCAGAACCGAAGCTCTGATACCAATTGAAGGTGGCGAGAAACACAAGAAAGAAGGGGTTGAATTGGGTTTCTAAAAACAAAATATTATTCAAAAGCAACTCAAAAAACAAAAACACAAGCAATAAAAGTAACAAGTTATTTTTATATTGGTCCGTTGTTAACGAAGTTATCTCCAGTCCACCCTACTGAGATGATTTTGCCTTCTTAAAAATGACTTAGTCCACTATAACTGAAATTGATTACAGACACCACAAAGACAAAATGTCTTTGTCTTCTTGAGTCTATCTGACTAAACTCTAGTTACTCAAGGAAACCACTCAAACAATATTGAAATTTACAAGTTGTGTTTACAAAGAATACTTCTTAGAAAGCAGATTAACACGAGTTAATAAAATGAGCATCTCACACAAATAACGAGCAAAAAATATTTGTGTGTTTACGAAGAATATACACATAAAATAGTATTTACTTTAGCAAAGTTTGTGTATGTTCAATAGCGTGATTGGTATCAACAGCTTCTTCCAATCTTCAAGTCTTCTTTATATAGGAAGTTAAAAGATCTGTTGGAGGGTAGAATTGGAATAGCACAATGTAACTGTCTCTTTCATAATAGTTTGCAAATGGGAGGCAAAATGGTACAATAGTACTGTCCTTAGCCCACCAAATCAGGGTAGTGGATGGAAGGGTGATCTTGTACTGTGTACTATTTTCCTGACACAAATCCTTTTGATCTTATCTTCTAATCTTCAGAGGCTTCTGATAAAATAATGTTGAAGCATGCTTAGACGGACCAAGATACTAGTTGAGAGAATCTTCAGAACCTTGGACTTCAGAGTCTTGACACAGTTCCTCAGAACTTGGTCTTCAGATCTTGTTCTTCAGAATCTTCAAAACTTGAGCGCAAAATCTTGAAGGCAGGCGATCCTTCAGAGGCTCTTCAATCAGAGTCACAATCAGAAGCTTTAACACAAACATTATTCAGAGTCGTTGTCTAAAGGCTTTCTAGAACTTGACAACATCTTGTAGAGAACTTGTGTCTTTTTAGAGTCAGATTGTGTTGATTCAAGTGTCTGATGACGTTACACATTAAAGCTTTAGAGTTAGAACCTGTTAAGCAAAAGCCACACACTAGACACAAAACCATTAGTGTACACAATTTTTCTCTAAGAAAAGCATTGTCATCATCAAAACTCCAGCCTAGATGCAGAACCAAATCTTGTTCTAACACTTAGGTTCTTCAAAAATTGACTAAGAGCACCTCATCTGAAGAACTTAGCACCTCCTCAGCCAAGTTGCATATTAGTAAGTTTGTAAAGGCCTGGATTTCTAAAGGTTAACTAGAACCTCATAAGGAAAAACATCAGTCCTAGGGATACTCTCATTAGCCACGTGTTAAAAACCATTCACATTTTGCCCAAGGACTCGTGCCTAAGGGACCGTGTAGTGTTATATTTGCAAATAACCTTACTTAGGGCGATAACTTAGGATCGTCCTAAGAAAAGGCAACGAGGCGAGGTTGCTCGAAGGGAGGTACCGTCTCGCCCTTAAGTTTTCCTGGAATTTAGAGAGAAAATGTGGGGTAAGACGAAGTCATTGTCATTACTTACCCACATCTCGTTTAGGAATAGGGATTCAACTGTCAACCTTTTGACTAGGGGGCGATGACCTTTCCCAAGAAAATCATAGATATCGGGAACTCCTATAAATACAGTATCCTCAAGGGGATAAAAAGGGGGGATTGTCGAGTGATACACATCTACTACTACTCAAATAGTATTACACTCCTAGTAGCTCTAACACTGTCAATCTAACCGCTCACCTGCAACCCAGCAGCGTTGGCCACCAAACGGGTATCTCAACTCACGTGAGTTGGTCCCTCAAACTGTCTAAGAAACCACCGTACAGGGCATCTGAGTCTCCCTACCCTTGCCCCTCAAACTTGTAATATACTCCCTCCGATCCTTTTTATAAGATACACTTCATATTTTTAGATTCATTGAATAATTAATGTACTTGATCTGTATTATAGACCAGATACATTAATTATTTAATGAATCAATAAAGGTGAAGTATCTCTTATAAAAAGGACCGAAGGGAGTGCCTACTAGGGCATCTGAGTCTCCCCGCCCTTGCAGGGGGAACGCGCACACCCTGTAATTTTTGGACAGTACACAATTCCTTGGCAAGTTGCTTTATAAACAAGCATTATTTATAATAGAAATATTAGAGTGTTGTAGTCCCAGTCTTAGTCCTTTGTGTCAGTCGACTGAAATATCTAATTGAAAGTCTTTTCCCCCTTCTATGTATATTTCACAAGATAAACCACAAATCATTTCAAACTACTGTGAAAACAATAAAATGTATTTAAAACAAATATTATATAAATAACATAATAGCAATTATCTAATTGGAAAATGTAGGTTAAGGGAACAAGGTTATTCCTAAACTCAATTATTCATTTCCAACAGTGGGGTGTTTATCTAATCATGGTCAAATGAAAAAGATAAATAAAACAATAAAATAATGGCTTAATACCCTTTTTGGTCCTCTAACTATAGGGGTGAGTCCAATTTGATCCTCTTTCTTTTAAAAGTTCCAAATTGGTCTAATACGTTATTAAATAGGTCCACGTTTGTCCTTGTCGTTAGAAAAGTTAAAATTTTACTTAAAATTTTGATGACGTGGATTGAATGTGCTGATGTGTATGTTAATGAATGGGGATGTGGCACGGTTTATATACTTCTTTTTAGAAAATCTATTTAAATTAAATTTCATAAACTTTAATATAAAATATTTGGGCTTGAAGCCCATATTCTTAACAATAGGCCCAATAATCAAGTTTTATTTTTATTGTGTGAACAAACTATATAAACACTCAAATTTGTTATTGAATATTCAATGTGGGACTTCACAAACCTCTTTCTTTTGCAATTCACAAACTAGTTTCCACTATTACCAAACACACACGCACACACTAATTTCACAGCCCAGCATTGAGGAAAATAGATAAAATAAATTTGGACATTGATACTTACAGAATTCATAAATTTTGATGCCATCGTTTGACAAGATTTCAGAGAAACTAGTAAATCTTCTGCACCAGCTATGACCAACAATGAAATATCCTTTACATCGTGTAGCAATGATTCTGCACTTTTTGCAGAAAGGATGTTTTCAGATGACAATTTGCCAATTTCATGAACTGCTTCATCCCATCCTTCTACGTATAGCGGAGCCTACAAAACCCACAAGAAAAGTCATGGGTAACACAAATTAATAACATTTACTTCCAAGTGATGCTCAACAAAAGCATAAGGGAGCAAACATCCAGAAGAAACTAAAAGAGATAGAAATATCCATGTCTTGCTCAAATTCCGAAAGTTAAGGCTCGAAGCTGAAATAATAATGTATGTGGTGATGTGTTGAAGAAAAATATTGGTTCATTAGGACCATTGGTTTTGCCATGGAGGGAGCAATTCCTGTATGTAATTTTGATTCTTTGGTACAAGCTATGGAGTAGAAGAACAAGCATATATACTCCAAAATTTAACAGGGTTTTTGAGCATTTCTGCATACATTCAGGAGGAAGAGCTGTTATACAAGCCATTGAAAGAAACTTGAAGCTAAAAAAAGAGGATGTGGAGCCGTCGAAAATGACTTTATATAGATTTGGAAACACTTCATCTGGTTCAATTTGGTATGAGTTGTCCTACATAGAAGCAAAATGGAGGATAAAATATGGAGATAGGGTGTGGCAAATTGCATTTGGACGTGGATTCAAGTGTAACAGTGCAGTGTGGAAATGTCTGTGTGATGTCAAGCCTGATATCACCACTGCATGGAGGGACACAATTCACTCATACCCAGTAGATGATATTTTGTGAACATTTAATATGAATTATGAACACATTTAATTGTTCTTGGACTTTGTTTGACTTACATAAATGTGAAACCAGAATATCGTATCATTTAGATTGTTCTATAACTAATTAAATACGGAAATATTAATTTTTGTTCAAAGTTTTACAAATGAACTCTTCCACAAGTATGAATAAATAATTGTACAACAAGACCTCGAGGTAAAAGCTCATCTAATTGTAAAAACTCATTCTTGGAAGAGGATTTTCCTTTCAATTTGGTAAATTTTGGGGATTTTGTAACCTAGGGTTTGGAATTGGGGTGGATTTATAGAGTTTCAGATTCAACGAACAAGAAGACGCTGACTGTGCTACACACATCATCCAAGTCAGATTCCACATCATCATTTTTAACATCGTTAGTCTGTAATTAACGGAAATGATCACTACGAACCTATTTAATAACGTATGGGACCAATTTAGAACTTTTAAAAAAAAGAGGACCTAATTGGACCTACCCCTATAGTTAGAGGACCAAAAAGGATATTAAGCCTAAAATAATTACACATATAAGATTGGTAGGAGAAACTCTAATTCTAAAGTGGAAGTGTCTTTCCTCTTTATCTTCAATGATGCTTTTCTCTTTATTCTCGTATTTTTCTCTTTAAAATATAATGATTTGGTTTCACTTTTGACCTTTGTTTAAATAGTAGCGCAAGAAATTCTATTTTAGTTAGTGAGTGATTAATGTAAAATTGGCCAAAACAATAATTTTTTTTCTAGCCAAAATGCACTCCTTCTAATAGGAGAAACACACTGCATCTTGATAGAACACATTGTGTTACCAGATTAGTGTGTTTCTTCTTGATTGGGCTTAACTCAACATGTACCTTCAAATTATTATTGTTGGTCGTAATTTCCATATTTTTCTATGTATCCCAGCTAAAATTTTATTGGATTTGGTTTTGACCTCCATAACTTTCAATCGTATTTTTACATCATTTGATAAATGTGATATTTCAGTCTAAATTATTTGATTTAAACAACCTTCAATAATCAAAAAATTTGTGAACGTAACTAATAAAAAATCCAAACCTTCCATCCACGTCATCTCCTTTGTAGTTAAAAATGTTTAAATTGATTGAAACTATACAAAACCCAATCTTTATCTAGACAAATGAGTTAATATGATTTTCTAAAAGAGGCTTAATGAAACCCCAAATAATATTCTCACCAATGATAAAACACATTTTACGAAAACAAATTTCTACCCTAACAAACTACATTTAGATGCTTTTATAGATTTGAAATTTATTAAAATTACAAGCATTCATGTGTGTTTATTGATAGTAATTTTATTAATTAAATTGACTAATAAACAGTAAATTTTAAAAAAAATTATATACGAGTATGTAATTTAGATAAAAGTCAGTTGTATTGTAATGTTTACTACACAAAAAAACAGTGATATATAAACATTACGGAAAACACTCAACAAATGACCGCATAGCGCAGTGGATTAGCGCGTTTGACTTCGGATCAAAAGGTCGTGGGTTCGACTCCCACTGTGGTCGATTCTTTTGGTTTTTTTTCCTTATAATTGAAGACTAATCTCCTTCATATATAGCGCTTCTCCGTTGATATTATTTCATCTTATAAATTATTATATTAATCTTTATTTTTATTCCACCTTTTTAAAAATAGTCACATTCTTTTATCATAAATAGTCTATACAATAGCTTAGTTCGTTTAATGTATTAAAATAACAAATTGATCATAAATAGTCTATACAACAGCTTAGTTAGTTTAATGTATTAAAATAACAAATTGATTTTTTTATTTAAATTCACACTAGTAGCCATTTTATAATAACCACTATCAAGAGAATTTTATGTAAATATATACATACAAGATACAATATTATTATTATTATTATATATTAGGTATATATATTAGGTATAATTAGTTAATAATCAATGCATTACGAGTCTTCATGAGTTAGTGGCGGATCTTGACTAAAATATTAGGGGGACGATAAATATTAACTAAACTATTATAATTTAAATTGACTTAAAATTATAAAATTTTGATACAATTTTTTCAAATATTCAAAATAACTTCAACAAAATAAAGATATAATATATAAAAAGAGATATCCAACCTCGATTTAAAGTACCGCTTTCCGCTCTTTTAAAGACTTGAACTCATCAATAATTGAATCAGTGGTAAAATGTTCGGCTATTTATTTTTCAATATAAAGCATCATATTGTCAGCAAGAAATTCATCCTTTATCTTATTGCGCAATCTTGTCTTGATTATCTTCATTGCATAAAATGATCTTTCTGTAGTAGCTGTAGAAACTGGAAGAGTTAAGATAAGACAAATAAGTCGATCAATCAAAAAATTTGTATATGTCTTTCCTGTCTTTTTTAGAGCTTCACACAATTCAGACATAGTTGACAAGTTATTTAAATCTGGATGACCAACAACATCAAAATGAAAGTGTTGAAGTTGTATCTCAAACTAATTTTCTCATGCTCACTAAAATCGGTAGGATAGAATTTATCTACAAGACCACATACATTATTTATATCAAATGTTTTGTAAATATCCTTAGGAACCAAACTATTGCTTAGACTTAAAAGCTCCATTGTTTGCTCACAAAACATATGATTCAATTATTGTAGTTGTTGATCAATTGTAACACAGAAGATATCCACTCTTAAATATTGACCCACAATGATGTGATCCATTTGATGACGCGCACAACCTCCACGCTCTATATAAACTCCATTACAATCAGGAGAATCAATATCATGTTTTTCACAAAATAATATTACATTTTTCAATAAACCATCACATCCATCTTCTCTCAACTTTTGAATTAATGTCTTTGTAGTCGTGATTAACTGCATAACATTAAGTATATCTTGATTTTTCTGTTGTAAAGCTTGACACAAACGATATGTAATTCCCATCAGTTCTCTCATCATGTGCAAAATTAACGTGAACTCAAATGATTTCATAAAATTATAAGCAGCATTAACATCCCCACGTGTAGCATAACTTCTCCCATTTTTTCTAATATCTGCAAGAACCACACAAGTTGGATTATGCAAATCTATCATACTACAAACAGAAGAAAAATGTGAGCTCCAACGTGTATCTCCGGCTCGTTTCAAATTACCAATCTGATTTTGTCCTTTACCACCATCAAGCTCACCAATCTCTAGCAAATGTGAAATCTCCTCAAAAATGGCATTTGAAAACTCATCATGACGCTTACTAGAGGAACATACAACATTTACAATATGAGTCAAGTGTGAAAAGAAATCATGAATAATAAAAACTTCTCTTGATGCATCAGCCAAGGCAAGTTGCAATCTATGTGCAAAACAATGTGTGTAATATGCATAAGGACAATCCTTGATAAATAATGCTTGCAATCCATTCCACTCCCCTCTCATATTACTAGCACTATCATACCTCTGCCCACGAATATCTGAAACATTTAGACCATGTCGAGAAATAACATCACAAATTGCATTTTTAAGAGTGATAACCATAGTGTCGTTAACATGTACAAGCTCAAAAAATCATTCTTGAATACACCCGTTTTTATCCACAAACCTCAAGATAATAGCCATTTGTTCCCTCAAAGATTCATCACATGATTCATCAACAATTATGCAAAATTTAGAATCCCCAATCTCTTCTCGAATATACCTTTTCACTTTACTAGACATGATATGTAAAATTTCCTTTTGAATTGAATGAGAGGTGTACTTTGAATTATATGGAGCATTCTCTAGTACTACTTTTACAAGTTCATCATTGTATGACGCTAAGAGTTTTACCATTTCAAGAAAGTTACCTCTATTTTTTGATCTAAGTGATTCGTCGTGGCCTCTAAAGGAACAAACTTGAAATGCGAGCCAACGAAGGAAATCAATAGAGCTCTTGAGACGAAGTGTATTTTGGATGACTTGATCAACACACTGCACATTAAGAACATTTATGATGTGAATTGATTGATTGAACAAGTCTTGAGAAGATTTAAAAGCATTATTGTGAGGTGAATAAGGACTCCTTCCAATATGATTAAGAAAAGCACATTTGTTTCTAGCATTGACCTTTCTCCATGTTTTAAATCCTTTTCTAGTAAACACATCAGGTCCGAGATGTCCATTAGGTTTTTTCCTGAATAAGTAACAAAGTAAATAATAAGCATCATCATTAGTTAGAGAATATTCTAGCCATGGAGGAAGCATTTTAAACCAAGATGCTTGAAATCGTCTTTGATTTTTATCTCCATTAAGGGGATACTTTTCAACTTGGCATTGATATGTACCACAATTAAAATAAGCTCTTCGAACTTCATCTCTTTGATTTATTGGATATTCCCAAATTTGGACACGTTTGTCGGGATCACGTTCTAAGCAATTAATATCAAATTCTTCTATGGTGAATTTTTGAATCTTGCGAAGTTGTTCATCTTGTTGAACTTGAATTGTTTGTTCACCGGAAGCTTGCTCCTCAGATATCGATGTTGAAGCTATAAAATTTTCATCTTTATCAAAAGCCTTCCTTTTAAAAAATGCTTCAATTGTCTTATGTTTAACTATTATATAGCTCCTAAAAAATAAAAAAATATTCAATCACATTTTTCAAATAATCAATTACACCTAAATCTAATAAAATTATAAAGCAAACTAAATCTAGTTTATAAATTATAATGTGAGATAAAAAAAAAGTCCAACTAATCTTTAATTAAAATAGACAACTCTGTTTACCGAAGGACCAATACAACTCAATCAAATTTAGGATATGTCATATGTTCACCGAATAAGAAAAGGATGTGCAATCATAGTCTGTATTTCACCAAAAAGCTCTAGCACTTGAACTGATGGGCAACATTTAGACACATGCTTTATATTTTTGTGACAACATTTTATCATTTTATGAAAAAGACAACATTATGTGACCAACACAACTAAGAAACAAATTTTATGAATCTTGAATAATGAATCCCTTTCTTTTCTTACAATATGAAAATGTATGATCCAAAAGTATGAAACATTCTGTGACCAACACAAAAGAATTTACACAACTCAGACTGCAGTATATGAAGCCGCTGTCAAAATCGTTGTCGAAGCGTTATCAAATCGGAAGTTATGAACAAATATGATGTCACCGTCGAAGCTGAGAGAAAACAAAATCGTCACCGATCCCGACACTGTTCTGTTGTAGAAAGTAAATTAATAATAATGCGTGGTTGCTTGTTTTGTTTGTAAGTTGTTAAAAAAAGAAGAAGATAAAACGTTTTCTTGTGGTTAGAAAGTGAAACGTTGGATTGATTGCAAAAACAGAGGTAACATATGGAAGTGGAGTACGATTTTGATTTATTTTTCTATTGGGTTTAAAGGTAGTGCACTGTAGGGGTGTTCGCGGTGCGGTTTGGTTCGGTTTTGAGTATAAAAATCATCCTAACCGCGAGACAAAAATGCATGTGGTTCGGTTTGGTTCGGTTGATTTTTAAAAACTCATCCAAACCAAACCAAACCAAACCAATGCGGTTAGAATCGGTTTGGTGGTTGCGGTTTATAGATTTCTTGATTATGGAATTTTAAACCTAAGAAAGTAATCATATAATTTCCTATCATTTAAGAATGGGAACATTGATTTAAAAGAAGAGGTTGATGAGAAAGAAAGGAAAATTTGAATCACACGTTCGCAGCAGGCTTCAGTATCAATACATTCTGAAGCATTCATGACATACATTAAAGCTCCAAACATGATAATTTGAAAATGGTAGGTTTCATCACAATATTCATGGCAAGCAGGTTTCACCATTCTGAAGCATTAATCACAAAAATTAAGAACAACCTTTTAGGCTTTTACACCAGAAAACACACCTGAACCTTAAAATTTCACACCAGAGAAAACACACAGTCATACAATTTCTTACAGCATCATACAATTTGTTACAGCAGCTGCATACAATTTCTTACATATTGAAAAAACAATTGAACTGAGCAGAAAAACAATTGAACTGCTATGTAACTGCAGCACAATTCAATTTTTATTCAAACATTTGCATTACAGTAGGAGATTCATTAACACATCAACTCCAAACTGACTTAAAAAACATAACATATGCAATGCATGGCTCGACTTCATATCACATACAGTTAGCATACAACATAACATGCGGCCTAAAAACAGTCTGCAACCATTCCATACTACATATCATGTTCTGCATTCAAGGGAAAATTGTTCTGCAACACCATCTACATGTTCTGCAACTCCCAAAATCATGTTCTGCAACTCCATCTACATATCATAAATGAGAAAATTGTGTCAGATTAATTGATTTATGAATAAAAAGATTTAAAAACTTGAAAAAACGAACATACCATTTGAGGTGGAGTTTCCAAGCACATCTACTAATCGGATTCAATATCAGAAAACCCCTCATTCGATTGTGGGATCGGAGCTAATTCTAAGCATGTATCAAATATAACAAAAGTTAGACATAAAAAATATAACAAAAGTTATACATAACAAATATGAAGAAAATAGAAGCAATTATATACATATATACCTTCTTCGAGCTTCTCTAAATCTTCCAAATGCTCCTCGATATCAACTTGCAAAGTTGAAGATCTTAACCAATTTTGTGCACAAATTAAAACTTCAACAGTGTGTGGTGTAAGAGAGCTTTTATAACAGCTAAGAACTCTACCCCCTGTGCTAAAAGCAGACTCTGAAGCAACAGTTGATATTGGCATAGCCAATATATCTCTAGCTATTAGACCAAGAGTAGGGTATTTGGTAGAATTCACCTTCCACTAATTTAATATGTCAAAATCAGGACTTTTCTTTTCCCTAGGCTCTGTGAGATACAAATCAACTTCATTTTTATTCAAATTTGGATCTTGATCCATCTCCTGCTCAAATCTATCATCCAGTTCTGATCCTTCTTGTGCAAATTCTGATCCTTCTACTTCTTGTGCAACACTTTCTGCTCAAATCTATGAGGAACAAACTTTTTAGCAAAAAATAGCATAAGTAGAAATCCTATTTTTTGTCAATTCAAAACAGAAATTGAAATTCAAAACAGAAAAGCAGTATTACCACATAATCTTAAATCTATTTTAGATCATGACGTTAAATAACGCAAACATCTCAATCTTATTAATCATTAGTTGAATCATTTGTTTTTGGGACATGATGCTTGGTGACATCTATTGATACATCTGAGCTGTAACTTTCCCATGGCTGTGACAAACATCATACATAGAAAAACAAAACTTGTTTCCAAAACCAATTTCCCCAAAAGTTAAAGCCCGTTCTGGCTGAAGCAAACAAAAGAAAAGACCAAATTCAAAGAGAGCTCCATCGAACCAATACTTACACAAAAAAAAAATCAGCACTCACACACAGAGAAAATTTTCACACCAGTAACATACACCAGTACCTATATGCAGAACTATACAGACTTGTATAATGTGGATCCCAAAATTGGAAAGAACATTACAAAATCTGAAAAACCTCTACTGATACATATCCAGTACCTGATTTTCGTTCATCGATATGGTTCGATTTGTATGAGAGCCAACAGCAGAACTCACTTCTTCCATATCTAAAAAAAAATTCCAGAAACGAAATTAGATAACCCACAAGAACTTGCAAAAACGAAATTGCAGAAATTGAAATTAGATAACCCACAACAATTGAAATTAGATAAAAACTTCACCTTTGTTGATTGACATTTGAGAGAGTGAGGGTCTGAAATGGCGAGAGTGAGAGAGGCGACGACGAGTGAGAGAGATGCTGAGATGGTGAGACGATGAGAGGTGAAACGGTGAGACGATGATTGAGACGGCAAGGCGAAAGATTGAAAGGGTGTGAGACAGCGAGAGAGAGAGAGTGAAACTTGTGGAATGAATACGGCGAGAGAGAGAGAGAGTGAAAGGGTGTCTGAAATGAAACCCTAATTCATCCAAATGAAATTAATATGATTGGAAATATAATATTAAAAATTAGGAATTTAGGTTAATATGCGGTTCGGTTCGGATCGGTTCGGTTGTGTGGAACAAAAACCGTAAACCGAACCGAACCGCGCGGTTAATTAAAAATATCATCCAAACCAAATGCGGTTTTTGCGATTTTCGGTTTGGATTGGTTCAATTTGCGGTTTTGCTTTTGGATTGGTTCGGATACGATCACCTCTAGTGCACTGTCAGTGTAAAAAGTTATTATACATACATCCAATTAAAATATTTTAAAGTGCCAGATTATATAAATAATTTAAAATTTACAAACTGACTTGACGAGATACATGATTGTCATTAGTTGACAGTGTCATCCCTTTTCTCTTTTCTATTTTATTTTTACGATGTCCAAAACAACATCGTTTAAGTATATAAAAAAAGTTTTTATAAAAAGTGAGGGGTGTAGTTGTTTTTGCCAGCACCCCAGTAAATCCGCCATTGTCATGAGTTATGATTAGTATGATTTATTTTCATTCTTTATGGTATCAATTCATGTATATAAGATATTTGAGCACATCAATAATAATCACCGAATATATTTCTTATATGATATCAGCAAAGATTCTGATCTTAAACTTCTCTTTGCAATTGTACCACTTCCTCTCCATCACATCTCGATGGTCAATACTCATCAACCTCCAACGGAGATGACACTTCATCTACCACCACTCAACCTCCAACATGTGGCATCCTCCGAATTCCATTCCGTTTTCATCATCAATAATATAAAATGTATCATACTGAACAACGATATTTTTGGATAAACCATTTTCTAGGTTCAAGCATGTGTTCATAACGTGCTTAATCATATCATTGATGAGTATAGAAAGTGTGGGTAGTATGGGTAATAGTCTCACATTGATTAGAAATGTGGAGACTTGAGCATTTATAAGTGGCAGAACTCATACACTATTACTTTATGATTTTGAGTAAATATGTAATGTATCTCTCACAAAAATATTACTCAAAAAAAAAGTCTCGCAATATTCACTGTTCCCTCAATGCTCCATGATAAAAAAAAAATCCCCCAACAATTATTTCACCTACCAATAAGGAGGCCACTACCAAAAACAACAACACATCACATAAACATAAAATTCAAAACTACATAAAATAGAGTAGAGGTCTTTCAACTCATTTTTTCCTTCATATTAGTAAATATTAATTTATTAACTAAATATTAAAGATTAATTTTTACTTCGGAATTTAATTACTTGTGTGTTGCATATTAATCTTTTATTTTAAAAATTAAAGATTAATTTAGTGTTCTTTATAAAGATATCTATTAAATTTTGATATCCAACATATCTAAAATATGAATTTAGTTAGTTTTTCTTAATCATATTCATATAAGATTAAATTGGCCATTTTTAATAGTGATATTAAAGTATATGATTAATTATAAACTTATTTATAATTGATTTAAAATTTTTAAGCGAAATTAGGAATTAAGAACATTAGAATGCAAAATTTTATAGTAAATGAGGCATATTTTGAAAAATTAAAGCAATGAGGACAATGAATCATTACATATTCATCCATAATAGCATGTAAAGCTTAATTACTCTCTTTATTTTGTATTGGATATGAATCCTTTAAGCACAAGAGATTAACTCTTTTAGATTAAGATTTGGTAGATGAATTTTCATTAAATAATTTGAAACATGTGATTCGCATAAATGTCCTCTCTATGATAAACTGTTAGACGAAGACGACTTATTTAGAAGGGCGTGAAGAGAACCCAAGTTAAAAATTGCTTTATAAAAAACTGTTTTGAAAATTTAACGGCTACTGGAAGTGATCAGGATCGAATCGTCTAAACCGAACTGCTATAAAAAAACTCGGATATGCACATATGAAAGTCAATTGATGATAATGATAAACAAATCAATTAATATGCTTATAACCACAATCACTTGAAAGCTACTCAACAAGTAAAACTACTTCCAATGATAAAATACACAAAAACATAATTGAGGCAAATTATCAAACACCTTATGTGCAATCAATTTCGTTTAGAATTTTGTATGGTTTTTGTTGATTTGCAAATCCAACCACAATCTAATAGATTGTGATAAACTCAACAAAACCTTTTTCAAAGGTTATCAAAATTTTAACCAAACGTATTGATTGTACAATCGAAGAATTCAACAATTTGCAAATAAGCGAGAGAGAGAGAGACAGAGAAAGAGAGAGAGAGAGAGAGAGAGAGAGAGAGAGAGAGAGTGTGTGTGTGTGTGTGTGTGTGTGTGTGAGTGAGTGAGAGAGAGAGAGAGAGTTCACAAATTTTTTTAGGCAGTTCTCCAACCGGTCTCGTTATGGGTACGCCTGCCTTCAATTCAAACTCGAATTGCGATAGTGAAATTTAACTTTACTTTGAAAAATTAGTTTACAAGAGAAATGTAGCAATGCAACCCCATAAACCCTATGTTTGATGTTTACTCTAACACTTTATCTTCCCTTTATTTGAACTTGATCAAGTCACCCAACAATCCTAATTTGATTCATTATCTCACGCTACTCTTTTGCAAGAAACTCTTTTCTTCAAAGCTTTCACTCGATCAAATCCAAATTGAGAATTGTTGTCATCCAAAAGTACCAATTTGATCCACCGTCTCACGTTACTCCTTTGTAAGAAACCCTGTTCTTCAAAGCTTTCACTCGATCAAATCCAAATTGCGAACTATTGTAACCCAAGAGTTACCAATTTGATTTACCGTCTCACGCTACTCCTTTGCAAAAACCATCGTTTCTTCAAAACCTTCACTCAATCAAATCCAAATTGGGTAATCTTGTCCAAAACCTTCAAATCCCAAATTGATTTTGAAGGAAAACCCCACCTTATTTTTCTTATTGAAACCCTCAAAGATCTCAACCCAATTTATAGTTCACCAATCTAAATTGGACGTTATCAATTCTAAATCTAGATGACACCCAAACAATGAATGATTATGTGTACTTTGTGTGTATGCATAAAATGAAGGTTGAAGATGATGAGCATTCTTTGGAACCAGTTTCATTTATGATTTTCTCAAAATCACCAAAAAGAAATCATGCATGTATGAAGTATATATATGTGTACAAGTTAGAAGCAAAAGGAATGCAATAGGTTTAAAAAATGATGCAAATTTTCAAAAATTTTAATGCATGTGTTGACCTGTGTAAATCACATGCCGACCTATTCGATGCATGTGCCGACTTGTATAGGTCATGTGTCGACTTATGTAGTCAGCACATCAAACAGAGGCTACAAGTTTTAAAAATGAATTACATAGGTCGGCCTGAAACTCATATAGGCAGACCTGTATAGGTCATGTGTCAACCTATATACCTATTTTGCACATAAAAACCTGTTTTTAATGCATGAAATCTTTTCTAAATCATTTTTAATGCATGTCACATTTTCTAAATCATTTCCAAAATATTTTTATGCTTCCTAATGCTAAGATGCACATTAAGTTTAATGCATGAAATATTTTTTAAATTATTTTTAATGCATGAAACCTTTTCTAAATCATTTCCAAAATATTTATATGCTTCCTAATGCATGAAACTTTTTCTAAATCATTTTCAAAATATTTATATCATCCAATATACATAAACGCTAAAGTATCCTAGTTTTGACATCATACAAAATAAATCTAACGAAAAGTTACACTCATACACTCCCCTTTTTTGATGATGGTAAAACTTGAGACGATATGTTTTGTGTCTTCATGAAGGCTCACTCTGAATGTATGCAACCTAGCTTCATCTTGCAGATGCTTCTCCCCCATTGACAACATCAAAAAGAGACAAAGAAATCCATGAGAAGTATCTTATATAACACATATACTAATATAACACATACAGGTGTTTGCAAAGATAAAGTCATCAATAAAACAACACTCACATAAAATGATGTAAATATTGGAAATGTCTAAACATAAATAAAAGCACTTAAAGCAACAATATAACATGGTTGCCACATTATGCCAAATAACATAAACAATAAACATGAAATATGAAGGATACAGTGCAATAAAAAAACTCTTGGGTTGCTTCAAAAGCGACACATTTACGTGACATATACTTTTAGTGCTCCTGAATGCTGCACACGCATGTGCTCTAGCAAGACGATTAATTAGATTTATCATCACTCAAACCAAAAAAAGAAATGTTATCATAACAATGACACACAACAAGAATTTTGTTCACATTATAACATGTTCAACCATATTTCATGCAAGACCTGACTATAGATAAGATGCTTATACACAAAGAACACATTTCAAGTATGGAAGAAAAATAGCATGAAGTCACTATAAGCATATAAATTGAAAGACATTAATTTGAGATTTTTGGAAGTGAAAGATTATGACATATTTCATACATCAAGTATATCAAGCATTTGGAACATAGATAACATGCAAAAGAAAAAGGCTTACTCTCAAAGAAAGAAAATAGAACAATATTACCTTGCGTATGAACTGATGAAGGATGCACTTGTATGTGATTGAACTTCCAAGGAAAGTTAGAGAAAAAGTATATAAAGTGCATGCAACAAATCATATTTAGGAAAATATCTGAGATATAAAGTATACTCAATTTCCTTCGAACGTTGAAAAATGATTCAGTCGCAAGAGGTTTTGTAAAAATATGCGTGAGTTGATTTTTGCTATCAACATGCTCGAATACGACATCTCCTTTTTCAACATGGTCACGTAGAAAGTGGTAACGTATCTTAATATGTTTAATGCGAGTGTAACAAAGTATTTTTGGTTAGATTAATAACACTAGTGTTCTCACACATAATAGGAATATGTTATAGTTTAATATTAAAATCAAGTAGTGGTTGTTTGAGCCACAATATTTGAGCACAACAACCACCGACTGTGACATATTCTGCCTCGGAAGTTGACAAAGCAATGGAAACTTGTTTCTTGCTATGCCAACTTACTAAGGAGTTTGAAATATGTGGCAAGTTCCACTAGTACTTTTCCTATCCGATTTACAACCGGCAAAATAAAAATCGGTATAACCAACCAAATTACAACCACTTCCCTTGGAATACCAAAGCCCATACTTAGATGTACCATTAAGGTATCTCAGGATGCGTTTCACGGCTTTCAAATGCGGTTCCATAGGAGCCGATTGATAACGAGCGCAAATAAACACGCTAAACATAATGTCTGACCTAGATGCAGTAAGATATATAAGAGATTCATTCTTACCTCTATACTTCTTGACATCAACATCCTTACCACTTTCATCATTTTCCAAGTTTCCATTTGTTGGCATTGGAGTGTCAATTGATTTTGCATATTTCATACCAAATTTCTTTAGCAATTTGTTGCAATATTTTGTTTGACACACAAATGTCCCTTTGTTGAGTTGCTTGATTTGAAGACCGAGAAAGTAGTTCAACTCCCCCATGAGACTCATCTCAAACTCATCCTGCATTAGCTTAGAAAACTACTTAACCAATTGCATGTTAGTGGAACCAAATATGATATCATCAACATAATCTTGAACTAGAAGAGTATGTTTTCCTTAACATTTAATGAAAAGTGCAGTATCTACCTTTCCTCTAGAGTATCCTTGATTGATTAAGAACTCACTAAGTTGCTCATACCAAGCCCTAGAGGATTGTTTGAGACCATACAAAGCTCGTTTTAACTTATAAACATGATTAGGATACTCATGATTTTTAAAAATCGGGAGGTTATGAAACATACACTTCCTCGCTAATATATCAATTAAGGAAAGCACTTTTCACGTCCATTTGTAATAACTTGAAATCTTTTGAGCAAGCATAAAACATTAATAGTATATAATACATGTGAAGATATTAAGATGAGGTCACTAAAAACATATAAATTTAAACACACCATGGTTATCAATTGAAATTTTTAAAAATGAACACTCATAACATGTATCATATACACAATATATCACATACCTTTAAAAAATGAACAGGTAAAAGAAATGACTTACTTACAAAGCAAAAATTGAAACGATATTACCTCACCGTACGAATGACGGAGGATGCACATGCATTCCATAAGGAGATCTCGAACGAAAGTTGAAACAAATGCAAAACGTGCCACAAAACCTTTTGACACCAACGTTCTTACCACATTTCACTTTAACAAAGTACCCAATAGTGTGATTTGTAATGAATCCAAAAAAGTTATTGATTTGATGATCATCCTTTTTGGTTGGACTTTCATTCTTGTCCTTTTCATGATATATATTTTTCTCCTCCTCAGGTTTCATCATCTTAGGTTAATAAATCCCTTATTCGATGTCCTTGAGTATGTATTTTGAAGATACACCTACATCATGAAACGAAATACCTTTTCTGATGTTTCTCGGATAGGAAACATTAAAATTAATCTACACACTTTTACCAATTAATGAACACTAGTTGTTGACTTCCTTGGTCACACAACCCTTCTTTCTTAACACAAAGTCAATGAAATAGGGAGATGTCACCCGTTTTATGTCTTGAGCACCCACAAATGAGATCCCATACTCTATTCATAAAGCCAAGATATTTATCCTGTAAGATCAACAAAAAAAATTTATGTACCCAATCTTCATTGGATCCTTGAGGGTGAGTGAAACCAAGGTTCAAAACTCTCGTCATCACTTGTTTCACAATCACTTTGCTCATTGGTTGAGGATTTTGAACTTGAAGCCTTTAGAGCAATAAACCTTATTTTCTACCTCATTGTTCTTGCCATTCTCTTTCTTTATCTTCTTCTCATGCTTTTTCTCATGTTTTTTCAAGCAAGTGAGTTCTAACTCATGTTCTTCTAGCTTGCCAAATAAAGTTGTGAGATCAAATGTTCTAAGATCATTCGCTCCTTTGATTATGGTGTCCTTAGGTTGCCATTACTTATTAAGACACCTCAAAACTTTATTAGTAGAAATATAATTGGAAATAGGATTACCTAGAGCCTTCAAGCGATTTGTAAGATGTATGAACCACTTTTGCATGTCGGCAATGGTTTTACCATGCTTTATGTGAAATAGTTCAAACTCTTAATTTAAGGTATTGATCCTAGCTTGTTTGACTTCATTAGTTCCCTCATGGGCAACTTCCAATATGTCCCACATAGCGTTGGCGGTTTCACAATGAGATACATGATTCATAAACGCCAAGTGCAGATATGGGAATATTTTGTGCCTCCCAATCATGTGACCACAATTTCTTATCATTATCATCTCATTGTGCTTCCGGTTTCGGTAAGACGATACCTTCACCATGGATCATTGTAATTTGGTTAAGACCATTGATGATGGCGTCCCATACACTCTTATCAACCGAGTTGATATGGATATGCATACAAACTTTTCAATAACCATAATTTTCACTGGTAAATATAGGCGCTCGATTGTACGCCCCTTTAAGCTCGGTAGCCATTTTCTAATAAGTGAATATTAAAGCACAGAATTAACCGAAGTTCTGATATCACTTGTTAAACGAATGCGACTTATCTAGAGGGGTGTGAATAGATCCCATGTTAAAAATTTCTTTATAAAAAACTGTTTTGAAAATTTAACGGCTAGCGGAAGTGACCTGGATCGAATAGTCTAAACCGAACCGCTATCAAAAGCTCGGATATGGGTATATGAAAATCAATTGATGATAATGATAAACAAATCAATCAACATGCTTATAACCACAATCACTTAAAAGCTACTCAACAAGTAAAGCTATTTTCAATGATAAAATACACAAGAAAGTAATTGAGACAAATTATCAAACACCTTATATGCAATCAATTTCGTTTAGAACTTTGTATGATTTTTGTTGATTTACAAATTCAACCACAATCTTATAGATTGTGATCATCTCAATAAAATCTTTTCAAAGGTTATTAAAAATTTAACCCAACGTATTGATCGCACAATCAAAGAATTCAACAATTTACAAATGAAAAATAAGAGAGAGAGAGAGAGAGAGAGAGAGAGAGAGAGAGAGAGAGAGAGAGAGAGAGAGAGAAAGAGAGAGAGAGAGAGAGAGAGAGAGAGAGAGTATACACAAATTTGTTTAGGCATTTTCTCAATCGGTCTCACTATGGATACGTCTTCCCTCAATTTGAACTCGAATTGAGATAATGAAATTTAACCTTACTTTGGAAAAGTAATTTACAAGAGAAATGTAGCAATGCAACCCCATAAAACCTATGTTTGATGTTGATTCTAACACTTTTTATTCCCTTGATCTGAATTTGATCCAGTCACCTAACATTTTCAATTTGATTCACAGTTTGACGTTACTCCTTTGCAAGAAACCCCTTTCTTCTAAGCTTTCACCCGATCAAATCCAAGTTGCAAATTATTGTCACCCAAGAATACCAATTTGATCCACCGTCTCACGCTACTCCTTTGCAAGAAACCCCGTTCTTTAAAACTTTTACTCGATTGAGTCCAAATTACGAACTATTATAACCCAAGATTTACCAATTTGATTCATTGTCTCACGCTACTTCTTTGCAAGAACCATCTGTTCTTTAAAGCCTTCACTCAATTGAATCCAAATTGCATAATCTTATCCAAAACCTTTCAAATCTCCAATTGATCTTGAAGAAAAACCCCACCTTGATTTTCTTATTTGAAACCCTAAAAGATCTCAACCCAATTTACAACTCACCTACCTAAATTGGACGTTATCAATTTTAAATCTAGATAGCATCCAAACAATGAATGGTTATGTATACTTTGTTTGTGTGTATGCATAGAATAAAGGTTGAAGATGATGAGCATTTTTTTAAACTATTTTCGTTTATGATTTTTCTCAAAATCACCAAAAAGAAATGATGCATGTATGAAGTATATGTGTGTGTGTGTGTGTGTGCATGCGTGTGTGTGTGTGTAGGAATGCAATATGTTTAGAAAATGATGCAAATTTTGAAGATTTTTAATGCATGTGTCGACCTATGTGAGTCATAGGTCGACCTATTCGATACATGTGCCGGCGTGTATAGATCATGTGTCGACCTATGCAGCCAGCACATTGTAACACCCCAAAATTTGCTCTTTTGTTTTGAAGCTAACTGGCTTATGTTTCTTTGCATCTCTTGCATTAGCATTTGTGCATGGCATTGGTTATTAGCATGGGATCAAGGTACTTGGTCCATCTCAAAGGGGTCTCAAGCCTCAAGGTATTTTGTGGAGGTCATCATATCTTCATGGGATCAAGAATGGCAAAGGATTTCAAGTGAATCTTTCCCTCCTAACCAGAGGGACCAAATTAGGGTTCTTAGGTTCAAAGAGCTTCTTGAGAAAACTTTGTGGATTCAAGCATGCTCTCATGGGTTCCATATGCTCACAAACATTCATAGAGGAAGGCTTGGCTAGTGGTTCATTGTGGAAGGTGTTCAGTGGATCAGTTGCTTGTGAACCAAGAAAAGTCAACTGTAAGGGAGAAAGTCAACCATGGAATTTTGAGGTCCTCTTCATGATTTTTAAGGTCTTATGCCCTCATATGGTCCTCAAATGTCAAGATTCATGTCATTCATCAAGAATCAAGAGTTTGTGCAAAAGTTACTATTTTTGAAAAATGACCTATAATGTGAAACTTCCATTTTTGGCAACTTTTCAAACCATCTTCAACTTGACTTTTCATCATCAAAGAAGCTTCAAATGAATTTTCCTCAAACATTAAAGTTGAAGATCTCTCTCTCCCCTTTCCAAAAAGTACTAGATTGTCTCAATGCCATTTGTGAAACTCAAGTTATGATCAAAAGAAGGCAAGGTGCTTTTTAAGGTTTTCACATGTATTCATTTTTCCACCTTTTGCATTTTGGTTCAAAATGACTTGTAATTGTTTCTAATGACTCAAGTCACATTGCCATATTCAAGTACACTCTATGAGGACCATTTTTGACCCTTGAATCAAGTGGATACGTGCCATGTACTTCATGAATTTCACAAAATGCAAATTTGCAAGATGGATTGAATCTCACAAATCAAGCCACTACAAAGCCCAAACCTAATTCCATTATGATCAGCAAGTGAAATGAAGATGAATCATGCTTATTTCATGACCCATGCACGTGTGAACAAGGGTGTGCATCACAACTTGCATTTTTGCATAACACTTCCATTAGCCTTAATCAAGGGATTAACAAAACCCTAATCATGCTCAGAGCTCTAACCAAGTCTATATAAGAAGACTCACACGTTCATTCACACCTCATGCACTCTCATTTGCTCAGAATTCCAATTTTTGCTCTCACTCTTTCTCTCTTCGAAACTCACTCTCCTTGGAGTTTCTTTGAGATTTTATTTCACATTCTTGATCAGTGAAGTTAATAGAGCAAGAATCAACCATTGATTGAAGCTGAGAGTGAGTTTTTCATCAGATTCAGTTTGGGAAGGTTCAAGTTCAAACCTCAAGATCTAGCACGATTCCAAACTCTAATTGCATTTATTTTGCAATAAGAGGTTCTAAGGAGTAGATCTGCAGCTTCCAGAGGGTTTTCTTGGTGTATTTTAAGCTCTGTAATTCTCAGGTTAGTGTGAAATTCATCATCATATAACTTGATTTTATGGTGTGCATTGTGTTCTTTGAGAGTTGCTGATCATCCTGATGTAATTTGATTTGATTTTGGACGTGTATCATGGCTGTATTGTAGATCTAAAGTTTTTAGATCTAAACTTTATCTCTTCGATTTGCCTTGTGTGTTGATGATCTGTTGAAATAAATTGCATATTCTTGATCCTTGTTGAATTCTGATTCGAATGGTGGTGGAGTTGTAAGATTCTGGAAAAAATTTGTTAGATCTCCATTCAGTGTCACCGGAGGAGACGACCGGAGCCCTAGTTCCGGCGTCTGGTTTATTTTCAGATGGATTAGGGTTCTGAGGTAGAGGACACAATCATGTCCGTCCATTGTTTGATCTGATGGTCCACAATCTGCCAACACATTAAATTCCATGTGCATCTCACGAGTTTTATTTTCTCATTGTAATCTGTGTGGTTGCATCCTCATGTTAATTACCATGTGCTGTGAATCCCGGCCTTTGATCATGTATGATTGTTGATTACGTTGACTGTGTAAGACGCGTTGGATTGATCTGAAGGATATTAACTTGCCAGCGCATTAAATATGTCATGTGTTGCTCACGTGAATTTTATTTTGTTCAGATGGTGCTTTTTGTATGGCTCCCTATGTTAATTATCATGCGCGTGTTAATCTGAGCCTTTCATCTGGTTTACTTTGGTTTTGTTGACTACGTGTGAATCATTGGATTGATCTGATGGCAATGATGGAGTCAAAAAGGTTGACTCTGAGTCTAGGGTGAGAAGCGCTTTGGGCTTCTTTGCTTTTCACACCCTCCTTTTGATCCAGCCCAACTTTTTCAAGGTGGGATTGTTGCTTATTGCACCCCTGGGTTTCATTTTATTCCTTTTTTATTTTAGTTTTTGCATAGTTTTGTATTTTAATTTTTAAAAATAGATTTATGCATCTAAAAATCACCAAAAAAAATCATGAAGCATATTTGGAATTTTATAAAAATTTTTCAAATTTTATTTTCCATTTTTATTTTATTTTGTGCATCTGAATTAATTATTTGATTAATTTTCTTTGTGAATTGTTTTAATTGTGCACACTTGATCTTGTTGATTTTTGTTCTCATCATTGGTGTATGATTTGCATCCTATTATTTTTGCATATTTCAGAGGACATCTTGAGGTCCTTAAAAATATTTTTCTCATATTTTTAAACTCTTTGAATATTGCATTTTAGTCCCTCTATTTGTGCATTGTTCTTATGCAACTTTGAAGCATTGTTTGAGGTACTTAACTTGTGAATTTTTGTATGATCTTTTGGCATGTTACTAGCTTCTGACTTAGGTCACTTGGGTTTTAATTTCACAATTTTTTAATGTCATTTGATATATGTTTGATTATTTGTGCTTAATTGAATTATGCATGATCATCTCTTGACATCTCTTAACCCAATTAGCTTTGCCATGCCTAATTGATTGAGTTTCTTTGTGATTCTTTGCATGAGTGTTTGATATGATGTTTCCCCCTAGTTGAGGTCCTTTGTGGCCAAATTTTGCAATTTGTGGATCATGTTTGGATATGATTTATGTGCTTGAACTTTGATTTCCTTTTGTGGACTTTCTTTGGTGCATAATGTTTCATGTTTTGATCTTCTTTTGCACATGAGAATTATTGATGATGGTATGATCTTGATTCTGACTTCCTTTCATCTTTATCTTATTGTTCTCATTTCATCTTGATATGAAGTTCATTGGTGCTTAATTGTGCATTACATATAAGTATGCTTGCATTCTTTCATGATTACCTTTGCATGCTTACTTGAGATGTTTTGCATGATCTTTGAGACTTGTTTTTTGATGTGAGTTGGATATACTTGATATGATGTGCTTGCTGCATCTGAATTAATTATTTGATTAATTTTCTTTGTGAATTGTTTTAATTGTGCACACTTGATCTTGTTGATTTTTGTTCTCATCATTGGTGTATGATTTGCATCCTATTATTTTTGCATATTTCAGAGGACATCTTGAGGTCCTTAAAAATATTTTTCTCATATTTTTAAACTCTTTGAATATTGCATTTTAGTCCCTCTATTTGTGCATTGTTCTTATGCAACTTTGAAGCATTGTTTGAGGTACTTAACTTGTGAATTTTTGTATGATCTTTTGGCATGTTACTAGCTTCTGACTTAGGTCACTTGGGTTTTAATTTCACAATTTTTTAATGTCATTTGATATATGTTTGATTATTTGTGCTTAATTGAATTATGCATGATCATCTCTTGACATCTCTTAACCCAATTAGCTTTGCCATGCCTAATTGATTGAGTTTCTTTGTGATTCTTTGCATGAGTGTTTGATATGATGTTTCCCCCTAGTTGAGGTCCTTTGTGGCCAAATTTTTCAATTTGTGGATCATGTTTGGATATGATTTATGTGCTTGAACTTTGATTTCCTTTTGTGGACTTTCTTTGGTGCATAATGTTTCATGTTTTGATCTTCTTTTGCACATGAGAATTATTGATGATGGTATGATCTTGATTCTGACTTCCTTTCATCTTTATCTTATTGTTCTCATTTCATCTTGATATGAAGTTCATTGGTGCTTAATTGTGCATTACATATAAGTATGCTTGCATTCTTTCATGATTACCTTTGCATGCTTACTTGAGATGTTTTGCATGATCTTTGAGACTTGTTTATTGATGTGAGTTGGATATACTTGATATGATGTGCTTGCTGCCCTATCTTGTTTCTTATTTCATCCTTCTCTTTCTCATTATTCTCTTTCACTCTCTTCCTCCCATGAATCTCAAGACTTGTTCAAGTCTTGGATTCTCTCCCTTTAGAGCTACCTAATCCAACTTAATTTTTGATTAAGCTTGAAGTAGGATTAGCATTAGGTTTTAGGTAGTCGTCCCTCCTAAACCTCACTAACCATAGGTTACCCATGCATGATAACATTAGGACTCTTAGTTTCCCTTTAGAGTTTCCTTTGGGTCTTCTCTCTTCTCATCTCAAAACTTCTTGAAAAAACTTAATAAAGATAAAGTGTATTGCGCACGAGCCTTAAGCGTGGGGAATGAGAAATGAGGGGCTTCCTCTCATCTTTCTAGAGTGCTTAGCGGGCGTCCTGTCTTGGGACGATTTGTTAAGTATTCGTCACTGTGCTCTAGACTTTGGTGCAATGCAAGTTATGAACTAACTTAAAAAACACTTATGTCTAAAAAACACAAAAACAAATTCAAATCTTTTTATCCTTTGGGATTGTTGGGTTTCAAACTTCATTTTCAGAAAAGAGATCGTCGCTCACGTAAAAAACACTTACCCATTCATGGTCGTACCCACAAACTACATTAGCTTTGATTCCTCTCTCTCGTCCAATTGAGGATATGTAGGCACAAGGCAGCGATTGTCTTGGCGAGCGACCTTCCCTCACAGTTCCCATCCGAACTATGTTTACTCTGACTTTCCCATTGCACTGAGGGAGTACGTAGGCCTAGGGCATCGAATATGTCCTACCGAGTCCGTCTTAGTCACCCCCATCCCCGTTTTCTTTTGTTCAGCCATAGATAGTAGGACAGCTCACCCTTCGTTTAGATAACAAGCGTGGATCCCATCGAGTACGATGGATGCGTGGGGTGTTAACACCTTTCCCTCGCATAATCGACTCCCGAACCCGGACTATGGTTGCGATGACCATGTGTTTCCCCCTTTCTCTTTAGGTTTATGCAATGTTTCCTTTCCCTCTCTCGATATAAATGTACATTGCTGGCGACTCTGTGTTTTCTGCGCCACTCTCGCATTTGTACCGTCGGATGCGAATCTTTCGGGAGCGACAGCTGGCGACTCTGCTGGGGATCGAACCCAAAATCTCTGGTTGACCTCTTACTGGTTCATCCCCTTTAGCGAGTCGATCCTAGCGCTTGTTGTTTTCGTTGGGTGTTTATTTATTGTGCTTTATTATGTTGTATATTACTATTTTACAGCTTTTATTGCATTGCATTTCATTTTATTACTATCATACTGGATATTACTGTGTTGTGCTGGCTGGTTTCTGTTTGGCAGGTTGGGTTGTTCTGAGAGATAAGCCCAATACCCAGACTTGAGTACACCCTAGGACTAGAGTGGAGAGTAGTGGGACCTACGTGCCAGCTTGGTGTGTTTGTGTGTTCATGAAATTCACAACCAGACGTGGCTATCTTGGGACGCATTCTGACGTGAGTGTCTTGCGCATTTCAGGGTGTTGATCTAGAGAGCTATCGACTCTGGTGACCGTTTCTCCGATACCTCAGTTGCGCCTCTCCTCCCGACCTGTGATAATGGCAAACCCATTACACTTGTCGATTCGAGGACCCAATGCTGAGGGACTCGCATAGGATGACCTTATTTTTTAGGGGAATCAGTTGAGGTCTCCTCGATTGATGATGATGCCAAACCAGAAATGGTGAACGTATCATCATTTCTCGACCTGAGAGCCCGTGATATTGAAGATCCTCGCCTTTCTAGAACCCATATGTGAGAGGGGATGGGTGTTTGCAGGCTTGTAGGAAACTGAAACCTTCAACCTACCCGGTCTTCTGGATTTCTCATCAGTGTTTGATTATCTGGGTTTCTGGTTATCTCAGTGGTTCGGTATTCTAGAATTCTAGTTTTCTGGGTTGTGGTTCTCGTTCAGTTAACAGCACAACACATCCAGCAGTGATGCCTTGATCCCATGCTTGCATGTGCATATCATTTTTCTTGCATTCTAACATGTTTGACATTTTTCAGGGTTTGCATCTTACTCTTGATTCCAGTTTTCTGAGGTTGCCTTAACATGGATGTCCAGAGAAAGAAGACTGTTGCTTATTCATTCCCAGACCCGACCTTGACGTTGATTCACAAGCTGATTAGTATGGCTGGTCCCGGAGTTCGTACAGAGTTCGGTGGAGAGTATGGGAGACTTCTGAAGTTCGTCTATAGTATCTCCAAGTATGAGAAGGATGTCATTCATACACTTCTTCAGTTCTATGATCCGGCTTTGCGTTGCCTCACTTTCCCAGGCTATATCTTGGCTCCAACGTTGGAGGAGTTCTCATTTATTTTGGGAATCCCCATCAGACATGACATAGTTTTCTTTTCTGAAGAATGCCCCGGGAAAAAGAAATGGCCATTGCTCTTCATATTGGTGAATCCGCTCTGAGCAGTAATATTATGGAGAAACAAGGAGCTGAGGGTTTCTTATTGAAGTTCTTGTTTGATCAAGCTTGCATACATGTTAAGGAGAGGAATTGGACAGCTTTCCAAGCTATTCTGGCTATGTGCATCTATGGGATTGTCCTGTTTCCCAATATTCCTGATCTGGTGGATATGCATGCTGTCAGAATCTTTATTTCAAAGAATCCTATACCTATCTTGCTAGGTGATGTGTATCACTCAGTCCACTACAAGAATGAAAATAGGCGTGGGAAAACTATGAGTTGCTGTGCCCCAATTTTATCTACTTGGTTTCTGAGTCATCTCCCCGAAGCTGGCGCTTTCGTTGATACGAGAGATTCTCTGAAGTGGTCAAAGAGGTTAATGGGCTTGACTGCTGACAACATTGTTTGGTTCAACCATGACTTGCTAGGGATGGAGATTATTTGCAAGTGCGGAGATTTCCCTAATGTACCCTTGATAGGGAGAAGAGGTGGAATAAACTATAATCATTCCCTTATTATCAGGCAGTTTGGTTATCCTTTGAGAGGTCCACCTGAAGAGCGAGATATCAGAGAGTCCTTATTCTTCAATGGTACTGGGGATCAAGAGATGATAAGGAAGATTGTGAATGCTTGGAAGCAGGTGACCAAGAAGGGAAAAACTTCATTCAGGAAATGTAATAACCGGGCTTTTCCTTCCTATGAATAGTGGATTAAGAAAAGAGCAGAAGAGGAGCTTCTTCCCTTCCCGGTGGAACCACCTTTGTATCCTTTGATGATCGAGGCTCCCACGACTGTTGATATAGAGAAGTATGATAAGTTATGGGCTGAGAAGGAGAAACTCCGAGAGGAGAATCGTGAGCTGGGCAGAGAGGTTAGTCAGTTGAAGCACGAAAAAGGCGAAGTTATCCATGTTGCCAGGTTGAAATCAGAACTTTTGGCTGTGAAGGAGAAAGAATTGTCTAAAGAAGCCATAGCCAGAGAGAAAGTGGCTCAAGCGTTGAAAAGTGTTAGCAATGTCCTTTCGTCCAAAAAGAAAGAGTTGGCTTATGATATGTCAAGAATTCACAGGTTTCGTGACCGTCGGAATACAGCAATTACTGCCAACAGGTTGAAAGAGGACAAGTACCTGGAGCAGATTGAAGGTTTGAAGATAAAGCTTCGGAAGAAGGATAAGGAGATTTTATCAGGGATCTTTGAGAGGAGAGCAATTGAGGAAAATCTCAAGGAAACCATGGCAGATATGGAACAGCTGAAGATCCAAGCCGAAGTGAAAAGAGCCAGAAGCTAAGGTCCAAGTTCAGGTGGAGCTTCTGGAGAAGATGATTGGGAATTGCATAGTCGTTATTTAACAGGGATCTTGCACAGGAGGGGTCTTTTGATTCGAGAGTTGATTCAGAGACCAGAGCATCCTAATACCAAGATTCTCAAGGAAGTGCAGAATTGGTGTAAAAAGAATGACGAATGGGGAATTCTAGCACGGCTGAGTCTTGATGATATGCCTTAGTTTCCTTGCTACTGTTTTCTTTGTATTTTCGGGATCACCGCCAGGCTTGTTGGTCGGGGTCTTTGTTTATGCTTATTCAGACTTGTGTTGTAACATATGCTTATTCTCTTTATATGATCAGGAATTCAGTTATCTTCTGTTGTTAAAACTGGAATCAAGGGATAGATCACCTTGATAATGTTCATACATGTTTGCATTTGCATTTGCATAATCATCTCATTTTTGCATAGCAGGTTTTCTTGGATTCTCTGGTTTTCTTATGCTCTCTCTTTTTGACATTCAGGATTGATCAACCAGCTCATCGGTATTCTACCAGGCTTAATCAAAGCAGTGTGATGGACAAAGTTCAGGCAGACATGGCAGCTATGCAAGCTCGCATCGATCAATTCATGGAGATGATGCAAGGTGTGGTGCAGAGCCAGAATGAATTCAGAACTCTAGTTTAGCCTTTGGTGGCGCAGGTTGATGAAAATGGTATCTTACACGGTGGTCTTCTTAATCGTGTTATTCCTCCGGGCGGAGGTGGTACTGGTAACAACATTCCTATCCTTGGTGCTGGTGGACAGGGTGGGATTCCTTCAGTGGTTGGAGAAGGAAGCACTATTCGAGCTATCCATGGCCATCGTTTTGATGATCAACAGGATGATGTTTTTTCAGTCAGAAGCTTGGACGCTGGCCCTCCTGTGGTCAGTGATGAGAGGATCCGTTTAATTGAGGCGCAACTGAAAGGGGTTGTGAAGCAGGATGATCTGGGAATAGATTTGGACGACCTAAGGTTGGTCCCTGATATTGTCATTCCGCACAAGATTCCGATTCCTACATTGGAGAAGTATAATGGTTCTACCTGCCCGAGAACTCATGTAAAGGCGTATACCAGGAAGATGGCTGCCCATGCCAAGGACGAAAAGCTAATGATGCATTTTTTCCAAGACAGCCTGTCTGGCGCGTCTTTGGAATGGTATATGGCGCTGGAAAGTAGAGATGTTCGTACTTGGAGAGAGCTAGCTGCAGCTTTTATCAAGCATTACCAATAAACACAGACATGGCTCCCAACAGAACTCAGCTGTTGAGCATGTCCCAGAAAAATGATGAAAGTTTCAAAGAATACGCGCAAAGGTGGCGTGAATTGGCGGCTAGGGTACAGCCAACAGTGCTCGAGAAGGAAATGTTGGATATGTTTATGGGCACACTGCCTAAGCACTATTATGAAAAGCTATTGCCGTGTTCACTAGGCAAGTTTGCAGATGTGATTGCGATCGGACAGAAGGTAGAGGTTGGAATTAAGGCTGGAAAAGTTTCTAGTGGTGACGGATCGTCCTCCTGGCATGGAAAGAAGCCATTTGAATGGTTATAAGAAGAAAGGGGAGGCCAATGCTGTATCAACTTACAAAGGAAAAGGGAAACAGCGCCAGAACAATAATCAACAAGTAGCATCGGTAACTATCCCAGCAACGTTACCTCCACCACAGCAACAGAGGAATAATGCTAATCAGAACAAGCAGCGGGGCCAGTATCATAATAGGCAAAGAAATGCAGAGAGGCATTTTGAGCAACCACCGATGTCGTATGCATAGTTGTTGCAACATTTGCTGCAGTTGCGTCTAGTTGAGCTCCGTACCCTGGCTCCACCAACAGGGGAACTCCCACGAGGCTATGATGCTAACGCACACTGCGATTTCCATCTGGTGCTCCGGGGCATACTGTGGAGAAATGTAGGGCGTTTCATCACAAGGTGCAAGACCTTGTAGACTCCAAGGCTATCAATTTCTAGAATGATAGGCCCAATGTTGTTCAAAACCCGATGCCTAATCACAATGGTCCGAGGGTGAATGCGATAATTGAGGAATGTGAAGATTTGAATTTGATCATGGATGTTGAGGAGCTAAAGACTCCGCTGGCTGTGGTTAAGAACAGGTTATTGAAGGGTGGCGTTTATCCAGGTTGTGATGAGAACTGTTCAGATTGTTTGACGAAGGATAATGGTTGTGATTTGTTGAAGATGGGTATCCAGAATATGATTAATGAGGGTTGTTTACAGTTTGATAGAGGTAATCAGCAAGAAGAGGTTGTTAGTGAGAAGGTTGCCACTATCACCATTCCGTTCAAAACGATTACTATTTCAGGTCCGACAAGGCCACCTCCAGTTATTATCACAAGGGCTGGACCCATTCCGTATGAAAGTACTAAGGCTATTCCCTGGAATTACGGTGCAGAGGTGTTTATCAATGGGCAAAAGCAAGAATTAATGACTACTTCACCAGTGAGTACTAGTTCAGAAGCTAAAGTTGAGACCGATGCTATAACAAGAAGTGGTAGAGTGCTTACTCCTGTTAGTGATCAACCCGGTACTTCTAGGCAAGATAAGGGAAAACAGGTAATGGATGGTTCTGTTCAGACTCCAGTGATTGTTGATTCTACAGTAAAGCCGATTGTTGATGCTTTTTCTGAAAATGTAGAGGAGTTTATGAGACTCGTCCGAAAAAGTGATTACAAAATTGTGGACCAGTTACATCAGACCCCGTCCAAGATTTCTATTCTGTCGTTGCTATTGTGTTCTGAAGCTCATAGAAATGCTCTTCTGAAAGTTTTGAATGTGGCATATGTTCCTCAAGAGATTTCTATTAATCAACTTGAAGGGGTTGTAGCGCACGTGAATGCGGGTAATGGCTTGGGTTTTACAGATCTTGATTTGACTCCCGCTGGGAGGAATCATAACAATGCCCTGCATATTTCAATTGAGTGTCGTGGTTCACTGATGTCACATGTGTTGGTCGATACTGGATCATCGTTGAATGTATTGCCAAAGAAAGCATTAATGAAGTTAGATACCAGGGGACTTATTTGTACACCAAGCGACTTGGTGGTGCGAGCTTTTGATGGCTCGAAGAGATCTGTCTTTGGTGAGATTGTGCTTCCGATCAAGGTTGGGCCGGAAACCTTTGATGCAACATTTTTTATAATGGATATTCAGCCAGCATACAGCTGTCTGTTGGGTCGTCCTTGGATCCATGGTGCAGGCGCTGTAACTTCCACTTTGCATCAAAAGCTGAAATACATGGTTGATGGTCACGTGGTGACAGTGTGCGGAGAGGAGGACATAATGATTAGTCAGCTGTCAACCTTTAAATACGTGGAAGTAGATGGTGAAATCCATGAGACGCTGTGTCAGGGGTTTGAAAAAGTGAAGGTGTCTGAAGAGGTTATTCAGTTTGAGGATCAGTCCGAGACCACGGAGCAGCCCGCAGTGGCAGATCAACCTGAGGTTTCTATGTCTTCGTTTAAAGATGCCAAGGCTATAGTCGAAGCTGGTAACTCACAGAGGTGGGGCCAAGTGATTAAAGTTCAGCTGAAAGGGAATACCTATGGATTGGGATACAAGCCACCCAGGAGAGCCGGGGATCCTCCCAAATTCTATGGCCTAGTCCGTTTCACCAGTGCCGGTGTTTTCTTCGACAGAGTTAATGCCATTGAGGAAGAAGGAGACAGTGATTGTGATATGGATAGTTGGATTCGCCCTTGTGTCCCGGGAGAAAGTCTGTGCAACTGGTCTTCTGAAAAAGTCATTCAAGTGACTAGTTTCGAGTAATTGCTTTGTTTTCCTATTATGTTAATCCTGCGTTCTACCCAAGACGTAGTGATTTTATTTGTAGGGCTTTTAACTGTTGCATGTTTTGCTTTATCATCAATAAAGGACTTTTCACACTCAAATATTTAGATCTCTGTCTTTCTGTTTTATTTTTATGCATTAAAAAACCCACATTAAAATGGCAATGTGTTTCTTTTGTTGCATACATAATAAAACATACCTCATCAATCATGCAGGTCTTTTTGTTCAGATGACACCGATCATGACTCAGTTATAGCTCGGTATGACTTTGACAATCCAATCTATCAGGCTGAAGAAGAGACTGACGAAGATTGTGAACTGCCCGAAGAGTTGTCCAGATTGTTAAAGCAAGAGGAGAAGGTCATCCTACCTCATCAGGAGGAAATTGAGATTGTGAATCTGGGAACCGAGGACGCCAGAAAGGAAGTAAGGATAGGGGCTGCATTGGAAGACAGTGTCAAGGAAAGATTGATTGAAATGCTCTGTGAGTATGTGGACATCTTCGTCTGGTCTTACCAAGACATGCCTGGGCTCGACATTGATATTGTTGTACACTGGCTACCACTTAAAGAAGGTTGTGCTCCGGTCAAACAAAAGTTGAGAAGAACTAAACTGGAGATGTCTGTCAAAATCAAGGAAGAGGTTCAGAAACAGCTAGATGCCGGTTTTCTTGCCGTAACAAATTATCCTCCATGGGTTGCTAACATCGTGCCTGTACCTAAGAAGGATGGGAAGGTCAGGATGTGTGTTGATTACAGGGATTTGAACAGAGCAAGCCCAAAGGACGATTTCTCGCTCCCTCACATTGACGTGTTAGTTGACAATACTGCTCAGTATTCGGTGTTTTCCTTCATGGATGGCTTCTCTGGGTATAACCAAATAAAGATGGCCCCAGAGGACATGGAGAAAACAACGTTCATAACACCGTGGGGAACTTTCTGCTACAAAGTGATGCCCTTTGGATTGAAGAATTCATAGGCAACTTACCAGCGGGCGATGGTGACTCTCTTTCATGATATGATTCACAAAGAGATTGAGGTCTATGTTGATGACATGATTGCGAAGTCACAGACGGAGGAAGAACATCTGGTGAATCTTCAGAAGCTATTTGAAAGATTGAGAAAATTTAGACTGAGGTTGAATCCAAACAAATGCACCTTCGGGGTGAGATCAGGAAAATTGTTGGGGTTTATTGTTAGTGAAAAAGGTATCGAGGTTGATCCTGCAAAGGTAAAAGCCATACAAGAAATGTCTGTGCCGAAAACAGAAAAAGAGGTTCGTGGTTTCTTGGGGAGATTAAACTACATTGCTAGGTTCATCTCGCATCTCACAACCACACTACGCCAAAAATATGTTTAGACGGCACCTAAAAGACAGCGCTTTTATACAAAAGCGTTGCTAAAAAGAATAAAAAAATTTCGCTAAAAAAAAGCGCCTTAAAAGAAAGGCTTTAGAAAGCGCTTTTCAAAAGCGCTGTAAAAGACTGCCGCGTTAGACCACCTTAGAAAGCGCTTTCCAAAAAGCGCTGCTATAGGTATTACTTTAGAGAGCGCTTTTAAAAAGCGTTGTCTAAAGGCCACCTTAGAAAGCGCTTTCAGAAAGCGCTCTTATAGGACTCTAATTATTTTCACTTTAGAAAGCGCTTTCTTAGGAAAAGCGCCTTCTAAAGTCCTGTACTAATTAAAATATAAAACAATTCTAAACATTTTCAGAGACACTTCTATTCATTTTCTCTCTCGACCGTTTCTCTAAACCCTTGCCGTCGTTCTTGCATTGCCATTGCCGTCGTTCTTGCATTGCCATTGCCGTCACCGTTGCCGTCACCGTTGCTTTCCATTCGTGAAAACGTTGTTGTTGTTGTTGTTCTTATTCTCTTATCCTCTGAAAACGAATAAGGTACGTTGTTATTCTTTTATTATTCATTTCTCTGTTTTTAAATTTTGTTTTTGATTTGATTTTTATGCTGAAAAAGTTTTCACGATGAGGATAAAAGCTCCCTCTTTTATTGTTGCAGAATCGAACCTATTTTTTGCTTTTATTTTTCATGTATATTTGGCAAAGTATTTTTCATGTATATTTTTCATGTATATTTTGCAAAGTATTTTTCATGTATATTTTTCATGTATATTTTGCAGAATCCTTAATCTTTCATCTTTTATTTTTACAAATGCCCCTCTTTTTTTATAATAAGCTCATTGTGTTATGCATTCATGATACAACCTAGTTTTGTGGAAGGTATTTTCATAAGGAAAATAATATTAAAGTATCTTCACAACGATGACTATTATTGAAAAGATACTTCATGATACAACCTAGTTTTGTGGAAGGTTACTTTTAAATATTTTCTACTGTATATTTGGCAAAGTTGATTAGTATAAACAACCTAGTATTGATTGAAATTGTATTTCTCTAGTTGTGTTGTACTGTTTTTCCAATTGATTGTGTTTGGTCTATCCTTTTTTTCCAAGTTCATTTCTTTTATTTTCTAGAACTTGTGACTTTTTGTTATAAGTTAATTGTCTACTTTATACTTATTGAGGAGAGAATTTTTTTGATACTTTAAATTATAATTGTCTACTTTATAAGTTAATTAGAATTTTTTTGATACTTTAAATTATAAGTTAGTTGCCACTTATCAAGTTATGACTCATAATTGGTCAATTAATGATATTTCATTTTATGATACGTGTATAGGGGTTACTTGTGTTCAAAGTGTGAAAGTCGGATCGTTTCCCTACAGGTAAACATTTTTTCTTTTTGTTTTTGTTTAGTTTAATTAGTATAACTATGGATAAGAAATGGATGTCTTCAAGTCGATTGTCGAAAGAGTACGACAATGGGGTATCGGAATTCGTTAAGTTTCCTGTTGCGCACGCCAAAGACCCCAGTCGAATGATATGTCCTTGCTTGGGTTGCTATTTTGGGAGTCGGGCTGACGCGGTTCAGTTGGCATCGCATTTATTGAGGAGTGGAATTGATAGAAGTTATACATGTTGGAATTTGCATGGTGAGAAAATTAACAGGAATGTTGAATCGGGGGATAATACGACCTACGCTTCATACGACAATGGCACAGATACATACGATTCTGATCGAGTCGAAGAGATTGCAGAAGCACTTGAAGAAGATCTTAAGGATTGTCCCAAAATGTTTGAGAGGTTGGTAAGCGATGCAGAGAAACCGTTGTATAATGGTTGCACCAAATTTACAAGATTGTCTGCGGTATTAAAGTTGTACAACTTAAAGGCGGGCAATGGATGGTCGGATAAAAGTTTCACAGAATTATTGGTCCTTATGAAAGATATGCTTCCAGAGGATAATGCTCTTCACAATCAAACATATGAGGCCAAAAAGATGTTGTGCTCTATTGGCATGAGCTATGATAAGATACATGCCTGTCCAAACGATTGTGTATTGTTTCGAAATGAGTATGCATCGTTAAATGAGTGTCCTAAATGTGGTGTCTCTCGATATAAGAAAAAGTTGTCTCCAGCAAAAGTCTTATGGTATTTTCCTATAATTCCGAGATTTAGACGCATGTTTCGTAGTGAGACCGATTCAAGACACTTGACTTGGCATGCAAATGAAAGAATTATTGATGGAAAGTTTCGACATCCGGCAGATTCACCACAGTGGATGAAAATTGATGATGATTATCCTGAATTTGGAAAAGAAGCAAGAAACCTTCGCTTGGCATTATCTACTGATGGAATGAACCCACACAGTATTCAAAGTATCTCACATAGCACTTGGCCTGTGATCATAATGATTTATAACCTACCTCCATGGCTATGTATGAAGCGTAAGTACATGATGTTATCTATGTTAATTTCTGGGCCTAGATAACCAGGGAATGACATAGACGTATACTTGGCACCCTTAATCGAAGATTTAAAATTTTTGTGGGAGAACGGTGTGGAGGTTTATGATGGGTATAGGAAAGAAAGTTTCAACTTGAGGGCGATGTTGTTTGGCACAATTAATGATTTTCCAGCATACGGAAATCTATCAGGGTACAGCATAAAAGGTCAATGTGCGTGTCCTATTTGTGAAGATAAAACAGATTGGACGCGATTGGAGTTTGGTCAGAAGAATGTCTTTCTCGGTCATCGTAGATTCTTAAATTCTAATCATCACTATCGTGGGTGGAGAAAAGCATTCAATGGAGAGCCAGAACATGGTAGAGCTCCAACTATATTGACAGGTGATCAAATTTTTGAAAAGGTGAAAGATGTGACAACTCAGTTTGGAAAGCCTTTTGCACATACACTTGTCAAGAGTGGGTGGAAGAAGAGGTCAATTTTTTTTGAACTGCCATATTGGAAGTCGTTGTATGTAAGACATTTTCTCGATGTTATGCATATTGAAAAAAAATGTATTTGACAGTGTTATTGGTACGTTACTCAATATACCAGGAAAGTCTAAGGATGGCCTTAAAGCAAGAAAGGACTTGGTACATATGGGGATAAGAACTGAATTAGGACCCTTGAAGAAAGGAAAATGAACATATCTACCACCTACTGCGTATACTCTATCTAGAAAGGAGAAAAAAGTATTGTGTAAGTTTCTAAGTGGAGTTAAAGTTCCAGAAGGATACTCTTCAGATATTAGAAGACTTGTGTCTATGAAAGACCTCAAGTTAAAGAGTTTAAAGACGCATGACTGCCATGTTATAATGGAACATTTTCTACCAATAGGTATACGTTCTATTCTGCCAAAAAAAGTAAGAAACGCAATAACTAAATTGTGTTTTTTCTTCAAGTCAATTTGCAGTAAGGTGATCGATCCTGCGATCTTACCAACATTGCAAAAAGAAATAGTTATTACTTTGTGTGATCTTGAAATGTATTTTCCTCCCTCGTTTTTTGACATAATGGTTCATCTAGTTGTTTATCTAGTGAAAGAGACACAATTGTGTGGACCGGCTTATATGAGATGGATGTACCCTGCTGAACGTTATATGAAAATATTAAAAGGGTATGTGAAAAACCGAAGTCGACCAGAGGGTTGTATTGCCGAACGATACATTGTTGAAGAAGCGGTTGAGTTTTGTACTGAATATCTGTCCAATGTACAATCAATTGGACTCCCCAAATCTCATATTGTCGGAAAAAAAGAAGGAAAAAAGTTAATTGGAAATGAAGTTGTGACAGTATCAAGGGTCGAACGGGATCAAGTGCATTTGTATGTTCTGCACAATGAGAATGAGGTTGAGCCGTATGTTGAAATGCACAAGGATGTTCTCCGAGGTTTAAATCCGAATAGAAATGAGAATTGGATAGTACGAGAGCACAATCGAAGTTTCATACCTTGGTTTAAGGATCATATTTATTCAAAGTATTATTCAGACCGCGATTCAATAACAGAAAGGTTGAGATGTTTAGCATATGTTCCAAGTATGGTCGTGTTTTCTTATAGCGCATACGCAATTAATGGATACACATTTTATACCAAAAAACAAGATGATAAAAGTACTATGCAAAATAGTGGTGTCACCGTGGTAGTTGAAGCAATGCACATTTCAAGTGTGAAAGACTTAAACTCCAAATTTGTAAATCTGTCATATTTTGGGGTTATCGAGCGCATTTGGGTGTTTGATTATGAGAAGTTTCAGATTCCTATATTTCGTTGCAAGTGGGTTGAAAATAATAATGGCGTGCGAATGGATAAGTCAGGATTTTTGCAAGTGGATCTTAATAGGGTGGGGTACAAAGATGAGCCTTTTATTCTAGCCTCTCAAGCTAAACAAGTGTTCTATGTCACTGATCCGACAAGTACAAAATGGTCTATAGTGCTTTTATCTAACAAAGTAATTGATGAAAACGTTGGAGATCAAGGTGATATTGATGTTGATATTGAATCATTTACTAGAAATGATCAAGATGAAAATATTATAGCGAATAAATCATATACTAGAAATGATCATAATGAGGGTATTTGGATCAATCCAACCGTCCGTGTTGTTAAGAGACGGGTAGAACATACTCCAAACAAGAAAAGAAAGAGACGTTAGTAAAAAAGGTACTAGTTGTAAAATTATAGCTTATATCATTCAATATAGCTTATATCATTCAATGGATTAGGATTATGGATTTTTATATTTGTCATTTAATTTCTGTTTTTTCTTTCTTACATGTCAAATGTCTAGTAACCAGGAAGATACGCACGAGTAGCACGGACTAGAGCAACCAATATTACATGGGTCAAAGTGGAGGTATATTAATTTTTACAATATTGCTTATTAGTGATGCTACTTGATAACGCAAAACATCTATATATTATTTCTTAACTAATGCGTATTTTGTTTTGTTATGTAGTATTTCGATGATATGGCGTGTCCTTATTACAAGAGGAAACAATTGCAAGATACTAAGGAGGAATTGTGCGAATTTTTTATTGCAAGAAGAATTCTTTCTTGAATGTATAGTTTTGTGAATGTAAATTCTAGTTTATTGAAATGTAAATTCTATGCAGGTTTGAAACCATACAATAGAATTTGTGTGAATTCTGCATGTAAATTCTAGTTTATTGAAATGTACAAATTCTAGTTTATATAATTTGTGCGAATTCTGCATTAATGTAAATTCTAGTTTTGAAATAGAATTTGTTGATGGAAATGCGTACCCATACTGGTTTATTGAAATGTGAATTATACAGGTTTATGGAAATGTGAATTATACAGGGTTCTGCATAAAAAAAATGGTTAAAATGGGATTTTTTAAAAAAATCTTCAAAATTATACGTAGACAAAAGACAGCGCTTTTGAGAAAAAAGCGCTGTCTAAGGTTATACATTAGACAGCGCTTTCAAAAGCGTTGTCTAAAGTCCACCTTTAGAGAGCGCTTTTAAGAAAAAAGCGCTCTCTAAAGGTATATAAAAAAACCATTATACGTATGCATTAGACAGCGCTTTCAAAAGCGCTGTCTAAAGTCCCACTTTATAGAGCGCTTTTGAAGAAAAAAGCGCTCTTTAAAGTATATAAAAAAATTCTTTAAAATTTTAAACGTATACATTAGACAGCGCTTTTATAAGCGCTGTCTTAAGTACCCTTTTAGAGAGCGCTTTTTCATAAATAAAAAAGCGCTGTCTTTACCTACGACAGCGCTGGATTAAACAGCGCTTTTAAGCGCTGTCATAGGCCAAAAAAAGCGCCCTCTTTTCCCTTGTTTGGCGTAGTGCACGTGTGAACCAATCTTCAAGTTGTTAAGAAAAGATCAAGCGGTCAGGTGGAATGAAAATTGTCAAAAGGCGTTTGAAAAGATTAAAGAATACTTGCAGGAACCTCCGGTCCTTATACCACCAGTGCCAGGACGACCTTTGATTATGTATCTCACGGTTCTTGAGAATTCAATGGGTTGTGTGCTCGGTCAACAAGACGAGTCAGGTAGAAAGGAGCACGTCATCTACTACTTGAGTAAAAAGTTTACTGAGTGAGAGTTAAGGTACTCGATGCTGGAGAAAACATGTTGTGCACTCGCTTGGGCCGCTAAGCGTTTGAGGCAGTATATGTTAAACCACACAACCCTATTGATTTCGAAGATGGACCCGATCAAGTATGTGTTTGAGAAGCAAGCACTTTCTGGTAGAATAGCCCGTTGGCAGATGGTTCTGACGGAATACGATATTCAGTATGTTTCCCAAAAGGCCATTAAGGGAAGTGTTTTGTCAGAATATCTTGCCGAGCAGCCAATTGAGGATTATCAACCGATGAAGTTTGAATTTCCGGATGAGCATATCATGTATCTGAAGATGAAGGATTGTGAAGAACCTTTACCTGATGAAGGACCTGAGATTGGATCTCAGTGGAAGATGGTTTTTGATGGAGCTGTTAATTCATATGGTAACGGAATCGGGGAAATCATTACGACTCCAAAGAGTTTTCATATACCCTTCACTTCCCGATTGGCGTTCGTATGCACCAACAATGAAGCAGAGTATGAAGCATGCATCATGGGGTTAGAAGAAGCGATTGATTTGAGAATCAAGAACCTCGATGTTTATGGTGATTCTGCGTTGGTGGTTAACCAGATTACAGGTGAATGGGAGACTCGTCAAGCGAATCTTGTTCCGTATAACAACTATGCCAGAAGGTTGTTACCTTTCTTTGACAGAGTGGACTTCCATCACATTCCCCGGATAGAGAATCAGATGGCTGATGCGTTGGCAACGTTGTCATCAATGTATCAAGTGAATCGTTGGAATGAAACTCCTTCAATCAGAATCATGCGCTTGGACAGACCTGCTTTTGTATTTGCGGTTGAAGGGGTATCAGATGGCAAGCCTTGGTATCATGATATCAAAATCTTTTTGAAGAGTCAGGAATACGCAGCTGGGGCATCTTCCAAGGATAAAAAGACATTGAGGAGGTTATCAGGAAACTTCTTTTTGAACAAAGACGATGTGTTGTACAAGAGAAACTTTGACATGGTCTTGCTACGTTGTGTTGATGAACACGAGGCAGGCCTGTTAATGGAAGAAGTTCACGAAGGTTCCTTTGGTACTCATGCCAATGGGCATGCTATGGCAAGAAAATTGTTAAGAGCGGGGTATTATTGGATGACTATGGAGTCTGATTGTTTTAAATACGCCCGGAAGTGTCATAAATGCCAGATTTATGCTGATAAGGTGCACGTACCGCCTACTCCTCTGAATGTTTTGTCGTCACCTTGGCCTTTTGCCATGTGGGGGCATTGACATGATTGGGAAGATCGAGCCGACTGCTTCGAATGGACATCGTTTTATCCTGGTGGCTATTGATTATTTCACGAAGTGGGTGGAAGCAGCATCGTATGCCAACGTCACCAGACAAGTGGTAGCCCGGTTTATTAAGAAGGACATCATCTGCCGGTATGGAGTCCCGGAAAGGATCATTACTGGAAATGGTTCAAATTTGAACAATAAGATGATGAAGGAGCTATGCCAGAGCTTTAAGATTAAACATCACAATTCTTCTCCCTATCGCCCGAAGATGAATGGGGCTGTTGAAGCGGCTAATAAGAACATAAAGAAGATTGTGCAGAAGATGGTAGTGACATACAAGGACTGGCATGAGATGTTGCCTTACGCTTTGGACGGATATCGTACTTCGGTACGCACATCAACTGGGGCAACCCCTTTCTCACTGGTGTATGGTATGCAAGCAGTTCTGCCATTAGAAGTTGAGATTCCTTCTTTGAGAATTCTGACAGACGTGAAGCTTGATGAAGCTGAATGGGTACGTTCCCGGCTGAATGAACTGAACCTCATTAAAGAGAAGAGATTGAAAGCCATTGCGCATGGCCGGTTGTATCAGAGCAGGATGAAAAAAGTATTTGATCAGAAAGTGCGTCCTCGGTGTTTCCAAACTGGTGAATTAGTCCTGAAAAGGACCACTCCTCCTCAAACAGATCACAGGGGCAAGTGGACTCCGAATTACGAAGGGCTATATGTAGTAAGACAGGTTTTCTCTAGTGGAGCCTTATTACTCTCAACTATGGATGGCGAAGATTTTACGTCCCCTGTGAACGCGGATGTAGTCAAAAAATACTTTGCATAAAAAAGACCCGCTGGACATAAAAAGAAGGTTCAGGCAAAAATGGGGCATCCTGGCGAACCATAAAAAGAAAAGGTTCGGGCAAAAATTAGGGATAAAAAAAAGAAAAGAAATAAACCCGCAAGGTTGAAAACCTGAAAAGGCAACTTTGGAAAAAAAGGGTATCCCGGTGGATTGAAAACCCGAAAAGGGCGATCCAGACAAAAATTAGGGATTTAAAAGCAAAGACTACGATCCGCTTTCGATCTGTGATCACTATTCACACTCAGAAAATTCGAAGGAAAGGAATCAGTCCAGTCAGTCATCTTCAAAGGTCAAAGCATCTGCGGATAAACAAGTCATATGGGTTATAGCTGAGTCGAGTCATGGTGGATGTATGTTCCTCACATTGCCGACATGTGTATTTACTTTTACTTTTTGCGCAATTACCTCTTTTCAGGAATTGCTTCCAAATGTAAATGCCTATTTACAGGCTGATCATTCAATAAAGTTTGCATTTCACTCAAAGAGCTTTTGTTTATTGTTTTACCTGTTTTGTTTGTGAAAATGTCTGATATTTCTGATAAACATTACATGCTAAAATGTTGAGCTTTGTGAAACAAGTTGGAAAACAGTGGCAATTGCTTAGGCGTCAGTCACTATGATGATAATCAAAGTAATCATTTTTGCACATAGACATTTCTGTTGGTTTTGCAGGATAGCAGGTTTGTACCTCCCCAGTAGAGTTGCTCTCCTTAACTTTGAAGTCTGATCATCCTCAGCAGTTTGCTGCTCTCCCCAGTCAAAGTATCAAGGATCGTCTTCCTCAACAGAGTATAAGGAAGTAATTCCCAAGCGGAGTATCGAGGATCGTCTCCCTCAGCAGGGTATAAGAGATTTACCCCCAGCCAGAGTTGTGATTTGGCTCATTTTTCCTCAGCAAGTAGCCAGAAATTGTCATTTCTGCAGCCTCTCCAGCAAGAGATTGATGGAGCATCTTCTTTGATCAAAGATGGTGTTTCCCTACAGAATATGGGACAGTCGTTTTTTCCTCAGCTAGTCAGGAAACATTTGTTTATTCCCTAGCAGAGTGGATGTTGACAACTACTATTTTCCAAGCAGATGTGCCAATGATGATCAGTACTCTTCAGCAGGATACAGGTGCTCATATCCCCAAGCAGAGTCTGGTGGTGATTGGTATCTCCAACAGGTCTTAAGTCCAATCATTTTTGGCAGGCGTCAAATCCAAGTTCTGAAGTATTTGGTGATCCCCAGCGGAGGAGTTTCCATTTTTAGTATTTGGTTTCCATCCCCAAGCAGAGTTTGTTGGCGATTGGTATCCTCAGCAGGTTTTGAATCCAGGTTCTGAAACATTTGGTCATCCCCAGCGGAGGAGTTTCCATCTTCAGTTTTCAGTTCCTCCCCGATTGAGTGGGTTTTCTCTCGGAGATTCGTCCATCTCTAGCAGAATTGGTGATTGTGATCTTCCCTAACAGGGTGAAGTTTTCCTCAACATGTTCTTTGGTTTAGTTTGTCGTCCTCAGTGGAGATGCTTCTGTTCTCAGCGTTTATTTGGCTGGGACGGTCCTTTTGCATTGCATAAGCATTTTTTGCATGGCATCCTCCTAAATGCGTAGCATTTCCACCTCGTGTGGAGGATTACGGCAAAATTCAAACATATGCATCTGAAGCATAAGCCAGGTTTGAGTTTTCCTTCGTCAGGAAAACCGGATTTCAGGGAGATATCATTCGACTTTATTCCACAAGTGTTGGGTTTAGTCATTCAAAGCAATATTTGACAGTCCCACGACAGAGTGTTTTGCCAGGATTATGAACCCATGATCTCTTTTCACCCCTTTCGTCCAGGTGGTCTTTTGATTCATCCCTTCAAGGTTTTTACCTTCGACACCCGTCCGTGTTTGAACCTTTGATTTCAGTACCAGTCCGTATTGACCTGTTGATAACGCCCGTCCGTGTTCAGTTCATCATTTTAATCCCCAATAAGGCCAATCCCCAGTAAATTTGAACCTTTTTACACCCGTTCGTGTACCTTTTCGATACCCGTCCGTATTGAACCTCTTTACACCCGTCCGTGTATCTTTTTGATACCCGTCCGTATTGAACCCTTTTACACCCGTCTGTGTACTTTTTCGATACCCGTCCGTATCGAACCTCTTTACACCCGTCCGTGTACCTTTTCGATACCCGTCCGTATTGACCCTCTTTACACCCGTCCGTGTATCTTTTCGATACCCGTCCGTATTGACCCTCTTTACACCCGTCCGTGTATCTTTTCAATACCCATTCGTATTGAACCTCTTTACACCCGTCCGTGTATCTTTTCAGTACCCTTCCATATTGAACCCCTTTACACCCGTCCGTGTATCTTTTCGATACCCGTCCGTATCTGATATCTTTGATTCCTTGACACCCGTCCGTGTTTATCCCCAGCATAGATAACACTCGTCTGTGTTGTGATAGTGCATCATTTATTGCTTGTTCCCCAGTGGAGTCGTCCCTCCTTTGAGGATTGCAAATTTCAGGTTTCTTTTGGTATTCAATCTCCATGAATCCTTTGAACGCATGATAGTCGTTGCTATCATACCTTCAGGACCAAGTTGATTGAATAGGGACAGCTGTAACACCCCAAAATTTGCTCTTTTGTTTTAAAGCTAACTGGCTTATGTTTCTTTGCATCTCTTGCATTAGCATTTGTGCATGGCATTGGTTCTTAGCATGGGATCAAGGTACTTGGTCCATCTCAAAGGGGTCTCAAGCCTCAAGGTGTTTTGTGGAGGTCATCATATCTTCATGGGATTAAGAATGGCAAAGGATTTCAAGTGAATCTTTCCCTCCTAACCAGAGGGACCAAATTAGGGTTCTTAGGTTCAAAGAGCTTCTTGAGAAAACTTTGTGGATTCAAGCATGCTCTCATGGGTTCCATATGCTCACAAACATTCATAGAGGAAGGCTTGGCTAGTGGTTCATTGTGGAAGGTGTTCAGTGGATCAGTTGCTTGTGAACCAAGAAAAGTCAACTATAAAGGAGAAAGTCAACCATGGAATTTTGAGGTCCTCTTCATGATTTTTAAGGTCTTATGCCCTCATATGGCCCTCAAATGTCAAGATTCATGTCATTCGTCAAGAATCAAGAGTTTGTGCAAAAGTTATTATTTTTGGAAAATGACCTATAATGTGAAACTTTCATTTTTGGCAACTTTTCAAACCATCTTCAACTTGACTTTTCATCATCAAACAAGCTTCAAATGAATTTTCCTCAAACATTAAAGTTGAAGATCTCTCTCTCCCCTTTCCAAAAAGTACTAGATTGTCTCCATACCATTTGTGAAACTCAAGTTATGATCAAAAGAAGGCAAGGTGCTTTTTAAGGTTTTCACATGTATTCATTTTTTCACCTTTTGCATTTTGGTTCAAAATGACTTGTAATTGTTTCTAATGACTCAAGTCACATTGCCATATTCAAGTACACTCCATGAGGACCATTTTTGACCCTTGAATCAAGTGGATACGTGCCATGTACTTCATGAATTTCACAAAATGCAAATTTGCAAGATGGATTGAATCTCACAAATCAAGCCACTACAAAGCCCAAACCCAATTCCATTGTGATCAGCAAGTGAAATGAGGATGAATCATGCTTATTTCATGACTCATGCACGTGTGAACAAGGGTGTGCATCACAACTTGCATTTTTGCATAACACTTCCATTAGCCTTAATCAAGGGATTAACAAAACCCTAATCATGCTCAGAGCTCTAACCAAGTCTATATAAGAAGACTCACACGTTCATTCACACCTCATGCACTCTCATTTGCTCAGAATTCCAATTTTTGCTCTCACTCTTTCTCTCTTCGAAACTCACTCTCCTTGGAGTTTCTTTGAGATTATATTTCACATTCTTGATCAGTGAAGTAAATAGAGCAAGAATCAACCATTGATTGAAGCTGAGAGTGAGTTTTTCATCAGATTCAGTTTTGGAAGGTTCAAGTTTAAACCTCAAGATCTAGCACGATTCCAAACTCTAATTGCATTTATTTTGCAATAAGAGGTTCTAAGGAGTAGATCTGCAGCTTCCAGAGGGTTTTCTTGGTGTATTTTAAGCTCTGCAATTCTCAGGTTAGTGTGAAATTCATCATCATATAACTTGATTTTATGGTGTGCATTGTGTTCTTTGAGAGTTCCTGATCTTCATGATGTAATTTTATTTGATTTTGGACGTGTATCATGGCTGTATTGTAGATCTAAAGTTTTTAGATCTAAACTTTATCTCTTCGATTTGCCTTGTGTGTTGATGATCTGTTGAAATAAATTGCATATTCTTGATCCTTGTTGAATTCTGATTCGAATGGTGGTGGAGTTGTAAGATTCTGGAAAAAATTTGTTAGATCTCCATTCAGTGTCACCGGAGGAGACGACCGGAGCCCTAGTTCCGGCGTCTGGTTTAATTCCAGATGGATTAGGGTTCTGAGGTAGAGGACACAATCCTGTCCGTCCATTGTTTGATCTGATGGTCCACAATCTGCCAACACATTAAATTCCATGTGCATCTCACGAGTTTTATTTTCTCATTGTAATCTGTGTGGTTGCATCCTCATGTTAATTACCATGTGCTGTGAATCCCAGCCTTTGATCATGTATGATTGTTGATTACGTTGACTGTGTGAGACGCGTTGGATTGATCTGAAGGATATTAACTTGCCAGCACATTAAAAATGTCATGTGTTGCTCACGTGAATTTTATTTTGTTCAGATGGTGCTTTTTGTATGGCTCCCTATGTTAATTATCATGCGCGTGTTAATCTGAGCCTTTCATCTGGTTTACTTTGGTTTTGTTGACTACGTGTGAATCATTGGATTGATCTGATGGCAATGATGGAGTCAAAAAGGTTGACTCTGAGTCTAGGGTGAGAAGCGCTTTGGGCTTCTTTGCTTTTCACACCCTCCTTTTGATCCAACCCAACTTTTTCAAGGTGGAATTGTTGCTTGTTGCACCCTTGGGTTTCATTTTATTCCTTTTTTATTTTATTTTTTGCATAGTTTTGCATTTTAATTTTTAAAAATAGATTTATGCATCTAAAAATCACCAAAAAAAATCATGAAGCATCTTTGGAATTTTATAAAATTTTGTCAAATTTTATTTTCCATTTTTATTTTATTTTGTGCATCTGAATTAATTGTTTGATTAATTTTTTTTGTGAATTGTTTTAATTGTGCACACTTAATCTTGTTGATTTTTGTTCTCATCATTGGTGTATGATTTGCATCCCATTCTTTTTGCATATTTCAGAGGACATCTTGAGGTCCTTAAAAATATTTTTCTCATATTTTTAAACTCTTTGCATATTGCATTTTAGTCCCTCTATTTGTGCATTGTTCTTCTTTGTTCTTATGCAATTTTGAAGCATTGTTTGAGGTACTTAAATTGTGAATTTTTGTATGATCTTTTGGCATGTTACTAGCTTCTGACTTAGGTCACTTGGGTTTTAATTTCACAATTTTTTAATGTCATTTGATATATGTTTGATTATTTGTGCTTAATTGAATTATGCATGATCATCTCTTGACATCTCTTAACCCAATTAGCTTTGCCATGCCTAATTGATTGAGTTTCTTTGTGATTCTTTGCATGAGTGTTTGATATGATGTTTCCCCCTGGTTGAGGTCCTTTGTGGCCAAATTTTGCAATTTGTGGATCATGTTTGGATATGATTTATGTGCTTGAACTTTGATTTCCTTTTGTGGACTTTCTTTGGTGCATAATGTTTCATGTTTTGATCTTCTTTTGCACATGAGAATTATTGATGATGGTATGATCTTGATTCTGACTTGCTTTCATCTTCATCTTATTATTTTCATTTCATCTTGATATGAAGTTCATTGGTGCTTAATTGTGCATTACATATAAGTATGCTTGCATTCTTTCATGATTACCTTTGCATGCTTACTTGAGATGTTTTGCATGATCTTTGAGACTTGTTTATTGATGTGAGTTGGATATACTTGATATGATGTGCTTGCTGCCCTATCTTGTTTCTTGTTTCATCCTTCTCTTTCTCATTCTTCTCTTTCACTCTCTTCCTCCCATGAATCTCAAGACTTGTTCAAGTCTTGGATTCTCTCCCTTTAGAGCTACCTAGTCCAACTTAATTTTTGATTAAGCTTGGAGTAGGATTAGCATTAGGTTTTAGGTAGTCGTCCCTCCTAAACCTCACTAACCATAGGTTACCCATGCATGATAACATTAGGACTCTTAGTTTCCCTTTAGAGTTTCCTTTGGGTCTTCTCTCTTCTCATCTCAAAACTTCTTGAAAACACTTAATAAAGATAAAGTGTATTGCGCACGAGCCTTAAGCGTGGGGAATGAGAAATGAGGGGCTTCCTCTCATCTTTCTAGAGTGCTTAGCGGGCGTCCTGTCTTGGGACGATTCGTTAAGTATTCGTCCCTGTGCTCTAGACTTTGGTGCAATGCAAGTTATGAACTAACTTAGAAAACACTTCTGTCTAAAAAACACAAAAACAAATTCAAATCTTTTTATCCTTCGGGATTGTTGGGTTTCAAACTTCATTTTCAGAAATGAGCTCGTCGCTCACGTAAAAAACACTTACCCATTCATGGTCGTACCCACGAACTACATTAGCTCTGATTCCTCTCTCTCGTCCGATTGAGGATATGTAGGCACAAGGCAGCGATTGTCTTAGCGAGCAACCTTCCCCCACAATTCCCGTCCGAACTACGTTGACTCTGACTTTCTCATTGCACTGAGGGAGTACGTAGGCCTAAGGCATCGAATATGTCCTACCGAGTCCGTCTTAGTTACCCCCATCCCTGTTTTCTTTTGTTCAGCCATAGATAGTAGGACAGCTAACCCTTCGTTTAGACAACAAGCGTGGATCCCATCGAGTACGATGGATGCGTGGGGTGCTAACACCTTCCCCTCGCATAACCGACTCCCGAACCCGGACTTTGGTTGCGATGACCATGTCTTTCCCCCTTTCTCTTCAGGTTTATGCAGTGTTTCCTTTCCCTCTCTCGGGATAAATGCACATTGCTGGCGACTCTGTGTTTTCTGCGCCACTCTCGCATTTGTACCGTCAGATGCGAATCTTTCGGGAGCGACACACATCAAACAGAAACTATAAGCTTTAAAAATAAGTTACATAAATCGACTTGAAACTCGTATAAGCCGGCCTGTATAGTTCATGTTCAGCACATCAAATAGAGGCTACAGGCTTTAAAAATGAGTTACATAGGTTGACCTGTATAAGTCATGTGTCAACCTATAGACTTGTTTTGCGCATAAAAACCTATTTTAATGCATGAAACCTTTTTTAAATCATTTCCAAAATGTTTTTATGCTTCCTAATGCTAAGATGCACATTAAGTTTAATGCATGAAACCTTTTCTAAATCATTTTTAATGCACGGAACTTTTTCTAAATCATTTTCAAAATGTTTTTATGCTTCCTAATACTAAGATGCACATTAAGACTCAGAGGATACCGCTCAATATACATAAACGCTAAAGTATCTCAATTTAACATCATGCAGAATACATCTAATGAAAAGTTACACTAACATAAACCACTTATATTTATTCAATTTTATTTATTACCTAATTTTTTTTCGTCTATAGAATTAGGAAAATTAATATAGATAACAAAGACAATTAACTGTAGATTTGCATATCGTAAATAAATAAATTTGGAAAGATGTTTATGATTTCTAGACAAAGGAATTGTAATCAAGCAAAAAGTTTCTCAAATAAATATAGTGATTACTTATAGGCTGATTATTTCTAGACATAGCGGAATTGTAATCAAGCAAAAAGTAATTTGTATGAACATAATCATTTGAAAAATTATAGGCTGATTTGAGAATGATCAAAATTGAAAATGAGAGAAAATGAATCGTGGAAATTCTGTAGATCTATAGCTAGTAAACTGACCCTAACCTCCTCTACCTACAACATTTTGAAATTGAAAAAAAAAAACAAGTAAAAACAAGATAAAATTTAGCATGAAATAGGCTCAGTTCGGTTATAGTTTCATAGAGAAAGATGAACCGTAGATACAATTATTGAATTGAAATTAGCAACTTGGAAATTAGATATCATGTCAGTATTTTGCTCATAACTCATGCTACATAAACTTTTGTGAAACTTAAACAAATAGAAAATAAATAGAATATGTAAAAGAGTTAGACTCTATAGTAACTTAAAATGGTTATGTATAGTGTGAAATGCGTCGACTATAATTTGAGGACTGTGTGGACCATAATGTAGTAAATAAAAATTGAAGGATAAATCCTTGCTTAGATTTCAAAACATAATTTATTCTCGTATCTTTAAAGAGTAGAGACTGAATTACAAATGTTAGACGGCAAAATTGAATAAAATTTCATGCCCTACTTCATGTTGAATAAAATTTCATGCCCTACTTCAATACTCGTTCATATTTTAGTTAAAACTAAGGGAATTGGAAGTTTAAACCTAAAACAAAAATTACATTTTTAATCTAAACATTTTAAAATTTTCAAAAAAAATTGCCTAGATATTCAAACTGCTTAAGATATTCAAACACCTAGATAATCATCACATGCCATCAGACAAAAGGTTTTTTTGACAGCAGAAAAAATTTAAATGCCACGGAAACACAATGGAAAACAACAATTATAATTCAACACTTCAACTTATAGAAATCGTACACATATATTCTATAACCTAAGAGCGTAAATTTGGCATCTTACCACCAAACATATAGTAAGGCAGACACACAATCATTTTCTCTTCAAAACCCTTCTGCAAAAAATCCGGATTTCAAAGGCAAAATAAATGAATTGAAACTTACGTAAATAACCGTCTTAACAGATAGGGCTCCACATCAAACACCGCAGCAGCCGCTAACTGTCAACCCACCAAAGCCTTTTTCCAGCCTAAACTCGGGCAATTCATAATCATATAAGCTCATACAAAATGAGACTACATCAAGAACAAAAATTATGCAGAACTGGCATTCTCTGGCTTATCGGTCTCCATTGGTTCAGTAGATGCGGATGAGGCCTCCTGACTACCATCCCCAGTATTCTCATTAGTGCTGTTAGCATTAGCATCTGCCTGGGGTTGATGCTGCTCAGAGCCCGAAGAAGCTGGGCTTGGTGGTGCAGGAGTAGTAGCTGGCTTGGCTGGCTTTGGTTTCATCATAATCGGCTTGCAGAATCTGTTCAACATATATAGTTTTGATTAAAAGCCATTGATGAATAATAAACAGAAAATTTATTAATGATAAGAATAAGAGAGATTTTTCAAATTATATAGTTTTGATAAAAAAAGACATTGATGGACAATTAACAGAGAAAAAATTAATAATGATAATACAAGAGGTTTTTCAAAAGTTCACAAATTAGGTTTAATCCTTTCACAGATTAAATGCATTATTTACGGCCACAACAAGGGACTACCCCACCCACAGCAAGAGTTAACTTAAAACAAATACCTATCAACAGCCTCAGCTTTCTTTCTTATTTCAGCCGACAAGAGTACAGGGTTGGCATGTTTTGGAAGTGAATCCTGCTGCTGTCTCTTCTCCCTAAGCCAATTCTCGGCTTCAACACATTCATTTAAAACCTATGAACACATTAAAATAAATACACATGACTTCATAATAAATTACAACTATTTTATAGAAAACGGAAAAATATTGATTAGCAATTACCTTCTGTTTCTCATTGATGTCAATATGATCAAATTTGGGATCAGGTGACATTGCAGCTTCTCTGTAACTAGTTATACAATATATTAACTGATCAACTATTGTACCCCTCTCCGTGTGTTCTTTGTAACGCTCTTCAATCGGGTCACCTTGCTGTAATTACATAAATAATTCTCAATTAAGGTTATCAATCGTTAACAGCCTTGAAAATGTCTCCAGCCACCAACATTTGCTCACAAAAGCAGAGTAAAAGCGACAGGGATTTTCTGATGCCTTTTTCTCTCTTAAATTTTCCAAAGGGCGCAATGAATGTCTTATAAGCAAAATTTCTTACCTTTTTGAGCTCTTCAAGTTTTGCAACATATACACCCTTAGTTTCATCTTCACCGTCCTCATATAGCCAATCTTCTACCTCCTGAAGTTTAGAGGTAAAACCTTCCCTCTCTGAAGCAATGACAAAGTCTTGGTATTTGTCATTAAGCTAAAATGGTAGCAGCAAAACAAAACAAAAAAAAAAAATCAGTTTCAGCAATTTTAGCATTTGTATTTGATGTTAGACTTTCTGTAAGAGAGGAAGAAAAGGGTAACACCAACCTTGTTTCGCATGTCATAAACATATGCCTCTACTGCATTTTTCCTGTCCTTTGTTTCTTCCATTACACGATCTTGCAAAGCCATTTCATACTCCTTCTCTACAGCTTTCTGGACTTCGACAGGCGTCATTGCTCCATAAACTAACTCTGCTACCGGAACACTTGTTTTCTTAACCTTTTTCTTTGGAGCCTGAATCAACAACATAGTTTATTTTTTGGTGAGTACTTAAAAATTGATATTGGACTATGGTAAACTGTGGCACTATCATCTTATCAACAACTGACTGAGTACATCCCAAGTAGATTTGCCTTTTAATCGTTAACAGCAAAATGAGGAAATCATTTTCAAGTTAAAACAATAACAGTATGACACAATCATGCAGAAATACTACAACAAACCTCCACAATAAGGTCATACTTGTGAAATTATTCTTCAAATTGCCTTCTCAATTAGTTAAGGCAGTATAAACTGTGGCACTATAATATTCTAAAAATAGTAAACAGATCCCTTTTCATGTCAATTTCAATAAAATAAGAAGACTGGTTTTACATTGTCAAATGCTCTAATGCAAACAGAGAGGGGCGTCAAAACCATGACAAGCACAAATATTACAGTAAAAGATCCAACGATTGCATAAAAAAGAAATTTTGATATTAAATTTAAAAATACACTTGAATATTCCTTTCTATAGTACTCACCTTGGTATCATCAACATCCATTTGTGCAGGCTTATTCCCAGTCTCAGGGACCCCATTTTCAACCCCAGGGGTATCAGCACTAGGCTTTGCATCTTGCATATTAACATCAGCATCATTGTCATTGGAGGTGGGAGGTGCGGCAGCATCAGCATCCACCTTAGTAGTTTCTTTTGTCGAATCTTTGGAATCTGAAACCTCAACTTCTTCCTCTTCCAGGAGCTGAACAAATCAAGCAAAAGTTGTTAGCTTACAGGCAAATATGCTAACTGATTTAAAATCATAAGTGCAGAAGAGGTTATGGTAGGCAAGAAAATTAAACAGTCATTAAAGACTTACTGTTGCCAAGTCAACAGATGCAATTCCATGAAGATTCAACCGAACTTTCACCTTAACTTTTGCCTTCTCGCTATGTTTAGCTTCAAAAGGACCAATCTGCCCCCACACAATTAAAAGAGTAAAAGGATTTCAAAGAAGGAAAAACTACTTTATAAAGAAATAGGAAACTTGTAAACTGGCTTACGGTATATGTGCTAATCCTAGCAGGTGTTTGGAGCCCACTCGCATCACTATATTGTGCATCAATAGAAAATGTTCCCGACCTGTAGAATGTAAGTGCCTTGATACTTGGTATGGTATTTCCCTTGGGAAAAACAAGGGAACTCTGCTGATTATTGGTTCCACTATCATGTGCATCTGGACCAGACCCTTTCCACGACAGTGAGATTGAGAAAGGAAAGCTTTCATTGACCTTCACATCATAAAATAAAATAGTAACATCATACCGGATCATGCAAAACCTTATATATGTGAACAAGTCACGGCAAGGACATAAACACATACACACACACACAAAAGAAAATCACATGCAGGTTTATTAAGGCCTAAACAGAAGTATGTCCTGGAGATAAGTAATTTGAATAGTATAGAAAATGCTAAAATTTATTGTTTGCTCCTAAAGGCACAAACAGTTTTATAATGACTAGCAATAGTAACAGAAGACAATAATCATGCAATCTCACAAACCAAACACGGAAGAAACTATACCTGAAATTCTCGCACTTTAAAAGTTGGACTAAGAATAGCACATTGCAATGCAGCCCCTTTAGCAACGCATTCACTAGCGTTCATTGTCCTCCTGGGCTCCTTCTTGAAAAACTCAGTCAGGATTTTGTTTATAGCTGGTACACGAGAACCTGAACCAACGACCTCAACCATATGTATATCATCAACTGAGAGTCCTGCTTCAGCAAGTGCCTTCTCCAAAGGTCCCTTGACACGTTCCAAAATCGGTAAACTCAATTCCTCAAACTCTTCGCGCTTCATGATACCCTTAACATCCTTCTCATCCATCAAGCACTCAATGTTTAGAGGCACAATCGGATTGGCACTAAGCATCTTCTTCATCTTCTCACAAGAAGCCCTAAGCCTCAAACAGGCTCTCGCATTCTGAAGCACATCAATTTTGTACTCCTCCTTAAACTTCGCAGCAAAATGATTAAACAAAACCTCATCAAAATCCCTACCACCAAGTGACCTGTCAAACGTATGAGCCAACACTTTCAGCTGCCCCTTTTTGTACCCAGCAACGCACACCTGCATACTAGCATGTCCAATATCCACAAAAGCCACATTCAGCTGATCATTTTCCGGCAGATCTGTTTTATAAATCCCATACGCCAACGCAGTAGCAGTAGTTTCATGAAGCAACCGAAGCGGGTTCAAACCAGCAATAGTTGCAGCATCCAAAACAGCCCTTCTCTGAACATCAGTGAAATAAACCGGAATCCCAATGCAACAATCATTAACCGCCGCATTAAGATTCTTCTCAGCAATCTCCTTCATATTCGACAACATCATAGCAAACACCTGCGTAGGCGTAAACGCCTTAACTTCCCCCAAGTACCTCGCCTGAATCAAAGGATACCCATCCGGTCCTTCAGTAACACTATAAGGCAAAGACTTAAGATCACGCTGCAAATCAGGATCCGAAAACCGCTTCCCAATAAGCCTCTTAATCTGTGAGATTGAATTCTTAGGGTTCATCATAGTCGAAGCAGCACCGGCAATCCCAATAAACCGTTGCTTTTCACCAAAACACACAATAGCAGGGGTTTCACGTTGTGATTCATCGTTTAACACAACATCAATCCCTCTCTGTCTAGCAACAGCAACAATGCAACTCTCGTTACCAAAATCAAACCCCACCACACTCATCTTTCCTAAATCAAATTTCCCTTCACCAAAAAAAAATCTGAAAAATTAAAATTAAATTTAAAACTCAGTTATCAACACTCACAACATCAATAATAGTAATAATTAATCAATTAATTAAATGCTACACACCGAACAATAAAATCAAATCAAATCAAATCAAATATAAAACAGTAAATTAATACTAATAAATGAAACAACAGTAACATTATAAATAACACTAAGATTTGAAATCGGTAATCAAAATCGAATCTAAGAGAACGAAGAACAGATCTGAATTAGGGTTTTACCTTTGGTATACGATTCGAGAAAGAGAGAAAAAGGGTTTAGGTTATTTCCAGAATCTGAACAATATAACTCACACAAGTTGAAAAGAAAAATAGTTTTGGAATTTAGATTTTATGTAAATGTAAATTTCATTGTTAATTAAATAGCGGAAAAGAGAATATTGTTAGAGTGGATCCCACTCTTTCTATTGTTGAAGTTGCCACCTCAACTTAGTTCTATGCTTCTAGAACCATCTTTTCCTTTTTCATGGTGGTGTTTTTATTTTCTTTTAATTAAATAAAAAAGAATAATTTTTTTTTAGGTTTATTATGTTACTTTTTTGTTGGGTTGGATTGTTGTTGGTTTGGCATGTTATTTCATTTTTGGGCTTTGTTTATGTGTATGTTTTTTCAGACAAATGTTTTTCACACCCTCTATCCTTTAAGACGTGTTTGATATTGATTAGCCAAAAATTGAGAAAATATTTTATTTTTAAATTTGAGTTGAATCATGCAAAAATAGCAAGCATCGCACATAATGACTTGTGAACATGTGAGACATCCCCACAACCGAAGACATGTGATTCCTATTACACCAAGAACAAGTTAGTGAAGCTAACTTGTCACTCAAGTTACCTTGATAGTTAATATAGTTAGAAGTAGTTAGTTAGGTTAGTTATGGTAGTTGAAAGTTTTTATCCTTCACCATTATTTCGTTGGAATATTTTTCGTGTGTTTTTATCATTACATTTACTTTTTTGCACATTCATTTCATCACAATGCATTCCAAAGTTTCTCAATCGGTTCAGCCTCAAATTGATTCAGGATTATGCGTTCAAATGGTTTAAATTCAATCACCATTGTTACAAAGCATATTGTTATGATGCATGACGGAAATAATTATGCAATTTGGAGCAGATCAATGTGCATAGCTCTTGGCGCCAAGAACAAAATATTGATTATAGATGGTTCTCTACCGATTCTCTAAAATTGACCGTGTTCGAGTTGCTACTCTTGGACCTCAAGTGAATAACCTCAAACAAGGTTCAAGATCAATTCTTGAGTATTTCACTAAAATGAAGGCATTATGGGATGAAGTTACAGCTTATCGACCATTTCATGCATGCACACATCCCAATCTTTGTAGGTGTGAAGCTATGAGATCAGCTAGATATTACATTCTTAAAGATCAAGTCATCCCACTTTTTACTAGCTTGAATGATCAATTTACAATTGTTAAGACCAAGTGTTGATGAAATCCCTATCATCTATCAACAAAGTTTATTCTTTGGTTGCACAAGAGGAAAGTAATCATATTCCTACTGTTGCGGTGAAAATCGGATAACAAGTTATTTATTAACTTGCATCATATTTCTTTTACAACCGACTTTGATTTATCCAAAGGAAAGGTTCAAGATCGTTAGAAAAACCTAAAGGGGGAGATCTAAGGTTCGGGGGTTGGTTACGCCTAAGGAAGGTATTAGCACCCTAAACGTCTGTAGTACTTTACGGGAGCCTCTTGCTAATGTTACCTTATGTTTGCTAAAGGTTCTATGCTAAAGGTTGAAACCCAAGGGGTTAGTATTTAAGTATACTCGACAAGGCATCGCACCTTGCGCCTACGTATCCTCGGGAGTAGAATCAGAGTATGCGTAGTTCTACTTCTACTGAACCGTTGACTGTGGTCAACGTTCACAGGGGAAATGAGTACAGGCTCATTGTAGAGTTTAAGAACTCTCTAAGTCTAGTTGGATGGTCCTATGATTATGTTTTAGTCAGTAGGGAAAGTGATAATTCATTAGGATGAATATCACTAAGAGTTTAAGAACTCTCTCCTAAAGCTAGTTGTAATTTCTATGGCTCTGATGAGGCCAAGAAATGAAGTTTTCTCCTAAGAGGCTACTTAAGTTAAGGTGGGAGGTCATGACTTTAGGAGTCAACATGTTTAACCTTCCTTTGGAATGAGGGGAAAGATAATAGTTGTAAACAAGAGTTGGAAGGGGATGGAAATTAAGTTGTAATCCATAAGAGGATGAACAATCAAGAGAGAATAACATCAATCAAATATGAACAACATCAAAGATAAGCATTCATGTATGAGCATGGCAAAAGATATGATGAAATTCACAACAAGCATGATTAAGTGAACACATAAGTGTGACAAAGATTAACATCTTCAAGGTTGAAGTTAAGGACATGTCACAAGTATGGGACTTAGTCACAACCAAAAGCAATTAAAAAAATTAAATTCCAGGTTAACCATCAAGAAAATGAAATTACGGAATTGTCAAGATTAATTTTAAGAGTTAAATAAAATCTGATTGAGGCAAATCTTAAATAAACTAAAGTCTAAAAAATAGCTAATTAATTAATTAAACTAAATTCTAGTTAGAACTAACTAATCAACTTACTAACTAGTCAACCAAGAAAACTTAATTAAAAAACTAATTTACTAACCTAATTAAAACTGACCTAATGACTAATATAGATCCTAATTAACTAAAGGTGAAAACCTAAACAAATAACTAATATATCCTAATTAACTAAACAACAACAAACTAATTAATCAAGCATACAGAGGGCGCATGAAGCAAAACGGGTGGGCCAGAATCACAAGCACGTGGGCCTAGAGCTCGATCCATAATTGCCAAATAAGGTTAATAGAAAGCAAACCTAGTTCAAAGCACAACCGCTCCTACTCTTTCTCCCAAACGCTGAACATGCAACGGCAAAAAAAAGAACCAATTTTTGAAACGACGGTTCTAACGCACCTTCATCGCATCTTCAGACGTGATTATATTCTCTCCAGCGAATGATCTCTTTCATCCTCGTCCGCGATCTCCTTCACCGTTTCAATTCTCGTCGCTCTCTCCTTCTTAAATTGAAGCAGGAAGAACAACGCATCAACGCGGTTAATCTCGGTTCTTCATTTGATTTCGCTTCCTCTTTCACGATCCACTTTCGAAGGTTTGTGTACGTTTCATTCTCATCCTCCTCACTTTCTGGGTCGATTTGGTTTTAGGTTTCTGATGTGTGGTTGGGTTCTGTGTTGGAGTGGATGTTGATTTTGGTTTGAGGTGGTTGCGATTTTCATTTCAGGTGATGAAGGTTACTCTGAATGAGTTGAAGGTTGGATGGAAAATTGATGGAGGAAGGGAAAGTTGCACCGTTGTGTTGAGATTTTGTTGTGAGATTTTGTCACTGTTTCGATCCGATTTCCGCTGCAAATGAGTTTTTATTGTTGGAGCTTGTATGATGAACAACTCATTGCGATTAAGCGAGTTGGTCAATGGTGACAAACTTAATGGAAGAGGATGGTTGTGAGGTTTGTGAAGATGAGGAAAAGGAATGGTGTGAATTTTACAGTGGTGCTTCTGAACACTTTACCACGAAAAAGGTGAATACACGCTGTCATCTGCTACCAAGTATCATAAGCGACTTCTTCCTTGCTTGTGGCTGTCGTAGAGAAACGAATAGAATGATGCATCATTGAGCTACACTCGGTGGTTCTTACGGAGGTGTTGGAATGGAGAGGCGCGGGTGAGTTGCAGTGGTGTATGGAGGTAAGAGGTGGAGCAAAAAAGGTGGTGATGATGGAAGCCGACAGAAAACGGTGGTGGAAATTGGGAGATGAAAATCGATGAAATTTGTTGTTTTATTCAAAATGATGGTGAGCTTAATGGTTTATTTTTCTGTTCAGAATGCTTCTCCCCCCTTGAACGCCTCTTGTTCGTCTATATATTCCCCCAACAACAGAACTTACTTCTTGAATTTATTTTGAATTTTGACCGTTGTTGTATTGTCACTTTCAGGCTGCAGAGGGAGCGTTATGAGCAGGCTGGAGGAGTTTTGTGAGCCAGGTTTTGTGTTGTCACTGTGTTGAGCATAGTTCGTACAGTTTTGAGTAGTAGCAGAAATTGGAGCACATGAATCATGTCTTGGAGTGTAAACTTGTTTTTTTGTATAACTGTTGTAACATGTGGGCCTAAGAAAATGGGCTTGATAATTTGGTTTTAAAAGAAGCATATTAAAATATGGATTTGGAAAAAGAATTTGTGGAATTAGTACTAGATAATAACTTTGGAAATGGACAAATGGATTTGATTGGATAAACAATGAAAAATGGATTTAAATGGATAATTGGAAAAAAAGAAGATTTAGAAATGGGTTAAGAGAAATGGATATGGATAAATAGATAATTGAATGAGTGATTGAATGGATATTGGTAGAAGTTGATTTGAAAAAAAAGATAATAATTATGGTTTTAATGGATAATTGAATAAAAAAGAAAAGATTTTAAAATCGGTATGAAAATGGTTAGAATGAATAATGGCTAAGAAAGGAAAATGGATACTTGGATAAAAAAAAGTTAATAAATGATTATTGAAATTGGTTTGGAAATGAAAATGATAATTGAGGGTGAATAAAAAAGGATAGATATTTGGTTATGGAGAGGATTCAAGGAGAGGGTTATGGAGACAATCTCGTAGAGACTTGCTTGATTCAATACTCCACCCAAGATCTTGATTAAACTCCTCTTGAATCTCCTTAAGATAATACCTAAAAAAATGAAACAAACACAAACAAAACCTGATAAAAGGGTTAGCTGTGCAATATGATTTACCTATTATGATATGCGGAAGATCAATGGATCTAAGGGAAAAATTTGGGGTACAACAGTTGCCCCTATTTAAATAGCTTTACCGGATGACACGAGGAACGAAGATCCTCGGGACATCAAGGTAAAAGGTATTTAAATATAGCAAACCGAAAATTTTGCCCTTAGATACAAAGACATGCAATGCTACTAATATGATGATATGATGCCACGAAAGATGCAAGAATGCAGACAAAACCGGACACCAAAGAAAGAAGAGCTGCCAACACAGAGGAAAGCTTCACTGGGGAAGCAGAGGAGGTTAGTATCCACAAGAAAGAAACTCATTGGGGATGTGGGCTAACCAACAAAAGGGAGTCATTGGGGAGACTCCGAGGCAACATCGAGGATAGAAAACAAAAGGGATTCTCCACTGGGGACCGATCCAGGGAGATGGACGACAGGTTCAAACATGATCGGGCGACACTGGGGAAAAGGCACAATCTTACTGGGCAAGAAACCAGAAAGAAGACATGATCTCCACTGGAGATCAGTTGAAACAAAAGGATAGACACCCGAAGAAAAGATTTCCTGGGGGTTTCTTATGCCGAAGAGTTCAAATGGGATCTTCAAGAAAAGCCAGAAAAGACAGAGACAAACTCTGCGCGCCAGATTAAAAAACACCTGGAATGAGCAATACAGGTTCAAGATAACCTGATATAAGCAAATGGTTCACGATAACCGAAGATAAACAACTGGAGTTCAAATGGGAACAAGGTTAATGAGCCAAGAATAGACTCTGGTACTCAAATAAGAGTTGGTTGAGATAACACATAATTTGCTTCATGAGGAAAAACCGTTAGGAGCCAGAAAGAAGAACCTTATTGGAGATTGAACCAAGAAATGGGCCCCAATAAAGTATCTAGAATGATTGATCATCAAGGCTAAACGCGACTAGATGACATTCTAGAAAGAATCCGCAATGAAGGTTGAACCGAAAAAACGGTCTTCACTGGGAAAAGACATCCAAAGTGATGGAACAACAGGTTCAAGCATGACCGGTTGACACATTGGAAAAAGAAGAACCTTATTGGAGATTGAACCAATAAATGGGCCCCAATAAAGGTATCTAGAATAATTGATCATTAAGTCAAAACATGACTAGATGACATTCTAGAAAAGATCTGCAATGAAGGTTGAACCGAAAAACAGTCTTTACTGGGAAAAAGACATCCAAAGTGATGGAACAACAGGCTCAGGTATGACCAATTGGCACTTTAGAACAAAAGGAACCTCATTGGAGATTGAACCAAGAAATGGGCCCCAATAAAGTTATCTAAAATGATTGATCATCAAGTCAAAACATGACTAGATGACAGTCTAGAAAAGATCCGCAATGAAGGTTGAACCGAAAAAACGGTCTTCACTGGGAAAAAGACATCCAAAGTGATGGAACAACAGGTCCAAGTATGACCGATTGGCACTTTGGAAAAAGAAGAACCTTATTGGAGATTGAACCAAGAAATGGGCCCCAATAAAGGTATAGAATGTGATAGGTTAGTACCGGGGTTGCATAACTGAAGATAAGACTTCCTGGGAAATACCCATCATGGTTGCAAAGAGGTTGAATAGTACCAGAGATAGATAAGCTGCTTATAAGAGACTGCCACTTATCGCCATGAAAGAACAAGCTTTTTCAAAAGATTGTTGCTTCAAAGATATGTTGATATCACAACACTGCTGGAGAAATAATTCTGTCTTCAATGAGGATCTTGTAAAAGATTCTTCTTGCGAGAAACGGTGCAACATAAATGCACGTTCAAAGATAGGTTAAATATCACACCTGCCAGGGACCAAAGTTCAATCTAGGAACAAGCTAGAAAGAAACGGTCAACCAAGACTCCAATTGAGGAATGAACTCAAATGGGGACTTATCTTATCCACATGTGGAAAAGATAACTGAACCAACCAACATCCACGAGAATAAAACTCTGTGGGGAACTCAGAAAAGATGGGCACTTTATGCCTAGGGCGGACAACTCTATTGGAGAGAATAGACACACCCAGTCACTTGGGGAGACAAACACCAAAGTGAACCCAAAACAGGTAAACACCAGAAAAAGGAGCAGAAATGCTAAAATGGTATGCATATGAGTGTTTATGCCATGCTCATGCTTATGCTGACAAAAAAACAAGAAGCGAAACTGGAGATGAAATAGACGTCTCGACAAAGGATACCCAACCAAACTCATCAGAATAGACCAATACTAGGGATGAAGAAGAAGAGTCAACAACTTCGTTGGTGAAAAGAGTATTCTACTTGAGGTATAACATCAAAAGGATTGCCATTATGAGCTTGATCTCTTTGCTGAAGGAGAATCCATGGAGAATTGTCAAGTTTAGCTGAAGTAACAATTTATTGGGGAGTTAGCAGAGGATATCACAAGAACAAAGTGATTCTGCATCCTACTGGCATAATGATCATCTTCACATCTTATATGCCCCAGGCTATACGGTCTGTCAGAAGACGATAACAAGAGGATTTTATAGAAGAATTAACATACAAGGTTGTCGCTCCCGGGATTTTCATCCAAGTACAAACGCGAAAGTGGCACCAAAACAGAGTCGCCAGCAATGTGTATTTATCCCAAGAGAGGGAAAGGAAACACCGCATAAACCTGAAGAGAAGGAAAAAGCATGGTCTTACGACCAAAGAACTGGGTTCGGGAGTCGGTTACGCGAGAGGAAGGTATTAGCACCCCCTCGCGTCCATCGTACCCGATGGGATCCACGCTTGCTGCTTCAATCAAAGGGTGTAAGAAAAGAATGCTGGAAAAAAGGAACTGGAAAAGGAAGGGAAAGAGAAAGAGAAACAAATGTAGGGAAAATAAAAGAAGTGCTCGCATGGGCCCTACCCCACTGCCTACGTATCTCATCGGGAACATGAGAATCAGAGCGACGTAGTTCCCCTCACTAGGGATGAATTGTTTGTGTTTTTTAGAGAACGGCTTACGTTCTAGCTCAGGTGTTGCAGGCTCGCTGGTCCGAGTGCGTTACCATCTTGCAAGAGAACGAGTAGAAGCGCGTTCGTGCGTTGAGAGTGAATGAGGTGAGAAAAGAATTCCCGAAGGAAAGACGTTATTGTTTGTTTTTTGTCTTTTAGAAGGAAGTGTTTTGGATTTGTTTGCATACGACAGTGTATCTGGATCTTAGTCATTGGAATGCGTACCTTCTCACATTCCAAGATGGAATGGGTAAGAAAGCACACTAAGGGTGAAGAAGACCCTCACACTTAATTCCAATTATCAAGGTTCAAACACACTAGCATACTTGTGTTTATTAAGTGTTTTGTTGATTATGAAGTGAAGAAGTGTTTTTTATTATTTGCACCTTCAACAAGTATTGCATTTAAGTCCCTCATACAAGATCAAATGTTTAACACATTGACCCAAGATGGGCTATATGCTATACATTCTAAGATTATAAGAGAAGACCCCTTATAATCTTTCCTTTATATGAAAGGCTTAAATGCAACAAATGCTTACCTTTATTAAATGTTTTTGGGTTTTCTTTTTAGATGAGAAGAGAGACTCAAGAGAAGGATAAAGGAAGAAACTATGGGGGGACTAAGACACACCCTAGTGTTAGCATGCTTGGATATCCTATGGTTAGTGAGGTTTAAGAAACCTAATCCTACAAGAAAGGAAGAGGGAGAAGAAAGAATACAACTTACTTCCAAGATGGAAGCTAAGTTGTTTCTAGGGAGGGAGAAAGAAAGTTATGAAGGCAAAGCATTATTAAATGCTTAAACAATCACAAATTGAATGATTAAAAGATGAAGGAAGAAATTAGAATGTGGAAGCATATCCACATTCAAATGACTTACCATTAGCCCCTGAAAAGGTTAGTATACTTATTTACAAGTAAAGAAAGAACATAGAGTGAACAAATCAAACTCAAACAAATTGACAAACAAAGTAAAATGAGATTGAATTGCTATAAGAGCTTCCCAATCAGAATGTGCATCTCAAAATGCATTCAATAACATCTACATATCAAACACAAACCAAAGGTACACAAACAAAGAATTAAACACCAAGAAGTGCACTATGAAAGAAGTAGAGGGAGAGTGAAAGGGAATGCAAAACAACTATGCAAGAATACTTCATAAGAAGTCATGGTCAGAATATGGTTACCCTAAACATGTTCCTAAATAGGATCTTCAAACATCACTCAAATCATGCACACCAATTCTCAATTCAATAAGAAACAAAGAAGAAAGATGAAGTGATGTGAATATGGTTCATACTTGTAAAACAAGTGACTTAAAGTGAGAGACAATTACAAACATGCAAAGGTGAAGTTCTAATATCACAACCAGAGATCAATTAGCATGCTATCCATCCTAGAACACAACCACAAATCATGGCACAAGTGCCTTCATGATCAATTAAACCAAACATGAAGCATATATTCATAAATTTGGACTAGTTAAAGTTCATGCCTCAAGCAAATATCAAGCATGCTTCAAAAATTATGATCTTCAATAATCAAACACCTTAAACATGTGTCATTAACATATCAAGTCCACAAGCAATGAATCAGAACCAAAGTCACTCAACAATTAGGTCAAAGTCTCATGGAAGTTTCATGCATTCATGCTCAAAGCAACACATCAAAAGTCATCCAAAAAAGACTTAAAAATCATCTCATAAATCTCAAACATACCTCAACATATTGTGACCACAATGCAAAAAGAAAGGCATCAAAATCATTTGCTATGATCAAGAACAAAAATGCACAAAATCATATGTCACATTAAGTATGCATACAAATGGAAATCCAAAAGAAATAATGGAACAGGGGCAAAATGGTCATAAAATCAGTAAATAAAATCATAGAAAATTTCCTAAATGTTTTAAGAATACACATGAATTTTTGTAGAATTTTCCAATATGTTTTGGTATTTTTAAAAATTAGAAATCAAACGTGTAAAAAGAAATAAAAATGAAAAAATAAATGCAAAATGCAGGGGGGTATGAACATAGCAATTGGACAGTTCAAAATCATTTGGGCCTTAAAACAGGGAGGTGCGAACAGCATTCTGGCTAAGTCCACTAAGCGCGCAGAACACTCTAACAACCATGCACTTCAGTCAACAATAGTCAATCAATCATCACCATTGATTCAAGTCAGGTCAACACAAAAGTCAAAGTAATTAAATCCAATGCACACACGTGAAGGACCACACTCCATACCATGCACTACACCACACGCATGTCACTCTGATAAAAAAAATAAAACACGTGCAAGGCATGCTCATTTTAATGCGCTGGCACCACTGTGGCCACACGATGATGAAAAATCAACGGACACGATTAAAACACACCAAAACCCTAGCATCCAAGATCACCGGCCGGAGATGACCTCCGGTCACCTTCTCCGGTCACACCTCCACCGTCTGCAACCTCGATCCTCACCAAAATGCACAAATGTGGTATCAAAATGAAGCTTACGCTATGCACATCGTGAATCTAACATCATTTTCCACATAACAATCTCACACAGAGAAAACAGAGGAGGTTAAAGCAAGCCCTAAGTTTGGATCTAGGCTTCTAAGAAGCTCTATCAACTAGCCGGAGTAAGCAGAGCTTCTATCAAGCTTAAGACAGCAAAAATAAATCAAAACTAAAGAGAATCGAATGAAGAAAAGTGCATGATGAAACCTGAAAATGTGGAGCAATTGGAGATGTTGAGAAAAACCAGAGGAAAGCTTGATATGCTGAGCTTCTAGATCTTCAAACTTAGCAAAATAAATGCTATGGATTCGTAAATAGATGAAGGATGTTGAAGCTTGCAATGGTGCTGAACTTGCAGAAATGGAGTTGTTCTTGTTGCTCTTGATTCAACAATGCCAAACAATGATAATGCAGATGAAAAGTGGAAGAAGAGTGTTGAAATCGTGTGGAATCAGAGAGAAAGTAGAGAGAGTTTGAGGTGTTCTTGGAGAGAAGTGTGGTTGTCCAAAACTGAAAAATGAAAATGGAGTGTGTGATTTCTTTTATAGTGTGAGCTTACCACGGTTTAATGAGTTGAGTTAGGGTGAGTCAAGGTGGTTAACTGAGTCCACCCTAACTAACTGAGTTAAGTTAGTTAGGGGCGAGTCATTGATGGTTGTGGTGTGGTGTGGGAATGTTCACGACAGTTATGGTGGAATGAAAAGTGAAGCTTGGAATGGTAAGGTTGTTGTGGCAGAAACTTGCTCAACAAGTTGCTCTCTCTATTTTCATGCAAGGCACGTGATGTTAAACATTGTGTAGGTGATATGTGCTTGACCAAATGTGGAAATAAAGTTCATGGATTGTTTGATGAATGTCTGAACCAAACTGCTAACTCTGATGTGATTCCTCAGTTGGAAATGGTGAAGTTTGCGCATGGATATCTCTCTCTTCAAGCCATGGACATGAGTGATCTTGGTACCATTTCAAAGTGTGTACATGGTACAACAACTTTGATGTTGAAAAGAAGTGAAAATGAGACTTGCAACATATTGAAAATGAGCTTCAAACATAGGAACTCAAGACAGGCTTACAATGCTGCAGAATGCGCGCATGTGTGGCATGACTTGGTTGTGACCTAGTCAAATTTCAGTTGCATAGACCATACTTTGAGCCATTACAACTTCTCATCCTTTGATCAAATAAAAAAACCATGAACATCAATCTTGAAGATCTCACATAGAGGAACAACTTTCATGTTGAAAGATTTTTTATTTGAAGCCTTTAACCATGAGAAAGACAAATGGACATTTGGCCCACCACATGCTTGTTAAAATGACTGCGCGCGTGCCCTGAAAATCTTGGTCATGACCTAGTTTTGAACCTACTTTGCTCAAACTTTGATCAATCATATCTCCCTCATTTTTTATCCAATGGAGATGTTCCACACATGGATTTGAAGCTTAAAGCAAGGCCTTTCATTGAGGCAGAGTGGAATTTTCATTTGGTACTCCAAATTTGAATGGCCTTGGTTCAAACTCTGATGCAAAATGGCCAAAACTTGTTATTTTTAGCAACCCTACTTCATCCAAAAATGGCAACTTTTTACATCTTGATTTTTTCATGATTCCTTTGGAGTTTCTTGATCAATTTTTGTACATTGGACATATGTAACATGAATTTCATGAACTTGGCCTCAAAAAGTCAAGAGTTGACTTTTTCCTCTGATTATTTGACTTTGCCCCAATTTCTCTAATTCTTGATCTTTCTTCCAATTGAACCACTTCTAAAACCAATTGAGAGGCAATTTTCCACATACATACACTTAAGGACATATGGAATACCATGACATCAAGTTTTGTTCAAAAAAACAAAGATTCCCTGATTTAATGGGAAACCCTAGTTTTGGTGCCCACCTCCTAGGAGAAAAATGTGCAGTCTTCAAATCCAAATTCCTCAGAGTATGTTGTGTATCCTCTTAAAGGATGATGAGATATACCATTTGAGAATGATTTTGAATCAATGAGCTATCTCTTTTGAGGATTTTCCTTCAATTTTTGGACTTCTTGCATGTTGAAGTATGTATTGCTTCAATCTCCCATTGGATCTCACTTCCTTGAGATTGTGGATGATCAATTGAGATGGTATGAGACATGAGAGACTCTTGGCTTGCCTTGAGGGCACTTGATTGACCTTTTGTGCTTTGAATGATCTCTTGATTGTCCATCTCCCACCTGACCACATGCCCTGATGGTAAGAAAGATGCTATGCTTCATTTTTCTATGTTAAATGCAATGCAATGCTAATGAGATGGATATGATATGATAAATGATAATGTCATGCTATGATGCCAAAAGGGGAGAGCAAATTTTGGGGTATTACAGCTGCCCCTATTCAAGCGCTGTAGACCTGAATGCCTGAAAGCAATTGCTTTCGGACTTTCAAGGTATATAGTGATTGAATACCAAAAATAACCAAAAATTTGCTCTGGGTGATGAAGAAAAAAAGGGATATAAACCCAACGAGATTGTTGGATTGAATCTTCGATGAAACGTCGGAGAGATCTGTCTTTTGAACGATGCCAGACGACTACTGGCCTGCCACGCTGCTGGTGGACTTTGGACATGTCTTTTTGAACGACGCCAGACGACTACTGGCTTGCCACACTACTGGTGGACTTTAATAATGTCTTTTATGCAATTCCAGACGACTACTGGCCTGCCACACTACTGGTGGACTTTGGACATGTCTTTTTGAACGACGCCAGACGACTACTGGCTTGCCACACTACTGGTGGACTTTAATAATGTCTTTTATGCAATTCCAGACGACTACTGGCCTGCCACACTACTGGTGGACTTTGGACATGTCTTTTTGAACGACGCCAGACGACTACTGGCCTGCCACACTACTGGTGGACTTTGGACATGTCTTTTTGAACGACGCCAGACGACTACTGGCTTGCCACACTACTGGTGGACTTTGCAGCTTCGTGCCACCCGAAGATGGACTTTTGCCAATCCACTGTTGGACTTTTGCCACCCGAAGACGGACTTTTGCCAATCCACTGTTGGACTTTTGCCACCCGAAGACGGACTTTTGCCAATCCACTGTTGGACTTTTAGCTGCTTCGCCACCCGAAGATGGACTTTTGCCAATCCACTGTTGGACTTTTGCCACCCGAAGACGGACTTTTGCCAATCCACTGTTGGACTTTTGCCACCCGAAGACGGACTTTTGCCAATCCACTGTTGGACTTTTGCCACCCGAAGACGGACTTTTGCCAATCCACTGTTGGACTTTTAGAATTTTAAAATCGAATTACTCTCTGCCTCTGCGCCAGACATCTCTGCCGACTCTGCTGAGGAACCACAATCAATGATTTAATCTCGGAGACTCCTAAAAGGATAATATCTCTGCTGGCGAATGGATGAACAATCCGTCTGCTTCGAATTGTCAAGCTTGCCAAAAATAAATTGGACTTTAAGACATGAGGGAATGACGACTCTGCCAGGAATTATTCCATCTGTTTGGGGGAACGAATTCTGGTCACAGCGATTCCGCTGGGGATGAGGATTTTTAAATGACGTCCTGCTGGGGAAATGAGCCATTAAAACTCTGCTTGGGGATTTATTCAACCCAAGATCCTTTATAGGGATTATCAACCTTCTGACCCGGCTGGGGAAAGGCTGTACCATCCTTGTTGAGGAATAGATTCTGTCGATCTGGTAAACCTCTGCGGAGAGAACAACAACTCAGCTGGAAGTTGCTGACAAGATTCGATGCTGACCTCTGTGAGGATACCATGACCAGAGATACGATCTTGCTGGGTATCGGGGCTACTCTGCCAGGGATATGCAAATCCTGGTTAGAACATTCTACTGCAACTTGCTAGAAAGAGTCCTTAGAGATCTGTTGGGGAAACCCAAAGCAAATCCACAGTAGTCTGCTGAAGAATATGACTGTCAAGCTTAGGATGAGTACCACAATGCCCCATGTTAGGCGAGCTTTCCCTTTGGACAATTCCGTTGGGGATGACGAGTTTATAACAAACTCTGCTGGAGAAAACTGCTTTAAAGCGTCTCATGTTGGGGAATGCCTTTCGAGAGGATTTTACAGAAGACCAACTGTCCTCAAACTCTACTGGGGGTGACCAACACTTCATGCTGGGGAAACAATCATGCCCCATGCTTGGACAACACAACAATTCGTCCCCGCAAAGGATGTCATAAGAGGATTTTACAGAAGATCTAGCCTCTTCAAACTCTTGTGACTTCGCTGGGGATAATGACCATCAGTTTCGGTGTCGACGAGACCACTCTTTTGGGGAACCTGTGACCGTTATCGACATAGAAAAGCTTGTAGCTGTTGGAAGTACTGAATGAGAGAATCGACTTAATAAGATGCAACGGTACCCAGTTGAACTTAATTCACTGATATCGACCCGTTATGAACAATCGTCGACCGAACGATGAACGCCGATCTCCTTACCCATAATTGCCCCAGTCTTTTGCGTGGGGTGATTTATTGCTGGTCTTGTGCTTAAACTCATCTGCACCTGCTACCTGCAACAAAAGAATATGCCCACATGCCCCGAATATTGCGTGGCTAGAATCCACCATCCGGGAGTATTCAACATTCGAAGTAATTTCAAATATTTTTTCTGCGCATGTTATTGCAAGGCTGCCATGTTTTCAAATGCAATGTTTTATCAACAATTAGGACGTTTTTGCAAACAAAGCAATAAAACAAAAATAGAAAGCTTTTTATTGAAATTCAATTTATTGACTGAGAGCCCAGAATAGGCAATTACATCTGGAAGCAATCCCTGGAAAGAGGTGATCGCTGAAAAATTGAGAAAAGAAACTATCCTAATGGCAATGTGAAAACGGAATTCCACTGAGTTTCCATTCTGTTATGACCAGTATGTCTTCAAAACTCCCCGACCTTGCCTTCTGAGGAATGATCAGACCGATTCCTATCCTTCAGAACGTCAGTTGTTCAAACGGTAATGGGGTACAGATAACTCAAACCGTAGTCATTCGCTTAAATCCCTCTTTTGTGTGGACCGCCCTTTCAGGTTTTCGATCCACCAGGATACCCTTTTTTGCCTAAGTTGCCCTTTCGGGTTTTCAACTTACCGGGTGTACGATTTTTTTCAATTATATCCCTAATTTTTGCCCGAACCTTATTCTGTTTTTGGTTCGCCGGGATGCCCTTTTTTGCCTGGATTTTTTTATTTTTATTATCCAGCGGGTCTATTCATGCGAAGTATTTTTTGACTACGTCCGAGTTGACAGGGGATGAAAAGTCTTCGCCATCCATGGTTGTAAGCAATAAAGCTCCGCCCGAAAAAACCTTTTTAACCACGAATGGACCTTCATAATTAGGAGTCCATTTGCCCCTGTGATCTGTATTGGGAGGAAGGATCCTTTTGAGTACCACATCTCCGACTTTATAAACCCGAGGACGCACCTTCTGGTCAAATGCCTGTTTCATTCTGCGCTGATATAGTTGCCCATGACATACAGCCGCCAATCGCTTTTCCTCAATAAGGCTCAGCTGATCAAATCTGGCTCGTACCCATTCAGCTTCATCTAGCTTAACATCCATCATGACTCTGAGGGACGGAATCTCTACTTCAACCGGTAGCACTGCCTCCATACCATATACAAGTGAGAATGGGGTTGCCCCAGTGGACGTGCGTACCGACGTTCGATACCCATGCAAAGCAAATGGTAACATCTCATGCCAATCTTTGTACGTGACAACCATCTTCTGTACAATCTTCTTGATATTTTTGTTGGCCGCTTCGACCGCGCCATTCATCTTTGGGCGGTACGGAGAAGAATTGTGATGCTCGATTTTGAAGTCCCGGCATAACTCAGCCATCATCTTATTGTTCAAATTAGAACCATTATCAGTAATGATTCTTTCGGGAACTCCATATCGGCAAATGATATCCCGTTTTAAGAAACGAGCGACCACTTGTTTTGTAACATTGGCATAGGATGCGGCTTCAACCCATTTGGTGAAGTAATCAATTGCCACCAAGATGAAACGATGACCATTGGAAGCTGTAGGCTCAATCTTTCCGATCATATCAATGCCCCACATGGCAAACGGCCAAGGCGACGACATGATGCTCAACGGATTTGGAGGCACATGCACCTTGTCTGCATAAATCTGGCATTTATGGCATTTGCGGGCATATTTGCAACAATCTGACTCCATAGTCAACCAATAATATCCCGACCTTAATAACTTTTTAGCCATTGCCTGCCCTCCGGCATGAGTACCGAAAGAGCCTTCGTGCACTTCAATCATCAACAGGTCTGCTTCATGTCTATCCACACATCTAAGCAGGACCGTGTCAAAATTTCTTTTATACAGCACGCCATCTTTGTTCAAGAAGAAACTACCAGCTAACCTTCTCAACGTCTTCCTGTCTTTGGACGATGCCCCTGACGGGTACTCTTGACTTTTCAAGAAACACTTAATGTCATGAAACCATGGCTTGTCATCAGACGTTTCATCGACCGCAAACACAAATGCTGGTCTGTCAAGGCGGGATACCTCAATCTTAGGTACATGGTTCCATCCTTGCACTTTGATCATGGAAGACAAAGTGGCCAAGGCATCAGCGAACCTATTCTCATCTCGAGGAATATGGTACAGTTTCACTGTTGTGAAAAATGTCAGCAATCTCCTCGTATAATCTCTATACGGCATTAGATTTGCTTGGTGCGTGTACCAACTCCCTTTCACTTGATTGATTACCAAAGCTGAATCACCGAATATATCAAGGGTCTTAACCCGTAGATTAATCGCCTCCTCGATCCCCATTATACAAGCTTCGTACTCTGCTTCATTGTTGGTGCATCCGAAAGTTATTCGGGCAGTGAAAGGCATATGAACACCTTCCGGCGTGATAAGAACTGCTCCAACTCCGCACCCATTCATATTGACAGCCCCATCAAACATCAGACTCCATTTGGATTCAGGGTCTGGCCCCTCCTCCGGAAGTGGTTCCTCACAGTCTTTAGCTTTGAGAAACATGATGTCTTCATCAGGGAAGTCAAACTTCATGGGTTGGTAATCATCAATCGGCTGTTGCGCAAGATAGTCGGACAAGATACTTCCTTTGATGGCCTTTTGTGAAGTGTACTGAATGTCATACTCTGTCAAGACCATTTGCCACCGTGCAACTCTGCCTGTCAATGCTGGTTTCTCAAAAATATACTTGATAGGATCCATTTTTGAAATCAACAAGGTCGTGTGCCTAACCATATATTGCCTCAATCGCTTAGCGGCCCATGCAAGCGCACAGCATGTCTTTTCAAGCATTGAGTATCGGGACTCACAATCATTGAACTTTTTGCTCAGGTAGTAAATAGCATGCTCCTTCCTACCTGTCTCGTCATGTTGACCGAGAACACAACCCATGGAACCTTCAAGCACTGTCAGATACATTATCAGCGGTCTCCCTTCAACTGGAGGCATTAGAATCGGAGGTTCCTGCAAGTATTCTTTTATCTTATCGAATGCCAATTGGCAATCGTCATTCCACCTGACCGTTTGATCTTTCCTTAACAATTTAAATATTGGTTCGCACGTGGCTGTTAGGTGAGATATGAACCTTGCAATGTAGTTCAATCTACCCAAGAAACCACGAACCTCTTTTTCTGTTCTCGGTTCAGGCATTTCTTGTATTGCTTTCACCTTAGCAGGATCAACCTCGATTCCTCTTTCGCTCACAATGAAACCCAGTAACTTTCCAGAACGCACCCCAACCGTGCACTTGTTTGGATTTAATCTCAGACGGAACTTTCTCAACCTTTCAAACAGCTTTTTCAGGTTAACCAGATGTTCCTCTTCTGTTCTCGACTTGGCAATCATATCATCTACATAACATTCGATCTCCTTATGAATCAAGTCATGAAACAATGTCACCATCGCCCGCTGGTACGTTGCCCCTGCGTTTTTCAACCCAAAAGGCATTACTTTATAACAATATGTACCCCACGGAGTAATGAACGTGGTCTTCTCCATGTCTTCAGGTGCCATCTTGATCTGGTTGTACCCGGAGAACCCGTCCATAAAGGAGAACACTGAAAACTGAGCTGTATTATCGACCAGCACATCAATATGAGGTAGTGGAAAATCATCTTTCGGACTAGCTTTATTAAGATCTCGATAATCCACACACATTCTCACTTTTCCATCTTTCTTCGGTACTGGCACGATGTTGGCTACCCATGGAGGATACTTTGTCACAGCAAGAAAACCAGCGTCCCACTGCTTCTGGACTTCCTCCTTAATCTTTAAAGCCATGTCGGGGTGAGTCCGACGAAGTTTCTGCTTGACTGACGGACATTCTTCTCTCAATGGTAGCCTGTGCACGACAATATCCGTATCCAACCCCGGCATGTCTTGATACGACCAGGCGAAGACGTCAACATACTCGCGCAACATTTCCGTCAAAGTTCGCTTCACATCTGCTTGCAAGCTGGCACCAATCCTGATCTCTTTCTTGGCGTCCTTGGTACCAATATTGATGATTTCTACAGTCTCCTGATGAGGTTGGATGACCCTTTCCTCTTGTTTCAACAATCTGGCCAGTTCTTCAGGGAGTTCACAATCTTTCTCATCCCCTTCTTCGGCTTGATAAATCGGATTGTCAAAGTCATACATGGCCATATCAAAATCGTTATCAGTGGTATCCGGAGGATCAAGTCTGCATGAATGGGTTCATGCCTTATTTTAGAATTTATTTTTAAGCAAAACAAAAGAAAATGAAACACTGCCATTTTTTGTGCAAAAATAAAAACTGAAAGACAGAGAACAAAATTTGATTGCAAAACGTCCTTTATTAATGATTAAACATTGCAAATGCAACCATGGTGGCCCTACAAATGAATCTATACGCCTTGGGCAGAGCGCAAGATTTTGTCATGCATTATGGTTAGAAAAAACAAAGAAAAATTACTCTGTCTGAAGAGTAACCCGGATGACTTCTTCAACGAACCAGTTCTGCACTTGTTGTCCCGGAACATGAGGGCGTACCCAGTTGTCCAGGTCACAATCACTGTCAACACTATCCTCCGTGGCTGCACAAGACTGGTCCATGTAGATAATTCCCCCACTGTTAAAAGTAATGGGTCCCCTGCTCCCCGCATCTGAAGTTGTAGAGGGATGATAACCAATACCAAATTTGTCTTCCTTCATTGGGGTCTCTATCAACCCGCCCCAACCTTGGGCGTTGCCTGCCCTGACGACCTCGACAGCTTGTTTGTAAGATGAAATGGAGGTACCAGCCCCAACTGGTACAGAAGAAGACTCAGGTGCATCGTCAATGTTGACTGCTTCAAATGATTGGCACAGCATCTCATGAATTTCCCCATCCATTTCAATGTACTTGAATGTGGACAAGTGACTCACAAAGATGTCTTCCTCCCCACACACTGTCACAACCTGCCCTTCAAACTCATACTTCAGCTTTTGATGTAGAGTAGAAGTAACAGCCCCGGCTCCGTGAATCCAAGGGCGTCCCAATAGGCAGCTATATGCAGGTTGTATGTCCATTACGTGGAACGTGGATTTGAATACCTGTGGTCCAATTTGTACGGGCAATTCCACCTCACCAAACACAGATCGTCTGGTCCCATCGAATGCTCTGACCACCAATTCACTAGGCCTTAAGATCAAACCATCAACTTCCAGCTTCATTAATGCCTTCTTGGGCAAGACATTGAGTGACGAACCAGTGTCTACCAGTACATGAGATAACACTGCGCCCTTACACTCCATCGTGATATGCAAAGCCTTATTATGGTTTCTTCCTTCAACAGTCAAATCTCTACTTGTAAAGCCCAAGCCATGGCTGACATTAACATTGGAGATTACGCCCTCGAGCTGATTAACAGTAATTTCTTGCGGCACGTACGCACTCTTCAACACTTTCAACAACGCCTGCCGGTGCGCATCAGAGCACAACAATAGTGACAAGATTGAAATCTTTGAAGGGGTCTGATTCAGTTGGTCCACAATCTTATAATCGCTTTTCTTGATTATCTTCATAAATTCTTCCATTTCCTTATCAAAAGTAATCTTTGTCTCTGCTTCAGGTGTAGGTGCACTTTCAACCACCTGTTTACCCTTATCCTTTGCTGCAGCTTCTACCTCCTTATCACTTCTCAAGGTTTGGGGAGCGAACAACCTTCCACTCCTTGTAAAGCCCCCTACACCCCCTACGTTATCAACATTTGGGCTGACTGATGACTCAACTTCCTGTTTTTTACCTTCGTAATATACATCTGCCCCATAGTGCCATGGGATAGCTTTCGTGGATGTGAACGGAATTGGTCCTGGCACCGTGATAGTGACAGGACTGGGCCCTTCTGGCGCAACACTCGCCACGGGAACTGCATTGACCGGCATTTGAATCTCAGCGGGAGTGTAATAGATGGTCACGGTTGATATCTCATCAGTGTCTTTCATGACTCTGTCGAACTGTAGACATCCTTCATCGATCAGATTCTGTAAACCCATCTTCAACTTATCACAGCCGTTCTCCTGATTCATACACTCAAAGCAATCTTGATTACAGCCCGGGAACACCTGTCCCTTCAATAAACGATCTTTTACCACCAACAAAGAAGTTTTCACTTGATGGATATCTGTCACCAGATTCAATCTCCTCCCATCTTCAATAGCGTACACATTTGCTGCGCTATGATCAGGCATGGGATGCTGAGTAATATTAGGAGCGGGAGAGAAATTGATGGCTTTAGCATCAATCAAATCTTGTACTTTATGATGGAAAGCCCAGCATTTTTCAATGGAGTGCCCCTGAGCACCTGAGTGGAACTCACAACGAGCATTAGCATCGAAGTTAGGTGGCAGGTTTCCAGCAACCGGAGCTTTCATAGTACGGAGTTCTACCAACTTTAACTCGAGTAGCCGGGGCAACAGCGCGGCATAAGTCATAGGGAGAGGATCCATCTTACGATCCCTCTGTCTAGACCTTTGCTGGAAAAAAGGTTGTTGCTGTTGAACTTGTTGTTGGGGTTGTTGTTTCTGAACAGACGGTGTGGGGATTGTCACAGCATCTACCTGATAATAAGCTCGAGAACGCCCTCTGCCTCGTCCTCTAAACACAGCATTCGTATCACTTTCTCTTCTTTTCTGGTTACTAGCAAACGGTTTCTTCGTCCCCGAAGAGCCAGCCCCACTCACATCCTGGATTTTTCCAAGCTTTAACAGACTTTCTATTCTTTCTCCCGCAATTACAATATCAGCAAATCCAGTCGACGGACAAGCAGCTAATCTATCCAGATAGGCCCCTTGCAAGGTGCCCATGAACATATCTGCCATTTCTCTGTCTGACAAGGGAGGTTGGACCTGGGCAGCCATTTCCCTCCACCTCTGTGCATATTCTTTGAAACTCTCCTTGGCATTTTGTGACAATCCCTGCAATTGGGTGCGGTTGGGTGCCATGTCAATATTATATTGGTATTGCTTCAGGAACGCTTCTGCCAGATCTTTCCAATTCTTCACAGCAGCTCTACTCAACTTCATGTACCAGGTCAAAGACGCCCCCGCCAGACTGTCCTGAAAATAGTGCATCCATAGCTTCTCGTCATCCGTATGGGCTGAAATCTTCCCAAAGTAAGCTTGAAGATGCGTTTGGGGACACGCATTGCCGTGATACTTATCAAAAGTGGGAGGTTTGAACTTAGGGGGAATTCTGACTCCTGAGACCAGCCCCAAGCTGGTAACATCAATACCCATAGAGTTCTTGCATTCTATGGCCCTGATCTTCTCTGCTAACTCATCATACCTTCGATCCCCTTGATTACCCACATCAGCATCCAGCAGAGTAAATTGGTCTTCCAGAGTATCTTCAAGAGTAACACCAGCCTGCCTACCATTTCCATTACCCCGATTGTTACCACCAGGAGGAGGGTTGCCACCGGGGGGAGGAATGCCATGTCCCTGTGAATTGTCATGATGATCACCTTCGGGCCCATTGTCGGGACGCTCTACCAGAAGCCTCAGTCTCTCCTGATTTTGCGCCATGCCAGTCATGAGGGTCATGAACTGGTCCATACGCGCCCTCATTTCCGCCAAATCACTTTGCACTTGATCCATGATTCTTACTTGATTCCTTCGCGTCGAATATCGGTGAATATGACTCTCCGCTATACTGCCTGAAACCAAATAAAGGTTAGAGACCCCGCAACGAGTACCTGAAAAGCAAGTAACAAAAATGCAAAATGATATGCAATGCCATGCAATGCCATGTTTGTCATTTCCGAGGTGCTTTATACCCTGATTCCAATCCCACCACAGAAATCTGAAGACCAGAAATTGTGATATAAAGAGACGGGTCGTGGTCATGTGCTTGTGTGCAGCTATCTGATAAGGAATAATTCTGAATAAAACTGCTCATACTCATTCAACGAAGTATTCAAGTACATTTAAGAAAGGTTCAACCGCGAATGCAATACAAGGAAAAATGGATCCATCAACAAGCCTGATGGTAACCATTAACAACAAAATATAAGGAAAAGAACATCAGTCTGACAATTCCACACCCTTCAGCTTATCACTTGAGTATTTGATCTCCTCAAAAAGTATACGGGTACGCTGGTGATTCGGCTTTTCAATCATTTCTTTGATCAAGACATCCCTTTTCTCAAGAGCTTCAGTTAAAGAACCCATGTGCAGCATCAGAGCCTCGTCATCACACACTCCTTTGTGTCTCTTTATGCCGGCTTGCGTCTTGAGTATCTCCCTTTCTATCATGACTTCTTCAAGCTCTTTCTTGGTATTCCTTAGCTCACCTCTAGCTTCTTCTAGCTGTTCCTGACTCTTACCGAGGCTTTCCCGATACTTTCTCCTCTGCTCATGCGCCTTTTCAAGCTCTTCGTCCTTAATCTGCAACTGTTCCTGTAATTCGGCATTCTCTATCCTAACTTCGTCCCAAGCGCGCTGAAACTTTGTTAACTTTTCTTTGGTCTGTGCTAACGCCTGTTTGGTTTGCTTGTGGGCTTGAGTAGCATCATCAGCACCTTTACTAATCTTCCGGAAATGTTGGGCTCTTCCAGCAAAGTCTTTTTCTTTTGCAGTTAGGATTTGTTCAGCATCTTGGGCTTTCCGCTCCAGCTCTTTGTTGGCATGTAGAGCATTCTGAAGACGGCTACTCAACTCGAAATTCTCTCCTTGGAGCTTTTTCACCAAGGCTTGCAACTTGTCAACTTCTTCCACAGTAGCAGTGCTTCTTGCTTTCTCATTCTCCGGATACAAAAGGGGTGCCTTACCAAAAGGCAAGAGAAAATCTTCAACTCTTTTCTTCACCCACTCTTCATATGCTGGATAAACCCGGTTGTTAGGCTTTCCTAGAGTAACTTTCCCCTTTTTCAGTATGCTACCCCAGCTTTCAGAAGCTTTCTGTGCTGCTTCCCAACCATCTGATGTATGAAAATAAAGGGACTCCTCCACATCTCTCTTGATAGGCGGACCTGTCAGGGCATATCCAAATTGCCGAATGGCCAAAGAAAGATTGTAGTTAATCCCACCCAGTCTTCCTATCAGTGGAACGTTAGGGAACTTACCACAGCTGTGGATAATATTCTTGCCAATCAGCCCATGATCTACCCATACGATGTCCTTGGCCACCAATCCCATTAAACGCTGTTTCCACTCTAGAGAATCTTTGGAATCCACAAAGGCCCCTGATTGTGGTAAACGGCCCGCAAACCACTTATAGAACAAGGGTGCACAACAACGAATTATCCCTCCTCTTTTCTTTTCGTTTCGGTTGTACAATGAGTAGTGAAGATCTCCCAGTAGCGTTGGCACCGGGTTCTTCATCATGAATATTCGTATAGCGTCCGTATCAATAAAATCCGGCTCGTTGGGAAACAACACTATGCCGTATATACAAAGGGCTAACAGAGCATTAAAAACAAGCCAATTCTCGCCTTTAGCTGCTTCCTGGGCCTTCTTAATCAGATATTCCAGCTTGTAACCACGAATCTTTCCTTTGTTGGAGACATTGTCACTTAGCTCTGATTTGCTCAAATAAAGAGCACCAGCCAACTTCCCAAAGTCAAGATCCCCCACTGATCCAAAGAAAGGAGGCTCCTCCTTGATAGCAATCCCCAACATGTTGGAATACTCCTCCAGGGTAGGAACCAACACATAGTCTGGAAATACAAAACATCTCAGAGGCGGATCATAGAACTGCATCAACGTATGGAGACCTCTGGCTTCATAATCACTGACATTACGGACCATAGATAAAATCCACCCATATTTCTCTTCAAAAGCTTCTCGTGCTGCCGGGCTCGCCATTCCCTTCAGCACAACAATAGGGCCCAAAGTAGGCGTAAGGAACTTGTAGCTGATGATATTCTTCCTCTCTTTAGTGTTCATCTTTGCAGGGACCTGATGACTGGAATCAAGGGTAATATATGCACCTGGAAATGAATAAACATGTATGTTAGGATATGATAATGCAATGCAAAGGGCAATGTGATCAGGTAATCAGGTGTCTGTGCTGAACTGTGAGCGGTGTCAGTGTAGCTCTGAGACTAATATAGAACCATAGATAAGAACCATCTGAATACAATAGGATGAAACTTCCTTTTTGTGCAATGATGATAGAAAACCGGGTATGTAGGAGGTCATGGTTACCTGCAAACCTGTAAACAACCCGCCCTTCTCACATGTGGGTACTAGGATGTTCAGTATCCCGGGCTCTCAGGTCGAGAAATGATGATACGTTCACCATTTCTGGTTTGGCATCATCATCAATCGAGGAGGCCTCAACTGATTCTCCAAAACAAAAAGGTCCTCAGCTTCTGGCACTGAGGTCGAGAAGCAATAGTACATTCATCCCTCAGGGTACAGTACTACCGCCAATCGAGGAGTGCCTCCGCTGATTCTCTTTCAAAAAGGGATGTCCTATAGTAAGTTCCCAGCATTGGGTCCTCGGATCGAGAATGTGCAATGGGTTTGCCACGGAATGTGGTCTGCCACTGTCACAACTCGGGAGGAGTGCCGCAACTGAGTCCTCGGGAATGGTCACCAGAGTCGACAGTTCCTCAAGAGAATAACCACTGGCCTGCATAACATGCAGTAGCAGAAAGCTCCTGATAGAACCTCGTCTGGTTGTGGGTCTCATGAACAACAATACGTGGTCACCACCACGCAAGCGTCATGACTATCCACTCTAATACCTATGTATGTACTCAAGCCTTGGTAGTGGGCTTATCTCTCAGAACACCCATCCCGCCAAACAGACAAAACAGTGCAACACAATATAATATGTGATATGTAATGCTAAAATGCGGTAAATACAGTAATGTACAGTAAAACGGTAAATAACCATACAATAAAACAGTAAATACAGCACAACAGTAAACACCCAACGAAAGAAAAACAAACAAGCGCTAGGATTGACTCGCTAAGGAAACCAGAGATTCTGGGTTCGGTCCCCAGCAGAGTCGCCAGCTGTCGCTCCCGGGATTTTCATCCAAGTACAAACGCGAAAGTGGCACCAAAACAGAGTCGCCAGCAATGTGTATTTATCCCAAGAGAGGGAAAGGAAACACCGCATAAACCTGAAGAGAAGGAAAAAGCATGGTCTTACGACCAAAGAACTGGGTTCGGGAGTCGGTTACGCGAGAGGAAGGTATTAGCACCCCCTCGCGTCCATCGTACCCGATGGGATCCACGCTTGCTGCTTCAATCAAAGGGTGTAAGAAAAGAATGCTGGAAAAAAGGAACTGGAAAAGGAAGGGAAAGAGAAAGAGAAACAAATGTAGGGAAAATAAAAGAAGTGCTCGCATGGGCCCTACCCCACTGCCTACGTATCTCATCGGGAACATGAGAATCAGAGCGACGTAGTTCCCCTCACTAGGGATGAATTGTTTGTGTTTTTTAGAGAACGGCTTACGTTCTAGCTCAGGTGTTGCAGGCTCGCTGGTCCGAGTGCGTTACCATCTTGCAAGAGAACGAGTAGAAGCGCGTTCGTGCGTTGAGAGTGAATGAGGTGAGAAAAGAATTCCCGAAGGAAAGACGTTATTGTTTGTTTTTTGTCTTTTAGAAGGAAGTGTTTTGGATTTGTTTGCATACGACAGTGTATCTGGATCTTAGTCATTGGAATGCGTACCTTCTCACATTCCAAGATGGAATGGGTAAGAAAGCACACTAAGGGTGAAGAAGACCCTCACACTTAATTCCAATTATCAAGGTTCAAACACACTAGCATACTTGTGTTTATTAAGTGTTTTGTTGATTATGAAGTGAAGAAGTGTTTTTTATTATTTGCACCTTCAACAAGTATTGCATTTAAGTCCCTCATACAAGATCAAATGTTTAACACATTGACCCAAGATGGGCTATATGCTATACATTCTAAGATTATAAGAGAAGACCCCTTATAATCTTTCCTTTATATGAAAGGCTTAAATGCAACAAATGCTTACCTTTATTAAATGTTTTTGGGTTTTCTTTTTAGATGAGAAGAGAGACTCAAGAGAAGGATAAAGGAAGAAACTATGGGGGGACTAAGACACACCCTAGTGTTAGCATGCTTGGATATCCTATGGTTAGTGAGGTTTAAGAAACCTAATCCTACAAGAAAGGAAGAGGGAGAAGAAAGAATACAACTTACTTCCAAGATGGAAGCTAAGTTGTTTCTAGGGAGGGAGAAAGAAAGTTATGAAGGCAAAGCATTATTAAATGCTTAAACAATCACAAATTGAATGATTAAAAGATGAAGGAAGAAATTAGAATGTGGAAGCATATCCACATTCAAATGACTTACCATTAGCCCCTGAAAAGGTTAGTATACTTATTTACAAGTAAAGAAAGAACATAGAGTGAACAAATCAAACTCAAACAAATTGACAAACAAAGTAAAATGAGATTGAATTGCTATAAGAGCTTCCCAATCAGAATGTGCATCTCAAAATGCATTCAATAACATCTACATATCAAACACAAACCAAAGGTACACAAACAAAGAATTAAACACCAAGAAGTGCACTATGAAAGAAGTAGAGGGAGAGTGAAAGGGAATGCAAAACAACTATGCAAGAATACTTCATAAGAAGTCATGGTCAGAATATGGTTACCCTAAACATGTTCCTAAATAGGATCTTCAAACATCACTCAAATCATGCACACCAATTCTCAATTCAATAAGAAACAAAGAAGAAAGATGAAGTGATGTGAATATGGTTCATACTTGTAAAACAAGTGACTTAAAGTGAGAGACAATTACAAACATGCAAAGGTGAAGTTCTAATATCACAACCAGAGATCAATTAGCATGCTATCCATCCTAGAACACAACCACAAATCATGGCACAAGTGCCTTCATGATCAATTAAACCAAACATGAAGCATATATTCATAAATTTGGACTAGTTAAAGTTCATGCCTCAAGCAAATATCAAGCATGCTTCAAAAATTATGATCTTCAATAATCAAACACCTTAAACATGTGTCATTAACATATCAAGTCCACAAGCAATGAATCAGAACCAAAGTCACTCAACAATTAGGTCAAAGTCTCATGGAAGTTTCATGCATTCATGCTCAAAGCAACACATCAAAAGTCATCCAAAAAAGACTTAAAAATCATCTCATAAATCTCAAACATACCTCAACATATTGTGACCACAATGCAAAAAGAAAGGCATCAAAATCATTTGCTATGATCAAGAACAAAAATGCACAAAATCATATGTCACATTAAGTATGCATACAAATGGAAATCCAAAAGAAATAATGGAACAGGGGCAAAATGGTCATAAAATCAGTAAATAAAATCATAGAAAATTTCCTAAATGTTTTAAGAATACACATGAATTTTTGTAGAATTTTCCAATATGTTTTGGTATTTTTAAAAATTAGAAATCAAACGTGTAAAAAGAAATAAAAATGAAAAAATAAATGCAAAATGCAGGGGGGTATGAACATAGCAATTGGACAGTTCAAAATCATTTGGGCCTTAAAACAGGGAGGTGCGAACAGCATTCTGGCTAAGTCCACTAAGCGCGCAGAACACTCTAACAACCATGCACTTCAGTCAACAATAGTCAATCAATCATCACCATTGATTCAAGTCAGGTCAACACAAAAGTCAAAGTAATTAAATCCAATGCACACACGTGAAGGACCACACTCCATACCATGCACTACACCACACGCATGTCACTCTGATAAAAAAAATAAAACACGTGCAAGGCATGCTCATTTTAATGCGCTGGCACCACTGTGGCCACACGATGATGAAAAATCAACGGACACGATTAAAACACACCAAAACCCTAGCATCCAAGATCACCGGCCGGAGATGACCTCCGGTCACCTTCTCCGGTCACACCTCCACCGTCTGCAACCTCGATCCTCACCAAAATGCACAAATGTGGTATCAAAATGAAGCTTACGCTATGCACATCGTGAATCTAACATCATTTTCCACATAACAATCTCACACAGAGAAAACAGAGGAGGTTAAAGCAAGCCCTAAGTTTGGATCTAGGCTTCTAAGAAGCTCTATCAACTAGCCGGAGTAAGCAGAGCTTCTATCAAGCTTAAGACAGCAAAAATAAATCAAAACTAAAGAGAATCGAATGAAGAAAAGTGCATGATGAAACCTGAAAATGTGGAGCAATTGGAGATGTTGAGAAAAACCAGAGGAAAGCTTGATATGCTGAGCTTCTAGATCTTCAAACTTAGCAAAATAAATGCTATGGATTCGTAAATAGATGAAGGATGTTGAAGCTTGCAATGGTGCTGAACTTGCAGAAATGGAGTTGTTCTTGTTGCTCTTGATTCAACAATGCCAAACAATGATAATGCAGATGAAAAGTGGAAGAAGAGTGTTGAAATCGTGTGGAATCAGAGAGAAAGTAGAGAGAGTTTGAGGTGTTCTTGGAGAGAAGTGTGGTTGTCCAAAACTGAAAAATGAAAATGGAGTGTGTGATTTCTTTTATAGTGTGAGCTTACCACGGTTTAATGAGTTGAGTTAGGGTGAGTCAAGGTGGGTAACTGAGTCCACCCTAACTAACTGAGTTAAGTTAGTTAGGGGCGAGTCATTGATGGTTGTGGTGTGGTGTGGGAATGTTCACGACAGTTATGGTGGAATGAAAAGTGAAGCTTGGAATGGTAAGGTTGTTGTGGCAGAAACTTGCTCAACAAGTTGCTCTCTCTATTTTCATGCAAGGCACGTGATGTTAAACATTGTGTAGGTGATATGTGCTTGACCAAATGTGGAAATAAAGTTCATGGATTGTTTGATGAATGTCTGAACCAAACTGCTAACTCTGATGTGATTCCTCAGTTGGAAATGGTGAAGTTTGCGCATGGATATCTCTCTCTTCAAGCCATGGACATGAGTGATCTTGGTACCATTTCAAAGTGTGTACATGGTACAACAACTTTGATGTTGAAAAGAAGTGAAAATGAGACTTGCAACATATTGAAAATGAGCTTCAAACATAGGAACTCAAGACAGGCTTACAATGCTGCAGAATGCGCGCATGTGTGGCATGACTTGGTTGTGACCTAGTCAAATTTCAGTTGCATAGACCATACTTTGAGCCATTACAACTTCTCATCCTTTGATCAAATAAAAAAACCATGAACATCAATCTTGAAGATCTCACATAGAGGAACAACTTTCATGTTGAAAGATTTTTTATTTGAAGCCTTTAACCATGAGAAAGACAAATGGACATTTGGCCCACCACATGCTTGTTAAAATGACTGCGCGCGTGCCCTGAAAATCTTGGTCATGACCTAGTTTTGAACCTACTTTGCTCAAACTTTGATCAATCATATCTCCCTCATTTTTTATCCAATGGAGATGTTCCACACATGGATTTGAAGCTTAAAGCAAGGCCTTTCATTGAGGCAGAGTGGAATTTTCATTTGGTACTCCAAATTTGAATGGCCTTGGTTCAAACTCTGATGCAAAATGGCCAAAACTTGCTATTTTTAGCAACCCTACTTCATCCAAAAATGGCAACTTTTTACATCTTGATTTTTTCATGATTCCTTTGGAGTTTCTTGATCAAATTTTGTACATTGGACATATGTAACATGAATTTCATGAACTTGGCCTCAAAAAGTCAAGAGTTGACTTTTTCCTCTGATTATTTGACTTTGCCCCAATTTCTCTAATTCTTGATCTTTCTTCCAATTGAACCACTTCTAAAACCAATTGAGAGGCAATTTTCCACATACATACACTTAAGGACATATGGAATACCATGACATCAAGTTTTGTTCAAAAAAACAAAGATTCCCTGATTTAATGGGAAACCCTAGTTTTGGTGCCCACCTCCTAGGAGAAAAATGTGCAGTCTTCAAATCCAAATTCCTCAGAGTATGTTGTGTATCCTCTTAAAGGATGATGAGATATACCATTTGAGAATGATTTTGAATCAATGAGCTATCTCTTTTGAGGATTTTCCTTCAATTTTTGGACTTCTTGCATGTTGAAGTATGTATTGCTTCAATCTCCCATTGGATCTCACTTCCTTGAGATTGTGGATGATCAATTGAGATGGTATGAGACATGAGAGACTCTTGGCTTGCCTTGAGGGCACTTGATTGACCTTTTGTGCTTTGAATGATCTCTTGATTGTCCATCTCCCACCTGACCACATGCCCTGATGGTAAGAAAGATGCTATGCTTCATTTTTCTATGTTAAATGCAATGCAATGCTAATGAGATGGATATGATATGATAAATGATAATGGGAAACCCTAGTTTTGTTCAAAAATCAAAGATTCCCTGATTTAATGGGAAACCCTAGTTTTGACCCCCTTTGGTTAGGAGGAAATTGCACATCTTCCAAATCCAAATTCCTCAGAGTATGTTGTGTATCCTCTTAAAGGAGGATGAAAAATGCCACTTGAGGATGATTTTGGATCAATGAGCTATCTCTTTTGAGGGTTTTCCTTCAGTTTTTTGAACCTCTTGCATAGTGAAAGATGTAATGCTTCAATCTCCCATTGTATCTCTTATCCTTGAGGTTGTGGAAGATCAATTGAGATGGGATGAGACATGAAAGACCTCTTGGCTTGCCTTGAGGGCACTTGATTGACCTTTTGTGTTTTGAATGATCTCTTGATTGTCCATCTCCCACCTGACCACATGCCCTGATGGTAAGAAAGATGCTATGCTTCATTTTTCTATGTTAAATGCAATGCAATGCTAATGAGATGGATATGATATGATAAATGATAATGCCATGCTATGATGCCAAAAGGGAGAGCAAATTTTGGGGTATTACAGCTGCCCCTATTCAAGCGCTGTAGACCTGAATGCCTGAAAGCAATTGCTTTCGGACTTTCAAGGTATATAGTGATTGAATACCAAAAATAACCAAAAATTTGCTCTGGGTGATGAAGAAGAAAAGGGATATAAACCCAATGAGACTGCTGGATTGAATCTTCGATGAAACGTCGGAGAGATCTGTCTTTTGAACGATGCCAGACGACTACTGGCTTGCCACGCTACTGGTGGACTTTAATAATGTCTTTTATGCAACTCCAGACGACTACTGGCCTGCCACACTACTGGTGGACTTTGGACATGTCTTTTTGAACGACGCCAGACGACTACTGGCTTGCCACACTACTGGTGGACTTTAATAATGTCTTTTATGCAATTCCAGACGACTACTGGCCTGCCACGCTGCTGGTGGACTTTAATAATGTCTTTTATGCAATTCCAGACGACTACTGGCCTGCCACACTACTGGTGGACTTTGGACATGTCTTTTTGAACGACGCCAGACGACTACTGGCTTGCCACACTACTGGTGGACTTTGCAGCTTCGTGCCACCCGAAGATGGACTTTTGCCAATCCACTGTTGGACTTTTGCCACCCGAAGACGGACTTTTGCCAATCCACTGTTGGACTTTTGCCACCCGAAGACGGACTTTTGCCAATCCACTGTTGGACTTTTAGCTGCTTTGCCACCCGAAGATGGACTTTTGCCAATCCACTGTTGGACTTTTGCCACCCGAAGACGGACTTTTGCCAATCCACTGTTGGACTTTTGCCACCCGAAGACGGACTTTTGCCAATCCACTGTTGGACTTTTGCCACCCGAAGACGGACTTTTGCCAATCCACTGTTGGACTTTTGCCACCCGAAGACGGACTTTTGCCAATCCACTGTTGGACTTTTGCCACCCGAAGACGGACTTTTGCCAATCCACTGTTGGACTTTTAGAATTTTAAAATCGAATTACTCTCTGCCTCTGCGCCAGACATCTCTGCCGACTCTGCTGAGGAACCACAATCAATGATTTAATCTCGGAGACTCCTAAAAGGATAATATCTCTGCTGGCGAATGGATGAACAATCCGTCTGCTTCGAATTGTCAAGCTTGCCAAAAATAAATTGGACTTTAAGATATGAGGGAATGACGACTCTGCCAGGAATTATTCCATCTGTTTGGGGGAACGAATTCTGGTCACAGCGATTCCGCTGGGGATGAGAATTTTTAAATGGCGACTCTGCTGGGGAGAAAAGTCATAAAAACTCTGGTTTCCTTAGCGAGTCAATCCTAGCGCTTGTTTGTTTTTCTTTCGTTGGGTGTTTACTGTTGTGCTGTATTTACTGTTTTATTGTATGGTTATTTACCGTTTTACTGTACATTACTGTATTTACCGCATTTTAGCATTACATATCACATATTATATTGTGTTGCACTGTTTTGTCTGTTTGGCGGGATGGGTGTTCTGAGATATAAGCCCACTACCAAGGCTTGAGTACATACATAGGTATTAGAGTGGATAGTCATGACGCTTGCGTGGTGGTGACCACGTATTGTTGTTCATGAGACCCACAACCAGACGAGGTTCTATCAGGAGCTTTCTGCTACTGCATGTTATGCAGGCCAGTGGTTATTCTCTTGAGGAACTGTCGACTCTGGTGACCATTCCCGAGGACTCAGTTGCGGCACTCCTCCCGAGTTGTGACAGTGGCAGACCACATTCCGTGGCAAACCCATTGCACATTCTCGATCCGAGGACCCAATGCTGGGAACTTACTATAGGACATCCCTTTTTGAAAGAGAATCAGCGGAGGCACTCCTCGATTGGCGGTAGTACTGTACCCTGAGGGATGAATGTACTATTGCTTCTCGACCTCAGTGCCAGAAGCTGAGGACCTTTTTGTTTTGGAGAATCAGTTGAGGCCTCCTCGATTGATGATGATGCCAAACCAGAAATGGTGAACGTATCATCATTTCTCGACCTGAGAGCCCGGGATACTGAACATCCTAGTACCCACATGTGAGAAGGGCGGGTTGTTTACAGGTTTGCAGGTAACCATGACCTCCTACATACCCGGTTTTCTATCATCATTGCACAAAAAGGAAGTTTCATCCTATTGTATTCAGATGGTTCTTATCTATGGTTCTATATTAGTCTCAGAGCTACACTGACACCGCTCACAGTTCAGCACAGACACCTGATTACCTGATCACATTGCCCTTTGCATTGCATTATCATATCCTAACATACATGTTTATTCATTTCCAGGTGCATATATTACCCTTGATTCCAGTCATCAGGTCCCTGCAAAGATGAACACTAAAGAGAGGAAGAATATCATCAGCTACAAGTTCCTTACGCCTACTTTGGGCCCTATTGTTGTGCTGAAGGGAATGGCGAGCCCGGCAGCACGAGAAGCTTTTGAAGAGAAATATGGGTGGATTTTATCTATGGTCCGTAATGTCAGTGATTATGAAGCCAGAGGTCTCCATACGTTGATGCAGTTCTATGATCCGCCTCTGAGATGTTTTGTATTTCCAGACTATGTGTTGGTTCCTACCCTGGAGGAGTATTCCAACATGTTGGGGATTGCTATCAAGGAGGAGCCCCCTTTCTTTGGATCAGTGGGGGATCTTGACTTTGGGAAGTTGGCTGGTGCTCTTTATTTGAGCAAATCAGAGCTAAGTGACAATGTCTCCAACAAAGGAAAGATTCGTGGTTACAAGCTGGAATATCTGATTAAGAAGGCCCAGGAAGCAGCTAAAGGCGAGAATTGGCTTGTTTTTAATGCTCTGTTAGCCCTTTGTATATACGGCATAGTGTTGTTTCCCAACGAGCCGGATTTTATTGATACGGACGCTATACGAGTATTCATGATGAAGAACCCGGTGCCAACGCTACTGGGAGATCTTCACTACTCATTGTACAACCGAAACGAAAAGAAAAGAGGAGGGATAATTCGTTGTTGTGCACCCTTGTTCTATAAGTGGTTTGCGGGCCGTTTACCACAATCAGGGGCTTTTGTGGATTCCAAAGATTCTCTAGAGTGGAAACAGCGTTTAATGGGATTGGTGGCCAAGGACATCGTATGGGTAGATCATGGGCTGATTGGCAAGAATATTATCCACAGCTGTGGTAAGTTCCCTAACGTTCCACTGATAGGAAGAATGGGTGGGATTAACTACAATCCTTCTTTAGCCATTCGACAATTTGGGTATGCCCTGACAGGTCCGCCTATTAAGAGAGATGTGGAGGAGTCCCTCTATTTTCATACATCAGATGGTTGGGAATCAGCACAGAAAGCTTCTGAAAGCTGGGGTAGCATACTGAAAAAGGGGAAAGTTACTCTAGGCAAGCCTAACAACCGGGTTTATCCAGCATATGAAGAGTGGGTGAAGAAAAGAGTTGAAGATTTTCTCTTGCCTTTTGGTAAGGCACCCCTTTTGTATCCGGAGAATGAGAAAGCAAGAAGCACTGCTACTGTGGAAGAAGTTGACAAGTTGCAAGCCTTGGTGAAAAAGCTCCAAGGAGAGAATTCCGAGTTGAGTAACCGTCTTCAGAATGTTCTACATGCCAACAAAGAGCTGGAGCGGAAAGCCCAAGATGCTGAACAAATCCTAACTGCAAAAGAAAAAGACTTTGCTGGAAGAGCCCAACATTTCCGGAAGATTAGTAAAGGTGCTGATGATGCTACTCAAGCCCACAAGCAAACCAAACAGGCGTTAGCACAGACCAAAGAAAAGTTAACAAAGTTTCAGCGCGCTTGGGACGAAGTTAGGATAGAGAATGCCGAATTACAGGAACAGTTGCAGATTAAGGACGAAGAGCTTGAAAAGGCGCATGAGCAGAGGAGAAAGTATCGGGAAAGCCTCGGTAAGAGTCAGGAACAGCTAGAAGAAGCTAGAGGTGAGCTAAGGAATACCAAGAAAGAGCTTGAAGAAGTCATGATAGAAAGGGAGATACTCAAGACGCAAGCCGGCATAAAGAGACACAAAGGAGTGTGTGATGACGAGGCTCTGATGCTGCACATGGGTTCTTTAACTGAAGCTCTTGAGAAAAGGGATGTCTTGATCAAAGAAATGATTGAAAAGCCGAATCACCAGCGTACCCGTATACTTTTTGAGGAGATCAAATACTCAAGTGATAAGCTGAAGGGTGTGGAATTGTCAGACTGATGTTCTTTTCCTTATATTTTGTTGTTAATGGTTACCATCAGGCTTGTTGATGGATCCATTTTTCCTTGTATTGCATTCGCGGTTGAACCTTTCTTAAATGTACTTGAATACTTCGTTGAATGAGTATGAGCAGTTTTATTCAGAATTATTCCTTATCAGATAGCTGCACACAAGCACATGACCACGACCCGTCTCTTTATATCACAATTTCTGGTCTTCAGATTTCTGTGGTGGGATTGGAATCAGGGTATAAAGCACCTCGGAAATGACAAACATGGCATTGCATGGCATTGCATATCATTTTGCATTTTTGTTACTTGCTTTTCAGGTACTCGTTGCGGGGTCTCTAACCTTTATTTGGTTTCAGGCAGTATAGCGGAGAGTCATATTCACCGATATTCGACGCGAAGGAATCAAGTAAGAATCATGGATCAAGTGCAAAGTGATTTGGCGGAAATGAGGGCGCGTATGGACCAGTTCATGACCCTCATGACTGGCATGGCGCAAAATCAGGAGAGACTGAGGCTTCTGGTAGAGCGTCCCGACAATGGGCCCGAAGGTGATCATCATGACAATTCACAGGGACATGGCATTCCTCCCCCCGGTGGCAACCCTCCTCCTGGTGGTAACAATCGGGGTAATGGAAATGGTAGGCAGGCTGGTGTTACTCTTGAAGATACTCTGGAAGACCAATTTACTCTGCTGGATGCTGATGTGGGTAATCAAGGGGATCGAAGGTATGATGAGTTAGCAGAGAAGATCAGGGCCATAGAATGCAAGAACTCTATGGGTATTGATGTTACCAGCTTGGGGCTGGTCTCAGGAGTCAGAATTCCCCCTAAGTTCAAACCTCCCACTTTTGATAAGTATCACGGCAATGCGTGTCCCCAAACGCATCTTCAAGCTTACTTTGGGAAGATTTCAGCCCATACGGATGACGAGAAGCTATGGATGCACTATTTTCAGGACAGTCTGGCGGGGGCGTCTTTGACCTGGTACATGAAGTTGAGTAGAGCTGCTGTGAAGAATTGGAAAGATCTGGCAGAAGCGTTCCTGAAGCAATACCAATATAATATTGACATGGCACCCAACCGCACCCAATTGCAGGGATTGTCACAAAATGCCAAGGAGAGTTTCAAAGAATATGCACAGAGGTGGAGGGAAATGGCTGCCCAGGTCCAACCTCCCTTGTCAGACAGAGAAATGGCAGATATGTTCATGGGCACCTTGCAAGGGGCCTATCTGGATAGATTAGCTGCTTGTCCGTCGACTGGATTTGCTGATATTGTGATTGCGGGAGAAAGAATAGAAAGTCTGTTAAAGCTTGGAAAGATCCAGGATGTGAGTGGGGCTGGCTCTTCGGGGACGAAGAAACCGTTCGCTAGTAACCAGAAAAGAAGAGAAGGTGATACGAATGCTGTGTTTAGAGGACGAGGCAGAGGGCGTTCTCGAGCTTATTATCAGGTAGATGCTGTGACAATCCCCACACCGTCTGTTCAGAAACAACAACCCCAACAACAAGTTCAACAGCAACAACCTTTTTTCCAGCAAAGGTCTAGACAGAGGGATCGTAAGATGGATCCTCTCCCTATGACTTATGCCGCGCTGTTGCCCCGGCTACTCGAGTTAAAGTTGGTAGAACTCCGTACTATGAAAGCTCCGGTTGCTGGAAACCTGCCACCTAACTTCGATGCTAATGCTCGTTGTGAGTTCCACTCAGGTGCTCAGGGGCACTCCATTGAAAAATGCTGGGCTTTCCATCATAAAGTACAAGATTTGATTGATGCTAAAGCCATCAATTTCTCTCCCGCTCCTAATATTACTCAGCATCCCATGCCTGATCATAGCGCAGCAAATGTGTACGCTATTGAAGATGGGAGGAGATTGAATCTGGTGACAGATATCCATCAAGTGAAAACTTCTTTGTTGGTGGTAAAAGATCGTTTATTGAAGGGACAGGTGTTCCCGGGCTGTAATCAAGATTGCTTTGAGTGTATGAATCAGGAGAACGGCTGTGATAAGTTGAAGATGGGTTTACAGAATCTGATCGATGAAGGATGTCTACAGTTCGACAGAGTCGTGAAAGACACTGATGAGATATCAACCGTGACCATCTATTACACTCCCGCTGAGATTCAAATGCCGGTCAATGCAGTTCCCGTGGCGAGTGTTGCGCCAGAAGGGCCCAGTCCTGTCACTATCACGGTGCCAGGACCAATTCCGTTCACATCCACGAAAGCTATCCCATGGCACTATGGGGCAGATGTATATTACGAAGGTAAAAAACAGGAAGTTGAGTCATCAGTCAGCCCAAATGTTGATAACGTAGGGGGTGTAGGGGGCTTTACAAGGAGTGGAAGGTTGTTCGCTCCCCAAACCTTGAGAAGTGATAAGGAGGTAGAAGCTGCAGCAAAGGATAAGGGTAAACAGGTGGTTGAAAGTGCACCTACACCTGAAGCAGAGACAAAGATTACTTTTGATAAGGAAATGGAAGAATTTATGAAGATAATCAAGAAAAGCGATTATAAGATTGTGGACCAACTGAATCAGACCCCTTCAAAGATTTCAATCTTGTCACTATTGATGTGCTCTGATGCGCACCGACAGGCGTTGTTGAGAGTGTTGAAGAGTGCGTACGTGCCACAAGAAATTACTGTTAATCAGCTCGAGGGCGTAATCTCCAATGTTAATGTCAGCCATGGCTTGGGCTTTACAAGTAGAGATTTGACTGTTGAAGGAAGAAACCATAATAAGGCTTTGCATATCACGATGGAGTGTAAGGGCGCAGTGTTATCTCATGTACTGGTAGACACTGGTTCGTCACTCAATGTCTTGCCCAAGAAGGCATTAATGAAGCTGGAAGTTGATGGTTTGATCTTAAGGCCTAGTGAATTGGTGGTCAGAGCATTCGATGGGACCAGACGATCTGTGTTTGGTGAGGTGGAATTGCCCGTACAAATTGGACCACAGGTATTCAAATCCACGTTCCATGTAATGGACATACAACCTGCATATAGCTGCCTATTGGGACGCCCTTGGATTCACGGAGCCGGGGCTGTTACTTCTACTCTACATCAAAAGCTGAAGTATGAGTTTGAAGGGCAGGTTGTGACAGTGTGTGGGGAGGAAGACATCTTTGTGAGTCACTTGTCCACATTCAAGTACATTGAAATGGATGGGGAAATTCATGAGATGCTGTGCCAATCATTTGAAGCAGTCAACATTGACGATGCACCTGAGTCTTCTTCTGTACCAGTTGGGGCTGGTACCTCCATTTCATCTTACAAACAAGCTGTCGAAGTCGTCAGGGCAGGCAACGCCCAAGGTTGGGGCAGGTTGATAGAGACCCCAATGAAGGAAGACAAATTTGGTATTGGTTATCATCCCTCTACAACTTCAGATGCGGGGAGCAGGGGACCCATTACTTTCAATAGTGGGGGAATTATCTACACGGACCAGTCTTGTGCAGCCACAGAGGATAGTGTTGACAGTGATTGTGACCTGGACAACTGGGTACGCCCTCATGTTCCGGGACAACAAGTGCAGAACTGGTTCGTTGAAGAAGTCATCCGGGTTACTCTTCAGACAGAGTAATTTTTCTTTGTTTTTTCTAACCATAATGCATGACAAAATCTTGCGCTCTGCCCAAGGCGTATAGATTCATTTGTAGGGCCACCATGGTTGCATTTGCAATGTTTAATCATTAATAAAGGACGTTTTGCAATCAAATTTTGTTCTCTGTCTTTCAGTTTTTATTTTTGCACAAAAAATATAAAATGGCAATGTTTCATTTTCTTTTGTTTTGCTTAAAAATAAATTCTAAAATAAGGCATGAACCCGTTCATGCAGACTTGATCCTCCGGATACCACTGATAACGATTTTGATATGGCCATGTATGACTTTGACAATCCGATTTATCAAGCCGAAGAAGGGGATGGGAAAGATTGTGAACTTTCTGAAGAACTGGCCAGATTGTTGAAACAAGAGGAAAGGGTCATCCAGCCTCATCAGGAGACTGTAGAAATCATCAATATTGGTACCAAGGACGCCAAGAAAGAGATCAGGATTGGTGCCAGCTTGCAAGCAGATGTGAAGCAAACTTTGACGGAAATGTTGCGCGAGTATGTTGACATCTTCGCCTGGTCGTATCAAGACATGCCGGGGTTGATATTGTCGTGCACAGGCTGCCATTAAGAGAAGAATGTCCGCCAGTCAAGCAGAAACTTCGTCGGACTCACCCCGACATGGCTTTAAAGATTAAGGAGGAAGTCCAGAAGCAGTGGGACGCTGGTTTTCTCGCTGTGACAAAGTATCCTCCATGGGTAGCCAACATCGTGCCAGTACCGAAGAAAGATGGAAAAGTGAGAATGTGTGTGGATTATCGAGATCTTAATAAAGCTAGCCCGAAAGATGATTTTCCACTACCTCATATTGATGTGCTGGTCGATAATACAGCTCAGTTTTCAGTGTTCTCGTTTATGGACGGTTTCTCCGGGTACAACCAGATCAAGATGGCACCTGAAGACATGGAGAAGACCACGTTCATTACTCCGTGGGGTACATATTGTTATAAAGTAATGCCTTTTGGGTTGAAAAACGCAGGGGCAACGTACCAGCGGGCGATGGTGACATTGTTTCATGACTTGATTCATAAGGAGATCGAATGTTATGTAGATGATATGATTGCCAAGTCGAGAACAGAAGAGGAACATCTGGTTAACCTGAAAAAGTTGTTTGAAAGGTTGAGAAAGTTCCGTCTGAGATTAAATCCAAACAAGTGCACGTTTGGGGTGCGTTCTGGAAAGTTACTGGGTTTCATTGTGAGCGAAAGAGGAATCGAGGTTGATCCTGCTAAGGTGAAAGCAATACAAGAAATGCCTGAACCGAGAACAGAAAAAGAGGTTCGTGGTTTCTTGGGTAGATTGAACTACATTGCAAGGTTCATATCTCACCTAACAGCCACGTGCGAACCAATATTTAAATTGTTAAGGAAAGATCAAACGGTCAGGTGGAATGACGATTGCCAATTGGCATTCGATAAGATAAAAGAATACTTGCAGGAACCTCCGATTCTAATGCCTCCAGTTGAAGGGAGACCGCTGATAATGTATCTGACAGTGCTTGAAGGATCCATGGGTTGTGTTCTCGGTCAACATGACGAGACAGGTAGGAAGGAGCATGCTATTTACTACCTGAGCAAAAAGTTCAATGATTGTGAGTCCCGATACTCAATGCTTGAAAAGACATGCTGTGCACTTGCATGGGCCGCTAAGCGATTGAGGCAATATATGGTTAGGCACACAACCTTGTTGATTTCAAAAATGGATCCTATCAAGTACATTTTCGAGAAACCGGCATTGACAGGCAGAGTTGCACGGTGGCAAATGGTCTTGACAGAGTATGACATTCAGTACACTTCATAAAAGGCCATCAAAGGAAGTATCTTGTCCGACTATCTTGCGCAACAGCCGATTGATGATTACCAACCCATGAAGTTTGACTTCCCTGATGAAGACATCATGTTTCTCAAAGCTAAAGACTGTGAGGAACCACTTCCGGAGGAGGGGCCAGACCCTGAATCCAAATGGAGTCTGATGTTTGATGGGGCTGTCAATATGAATGGGTGCGGAGTTGGAGCAGTTCTTATCACGCCGGAAGGTGTTCATATGCCTTTCACTGCCCGAATAACTTTCGGATGCACCAACAATGAAGCAGAGTACGAAGCTTGTATAATGGGGATCGAGGAGGCGATTAATCTACGGGTTAAGACCCTTGATATATTCGGTGATTCAGCTTTGGTAATCAATCAAGTGAAAGGGAGTTGGTACACGCACCAAGCAAATCTAATGCCGTATAGAGATTATACGAGGAGATTGCTGACATTTTTCACAACAGTGAAACTGTACCATATTCCTCGAGATGAGAATAGGTTCGCTGATGCCTTGGCCACTTTGTCTTCCATGATCAAAGTGCAAGGATGGAACCATGTACCTAAGATTGAGGTATCCCGCCTTGACAGACCAGCATTTGTGTTTGCGGTCGATGAAACGTCTGATGACAAGCCATGGTTTCATGACATTAAGTGTTTCTTGAAAAGTCAAGAGTACCCGTCAGGGGCATCGTCCAAAGACAGGAAGACGTTGAGAAGGTTAGCTGGTAGTTTCTTCTTGAACAAAGATGGCGTGCTGTATAAAAGAAATTTTGACACGGTCCTGCTTAGATGTGTGGATAGACATGAAGCAGACCTGTTGATGATTGAAGTGCACGAAGGCTCTTTCGGTACTCATGCCGGAGGGCAGGCAATGGCTAAAAAGTTATTAAGGTCGGGATATTATTGGTTGACTATGGAGTCAGATTGTTGCAAATATGCCCGCAAATGCCATAAATGCCAGATTTATGCAGACAAGGTGCATGTGCCTCCAAATCCGTTGAGCATCATGTCGTCGCCTTGGCCGTTTGCCATGTGGGGCATTGATATGATCGGAAAGATTGAGCCTACAGCTTCCAATGGTCATCGTTTCATCTTGGTGGCAATTGATTACTTCACCAAATGGGTTGAAGCCGCATCCTATGCCAATGTTACAAAACAAGTGGTCGCTCGTTTCTTAAAACGGGATATCATTTGCCGATATGGAGTTCCCGAAAGAATCATTACTGATAATGGTTCTAATTTGAACAATAAGATGATGGCTGAGTTATGCCGGGACTTCAAAATCGAACACCACAATTCTTCTCCGTACCGCCCAAAGATGAATGGCGCGGTCGAAGCGGCCAACAAAAATATCAAGAAGATTGTGCAGAAGATGGTTGTCACGTACAAAGATTGGCATGAGATGTTACCATTTGCTTTGCATGGGTATCGAACGTCGGTACGCACGTCCACTGGGGCAACCCCATTCTCACTTATATATGGTATGGAGGCAGTGCTACCGGTTGAAGTAGAGATTCCGTCCCTCAGAGTCATGATGGATGTTAAGCTAGATGAAGCTGAATGGGTACGAGCCAGATTTGATCAGTTGAGCCTTATTGAGGAAAAGCGATTGGCGGCTGTATGTCATGGGCAACTATATCAGCGCAGAATGAAACAGGCATTTGACCAAAAGGTGCGTCCTCGGGTTTATAAAGTCGGAGATGTGGTACTCAAAAGGATCCTTCCTCCCAATACAGATCACAGGGGCAAATGGACTCCTAATTATGAAGGTCCATTCGTGGTTAAAAAGGTCTTTTCGGGCGGAGCTTTATTGCTTACAACCATGGATGGCGAAGACTTTTCATCCCCTGTCAACTCGGACGTAGTCAAAAAATACTTCGCATGAATAGACCCGCTGGATAATAAAAATAAAAAAATCCAGGCAAAAAAGGGCATCCCGGCGAACCAAAAACAGAATAAGGTTCGGGCAAAAATTAGGGATATAATTGAAAAAAATCGTACACCCGGTAAGTTGAAAACCCGAAAGGGCAACTTAGGCAAAAAAGGGTATCCTGGTGGATCGAAAACCTGAAAGGGCGGTCCACACAAAAGAGGGATTTAAGCGAATGACTACGGTTTGAGTTATCTGTACCCCATTACCGTTTGAACAACTGACGTTCTGAAGGATAGGAATCGGTCTGATCATTCCTCAGAAGGCAAGGTCGGGGAGTTTTGAAGACATACTGGTCATAACAGAATGGAAACTCAGTGGAATTCCGTTTTCACATTGCCATTAGGATAGTTTCTTTTCTCAATTTTCAGCGATCACCTCTTTCCAGGGATTGCTTCCAGATGTAATTGCCTATTCTGGGCTCTCAGTCAATAAATTGAATTTCAATAAAAAGCTTTCTATTTTTGTTTTATTGCTTTGTTTGCAAAAACGTCCTAATTGTTGATAAAACATTGCATTTGAAAACATGGCAGCCTTGCAATAACATGCGCAGAAAAAATATTTGAAATTACTTCGAATGTTGAATACTCCCGGATGGTGGATTCTAGCCACACAATATTCGGGGCATGTGGGCATATTCTTTTGTTGCAGGTAGCAGGTGCAGATGATTTTAAGCACAAGACCAGCAATAAATCACCCCACGCAAAAGACTGGGGCAATTATGGGTAAGGAGATCGGCGTTCATCGTTCGGTCGACGATTGTTCATAACGGGTCGATATCAGTGAATTAAGTTCAACTGGGTACCGTTGCATCTTATTAAGTCGATTCTCTCATACAGTATTTCCAACAGCTACAAGCTTTTCTATGTCGATAACGGTCACAGGTTCCCCAAAAGAGTGGTCTCGTCGACACCGAAACTGATGGTCATTATCCCCAGCGAAGTCACAAGAGTTTGAAGAGGCTAGATCTTCTGTAAAATCCTCTTATGACATCCTCTGCGGGGACGAATTGTTGTGTTGTCCAAGCATGGGGCATGATTGTTTCCCCAGCATGAAGTGTTGGTCACCCCCAGTAGAGTTTGAGGACAGTTGGTCTTCTGTAAAATCCTCTCGAAAGGCATTCCCCAACATGAGACGCTTTAAAGCAGTTTTCTCCAGCAGAGTTTGTTATAAACTCGTCATCCCCAACGGAATTGTCCAAAGGGAAAGCTCGCCTAACATGGGGCATTGTGGTACTCATCCTAAGCTTGACAGTCATATTCTTCAGCAGACTACTGTGGATTTGCTTTGGGTTTCCCCAACAGATCTCTAAGGACTCTTTCTAGCAAGTTGCAGTAGAATGTTCTAACCAGGATTTGCATATCCCTGGCAGAGTAGCCCCGATACCCAGCAAGATCGTATCTCTGGTCATGGTATCCTCACAGAGGTCAGCATCGAATCTTGTCAGCAACTTCCAGCTGAGTTGTTGTTCTCTCCGCAGAGGTTTATCAGATCGACAGAATCTATTCCTCAACAAGGATGGTACAGCCTTTCCCCAGCCGGGTCAGAAGGTTGATAATCCCTATAAAGGATCTTGGGTTGAATAAATCCCCAAGCAGAGTTTTAATGGCTCATTTCCCCAGCAGGACGTCATTTAAAAATTCTCATCCCCAGCGGAATCAAAACTAGTGATTCTGCATCCTACTGGCATAATGATCATCTTCACATCTTATATGCCCCAGGCTATACGGTCTGTCAGAAGACGATAACAAGAGGATTTTATAGAAGAATTAACATACAAAGTGTTTCAATATCTTCAAACTCTTGGAGAGAACTCAGCGTAACGGCCCCAGGTTAATTGTATTCATACAATAAAGCCTTTGAACTTGTTCTTCAGAATGGTTGTTGACAACTGGGGAGAGATGCCCCAGACTGATTGGCCTTTTAGAGATTTACCGAATCTCGACTTAACTGCCTCTGATTCGCTGATAGATAATCAAAAGGATTTTCCAGAAGAATTGGCATACCAGATGCTTCAATGTCTTCAAACTTTTGAAAAGAAATGAACCTAGACACAATTGCCCCAGTTCAACTGTATTCGTATTACTCAAACTGTAGTAGAAACGACTGGGGAATAAAACTTGCCCCTGCTGATGGGTCACTAGAGTCCACACTTGTCATAAGATGACCTGGAGAAGACTTGTTCCAATATTCTGAACTTGAAGAGTTCTGCCCCTGATTCAGCAAATCCTTCCACTTGGTTGCCCCTGACTGAGCTTTCTCTATCAAGTCGAATCCCCTAGCTGGCTGTATTTGCTGGGATTTCTTTGATATTGAATCATTTAGCAAATAAGTATTGTTCATTTAAAATTGGCAAGTTCATATGCGATATCCATGCGAGCTTTTGAAAACAAAGTTTTATTGATGAAAACACACACAGTGGAATGATTAAATAAAAACAAAGGTGATCTAGCCATTTACAGAATGATAGATGAAGTGATCAACACACGCAAATAACAAAGATTATTAGGAGTCAGGTTAATCAACCTTGCTGTAGTATGCTTTCAAAACAACCTTACCTCAATTAGGTCTTTTAAGGGTTGTAACGTGGCCTGGTTCACGGTTTTATGAAACAAAGGATAAAGGCTCAAAATTTATTTGTCCCACCCAATCTTCGTGATGAACTCCAATCATACACTCAGTTAACTCAAGTTATACGTTTATGTTCCTATAGACTAGGAATGAATTGATGATAGAGTTGATTGGCGCCTTACACGAAGCGTTTGCATTCGATTGCATAACCAAGTTAAACTGAGAACTACCCTGCCTCAAGGTTGAGATTTAAGGGTTTTTTTTGGCAAGAAAGCAAAACTCCTACTTCTAGGCTCGAAGGGTAATCGAGGGATTATCTTCCTTATTTCTTCAGTGTTTAGGAATTGAAACAATGCCTTATATCATCGGTAAGGTTTAATTGGCGGTATACCACATCAATTATGAACACGAGGTTTTCATCATCCTCCCCAATCTTTGTTTAAATAAACAGTTTGATAAAGGGAAAGAAACAAGATAGAGATATTATTATATTTTTTGTATATGAGCAAAAAGTAGATGAGTGAAACGAATGGACTTAATCAAAAGATGCATAAACAATTCATTAATCTTGCCAATTTGAAAGTACAGCAATGCTTATAAGCAAATACAAATTCAAAGTGCAAAGGAAATACAATAAAATTGCTGAAACAGCCAAAAGATTGCCAGCTTTAGGGAATCAAATACAAAAAATCAAAGAGGAGCACAATCACAGTCCATCTTTGTCTTGATACATCCTCCACAACATTACTTATCTCATGAGTGGGTAAGGATTGTTCTTGATATTAGGCTGGGAACCATAGAAAGACAAAATGTTTCTCTCCACTAAGTCCTTCACAATATGCTTTAAAGCAAAGCAACCTTCCAAATTATGGCCTGGCGCCCCTTCATGGAATGCACAATGAGCATTGGGATTGTAAGAAGGTGGAAGCGGATTAGGAGGTGGGCCTGATGACCTTGTAGTTATTAATCCTTGTTGCACCAAAACAGGATACAATGTTGTATACGTCATAGGAATAGGAGGAATCGGAGGCCTTCCACCCTTTCTTTTACCTTGAATGTTATGACGAGAAACTTGAGTCTGTCGTGGATAAGCAGGAGCGTTGGGCGCTCGTTGATACATTGGTGGTTGAGGAACCGGCTGATAAACAGAAGCTTGACTGTTGAATATTGGCGTAATGGAGGCCACATAAGGTTGCTGAACAGAATAACACTGTTGCTGCTGCTGACGTTTCCAGTACTGATTTTTCTTCTTTTTGTTTGTCATTACCACACTGGTATCTCCTTCCCTTTTGAAGGATACCTTGGCATCGTTGCTCGAACTATCAGCTCTCTAGGTCATTTTCCCACTTTTCAGACCAAGCTCTACTTTCACCCCCACAGCCACAATATCGGAAAAACTAGCAGACACGCTACTGATCATCCTTTCGTAGAATTCCGATCTCACTGTGTCGACAAACCAATCAGTCAACTCTTTTTCAGATAAGGGTGGCTCTACCTGTGAAGCTAGCTCTCTCCATCTTTGTGCATACTCTTTAAAAGGCACGGTATCGTGTTGTGACATACTCAGTAGTTGTCTACGATCTGGCACCAGGTCCATGTTATATTTGTAATACTTTACAAAAGCATCAGATACGTCTTGAAAACATTGGATCCTAGATTGGTCCAAAGTCAAATACCACTTGGCAGCAACCCCTTTCAAACTATCTTGGAAGCAGTGGATCATCAACTTATCATTGTCCATAAATGCAGCCATTCGTCGGTAATACATGACCAAATGCGAATTAGGACAGGTCGCACCAGAGTATAGGTCAAAATTGGGTAGTTTGAACTTGGGTGGAATTACCAAGCCTGAGACTAAGCACATGTATTTAACATTAGTATTAGATACATTGCTCCTCTCTATTGCTTCCAATTTCCTCCGCATTGTCTCTACAATTTCCTTTAACCTTTCATGTCGATTATCCCCTTCTTCGGACATATTGACATGATCATAAACCGGATGTGGGTTCTGAAAAATTAGACGCACCTGAGCTTGCACTGTTGCTGGAGTGAAGGTAGGAATAGCTTGAAAAGCCTCATTAACCAAGGGAACAGCTTGTTGAGTAGAAGTGACGGCCGGAGCACGCATAAAGTTAAAAGGCATGCCTAAAGTGGGGTTCACAATAGTAACAGGAGATTCTACAGTTGTAGTGATAATCTCGGAGACCACCGTCGCTTGTGTATCCATCCTTGCACTCATAACTTGAATTTCTTCCAAAATCTGCCCCATTCCTCCTCGGAGCTCACTCAATTCATTGTTGACTCTGTCCATTTCACAGTATTGTTCAGACATCCTTTGTCGAGTTTGGCTCGATTGACGATTTAAAGACGATTCTGAAGGGAAAACGGCGACATGAGAAGAGGACGAGGAAGAATGCACATGCTATAACATGATGCAAATGAGATGCTAATGCAAGCCAAATGGTTTCAAGAAACTTAAAGGCAAGTTGCGAGAAATTCTTTTGGAAAAACTGAAAAAAAATTTGTTTTAAAATCTAAGCTCTGTTGATCTTTTGAAAAGGGAACAAACATTCGAGTTCCTCAAAACCAAAGGGCTAAGAATGCTTGAATGTAGAGATGCATAAAGCACACGAGCACACACACATGTACACACAACAAAACATACAAATCCTAGGTTTATAGGTCTCATGAATAGAGCCATGGTTTACCCATCCCAATAGGTATGTACTATGGGTTTTCATCTGCTAAACAGGGTTCTAATAAGTTCCCATAGTCGACAACCCATTTTTCGGATTTTATCGACTTCCCAATTGCTCGGTAATCAATAGAATTCTCAAGAGAGTCTCGTCTGAGTGTAGTATCGCGTAACAACCATTTAGGATTACTCCCTCATAGCCATTGCACTACGTCTAAAACAGGCCAAGTGGGGGTAAAGGGTAACTAAAGGTCATCAGTATCCCTGGCACCCAGGTCGAAAGTAGTAACACATTCACGATTGCTGGTTCAACATATACCACTTCCGAGAGGGGATCAACTGAGTGTGGACTTCAAGTTCCCTCCTTTGGGATTTCTCCCTCGAAGTTCCCTTGACTATGTCCACGATTCCTAAACATATGTGTTCTCTCAAGCCCGGGTTAGGACTTATCTCACCACTCAAATGTAGCACACCCAACCTACAGAATAAATCAAACAGAGATACACAAATATATACAGATATACAGATATCACAGATATATACAATTAAGCAAAGCATAAATAGCATAGATAAAGCAAGGTGGGCTTAACCCTCAAAATTAAAGAAAAACTCCCCAGTGAAGTCGTCATTTCTGTTGCGGTGAAAATCGGATAACAAGCTATTTATTAACTTGCATCATATTTCTTTTACAACCGACTTTGATTTATCCAAAGGAAAGGTTCAAGATCGTTAGAAAAACCTAAAGGGGGGAGATCTAAGGTTCGAGGGTTGGTTACGCCTAGGGAAGGTATTAGCACCCTAAACGTCTGTAGTACTATACGGGAGCCTCTTGCTAATGTTATCTTATGTTTGCTAAAGGTTCTATGCTAAAGGTTGAAACCCTAGGGGTTAGTATCTAAGTATACTTGACAAGGCATCGCACCTTGCGCCTACGTATCCTCGGGAGTAGAATCAGAGTATGCGTAGTTCTACTTCTACTGAACCATTGACTGTGGTCAACGTTCACAGGGGAAATGAGTACAAGCTCATTGTAGAGTTTAAGAACTCTCTAACTCTAGTTGGATGGTCCTATGATTATGTTTTAGTCAGTAGGGAAAGTGATAATTCATTAGGATGAATATCACTAAGAGTTTAAGAACTCTCTCCTAAAGCTAGTTGTAATTTCTATGGCTCTGATGACGCCAAGAAATAAAGTTTTCTCCTAAGAGGCTACTTAAGTTAAGGTGGGAGGTCATGACTTTAGGAGTCAACATGTTTAACCTTCCTTTGGAATAAGGGGAAAGATAATAGTTGTAAATAAGAGTTGGAGGGGGATGTAAATTAAGTTGTAATCCATAAGAGGGTGAACAATCAAGAGAGAATAACATCAATCAAATATGAACAACATCAAAGACAAGCATCCATGTATGAGCATGGCAAAAGATATGATGAAATTCACAACAAGCATGATTAAGTGAACACATAAGTGTGACAAAGATTAGCATCTTCAAGGTTGAAGTTAAGGACACGTCACAAGTATGGGACTTAGTCACAACCAAAAGCAATTAAAAAAATTAAATTCCAGGTTAACCATCAAGAAAATAAAATTATGGAATTGTCAAGATTAATTTTAAGAGTTAAATAAAATCTGATTGAGGCAAATCTTAAATAAACCAAAGTAAAAAAAAGAGCTAATTAATTAATTAAACTAAATTCTAGTTATAACTAACTAATCAACTTACTAACTAATCAGCCAAGAAAACTTAATTAAAAAACTAATTTACTAACCTAATTAAAACTGACCTAATGACTAATATAGATCATAATTAACTAAAGGTGAAAACCTAAACAAATAACTAATATATCCTAATTAACTAAACAACAACAAACTAATTAATCAAGCATACAGAGGGTGCATGAAGCAAAACGGGTGGGCCAGAATCACAAGCACATGGGCCTAGAGCTCGGTCCATAATTGCCAAATAAGGGTAATAGAAAGCAAACCTAGTTCAAAGCGCAACCGCTCCTACTCTTTCTCCCAAATGCTGAACATGCGACGGCAAAAAAAAGAACCAATTTTTGAAACGACGGTTCTAACGCACCTTCACCGCATCTTCAGACGTGATTATATTCCCTCCCGCGAATGATCTCCTTCATCCTCGTCCGCGATCTCCTTCATCGTTTCAAATCTCGTCGCTCTCTCCTTCTTAAATTGAAGCAGGAAGAACAACGCATCAACGCGGTTAATCTCGGTTCTTCATTTGATTTTGCTTCCTCTTTCACGATCCACTTTCGAAGGTTTGTGTACATTTCATTCTCATCCTCCTCACTTTCTGGGTCGATTTGGTTTTAGGTTTCTGATGTGTGGTTGGGTTCTGTGTTGGGGTGGATGTTGATTTTGGTTTGAGGTGGTTGCGATTTTCGTTTTAGGTGATGAAGGTTACTCTGAAGGAGTTGAAGGTTGGATGGAAAATTGATGGAGGAAGGAAAAGTTGCACCGTTGTGTTGAGATTTTGTTGTGAGATTTTGTCATTGTTTCGATCCGATTTCCGCCGCAAATGAGTTTTTATTGTTGGAGCTTGTATGATGAACAACTCGTTGCGATTAAGCGAGTTGGTCAATGGTGACAAACTTAATGGAAGAGGATGGTTGTGAGGTTTGTGAAGATGAGGAAAAGGAATGGTGTGAATTTTACAGTGGTGCTTCTGAACACTTTACCACGAAAAAGGTGAATACACGCTGTCATCTGCTACCAAGTATCATAAGCGACTTCTTCCTTGCTTGTGGCTGTCGTGGAGAAACGAACAGAATGATGCATCATTGAGCTACACTCTGTGGTTCTTACGGAGGTGTTGGAATGGAGAGGCGCGAGTGAGATGCAGTGGTGTATGGAGGTAAGAGGTGGAGCAAAAAAGGTGGTGATGATGGAAGCCGACAGAAAATGGTGGTGGAAATTGGGAGATGGAAATCGATGAAATTTGTTGTTTTATTCAAAATGATGGTGAGCTTAATGGTTTATTTTTCTTGTTCGTCTATATATTCCCCCAACAACATAACTTACTTCTTGAATTTATTTTGAATTTTGACCGTTATTGTATTGTCACTTTCAGGCTGTAGAGGGAGCATTGTGAGTAGGCTGGAGGAGTTTTATGAGCCAGGTTTTGTGTTGTCACTGTGTTGAGTAGAGTTCGTACGGTTTTGGGTAGTAGCAGAAATTGTAGCACATGAATCATGTCTTGGAGTGTAAACTTGTTTTTTTGTATAACTGTTGTAACATGTGGGCCTAAGAAAATGGGCTTGATAATTTGGTTTTAAAAGGAGCATATTAAAATATGGATTTGGAAAAAGAATTTGTGGAATTAGTACTAGATAATAACTTTAGAAATGGACAAATGGATTTGATTGGATAAACAATGAAAAATGAATTTAAATGGATAATTGGAAGAAAAAAAAAGATTTAGAAATGAGTTAAGAGAAATGGATATGGATAAATAGATAATTGAATGAGTGATTGAATGGATATTGGTAGAAGTTGATTTGAAAAAAAAGATAATAATTATGGTTTTAATGGATAATTGAATAAAAAAGAAAAGATTTTAAAATGGGTATGAAAATGGTTAGAATGAATAATGGCTAAGAAAGGAAAATAGATACTTGGATAAAAAAAAAGTTAATAAATGATTATTGAAATTGGTTTGGAAATGAAAATGATAATTGAGGGTGAATAAAAAAGGATAGATATTTGGTTATGGAGAGGATTCAAGGAGAGAGGGTTATGGAGACAATCTCGTAGAGACTTGCTTGATTCAATACTCCACCCAAGATCTTGATTAAACTCCTCTTGAATCTCCTTAAGACAATACCTAAAAAAACGAAAAAAACACAAACAAAACCTGATAAAAGGGTTAGCTGTGCAATATGATTGACCTATTATGATATGCAGAAGATCAATGGATCTAAGGGAAAAATTTGGGGTACAACACCTACACATGTGTGTGTTATTGATGAAGTTAATATCCTCACTAATGTCTATGAAGCTAAGAAAGGCTATGGTCAAGGTAGAAGATCTAGCTATGGTGGTTCTAACAAGAACAATTCAAGATACTACACTCATTGTCACGAGTATCGCCACACAGTTAAATTTTGTTACCAAAAATATGGTCATCCTCAAGTTAATAATTATGTTAATACTTACAACATTAATGCTAGTGAATCAAACCACCTTAACCCATCATATGAAATGAATCAACAAGAACCCTAAGTTTCGGGTTTAACTCAAGAAAAGTATTATCAGTTAGTATGTTATCTCCAACAAGCCAACTTGATCCCTTCAGTAAATTCTAGCATTGATTTCCAGTTCCAATCAAATCACCACATAAATTCATGCTTATTTTGGTCATTCATCAGATGAGAAATTCACCTTGTGTATTCCTAGTGTCATTACTTGTTCCATAAGTAATAGGTCTTATATGTGGCTCCTTGATTCAAGAGCAAATGATGACATTTGTTTCTCATTGCATTTTTTTAAAATCATTTTATAAAATTAGATTTTTCCAATGGCAATTCAGTAGTAGTAAATTATGCAGGTACTGTTCAACTTTCCCCAAACCTTTACTTCACAAATGTGTTATACTCACCTCATTTTACACTAAACTTAATATCAGTTTCTAAATTATGTCAATCTCTATCTTGTACAGTTTAATTCACTAATGATGTATGTCATATTCCGTATTTGAAGCACCTAAAGATCATTGGTTTGGCCGAGCAGTAAATGGAGTGTACCAGCTCAAAATAGATTTTAAGTCAACATCCATTCATAAACCTACTACTTTCAGAACTATGAACAATGTTAATTCTGTTGATAAGAATCTATGTAATTTTTATATTCATATGTCATATTTATGGAATTTTAGACTAAGCCACCTATCTAGCAAAAGAATGACTCACATGGCTCATTTATATCCCGCTATTACATATAATATAACAAGTGTTTGTGACATATGCCATTTTGCCCGACAAAAGAAATTACCATTCACAAACAATTTTTCTCATGCTAAATCCAAATTTAAACTTTTACACTTTGACATATGAGGACCTCTTTCTATTTCATTTGTTCATGTCCATATATACTTTCTCACTATTCTAGATGAGTTTAGCAGGTTCACTTGGATTATCATATTAAAATCCAAAGCTGAAGTTTCTAATCATGTGAAATCATTCATTGCCATGATTGAAACTCAATTCAAAACCAAACCACAAATTGTTAGGACTGGAGATGGTCCTGAATTTCTCCTCACTTCATTTTATGATTCCAAAGGAATTCAACACCAAAGATCATGTGTATAGACTCCACAACCTGATCCGAGACACTAAATAACCCCGGGTAGCCAAAAGCTACTCTTCGGCGCTTTCATCCTCTGCAGGGCGGGCAACAGACTCCAAATTGGCAACCTTAGCCCAGAGTTGGTCCCTCTCCTCCTCGGTCTTCCTCAATCGTTTCTGCAACACGTTCATGTCTTTGGAGAGAAGCACTTGGACCTCTAACTTTGATTGATAGTCGAGGAGGTCAGTCTCCGCTTTGTCCCTTTCCTCCGTCAGGAGCGCATTATCGTCCCGCAGGTTCTTCAGCTCAGAGGAGGGGCTGGTTTCATCATTAAGCATCAGGGTCGTCTCAAATACCCCCATCATGGCCACTATATCCTCGCACAGAGCTTTCCTCCTGCTCGCCTTGTCGGCCCCCATAATAGCTTTGGACTCGGGCGCGGGCACGATCAGGGATTATTCCCCGCGGAATAGCTCCTGATGGAGGTGGCAGGGAGGCAACACGAATCTTTTCCCGAGAACACCCTCTAGGTGGTCGATAGGACCGAACTCCTCGCTACGTTGCCTTTTGGCCGGAGGGTCCTGTGGGCCATGGATGAACTACCTCGAGGAGAAGAAGAACCCCCGGACTACTGGTTAGCGTAAACCACCTACTGAACCCGGGTAATGCAACTCTTGGGGGTCTTCTTAGCGCCTTTGGCCACGAGCTTCATCACATGTTCCTGGATGTTCGACGTTTGCCCTGCAACGGAAAAAAAACAAGACAAGTCAATATATCAAAGACAAATAAGTGGACACACGAGCAAAGAAAACATGCTACCTAAGAACCTCAACGCCTCCTCGTCGGACCCACATTCGAGGAGGGCCTTGGTGTTAATTATCCGAGCATGGTAGACCTCCTTGCTATTGTCGAGAATAAAACTCTCGTCCTTGCTAACACATTTCGCAGGAGTGAAACTGGTGACGAACTCGACCATCTTCCCATGAGCTGCCCGATCCTCAGCGTTCAGAGCGTCGGGCCTAACGACATAGCTGTCCGTACCCTTGTCGAAATGACCCTCTTCCCACTCAAGGGGGAACTTCGACTCTAAAGCCTTCACTCGTTGTCTATCCTACTCCCTGACCACGAGGTCGTACAAGGAGTCAACGGCCACATGCTACACTGGATTTATGACGAAGTACCTGTCCTTAAAGGTACGAACATAATCCTGGTATGCCCGAAATAACCTCCTTGGCTACTTTAGGGATACCCAGTTATATCGGCCTTGAAAGGACTATCTTTGTAGGTGGAAGGTACAGGAGAACAAAGGAAGTGTGGCCCCAATGCAAAGGTACTGACACACGAGCTCAAAGGCTCGCACGAACACAAGTGCGTTATGTAACGCCCCGAATTTAATTAATCATTTAATTAAATTATTAAAGGAATTATTTATTGGAAATTGTCGAAGTTGGGAATTTGTCGGTATTATTCTAAGAGGAGAAATTGGATTATTATGTTGTTTGAGTTGTTCAGTGGATAATCGAATAATTAGTCAGTTTAATCGGAGAAATAATATTAGAAATAATATTATTAAATTGGATTATTTATTTAATTAAATTGGGTTTAGTTGTTGTGTGAGAAATAGCAAATAAGGAGGTATGATTAATAGGCCTAATAAGATTATTATTTTGTGTGGTTGAATTAAAAAGAAACGAGGAGTAGCAGTAAGAAAAAGGAAGGTTGTACGAAAGAAGGGAAATAAGGGTTTTGAAAGAGAAGAAAAGAGGCTGCAGAGAAGAGAAAGAAAAGTCATGGAGAATGGTAGTAGAAATTTGCAGAGCAAAAGTTGGAAGCTGCGGCGAAGCGGATTCGACCAGAAAATTATAGAGAGACCGTCATTCCAAGGTAAGGGTGGGGTTTGAATTTTTTAACCGGGTTATGATGATTGATACGTAGGATTGGGTTATATAATTTCTCTACTGTGGTGTTGATTTTGTGTTGTTAAGATTCTGTGAAATCATTATTTTCTAGGAAACTAAATTTAATTAGGTTAAGGTTAAATTTTGAAATTAGTAATTTTTGGTGTGCTTAACTCTGATTTTTGGTGATATTTTAGAGACCCATTTAATATTTGGGGTTGAAAATTGAATTGAGACTGGTTTATGCGAACACCAGTTAATAAAATTTAGTATCCTTTTTATGTGCCAATGATAGTTTAAGTGTAGTATTAAAGTGGGTTTTCTTTTTATATTAGTTATTGTAGATGGATAGAAACAAGTGGAGTAAAATAATGATAGAATTGGAATGATAGAAATGGGGTGTTACATTAGTGGTATCAGAGCAGGTCGGTCTATCCGGCCAAGTTGTCTAATGTCGTTTATCCCTTAGTACGCGACAAGTGTGTGAAACACTGTCGGTACTTGTTTACTTTCTAGTCGATTGTTTGCAGGAGTTGGTTTGAATGCTAAGTGGGGGAGAAGCTGTGCTTCTCGGATATGCTTCAGTTGTAAGATGTCGGTTCTGTATGCTACTGATGGCGACAGTGCAAGTGTTGCTGAAGCTTTGTTTTCCGAATTCGAAGGTAACATGGATTTAAGATCTTGGTTGTTTAACAAGTTGGAGTGTCTTGGAAAAAGGATGATTGTTATAAGATAAAATTTAGAAAGTTGCTATATCCAGCGTTGTTGGTGAACTGTGAAGTTGTTGTTTAAATAGCCTTGCGTAAGATGTCGATGTTGGATCACTGATTAAGTGACTGATTGCTGTAGACCTTGCTGTGGGATTATTGGTAAGTGATTGAAAAAGGTTGTAGAAGTCATTGGAGTTGTTGGAATCTTTTGAACCGCGAGTCGTAGATGGAAATGCAAAGAGTTTGGAAGTAAGAGAAAGAGGTAGAACTCATGTTCACCAATTTCGGTTTTTATTTTCTTATTTATGGAACAACCTTCAGTAAAAAGGGCATAACTTTCTACTCGTAACTCCGATGAAAGCGATTCTGTACTTTTCGGAAAGCTTACGAAACTCCCTACAGTTGGCATATAAATTTGGCCTTCGGAAAGTTTTTGAAGAGGGAGAAAAACGTGTTTGAATGTGTGGGTCTGGTGCTGATATTTGTAGAATTCTGCATACGGGATCTCTTGACCAGTCCCATTGCAAGGACGATAACTTTTTACTCGCAATTCGGATTCGAGCGATTCTTGAAGTTCTGGAATCTACATGAAATTCCCTTCATTTGGGAATATAATTTTGTGTCTGGGAGGTCTGTAATGAAGAAGATAATTGTGTTGGAAGTTGGACAATTCTTGCTGGAAATAGTAAGATGAAGTCAAGTATAAAAATGTTTGGTAATGGGAAGAAGGTAAGAGTGTCAGAGGAGCACATGGAAGTGCGGCGTATAATGGTTGAAAATGATTAAAGTATAGAAATCTTTGAGAAAGGTAAAATAGTAAAGTGGAGTGTGTGTTAGTGGCGAGATATGTCGACATGAGTCAGAAACTTTTGGAAGTTCTATCTCGAATCAGATGATGAGATGGTATTGTTGAGATTGTGATTGGAATGAGAATCAAGTGTGAAACTATATGGATCATTGAAGTTATGAAATTAAGAAGAAAGACGAAGGATTTGTTAGTGTTGTTAAAGCTCTTAACTTGGGTAAATGTTTTCGATGGAAGTGGACCGATTTGGATGGTATTTGATGTGGTAGCGATTCCGGTACTAGAAGGATATCTAATGATTGTGTGGTACAACTAACTTGTATGGGAGAATATGTGTTGGATTTTGGGACGTTGTGTATCACTGACGAAGTTGGAAATAAAGAAATTAAGAACACGTTTGTAAGCCTTAGAGGAATGATGGAGCAGTATGGTTAGGTAATCTTGAGCACAAGGTAAATGACGCTATTGTAGTTGGGTAATGATGATTTATACCACCATTATGGTTGTCGGCTGTCTATTGACAAATTGAGGAACTGATCACCCTTAATCTCTTGTTGATAGTGGACGAAATCGTGTTGGGTGGTATAGACGTACCTTGCTATCTTGATGGTGAGTGGTGCGCATATTCGTTGAGTTAAGCGGTTAAGTTGACGTTATAGTGATTGTGTTCCCGTTGTCATGATGTTGTTGCTGGTTACCGTAAGTAAAAAGTAATATTTCATAACATGACGAAGTTGATTATGTTGGCTATGTTGATGTCACTATAAGAGTGATACGACGAGGTGAATAGAGTTGTTGGTGGTTGTTGATAATTGGCATGTACATTGATGGGGATGAAGTTGCGTATTTGATTTATGCGAAAGATGTTGTTAGTATGAAGATGTAACGTTGAATATCCACGTATAAGTGTATTATGGTTGTTGCTACCTTAAAAGTTGATATTCCAAGGTATTGTGGAAGTAGTTAATAAATTAGTAACGATTATGTTGCTAAGATGATGAGGCGAGAATGTATCTCCATGTATAAGCATGTTATAGTTGTTACTACTTTAAGTGTTGATAAGTCGAGAGATTTCTGAGGTAGTTGGTAAGTTGTTAACAAGTAAGTCATAGAGATGTCGAATGATTGGCATTGGATTTATATCAGGTTGAGTTGTTGTTATATCGGAAAAGTAGTAGTCGAAGTGTTGCCAAACGCGACTTGAGGATCAGAGAGTTGGATGCGGAATTAGTGTTGAGGATGGTTGTGTCGGATAAATTCTCGAGGACGAAAATATCCTAAGTGGGGGAGAGTTGTAACGCCCCGAATTTAATTAATCATTTAATTAAATTATTAAAGGAATTATTTATTGGAAATTGTCGAAGTTGGGAATTTGTCGGTATTATTCTAAGAGGAGAAATTGGATTATTATGTTGTTTGAGTTGTTCAATGGATAGTCGAATAATTAGTCAGTTTAATCGGAGAAATAATATTAGAAATAATATTATTAAATTGGACTATTTATTTAATTAAATTGGGTTTAGTTGTTGTGTGAGAAATAGCAAATAAGGAGGTATGATTAGTAGGCCCAATAAGATTATTATTTTGTGTGGTTGAATTAAAAATAAACGAGGAGTAGCAGTAAGAAAAAGGAAGGCTGTACGAAAGAAGGGAAAAAAGGGTTTTGAAAGAGAAGAAAAGAGGCTGCAGAGAAGAGAAAGAAAAGTCATGGAGAATGGTCGTAGAAATTTGTAGAGCAAAAGTTGGAAGCTGCGGCAAAGCGGATTCGACCGGAAAATTATAAAGAGACCGTCATTCCAAGGTAAGGGTAGGGTTTGAATTTTTTAACCGGGTTATGATGATTGATACGTAGGATTGGGTTATATAATTTCTCTACTGTGGTGTTGATTTTGTGTTGTTAAGATTCTGTGAAATGATTGTTTTCTAGGAAACTGAATTTAATTAGGTTAAGGTTAAATTTTGAAATTTGTAATTTTTGGTGTGCTTAACTCTGATTTTTGGTGATATTTTAGAGACCCATTTGATATTTGGGGTTGAAAATTGAATTGAGACTGGTTTATGCGAACACCAGTTAATAAAATTTAGTATCCTTTTTATGTGCCAATGATAGTTTAAGTGTAGTATTAAAGTGAGTTTTCTTTTTATATCAGTTATTGTAGATGGATAGAAACAAGTGGAGTAAAATAATGATAAAATTGGAATGATGAATACCTGATCCATAATTCACTGTGCATGATATATATTTTATGTGGCCACCCTCTGTTTAATGTGTAGCATTAAGTGACTCATTCCAATCCCCTTGGAGGCTACAGCGCACGACCATGTTGACAAGAAGAGTTTTGGCACTTAATGAATATTATATATTAATAGAAATACAAGGTAGCAAAGCATCATAATATAACATATACATATATAATAGGTACTAGCTGGAGTTGAGTGGTGTAGAAATTAAGTGGCCTCGTTGCTTGTAGATTCATACGCAGGGAATTGTTTACTAGAGGCTAGTATTATTTCATTTAGTTGGCAATGGAATAAGTAGTAGTAGTACACTAGTATTGAAGAATGAAATAATGATTTACTGCTACTTCAAAAGCTGCGCAGGAAATTGTTTGTTGGGTGGAAAATTCTTAGTGGATTATTTAATAAAATGTATTAGATGTGAAAGGAGAGTGTGATTGGCATGTAGCCACTAAGTGATAGTTATAGAAGTGGCCCCACCCTGTGTGAAACTTGTTAGTGGCGCAAGCCACTTATTTAGAAAGAAGAGTAAGGTGGGCCTAGCCACCACAATGTATGTGGCACAAGCCACCTAAGAATACTGTGGCGCAAGCCACTCATTTCATCAGCAAGGGTGGCGCAAGCCACCCATAATTAAGGGGAGTGGCATTTTTTGTGTCCTATACAGAACTTAGTCTTAAGGAAAAACAAATGTGTTTTGGATGTAATTTCATAGATGAAATTTGTAACATGTTCTTAAATTAGGAAATGAGATGAATTAATAATAATAGTAATCATAAGAGTGCAGTTGAAGAAAGTATGATGCTGACCTGATGAATATAACAGGTTTTGACAGAAGCAACAAGTTTTGACAGAAGTAAGAATTACTGATTTTTTTATAACAGATGTGCTGTAAGTGTAGCAGAAGAATTATATCAGAAAGATAAAAGGGTTAGTAAATTAATTGGCAGTAGTAACAGAAAAAGAAAACAGAATTTGACTATAAGTTCGTATTAATCGCAGAAGTTAAAACAGTGCAGTTTTAGTCGGTTTAGCCGGTTTAGGCGGAAAAGTTAGTTGCCCGAAATTTAACGAAAATTGTCGGGGTAAGTCGGGTAATTTAGTAGGTGATTTTTGTTGGATTGTTTTGTTGAAATTATGTCGGAAAAGTTGAATTACAGGTACAGCTGATTGTGTTGTTTCGTTCCGATATACGGATAAATTTTAAGTTGAAGGCTTAATAGCCAAAGTTGACTAAGTTGTTCATGTTGTATAAGTTGCTTATGTTGTTGACGTTGTTGTATTGTTTACGTTGTTGAGTCGTACATGCCATATAGCATACTTGCATTATTATGTCGGAGCCGATGCTCACACCACGTTGGCCTGGATTGGCACAAGTTGAAAGTTGAAGGCTTATGCCTTGATGCCTCGATAAACTGGCAATTTTAAGTTGGGAGTTTTACTCCAAATGGTACCACATGCATAACATAGTCAAGTCGCATTAAGTTGCATTTTTCAAGTTGTTGTGGATTGTTGTGTCGTTGTTGATGTGAAGTGGTGATAATTGTATGATTCCTATCTATGTATTATTTATCATACTTCGTTTATAAAATTCGATATCTCACCCCTTCTGTTTGAATGTTGTCCCTATGTTGGCAACGTGCAGGTAATCAAGAGGAATAACCGGTTACCTTTAGTTCGAGTCAGTGATTGCCGCTCTGATACGTAGCACTCGGGGGGATGACGCACGTCTTGTTTTGCTTAGTTGTTTAAATGCTGAATTTTTAAGTTGAATTGCTAAAGAGCACTTGTTATTTTATGTTTAAGTTGATTTTGTTGGATAAAGATGCTATAACTTTGATTATGAATCCACTGCGTAGTATTTTATAAAGTTGAGTTATTTGAAGACTATATGATGATTTATGAATTCTCCTTGAACGTGTTATGCATCTTTCATGATTATTTATTGTGTTAATGATTTTTAAGTTGAAAAATGTGATATCCCGCTTTATGTTGGAATTTTATCACTCTGATTTTATTATAAATGTCGGGTAGAAATGGGGTGTTACATTAGTGGTATCAGAGCAGGTCGGTCTGTCCGGCCAAGTTGTCTAATGTCGTTTATCCCTTAGTACGCGACAAGTGTGTGAAACACTGTCAGTACTTGTTTGCTTTCTAGTCGATTGTTTGCAGGAGTTGGTTTGAATGCTAAGTGGGGGAGAAACTGTGCTTCTCGGATATGCTTCAGTTGTAAGATGTCGGTTCTGTATGCTACTGATGGCGACAGTGCAAGTGTTGTTGAAGCTTTGTTGTTTTTCGAATTCGAAGGTAACATGGATTTAAGATCTTGGTTGTTTAACAAGTTGGAGTGTCTTGGAAAAAGGATGATTGTTATAAGATAGAATTTAGAAAGTTGCTATATCCAGCGTTGTTGGTGAACTGTGAAGTTGTTGTTTAAGTAGCCTTGCGTAAGATGTCGATGTTGGATCACTGATTAAGTGACGGATTGCTGTAGACCTTGCTGTGGGATTATTGGTAAGTGATTGAAAAAGGTTGTAGAAGTCGTTGGAGTTCTTGGAATCTTTTGAACCGCGAGTCGTAGTTGGAAATGCGAAGAATTTAGAAGTAAGAGAAAGAGGTAGAACTCATGTTCACCAATTTCGGTTTTTATTTTCTTATTTATGGAACAACCTTCAGTAAAAAGGGCATAACTTTCTACTCGTAACTCCGATGAAAGCGATTCTGGAATTTTCGGAAAGCTTACGAAACTCCCTACAGTTGGCATATAAATTTGGCCTTCAGAAAGTTTTTGAAGAGGGAGAAAAATGCGTTTGAATGTGTGTGTCTGGTGCTGATATTTGTAGAATTCTGCATACGGGATCTCTTGACCAGTCCCATTGCAAGGACGATAACTTTTTACTCGCAATTCGGATTCGAGCGATTCTTGAAGTTCTGAAATCTACATGAAATTCCATTCATTTTGGAATATAATTTTGTGTCTGGGAGGTCTGTAATGAAGAAGATAATCGTGTTGGAAGTTGGACAATTCTTGCTGGAAATAGTAAGATGAAGTCAAGTATAAAAACGTTTGGTAATGGGAAGAAGGTAAGAGTGTCAGAGGAGCACATGGAAGTGCGGCGTATAATGGTTGAAAATGATTAAAGTATAGAAATCTTTGAGGAAGGTTAAATAGTAAAGTGGAGTGTGTGTTAGTGGCGAGATGTGTCGACATGAGTCGGAAACTTTTGGAAGTTCTATCTCCAACCAGATGATGAGATGGTATTGTTGAGATTGTGATTGGAATGAGAATCAAGTGTGAAACTATATGGATCATTGAAATTATGAAATTAAGAAGAAAGACGAAGGATTTGTTAGTGTTGTTAAAGCTCTTAACTTGGGTAAATGTTTTCGGTGGAAGTGAACCGATTTGGATGGTACTTGATGTGGTAGTGATTTCGGTACTAGAAGGATATCTAATGATTGTATGATATAACTAACTTGTATGGGAGAATATGTGTTGGATTTTGGGACGTTGTGTATCGCTGACGAAGTTGGATATAAAGAAATTAAGAACACGTTTGTAAGCCTTAGAGGAATGATGGAGCAGTATGCTTAGGTAATCTTGAGCACAAGGTAAAGGACGCTATTGTAGTTGGGTAATGATGATTTATGCCACCATTATGGTTGCCGGCTGTCTATTGACAAATTGAGGAACTGATCACCCTTAATCTCTTGTTGATAGTGGACGAAATCGTGTTGGGTGGTATAGACGTACCTTGCTATCTTGATGGTGAGTGGTGCGCATATTCGTTGAGTTAAGCGGTTAAGTTGACGTTATAGTGATTGTGTTCCCGTTGTCATGATGATGTTGCACATATTCGTTATCTCACCCCTTCTATTTGAATGTTGTCCCTATGTTGGTAACGTGCAGGTAATCAAGAGGAATAGTCGGTTACCTTTAGTTCGAGTCGGTGGTTGTCGCTCTGATACATAACACTCAGGGGGATGACGCACGTCTTGTTTTGCTTAGTTGTTTAAATGCTGAATTTTTAAGTTGAATTGCTAAAGAGCACTTGTTATTTTATGTTTAAGTTGATTTTGTTGGATAAAGATGCTATAACTTTGATTATGAATCTGCTGCGTAGTATTTTATAAAGTTGAGTTATTTGAAGACTATATGATGATTTATGAATTCTCCTTGAACGTGTTATGTATCTTTCATGATTATTTATTGTATTAATGATTTTTAAGTTGAAAAATGTGATATCCCGTTTTATGTTGGAATTTTATCACTCTGATTTTATTATAAATGTCGGGTAGAAATGGGGTGTTACACGTTGGGGTGAAGCTGCGAAGGCGCCAACTGTAACCACTGGAACACCCCTTCTGGAAGTCACTAAAGGGAAAACGGAACCCCGTATCCCAGAACACGAACTCGTACATAGGGAACCACATCCCTTTGAAAGACGAGCATATCCGATGCGTTTCCCGGGGCTTATATACCATCGAGTTCGGGGAGGCATCCTCGGCAAGGTCCTCGACTGTCGCAAAATCGTCCGAGCCATCGAGGGCAAAGTGCAATGCAGTGTTGAGGGGTTTTTGCCTGGCCCAATCCAAAGGTGGGTGGGTCTTCTTAACTTCTCTCTTCTCGAAGGCCATCTCGGGCTCAACATCATCATCAATCATAATTACACCCTCGATCCTTGCGATTATTTAACTGAAAAGCAGAGGAAAATGGTGAATTCGACATCAAGATCAAATCCACCCTTCCACCGCAAATCAAGTTAAAAGGCAAAGAGAGGGGCAAGGAGTCACTCGACAAACTTCCCCAACCAAAACCCTCACCGAGGAAAAACCATGTCCGCGAGGAACCTCTCCTCGACGCGTAGCATTGAACTTCCCATCTCCTCGAGAAAGCTCTTCGACACGTGAAGACCATCCAGCAAGCAGTGGGAGTCCCCTCGACGAGAGACTTCCTTGTGGAGTTCACGCGTTCGCCGAGAGAGGGGCTCCCCGAGACCTTCATCGTTGTTCCCCGAGGCCTTCATCGGAAAACTCAGAAACTTTCCCAGAGCCTTCATGAACTCCCCGACATCTTCATCGGAAACCTCGTGAGTCCGCCGAAAAATTCATAGTTATGCCAGAAACTTCATGGTTCCTCCGAAAAATTCACGAGTTCGCTAGGAACTTCATTATTTCGCCGGAAACTTCATGGGTTCGACATATATGTCACCGGAAATTTTGTAGAATAAGAAAAAAGGGCCAGGAACTAACTTGGATGAAGGAGGTTCTGGGCGGCGGAGAAAAGCTGACGGCGTCTAGGGCGGCAGACAGACTTTGAAGAATAGGGAGAAGTTGCGAGAGACTTGGGAGATTTCTGAGTAAGAATAGAGGGGAAGACCACATGTTGTTCTTCCCTACGCCACGTAAACCCTTGAAGTTACTCATATTATGCCTAGCCATCCAACCCAATGCAAAGTGACAGTTGGCCCAGCGCTGGGGGCTCACTATAATTACCCTCTATCACTGGAGGGTCAGGTATTCTATTCTAAACCACCTTTCTGTACTTGCCTTCTCACTCTCGCTGAAACTGACTTTAACATCAGAGTGCCTTGCAGGTACACCCCCTCCTCTTCTCCACCACCGGCGAGTTAAGAAGCTCACGACGTGTGCTGATTGCTGATCCTTTTCTAATCTGGTAAGATCAGGTGTTATCTAATGTGTGTTCAAGTATGTCGGTTCTTATGCTTAAATAAATATATTCAAAATCTGATATGAAGGCGCACTTGAGAGAAGCTGAGTTACTTGCTTCTGATGGTACAGAATTTGAAGAACACTCTCTAAGTGATGTATGTAATAGACTCTGAAGCTGAAGGCCTCAACATTAGAAGAAGAAATATATTGTCTCTATATTTGGTGAGTGTATTAGCTTCTGGTGATCGTTCAAAAGTAGTAGCAAAGTTAAAGATGTTCGTACTGCAGAAAGCAAGTTGTATTGTCAAATCAATTTGTCAGCTAGAGTCTAAGTTCACAAGGCTCAAGAAGAGTTAACATGTTTTACAGATAACAACTCTCAACGAATCTATAGTACAGGATCTCATTGAAGACATAATAGTTAAACATGTTACACAATGGATCAAGATCTTTAAGTGTATCTATCTTCAACGTCTCTTGTACTATGGAGAAAACAAAGACACTTGATTGAGTTATCTCTTCCAACGGCTAGCCTTCTGCAACTGCTATATAGGTAGCTGAAGGTTCAATCTGAATCTTTAACAAGGAATAAGAAGGAGAATGAGTGCCAAGAAGATTAGAAGTGTTCAACATTTCTACCTGAATGAAGACATAACAAGATCAGGAATGAGCAACACTATTGAATATACAGAATCTACTATTACTTGTTGTAAATTGTAACAAGCCTTAAGATTTCCTAAACATTGAGTATCTTGGAAATCTTAAGTGCTTAAGGTCTTTGTTAAGGTGATTACCCTGTACCTCTAATCTTGGTATCAAGTACACCTTGTTCTCAATTCTGCTGAACATGTTGTTTAGCAATTTAGATCAAAGTCATTTGCTAAGTGCTTGAGCATATAAGTATCTAGTTGAAAATCTTGAGCCAAGTAAATCTCTTACTATGTGCTTGAGCATTGAAAGTCTTAATCTATTTTGATTAAGCAAGTGAAGTCTTGGATTGAGAATTTGAGCAAAGAAGCCTTAGACTATGCTTCTGAGCAGTGCAGTCTTGGATTGAGAATCTGAGGTAAGAAGAATTATATGGTGCGTCTGAGCAGTGAAGTCTTAGATCAAGGATCTGAGAAAAGAAGTCATCGATAATGGGTCTAAGCAAGGAAGTCTTGAACCAGGAGGGTTTAAGTAAGGGAAGTCTTAGGATCTGAGGATCTAAGCAGAGAAGTCTTTATCAGGTGCTTATTGAGCAATAAGTCTTAGGCTGTAGGTCTGAGCAGTAAAAGTCTTTTTCTTAAATGCATAAGCAGTTGTAATCATGAGTTAATTATAGGGGAAAATCTCTTATGCTACAAGGGGACTAAACTACTCTCAGTTTGGGAGAAACCAGGATAAATCTGTTGTGTTCATTGTTTTGTTTGGTTTACTTCTGATATATTTTCCGCTACACTTGTTATCAGGTTCTAAATTAATGTTTTGAATCTGAACTCTATTCAAAAGTAGAAACATTTCTAGTGAACACAATTCAACCCCCATTTTCTTGTATATTTTCCTCATCTTCAATTGGCATCAGAGTCTGGTCTATGCATAGCACTTTACAGTGGTGCAGACAAAGATCTTGTGGGTAAAGTGTGTTTTCATCTTAGTATGAAAAGAAGGGTGGCAAAAAGATTAAGGAATATATTGAAAGCAACTAGTATCTTTCTCAATGGTGTTATCCTTTTGAAGAAGATAGTTCAATATGCTGGCTTTTGAACAAGTCAGAAATACATCATCAAAATAGACTGGAGATTGTGAATCAGAAATTCTATCCAGGTAAGCTTTGTTAATTATTTTCTATTTCAAGCGTAATTTTATGAACAAGGCAGTTCAGTGTGTGTAATCTTTATGCTCAGATACCTTGGAAAAAATTAGCTTAAGAACTTTCAGACTGGTAAATTGGGTATTATCACCGTTTGTAATAATATCAATGTCATATTGAAATAAAGAGTTCTCTTTAAACATTCTTGAAGAAAGCCTTCTTGCTACTGATCAGAAGAAACTTGTATATGATATGTTCTTCACTGAATTAACAGTTGAGATACAACTCATAATTCTTCCAAGAATTATTTAGTCAAAACTAGGTTCTGAACATAGTAATGTATGTTTTACTCTTAATGAAGAATCTGAATCAAATGTTAGTCAGATGTTGTCTCAATCAAAGTTTGGGTAACAAACTTTTGATCCAAGATAATCTTTGAAAAACTCTGATTCAGAAACTTGCATAAAGAAATCTTTGTTTCTCACATGCACAAGAGTGGAAATTCATTTTGACACATGTACCACTCTTTACACCTGTCTGAAATGTCTTCAGCACGCTTGAAATCATCTGTGCTTTAAATTTGAAGGGAAATGAATTTGTTTTTAATATTTTTGTGTTTAAACTCTCTTTAATGTCATTTAATTCTCTTAACACATTCTCAACACACACAACCTTTATCATTGCCCTTTTCGTGCTTTAACTATAAACTCTAGAAAATCCCTAAAACCTCTTCAATGGCATCCTCGTCAACCAACCCTTTAAAAATTGATTCCATGGAAACTCTTAAGATTAAACTAAAGACTATTCTGCTCAACCAAGATGATTTAAAGCTTCTCATTGAGCAAGTGGTGGATTTTAACAGGTTTGAAGCAAATAGTTGTCCATTAAAAGGTTATTTTGAATTCCAAGGATGGATGAACTTCTTTGATATGCTGAATGGACCAACTTACCCAACTCTGGTAAAAGATTTTTGGGTTAGAGCAGAAGTATATGATGAGTACTTAGCAAAGAATGAAGAAAGAAATGTTGTAGAAAAGAACAGAAGTCTGAAAGGGAAATCAAGAACAGAAATGAGTATGAAGGAATTCAAGGGTGTGGAAATTAGATCTGTTGTGATGGGTCTGGATATTTCCATCACTCAAGAAAACATTGCTCAGCTAATTGGGGCTGAAAATAGAGGAATGGTGATACTCAACAAAAAGGATGGAGGTGATTTTGCCAGGGAAATTAAGAAGACTTTGTTTGAAAAGAAAGATGATTATGGAAAGGTGAAGAACATGCATCTCATGCAAAATCTCCGGTTCAAGATTATTATTGGTTATCTAATTCCTCGGGAAGGAAGTTCTGATCAAATTTCATGGGATCACAAGATGTTCCTTTGGTATCTGTCAACTGATCAAAGGTTAAATCTTCTAGGTTACATTTTTCATCATCTGTGTGAATCCATCAAGGGCTCAACTAAAAAGCTCAAAAGAACAGTACCTTATGCAAGACTACTTTCTAAACTTTTCTATCAATGTAAATTGATTAATAAATTGATAAATTATAGAGCTACTCAAGACATGGATGTTACCTATGGAAGTGTGTTATTTGCATCAGTTATGGCTCATATGAAAGAAAGAAGGAAAAATGATGTTATTATGATTCGTAATCCTGTCAGAATCACGAAAGAAGAGAGAATAGAGTTTCTAGATCACTTTCCAATGCTGACCAAGGAAGACTCTCATGATGTGATCAAAACTTTTATTGAAAACGTTAATAAGAAGTGTGGTGTGACTATAACCCATGACCAACTTCCTGGTAGGCTCAAAATGAGTATGGATCCAAACAACTTTCTATTGCCTTTTTGCCCCGTAAAGTTTCATGCTTTGGCAACCTTTCTATCTTCTTCTTGCCCCATGGAGCCTCATGCTCTGGCAATCCTCCTTTTTAGCTTCCCTTTTTCCTTGTGGAGCCTCATGCTCTGACAATCCTCCTCTTTATCTTTCCTTTTGCTCTGCGGAGCTTCATGCTCTGGCAATCCTCATTTTTAGCTTTGCTTTTTCCATGTGGAGCTTTATGCTCTGGCAATCCTCCTTTTTAGCTTTCCTTTTGCCCTGTGGAGCTTTATGTTCTGGAAATTCTTCTCTTTTCTTTTTTCCCTGTGGAGTTTCATGCTTTGGCTACCTTTTAGCTTTTCTTTTGCCCTGTGGAGTTTCATGCTCAGGAAATTCTTCTATTTTCTTTTTACCCTGTGGAGCCTCATGCTTTGGTGACATTCTTTATTTTTCTTATCCTTAGTTCCACGAACTACAGAGCTCTGATATCTTTATTGCACTATGAGAATACATATGCACGGGATTGCAAGATCTTGGCGAGCAACCTTCCTTCATTTTTCACCCTTAGTTCTCCAAACTACGGAGCTCTGATTTCCTCATTACACTATGAGGATACGTAGGCACGAGGGCCACAATCAGAGGAGTCTCAAGTTTTTGGAGGCCCTGTGTAGGTTAGTCACAATTTAACAAGGGCAAAACAAACAGAGGCCCTATTTAACCAGGATTCCACCTGAAAATTATTTCATGAGGCCCCATTTAACTATAGTTTATCCCTGACAAATTTGAGGCCCTGTACGGTAGCCCGCCTTGCACGCCCACAAAGACGGCCCTGGCCACAATCCTCCGCGAGCACATCTAATTATAATTTCCCCCCCTTTTTTCAAGTAACCTTCAGATAATAACACCCATCCACACAAAGAACAAGAAAAATGGTTCCCGTCGAGTACGACATATGTGAGGGATGTTAATACCTTCCCATCGCATAACCGACTCTCTTACCAGTTTCTCTTTCCTTTGGGTTTTATTGATATTTTCCCTTTCCTTTTAGAATAAATAAAGTTCAGTGGCGACTTCATTGTATCATCAAACGTGCGATGCGCTCGGGTATTTTTTGTGTAGCGACAAAATTAAATTTATTAATAAATATATTCAATTCCTTAAGAGTTTCCTAAAACTATGGACTTAACTCTAAAATTATCTCTCTTCACAATAGCACCAAATATTATTGAAACATGATAAAATTATGAAACTCTCCCGTTTAAAAGTTCTTTAAACCCTCTTTCAAATACAATTTATTACTTCTTGATCGGAGTTACGAAACTCCAATTCTATTAATTCCAGTTAAGGCATATCATAATGTTTCCTGCATGAACTCTAAAACAGAATGTATGACTTCAAAATAGCACAAAAAATTATAGACTTGTGATAAAATTATGAAACTCTCTAGTTTAAAAGAATGTTAAACCCTCTTTCTAACACAAATGACCGCACTTCAAACGAACTTGAGAAACTCGAGTTATGTGTTAAAGAAGATAACTAACACACGACTACGCCTCTGGTATAAAAACTAGAGAACTGATACGGTTGTAGCACTCTTAGACTCGATTTACCCACTTCTAAATAAATATTATTTCATTAGTTTTTTTAACGCAACTGACAACACCTCAAACGGACTTACGAAACTCAAGTTATGCATGAAACAAGACAGTAAATCCCCTTATATGTCTACTTGTGATTTTCTACGTTTTTCTCTCTATTGAGCATATCCAAAACTCGCCTATTTCGTCCATTTGAGTTCTAACCGCCCTAACACACATTGATAAACACAATACTGATCAATATGACTCAAAAATCATAGATTTCAATATGTTATCAAAACAACATCATGAATTCAACCATTTAAGGATGATAACTCTAATTCTTGCCCTATCATAAGACATCAATGGAGCGAAGGTCAAATTCAACCTTCACCTTATTGCAAGGCGTCAACAAAATATATTATAAATTCAATACACACAAGTTAACCATGGATAATAGAAATTAACAAACATCACAGATTTATGAACTCGCCTTATCAAAAGGCATGAATGGATAATGTCAATTACTATCGCCTTATCAAAGGGCATCAACACATGTTATCAAGTCAAGGTCAACAATGATCAGGTACAAACAGAGAAACATTATCATAATAATCACCTTAGAATGTTTTGCCCAAACCTTCTTTGGCCACAAATATTATCACAGAGAAACAAAAAAAAAAAAAGGTATGAAGGTGAAGAACCCCCACTATCCATCTGCCTAAATACCCACATAAGAAAAATTCCCCCATTTACCTCGAATTTGCAGAACGATGAAGTTTTGGCTTTTGGGATTTTCTCTCTGCTCCTTCCAAACGCTCTCCTAGGGTTTTCTTCTTGTGCCTTTTTTCAAAAACATGTATTGACCAAAATTCTCTCAACCCCGCTTTTTAAATAAAATAAACCTAATTTAGTTTTTTTTTTATTAATTCTCTTAATTTTCTTTATTTCTCACTAATCTCACATTCCTCCTCAAATTTTCTATTTTCCTCCCCAAAAACAATTATCTCACATTATTCTATTAATTCTATTCTTTTTAAATAACTAAATAAATCTAATATTTCTACCAAAAATCCAATTATTCCCAAAATACAAAATAACTTAATTAAAACACTTTAACACTCAAATAAAACAAATTAGATCATTTTAAACTTAAATAAAATAATTAAATAAAAAATTGGGGAATTATAACTACCATTATAGACGGCAGATAGATTACTTCTAATCCAAGTTGTTGCACAAACTTGGTTGAAATGAAGGACTGCGACGCTCCACAATCAAACAGAATAAACAAAGGTTGATTATGCACATAACATGTACTAACTATTAGATCACTGTTACCGTTTTCTTTCTTAGCATCCAAGGTATAAACTCGACCTGTTTCTCTTCCTGGAGCTTCCTAAATTTTTTTCATGGGACAATCTCTTTCCATATGGCTTTCTTCTTGGAAATAATATCATTTGAATACTCAAGATTGACATCTCCCAAAATAAGGTCTTTTGCACGTCAGAAACTGTGGGGGTTGCACTGGTCTCGCACCCTGATCTTGGTTTCCTTTATATGGAGATTCCTTAGGCTTCGACTAATGACTAGTTCTACCTGAATCCTTTTGACCTTGTCTTGCTTGATTTCTCTTAACTTGAGTCTTCTTTAAGTTATTCTCAGCAACATAGTAGTATTGCAATAGCTCGACATAAGTGTTGAACCACTGCTGTTATGTTTAATCTTCTTGTATCGAAAGTCTTCCTGATAATGTGGTGGTCAAGCGACATGTTCCGTTGTAGTGCCCACAACGGCGGTACAAGTGTACATGGATAAAAAAAGCTTCTGTTTGAGGAGAATTATAGTGGATGAACTCACACTTGAGGGGGAGATTGTTGTGTACAAGTGTGAGTTGAAAGTCCCAGATTTCTTAGAAAAGTAAATGTTGAGCACTTTATAAGTGATATAATGCATACACCTATCACCTTAAGGTTTTGAGTGAATATGTGGTGTCTCTCTCACTTATGGGTTGCTCTTTACCCAATGTGGATGCCCCTCATGATGACTCAACAGTACTTGGGCATGACTCAAAGTCGCACTTATAAGGGGTGTTAGTTAAAATCGTTCTAATTCATATGTCTTAGATTGCAGAGAGCCCGTTGGATGTATATCAACAATAGAGATGAGAATAATGGCGTGCTCTAGTGCGATGCTCCAAAGCGGAGGTTGTTTATTGTGAAATTTAGTAAACAAATACAAGTTTCTATAAATACTTAAGGGATCAAACTCGAAAATCTTTTAGACATGTTTGTGTGTGTATTACTTGTGAAAAAACATAGAACCTTGTCGAAGTTAAAGCAAACTTCTTGAAAACCCTTTGAAAAGATGCTTATTATGGTTACTTGTGAATAAGACAAAGGATCAAAGGACGAAGAAACTGTAAGCAAAATGCAAGTAAAGTAAAAAAAATACTTTAAAATTGAAATAACAAAGATGAAGGAAAGGAAAAGGTTGAGATTAAAAGTGCAGGTAACATAAAATGACATGATAATCAAGGGATTCGAAAAAGGAACTTTAAGGCATACAAGAAAGACTTAAGGTAAAATTGCTGAAAAATGTATAAAACGATGGAAAATATACATACATTTTTCCTTACTCGTTTCTCACAACGCATGTACTTTGAGTATTATAAAAATGTGTACAATTGCGGACCCCTTACAAAATGAACATAAGTATCCTTATATACTACTCTAGAATAACCGTCCAAGAATGATAAATCCCTCCCATGATGACACTTCCTAAATTAACATAGCGGTTTTTCCTGACGTGTCCCACATTTTCTAAGTAATCGTCGACGCTGACATAGTTCCCAACTTATTCTACCATTTGAATTTCTCAACTGCTTTGTTGGCGCCAAGGACTAGCTATCCCAGTCGAGGCCTTCGACGTCGACTATGTCAAGTTAGCATGCTCCATCGGATTATCTGTTGTAGTGATGAACCCCACATGTAGCATCCAAGTCAACATTGTTTCCATTATAGTGACGGACTCCACGTTTGGTGGTTGAGTCGATATTACTTCCATTGTAGTGATGAACTCCAACCTTAGCCAACATAACATAGTATTCAATTTCACTAAGTCCCCAAGTTCTTCACTACGTCCTTCGACCATGCCACCTTCGACCGGTATCACCCTTTGTGGATCCGACCTTGAGTCATATTGTCATGTGGACTCACTATCTTTCCTTCTTCCACGTGGCATATCTATGGCTAGGTTCATGAGTACTTGCCATTTATAGTCAAGTCGAAAAATCCAGTGTAACAGAGGTACACCAATATGTCACTTAATGAGGCACTTTACCTGGATCCGGCCGCATTAGGTCGGTCTTGTTAAACCTTTGGTTCCTCCAAAACAATCTTCAACGTAAAATATTTAGATTTAACATCCTTCTGGCCATATATGTTAATGTCAAATTCATTTTGGTTCATTAACTTAAAAATATATCTATATTAATCTCTTAACTATTTAATTTTAAAACGTTGTACGTTAATACTTTTCATCTAATTAGTAAAAAAAAATTTAAAAATTAATCATTAAATTCGCCGCTATTAAAAAGATAAAAGCCCAATAATAACATTTCTTAATTTAAGGATCAAAATGAAAAGAGTAATAAACCAAAATTTTAATCATAAAAAAAATATTTCTTTAACATTTATTTTTTATTTCTTTCCTTTTTTTTTCATTTCAACTTTTCTTCTTGTAATAAACTGGTTAGCCCGTTAGTCGTAAATATGAATGTATTTTCTACTATCTTAATTTTTTTTATGAATCTTAAACATTATTTTGTTTTGTTGCGCATTTTATTTTTAATTTTGTAAATTTAACTAAAAGCTTTAAACTTAGTCTATCAGTGTGAAATTGAAAATGAGAAGTTGGGTCAATATCAAAAAAAAAAAAAAAAAAAGAAGAGAAGTTGGGTCAAATTCATTAGTCTATTGCTTCTCAAAAATGAGTAGTTGGGTCAAATTCATTAGTTTCTTGCTTTTGTTATTTTCTGTATTTTGCATGTTTTGTATTAATCATTAGAATTATCAGACAAACACAACATGATATTGCAGTATATATTAGTAAGAGTTTTGGGTTTTAGTTCTTAAAATTTGTATTAATCATGAGAATTATGTTTGCAAAATTTTTGGTTTTTAGTTCTTAAAATTTGTTTTTCAATTTTATTTTAAAAATATATATTTAGGAAGAGAATTAACAAAAAATTTGTTTGATATAATTTTAAAAATTGTTTAAAAAATGTGAAAATGAAAAAATTTGTTTGGTAGTCTAATTTTTCAATATTATTTTAATAAGAAAATAAAAGTACCTATTTGATCATTTAATTGTTTAAATCTATTTTATTATATTAAATAATACAATCTAAAATAAATCAATTGATTTTTGTTTAAATACAAATAATTACTTTTAATTAAGAATTAAAAAATATCAGTTATATATAAATATATATACAATTCAGTTAATATTTTTATTTTTTTAATAGTTATTATTTTTTGTTCGTATAAAAATGAGTTGTTAGTTTTGTTGAAAGAGATTGACACACAATTTCAAACAAAAAAAAATTAAATTATTTTAATGACATTATTTAGTAGCTATCAATATTTTTTTTATAAATAATAAAGATAACACTCTCTTTTCCAATTTTTGTAAGAAATGCAAATTGTATTAAATATAATTGAAAATTTTAATTTTTATAGATTTTTTCTAAATATAATTTTACCAAAGTATTATTAAGATTAAGATTTTGTCAACGAATATTTTTAAAGGGGAATAACTTCTCTATCCACCACAAAAATTTGGATAGCGTACTTTCAACCAATTAAATAATATCATATTATTTTATTATATTTAATTATTTATTTAATAGTGCAAATTTTATAAATTTTAAATGCAATTTACTTTATGAATAACTCTACCCAACTTTGTAAGGTGATAGATAAGAATTTAATTTTACCGATTTTAAAATAAATTATTGATAATATTTATAAATTATAAATAATATATTTAGAAAAGAATGCTATTGAAAAGAATTAAAAAAACAAACAAACACATTTATTTTAAAAATTGAGAAATTTTAAATGAGTTGTTTAAAAATAATTTTTTTAACAAGTTGTTTAAAAACAATTTTTAAAAACTAGATTTTCAAACAAATATTTAAAATTTAAAATTTTAAAAACCGTAAAAAACTCTTTTCGAAAAATGATTTATCAGATACTTAATATGAGAATAATGTTTAAAGGTTTTCATTTTGCATGGATCTCCTTATTTTAGAGGAAGATTTAACCGATATCCTATTTTGAGAAATTTGGATTTGGATTTTAAATGTGTAATTCATTTGAAAGAAAATTTTGCAGAATATTAAAGATTCATGACAACCCATAGTGAGATCAACTGCAACAAGATCAACGAAAATACAGTAAAATCAAATTAGAGACGCTTTACATGTAAAGATAGTACAGAAGGTTGGGTTTGAACTTGACAACAAAACCATTCTCAAAAAAATTAAGCCTGTTACCAACCCTGTTGTATATTAGAAATATTCCATGTAGAATATGATTTTGAAGGCTCTGAGTATATTACAGTTAGTATAAAATTTTGAAGGAAGTGATACAAAAAGTTTGAGTCTCCCAGTTATGAGTGAAATACATAAGAAAACATCTTCTATATTGTTCAATGTATTACTCTGTTTTAAAAAATACCATGATCTCAATAAAAATATAGACTTTAAAAAAATCCCAACATCTCAATGTATTCCTCTGCTTTAAAAAAATTACAAGATCTCAATAAAAATATAGCGTTTAAAACTTCATTAGTAACAAAAAAACCTAAATTAAGATAAAAATCTTTGATATAGACTTTTAAACTTTATTAGTGTTAGAATTAACCCAAAATCTTTTGAGAATTCTTAATCAATCTTGTTTCTTGATGAAAATTAGAGAAGATGATGATTTTCTGCAGAGTTTCTCTCTGCCCACAAACTGTGGAAATTCTCTTATTTCACTTTGCAACTGCAAACTTCTGTGAATACAAGTTACTACAAAATAGGGGTTACTCCCTTTATTTATAATAGAAGAAAACCAAAAATTAGTATTTTGGTCTAAGTCGAAATTATGTGTCAAGCAACCTGCTTCGACACTTCGACATTTAAACAACTTGACAACACACATTAGACTAATTTGACTAATCATCGTTTCTGTCAAGCTACACTGCTTCGACACAAGGAATTACAATCTCAACACACCACCTAATTCATTGTGTCTAAGCTATCTATATTCATCATAAACCTTACATTCTTGAACACTTCGACTTGCACTCCTTTCTTCATGATATCTATAATCTGATTCTCAGTTCCAAATTCATCTTCCCTTCTGCTACCTGCTCTCAAAGATAATGAAATCTCATTTCTATGTGCTTGCTTAGTCCATGTGCTATTGGATTCTTCGCTAGGTTAATAGATGACATGTTGTCGATCTTCATGGTAATTGCTCCATGACTCTTCGCTGTAATCTTTTCGACTAGGTTCACCATCCATTTGCTTGACATGCACAAAGAAAAGGAGCTATGTATTCTGTTTCGCATGACGACAATGCCACTACTGGCTCCTTTCTCGAACTTCAAGCAACTGGTGAACCGCCTAGCATAAACACATAGCTAGTTGTGGATTTTCTATCCTCAGCATCACTACAAAAACTTGAGTCGGTGTATCCCACTAACTTGCATTATTTTCTTTCATCGGCTGCAGGAAACAAAATGCCGTAGTCGAGAGTTCCTTTCAGATACCTTAGTATCCTCTTCGTCGCTGCTAGGTGTGTGTGATACCTTTGGCTTCTGCATGAATCTACTTACCATACCCACTGTATGCTAAGTCAGGCCTTGTGTGACAAAGGTATCAAAGTGACCTAATAAGTCTTCTATATTGGTTTGGGTCGACATCATCTTCATCTAAATCTTTTGACAGTTGCATTCTGGGCTCAGTTGGAGTTAAAGTTGGGTTAAAATCTTGCATCTCAAATCTCTTGAGTATTTCACCTGCATATCTTCTTTGGTGCATCATCAAACCTCTACAACTTTTGTAGAATTCGATGCCAAGGAAATATGAGAGATTTTCCAAGTCTGACATTTCAAACTCCTCACTTAGGTCATGTTTGAAATCTTTGATCTCATTCTTGCAACTTCCTTTTATCAACAGGTCATCGACATAAAGACATAATATAAGCAATTCACTATTGCTTCTCCTTACATATACTCCATGCTCAGTTGTGCACTTCACAAATTCTTTCTCCCTTAGAAAGTTGTTGATTTTCTTATTCCAAGCTCATGGAGCTTGCTTAAATCCATATAGGGCTTTATGCAGCCTGTTCACCTTTCTTTCTTCGCCTTGTTTCAAAAACTCAGCTGGTTGTGCGACATAAACTTCTTCATCTAAGGGGCCATTCAGGAATGCACATTTCACATCCATCTAACATGTGTGCCAATTGCTCATGTTTTCTAGACCAACGACCAATCTGATTGTTTCGATCCTAGCAACGGGTGCAAAAACTTAGTCGAAGTCGATTCCTTCTTTCTGAAAAAATCCTTTCGCCACAAGTCTCGCCTTGTGTCGAGTTACTTCTCCTTTAGGATTCAGCTTCACCTTGTATACCCAATTCACATCGATTTCCTTCTTGTCTTGAGGCAATTCGACAAGTGACCAGGTGTTATTGACTTCGATGGACTCTAGTTTCTCATTCATTGCATTCACCCACTTTGAATCTTTCAATGCCCCAGCTGCATTGACTGGTTTGACATCTGTATAGAAAACATAGTGTACCAGCTCACCTTCTTCATCAACCACATCATCTGATGTAATCACACATTCTTGCAACCTTGCAAGCATGTGTCTTGTTCGTTGAGGTCTGCTTGGGCCTGCTTCACCTCAGACTTCTTCTTGTCAAAATTCTCTTTCGACTTCACTAGTTGGTTCTTCACATAAAATTCTTACTGAATCCTTCTTAACATTCTCAGTGCAATCCCATTACTTAATCTCATATATGATCACGTCCCTACTGATCACTACTTGCTTGTTCACTGGGTCAAACAACTTGTATCCTCTAGTTGAATGATATCCTAGTAGGATCATTTGATTCGACTTGTCATTAAGCTTTCTTCTCAACTGATCTGGCACATGTCTATGTGCTATAGATCCAAACACCTTCAAATGACTTAGGCTAGACTTGACACCAGACCAAAATTCTTCTGGCACGATTCCTTTTAGCTTCTTCGTAGGACATCTATTCAAGATGTATGTTACAGTCGACAAAACTTCTCCCCATAATTCTTTGGGTGGATGTTTGCCTTTCGACATACTTCTCACCATATTCACGATGGTTCTATTCTTCCTTTATGTAGTTCCATTCTGCTATGGAGTGTAGGGTGGCATCACCTCATGCACAATTCCTTCTTTCTCACATAATGCATCGAAATCTTTTGACACATACTCTTCACCACCATTAGTCCTCAGAATATTTAGCTTTCGACCACTCTGTCTTTCGACCATAGATTTGAATTTGGAAAATACCTCGATCACTTCACTTTTCTTCTCGATCAGGTAAGTCCACAGTTTTCGAATGAAATCATCTATGAACGTGACAAAGTATCTGTTACCTCTAATCGAATCCACTGGATAGGACCACATACATCAGAGTATCGAGAATTTCCTTCGACTTGCTTCTTGCATCCTTGCTGAAGTTATTCTTGTGTTGTTTCGCCTAAACACATTCTTCACGCACTTCGCTTGGAATGTCGATTTCTGGTAATCCTGAAACCATATTTCTTCTCTTCAAATCTCTGATGTCTTTGAAGTTGAGATGGCCAATTCGATAATGCCATATCCATTCATCTCTATTGGCTGCAGTTGCAAGGCACTTATACTCCATCACATTAAGGCTCAATCTTGAAGGTTCTATTTTGAGACATATGAGCCTTCAAGATTAACCTTCCTCCTGAGTCGAGAACTCTCATCATCTTGTCTTTGATCGACACCTTGTAATTATTTTCGACCAACTACCCTATGCTGAGCAAATTACTCTTCATGTCTGGTATGTACAATACATTGGAAATTACTGACCTCTTGCCATATTTCCTCATAATCAAAACATCACCAATACCTTCAGCTGCTAGAGTATTGTCATTTGAAAATTTCACCATGTTCTTCATTGAGGGTTTATGTTGACAAACCAATCTTTCCTTCCAGTCATGTGTGATGAGCATCCTGAGTCCAAGTACCATTGGTCCTAAAATCTTTCTTCATCTCTTGTTGTGACCATCAGCAACATCTCTTCTTCTTCTTCATGTTTCGCCAGCTTTGCATCAGTTTCTTGATTCTTCTTCTTTTCTGGACAATCACTAAAATAGTGACCATATTTCTGATAATTCTAACACTAAATGTGACTTTTGTCAGGTTTTCGACAACCACCTCTTCCTCTACCTGCAACACCACCTCTTTGGTTGCCTTGGTTCCAAGGTTTTCTCTGATTCGACCAGTTTCCTTCTTGCTGATTTCGACCAGTCGAATTGTTGTACACTTCTCTGCCTTTGTTGTCATTCCAACTTCCTTTGCTTTTCTTTTCTTTTTCTGACTGCGCCTGCAAATCCATATCACTCTTCGACTTTCCCGCAGCTCTTTCACCCATCCTTTATTCATGAGAATTAAGCATCCCTTGAAGCCTTTCCTTTGTCAATACTGACAAGTCTTTCGACTCTTCTATGGCTACTACCACGTGGTCGAACTTTGGAGCCAATGCCCTCAAGATTTCCAAGATTTCCCATTCTTCTTTCGCTGATTCTACATCACTAACCTTTTCAAAGTTATTTGGATAAACACATTGATGAATTATAAAGAGAGCTTTATAATCTTTCTTCTTCAATTCTTTGTATGCAACATTTTCTTGATCCGACGCGTTTTCTGCAAACGGTGTTACTCCTTCCTTCATAAGATCCCAATGATCTTGATAACAAAAAATCACCTTTATCTGCTTGCACCAATTCTCATAATTATTTTTCTTGAGAATTGGAAGGTTCGCCGGAAAATGTCCGTTTGAATGATTCAGCGCCATCGTGATTTTGTTCTCTCGAATCACAACCGGAGCTCTTGATACCAGATGTTGGAATTAACCCAAAACCTTTTGATAATTCCTAATCAATCTTGGTTCAAGAAAGATTATGCGCAACAACTGTTAATTGAAGAAGAAAGAAAATTGAATAAGAAAGAAAGTTAGGGTTTGATGAAAATTGGAGAAGATGATGATTTTCTGCAGAGTTTCTCTTTGCCCACAAATTGTGGAAATTCTCTTATTCACTTTGCAACCGCAAACTTTTATGAATACAAGTTACTACAAAATAGGGGGTACTCCCTCAATTTATAACAGAAGAAAATAAAAAATTACTATTTTGGTCTAAGTCGAAATTCTGCGTCGAGCAATCTGCTTCGACACTTCGACATCTAAATAACTTGACACACACACACACACACATTAGGCTAATTCGACTAATCCTTATTTCTGTCGAGCTACACTGCTTCGACACAAGGAATTACAATCTCAACCATTTGTAACCAAAAACCTAAATTAAGACATCTAAAAAAATCTTTGATAATACATCTTTGATAATATTAACATGCTAGCAGAGAAAATAATTATTTGATAATATTAACACGAGCCAACCGCAAAATGGTTCAATTCCTTAATGAATAAAATAAAGCCCTTCACAAAGATAGGGTTTGGCTGGAGAATTTTTTAGGTCATATCGACTTTGCTAATATATATATATATATATATATATATATATATATATATATATATATATATATATATATATATTCTTACATAAAAATGACATTCTCATATGATACATTATATATATATATATATATATATATATATATATATATATATATATATATATATATATATATATATATATATATATTTATATATTTATTTATTTATTTATTTTTTGCAATTTTTTATTGGCCCCAACTCAAGTCGAGCAGAGAAGATATTTTAAATCTATTTTATTTAATAGAATGCCACTCATTTTAAGAAAACAATTTTTTTAATTAATGTAAAAATCGACTAAATATTTATTTTAGAACAAATTTGAAGGAAAAAAACACTTAAAAAAAATATGATTTCAAAGGTAAGGTCATTTTGCCATAAGGCGTTTGTTTTTCTTGGTAATTAATTAATATCAAACTTTCAGTTTTAGTGGATATGTTTTGCTCATTACACCAGATGTCTTGTTCATGTATCTAATGAAAATTTAAAAATACTATTAAATTTTGGATATTAAACTTCGGACACACCCAAAATATGCTAAATCCTATCTCAAATACGCCAAATACAAAGGGAAAGAAAAATTAGATTCCAATATCCAGATTAATAAAATGCAGAAATCGATATTCGGAGTCTCCCCTAATTATAACACCCTTAAATCTATGAAAAAGGCCAAAACAAAGTTAAATTTATCAGGACTCAAATTTTTTTAATATATTACAAAGATTGATCTCTGAACATGAATCACGACAGACCTTCGCCTTTTTATTTTTGAGCATATTTTTGTTCCAACATTTTTCAAGCTTTTTCACCACTTCTACTCCATTGCATTCAAATATAAAATATCTTTCAATCTGTATTCCACTCCATTTAATCCAAGATTATCTAATTCTCGCTTTTTGTATATTTCATATTTCTTTATCCTTTTTTGTTTATTTCTAAAGCATTCATTAGCTAAATAGGTTATAGGTTGTAGTTATGCTACATTAGATTGTTGTTTAACACATAATAGGTTGATTTTTGATGCATACCATTACTTTTTTTCTTTTAACATTTGAGTTTAGGGTTCGTACATGTTGTGTTTCTGCTTTGTCTTTTTTGATATAGTCCAATTTGAATAACAAAATATGGATTTACATATTATGTCTGACTTTTTTTTTCGGTTTGCCAATATTTTGTCTCTATTTGATTATAATATATTTTTTCACGTTTAATTGTAAGAAAAAGAAAGAATAACACATGATAGAGTAATCTAACATACTTCCGATCAAAGGGAGAAAATTGGTGAAGAAAAAAATAACAAATAGTTGGACCCCACTAATTTCCCTATGCATATTCAACTACTTATTCTCTCTCTCTCTCTCTCTCTCTCTCTCTCTCTCTCTCTCTCTCTCTCTCTCTCTTTAAATTACTCCAAATCACAGCTTTTGCATTGAATCTAATAAAAAAGTTAATTTAGTATTTTATTTAACTAGTCATTCGATTAAATCTAATTTAAAGGATATGATTTGGAGTAAGTTAAAAAAATTTACTATTGAAGTAAGTTAATCCCCACCCATATATATATATAGTTCTGGACTGGACTAATTACTAGGCATAACCCAATCCACTTCTGCTCCCAGAACGACCCAATTGCCTAAGTCCAGCCAATTTGGGGCAACATTTACCTTTCTGCCCCTCTATAGGGCAAATACGGTCAGATGACTCCAAGGGTCATCTGCCCTCCTCGGTAGTTCCTGCCCATTACACACGACTCCACCATCCAAAAACAATCACGACGCCCGTGCCCGCGACTACGCCTCTGCCCGTGGCAACAACTAGTTTCAGGCATCTCTGCTCGTCCCAAAGACTAGTTTCTGACAATTACCTATTCTTCGGGAAACAATTATTTCACCCCGAAAATAGGGACCGTTGGCCACGCGCTAGGAGCATTATATAAACCCTCTCAAATGAGAGGGTCAGGTATTCTAAATCACCTTACGAAATACATACTTTGTACTTTCCTTTCTTTCTATCCCTCTCTCTCCCTCTCTCTCTCTCTCTCTCTCTCTCTCTCTCTTTCTCTCTTTCTCCCGATTCTTACTTAAGCATCGAAGTGCCTTGCAGGTACACCCCCTCCTCATCTCACACACCCAACATCACATACGTCATCCTTGGCCCACTTTAGGTTCTGATCAGCCGTCAAGATCAGTGGCACCGTCTGTGGGAACTTCTGTCATCCCCGTCTAACATCCATCGTAGATCAAAGATCAAAATAGCTCTCTGTCCAAGATTTCGATCATGGCAAGCCAAGATCACGTTCATGATGCTCACAATTATGCTTTTTTCCCCGTCAGCAAAACTGATTCTGAGCGAGCTGCACCCTTCCTCGGAGGAGACGCCCATCATCTGAGAGATGGAGCCACTGCATCTCCCTCCCCCACTCGTACTGATCATGTTGAAGACCAGTCATCCCTGGACCACCAACTTGTTCCAGTTCCGCCAAACGCTGACCCGACCGTGGCGGCCCTTCTTGAAGCTCTCAACAAAACCAACCTCCTAATCCTCCAACAAAACGCGAGCATTGGAGCCTTAGAGGAGTCTGCCCGACCAAGATCCCCTCAACCAAGGAAAGAGCGCCGACGATCCCGAAGTCCACCTCCCCGACGTGAAAGAGACTGTCGGGCACACCAGGAGCCAGAGTCTCACGCTGTTAGGAAGTGTGACCACATCTCCCCGCAGAGCCAATATTCCCCGGGAGCCAAGAGAACCAGGAGGGACCAGTGTTCGCCTCCACCCAAAGCCAAGGGCCGAGCACGAACCCCGTCTCCCGCCGAGATCGTCGTCCTACTCTTGGGCAAAGCACCCGCTCCCCATCATGGACCAGTAGAAGCAGCGAAGACGAGCCTCACGGCCCGTTGTCTCAGGAAATTCTGCTCGACTATCGTGGTGTCATCAAATGTCGACTCTTCCCGACCACGCTCAGGAAAAGGGAGATGACCTGGTATAAGAAACTCCCCGACGAGTCCATCACCTCGTGGAAGCAGTTGGGGAGATTATTCTCCAGACACTTCATGACATCCCGCCGCCACCCGAAGTCTGAAGGCTCCCTTGAGGCCATAATTCAAAGGAAGGACGTGTCTCTCCGTGCCTACATCGAGAGGTTCAATAAAGAAGCAATACAAGTCTCAACGACCGATGACATGAAGAAGTTCTTGCTCGAGCGAGGACTTTGTCCCTATACAGATACCAGCCAAGCCGAATGCTGACAAGTCGAAATACTGCTGTTTCCACAAAAGTCACGGCTGCACAACCGACGACTGCATCCACCTGAAGGATGCTATCGAGATACTGATCAGGGACGACCACCTGAAACAGTTTAACAAAGAGGTTCCTTCCTCGGAAGAAACAAACCTTCAGGTCGCCATGAGCATATCACGGCCTGAGGACTTCTATGTTCCTGAGGAGCTCATCGCTCCCCCTACTTCGCAGCACATAGTTCATGGGAAACCTTCCCCTCCGCCATGGTCATCTCCGGAGGGGGTTTCAATAAGGTCACCGTGGGCTCAATTAAAAGGAAATTTGAGAACCTTCTCAGCACGAGCTCCAACAGAAGTACCACGCTTGACAAAGTCTGGGGAGAGTCGGTCCCCATCTCTTTCTACCGTGAGGAACTCCTTGGCGGGGCTCTCGACTCAAGCATTCCGCTGCTCGTGAGAGCCCAGATGGCTAACTTTGATGTTCGTCGAATCTTAGTCGACCAAGGCAGCTCGGTCGACATCACGTACTCGCAGCTGTTTTCAACCCTCAAGCTAGATGAATCACACCTGACTCCTTACGTAGGTTCTGACCTACAGGGCTTCAACGGGTCGGTCACAAAGCCCTGGGGATATGTTGAGTTGATCGTGACTTTCGGATCTGCGGAGAAGGCCAGGTCTATTAAAGTCCATATCCTGGTTATCAATTGCCCTTCACTCTATCAGTGCATCTTTGGGCGGCCAACCTTGGCTGAACTTATGGCCGTACCATCAACCGTGCATCTGAAAATGAAGTAGTACACTTCTAAAGGTCTGGTCGCCACTCTGCACGGAGACATCGAGGCAACAAGAAGATGTTTCGAAACAGCCACCAAAGGACTCAACACCATCGCAGCCAAGCCGAAGACTTCCATCAAGTCGGCCCTGCCCAGCAGCTCCGAGGAGGCCAAGTCGCTGCTCTGCGTCGACTCTATCGACCTCGACAGCCGCTTCTCCGAAGACGACTAGAAGGAGACCCAGACTTGTTCGAGTAGCCCTTCAACTTCAACCAGCACCAGCGAGAGCTCCCATCTGACGCGCCCAATTCTGGATGGCGAGTTCGAACTCGTCCTGCTCAGAGATGACCTCCAGCAAGGAGTGAAGATCGGGACCGGAATCCCCGACTTAGCGAGGAAACAACTCAAAGCTTGCCTCTGAGAGAATACGGATCTGTTTGCCTGGAGCGCTACGGAAGTGCCTAACCTGGATCTTTCTGTCGCCTGCCATCAGCTCACAATAGACCTAGCCGCTAGGGCTGTAGCACAATGTAATATAAAATAATCTCCGGAGAAAACGGGGGTTGCTGAGCAAGCTGTAAAAGACTTCCTCGAGGAAAACTTTATTTCAGAGGCCAAGTACACCACTTGGCTGTCCAACGTTGTACTCGTTAAAAAGTCTAATGGAAAGTGGTGTATGTGTGTTGATTATACTGATTTCAATAGGGCATGCCCTAAGGATGCTTACCCCCTCCCCAATATAGATAAACTTGTTGATAATTCTGTCGGTTTTAAACTGTTATCGTTCATGGACACCTATTCGGGCTATAATCAAATACCAATGGCAAAAAGCAACAAAAGGTACACATCATTCATGACCGAGTCGGACAACTATTACTACAACGTAATGCTCTTCGGCTTGAAGAACACTGGCGCGACCTACCAAAGGATGACGAACAAGGTCTTCCGGGGAGAAATCGGGGACATGCTCGAAGTCTATATGGACGACATGATCGTGAAGTCCCACAAGGAATCTAATCACACGACCCATTTGAGAAAAGTCTTTGAGCAGGCCAGAAAATACTGGATGCGTTTCAACCCGGAGAAGTGCACGTTTAGGGTACAAGCGGGCAAGTTCCTCGACTTCTATCTGATGGAACGAGGAGTCGAAGCTAACCCCAACAAGTGCAGGGCCTTCTCCAAGTTTCCTACGCCTAACTCAAAGAAATCCATCCAATCCCTCAATGGGATGCTTGCTTCATTATCTCGTTTTGTGGCAAAGTTTACCCAACACACACTGCCCTTTTTCAAACTCCTCCGCAAGAAGGAAGCTTTCAAATGGAAGGAGAAATGTGACCAGACTCTCCTCCACCTAAAACGAGCATTGTCAGAGCCGCTGGTCCTTTCTCGACCAGATAACGGTGAAACCCTGTACCTTTATCTCGTCGTAGCAACCGAGGCCGTCAGCGTTGTCCTCATTCGTGAAACGCCCGACGGGAAAAATCCCATATACTTCATGAGCAAAACCTTGCAAGGACCGGAGCTGAGATACTAATAAATAGAGAAAGTAGCCATGACCCTCATCAACGCCGCGAGGAGACTAATGCACTACTTTCTGACCCACACCATCGTGGTCCGAACATATCAGCCTGTGAAGCAACTGTTAGGCCCACCAGATATCGCCGGTAGAATGCTCTAATGGTTGCTGGAGCTGTCCGAATTTGACATCCAGTACGAGAGCAGAAAAGCCCTCAAGGCCTAGGAGCTGGCCGACTTTGTCGCGGAGATGACATTCGCCGAGTCCCCCACTTACGGGGCACGCAAATGGACAATCTTCGTTGATGAGACATCCAGCTCGGCAGGAAGCGGGGCAAGTATCATTCTGGAAAATGAAGAAGGAATTATCGTTGAGCTCTCACTTACCTTATCCTTTCCTACTTCCAACAATCAGGATGAGTACGAAGCCTTCCTAGCCGGTCTACGCCTGGCCGAAGAGCTAGGAGCCGAGGAAGTCACCATCTGCACTGATTCTCAACTCGTGGCGCTCCAAGTGCGAGGAAAATACTAGGCCAAGAACGAAAACTTGTCTAAATACTTGTCCCTGGTCAAGGAGAAGATGACAAAGTTCGCAACGGTAGAAGTTAAACATGTTCCCCGCGAACATAATGTCAGAGCGGACGTTTTGTAAAAGCTGGCAAGCACAAAGAAAAAGGGCGGGAACAAATCTGTCATCCAGGAAGTACTTCCTCAGCCTAGCATCGAGAAAACTTCCGCGACCCTCGACGTGCAAGTCGTTGGATACAGCAACTGCTGGATGACCCCGTCTATAATTACCTCGCTAAGGATGAACTGCCGTCCGACCCCAAAGAGGCTAGCGTAGTCAGGCGCATGGCCTGCTCCTATGTCCTGGTCGAAAATAAGCTCTACAGGCGAGGGTTCTTCATCCCTTTACTCAAATGTTCCGAGGAAGAGATGGTCGCCCACGTCTTGCGTGAAATCCACGAAGTGATCAACGCCCAGCACCTCGGGGGGAGATCCCTCGCCAAGAAAGCTCTGCGAGCAGGATATTATTGGAAGACTATGCAACATGATGCAAAAGAGCATGTGAAGAAATGCGACAAATGCCAATGGCACGGGGACATGCACTTGGCACCGCCCATTAAACTCAAAGCAATGTCCTCCCTGTGGACCTTCGCATGGTGGGGCCTGGATATCCTAGGACCATCCGTCGTAGGGTCAAACCAGAACAAATACTTAATAATGGGCGTTGACTACTTCACCAAATGGATAGAAGCAAAGGCTCTGGACAAAATAACGGCCCACAACATACTTCGCTTCTACAAGCGGAACATCCTGGCACGCTTCGGCATCCCCCAAGTGATAGTCACCGATAACGGGATGCAATTCATGGACAAAAAGTTCCAGGAGTTTGTCGCCCAACTGGGCACGAAACAACACTTCACGTCAGTCGAACATCCCCAAACTAATGAGCAAGCCGAAGCAGTGAACAGGGTAATCCTACGAGGCCTCAAATGAAGGCTGGACAAAATGAAGAAAGCTTGGGTCGAGGAACTACACAACATGCTCTGGGCCTACCGCACTACGCCTCATTCCTCGACTGGGGAAACCCCTTTCCGTCTAGCTTACGAAACTGATGCAGTGATCCCCATCGAGATACACATACCCTCTAGGCGGACTGAATCCCCACTGGACGAGGAGACAAATAACGAGGCACTAAGGGAGGAGCTCAATCTCGTCGAAGAGGTCCGATCAAGAGCAGCCCTCCGCGAAGCCTCACTTAAACAAAAATTATAATTAGGCATAACGCCAAAGTTATACAGCGAGAATATCAAGTAGGCAGTCTCGTCTTAGGAAGGAATCACAAAGATTCCTGAGAAGGCAAACTCGCTGCAAATTGGGAAGGACCTTATCGCGTTCGACCAAAGACAGAGATTGGGGCTTATTACCTACAACACATCAACGGGGAAGAACTTGCTCGACCATGGAATACCGAAAAGCTAAAACAATATGATAGCTAAGGCCCTAATCGTCGGCTTGCTTCGGCGATATGACAAGCATAGTGTCCCGACCATGAATGTACACCCAGGTACAAGCGCTACATGAAAACTAAGGCAGGCTTTCGCTCAAAGATGAACGGAACCCATGCCCGACGGCGGTTCCTCGATGGAGCCCTCCGTCATCAAAGTACCATGATAGGGAGAACACCCAGCTCGCGATAGGAGGTTCACGCCGCGAACTCAGGCCTCAAACGCGACCTGAGCTCCGCTCTCATGCCCGGAAACTACCATGGTCGTTCGACCAGTTCCCCTCACTGACGAACACATCTAAGTCAAGCAAACCCCAAAACAACAAATCATTCAAAGTCACCCTTATTATGGGCACACACTTGTATCGAGCAAAGTTACTATACTTGGCAAAAATAAAACAGATAAAACCATGCACGAATATAAATCATACAAAACCGACCAGAACGGCCGGACGCATACATATCACAATAGTAAGTGGTCAAGAGGACCACAAATTGTACTTGTTACATAAAAAAGGGGCCACACCCCAGGAAAAACAATAAATTACATGAACACGACACACATGCCGAAGGTACAACGAAAAAGATATCACTCCTCCATTTGTTGAGGTTCCTCGGAGATAGTCTGCGTCTGCTGAGGCTCTTCATGGAGAATCTGAGCATGCTCCTCTCAGATCAGAAGAAAGTCGGGGATGACGATCTTTCCATTCTCCACCTGGTACAGAAAACTGGTCCCCTCAGTGGACAGTTGGACACCGGGGTTCACAAGTTTCAGCTGCGCCACAACGTTGTTGAAAGACTCCTCCCCAATGATTTTGACATCATCCTCCATCTGCAAAATATGGGCAACCAACTCAGCCCGAGTCTTCAGCCCCTTCAGACTCTCGTGCTCGCCTTCAGCGGGGGCATCAACAGACCTCATTTGCTCGACCAAATCCTCGGCGGCTTTCTTCTCCGCAGCCAGGGGGTTCTTCTCTCCTTGGATCTTGGTAAGCTCCTCATGAGCCTTCTTCCTCGCCTCTTCGGTAGCATTAGCCTCCTCCTCAGCCTTCTTCACCTTCTCCTCCAGGGCCGATATCGCGGCCTGGGCATTCTTCAGCTCAGACTCATCAAGGGAATCTTCCTCGGCGTAGACCACTGCCATCTCCAGGACCCTAATCAGGGCAGAGGCATCCCGCGCCAGTATCGCCCTCTTGCTCGGGCGGTCCATGCCCTCAAGATTTAGGGACTCTGCCCGAGGAACCGTCAGAGAAGAACCTTCAAAAAACTTTTTATTGTGAAGGCAGGGAGACAGCTTGAACTCGCTCTTCTCCCCGCCTAGCTGAGGTCCACCAGCTCGTTCTTCTGGAAGTGCTTGAACCTCGAAGCTCCGAGCATAGGGGAACCCTGGATAGGCAGCAGAGTCAGCGAAGAGCTCCCCGACCCTATCTATGGAGGTACCACTCGTTGGGTAAATCGGCCATTCGTATTTGCTGCACTGGCCTTGCCCTTCGCCTGAACATTCCTTATCATCCGCTCGTGCACTAAAGGCATCTCACCTACAAAAACATAACGAGCACGTTAGCTAACGGGGAAGACAATAATCTATACAAACTAAGAAATAAAGATTGCCCAGCAATTTAAGAGCGTCATCATGAGTCCCGCACTCAAGGAGCCCCTTCGTGTTAATGTAACAGCTCTCCACCTTTTGCCCGCCATCTTCCTCGAAGATCGGATCCCCGCTCTTAGTCAACATTCCACGGGGGTAAAACTATTGACAAAATTCACCAGCGTCACATAGCTAGCCTTATCATCATCCCCCAACATCTCCGGCTGGGCAAGATACTGGTCAGCTTCCTAGGTAAAGTGATCCCCACTCCAGCAGAAAGGGAACTTTAGCAGCCTCCACGCCACCACTTTACCATGCTCGTCGTAAAGATCATCCCCGTTCTCATCTGTCAACACCTCCCAGATGTACATGGTATCCTGGGCCTTCGCTTACACATGCTCAATAACATAAAATCTCTCTTTAAAAGTCCTAATGGACTCGGAGAATAGTTTAAACAACTTCTTCACCTACTTCAGTGAGACCCATCCGAGCTTCCTCCATAAAACTTGCCTTTAGAGATGGAAGATTGTAAAGAATAAAGGGAGGGTAGCTCCTATCTTCAGGAACTCGCATGTCAATTCGAACACACGAATAAACGCTAAGGAATTGGGATGCAGCTGCGAGGGGGCCGGGTCCAAATGCACGAAGACAGATATCTGGAAGTCAGTGAAGGGCATCCTCAACCCAATGTCCTTGAAGACGTACTCATACATCGGGAACCTCTCCCCATAATCCGTGCAGATATGGTCGTCTTCACCAGGAAAGAGCACCTTCCATTCCCCTTCGGCCCCACGGTCGTGAAAGCATCCCGGGTGAACGAGGCAAAAACGGAGGCATGCTCCGTGGGCTCTGCAACTATCCAGTCCTCCACGGAGGTCCTCTCAGGTGGAGTCTCGCCGACATCGCTGTGAGTGGCTGTAAATTCTGTGTCACTACTCTTCGAGGAGTTCTCCTTGGACAAGTCTATGAGAATTTCTTGTTCAGGTTCGCGGGTCATCTTCTTCACCTGAAAAGCAGAGGACAAAAGTGAATTCGATGATAAAAATCAAATCCACCGCTAGTCAAGTGAAAAGGCGCACGAAGGCCCGAGGACGACGTCCCTGGCCTAAACCCTACTCAAATGGCACAAGTGTGGCGTGAGGAGATGTCCGGGGGCTACCCCTCCAACACACACGGGGAGATTCTCCCCGGTTCTCTACCCATAATTCCGTTTGAAGGCCTACCGGAAAACTCATGAACTTGCCGGAAAACTCATAGGTACACCGCAAAATTCATGAGCTCTGCCGGCGACATACTCATCATCGTCGCAAAGTGTCAGAACGACCAAAACCCCTAAGCTCCTAAAGTCCCGGTGACTACAACAGCGGCCAAAAAATGGCCAAACCACCATCTACCACCAACAATCGCGGGAAACTACTACTACACTACCTAGATTCAACCTAACAACATGCATTATAGAAGAACATAAAGCAAAAAGCCTGAAAATAGAGTCAAGTTGAGCAACTTACGTGGTCAAAGATGTATTAGAGGGTCGAAGACGGTGGTCGGAGCTGGTACGACGGTTGGACGACAGTTGACGGCGGCTGGAACGGCAGCGAACGAAAGAGCTCAGAAAGAGAAACGAAGGAGGAGAGAGAAGCAAAAAGTGCAAATGAGCAGTTTCTCCCTCTATTTATAGGCATTTTAAAGGCACGTGCACGAGCACGCGCGGCTAGGGGCATCATCATGACCCTAGCCTAGCCATCATGACACATTTAATGCAGCACAGGGCTCGAGGCACATGTGGCATCCCACCTCTTCAAATCACATCAACCGTTGGGCTCCCCGTATGCCGGGCACGCCATGCAACATTATGTATCCCGCGAGCACAAACTCCCACGGGCATCGTAAAACAATTCCGTCTAGTCGACAGGCGACGAACATTCCTAGATCTCCCCGGGACTACGAGTTAACCTTAAGTCATCACTTACATGATCAGGAGCAACGACTTGGGGGGCTCCTGTTCCAGACTGGACTAATGACTAGTCATGACCCAATCCACTTCTGCTCCCAGAACGACCCAATTGCCTAAGTCTAGCCAATTTGGGGCATTATTTACTTTTCTGCCCCTCTACCGGACAAATACGGTCAGATGACCCCAAGGGTCATCTGGCCTCCTCGGTAGTTCCTGCCCGTTAAGCATGACTCCACCATCTAGAAATAGTCACGACGCCCATGCCCGCGACTACGCCTCTTCCCGTGGCAACGACTAGTTTCGGGCACCTCTGCCCCTCCCAACAGCTAGTTTTTAGCAGTTACTTATTCTTCGGGAAATGGTTATTTCGCCCCGAAAATAGGGACCGTTGGCCACGCGCTGGGGAAATTATATAAACCCTCTCATTTGAGAAGGTCAGGTATTCTAAATCACCTTACGAAATACATACTTTGTACTTACCTCTCTCTCTCTCTCTCTCCCGATTCTTACTTGAGCATAGGAGTGCCTTGCAGGTACACCCCCTCCTCACCTCACACACCCAGCATTAGAGATGTCATCCTTGGCCCACTTCAGGTTCTGATCAGCCGTCAAGATCATATATATATATATATATATATAGGGAACATATCATATGAGAATGTCATTTTTATGTGAGAACATGAGAATGAATCTGAACCATTAGATTTTCAAATAAATGGTGGAGATTATGTGTCAGTTTTTTCTCTCTCTCCTCCATCATTTATTTTAATAATGGAGGAGAGAGAAAAATAAAAACCACACATAATCTCCACCATTTATTTTAAAATTCAATGATTCTGATTCATTCTTATGTTCTTACATAAAAATGACATTCTCATAGGATATGAACCCTATATATATATATATATATATATATATAGGGAACGTATCATATGAAAATACAATTTTTATGTAAAAACATGAGAATTAATCTGAACCATTAGATTTTAAAATAAATGGTGGAGATTATGTGTCAGTTTTTTTCTCTCTCCTCCATCATTTATTTTAATAATGGAGGAGAGAGAAAAACAAAAACCAAACATAATCTCCACCATTTATTTAAAAATCTAATTATTCAAATTCATTCTCATGTTCTTACGTAAAATTGACATTCTCCTAGGATGTGAACCCTATATATATATATATATATATATATATATATATATATATATATATATATATATATATATATATATATATATATATATAAGGACATATCTAGTGAGAATGAGTAAGTTATATGAGAATGTTAGAATGAATAAGAACCATTAGATTTAAAAAGGAAATGTTGAGATTAAAAAATATTTTTAAAATTTGATTAATGCTTTCTCTTTCCTCTTAATGACACATGATTTAGTGAAAACCACGATTTAATCTCAACTTTTCCTTATTAAATATGATGATTCTTATTCATTCTCACATTCTCATATAACTTACTCATTCTCAATATATATATATATATATATATATATATATATCACTTCACAAACAAAAATTATGTGACACTCTCAAAGTATAAAAATATCATTTTCCATATAAATATATCATTTTTAAAAGTGAGAAATTCATACAACTTAGCATTCATTGATAAATCAAAGGGAAATCTTAATCAAAACCTAATATCCATATTATTACCTTTCAATGAAATTAACTTTTAAACTATCTTTTATCGTGGAAGCTTCAATAGAAGAACTAGGTTATTCACTTATAACTTCATCGCCTAAAACAAAGGATGAAAATAGAGTATTAGTTCGGAATTGGATGAAGAACCTCTAATAATGGCAACAAGAAGAACCTCTAATAATGGCAACAATGACAAATAATTGTAAACACAATCCTCTTATTGAAGATGATGTTGTAGTTTGATTTATGATCTATGAAAGAGAGTGGTTTCAAAGCGATTGACAAATTTGATTTTCCATTTAGAGGGTCTCCATGGTGAGAAATGAAGGGTTTCAATTTTCGGTTCAGAAAGTTTCCATGGAGAAAGAGCCAATAAAAGGGTTTCTGGTGTGTGTGTGTGTATGTGTGTGTATATGTGTGTGTGTGTGTGAGAGAGAGAGAGAGGGGAAGAGAAAGAATATGTGTGTGTATATGTGTGTGTGTGTGTGTGAAGGGTTTTTTGTGAGAAAGAGGCGAATGATTGATGTTTTTATTTTATTTTTTATTTTTTATTAGTAATATTAAAAAAGAGCGAGAAATAAATTATTTGGGAGAATTTACAAAAAGTTTCTCGCTATAAAATGATTTAGCATCGGCTAAGGCCATCTCTAAAATTTAAATAAATAAATATTAACATTAAAAAAATCATATGAATGACCCATTGGAGATGCTAAAAGATTTTTTTTATGAGATTATTTTTAGAGCCCGTTAAAGCATACCTAAGATTAAATTCATTTTAAAATTAAAATTAAATGAATAACTTCGTTAGAGTCATCCTATGTGTCGTAAAACCAACACCAGTAGCGTTGGTATCAGAGATGACACTAATATTTTGAAGCTAAACTTGCGGCCTGGGGTATAATCTATAGTCATCATGCCACTGTATGTGTTTTTTGTTTTAACAATGTTGAAGAAAGTAATCATCTTTTTTGTTCTTGCCCTTGTATATGTCTTGTATGGAGGAAAATATCAGATTGAGTAGGGATTGAATGGATAGTGGGAGAAAATGTGTGTGACCATTTGTTGGAATGGTTTATGAAAATGGTGGGTAAGAGCTCTAAGGCAACTGCAAGTGTTACTTAGTTTATTTCGTGCTGGACAATTTAGTGGACGCGCAACCAGGTGATCTTCAATGATTTGGTTGGTAATCTGGCTGATATTGCTCTTAGAGTTATTCATTGTTCATGGTGATGGATGGACTATTAGTCCCAATCAAATGTAAAATGTTTATATTATGATTGGTATAAGTCTCCTACAGATTTTTTATGATAGGAGGGCTCTTTAGATTATTGTTGTAGGGGTGTTGTGTCGATGTAATACGCATTGGTGTACTCCTAGTATGCCGCTTTTGGAATATATCATTGCTTATCAAAAAAAATATTTTGAAGCTAAAATATATTTTTCTTGTAGTGTTTATTGGGGGTGTAGGTTGCAATTTTCTTGTTAAAAGGCAAAAGAAACAAAAAAAATGGAGAAATACAAAATATAAAAAAATGCATGCAGCGTTGGTTGTAAGAATGTGTCACAGTCCGAGAGAATGAATAACATGTAATGTGATGTATGAGTTCAAAGAGACTTAAAGCTTAGCCATAAAATATGCAAATTAGTTTTATTCACGAAGGATGTGGGCCTTTTCAAATGTTTGTTTTCAAGTGATATATTTATCATGCCCTAGATCACCACCACATATTTATGATACTTATGAGTGATGGCTTGATGAGGTTAATACTGTGAGATTACAATGTAGGTTACTGAGTCATCAAAACCAATATCTTCGACTAGCTATATAACATGGTATATGGCATAGAGATCTTCTCGAATGATATATGAAAAGTCTTAAATAAAGCAAAGAAAAATGGATATAATATGCACGAAGTTGTCACAATCAAGACAAACCAAGAAATTAATCTTTTCCTAGAGGCAGAGTTTCCAAATCTAATACCACAATTGCAAGCCTGTTTTTTATTAACTTATCCATCTTTATTTGGGAGGAGCCATAAATATGGTCGAGCTAAACCAATAAATTTTTCGTGTTGGGGTTGAATCAAAGATTCTTATTGGTGAGCTTTATAATAATATTAGGAATGAGGTGAGTATGTCAATGGTATATGTGGGGTGGCATAGTTGAGTTGAAGTCTTTTGTCGTTAGAGAAAGGTCATTAGTGTTGACAAAAGGGAAAAGTAGCCAACAAACTAAATTAAAGCTTGTGTAGATAGTATGTTTCATATGAGATTGTAGGTCATTCAATTTACGGTATCACATATGTTATGAGGGAGTCATATGTTCTACATGTAGTGAGACAGTGTGGGAGTGAAAAATGATGAAATAAAGGCTAGCATTCCCAAATCTAAGCAAGAAAAGGTGGAAACAATAATTATGAACAATCAAAGTGTGGTCTTGGAATCCATGGAAGAATTATTGTTTTTTTTATATAAACATGAATGAGAAGAAATCAATATTGTTGGTTCTTTTGGGATTGACTACATTATTATGCAAAACAACAAGGAGGTTGTTCAAGTTGGTTCTAGTGTAAAAGGGATACATGTTGAACACGTTGTTCTAACATGTGGGCTGCAACATCTTGTCTTTTGGAAACATACATATGGAAATTGAAGTTAGTTCAGATTCCGTCTATCCAAGATTCTCTCCAACATAGAAGATCTGCAAGCCAAGGAGAAGAGTTGATTTGGATGTACTGGTGCAATATGTGGAACACGATGTTCCAGCAAGTGCAGTACAACATCTAACCTTGTTCAGCAGGCCTTAAGGGATGTTGTTTGGTGCTATATTTCTGATTGGATTTCAATCAGATTTGTTACAGTTAATTTCATAATGTTTGTTTGATTTGTTTGACAGCTAAAGATGTTCAAATCAGATTTAAATGTGATTTCTGTTTGAGTTTAAAATATAATAAATAATATCTTTTGGAGAGATTAAAGGAAAAAATCATATCCACCCGATTCAACAATTCTCTGAACGAATTAAATGTAGATTCCCATTGGAAAAAAGCATAGAAGACATTGCTATATAAGGAGACTCAATTCTCATAGTTTGATGAGTTTTTTCTTACACAAGATCAAAGTCTTTATGTTTAGGGTTTGTGAGTCTTTTCTTTCTTATATTCCATGTTAATGCTTTAATAAAGATTAATGTTGAATCTTTGTGTACCCCACTATGTTTTCGTAACTTTCCATAATTATTTTGTCTTAGTTGAGTTTTAATATTCTACATTGTTCATTGAGTTGTAAACACCAATCACGGGTTGTGTGATTTAGAAGAAAGTGAGTAGGTTCTCATATTTAGAGGGAGTCCTTAAATAGAAAGTCACTAGGATTAAGAAGAGGCTTTGAACAACAAAGAGTTTGTGGGTTCTTGTAAGGCTAAAGATACTAATTCAAAGTAGTGAATTTCCTTTCTTGGGTAGAGTGCTCTCCTGACGTAGATGTTGTTTCACTGGACTAAGTTACCAATCCCTTGTGTTATTTTACCATTTTCAACATTTTTTTTATTGTTGTCTGATAAATGCTAAATTGTAGTAATTTTGAGTGTAAATAATTGGCACTTATCAGCTTAATTATACCAATAAACCTCAACTTTAGTGTATGTTTTGTGTAGTTTACATTATAGTGTGTAATATGCGTAATCATGTACATATCTTTGAGTGTGATAGTTTTTCTCTCATTTTTGTAGGTATATAAGTAAACATATTTTGTCATTGTCTTATAGATCATTGAATAAGCTTTCCAACTCTTTCGACCACGCGTAAAACGGAGTTACGGTTCTCAAGTTATGGTCGAAACAAGTTCTGAGTTTACTGTCATGTTCGTTGTGCGAACTGGAGGCGAGCGAGCTCGCCAAGAGTTTGCACTGCGAACTCAAGGCGAACAAAAATTTCCCAGAAGCGTGGAAAAACATTGTTTTTGCAGTAGTTATGTTTGGTATGTTCGCAGTGCGAACCGGAGTTCGCAGTGCGAGCACGGGAACCCATTTTTACCTCTAAAGTCACATTTTTCAGTTTTTTTAGGTTATCTTTTGGGAACCTTTGGACCCAATTGATTAGAACCATATTCTTTAGAAGTTTTATCTTAGACATAACACATGGATGATGCATCTAGATGATTCGGAGCAAAATCATACTTCAATCGGAGATGAAAAACCGTGAGAAGTTCAATCGAAGATGACAAACCGTGAGAAATTTGTTCTTCTTCCTTTTTCTCTTTGTATTTTTCATTGTGTTGGGGTTGTTGTATATATGTTTACTTAGATTGTATGTTCATTTATGGATCTTTGTATAAACTCCCCTTTACAAATCTTAATCGATGTCATCTTTGACTTAATATCTATCTTAATGGGTTTGGATCGCTGTAGACATATACTTTTCAAATTTGATCAAGGCATTTTTTTATATTGAGCACAACTCACGTGAGTGTGTTGGAGCTTAATTCTCCGTGTTCTTTTGTCGCGTGAGATATCACCTTCGAAAGAAAACGGTTAATCTCTTATACATTGCATTAGACATAACCTCCGTCTGTGAGCGATACGTGGGGGTTTTGACGAGTATTAGGGTGAGTGCATTTGATCGATAGGTTTTCTCTCGTACATTATGGGTATAAGGAAATGCAACTCCTAATGAGTTTCTCCCTTCTAAAGAATGTGTTTATTTATTTTCTTTTATGCTTTTAATTTCCGCATGTTACCCTTGGAGAACCATTTCAAACCCAAGCTTAGATACGTGGAGATTGTCGAACGACATTCTTTCCCTCGAACCGATCCCTGTGGAGACGATAAATCTCAGAATTTTTCCAAACTTAATTTTTGCTTGCCGCTTTACCGCACCAGCAAAATGGTGCCGTTGCCGGGGTTTGGTTTTGATATTGAATCACTTTGCGATAATTTATATATTACAAAGCTTTGTACATAATTGTCTATATTGTATATATGCTTATACATATACTTGTTTTGCTTTTGTTTTCCATCCTTATATATAATTGTGTTCCATTATGTTTGTTCAAGTGTCGTATATATTTTGTTCTTGTAACGTTTGTTCAAGTGTTTGGTTAGGACAATTTCTTTAGGTTTGTGCTTTGAAGAAAACATCGTATGTCTGTGAGGAAGTTACTAGCAAAGCACAATAAAGGCGTCGAGCTAACGACGTGAAACAAGCGCTAGTTGGGAGGCAACCCAACAATTTATGAGTTTGTATAACTTTATGTTTATTTAGTTTGATTCAATTTTGTTAGGTTGTTAGAAAAATTTTGTGTTTTGTCCCAAGCTTTGTTTTTTATAAGCTTGAGGATACATGTTGTGATTGTTCAAGTTTGATTATTTCAACAAGAAAATGTTATGGTAGTGTGAAAAGTTAAAAGAAAGTTGCATTGCTATGGTTTGTGTTTATTGCTTTTCTAGAACATAATATGTTTATGAACCTTAGGCTCTGTACAACGTACATGCCATTCATTCTCTTGCAATTTTTGTTCATTTGTGAATCATTTTAGTTCATAGCCCATTGTGAGAAACCTCCATTATTTACGAAATGCTTGGATGACTGATAACTTTTTTTAATTCGTTTGATTCATGCTTAATATTTTGATTATTGTGATTTTGTGGAAGCATTAGAAATTATCAAGGCATTTGTTTATATTGAGCACAACCATATCCAAAAATAACTTACCCGTGAGTAGTGAGTATTGTAACGACCTGAAAATCTAAATTAATCATTTATTTATTTATTTAATTAATTTAGAAGGAATTAAGAGGTTTTTGGTAATTTGGAGAATTATAGATTAAAAGAGTATTTTTAAATAATTTTAATAAAGTGAATAATCATGTATTATTTAGATTATTACTATTATTAAAAATAATAAGAAAAGGGCAAGGTGGTCATAAAGGAAAAGGAGTAAGGGTAGAGTTGGAAGTTCATAAACTGAGATAATGTAACTAAAGAAAAAAGATGGATCAATTTTCTAACTGATAGTATTTTTGTGAAGAACGCTGAAGAAGAGAAGAGGAGGAGAAAACCTAGGGTTTTGAAGGATTGCTAGGAGAATCTTGGAGAAAGAAGGAAAAAGCTTCGGATTACTCTAAGGTATGAGGAGATTTCATAATTTCTTATAGTTCTTTAGGACATGGTGATGAATAGATTAGGTATTCATGAATGGTGTATAATTGTGGTGAATGTTGATGTAGAATGAATGATTTGATGAGAATATGATGAAATTGAGTGGTATGTGTTGATATATGTGTATTATGTGAGCCTTTTGATCGAATTTTCGTGGGGGAAAACTGATTTTTGGGGTAATCGAAGTCAAAAACGCAGAAAATCACTCTTCGGGAAAAGTTGGGTTTTGTCGCACCCTGACACGGGCCGTGTCACACAACACGGGCACCTGTGTCAGCTTTCTGGTTGGGCGTGTGAAAATTTTTATTAACAGGTTGCCTGACACGGGCCGTGTCACAGGACACGGGCGGCCGTGTCAGACTACTATTCCTGTATAATTTTTTTGGTTTTTGGGAATTTTGTCTCAGACTACTGTTTGTTTTGTTTTTGCTGTTTCTTGAGGTTTCTTGATGTTTTCTCGTATTGATTCCTTGTGGTCGAGTTGTTGCTGATATATGGATGATAAAACATGAATTTATGATGAATGTTGCTAAAAAATGAAATGAATGATGCACATGTTGATATTTGGATAAAATGAGGAGAATTAGCATCATTGCATTTCATGGCATTTTATTATGTTGGGGCTTCGGCCTATTGGTAGCTTCAATCCAATTGTGCAGATTGAAGTGATATGTTGTTATGTTGTGCTCCCTTGTGGAGGGTTGATGGCCAGTGTCCATCAAATGGAGAAATCGGTACCACCTGCATTCCTTGCATTTCATTATATTTGACATTGCATTTTATGAGGTATTTGTGATTGTGTTGCGAAGGATTTGATGATGATACGATGTTGTTGTTACTTATTCTGTTTATTTTCCAAGTCTTTATATTACTATAATGAATTATGGTTTCTCACCCTGCCTGCTTGGAAATGTTGCCTCTTATGTGGGTAACTTGCAGATAACCAAGAGTAGATTCGCGATGATGGAGGATGTAGCCTTGAAGTGTGTCGTTATCACTGTTTAGTTTAGAGGTGTCCTGCTCTGTGTCATGTAACATCGGGTTGGGATTTGTTGTAAACCTCACGTTCTTTTGTTTTATGTTAAATTTTTACATTGTTGGTGATGATTTGATTTGGATACATTTAGTATGAAGTATTTTATTGAATTGACATAAAAAGTTGATTTCCGCTACGTAGTTGTTGATTTTATTATTAAGAATTAGTAACCCGCGTTACGGGACAGGAAAATGATTGTTAATTGATGTTTTGAATATATGTGGCACCTTTCATGTTGATTTTACTCTGATAATATGAAATCTTTTCCTAAAATTGTATGTGGGGTAGAAGGGTGTTACATTAGTGGTATTAGAGCAGGTTGGTCTGTCCGGCCAAGTTTTGTGTTGTCAGTCTGTTGTCAGTTATTACTTGTTAACGATTATTTGTTTTTTTCTGATGTGGTGAGTGTTGTACAGAATGGCTAGAAATAACACGCGTGCTCTTACTGAGGCTATTGCAGCTCTTGCTCAGAACAATGCTCCTGATGAGTTTCGTGCATTAGAGAAGTTTCAGAGGAACAACCCACCGAAGTTTGAAGGAACTCATGACCCGGCGAGCGGACGAAAGTGGCTCAAGGCGTTTGAGAAGATTTTTAGAGTGATGGGGTGCTCTGATGCGCAGGAACTGCAGTTTGGAACGCATATGCTGGAAGAAGAGGTCGAGGACTGGTGGGATAACACCCGTCAGAGGCTGGAAGATGTTGGCACTGTGGTGACTTGGAATGTGTTCAAGCGAGAATTTCTGGGCAAGTATTTTCCTGAAGATGCTCGTGGTAAGATGGAAGTGGAATTCATTGAATTGAAACAAGGAAATATGATTATGGCAGAGTATGCTGCCAAATTTGAGAGGCTTGTGAAGTTTTGTCCTCATTACAACCGTGAAGATGCTGAACTTTCTAAGTGTCTCAAGTTTTAGAATGGGCTGAGACCAGAGATTAAGCAGGGGATTGGATGCCAACAGATTCGCAGGTATGCGGAACTGGTGGATAAGAGTAGGATCTATGATGAAGATAGCCGAGCTCGATCTGCTCACTACAAACAGCTAAGTGAAAAGAAAGATAAGGGTCAGTTTAGAGGAAAACCTTATGCGACCCCAGGTGATAAAGGGAAACAGAGGGTATCAGATGAGAAGAAGTCAAGTAGGGGAGCCGTCAATGCACCTACTAAGTGCTATAAGTGTGGAGAGTCAGGTCACAAAGCTGATGTGTGTACTAACAAAGTTATGAGATGTTACCGTTGTGGTAAGACTGGGCATAGAATTGGTGATTGTCCGAATGAGGGTCTGACCTGTTTCAACTGTGGTGAACAGGGGCATATCAGTACTCAATGCCAGAAACCAAAGAAGACTGCTACTACTGCCCAGACTACTGGAAGAGTGTTTGCTTTGGCTGGCTCAAAAGTTCCCAAGAAGGACAACTTGATTCGAGGTACTTGTTTTATTAACAATGTTGAGTTGATTGCTATTATTGATACTGGAGCTACACATTCATTTATCTCTCTTGAGTGTGCTACTAGATTGGGTTTGAATTTGTCTAACATGAATGGTAGTATGATAATAGAGACTCTGGCTAATGGTTCTGTGACTACCATGCTTGTTTGTTTGAAGTGCCCTTTGATAATCTTTGAGAAGAATTTTGTGATGGATTTGGTGTGCTTACCTTTGCACCAAATCGATGTTATCCTTGGTATGAACTGGTTGGAGTTCAACTACGTTCATATTAATTGTTATAGTAAGACTGTGAGGTTTCTGGAGTTAGATGAGAATGGTGAACTGGTGTTCTTATCTGCTAAGCAAGTGGATGAACTTTTATTAGATGAAGCGTTGATGTTCGCAGTGTTTGCATCGTTGCAAGTTGATGGTGAAGCCATCAGTGTTGAGTTTCCTGTGGTTTGTGAGTTCAAGATGTGTTTCCTGAGGATATAAGTGATTTACCTCTGGAACGTGAAATTGAGTTTGCTGTGGACTTAATACTAGGTACGAGTCCAGTGTCGATGGCTCCTTATCGGATGTCTGCTTCGGAATTGAGTGAGCTGAAGAAGAATTGTTAGAGAAGAAGTTCATTCGACCTAGTGTTTCTCCGTGGGGTGCTCCGGTGTTGCTCGTTAAGAAGAAAAATGGTAGTATGAGATTGTGTGTCGATTATCGGCAGTTGAATAAGATGACCATCAAGAATAAGTATCCGCTTCGGAGAATCGACGATTTGATGGATCAACTCGTAGGTGCTTGTGTGTTCAGTAAGATTGATCTGAGGCCTGGTTATCATCAGATTAGAGTTAAAGCTGATGATATTCTGAAAACAGCTTTCAGAACGAGGTATGGTCATTATGAATATACGGTGATGCCATTTGGAGTTTCTAATGTGCCTGGTGTGTTCATGGAGTATATGAACAGGATCTTTCAGGAATATCTTGATAAGTTTGTGGTGGTTTTCATAGATGACATCTTGGTATATTCTAAATCAGAAGAAGAACATACGGAACATTTGAAGATTGTGTTACAAGTGTTGAGGGAAAAGAAATTGTATGCTAAGTTGTCAAAGTGTGAGTTCTGGTTGAAGGAAGTGAGTTTCCTAGGCCATGTGATTTCAAGTGGTGGAATTTCTGTGGATCCCTCAAAGATTGATGCGGTGTTGCAGTGGAAGAATCTGAAGTCTGCTACGGAGATTCGTAGTTTTCTTTGATTGGATGGTTATTATCGTAAATTCATTGAAGGTTTTTCTAAGTTGGCTTTGCCGTTGACGCAATTGACTCAAAAGGGACAAGCGTATGTATGGGATGTCGCTTGTGAGGAAAGTTTTGTGGAACTAAAGAAAAAGTTGACAACTGCTCCGCTGTTGGTTTTGCCAGACCCGAATGAGTCCTTTTTGGTTTATTGTGATGCTTCAAAGATGGGCCTTGGTGGAGTTTTGATGCAAAATGGTAAAGTGGTCGCTTATGCTTCTAGGCAGTTAAGAGTCCATGAGAGGAATTACCCTACACACGACTTAGAGTTGGCTGCTGTAGTATTTGTGCTGAAGATTTGGAGGCATTATCTTTTTGGTTTGAAATTTAAGGTATTCAGTGATCATAAAAGTTTGAAATACTTATTCGATCAGAAAGAGTTAAACATGAGGCAGAGAAGGTGGCTAGAATTGTTAAAGGATTTTGAGTTCGGTTTGAATTATCATCCCGGCAAAGCAAATGTAGTGGCTGATGCTTTGAGTAGAAAGTCATTGCATATTTCGATGCTTATGGTGAGAGAACTTGAAATGATTGAGCAATTCAGAGACATGAGTTTATTGTGTGAGACGATCGCTGATAGTGTGAAATTGGGCATGCTAAGGCTGACTAGTGGAATTTTGGAGGAAATTCGGGAAGGTCAGAAATCTGATTTGAAATTAGTTGACCAGTTAATGAAGATTAATCAAGGTAATGGAGGTGAGTTCCGAATTGATGAAGATGGAGTTTTGAGATTTTGAGATAGAGTATGTATTCCGGATATTTCTGGAATCAAAAAGAGTATTTTGGAGGAAGGGCATAGAAGTCGATTGAGTATTCATCCTGGTGCTATGAAGATGTATCAAGACCTGCGTAGATTATTTTGGTGGCCAGGTATGAAAAGAGATATTGCTGAATTTGTGTATGCATGTTTGACTTGCCAGAAGTCCAAGATTGAACATCAGAAGCCTTCAGGTATGATGCAGCCGTTGAATGTTCTTGAATGGAAATGGGATAGCATTTCCATGGATTTTATGACTGGGTTACCAAAGACTGCAAGAGGTAATGACTCAATATGGGTGATTGTGGATAGGTTAACTAAGTCGGCGCATTTCTTGCCGATGAGAATTAATCATTCTATGCAGAAGTTAGCTGATATTTATATTGATGAAATTGTGAAGTTGCATGGGACACCTTCGAGTATTGTATCGGATAGAGATCCGCGGTTTACGTCAAGGTTTTGGAAGAGTCTACAGGATGCTTTGGGTACTAAGTTGAGGATGAGTTATGCTTATCACCCGCAGACAGATGGTCAGACGGAAAGAACAATCCAATCTTTAGAAGATTTGTTGAGAGCTTGTGTGCTGGATCAAGGAGGATCTTGGGATAGTCACTTGCCGTTGATCGAGTTTACATACAACAACAGTTTTCATGCTAGTATTGGGATGGCTCCATATGAGGCGTTGTATGGTAGACGTTGTCGAACTCCATTGTGTTGGTATGAGTCGGGAGAGAGTTCTGTACTTGGACCTAAGATTGTTTAAGAGACAACGGAGAAGATTAAAATGATTCGGGATAAAATGAAGACGTCGCAGAGTCGTTAGAAGAGTTACCATGATAAGAGAAGAAAAGCACTTGAATTCCAAGAGGGAGACCACGTGTTCTTAAGAGTTACTCTGATGACTGGTGTGGGACGAGCTTTGAAGTCTAGAAAGCTCACTCCGCGCTTTGTTGGTCCGTATCAGATTATGCAGAGGATAGGAGAGGTTACCTATCGGGTGGCTTTACCTCCGTCACTAGCGAATTTGCATGATGTGTTTCATGTGTCGCAGTTGAGGAAGTATATTCCGGATCCGTCGCATGTGATTCAAATGGATGATGTTCAGGTGAGAGATAACCTGACAGTAGAAGCTTTGTCTGTGAGGATTGATGGTCGAGAATTGAAGCAACTGCGAGGTAAAGAGATTGCTTTAGTGAAAGTATTGTGGGGCGGACCAGCTGGTGATAGTTGGACTTGGGAGCGTGAAGATCGGATGAAAGAGTCGTATCCGACTCTGTTTACTTCAGGTAATTTTCGAGGACGAAAATTCTTAAAGTAGGGGAGAGTTGTAACGACCTGAAAATCTAAATTAATCATTTATTTATTTATTTAATTAATTTAGAAGGAATTAAGAGGTTTTTGGTAATTTGGAGAATTATGGATTAAAAGAGTATTTTTAAATAATTTTAATAAAGTGAATAATCATGTATTATTTAGATTATTACTATTATTAAAAATAATAAGAAAAGGGCAAGGTGGTCATAAAGGAAAAGGAGTAAGGGTAGAGTTGGAAGTTCATAAACTGGGATAATGTAACTAAAGAAAAAAGATCGATCAATTTTCTAACTGATCGTATTTTTGTGAAGAACGCTGAAGAAGAGAAGAGGAGGAGAAAACCTAGGGTTTTGAAGGATTGCTAGGAGAATCTTGGAGAAAGAAGGAAAAAGCTTCGGATTACTCTAAGGTATGGGAAGATTTCATAACTTCTTATAGTTCTTTAGGACATGGTGATGAATAGATTAGGTATTCATGAATGGTGTATAATTGTGGTGAATGTTGATGTAGAATGAATGATTTGATGAGAATATGATGAAATTGAGTGGTATGTGTTGATATATGTGTATTATGTGAGCCTTTTGATCGAACTTTCGTAGGGGAAAACTGATTTTTGGGGTAATCGAAGTCAAAAATGCAGAAAATCACTCTTCGGGAAAAGTTGGGTTTTGTTGCACCCTGACACAGGCCGTGTCACACAACACGGGCACCCGTGTCAGCTTTCTGGTTGGGCGTGTGAAAATTTTTATTAACAGGTTGCCTGACACGGGCCGTGTCACAGGACACGGACGGCCGTGTCAGACTATTGTTCCTGTATAATTTTTTTTGGTTTTTGGGAATTTTGTCTCAGACTACTGTTTGTTTTGTTTTTGCTGTTTCTTGAGGTTTCTTGATGTTTTCTTGTATTGATTCCTTGTGGTCGAGTTGTTGCTGATATATGGATGATAAAACATGAATTTATGATGAATGTTGCTAGAAAATAAAATGAATGATGCACATGTTGATATTTGGATGAAATAAGGAGAATTAACATCATTGCATTTCATGGCATTTTATTATGTTGGGGCTTCGGCCTATTGGTAGCTTCAATCCCATTGTGCGGATTGAAGTGATAAGTTGTTATGTTGTACTCCCTTGTGGAGGGTTGATGGTCAGTGTCCATCAAATGGAGAAATCGGTACCACATGCATTCCTTGCATTTCATTATATTTGACATTGCATTTTGTGAGGTATTTGTGATTGTGTTGCGAAGGATTTGATGATGATACGATGTTGTTGTTACTTATTCTGTTTATTTTCCAAGTCTTTATATTACTATAATGAATTATGGTTTCTCACCCTGCCTGCTTGGAAATGTTGCCTCTTATGTGGGTAACTTGCAGATAACCAAGAGTAGATTCGCGATGATGGAGGATGTAGCCTTGAAGTGTGTCGTTATCGCTATTTAGTTTAGAGGTGTCCTGCTCTGTGTCATGTAACATCGGGTTGGGATTTGTTGTGAACCTCGCGTTCTTTTGTTTTATGTTGAATTTTTACATTGTTGTTGATGATTTGATTTGGATACATTTAGTATGAAGTATTTTATTGAATTGACATAAAAAGTTGATTTCCGCTGCGTAGTTGTTGATTTTATTATTAAGAATGAGTAACCCGCGTTACGGGACAGGAAAATGATTGTTAATTGATGTTTTGAATATATGTGGCACCTTTCATGTTGATTTTACTCTGATAATATGAAATCTTTTCCTAAAATTATATGTGGGGTATAAGGGTGTTACAAGTATTCGTTAACCCCTTTGAGCCTTAAAAAATTAGATCCTAATTTGGTGATGAACTTGGTGTGTGTACATAAATTAAAAGTTAAGTTCATCAATGAATTTTGTGGGATTTTAAAATTTTTTCTTGAAACCTTTGAACTATGTTTTAAATTGATTTCCTTTACATAAATAGTAAGGAGCATTCACTCGAGGTTTGATGGTATTCAAGTTGGGGAGAATGAAAGGAAATTGTAGGTTACTAAAAATTTTGAAAATTTTTGAACAAGCATAAGAAAATTGTAAATATGAATGTGAAAAACAAAAGAAAAAGAAGCTTGTTTGAAAAGAAAAAAAATAGAGAATGAAAAATAATTGTGCAAAGGAAGTTTGGAAAGGGTGAGCAATATGTCGCTCCCGGGATTTTCATCCAAGTACAAACGCGAAAGTGGCACCAAAACAGAGTCGCCAGCAATGTGTATTTATCCCAAGAGAGGGAAAGGAAACACCGCATAAACCTGAAGAGAAGGAAAAAGCATGGTCTTACGACCAAAGAACTGGGTTCGGGAGTCGGTTACGCGAGAGGAAGGTATTAGCACCCCCTCGCGTCCATCGTACCCGATGGGATCCACGCTTGCTGCTTCAATCAAAGGGTGTAAGAAAAGAATGCTGGAAAAAAGGAACTGGAAAAGGAAGGGAAAGAGAAAGAGAAACAAATGTAGGGAAAATAAAAGAAGTGCTCGCATGGGCCCTACCCCACTGCCTACGTATCTCATCGGGAACATGAGAATCAGAGCGACGTAGTTCCCCTCACTAGGGATGAATTGTTTGTGTTTTTTAGAGAACGGCTTACGTTCTAGCTCAGGTGTTGCAGGCTCGCTGGTCCGAGTGCGTTACCATCTTGCAAGAGAACGAGTAGAAGCGCGTTCGTGCGTTGAGAGTGAATGAGGTGAGAAAAGAATTCCCGAAGGAAAGACGTTATTGTTTGTTTTTTGTCTTTTAGAAGGAAGTGTTTTGGATTTGTTTGCATACGACAGTGTATCTGGATCTTAGTCATTGGAATGTGTACCTTCTCACATTCCAAGATGGAATGGGTAAGAAAGCACACTAAGGGTGAAGAAGACCCTCACACTTAATTCCAATTATCAAGGTTCAAACACACTAGCATACTTGTGTTTATTAAGTGTTTTGTTGATTATGAAGTGAAGAAGTGTTTTTTATTATTTGCACCTTCAACAAGTATTGCATTTAAGTCCCTCATACAAGATCAAATGTTTAACACATTGACCCAAGATGGGCTATATGCTATACATTCTAAGATTATAAGAGAAGACCCCTTATAATCTTTCCTTTATATGAAAGGCTTAAATGCAACAAATGCTTACCTTTATTAAATGTTTTTGGGTTTTCTTTTTAGATGAGAAGAGAGACTCAAGAGAAGGATAAAGGTAAAATCTATGGGGGGACTAAGACACACCCTAGTATTAGCATACTTGGAAGTCCTATGGTTAGTGTGGTATGAGAAACCTAACCTAAAAGAAAAGAGAAGAAAGAGGGAAGAACACAACTTACTTCCAAGATGGAAGTTAAGTTAGTTCTAAAGAGGAAGGAAGAAAGTTATGAAGACAAAGCATTATGAAATGCTTAAACAATCACAAATTGAAAGATTAAAAGGTGAGGGAAAGGATTAGAATGTGGAAGCATATCCACACTCAAATGACTTACCATTAGCCCCTGAAAATGTTAGTACACTTATTTACAAGTAAAGAAAGAACATAGAGTGAACAAATCAAACTCAAACAAATTGACAAACAAAGTAAAATGAGATTGAATGCTATAAGAGCTTCCAAGCCAGAATGTACATCTAAAAAGGTTTTCACTAACATCAACATGTCAAACACAAACCAAGGGTACATAAACAAAGAATTAAAAACACAAGAAGTGTCTTATAAAAGAAGTAGAAAGAGAGTGAAGGAAAATGCAAAACAATTATGCAAGGATACCTCATGAGAGGTCATGGTCAGAATATGAACAACCTAAACATGTTCCCAAATAAGATCTTCAAACATCACTCAAATCATGCAAACCATTTCTCAATTCAATAAAGAACAAAGAAGAAAGATGAAGTGATGTGAATATGGTTCATACTTGTAAAACAAATGACTTAAAGTGCAAGGTGAACTACAAACATACAAGGATGAGATCCAAATACTACAATCAGAAGTCAATTAGCATGCTATCAATCCTCAAACAAGACCTCAAATTATGGCACAAGTGCCTTCATGATCAAGCAAACCAAACATGAAGCATACATTCATAAAAAGAACAAGTTAAGATTCATGCTTCACACAAATAGAAAGCATGCTTCAAAAATTATTATCTTCAACAATTAAACACCTTAAACATGTGTCATCAACATATCAAAGCCACAAGCAATGGATCAGAACCAAAGTCAATCAACAATAAGGTCAAGACCTCATGAAAGTTTCATGCATTCATGCTCAAAGCAACACATCCAAAGTCATCCAAAAAGACTTAACAAATCAAGCCATAAAGCTCAAACATACTTCAACATGTTACAAACATAATGCAAAAGGAAAGGGATCAAAAACACCTTTTATGATCAAGAACAAAAATGCACAAAATGGTATGTCAAATTAAGTATGCACAAAAATAGAAATTCAAAGGAAATAATGGAACAGGGGCAAAATGGTCATAAAAACAGAAAATAAAAACATGAAAAATTTCATAAATGTTTCAATGATGTTCATGAATTTTTGTGGAATTTTATGATATGTTTTGGTATTTTTAAAAATTAAAAATCAAACGTGTAGAAAGAAATAAAAATGAAAAATAAATGCAAAATGCAGGGGGTATGGACATAGCAATTGGACAGTGCAAATTCATTGGGCTTCCAAACAGAGGGGTGCAAATATCAATCTGACAAGGTCCATTTACACGCCAAACACAATAACAAGTGTGCACCATCAGTCAACAATTTTGACTCACTCACAACCATCAGATCAAGTCAAGGTCAAATAAAAGTCAAAGTACTCAAGATCAATGCATGCACGTGAGGACACATGCCACTTACCATGCACCACACCACACCATGCTTAAGTGAAATTCAGAAAAATGCACGTGAGGAGCATGTGAGTTTTAATGTGCTGTCACATTTTGGAGCGTACGATCATGAAAAACACACGGCTGAGATTAAAACGCACACAAACCCTAACAGTTAAAGTCACCGGCCGGAGATGACCTCCGGTCATCTTCTCCGGCCAGCAGCCACCACCTGCAACTCACATTTTCTCCAGAAATTCACAAGCCATATACCAAACGAAAGCTAAGCTCATGAGGAACACAAATCCAACAACAAAATTCAAAGATCAAGCATGGATACAGAGAATCGAAGAAGAGAAATTTGCCCTAAGTTTCAGTTCTAAACTCCTAAGGAGCTCTATCAACTAGCCGGTTTCATATAGCTTCTAATAAGCACAAATTACACATCAACTAGTTAGAACAAGATAAAATCGTGCAAGCAAAGTTTGAGAGATTTTGGAACCTGAAACTTGAAGATCTTTGGATTTTTGAGAAAACCAGAGGTGAGAACTTGTTCTTGAACTTCTAGAACTTCAATTTGAGCAAAATAAATGCTATTTGGCTTTGAGAACCAGAGGAAATCTGAATCTGAAATTGGAGATAACTGTGTTATTCAATGCTTCATTGATGTCTTCTTGCTTGATTGTGAAGATTGAAGAAGAACTTGAGGAATTCGTGCAGGTAGAGAGAAAATTCAGAGAGAAAGCTTGAGAGTGCTTTTGGAGTGAGAGTGAAAAAATGAGAATCCTCCTTCCAAATCTGTTAGAATTGTTTATATAGGTGTGGTTATGATTTGACCCTGGTGGTTGATGGTTAGAACTACAGTTAACTGAGTTAGTTAACTGAGTTTGAGTTAACAGAATGAGTCATGACAGTTAGTGACACGAGTTGGAGAGCTTTTGTTTTAGTGTGGAAGAGCTCATGGTCACTTATGGTGAGGATAATGGTGAGGTGAAAGTGAAATGAATGGCATGGTTGTGTATTAGAAAACTTTCTCAGCAAGTTTTCTCTTTCCATTTTCATGCAAGGCACGTGCTATAGCAGTGTATGTGATGTTCATGGTGTGCTCAAATAAGGGAAAGAATTGTTTGATGGATGTCTGAACCAAATTATGCAGCAAAGCCATCAGTGTATCAGTGAAACATAGGGAGGTTTGGTGATGTTTTTCTCTCTACTCAATGAATAGTTTGGTGAGTTTTGGGGTTCATTGGAAAGAGGGAGTATTGGAGCACAATATTGATTTGGAAATTGAAGTGGAATGAGGTCTCAAACATGTCTAAAAATGACCTCAAACAGATGGAAAAAGAAACTGGTACATGGGTGCGCAGACTTGTGGCATGACCTGGTTGTGACCTGGTCAAATTTCAGTTGCAATGACCATTCTTTGAGCCATCATAACTCCTTAACCTTTGATCAGATGAAAAATTGATAAACACCAACTTTGAAGATCTCACATAGAGGAACAACTTTGATGTTGAAAGATTTTCCATTTGAAGCCTCTAATCATGAGTAATTGATCAATACATTTGGCCCACCAAGTGTTTGAGAAAATGACTGCGCGCGTGCCCTGAAAATCTTGGTCATGACCTAGTTTTGGACCTACTTTGCTCAAACTTTGATCAATCATATCTCACTCAATTTTTATCCAATGGAGATGTTCCACACATGGATTTGAAGCTTAAAGCAAGGCCTTTCATTGAGGCAGAGTGGAATTTTCATTTGGTGCTCCAAATTTAAATGGCCTTGGTTCAAACTCTGATGCAAAATGGCCAAAACTTGCTATTTTTAGTAACCCTTCTTCATCCAAAAATGGCAACTTTCCACATCTTGATTTTTTCATGATTCCTTTGGAGTTTCTTGATCAAATTTTGTACATTGGACATATGTAACATGAATTTCATGAATTTGGCCTTAAAAAGTCAAGGGTTGACTTTTTCCTCTGATTATTTGACTTGGCCCCAAATTCCTTGATTTTTTATCTTTCTTCCAATTGAATCACTTCTAAAACCAATTGAGATGCAATCTTCCACACACATACACTTAAGGACATATGGAATACCATGACATCAAGTTTTGTTCAAAAATCAAAGATTCCCTGATTTAATGGGAAACCCTAGTTTTGACCCCCTTTGGTTAGGAGGAAATTGCACATCTTCCAAATCCAAATTCCTCAGAGTATGTTGTGTATCCTCTTAAAGGAGGATGAAAAATGCCACTTGAGGATGATTTTGGATCAATGAGCTATCTCTTTTGAGGGTTTTCCTTCAGTTTTTTGAACCTCTTGCATAGTGAAAGATGTAATGCTTCAATCTCCCATTGTATCTCTTATCCTTGAGGTTGTGGAAGATCAATTGAGATGGGATGAGACATGAAAGACCTCTTGGCTTGCCTTGAGGGCACTTGATTGACCTTTTGTGTTTTGAATGATCTCTTGATTGTCCATCTCCCACCTGACCACATGCCCTGATGGTAAGAAAGATGCTATGCTTCATTTTTCTATGTTAAATGCAATGCAATGCTAATGAGATGGATATGATATGATAAATGATAATGCCATGCTATGATGCCAAAAGGGGAGAGCAAATTTTGGGGTATTACACAATATAGAAAAGAAATTGGTGAATGAAGTTGTGATGTGTAAATACCATGTATAGTGAATGTTTCTTTTGCGTGGCGACTTTGATTCAATAGCCTAAGAAATTACCCCTTGTTGTGAAATCTGGACAAGCTACAAACTTTCAAGCCCTTAGTGATATTTTTGCTTCCATGATTTCATTTATGATTGTTAGATGAATGTATGAATTGGACTGTTGTTAGCATTGTTTTCAGATGAGTGTAAGTGTCTCGCGGTTGCAAACGCGTAAATTTCTTCATCCTTATTCTGAAGAGGAGTGTTAGGTGTGATTCATTCTTGAAAATTTGTATTGCTTTAGAATTTTTTACATGTATTTTATGCTTAGACTTTGCTTCATAATCGTGGTGTCGTTGTAGTTTAGTGGTAAGCATTGCTTTGGATGTACTTTTGATATTTGTACCATACGTTTATTTTGCGTTTGTAAAAACTTATTGAGCATGATTTCTTGATAATTGCTTTTGTTTCTTTGAGTTGATTGATTATTGTTTGAGGACAAACAAGTTTAAGTTGGGGAGAGTTTGATAAGTGCTAAATTGTAGTGATTTTGAGTGTGAATAATTGACACTTATCTACTTAATTATACCAATAAACCTCAACTTTAGTGTATGTTTTGTGTAGTTTACATTATAGTGTGTAATATGCGTAATCATGTACATATCTGAGTTTGATAGTTTTTCTCTCATTTTTGTAGGTATAGAAGCAATGATATTTTGTCACTGTCTTATAGAGCATTGAATAATCTTTCCAATGCTTCCGACCGTGCGTAAAACAGAGTTACGGTTCTCAAGTTATGGTCGAAACAAGTTTTGAGTTTGCTGTCATGTTCGCCGTGCAAACTCAAGGCGAACAAAAATTGGCCAGAAGCATCGAAAAACACTGTTTTGGCAGTAGTTATGTTTGGTATGTTCGCAGTGCGAACCGGAGTTTGCAGTTCGAGCACGGGACCCCATTTTACCTATAAAGTCACATTTTCAGATTTTTTAGGTTATCTTTTGGGAACCTTTGGACCCAATTGATCAGAACCATATTCTTTAGTAGTTTTAGCTTTGAAACAACACATGGCTGACACATCTAGATGATTCGGAGCTAAATCATACTTCAATCGGAGATGACAAACCGTGAGAAGTTCAATCGGAGATGACAAATCGTGAGAAATTTGTTCTTCTTCCTTTTTCTCTTTGTATTTTTCATTGTGTTGGGGTTATTGTATGTATGTTTACTTAGATTATATATTCATCTATGGATCTTTGTATAAAATCCCTTTTACAAATCTTAATCGATGTTATCTTTGATTTAATATCTATCTTATGGGTTTGAATCGCTGTAGACATATACTTTTCAAACTCGACCTCAAATGATGATCTATTGACTATGGGAAATGGTCTAAATATTCACACGTGTGTGTCAGAGCATAATGCTCCGTGTTTTTTAGTCGCGTGAGATATCACCTTCAAAAGAACGCGGTTGATCTCTCGCACTTTGCGTTAGACATAACCTCCATTTGTGAGCGATATGTGGGGTTTTTGACGAGTATTAGGGTGAGTGCATTTGATCGATATGTTTTCTCTCGTACATGATAGGTATAAGGAAATGTAACTCCTGATGAGTTTCTCCTTTCTAAAGAATGTGTTTATTTATTTGCTTTTATGCTTTTAATTTTTGCACGTTACCCTTGGAGAACCATTTCAAACCCAAGCTTAGATACATGGAGATTGTCGAACGACATTCTTTCCCTCGAACCGATCCCTTTAGAGACGATAAATCCCAGAAATCTTCCAAACTTAATTTTTGCTTGCCGCTTTACCACACCAACATTGTCATATTACTGTTATTCTGGTTTAAAAAGTTAGGACAATTGTTCTAACATAGTGTCCAATATCTGTCCCCTCAGGAATAAAATTTCTATTGGCATCAAAGCTGACACCATGTTCTGGTTGGGTGAGATCCAGGGAGATATTTTCTATTCAAATGGACAACATTAAGGATGGAGGGTCTGTCAATAGACCACGTGTGTTGAATGACACCAATTATCATTATTGGAAAGCTAAAATGGATGCCTTTCTCAAATCCATAGACAATAAAACTTGGAAGGTTGTGATTAAATGGTGTAAACATCCTATGATCACTTTTCAAGATGGTTCTACTGGTATGAATCCTGAAGCTAAATGGACTGATGCAGAAGATAAGGAAGCTCTTGGAAATTCCAAAGCTTTGAATGTTATTTTCATTGGTGTTGAGAAGAACATGTTTAGATTGATCAACACATGTACTGAAGCCAAGGATTCTTGGGAGATTCTCAATATATCACATGAAGGTACATCCAAGGTTAGGATTTCAAGACTGCAGCTCCTCGCGACATTGTTTGAGAATATGAGAATAGAGGAAGATGAATCTATCTCTGATTTTAACATCAGACTTAGGGACATTGCCAACACTTCATTTGCCTCAGGAAAGAAGATGTTTGGAGAAAAGTTTGTAAGAAAAATCCTAAGATCTCTACCTAGGAAGTTTGATATGAAGGTTACAACTATTGAAGAAGCCCAAGACTTAAGCATCATGGAAGTTGATGAACTCATTGGTTCTTTGCAAACTTTTGATATTGCTATAAGTGATAGATCTGAAAAGAAGAACAAGAGCACTTCATTTGTATCCAAATATGAAAAGGATGAAGATCAAGGTGGAGATAGTTTTTCAGAGCCTATAGCCCTTCTTGGGATAAAGTTTAACAACTCCTTACAGAATTAGGACAGAAGATTGAGGACAAATGTCCCAGATAAGGTGTCAGACACCAGTCCCCTGAACATAGGCAAATGAATGAAATGTTATGAATGTGAGGGGTTTGGACACATTGAAACTGAATGTCCCATTTTTCTAAAGAAACAGAAAAAGGGATTGTCAATCACTTGGCCTGAATCTGATGATGAGAATGAAGGAGAAGTAGCTGACAAAGTAATGGCTTTTATTGGGAAATATGACTCTTGCAGTGAGTCTAGTGATGAAGAGATGTCATTAGAAGAACTTGCTGAAACTTTTAGAGAACTTCTCTCTGAATGGAAGGAATCTTGCTTGAGATAATAGAAACAAAATAAGACCATAAGTTCTATACTCCTTGAAAAAGAGAAACTTGGTTCAACCATTGCAGGCCTGGAAAAGGAAGTCACATTGTTGAATTCCAAACATGACAATATGACTAAATCTGTTCGCATGTTGAATATTGGTTCTCATATGCTAGATGAGATATTGGAAAATGGGGAAAATAAGGCTATGTGGTTTAACTATAGTTCCATGAACAAGAAGGTCAAATTCCCATTAAGAAGTTTATTGCTCCTAAAAAGAAAATTGAGTTTCTGATGAAGAACCACATGTCCCAGCATCCTGCTTAACATGTGTAGCCTCAAAACAAAGGCAACAAGAAATCATCTCGAAGGTGTCACCATTGTGGAAGATATGGGTATACAAGACCCTTTTTTATAAACTGTATGGCTATCCTCAGTTTTATAGTCATCCCAGGCCTAAAAGAAAGAAAGGGAAGAAAACTCGAGCTAAGAAGGTGTGGAAACCCAAGGAAAATTTAACTTGTTTTATGGCACATACTTCTCTTAGAGTTTCATCCAGAGAAGATTGATATTTTGATAGTGGATTCTCAAGGCACATGACTGGCAAAGAGAGTTATCTTAAAGAGTTGAAGCCATGCTTTAATAGTTATATCACATTTGGTGATGGATCTAGAGGAAGAATAAAGAGGATAGGAAAAATGGTTAGTCCATGGTTTCCTTTTCTTAATGATGTACTACTGGTAGAATGGTTGACTGGAAACTTGATCAGCATAAGTCAATTATGTGATCAAGGTTTAAATGTTAGCTGCAACAAGTCTGGATGTATTGTCTCTATCAAGGACCAAGTGTTATTAATGAAGGATTCAAGATCCAAAGAAAAATTTTATATGTGGATATCTAAGCCCTCATCTAAGGTAAGAGCATGAAGGAGATCATATAAGAAGATGCTATCAAGAGGTTGCCAAAACTCAAGATCGAAGAGGGTAAAATTTGTGATGTGTGTCAAGTGGGGAAGCAAACCAATATGTCCTATAAGATGCTCCAACATCTTACTTGTGTTTATAAATTACCACTTATGGACTTTATGAGACTCATGCAAGGAGTGGTCATTGAAGGGAAGGCTGATGGTCAGGCCAGAGGTCCTCCCAAGGCTAAACAACCATAGTGGTTTAGAAGAAGAAGATAAAGAATATTAGTGATTATGGATTAATTATTCCCAATGGGGTTCCTTCTCATTATATGGAATTTTGATCATTCAAAAACATGATTTTGTGTTTGGTGAAACTGAAATTGGTGCTCTTAGTATGTTAAATTTCTATGATAAGATGTGTGTCAGGAAACATGTCCTAGACATTTTTGTTACCGATGAGACCCAGGAAACCAATATGGAAAATCAAGATGTTGATACAGGTGTGCTGAACATCCAGTTCGACATGTAGGAGAGAAAGTCTCAAACTCATAAAATGAATAATGTGATTGGCAATATTGATGATGTCGTTAATGATCCTGTCAGTGCTGATGCGGGTTCTATCTCTAAGAACAATGGAGTTCATGACGGGGCTGCTCCTGTAAATATCTTAATAGTTTGTTTAGAGTTCTTAAATATATTCCTGCAAACTTGAATAGATGTTAGACGACCCAATTGTTCTTTAAATACTTTGTTATCATCAAAACCTAAGGGATATGATATCAACCATTTTTTTCCAACAATCTCCCTTTTTTATGATGACAAACAATAGTATGTAAGAACAATGGTTATTAATTTAATTAACTTTTGACATCAAGATCTGAGGTTTGTAAGCTACCCCTGAGTCTGATAATCTAAAGGGTGAGGTTTGTAAGCTTCTCTTAAGTCAGATAGTTCTGAGGGCGAGGTTTGTAAGCTCCCCCTAAGTCCTAGTCAGGTTAGTTAAACTTATCCTTTTTCTCCCCCTTTTGTCATCACCTAAAAGGTAGGTCAGAAGAAGGAAAAAATACTGAAGAAAAAAAAGCATGGGAAATTAAATTCTGATAAAAATGAATAAAAACACCTTTTGCGATCCCTAAAAATTGAAATACGATTTTTAAAAGATAGAAAAATGGCTAGATTGGTTGAAAACATTTCTTCACTTCACGAGACGGTCAGACACAATCCTTTTAGCTTCCAAAGATTGGAAACAACAGAAGTGATAATTGCAATTTAGTGCTAGTTAAACCTAGAGTATCGTGCATTAAAGATCAGATGATTAAACTTCCACAAACAACATATATGACACTCAAGATCCTCTATAAAAGCATGAACCCATAGGTTAATACCCCATATCTACACCCAACCCTCTTCTTCTTTAATATGAGCACACCAATAAAAGGTACCATAAAAGACGTTTTGTCAGAGACAACAGTGGTCAAGGATACCAACACTTTTGAGCAACACCAACTTCAGAGAATAAAAGTTTATCTAAGGCGATAATAAAAGTTTTGAATGATAAAACGGAAAATAAACTGGTTTTGATTAAATTATACAAACGAGAGACCAAAATGTAGTTCTCGATTACTGTTGACACTCACAGTGTCATTATTTATATTTCTAATGAGACAACATTTTCTTGTAGAAAAAAGAATTAAATTAAAGGTATTGTCTCATTTTGCGTGACCGGTACCGGACTTTAGCTCTATATTCTAATTGCTCGCTTTCGCGTGTCCAACGTGTTACAATGCAAAATCTCTTTTGGAAAACAATTACTTTTAATTATTCAAAAATTTGCTTAAGGTAGAAAAAATAATTTAATGGTATCGTCCGTGTTCGCGTGATCGGTACCGGATTTTAATCGTATAAACGCCCGCTTTTCGCGTGTCTGCTTATACTTTTAAAATCATCTTTTTGAAAACTGAATATTTTATAATTGATAAAAAGTGCTTTTGCAGTGTTTAGAATTAAAAAATAATTTTTTTACAGTCAAATAAAAGTTTCATTCTTTCAGATTGAAACCGATATCTCAAACATTTATGCTTTTGCAACAAACTATAATTTAAAAAACAAGAATTATTCAAACCCAAAACAGTTCTCATTATAAATATTAATTTTAACAACTCATTAAAATACCTTTGGTACAACGGTCCTCACTTCCATACTCAACAAAATTAAGCTACCATTTTTATTACGTTAAACAAACAATATTCAAATTTTATACTCATGTTTATAAGAATAATATTAAATAATATCATGTACGTATAGTAATTGCAATAAAGTAAAAAGAAACGGAAAGTAACCTAGAAATGAATAAATTTTAATAAAATAATTAACTTCTACAAGCAGAGACTTTATTTCTAGTACATAATGCGGGAAATAAAATATCAATACGAAAACTCCGGCAAGATTAAAAATAGCAGCATTAATAGTACTTGTAGAAAATATATTCCATGGCTCTTACAATAAGCTTGGATGAAGATTCTGACTCTAAATGTCTTATTATAGGCTAAATACCGTGTCAAACTGATAAAACTGTGCCAAATTAGTGGAGTAAAAATAGAAAGTGGAGAAAGTTGTCCAGTGAAAGTGGCAAAAATTCAAGCCTGACATGCTGCTGGCGGGACGTCCGTCATGAGCCTAGGAGCGGTGACGGTCGTCATGACCATTACGGGCTTCCCATCACCCAACTCTAGCGTAAATTCTCCATTTTTTTACTTTCTCATTACAGGGTGACCACTTGGAAAGGTGACAAGACAACCATCATGCACTGGGGTAGGTCGTCACGACAGCATAAACCTTGGTTTTCTTCCTATTTTTGCCGTTTTTCACTGCTTATTTGTACAGAGACTTCTAACCACCTAATACCTGGAACATGAATACATTACCGGCATAATACCATGAAAAGAACATTAAAAATATACTAAATTGATTCATATATATATATATATGATTTGGTTTGGATCTTGAAACTGTTTTCATAAAACCAGTTTATTTTATAAAAACCGGTTTACAAATGAATCGGTTCAGTTCTAAACCAATTTTTTTCACAATAATCAATTTTTTAAAAAAATTTGTTTTAAACCGATTTTTCTCAAAACCAAAATTTTAATATCTTTAAAAAAATCTGTTTTAAAAAAAATACTTTTAAAATCAGTATAAAAAAAACAATTTTATATCAAAAATAATTTTGTTTTCTTTAACTAGTCTTTTTATAACTAATTATAAAACTAATTTATGTCAAAAAAATTTATTAAAAGAATGATGTGGTGATATTTTTGGTGCCAGAGAGCAGTGTTTTAAAAACCGGACCGGACCGGCCGGTCGGACCGGTTGGACTGGGAACCAGCCAGGTAACCGGTCGGGTTTGCTTGCTCGATCGGCCATGTCTTCGAACCGATGGAAACCGGTACGAATCGGGAAAACCGACGGTTTTCGCAAACCGGTGGTTCAACTGCTTATTTTTTTAATTTTTAAAATTTTTTTTTTTACTTTTTTTTAAAATTTTTTTTACTCAAATACATAGAAACTTTTCTCCAAGAATAATATTGATCACTCATTTGATTCAAGTGATACACAAATTAAGTTTCGTAATATCCCCAAAATTATTTTTACTATTTTGTATTTATATTGATTGAAAAACCATCATACAAATATTTGTATAGAAATTTAAAAACACATATTAAAAAACTAAATATAATATAATTTTAGACTTAACTGATTTCCATTATATATATATATATATATATATATATATATATATATATATATATATATATATATATATATATATATATATATATATATGGACTTGGAAAATTTATTATTTAGAATAATGTTAATATTTGTATTGTTTTAATTATTAACATTAAAACTGATTTTCTATTAACATGAAAACTATGAATTTAAATTAGACTCTGTTTAAAATTTACAATTAGCCTCTTTTAAAATTTGAATTTAAATTATGAATCTGTAAATTTATGATATGATATTTTAAAAAAATTTAAGTGATAGTTATATTTTTTAGATACTGAATCATCCGGCTCGACCGGTTTTACCGGTTTTATACTTATTATAATGACATGTTTATTCAACCGAGTTATCCGGTTTGGTCATGCGGTTCGACCAATGACCCAGTGGTTCGACCGATAAACCAGTGACCCAATACCCTCACCGGTTTGATGACCGGTCCGATTTTTAAAACACTGGCAGAGAGTTTACAATTGTCTGCGGTGACAACGGTGAATGATGGGGTTTATCCAAAGCCAGTGGTTATGATGAATCCAAAATGGACATTTGAGGAAGAGAATAATTTTGGTGATCTAAATGCTTTTGTGAACTCTTTAAATATGGCTCTTATGAAAAGCAATTTACAATTTTTATTTTTCATTTTGAAAACAAAATTTCTAATATTTTTTTTACATAATATTTTCTTGTGAAATTTTAAAAAAGAATTAATTTTAAAAGAGTTTAAAATATAAAATTGATTTATAATGTGTATTTAATGAAATATGAAAAAAAAACATATAAATTTAACACTGAAATTTGAGTATTCAATAACTAAACCACATTATTATTATGATTACCAGTTTATATTTAGATAATAAAATAGATACCCACATTTATATTTTAACATTTGGTTTGAATTTTTAAAAGTGGAACAATTTGAATATCAATTTGGGTGATCTTTTTCACACCCATATTAGGAATTACTAGGATGACAACTTTAATTAATGTGTACTTCCCTGCATAAGATAGTTGTTCGTCTTTTCATCCACTGGTTTTGCCTCTTATTTTCGCCACTATATATTTAAACTCCCTATTTTTAGATCTGTCCACTTTAGTAGGAATCCCTAGATACTTCCCAATACCATCTGTACACACCACTAACTTCCACTTTTTTATCTTCTCCTTTGAATAATTAGGGACATTATTACTAAACATCATGACAAATTTGTCATAATTGATAAGCTGTCCAGAAGCAGTTTGATACTTATTAAAAATATTGTGAAGCTCTTCAGACTCTTCTTCTCAAGCCCTGCAGAAGATAAGACTATCGTTAGAAAAGAATAGGCTGGAAATGTCAAGGGAATTCTTGGCTATAGCCAGACCTTTTATGGTGTCCCTAACTTGGCCATCAATGAGTAAACCTGAAATAAGATCAGAGCACAAAATTAAAAGGTAGGGAGATAAAACCCAGGAATGCCCAAGATTCCTCAGTCAAGAAGTAAAAAAAAACTGATGGAAAACAATAGAGGGACGAAGCAAACTGAAACAGAATCAAGAAACCAGAAAGAACGCAATCATGGATGAAACCCGAGATGGAACGAAGCACACTAAGGTAAGCAATTGCTAGAGTAGGATAACGAGGGAAACGCCGCAAAGGGAGAATAAAGAACCAGATTGAAAGCTTCAATCTATAAGAAACTCAGGTTCTTACATAAGGAAGAACAAAATCTTGAAGCGATCGTGAAAGCACCATATTTTATTATAGTGTTTGGACCAGGACATTCAAAATTCAATATAGATGATTCTTGATTGTTCAATTTGGAGAAAGAAAAAGGACCAATGAAAATAAAGAAGGATGACATGGTAAGAGAGAAAGGTGAAAGAGAAGTATCTCACTAATACCATGTTAACGTGTGTCCCTTTGACACAGAGAAAAAATGGAATTCATCGAATTCTGAAGAGGAAACAAAAGATATTCAAATTAATCCTGAACACTCAAACTAGAGTAGTATATATACACTTGTATGTAGTGTAATTGCCATAAAAACTAACTGCCTAAATAATAAAAAATCTGTTACAACTTTTTTTTTTCTTTTTCTAAAAACCAATTAAATTAAAGGAAGAACACAAACAGTGTTCAAACCAAATACACAGTACAGATCCACAAAACAGAACAAACAAGAAAAATAATGATATTTCCATCCAACTCTGATCTAGCTATCCTTTTAAAGGATCCATACAAAAAACTAAAAAATCAGAATTGGGATAACAAATATCACCCTCCCTATGCCACTTCCAAGCATTGATCTTGATGTTCCAACAAAGATCATCCAAATTAAAAGTTTTGTTCTCCAATACTATTGAATTTCTACATCGCCAAATACTCCAAACCGTAATGAGCCAGATAATACCCAACTTCAGATAAAATATAACTTATAATATAAAATAATAGAATTTCTTAACACACCACCCAACCTTCTTAGGCACCATGCATGCTGACAAAAATACCCTTGCGTTCCGGATGTGCAAATCCAGAAGCATTTTTTTTTAATTTTTCAGTTTTTTTCGGAAGTGCACATCCGAAACAAATTTGTATTTGCAAATCCGGAATAAATCCTGATACAGAACACCAAAAATCCAACAATGTTTCTCACATTCATAAAATAAAATCGGGATTACATTCAGAAAATCGCCATTACATCGACAGAAATTTAAATATTACAAGATCAATAGCCTGGTGGATGCTTGCACATCTCTAAGATGTCATCGACCGTTCTTCGAATTTTGACAGTCGCCTCGAACTCGAGCGGAAATCGTTCTTCGCAACCGAAAAAAGTTTGCCACATCGCTCTAACATCCTCTTGATTCTTGAGCTCAACAAGGTTGTAAGCGATGTTCCCTTCATTGTCAACCGAAGGTGAACGATACTGAAGCTTCGCAACCTTCCGTTTGTCTTCGTAAGGTATGAGATGTTCGATGTCGTCAATGATCTCGCCGATGGAGATGTCCCTCATTAGCTTAAACGTGCGACCACATGTTTTGCCGTCGGTGTAGGAGACACTTGCGACATACCAACGGAACTTGATATCATACAATTGAGACATTTAGAGTTTGTGTAAATGATATCAAATGAAACCCCTAATTTATAGAAAAGTTAGGGTAAAGTTATTTCTGCCTAAGTTTGTTCCGGATGTGCAGATCCGGACAAATCCTACAAATATTGGTTCCGGATGTGCACATCCAGAAATTTCCCGGATCTGCAAATCAGAATATTTTACTGATACATTTTTTAAACAGAATTGACTATGTTATGCAACCAATTGGAATGCTTTCATTGCAATAAAATTCATAAGTGTATTAAAAAGCCATATGAATAAAAATTCAATATAATTCACTTCAAAAATGTACATTTTGTCGTACGATTATACAAAAGAGTTAAAACAAAAATCTCCGTCTAAATCTATCGGAGCTTGACCTTTTGACTTTTCCGCATTTGATGCCTTTTCAATTGCGTTCAATCTTTCGAGTTCAAGCATCCTTTCAACAAAACTATCCGGCCACGACTCGGCAATTGCGGTTGCATGCGTCGCCCATTACGGTGATTTAGGTGGTATGGGGCATCCGGGTTTCAAGATAACTTGTACAAAATGTCTTGATTTCGCAAGCCATCCGATACACATGATGCGATCATTTGGATTGGACAGTGGTGCGGTGTGGAGTGGAAAAAAGGTTTCCGAAAAACCGTATCGTGCAAGTCAATACACACCATATTATAGGCGCATGTGATAAGATGACCCATCTCTGGGAAGCTCATCCATTTCGATACCGGGGCCGGACCACTCAACCACGGAACAAGTGACTCGTAAAGCTTGTCGTATTTTTCTTGATTTTCATAGAGACGCAAGTATGCTTCTTTATGCGTCTCCAAATCTAGGATAAGTTGATGACGGACAAATGCATGACCTTCATCTCCTTTACCGAGTAGAGCCGACACGGCTCTGTAACCGCAATTACCACCCTCTACAACATCGATGATACCGTCGATATGCTTGTGCATAAAAACTGGCATCTCGTCGATAACAGAAATTATACGTGGAGTCGGTGTCGGAAGCGGTGCATTCGGAGTCAGAACTCGTGAAATCGGTGTCGGATCCGATTTGGTAATGCGAACTCTTTTCATGACACTTTGTAGAGATTTAGGAGTCGGTGAGTCTGGAAAGAGTTTGTCAACGTGTTCATAATATGAAGGAGACCGAGTTGTCGAGTTGTCATTCGGTGTAGGCTTCAACTTCTTCGGAGCACCCTTTGTCTTAACCGGTTGAGACGGCGGTATCATTGCGCTTGTTTCGGGGAGGGCAATCTTCCTCAACTCTTCTTTGATGTGTAGCTTCATGTTGTCATCGGCCTTCAAAAATCTCGCTTGAATGACTTCCAATTCGGCCAAAATAGAGATATCCGGTTTATCTCCTTCCTTACAACCATCATCATCAAAACTAAGTCTCATCCAATGAGGGAAAACTTCGTCAATTTGTATTGGCTCACCTAGTTTCAACTTTGTAGCAATAGCACAAGCACACGGAAGACCGTAGGTTTTCACAATGGTGCAACCACATTTTGCGCTATCGGAACCTACCATTTCGGCTCGGTTGGCCTCGTGAAAAATATAGCCCAACCCCGCCCGAGACATTTTGCCGATCAATTGAGAGTAAAGAAAGTTACCTTTAAACCGATGTTCCAAAACCATAATGCTCCGACCAAAACAGGTTTGTATCTCGTTGTGTTGGTTTTTAATCATGAGATGCACGGAGTCCCAATCTTGACATAAATCGCCCTTGCTATTACCCAACCAATTCTTCAAAGTAGCATGTGTCGACTCAACTCTATTGGTGGTAGTGTTTCCAAGATGTCGTACATTATCGGTCCACGTACAAGCAATCTTTTCTCTCACTTGATTAAGAATGGTGGATTCAACATATTTCAACAAAGTGGGGTACTTTTCGCACACTTTTCGGAATTTCATGACCGAATTGACATATAATTCCTTTGCGGAAGAATTTAGAATACGAGTCCATGCATCCATTATTTTTTCTACAATGACACCCGACTTGACCACTTTTCCATCTTCCGACTCCACTTGTTTCGCACCCACCGCGGTCTTAACCCGACTTCGCACATTCTTTGTTATGTGAAATTGACAAAGTAATGCATTGGAAGAAGGAAAGACCTTTGCAACTGCATTCATCAAAGCATTATCGCGGTCCGTAACAATTTCTTTTGGCATTTGAACATGTTTCTTCAAAAGTGACTGACACGTCTCCAATGCCCACGTAAAATTGTCCTTTTTTTCGCACTCCAAAAAGGCAAAACCAACGACATATGTCTTATCCGTAGACGTAACACTAACCATCTCAAATAATAGAAGTCGATACTTGTTCGTCTTGTAGGTACTATCGAGAATGAGCACTGTCGAGAACGTGTTAAACAACTTTATGGAATCCGGATGAGTCCAAAAAATATCTCGGATCGTAATTCCATCATCCCGATATTTGTACCGAGACACGTAATTGTTATCATCCAACAATTTCAATAGTTGTTGCATCTCACTTCTATCTCCCCCAATTGCCTTGTTCGTCTGATACCAAATGTTATACACTTGCTTTATATTTGCTACATTGTCGGGTTCCTTCCGTTTCAACGTGGCAAGTATATTTTTCAGTTGGACAAGATTCGAGGTCATGTCAGCAATACATGTCTTCTCTTCCACCTTGAGCCGACATACACTTGGATGACCTTGAAACTTTGAGCACATTTCGTGATTATGTATATCACAACGAACGCTAAATCTCCATTTCTTGGAAGCTAACATGTAACCACCAATCTTAAAAGGGCACTCACATTTTCTAGTACCGGTCTCATCTTTTTTTAACTTCCGTAGAGGTACTTGATGTAACACCCCCATTCTATACCCCCCAAATAATCATTTAGGCACATATCAAAGATTTCGTCAGAGTGTAATTACAAACATGGTATAAAAGAGGCATGTCACATCAATTACGAAATTTAAACATACAACACCTGCTCAACAATTGATATGCAACAGTGGGGTAACTTGCAACAGAGGAACTTAGTCCTTACACCCACATGTCAATATTTAGAATAAAAGCGGAAGATCTAAACATTGAATAACAACTAATTCATATATACATACACATATATACATCACCAAGTATTATCCACCAATATAATTCATGTTTACATAAACATTTATCAACAAGATACATATATAATGTATCACAAAAGAATCATAGCCCTCCTAGCTACCCGGTGCTACATATCAGAGCCAACCGACCAAAAGAATGAAGACACGCTTCACAAAAGGACCCCCAGCATACCTACTATGCAATGCCTCATAGAGCATCATAAAACAGCAGAAGGGTGAGAAATATTATCATAATAACAATGCATATAATTATATATAATAGCATAAAATTACACATAATTTACCTTCTCACCACAATTCATCACAAGTCACTCATATTCATCGTAATGTATCCATATATATATAAAACCAAGCATACACATCAGGCATACTTTCACAATTCTTATCATTCCACATAAACATACACAACTGTTTATTCACCAATGCATCATTTAAAGATGAGAAATGCAAATCATAGAGACCGACTCACGACTCTATGCAAATGCAATGCGGTACCGACTCAATCATCTCAAGTTCACTCAGGAACTTCTGCTGGAACCATCGCTCTTTACCAAAGTAACTCCCCGTCGGGCCTACGATGTTCACCCACCGCTCACACCTCCACCAAGAGAGGCTCACGATGTTTCTGGATCGCTCACACCTCCACCAAGAAAGGCTCACGACCCGATCGCTCACACCTCCACCAAGAGAGGCTCACGATCGTCTATAACCGTCGCTCACACCTCCACCGAGAGAGGCTCACGATGTTATAGCGGATTCTCATTAGAATCCCTCAGCACAAGAATGCACATCATTATGCTACACATGATAATGACTCAAGACATTCTTGAAATGCATACATATTCTAAATATATACATGCATTCATCTCATACAATCACATACAATCTACATACATTCACGTCAATGCACTATTGTACGATTCACATTCAAACACACCGTCAAAATGGTGAAAGTCGCTAAATAGCACTATTTCTGACTTTTCCGACTTATTTAATCGGCTAATAATTTCCAATTCATCATATTAAGAAAGAACATTCCATAAGATTTCTAACGCATCAAACCACGCCTCAAACCGAACCACAGATCAAAAGTTGTGCAGAAAACAAAATTACATGAACAGCACTGTTCACTGGGCGAACCTCCCTCGCGAGCATTCGCTAGCTCCTTCGCTAGGCGAACATCCCTCGCGAGCATTCGCTAGCTCCTTCGCTAGGCGAACATCCCTCGCGAGCATTCGCTAGCTCCTTCGCTAGGAGAATGTTCCAGCGAACCAACTGTTAGCTAAAAACAGACACAAAGTTCGCTAGGCGAGCACTTGGCGAACCAAGTCAGAACCAAACAGAGCCAAAAACACCCAAAGTTTGCTAGGCGAACACTCTAGCGAACCTTCGCTCATGCCTTCGCTAGGAGAATACCCGTAGCGAACCTTCGCTACCCTTCGCTGATTGGTTCGCTAGGCGAACCTTCGAAAACTCAGAATCCTTCAGCGCTGTTGAAAACCCAAAAACCCTATTTTTCAACCCAAAACATTTTCAAAACAACATACATCCATCAGAACTCAATCTAATCATGGCAACAAGCATTCTACCACATTTTCGTCGATTTCCAACCGCGAAAACATCGATTTCTCATTATCGACCTAAAATGGAAAACTATGAAAACACCACAACCAATCCAATACACACATACACAATCATACATAATACTATACATTGATAAGATAACAATGTTTCACACCCTTACCCGATTAAATCGATTCCTAGAGGTTGATTTTCTTGGTTTTCCTCTTTTCCTCTTCTTTTCTCTTCCTCTTCTTTCTTTCTCTCCTTTTTCTCTCTATTTCTCTTTTCTTTCTCTTTTCTATCTATTTTCTTTCTTTTCTATTTCTTTTCTCTCATTTTCCACTAAATCAATTAATTCATTTTTCTCACAAAATTCTAACTCCACAAAATTTCTAACTTATGATTAATTGAGAAAAGTCAAAAATACCCTCCATTCTAATTTCTCCGAAAACTCTCAAAAACGGTAAAATAACATTTAACACACCAATTTAACAAATAAAATAATTTATCACCCAATTAAAATAAAAGACTCAAGAATAATGGAATAATCAAAATCGGGGCGTTACAACTCTCCCCTACTTTAGAAATTTTCGTCCTCGAAAATGATACCTGATTCAAACAACTCCGGATACGACTCTCGCATCCCACTCTCTAGTTCCCAAGTCATATTGCCTTCCGCAGCGCCTCCCTACGCTACTTTCACAAGCGCAATATCCTTGCCTCTTAGTTTCTTAACTTCACGGTCCAAAATCCTAACCGGTAAAGCTTCCAACGTAAGGTTATCTCTCACTTCTACCTCGTCCATAGGAATAACATGTGACGGATCCGGAACATATTTCCGAAGTTGCGAAACATGGAATACGTCATGCAAATTCGAAAGGTTCGGAGGCAACGCCACACGGTAAGCCACAACACCAACTCGTGAAGTAATCTGATACGAACCAATAAAACGAGAAGTCAACTTCTTCGACTTCAAAGCACGACCCACACCCGTAACCGGTGTAACTCTCAAAAACACATGGTCGCCTTCTTGAAATTCAAGATCTTTCCTTCTCTTGTCATGATAGCTCTTTTGTCTACTTTGAGAAGCTTTCATCTTCTCCCGAATAAACTTCACTTTCTCCGTCGTTTGTTGTACCATTTCCGGTCCAACTATCGTCCTCTCGCCGGTTTCATGCCAACACAAAGGTGTTCGGCATCTCCGACCATACAAAGCCTCAAATGGTGCCATACTTATACTCGAATGAAAACTGTTATTGTAAGTGAATTCAATCAACGCCAAATAACCATCCCAAGCACCACCTTGCTCGAGTACACAAGCACGCAATAAATCCTCCAACGATTGAATCGTCCTTTCGGTTTGACCGTCCGTTTGCGGATGATAAGCCGAACTCAATCTTAGCTTAGAACCCAAAGCCTCTTGTAAACTCACCCAAAATCTCGATGTAAATCTCGGATCTCGATCCGATACAATACTCTTAGGAACTCCATGTAACTTCACAACCACAAGAACATAAATTTCGGCTAACTTCTCCAAAGGATAACTAATATCAATTGGAATAAAGTGAGCAGATTTAGTAAGCCTATCAACAATTACCCAAATAGCATTATGACCTCTTTGCGTATTCGGCAATCCCGTAACGAAATCCATCGATATACTATCCCATTTCCATTCCGGAATATCCAACGGTTGCATCAATCCACTAGGCTTTTGATGTTCCACCTTAGACTTTTGACAAGTTAAGCACGCATACACAAATTGAGCAACATCTCTCTTTAAACCGGACCACCAAAAGATCTTCTTCAAATCTTGATACATCTTATTCGCACCCGGATGAATACTTAAATTACTTCGGTGTCCTTCCTCCAAAATCATCTTTTTCAACCCCACATCGTCGGGAATACAAATACGACCACGGAATCTCAAAACTCCAAAATTATCAACCTTAAAATCCTCGTTCTCATTCATCATCAAATCAACGAACTTCAAATCCAACTTTTGCTTTTCACTAACCGTTGCAAGAAAATCATTCGTAACATGTAGCATACCAAGTCGCACACTTCGCGGCGTCATTTCGCAAACCAAACTCAAGTCTCTAAAATCCTCCAAAAGTTCCCATTCTCTCATCATCAATGCGGACATATGTAACGATTTCCGACTCAAAGCATCGGCCACCACGTTTGCCTTACCCGGATGGTAATTCAAACCAAAATCATAATCCTTCAAAAGCTCTAACCACCTTCTTTGTCTCATGTTCAATTCTTTTTGATCAAATAAATATCTTAAGCTTTTGTGATCACTAAAAACTTCAAATCTTGCACCATAAAGGTAATGCCTCCATATTTTCAAAACAAACACCACGGCCGCTAACTCCAAGTCATGTGTAGGATAATTCTTTTCATGCACTCTTAATTGTCTAGAAGCATATGCCACAACTTTTCCATCTTGCATCAAAACACCACCTAAACCCACCAATGAAGCATCACAATACACTACAAATGGTTCATTAGGATTAGGCAAAATCAAGATCGGAGTCGTTGTCAGCCTCCTTTTTAGCTCATTGAAACTCTCTTCACAATGAATATCCCAAATGAAAGCCTTTCCTTTACAAGTCAATTGCGTTAAAGGAAGTGCCAACTTCGAAAATCCCTCAATAAACCTCCGATAATAACCCGCCAAGCCTAAAAAGCTTCGAATCTCCGTAATCGACCTAGGAACCTCCCATTGTATCACCGCATCTATCTTGGATGGATCAACACTAATACCACTACCGGAAATAACATGTCCAAGGAAGCTTACTTCCGACAACCAAAATTCACATTTCGACAACTTAGCATACAATTGTTTCTCTTTCAAAATTTGCAACACAATCCTCAAATGCTCTTCATGCTCCTCTTGAGACTTAGAGTAAATCAAAATATCATCGATGAACACAACCACAAAACGATCCAACTGTTCATGAAAAATACGATTCATGTATTCCATAAACACACCCGACGCGTTAGAAACCCCGAATGGCATCACGGAGTATTCGTAATGACCATACCGTGTCCTAAATGCCGTTTTTTGAATATCTTCTCCTTTCACACGAATCTGGTGGTATCCTGATCTCAAATCAATCTTGCTAAAAACATTCGCACCAACCAATTGGTCCATCAAATCATCGATCCTTGGAAGCGGATACTTGTTCTTAATTGTCACCTTGTTCAGTTGTCGATAATCTATGCATAACCGCATACTCCCATCCTTCTTCTTTACCAACAATACCGGAGCACCCCAAGGAGAAACACTTGGCCTTACAAATTTCTTGTCCAACAAGTCATTCAATTGCTTTTTCAATTCTACCAATTCCGATGCCGACATACGATACGGTGCCATCGAAATCGGTCTAGTACCCGGAACTAGATCAATTGAAAATTCAACTTCTCTTTCCGGCGGTACATCCTTAATATCTTCCGGAAACACTTCTGGAAATTCACACACCACTGGGAACACATCAAGCTCAACTCGACTCTCCACTGACAATGATGCAAACAAACCAAACAATTGAGCTTCGTCCGCTAAAAATTTCTTCAACTCTTTAGTGGATAGGAAACTCTCAAATTCATCATCTTCCAAAGAAGGAAACCTTACTAACTTGTGATAGCAATCTATATGAACTCAGTTAAATTGCAACCAATTCATACCCAAGACCACATCCAATCCTTCCAACGGCAAACACACTAGATCCATCTCGAAGTCTTTACCATAAATGGTCAAAGGACACATCAAACAAACCAAAGACGTAGTTACTGACCCCATTGCTGGAGTATCAATAACCATCTTACCATCCATCAGAGACAACACAAGATTTAAACGCTTCGCGCACTCAGACGAAATAAATGAATGAGTCGCTCCAGTATCAATAATGGCAACTAAAGGTGTACTATTAATAAAGCAAGTACCTCGAATCAGACGATCTGCACTCGAAGTCTGAGTTCCTGCCAGAGAAAATACCTTCCCACCGGATGGAGCTTTCTTCGGATTCGGACACTTTGGGCCAATGTGACCAATTTCCCCACAGTTATAGCACTTCACCACATTCCTTCTACAATCTGTAGTAGCATGCCCAAGGCCTCCACAGTTAGAACATTTCGCCACTGTCTTCCCACTCTCAAATGATTTATGACCCATTTCACCACACTGGTAGCACTTAATAGGACCAGAACCTCCTCCAGATATCCTCTCGAAGTTTCCTCTATGCTTGCCCTTATCAGCGGGTGTCACATAAGGTCCACTTCTAGCTTGTTGCTTTCCCTTCCTCTCATTCAAACTTTTATAATGTGTAGAACGAGCCTTGCTATCTTCCTCGAAGATTCTACAACATTCCGTCAAATCCGAAAATCTTCTTATCCTCTGATACCCCACAGCTTGTTTAATCTCAGGACGTAAACCATTCTCATATTTAATACACTTTGAGAACTCAGCAGTAATCGCAGCATAATGAGGATGAAATTGAACCAACTCCACAAACTTAGCAGTATAGTCCACCACCGACATACTACCTTGTTTTAGTTCAAGAAACTCCACCTCCTTCTTTCCCTTCACACTCTCAGGGTAATACTTCCTCAAGAATTCAGTACGGAATAAATCCCAAGTTACTTCTTCATCATCCACCTCAAGAACTTCACGCATACTGACCCACAAATCGTCGGCTTCTTCCTTCAACATGTGAGACCCAAGCCTCACCTTATTCTCTTCCGCACAGTCCATAACCCTGAAGATCCGTTTAATCTCTTTTAACCAAAGTTGAGCACCATCGGGATCAAATCTTCCTTTGAAAACCGGTGGTTGATTCTTCCTGAACTCATCATTAGCATTCACATTCGGCGCACCTTGCACCGCCCTAGCCATTGCTTCCAAAGCAGCAGCCATCGTATTGTCGTTTCTACCAGACATATTCTGATTATCCCCAAAAACGACAACAAAGTTAAACAACAGTTCAACCAACACAACAACAAGACAGACACAACTGACTCAACTCTGGCTCTGATACCACTTAATGTAACACCCCCATTCTATACCCCCCAAATAATCATTTAGGCACATATTAAATATTTCGTTAGAGTGTAATTACAAACATGGTATAAAAGAGGCATGTCACATCAATTACGAAATTTAAACATACAACACCTGCTCAACAATTGATATGCAACAGTGGGGTAACTTGCAACAGAGGAACTTAGTCCTTACACCCACATGTCAATATTTAGAATAAAAGCGGAAGATCTAAACATTGAATAACAACTAATTCATATATACATACACATATATACATCACCAAGTATTATCCACCAACATAATTCATGTTTACATAAACATTTATCAACAAGATACATATATAATGTATCACAAAAGAATCATAGCCCTCCTAGCTACCCGGTGCTACATATCAGAGCCAACCGACCAAAAGAATGAAGACACGCTTCACAAAAGGACCACCAGCATACCTACTCTGCAATGCCTCATAGAGCATCATAAAACAGCAGAAGGGTGAGAAATATTATCGTAATAACAATGCATATAATTATATATAATAGCATAAAATTACACATAATTCACCTTCTCACCACAATTCATCACAAGTCACTCATATTCATCGCAATGTATCCATATATATATAAAACCAAGCATACACATCAGGCATACTTTCACAATTCTTATCATTCCACATAAACATACACAACTGTTTATTCACCAATGCATCATTTAAAGATGAGAAATGCAAATCATAGAGACCGACTCACGACTCTATGCAAATGCAATGCGGTACCGACTCAATCATCTCAAGTTCACTCAGGAACTTCTGCTGGAACCATCGCTCGTTACCAAAGTAACTCCCCGTCGGGCCTACGATGTTCACCCACCGCTCACACCTCCACCAAGAGAGGCTCACGATGTTTCTGGATCGCTCACACCTCCACCAAGAAAGGCTCACGACCCGATCGCTCACACCTCCACCAAGAGAGGCTCATGATCGTCTATAACCGTCGCTCACACCTCCACCGAGAGAGGCTTACGATGTTATAGGGGATTCTCATTAGAATCCCTCAGCACAAGAATGCACATCATTATGCTACACATGATAATGACTCAAGACATTCTTGAAATGCATACATATTCATAATATATACATGCATTCATCTCATACAATCACATACAATCTACATACATTCACGTCAATGCACTATTGTATGATTCACATTCAAACACACCGTCAAAACGGTGAAAGTCGCTAAATAGCACTATTTCTGACTTTTCCGACTTATTTAATCGGCTAATAATTTCCAATTCATCATATTAAGAAAGAACATTCCATAAGCTTTCTAACGCATCAAACCACGCCTCAAACCGAACCACAGATCAAAAGTTGTGCAGAAAACAAAATTACACGAACAGCACTGTTCGCTGGGCGAACCTCCCTCGCGAGCATTCGCTAGCTCCTTCGCTAGGCGAACATCCCTCGCGAGCATTCGCTAGCTCCTTTGCTAGGCGAACATCTCTCGCGAGCATTCGCTAGCTCCTTCGCTAGGCGAATGTTCCAGCGAACCAACTGTTAGCTAAAAACAGACACAAAGTTCGCTAGGCGAGCACTTGGCGAACCAAGTCAGAACCAAACAGAGCCAAAAACACCCAAAGTTCGCTAGGCGAACACTCTAGCGAACCTTCGCTCATGCCTTCGCTAGGCGAATACCCGTAGCGAACCTTCGCTACCCTTCGCTGATTGGTTCGCTAGGCGAACCTGCGAAAACTCAGAATCCTTCAGCGCTGTTGAAAACCCAAAAACCCTATTTTTCAACCCAAAACATTTTCAAAACAACATACATCCATCAGAACTCAATCTAATCATGGCAACAAGCATTCTACCACATTTTCGTCGATTTCCAACCGCGAAAACATCGATTTCTCATTATCGACCTAAAATGGAAAACTATGAAAACACCACAACCAATCCAATACACACATACACAATCATACATAATACTATACATTGATAAGATAACAATGTTTCACACCCTTACCCGATTAAATCGATTCCTAGAGGTTGATTTTCTTGGTTTTCCTCTTTTCCTCTTCTTTTCTCTTCCTCTTCTTTCTTTCTCTCCTTTTTCTCTCTATTTCTCTTTTCTTTCTCTTTTCTATCTATTTTCTTTCTTTTCTATTTCTTTTCTCTCATTTTCCACTAAATCAATTAATTCATTTTTCTCACAAAATTCTAACTCCACAAAATTTCTAACATATGATTAATTGAGAAAAGTCAAAAATACCCTCCATTCTAATTTCTCCGAAAACTCTCAAAAACGGTAAAATAACATTTAACACACCAATTTAACAAATAAAATAATTTATCACCCAATTAAAACAAAAGACTCAAGAATAATGGAATAATCAAAATCGGGGCGTTACACTTGATATTTGCCGCTTCTTTCGCACCCCAAAATTACAAAAGCCTTTCTTCTTTTCGAACCATTATCCGATCTTTCGATATTTACACCGAAGCCAAGCTCAATAGCTGCCTACGAATGTATGCGAGCATGCTTTCACGATCATCAAACTCTTGCTTGTTATTAAAGTCACCGCCGACATCAACCGACTTTTCGATAATCCCTTCATCTTTCGGGGAAATCGGCGAAACTAATTCTTTTGACATGTTATCGGGGTGCACCATATCTATTTATAAACAATAATAGAACAATAAATATGTATAAATAAAATATTTTAAAAATTGCTGAAAATTAAAATTAATTATTTCCAGGTACTTTTTCGGATGTGCACATCCGAAAATGTTCATGCTCAATTCGTTCCGGATGTGCACATCCGGAAGTAGCGTAACTTGTTTTTTTTCCAAAAAAGTAGATTGATAATGTGAGCAATATAGTGGATGAAGTTGAATATTTACCTGAAATTCAATCTTCTCTTGCTCCCTTTGATTTGTTGCACCAAAAAGTTGAAGTTTTTGAGTGAGAAATGATATTGATGAAGTAGGGTTTTTTGGGTTGGTGAGGGTGAGTGTGAAAGAAGAAAGGTTGAGAATGGGAAAGGGGGAGTGATCATGCAGGTTCAAATATATCAGCAATTTTTTTGGATATACAGATCCGGAGGCCTACCGGATATGCACATCCGGAACAATTTTTTTTAAGGTCACGGTGCGTCTGGATGTGCACATCCGAAATTAAGGGACATAAGAGGAATTTCACGCGGTGTCTAATAAAGTTGGGTGGTGCATTAAGAAACTCTCTAAAATAAAGATATCTTAAATTACAAGAATTATTTATTATAATATAAATTACTTTCTTTTGTTTTTGTACAAAATATAAATTACTTTCTAATTTGTAATCAATAATTATTTTTTCTTTAAGAATCAATTAATGTATATTCATTATTAATATTATGATTAATAAATCAGGTAGGAAATTCTAATATTTTGGTTTCAGTTTTAAGTTACCACTAGTATAACTTAATATTTGTGCATTTTATTAGTGCTATTTGTTTTGTAACTTGAATGCATAATCAGAGATAAAATTTTAATAAAAATTAATTGTAATTTACGATATAATAATGATTAAAACATATAAATAGATTGATAAAAAATGAAAATGAGTAAAATAGAGAACAAATTTAATAATAATTATCTATTTGAAAGTGTAAACTTAAAATATTTGTTGCATGATTTGAAATTTTACTATGGTCTTGGATGATCAAAGAGACTGAGTATGAATAAGGTTATCATTCTAACATTCGAGTAAGTAATTAATAGAGGTGAAATTGTTGCAAGTTCGAGAGAGTGGGTAAAACGGGATTCAAAGTCACACTTATAAGGGTGATTAGGGGTGGTAAAACGGGTCATGCACTGCGAGGTCGGCCTGCGCACCCGTCAAAAAATCGTGGGTTGGGTTGCGATTGTGTGCCCGCCCAATTCTCCCCGCCTTAAGTCTGCAAAAAAAAAAGGGCGAGTTGGCCCGCCAGCCCGCCAACGTAGTTATCAAGCATTAAAATCATTTTTTTATTGATTGAAGGATAATACTTGAACTATATTTTAGAATACTAGTTGATGATTTTATTTTATGCATTTATATATGCAATATTTTTTTAAGTAAAATTTGTTAAAAAGATGCTTTATAAAAAATTGTTCTAAAAAATAAGTGAAAAATCTAATTGAAATATAAAAATAAGCCTATTAATCTATTAAAAAAATAAAAAATAAATAAATAAATAGGCCAACAAATCCGCCGTCTGCTAACCCGCCACCTTGGCGGGACGGGTTAGATTTTTAAGTTTATTTTCACTTGGCGGGCTGGCGACCCGCTTTGCCACCATATGGGTCATAGTTAAAATCGTTCCAATTGATATTGCTTAGATTGCAGAGTCGTTGGATGTATATCAACAATAGAGATGAGAATAATATCGAGCTCCAATGTGATGCTCTAAAGCACAGGTGCATCAGTTGATCACTTAATGAGACACTTTACATGAATTCGGTCGGAGGTCGGGCTTGTTGAACCATTGGTTCGTCCAAAACAATCTTCAACGTAAAAAATTAAAACTTAATATACTTTTTGGCCCTATGTGTTAATATCAAATTTATTTTGGTCCATTTATTTAAAAAACGTCTATATTAATTTCTTAACTATTTAAAACTTAGTATGTTAGTCTTTTTTTATCTAATTAACAAAAAAAAAATAAAAATTAATTATTAAATTCGTCGCTAATCAAATAAAGAGAGTTAATATGATACATTTTAAAAAGTTAAAAGATTAATAATGATTTTTTTTTTTTTAATTTAAGGATCAAAACGATCCTAAGGTTAAGATAATAAACCAAATTTTTGATTATAAAAAAAAGATTTCTCAACATTTAATTTTTATTTCTTTTCTTTTTTTACAACTTTTATTCTTCTACTATTTATTTGTAATAAATTGATTAGCCATTAGCTGTAAATGTATGAATGCCTTTTCTACTATTTTAATTTTATTTTTTATTTTTTATGATTCTTGAACATTATTTTATTTTGTTGCGTATTTTATTTTTAATTTTGGAATTTAACTAATAGTTTTAAATTTAATCTATCTAGTGTGAAATTGAAAATGAGTAGTTGAGTTAAATTCATTAGTCTCTTGCTTCTCAAAAATGAGTAGTTGGGTCAAATTCTTCATTTTGCATGTTTTGTATTAATCATGAGAATTATCTGACAAATACATCATGTTATTGCAGTATATATTAGAAAGATTTTTGGGTTTTAGTTCTTAAAATTTGTATTAATCATGAGAGTTATGTTTGCACATTTTTTATTTTTAGTTTTTAAAGTTGGTTTTTCAATTCTATTTTGAAAATTTATTTTTAAGAAGAGAATTAACAAAAAAAAACTTGTTTGATAAACTAATTTTAAAAATTGTTTTAAAAATGTGAAAATGAAAAAATTGGTTTGATAATCTACTTTTTCAATACTATTTTAATAAGAGAATAATAATAGCTATTTGATCATCTAATTTTCTAAATCTATTTTATTATATTAAATAGGTTTAATTACAATTTTTGTTCTCTTTATTTTACTTATTTATGAAGTTGACTTCCTATTTTAAATTTAAACAGTTTTTGTCTCCTTCTCATACTTTTACGATTAAAATTAATTATATTTTCATTTTTTTCAAATGACAAATTACTTGTAAAATATGATAAATTATCGTATATAAATTTATTATTGAGCTTTATAGATAAAGATATAAGTTATAAAACAAAAAATCTCATCGATTTTCTAAGAAAAATGTGAGTGAGACTAAAACTGTTTAAATTTAAAATAAAAAGACTAAAATTGTTTTAATTTAAAATGTGGGGATTAATTTCGTGAACCAAACAAAATCAAGGAACTAAAACTTTAATTTAGCCTATTAAATAATACAATCTAAAATAAATTAATTGATATTTGTTTAAATAAAAATAATTATTTTTAATTAATAATTAAAAAATTTTAGTTATATATAAATGTATGTACAACTCAGTTACTATTTCTTTAATTCAATTTAATTTAATATTAATTATATTATTTATGAGATGTTGGTTTTGTTGAAAGACATTGACACACAATTTCAAATGAAAGAACTTAAATTGTTTTGATGACATTTGTAAAGTAGCTATCAATATTTTTTTTTATAAATAATAAAAATAACTTTTTATTTTCCAATTTTTATAAGAAATAAAAAATTATCAGATAATATTTGTAAATTATAAATAATGTTTTTAGAATATAATGCTAATAAAAATAATTAAAAAAAATAAACAAACACATTTATTTTAAAAATTGAAAATTTTTAAAAGAAAATGAAGGTAGAGACGAAAACAAATAGGATCTTTAACTTGTAAAAGGATAAAGGATATCAGAAACTTAGAAAACAATAAAAATATTTAATTGAGAACATGAGAATATATGCCACCATTGATGAATTTTATGTATACAAATGTTATTTTTTTATAAATCATTAAAATTCTTGTATTGAAATCACTTGAATTTGAAACACATGAAAACGGCAAAATCGATTAAGGATTATTTTTTTTTAATATTTTTAAATATTCCAATAATGCATATTAAGGATTTTTCTTTCATGATAAATTTGCAATTGAATTATAATTATGTTGGTGTTTTATGATGTTTAATATTATGTTTTAATTTTAACTATAAATTATAATTAAAATTGGTACTGTTGTGTATCTTGTTGTGAATTACGACAAAATTCAATATCAATAATTTTTGAGGCAAAGAAGAATAACAAACAAAATAAATGGTCTTCAGCAATAATAATCCGTACAGATAATATAACAGGATAATATAACAGAATAATGCAAGAAAAACCAAAGGTTTGTTTACCCAGTTCGATCAAACAATCTACTCTAGGGGAGAGAGCAACTCTCCAATTCACTATACTCAGAAAGTTGTTACAAGAGATTACAGATGACTCCAAAAGTTTTCTAAGGTTTTCCTTGTGAATAGCTGAAACCCTATGCTATACCTTTAAACCATTGCCCTCCCTTGTTGGAGTAAACTCTAAGATTGTCACACACCAACATATAAGAGATACATATAGCAAATACCCAACAAACAAAGCCCAAAATCACATGGATCCATGGACCGAATCGAAAAAGCCCAAAAACTCGAAAACACTATTCACCGTACGAATAACACTATTCACAGTACGGGCGTCACTATTCACCAACCGATTTTTTTTCCTCGACTTTTCGTCCGACTTTCTAAAATTTCCGATTTTTGCGATAAATGTAATCTTCAAAATATGTTTTCTTTCTCTTCATCAACAAAAGGTTTTAAGGCACATTTACAACAATCTCCACCTGACTTTAAACCGTGTTGATACCAATTAACAACATTGTTGCTCTCTACCAAGTTAAAACTTTAATCAATAACTTTGATCAAATTCAAGCAACCCTTGAATCTTGATCTCGCAACTTGCATCTGTCATATCCTAAATTTTGACCACAAGACTTTACATCTTTGTGCAAATCATCACCACAATATGGAGGTATCTTCATACCTCATCAATCCTCTCAAAGATTGTTGAGCATTCACCTCAATCAAGAATTAAGGTTTTGAGCCCTCTCAGAGCACTCAGGCAAAGGATCAATCAAGAATTGACATAATCTTCAACTTGCCAAGCCCCTCAAACATCCATGAAGGATCAAGAGGTCTCCCACATCAAGAATTAAGCATAAGAATGCAACATTTCAAGCTGATCAAACCTCAAGATCACCAGTGTCACCAAATTAAGGTTTTGGTCGACCAAGGCTTTCAGAGGGAAATTTTCATCTAGGCATGAGCCAATACTTCAAAACATGATTCAAGAAGCTCAAAGGGACCTTATGGATCCAATCATGGGTTCAAAATAGCCTCAGGAGATGCATTCATAAAAAATCAGGAATTAAGGTTTCTTGACCTAATTCACCCCTAAGTTGACTTTTGGAACAAGGCATGAGCCAAGACCCCAAAAAATGTTTTGAAGACCTCAAATATCTTGTATTGATCCTCTCACAAGTTTAAATTGACATAAAGAACTTGGTTCATGGGCAATATAACGATTCAAATTCATCTGGACCACAAACTAGGGTTTCTGAGAAAAAGTCAACCATACCTTTGACTTTAGATCAAGACATGATCTCAAACCTTGGGAAATGATTCAAGACACTCTAATACACCTATGGAATCCATCCATTAGGTTTGATTTAGCCCAAAAACTTGATTTCATAAAGGATCACAAAGTTTGAAATTCAACTGATAAAAAGTCAATTGTGCCCAAAACCAAGTTTGACTTTTGAGATTTCTTGACAAACATGGCTTCTTTAATCCAAGAACAATGTTAATTTATGGTTTGGATCATCATCAATAAATAAAAATCAAGAAAAGTGAGGTTACTTGCAAAAGGGGTAATCTTAAGGAACTTAAAATTTCACTAAGTTATGGAAAAAAGATGAATTTTACCCAACTTTGCAAGACCATAACTTATGATCAAAGTAGCCATTTTCTTCCATCCAAAGCTCAAATGAAAGCTCTCATTACATACTATAAAAGTTTTCTACTGGTCCATAGTCAAAAGATGCATGGATTTTGAGTTATAAAGCCATGAAGTTAGGGTTTCATGGGATTTCCACTTTTGACACATAGTGAAATTTTGGGACAAAATCTGTTTGCATTTTTGTCAACTTTGAGGTCATTTTTCTCCATGATCCACATTGATCCAAGACCAAAGGTAAACATCAAAGTTGAAGTAGGATGTGCAAGCTTTCCAAAGAGTACAAGAACATTATCAAACTCCATTTGAGCAAAGAGATATGAAGTGATCAACATGCCTTGCTACAAACTGTTTTGCAAAAATCAGATTAATCATTTCTTGTGGTACACGATTTTCTTATCAAGTGTAATGATCAATGCCACTCACATTCAATGTATAACAAAATAAATCATAGCAAACCTGCAATTTTGAGTCAAAGGGTCAATAAATACTTCAACTTGGATTAATGGCTTTTGTCACATTATGCCTTGATTTCAAAGGCATTTATGTGCAATAGTGCACATTCAAACATGCCACTATTTTCAGTCAAGATACTCACATAAACAACAATAAAAATGATCGAGGGATGTGGAATTAGTCAATTGGTAGCTGAGCTATTTGGAAGCATTGGTGTACCTTGCATTAGGGGTAATGATATATCTTGCCAAAACCATTGAGTCAAAGCCAATCCACCAAGTCATTACTATTCAGCCAAGACAAACTCATTCACCTATAAATAGAGGTCACATTACAACATTCAGATCACACCAAAACAACCACAATGCTTGTTTTCTCACAAATCCTTCTTGCAAAATTCAAAGTTCTCAAAGAGTGAAAACTTGGAATTCTCAAACCAGTCCAATTCCACTCAAACCAAGCATCCAAACACTTCACATAAGCATCATAGAAGTGATCCATAACCTTAAAACACTTCTGTAACATCAGAATCACCAAATATTTGTTTTAATATTTAAAATTAATTATTTTAAAATGGTTTTTTGCACAAAAATCACCCACACATTAAAAATATTTTATTTACCAAAAATCACAAAAAAAAAATTTTATTTTGATATATTTTTAAATATTTCAAAGAATTTCTTTTTAATTGTTTTAAACATTTTTAAATAAATTCTTTCTCTTGATTTTTCAAAATCAATTGAATTTTAAATCATTTTGTGAATTAAAACATCTATTTTCAAACATTTTTCAAAGTTCACAACATGTTTATTGAATTTATTTGATATTTTTAAAATCAATTTTTAATTGATTTTTCCTTTAAAAAATATAGAAAATTAGGAATTAGGGTTTCCTTAAAAATTCAATCTTTCAAACTTCACACTAAACACTTTTGGGCCTCTAATTGAGTGTAAGACCCAACTCCTTTTGTAAATAAATAATTTTGGGCCTCTGTCATAGTATAAGTTCCGGTGCGATTTTCAAAATAACGGTGCGTCTATTGTTTTTATCATCTGGGCCTCTCCTTGAGTATAAGCCTCACTTTTCTTTCTTTCAAAATAATTTTTGGACCTCTAATAGAGTGTAAGACCCATCCTCTATGTACATAAATAAAATTTGGGCCTCTACTGTAGTATAAGTCCCACAACGTCTTGCGGTATCGCAGTGCGATTACTGTTTTCAAAATAAGTCATATGGGTCTCTCCTTGAGTATAAGCCCCAATCTTTTGTACATAAACTTTATTTTACACAATAAACAACCTCCATGGGCCTCTCCTTGAGTTGTAAGCCCCATACATCTGTTTTCAAAATCATCTATCTATTTTAAACCGGTACTGAGAAGAGCATTATCCCCGGTGAGACTGCTCTTAGACCACTTGGGCCTCTCTTTGAGTTATAAGCCCCAAACTTTATTTTCAATTCATTAAAAACATTTCTTTCAATTCAAACTCAAAGTTTTCTCAAAACTTTCTTCAAATTCTCAAAACCCTAATCATACAGTTGAAATCATACAACGAATCACAATACACTTGGGCCTCTTTTCAGAGTGTAAAACCCAACTTCTTTTCAATACAATGCATATTTGTTTATATACTTGTTAATTCAATTATTTGTATATATTTGTGCATATTTGTTTGAGTTTCCCCAACAGTTAGGACATCCTCATTTTACCCTTTTAAGTCAAACAGTAGGATACTCATAACTTAGATCAATAACTAGTTCCCTCATAGGAAACTTCCCTCAATACAGTCTGCCTTTTCTTGGGATTTATTCAATATGGAAATAAGAAAGGCATTATTCCCGGTGAAACTTTTCTTAAAGACTGTCAAAACTTAGAAACTGATACAAAGGAATTCATTTCCCCAAAGAGGATTAATTCCCGGTGAAACCTCTTTTGAATTTTCTCAAACCCTAGAACTGTTCAAACAAAGAAAGGATTATTCCTAGTGAAACCTTCCTTGAAGTTTTCTTAGGTTTGGACCCACAGGCTTCTTAAAAATTCCCTACAGCCTCCTCTTGGGCTTAATACAAGGACCAACAGGCTTTTTAGAAGTTCCCCTTAGCCTCCTCTTGGGCTTAGTACAAGGACCCAAAGGATTCCTAAAAGCATAGGAAAGAATTTAGTCATCTCCACTAGTTCAATCCTCAAGAAAGTCAAAACTCTAAAACATTCAACCAGTCAAGGGTAGATCTTTATCTCTAGAACCCTCAACCTCCTCTTGAGCTTCATACAAAGACCTATTTCCAACCAGAGTCTATCTCTTCTTAAAGAGACTTGGACAGTCTCAGCCTCCTTTTGGGCTTCATACAAGTAGGCTTGGAAAGTCTCACCCTCATAGTCTCCTCTTGGACTTCACACAAGGACCCACAGGTTTCTTAAAAACATAGGATAAATCCTGATCATCTTTACCAATACATCAATTCCTAGAAGAGTTAAAACCTCTAAGGTTTTCAAACTCATCTATAAATCCCTTCTGACCCCCAACAAGGCTTAACTTCCACCTTAAAAATCCTCATCCAGGGTCAATTTACCATCAACAAATCCTCAAAAGAATCAGAGCCTCATGGTATCTGGTAAATCAACTCTGCTCAAATCAACAACAAGAGTTAGTTTCCCTTTGGATTCCCCAATACAATTTAGACCTTCTACTGGATTTCAATAAATCCTCAGCAAGAGTCAACCTCCTCTTAGGCTTCATATAATGATTTTCCCTAGAGAGCCTCAATCTTGGGCTTTGTACAAGACAGATATAACCCTCCCCAGTGGAGTCAGTTTCCTTTAGCTTCAACCTTGGGCTTTGATCAAGGCACAAAATTCAACATCCCCACAGATGAGACCATGAGTCCTCTCTATAGGAGGACATTTCCTCTATATCACATGTCAAAACAAATAATCAAAAACCTTTTCCAAGATAAATTGCTGTAAGTGACACACTTGTTGATTCAAAATCCAAGCTGGAGTCCCTCATTTATCATGGTTAAAATTTCTCTTTCATCTAATAGCTATAAGTGGCAAGCCTCTGGATTCAATATATCTAAGCCAATGTCCCTCTCTTAGCATGAAAGATTCATAAAGAAAAAAAGTGGCATTGCTCTACACTGAGTTAAAGTTTCTTCCTTTATGACATTTATAAAGGAAATTATGGCATTGCTGGATTCCACACATCCCAGTTAAAGTAATTTCCCTTATAACCAACTATCTGACATTTGTGATGAATAGGTGAGATATCTCCCTTTAGATATGACAATTTCTCTCTTTCAGTCACTCTTTTAGCTTCAGTCTTGGGCTTTGAACAAGACATAAATACTCTGCTAGCTTCAATCTTGGGCTTTAAACAAGACACCGAATGTTCCTCCCATAGAATAGGAGGAACTACAATTGCTCTGATTTCCCAAATCTCTTTACGGAAATACGTAGGCATAAGATTGCAAAATCTTAGCGAGCACACAAGTCAAAATTCTAGGTCCAGTACCTTCCCGAAAACAACAAAAGCATTCTCTTAACCCTCCCAGAGGAGAAACTTTCCCAATCAATAGTAGATAAACACAAGAAAGCATTTCAAACAGTAGAAATACATGCAAAAGAAGGTTCCTATAGATTACTATAGATACTCTAGGTGTTAATAGCTTCCCTTTGTATAACCAAACCCCGATCCCTGATCTTTTAGCATTTGTTAAAGAAAACACTTGAGTGCAGGGTTAGTTTAAGATATCTTCCCCTTCCTTTCAAGCTTCATAGGATAAATACAGAAATCAGAAAGTAGCACCAATAAGCGGTAGGTGGTCGCGTCACCAAAAAATCGACGCCACAGAAAAATGGCGACTTAGATGGGGAGGATTAGAATTAGATTTCCTAAGAGGTTTAGCCCTGGTTTTGCATTTATTATTTGTCTGCTATTTTTACTTGCTTTCTCAATTTTTGCTGTCATATTACTTGATATATTTGTTTAAATTATTGTTATCTGGGAATGCGATTAATACGCATGTGGTGAGTCTGAGAGAACATTAAGATAACTGGTGGCATATTCAGGAAGGCTTATAGGGAGTGAGTCACGACCAAGCTAACTTGAGAGTCCGCCGAATTAGTGGAGGTACCCTTGTGGAATTATTAATGTTGAACGATCAAGTCGTGAAAACATTATTTTTCCCACTAGACACCCTTGAAACCGAGGATTAGTAAGCATTTAACCATTTGTCCATTAGGTAGTGCGGTAACTATCGGGAATAATTGACACGTGATACTACACTAAAAAGAGATTCATCTTGGGGATATTACAGCTCTCATGAGTCAGTCGGTTTGCTGTTAATATTCTTTAGAAGGGTCAATGATTTTGGGAACCTTTGTTAGAACCCGTTCTACAGGTACAAAAATTAGACCCTAGTACACACCTTGGGGATGGGTAGATCCATGGCTCCATGCTCGTGACGATGAACCCCTAAACCCATGTTTTCAAAAGTTTTTGTTTGCTGCATTCATGCATCCATGCATTTCATTCATTAAAAACCTTTAACAAGAAAAAGTAATTTTCTAAAAGAACTAAAACAATAATTTCAAATATCAGAAGTCGCATTATGGATTTCGGTAGAAAAAAAACGCACAAGTATACTTTCAAGGTTCTGAAACTGGAAGACTTAAGGAAATTGGGAAGGATGATTACTAATCTCGAAGCTTTCAGAGCTAAGCACGGAGGACTGTTGTCTCTCTTGAAGGTCCACATGGTAGAAGGAGTCCTGTCTACATTGGTTCAGTTCTATGATCTAGTATACCACTGCTTCACTTTTCCAGATTATCAGCTCACACTAACATTGAAAGAGTACTCTCACCTGATTGATTTACCTATCACTGATCAAGATCCATTTTCTAGACTAGAAAAAACTCCAATAGATCAAGCCATTGAAAGAGCAACCTCTTTGGAAGAGTCAAATATCAGAACTCACATGATCACTAAGGGAGGAATCCAGGGTTTACCAGCTAAATTCCTGATGGAGAAAGCCCTATACTTTGCCAGTATAGGAAATATAACTGCTTTCGAGGATGTATTTATTCTACTCATATATGGGTTATTCACATTTCCAAACATTGACAACTTCGTCGACATCAATGATTTCAAGATATTCTTAATTGGGAATCCAATCCTAACCTTGCTCACAGATGCTTATCATTCTATACACTTAAGAAATTTGTACAATGGAGGGATGATCACATGCTATGTACCATTACTCTACAAATGGTTCATTTCCCACTTACTCAAGTCTGCTGCTTTTTGGGATTTCAAAAGTGGTATGCGATGGTCGCATAAGATTATGTCTCTTACCAATTCTGACATAGATTGGTACAATCGGATCTATGACGGAATAAAAATCATCGACAAATGTGGAAGTTTCCCCAATATGCCCCTCATTGGTACTAAAGGAGGGATCAACTATCATCCAATTTTATCTCGTCGTCAACTTGGATTCCCGATGAAAAATGTACCACATAATATTCATCTGGAAGGCCTTTTCTTCAAGGAAGGAGAGAATGACAGGGCACTAAAGAAAGAAATAGTGCATGCCCGTCAACATGTTCATAGGAAGGGGAGAGAGTCCCTAGGAAGGCCAAATTGCATCTCTGCAGAGCCTTACCTCCACTGGGTGCAAACAAGAGTCATCAAACTGAAAATGCCTTACCCTCGTCAAGAAGTTTTTACCTTAAAGGAATTTGTCCTTTATTTCATGTATGATGCAGAAAAACTCCAGATTGCTCTTAACAAAGTCCAACACGAGAATAACTATTGGAAGAACAAGTACCATATTATTAATTTGGAGTACACAAAGATCCAAGAACTGTTGAAGGAAAAGGATGCTCTGATTGAAATATTGGAGCAACATGCTATAGAAAGTCAAGAGGAGCGTAGAAGTCTACTCTCTCCTTTCACTTGGCAAAGGATCATCGACCCGACAACGACTGAAGATGCCCGATCAAAGAAAAGAAAAATTCAGGAACCAGCATTTGAGCTTTCCTCAGAGAAAACTCAGGATCCATAGGCCTTATTTTCCTTCTCACACTTTGTAAAATACTGTACTTTTCCCTGTAAAATACTGAAATCTTTCGAGTTCAATAAAAGGTTTCCACCGCTGTATGATATTTGCAACATGATTGTTAAAAGTTCTTTTGAAAACTAAAAAACTAAAAAAAAATCATTCTCATTCTTTGCATATCATTCATCATAGCACATCTTTGTCATTGAGTCTCACACATGTGTCACACTCTAGAGTCAAATTGTCTCATTCGTACAAGACTCGGGCCAATCAGAAAAAGAAAATGGATGATCTCGAAGAAGAGAACAGAGAGTTGAGAGAAGAAATCAACGCTCTGAAAGAGAGTTTGGAGAAACTCCACAACACGATTAAATCCCTGGCGGCAGCTCAGGATCAACAACCTCAAAGGACTGAAATATCAAAGATTATGTCTGCACCAACATTTGAGACACCTGGCAGTCATCCTTTGTACAATATGCCCAAAGGTTTTCCCTGGGGCATGCCTTTCAATTTTATCCCTGAAGGATATATTCCTCCGGTCACTGAAGACCCAGAAGCCATATGAGGAACCTCCATACCTGAAGGTTACAAACTTTAGGTAAATTAAGATGCAGGGGTTACAACTGAAACTCCTGAAGGTTACAAACTTCAGGTCACTTAAGCACCAAGAGTTGCCGCAGTAATGTCTATACTGCAACCTGTAATACATACTATCCATGAGGAACAAATTCTACAAGCCACTTCTGACAGAAATGAAGAAGTGTATGAAAGAATGAATGAATTCCAAGAACAGTTCTTGGAAATACAGAAAGAACTGCATGCCATTCGCAGACAAGACTTGTTTAGCAAGGATGCCGCTGACCTCTGTTTGGTCACTAATGTTAAGATACCGCACAAGTTCAAGGTGTCTGACTTTGAGAAATACAAAGGAAAATTTTGCCCTCAAAGTCATTTGGTAATGTACGCTCGAAAGATGTCTACCCAGACAGAAAACCAACAACTACTAATCCATTACTTCCAAGACAATTTAACAGGTGCCGCACTCAAATGGTACATGGGTTTAAACCGCACCAAGATCAGTACTTTCAAAGATCTTGGGGGCAGCCTTCGTTCAGCAATATAAATACAATTTGGACATGGCGTCGGATAGGGACCAGCTCAAAGCAATGTCCCAGAAAGATAAAGAAGCCTTCAAGGAGTATGCTCAGAGATGGCGTGAAATCACCGTCCAGATCTGTCCTCCTCTTGAGGAAAAGGAAATGACAAAGATCTTCCTGAAAACATTAAGCTCTTTTTATTATGACTGAATGGTCACCAGTGCACCTAGTGACTTCACTGAAATGGTGAACATGGGAGTACGCCTTGAGGAAGCATTCCGAGAAGGACGATTGGTCAAAGATGCAGAGCCATCCAGTAGTACTAAAAGATACGGGAGTGCTTTCCAAAAGAAGAAAGAGCAGGATATCAGTAACATTTCTCTGGGTAATCAAAGACGAAGGTATCAACCTCGGCAGGTAGCAGCAGTAACTCCCGCTATCAACCCAGCTCCAGCTCCGATATATCAACCTCAGGTTGCTCAGAGCCAGCCAAATCAACAACATTATCACCAAAGGCAACAACAACCTCTTCAGCAGGCTCGCCCGCAGTACAACAATAACAATCGTATTACCCGATCACCAGGGTTTGACCCGATACCAATGTTATACGCAGAATTATTTCCACTTCTGCTAGCCAAGGGGCACGTTCAAACCAGGGCTCCTCTTACAGTACCAGATAATCCACCTTTTGGTTCAAAGCAGATCAATCTTGCCCTTACCATCAAGGAGGACCAGGACATAACATTGAGAATTGCCTCAGCTTCAAATCTGATGTACAAAAGCTCGTCAGAAACGAAATTTTATCTTTCAAAGATACTAATCCGAATGTTCAAATGAACCCATTACCGCAACATGAAAAGACTATGGTAAACTTGATAAAACGAGAACCCGACCGCAATTACAAAATTCACGATGTACGCTTACTAGGAACCAATTTGGTGAAAATGCATTGCAGACAGATAGGGTACGACCATGTGCCATCTCACAACTATCATCAGTGTGATATCTGTTCTAAGAACAATCAAGGATGTGTCATTGTACAAGCAACTCTTCAAGAGCAAATGGATCTAGGTTGGATTCAAGATCACAAGATTCGTGAAGTAAACATGGCCCATGCGCATCTAAACATTATTCAAATTCATGACATCCGCACAATGAATGTCAATTTAGTGGCAATGCATATGACTACAGCGCCTGGCTAATTTGCTCAAAAGACAATCAAGGATGCTCTTTTGTACAAGAAGCTCTCCAGCGTCAAATGGATCTTGGATGGATCCAATACTACCATGAAAGGAACGATCATCAAGTCAATATGGTTCAGATCTTCGACATTCGTTTAATGAATACCAGCTTGGTAGAGTTGCATGCCAAGCGGGTCAAACTTGGTTTTCTGACCTCACATAATTATCAGGACTGCGAGAATTGTTCTGAAAATAACCAAGGTTGCGTGTTTGTGCAAAAAGATCTTCAACATCTATTATACCACTGGTGGCTTCCAATCTACCAGGATGAAGACACGCGTCAAGTTAGCATAACTAATGGAAATCCTGATAGACACCAAAGCTGTGATATCCACTTACTAGAAACGGATCTGGTAAGGATGCACTGCATATAAAGTGGGTACGGTCGAGTACCACCTATCATACCCCAAATTTTGACCACCAAGATTTCCCATCATTGTGCAAGTCATTACCACAATATGGATGCACCATCATACCTCATCAACCTCCTCAAAGATGGTTGAACATTCACTACAATCAAGAATTAGGGTTCTCACCCCTCTCAGAGCATCTCAGACAAAAGATAAATCAATAAATGACATGATCTTTAACTTGTCTAAAACCAATAAAGGATCAAGAGGTCTCCCATATCAAGAATCAAGCACAAGAGTTCAACATTCCAAGTGGATCAAGCCTCAAGATCGCCAGTGTCACCAAATTAGGGTTTTGGTCGACCAAGGCCTCCAGATGAAAGTTTTCATCTAGACATGAGCCAATGCTTCAAAGCACAACCTAAGATACTTCAAAGGACCTCATGAACCCAATTATCAAGTAAATTTAGCCTCAGGGGATGCATTCCTAAAAAATCAGGAATTAGGGTTTCTTGACCTAATTCACCCCTAAGTTGACTTTTGGGGCAAGACATGATCCAAGGCCTCAAGAAATGTTTTGAAGACCTCCAATACATCATATTTATCCATTTACAACATTGTATTGATTCAAAGAACTTGGTTCATGAACCACACAAAGATTCAAATTCATCTGGACCAATTAGGATTTCCTGATGAAAAAGTCAACTGTATCTTTGACTTTTGACCAAGACATGTTCCCAAACCTTGGGACATAGTTCAAGATACCCATAACACCTATGGAATCCATCCATTAGGTTTAAATTAGGTCAAGGACTTGATTTCATAAAGAATCCCACAATTTGGAATTCATCTGACAAAAAGTCAACTGTGCCTAAAATCAAGTTTGACTTTTTAGAATTTTTCACAAATATGGTTCCACTAAGTAAAAAACAATGTTAATGTATGGTTTTGATCATCATACATCAATAAAAATCAAGAAAAGTGAGTTAACTTGCAAAAGGCACAACTTAGTGAAACTTAAATTTTTCTAAGTTATGGAACAAAATGGATTTGGTACCAACTTTGCAAGGTCATATCTCCCAAACCCTAAAGCCTTTTTCTACCATTCAAAGCTCATATTGAAGTTCATCTTACATACTTCAAATATGTCAACTAGACCTCATTCCAATTCATTATGGATTTTGAGTTAAGGATTGATCAAAATCACAAAAAAGTGAAAATGACCACTTTTTCCACACTTAGTGAAATTTTCAAAAACCAGAATCTGTTTCACTTTTTCACCAACTTTGAAGCCAATTTTCAATGTAATGCAAGTTGATTCAAAACCAAAGTTGGACATCATGTTGAAGTAGGATACATCAGCTTTCCAAAATGTCCAAGAACTAAATCAAACTCCATTTGAGCTAGGAGTTATGAATCTCACAAGATGCCTTGATGCAAACTGCCTTCATGACAACATTAGGCAGATTGTGTACATTTCTTGTACCACACGAGTTCTTTATCCAATATTGTCATCTTACCAACTTTGTCATCTTCCCAAATCAATGAGGATCAGATTGAGGCAAAGATCTCTGAACCACCAGCCTTGCAAGTCAAGAAACCATCAATGTTGGCATGTGAGATTCAATGATGAAAAATCCAAAAAAACTTCAAATTTGGCATGGAGCATTTAATGGGTGCATCAAGCTGGCATGGACTGAGACAAATCCAACTGAATGAGTCAAGATGAACTCAAGAATCAGCAGACCATAGGCCTGCTCCATTGACTCAAGTCAATGGCTAGTGAAGACCAAAGATTCCATTTGATCACCATTGAACAAAAGCCTGCTGCAGTTGCCATTCACTATTGCAGCCAAAACAAACTTTCTCTACTATAAATAGAGCTCATTTGTGATCAGTTTGAGTACACCAAAGCCCCCAAACTGAGGCTTTACTCAAAATCTCTCTTTCACTCCAATTTTGCCTTCTAACTCAAGTCACCATCGAATTTTGAGATTGAGAGTGATTTAAACCAAACCAATCATGCCAACACCTCATAAACATCATATGTAGGTGATCCAAACACTGAACCAACATCTGGAACATCAAATTCATCAAATCACTAGTCAATTGCTCAAAGTTCTTAACACAGTTGCAGTTGAGGTACCACAATCAGTTCCAGCTCATTTCAATCCAACTTAAGCATTCAAACTCATCCCTTGAGGCATAAGGAAGCTGTCCAAATTATTGTAACACATCTGTAACACCTCCAAGTCAGGATTCGATTCTCACCTGCAGAGGTAAGCCTCAAACTTTCAAATTCATTGAATCATGCATCATAAACATATTTTGCAATTACCATTGTGTTTTTGAATGTTTGTAGATTATTTACCCTCAATAAATTGATCTTTATAGTTCATGTATAGAATTTCATTAAGTTCTTTCCAATTTTAGGGTTCATCTGATTTTAACATGTTATCTTTTGATTCAATTAATTAAAACAAAATTGAGTATTGCCATTATATTCCTTGTTAAAAAACGCACGATTTTCATATTTGGATCATGTGAAATGGTTGAGAAACGAGTGAGATAGGAAGATTCACGTATCTTGCCCAAGGAAGAAGATGGCCATGGCGCCATGCTTCAAGTTTTCAAAACCAAGTTCTCTATATATTATTCAGTTGCCACCATATAACTGAATTGACATTGTGCCCTAGTGGAAACACTAGTATTTGTGTGTGTGTGTGTGTATGTGAGCGAGCGAGAGGTCTGGGGTTCGAATCCCCCTCGCCCCAGACCTTTTGATTTTATTTTTTAAACATTTTCAAAGGATTTTTACACATATTATACACCCTTGCCATTTTCCATCAGCCCACGCACATGGCTCAGATGGTAGAATTTTAAACTCCCCACCCAAAGGCGTGAGTTCAAACCTTGGGGGGGGGGGGGGGGGGGGGGGGGTCATTTCTAATTTTTTATCACTTATTTTTCTTATCAAATTTTCACCATCTTTTAAATAATTTTGAAAATTAATTTCTCATTCATTCTTTATCATTTTTTATTGGTTCTTTTTGCAAAAATTCACAAAATTGATAAAATATTTTATTCTACAAAATTTTCACAAAAAAATATTATTTATTTATATATTTAATATATTTTTAAAAGATTTATTTTATTTGTTTTAAAACATTTGAAAATATTTCTTTTCTCTTGATCTTTTCAAAACCAAATGAGTTTTAAATTACCTTGTGATTAAAACATCATTTTTCAAACCTTAACCAAAAAATCACAAGTGGTTTATTCAAACTTATTTGGTGTTTTTTTAATCATTTTTATTAATTTTCTTTAAAGAATTACTTTAAAAAAATGAAATTAGGGTTTCTTTGATTTTGATCTTTATCAAACATTTCAAAACACTTTGGGCCTCTAATAGAGTGTAAGACTCAACCCCTTTTTGAAAACCAAAACTTTTTGGGCCTCAGTTATTGTATAAGTCCCACTGCGATTTCAAAAATCTCGGCGCGATCGCCATTTCATTTCAAAATAACATGGGCCTCCCTTATGTTGTAAGTCCCATTTCTTTTCTTTTTAAACACACTTTGAGCCTCTAATAGAGTGTAAGACCCAACCCCTTTGTACATAAATAAATTTTGGGCCTTAGTCGTTGTATAAGTCCCGATACAATTTTCAATATAACAATGCGATCATTGTTTTTATCTGGGCCTCTCCTTGAGTTGTAAGCCCCATCTCTTGTACAAAAATTAGTCTTTGGGCCTCTAAGAGAGCGTAAGACCCAATCCTCTTTGTAAATACAAATAAATTTGGGCCTATGCTATAGAATAAGTCCCACAACACTTGTTAACATCACAGTGCAATCAATGTTATCAAATAAGTCATCTGGGCCTCTCCTTGAGTATAAGCCCCAAACCTCTTTTCAAAACAACTTTCTTTGTGATTTAAATTCAAATATATGGTTGTTATCAAAACTTTCTTCAATTTCTTGAACAACTAACAATACAGCTATGGAAGCTTGCTCACCTGTAAGTTTTTATCATCTTTCTTTTACATGCTTATATATATACATATTTGTCTCTATTGCTGGAAGCATGCTCACCTGTAAGTCCTCTTCCACTTCTCTTTAAATACTTGCCTATATATATCAACTGTATATATACTTGTATATCTGCTTAGAGTTTTCCCCGACAATTAGGTCTAGAATTTAGATTAAAGCCAGTTGTCACTCTTTCAACACAGTCAAAACTAGTTCCCCATAGGAATTTCCAGATACAGTCTTGCCTTCTCTTGGGCTTATACAATATGGAACAAAGAGAAAGACATTATTCCCAGTGAAACTTTTCTCAGACTGTCACTATTAGAAATTGTCAAAGAAATTCATTTCCCCATAGAGGATTAATTCCCGGTGAAACCGCTCTTGAATTTCTTCAAACTCTAGAACTGTTCACTAAAGAAAGGATTAATTCCCGGTGAAACCTTTCTTAAAATTTCTTAAGTTTGGACCCACAGGCTTCCTAAAAGCATCCTCAGCCTCCTCTTGGGCTTTGTACAAGGACCCTCAGGCTTCTTAGAAGTTCTCATGCATTCTCTTGGGCTTAGTACAAGGACCCAAAAGACCTCTTAAAGGTATAGGACATAACCTAGTCATCCTTTGATAGAGCAGTCTTCCTGAGTCAAAATATCAAACCAATTTAGGGTTGACCTTCATCCCTTAACATCAGCCTTCTCTTGGGCATCATATAAAGATAATTCTCTAAGCTAAGAGTCAATCTCTCTATACCAGTAGACTTGGGCAGTCTCATCCCTTTTTGGATCTCAATTGAACCTTCACACTTCCTAAGCATATGAAAAATCCTGATCACCTGATCAATCTCCAAGCAGAGATAAAACTTCCCGAACTTCAAATTTTAATCTCTAAATCCTCACTTTAATTTTCCCCAATCAGGGTCAATTACTGTCAACCCACTGATAACAAAATTCCCAACAGAATCAGAACCTCAAGGCATCTGATATCTCAACTCTTCTGTAATCTCCAACAAGAGTTAAATTCCCCAAATTTGGACCTGTCTCTGGATCTCAATAATCCTCAGCAGAATTTAGCCTCCTCTTAGGCTTTATATAAGAAATTCCTCAGCCAGCCTCCTCTTAGGCTTGGTATAATGATCATCCCTCAGCAGTCTTTCAGCCTCAATCTTGGGCTTTGTACAAGACACCATATAAATATTCTCCAGTTGAGTTAGTCAAATTAATCTGTAGCCTCAATCTTGGACTTTGTACAAAACACCCATAAGTGTCCTCCCCAGTGGAGTCATAAATGTTCAGCCTCAATCTTAGGCTTTGTACAAGACAGATATAAAAATTCCCTAAGCAAAGTCATAACCTCTTCAGCCTCAATCTTGGGCTTTGTACAAGACAGATACTCTCCAGCAGAGTCAAAACCTCTTCATCCTTAATCTTGGGCTTTGTACAAGATAGATAAAACCTTTTCCCCAAAAGAGTCAATTCTCTTTTAGCCTCAATCTTGGGCTTTGTACAAGACACAAATAAACACTCTCTTGTTGAGTCAATCAATCCTTCAGTCTCCTCTTAGGCTTTGTATAATGATCTCCCCAGTGGAGTCAGTCAATCAAACTTTTAGCTTCAACCTTGGGCTTTGATCAAGGCACACAAAAATAAACAACCCCTCAGAGGAAATAAAAAATCTCTCTGTAGGAAGACATTTCTCTCTCTATATCACACATCAAAACAGACATTCAAAACAAACCCTAATTCCAGATAACTGTTGTAAGTGACACACTTGTTGATACAAACATCCAAGTTGTAGTCCCTCATTATCCTGGTTAAAACTCTTTCATCTAATTGATGTAAGTGGCAAGCCTCTGGATTATTTACATCCAAGCCAATGTCCCTCTCTTAGCATGAATACTTCCTAAGGAAAAATGGCATTGCTCACATTGAGTTAATCCCCTTATAAAGGAAATTATGGCATTGTTGGACTCCATGTATCCCAGTTAAAGTAATCCTCCTTTATAAATCAATCACCCAAACAACTATGATAAACAGACGAGATATCTCCCTTTAGAGATGACAAATTCTCTCTATCAAAAAACCTTTTAGATTCAATCTTGGGCTTTGAACAAGACACACAAATAACATTTTAGCTTCAATCTCGGGCTTTGAATAAGACACCAGATATCTTTTCCTCCCCTAGAATAAGAGTAACTACGATTGCTCTGATTTCCCTGTACTTCATTTTGGGAATACGTAGGCATAAGATTGCGAAATCTTAGCGAGCACACTAAACGAAAACCTTAGGTCCAGTACCTTACCAAAAACATCAAAAAACACGAAAAACAACAAAAATACTCCCTCTCTTAGACATTTCCACAAAGGAGAAACTTTCTCATTTACAGAAAAACACAATCAAGTACAAAGCAGAACCTAAAACTATCATCTCATGGATAACCATGTATAGGATGGGTAACTGACAACTCCCCATTGTATAACTTGACCCCGAACCTCCCCAATCCCTCTTAAGCGTTTGTTTAGTTAAACATTCGCGTGCAAGGTTAGTTTTAGGTAGCTTCCCATTCCGTTCCAGCTTCACGGGATAAATAAGAAATCATAAAGTAGCACCCAACGTTCCTTCCATTGAGGTGAAGAAATCCCATGGCGATAAGGTGGTCGCGTCACCGACAAAAATTGTACGCTACAGAAAAATGGCGACTCTGCTGGGGAGCCATAGTAGGACTAGAATTCCTAAGAGGTCTAGGATGTTTAGTTTTGGGTGATATATATATATATATATATATATATATATTGCTTTTCCTACTTGATATCCATGTTTATTTTTCTGTCAATGGGAATGCGAGTGATGTCGCATCTGGAAAGTTTGAGAGAAACTATAAGATAAGTGATGGCATAGACGGGGAACATTTATCGAGAGTGAATCCCGATTAAGTTGAACCTGTTAGACCATCAAACCAGTGGAGGTACCCGTGTGATACTATGTTGAACAACCGATAGTTGTGAAAGCAGACGATATCATAGTGCGGTGACCCGTGAAACAGAGGATTTAGTAGACGTTAACCATAGAGACTGTTTGGTAGTGCGGTGGCTATCGGGAATAGTCGATACGCGATACTACACTCAAATTGAGATTTCTTCTGGAATACTATAGCTCGCTCGGGTGAACCAGGTTGCTGTTCCGGAAGGGATCAGGGATTTTTGAGAACCTTAGAACCCGTTCTACAAGTAGAAAAATTATCCAAAATAGTTTAACCTTTGGGGAAGGGTAGAGCCATGAATCCGTACTCGTGACGCTGAACCTTTGAACCCATGTTTTCTCAATGTTTTTGTGTGCTACATTCATCTAAAAGACTTTTTTTTAAACAAGAAAAAAGAATATTTTTCAAATTAAACTAAACAGTAAATTGAAAATATCAAAGAGAAGGATTGCGTTATGGATTTTGGTAGAAGAAAGACGCACAAGTACACCTTAAAGGCTCCAAAACTAGAGGATTTAAGGAAGTTGGCAAGGATGATTACCAAACCTGAGGCTTTCAGAGCAAGGCACAGAGGACTGTTATCTTTGTTAAGGGCCCACGTAGTTGAAGGAATTTTGTCTACACTGATACAATTCTACGATCCGGTTTATCACTGCTTTACCTTCCCGGATTACCAACTGATACCTGAAGGTGCGAGAAAGACACAAGAAAGGGGAGTTTGAATTGTGTATTTGCTCTTTTGACTACTTTTCATTTCTTGTTGTTGAATCACTTATGATTACATCAGAGTTCGTTGAGAGACTCTGACTGGCAACGTTACATTCAGACTTGCTAAGCATGAGGCTTCAGAGCTAACAAGAGTCTGAACATAAAATCCATTTCTCAGAACTTGCAGTGCGAAAGCTTATCAGAGTTAAGCTGCAAGGTTCTGACTCACTTGTGTAGGGTTCTGATACTCTATATAGAAACATAAATAAGAACATTAAGCATAAGAGTAAAGGACACGCGATATATCCTGGTTCACCGCAAAGGCTAATCTAGTCCACCCTCCTCAGGTGATTTCGCCTTGAACACAAGGTCTTAATCCACTATAATCAATCTCGATTACAGATGCACGGGCAACAGCTAGTGACTAACCACTTGCACAGCCGCACTGTGGCTAACATACAATGAACCGTTCAGGGATTCAAATTAATGAATATAACGAACATTGACCTGCAGGTTCCAATCTCGCAAGATCTACTGCTAGGCTTTCACAGCTAGACGTTCAGGGATTCATCGCAATGAATATAACGCTACTGACCTTATTTCAGGCTTTTCCCACAATTACATCTCACCATTGTCTTCTCGAGTCTCCGGTCACACTGACCACTCAAGGAATCCTAATTCACCAAGAATTAGTTATATAGGAGATTACAAAGATGCTTCTTAACAAGCAGATTACTCCTAAGTTTAAGTACAAAGAACACACAAGTGTTCAAGCAAGATGTGAGCAACATCTCCTTGCTATTCTAAGAAACTACAGAGATGTATAATGATTTGACAGTTGTTGACATATTGTAGATCTTCTTCTTCTTCGTCTTCGGGGTGAGTAAGCTTTGAGCAACAACTCCTTGCTTCAGATCTTCAATGTAGCACTGATGAGAAGGTGGTTGATGACTTGACTGATTTGCAATGTTGTATTCTTCATCAACAGCTTCTATACCAATTCATTGTTGTTGAATTGAATGATGATCTTTGAGCTTCAACAACAATGGCCATGTGTAAATGGTGATAGCTTTGGATATTCTAAGTGTTACAACGAGAACTCATCGTTGTTGCTATCTTCACACAATGACTGTGATCAATTCCCAAATCATGGCTGAATCGATCTCTGCACTATATCGTCGATTAGAAGCGAATACTCTTTCCTTTTAAATAGCCCGGTAGAAATATATCCGTTTGAAATACTATTGGATGTTGGAAAAGAGACGTTGTGTAATAATTAGTTGTACTGACACATCTCTTTTTTGCTGTGGGAGAAGTGACATGATATATCTTTCTTGGGCGCAGTGTACAGTTACTCACAACGGTAACATGTGACTTCTTAACTTCAGAGGCTTCTGATGATTAATGGATGAAGCATGAGTAGAGTCTTCTTAACAGGATATCTGATATGTCAAGTCTTCAGTTATTTGAAGATGTCCATTAGGAATCAGTCTTCAAAACTTCAGCACTTGTCTTTGAGCACGTTATCCTTTACTTCTTCAAGTCTTCCGAAACTTCAGAACTTGTCCATTAGGAATCAGTCTTCAGAGTCTTCAATACTTGATCTTCAGGACCCTAATCTTCAAAACACATAAGTCTTCAGAGTCTTTCTGCACTTGGTCTTTAGAGCCTTCCGCCTTCAGAACTTCAAGTCATGAGAGTCTTCAGCACTTCGGTTCTCTTCTTCAGGAGCTTCGCAATCCTCAGAATCTCAATCACTTTCAGAGAGCATCCATAAGAGCATTGCATTAGCAATATCGACATCCTTGGATCTGACTGATCACGATCAGATACAGAAGCGTTCTTGCTTCTTGCGACTTGTGTCACACATAGTAACTTCGTATATTATCAATTTCGCTCATCAGGCTGGTGCTTGTTGGATCTGATAATTTCTATGAATATGATCTGCACACAACACACGTTAGAACATAAAATGGTTCTTTCACAAATACGTATTGTTATCGTCAAAACATAGATTGACTTTTAGAGACAATTCTTGCTCTCACAATCTCCCCCTTTTTGATGATGACAAAACCAAGTATTTTGATTGAACATTTTATACAAGGTAATCACCAAAACAAACATATTTAGAGTCTGGAACAACAGCTCCCCCTGAATGTGTTATCCTCAAAGTTTTATCTGTTATCATCTAGAATCTTATATGATCCAAAGACATACATAATAACAACTTGAGTTGGCAAAACGAAGAATAGGAAAGGACTACTTCTCTATCTTGTCTTTAAGAAAACAAAGAGTTTTTAGCATCTTGACTAGCTCATCATGTATTTTCAAGCTTTTCAAATGATTTTGATGAAGACAACAAATATTACTTGAATATAATCATGCTCAAAATGGAAGTGGATCAAATGTATACAAGCAAGAACTCAAAGTTTTTTTTACATATTACAAGACTTGAAGAAATTCTCAAGAAATAATCAAGGTTAAACTTTCACTCATTATTTAGTACATACAAGTGTTCAATATATGTTTTCTACACATTGCATTTGTCAGTTGAACAGGTTTTGATGCATATTCATAAAGGTTACATGTCATAAAATTAAGTTTTTTTTTTCAAAACTGAACGCATGTAACCGGTTGCAGCTTAACTGATAACCGGTTAACATGAAGAAATTTTGAATTTCTTGGTTACGTTACAGCGTGATAACCGGTTAGCAGTTATGCTGTAACCGGTTACCACTGAACAGATTTCAAAAATTATTGCATCTCTTCATGCTTCTTTCACAAACCTTTTCCATTTGAACCATGGCATCCCTTAATTAATTATATCTGTTTATAGAGGTGTTTAAGCATTATAAAAGCATAAAATTGTCAGATTTTAAAGACACCTCCTTTGCTAAAATTTAAAAAAAAATCATTCTTCTCAATTCTTACATTTTTATCAAAGTGTTCTTCAAACTTTTCTAAGTGAAACTTCTGCACATAAACCTTCATATTCATTGCATTTCTTTCATCCTCATTGTGTCAAACACTTGTATAAACCTTATTAGAGTGATTGTTATTTAAGGGGAAGATCAATCTTTAGATTGATACATTGAAGATTCAAACTTTCTGCACACATACAAAATTCAAATTTGTGATATTTTGATTACAACTTATTTTTAGGATTGTTAAAGATAAGTTTGTAAGGTTTTCCTTGTGATCCGGATTATGGATACAAGAGGTCCATTTGTGAGATATTTATTCTCGATTGGACTTTAAACATTTGTAAACCCAAGAGGAGTGTTCTTGGTTGTTAGAGTGGTATAGAAAGACATAGTTTTGTCTTGTCTAGGAATCTAACATTATAGTGAAATTCTCTTTCAAGTTGAAAGGGGAGTGGAGTACTCTCGACGTTTGAGGGGAACCACTATACGTCTCGGTGTTCATTTACTTTCCGTATTTACCATTTCAACACTTAGAAATCTTTAGGAAAGTAAAAATAAAAAATTGTCAAAAATCGGGATAATCTTCTAAGAACCTAATTCACCCCCCTCTTAGGCTCACATATAACTTACAATTGGTATCAGAGCAGGTCTTAGGTAACCTGTTCCTAAAGACCCAGTATGGCTTCCATAAGTTCAAACCCGATTTTTAAAGACGGTGGAAGTAGTAACAAGCCCCCACTTTTCTCTGGAGAGTATTTTGATTTTTGGAAGATTCGTATGAGAGCACATCTTGAAGCACAAGGAGAAGGTATATGGGAAGCTATTGAGAATGGTCCGCATAATCCTGTGAATGTAGTCAATGGTGTTGGTACTGCAAAATTAAAAAGTACATATGATGAAGAAGACAAGAGAAAGTCCTAAATGAAAAGAAAGCTATCAATCTTCTTCAAAGTGCCTTAAGTATTGATGAGTTCTTTCGTGTTTGTCAATGAAAATCGTCAAAAATCAGGATAATCTTCTAAGAACCTAATTCACCCCCCTCTTAGGCTCACATATAACTTACAATTGGTATCAGAGCAAAGGAAATATGGGATACTTTGGTAGAAACACATGAAGGAATGGCTGAGGTTAAAAGATCTAGACTAAATACTCTAAGTCAAGAATATGAAATGTTCCGAATGCAGCCCGGAGAAACCATTGTTGCATTACAAAAAAGATTTGTTCATTTGACTAATAACTTAATAGCACTTGTTAAGACATTCTCAAATGATGAACTAAATCTCAAAATTCTAAGATCTTTGACAAGAGAATGGCAACCAAAAGTAATGGCAATATCGGAAAAGAAAAGCCTCTCTACGATGACTTCCGCATCTCTATTTGGAAAACTTCAAGAACATGAGTTAGAACTTGGACAACTTGAAAAACATGAACTTCAAGACAAGAAGTCCAAAGGTATTGCTTTAAAGGTAGATGCAAAAGGAAAACAAAATGACGACTCATCGGAGGAAGACAAAAATTTCATGCTTCTAGTAAAAAGACTTGGAAAATTCTTTGGAAATAAATATAAGTCTTTTTATGCTAAAAGGAAGAAACACTTTAAGAAAAAGGATACTTCAACTTCATCTCAAGACATTACATGTTATGAATGTGGGAAGCAAGGTCACATAAAACCCGAATGTCCACAACTTGCAAAGAAAGGAAGTTTTAAAGGCAAGAAGGAATCAAAAAATAAGAAGGCATACATTGCATGGGAAGACAACGAAATTAGTTCATCATCCGACTCGGAGAGCGATGAAAGCGCAAAACTAGCACTTATGGCTACACATAACTCCGAAGATGAAAATGACGAGGTTAGTACTAAATTTTCTCTTTATGATAATGATGCACAAGAAGCCATAAATGAACTCTTAAATGAATGTAAGGTCCTATGTAAAACAATTTCTTCACAAAAAAGACAAATAACATCTTTAGAAGAAAAAGTCGATGTTATGGAAAAAGAGTCAAAAGATGAAAAACAAAAGAAAGCAAGTGAAGAAGAACAAGAGTTGGTATGTAAAAATTGTGAATCACTTTCATTCCAAATTGTTCAATTAAAAAGAGTCTTAGAAAGATATGAGAAAGTACAAATTAGTTTAGAAGCGGTCCTTAGTCAACAAAGATATTCAAATGCCAAAAGTGGACTTGATTATTCAAAATTTTCTAAACCAAGCTCTAGTAAAACAATCTTTGTTAAGGCTAGTGACCAAACTTCTAAGGAAAAAGTGAACAAACCTAAGAATGTGCATCCTTATCCTAAAAAGAAAAGAACTCCCATTAAGAAGAGATTTCTTAAAAAGAAATCATATGTTCCTAGATATAAAAGCAATTTTGTTCCTACTTGTTTTTATTGTGGTATTATTGGCCATATACCTAATGCTTGCTATGTAAGAAACTTTAGTATTGCAAGTGGGCATTATGTGTGGGTAAAGAAAGGTACTAATTATGAAGGACCCAAGGCTATTTGGGTACCTAACAAAACTTAATTTATTTTGTAGGTTTGCTTGAAGACCACTTCAAATCTATGGTATCTTGATAGTGGTTGTTCGAAGCATATGACCGGAGATGTAAACAAATTTTCGAGTCTAGTGCTTAAGGCCAAGGGTTATGTTACTTATGGAGATAACAATAAAGGAAAGATTCTTGGCATAGGCAATGTTGGTTCACCACCTTTCACAACAATTGAAGATGTGCTTTATGTTGAAGGCTTAAAGCATAATCTTATTAGCATAAGCCAACTTTATGACAAAGGATTCAAAATCAAGTTCACTAAAGATGAATGTTTGATAGAAGACGAAGTCACTAATGAGGTATTGCTTAAAGGTAATAGAATTAACAATATTTTTATGATTTCCCTTGATGACACTTCTTTGAAGGTTAAATGTCTTATGGCAAGCAATAATGATTCATGTCTTTGGCACAAAAGGATTGCTCACATTCATATGGAGTATTTGAATAAATTAATTAAGCATGATTTAGTTATTGGTTTACCAAAGATAAAATATGTCAAAAATAAATTGTGTGATGCATGTCAAAAGGGGAAACAAACCAAGTCAACTTTCAAATCTAAAGATGTGGTGTCCACTTCAAGGCCACTACAATTGTTGCATATGGACTTATTTGGTCCATCAAGAACAAGAAGCTTCGGAGGTAATGTATATGTTTTTGTTATTATTGATGATTTCTCTAGATATACTTGGACATTATTTTTAGTGCAGAAAACTCCCTATGAACTTTTCAAAGGGAGGAAACCAAACATTGCTTACTTTTACATTTTTGGATGCAAGTGTTTTGTCTTAAACAATGACAAAGACAATCTTGGTAAGTTCGATGTAAAATCGGATGAAGGTATATTTCTTGGTTATTCTCTTACAAGTAAGGCTTATAGAATTTATAATAAAAGAACTTTAACAATTAAAGAATCTATGCATGTTAAGTTTGATGAATCTAACCCCTCCAAGGAGGATATTATTTTATGTGATGATGATGAAATTGTAGAAGTTCCCCAAGAAGATACTTCAAAAGAGAATCAAGTGGAACTCCAAGAAGAATCGATTCAACAAGAGTCAAATTTAGACGATCTACCTAAGGAATGGAGGACTCTAGAGATCATCCAATTGACAAAGTTATTGGTGATATTAGTCAAGGTGTAGCAACAAGATTAAATCTTAAAGATGCTTGCTTAAACATGGCGTTTGTATCACAAATTGAACCTTCCAAAGTTGGTGAAGCCTTAAGTGACGATCATTGGATTATTGCTATGCAAGAAGAGTTAAACCAATTCAAAACGAATCAAGTTTGGGAGCTTGTTCCTAGACCAAGTGATAAACACATCATTGGCATAAGGTTACAATCAAGAAGAAGGTATTGATTTCGAGGAAACATTCGCTCCGGTTGCAAGGTTAGAAGCTATCCGTTTATTACTTGCTTATGCATGTTCATTAAATTTTCAACTATATCAAATGGGTGTCATAAGTGCATTCTTGAATGGCTACATCAATGAAGAAGTATATGTCAAACAACCCCCGGGCTTTGAAGACTTCAAGAATCCTTCACATGTCTTCAAATTAAGGAAAGCTCTTTATGGCTTAAAACAAGCACCAAGAGCATGATATGATCGTCTTAGCAATTTTCTTTGTGAAAAGGGATTTGTAAAAGGCAAAGTTGATAAGACATTGTTCATTAAGAAAGAAAAAGGTAATACTTTGTTAGTCCAAGTCTATGTTGACGACATCATATTCGGTTCGACGAACGAAGATCTTTGTAAAGAATTCTCATTGATGATGCAAGGAGAGTTTGAAATGTCAATGATGGGAAAAATGAATTACTTCCTTAGACTTCATATCAAACAACTAAAGGACAGTATATTCATCAACCAATCCAAGTATTGCAAAGAATTGTTGAAAAGATTTGACATGGATAGTTGCAAAGCTATGGCTACACCAATGGGATCCGGAACATATGTTGATCAAGATGAATCAGGTGCTTCCATTGATATTACAAAGTATCAAGGTATGATTGGTTCTTTATTATATTTGACGGCAAGCCGTCCTGACAAAATGTTTAGTGTGTGTTTATGTGCCCGTTTTCAAGCAAATCCAAAGGAGTCACATCTCACTGCTGTGAAAAGAATCATGAAGTATCTCAAGGGAACGACGAACGTTGGTCTATGGTATCCAAAAGGTAGTATGTGTAATTTAGTTGGTTATTCTGACGCGGATTATGCAGGTTGCAAAACTGATAGAAAAAGCACGAGTGGAACATGTCACATCCTAGGAAATGCATTGGTATCTTGGTCTTGTAAGAAACAAGCGTATGTCGCTCTAAGTACGGCTGAAGCAGAATGCATTGCAGCAGGAAGTTGATGTGCATAATTTTTTTGGCTAAAACAACAATTGAGTGACTATGGAATCAATCTAGGATACATACCACTTCGATGTGATACAAGTGCTATCAATATTACAAAGAATCAAGTCATGCACTCAAGAACCAAGCACATAGACATTTGACATCATTTTCTACGTGATCATGTGCTTAAAGGAGATGTTAGTTCTTGTATTGGCTGCAATTTTGGTAAAATAATGTTGTTGTTGAAGATGTCATTGGTCTGATGTTTTAACATGAGTTCTTAACATTCAGTTTGTGTTAAGTTATTTAGGGTTGCATTTTTGTGTGCTGATGTTAAACATGATGTCTTGACATCAGTTGTCAGAACATCAGAACACCAGTCTACTGTGGTATTAGGGATGCGAATGTTTTAGTTGTTTTGAGAGATCTGGTGGAGAGATTGCAGGCGAAGATCTTGGAATAGATTCTTTGCAATCAGATATGGAGCAGATCTTGTTATTATTTTTAGGGCTGAATGATATGAAAAGATATGAAGATAAAATCTGTTTTAATTTCAAATCAAATCAGATATTTTCAAGGAGTCCAAGCCCAAGTCTGAGTTTCTATATAAAGCAGCCACAACCCTACTTGAAGAGGACGAAAGAAGAGATTAAAGACTGAGAGTCAAGTGTGTGTTTTCGTCTGTGAATTGTCAGCCATTCATGTTTGAATTGGTGTAATTGTGTTGAGTTATTAATTATCCTTGATCAAAGCTTTTAAGCACGATCAAGGTGTGTTTTGGAAGTGCGACTTCTATACTTTGTAATCTTTGAATTGTATCACTGTGGTGATTAAGGGGGAGTGAGTGGTTTCTCATATCTAAGTGTATCTTAGGTAGAAGTGTCATTGGGTAGTGATTAAGTTAGTGGATTGTCAATTGGGATTGTTGAGTCTGTAATTTAATACTACTAATAGCGAGTTTCCTCCCTGGCTTGGTAGCCCCCAAACGTAGGTAGTTAGACCGAACTGGGTGAACAATTCATTGTGTTGATTTACTGTTTTTTTATTGCCTTGTATCATATAGCAGATTGTGTTGTTGTGACATCACACTTAACATCACACATCTGATACCAGAATTTCAATTGGTATCAGAGCAGGCATCCTGCTCTGCATCTGGGTGAGATCTAGGGATGTTACTTTCTGGTACTATGGACAAGGAGAGTGGTGGATTTGTGAATAGACCCCCTATTCTAGATGGCTCAAATTATGATTATTGGAAACCTCGCATGGTTACCTTCTTGAAGTCCTTGGACAGCATGGCTTGGAAAGCTGTTTTAAAAGAATGGAAACATCCTATTATTGTTGAAAAAGATGGAACATCAAGGCTGAAACCTGAGGAAGAGTGGACCAAGGAAGAAGATGAACTTGCGCTTGGAAATTCTAAGGCTTTGAATGCCATTTTTAATGGTATTGACAAGAACATCTTTAGGCTGGTCAACACTTGTGAAGTGGCCAAGGAAGCTTGGGATGTCTTGAAAACTACTCATGAAGGAACCTCCAAAGTCAAGATGTCAAGACTTCAACTGCTGACAACAAAGTTTGAAAATCTGAAGATGAAGGATGATGAGACAATTCATGATTTTCACATGAATATTCTTGAGCTGTCAAATGCTTCTAGTGCCCTTGGAGAGAAAATGAATGAAGAGAAGCTGGTAAGGAGGATTCTTAGATCCCTTCCCAAGAGATATAAAATGAAGGTGACTGCTATAGAAGAAGCTCAAGACATCAGCAAGATGAGGGTGGATGAGTTGATTGGTTCTCTTCAAAATTTTGAATTAGGGATGGATGAGGAACCTGAAAAGAAGACCAAAAGCATAGCCTTGGTATCTAAGTCTGAAGATGCTAAGAAAGAGAATAGGCCTGAGTCTCAGGAGGAGCTGTCCCATGCCATTGTTTCGCTAGGAAGACAGTTTAATAAGGTTCTAAAAAGGATAGATAGGAGCTACAAACCTAATGTCAAGAACATCATATCTGACACAAATAGGTCAGGTGATCAGGGGAAGAAATCAAGAGATGAAGAAAAGTCCAATGATGACAAAGGAATTCAATGCTATGAGTGCGAAGGTTATGGTCATATCAGAAAAGAATGTCCTACATATCTCAAGAAGCAGAAAAAGGGGTTATCTATTTCCTAGTCTGATGAGGATACTGATAGTGAACCTGAAGGAGAATCAGCCAATCTTGTTAGAGCTATGATTGGGATTTATGAGTCTGACAATGATTCAAGTGATGAAGAGGTTACTTATGAAGAGCTTGCTGCCTCTTATAGAAAGCTGTGCATTAGAAGCGAACAAGTCTGTCTAGAAGGAAAGGAACAAAAGAAAATCATAAAGCAGTTAAAGGCTGAAAAGACTGAGCTTGAGAAGGAAGTCAGTATGCTAAACTCTAAACTGGAATCTATGTCAAAATCTGTCAGAATGTTGAATAATGGAACTGATGTTCTAGACAATATTCTTAATATTGGAAAAACTGCTGGAGATAAAAGTGGCTTGGGATTCAATAATGTTTCAGCTTCAAATAATGATATTCCTATTTCCAAGCCAGTGATGTTAAAACAGATGTTTAAACATCCTGACTGGACTCCCTCTAGGAAGAAATTCAGGCGTTGGAGATGTCATCATTGTGGGCGTTTTGGACACATAAAGGCTTATTGTTATAAGCTACATGGGTATCCTCATAAGGCACATCAGTTGGCTCCCAGACAGAACATTCACAAAGGTAATCAGGTCATCAAACCAAAGAAGCAGTGGGTTCCAAAAGGAGAAGTTGCCAGCTTAATAGCTCACACGTCTCTTAGGGTTTCTACTAAAGAAGACTGGTACTTTGATAGTGGGTGTTCAAGACACATGACAGGAGTGAAGAATTTGTTGGTGGATGGTAAGCTACATTCTTTTGGACATGTAACTTTTGGTGATGATGTCATAGGAGAAATCAAGGGCATGGGAAAGCTGAATTGTGCTGGTGCTCCTAGGCTGGATGATGTACTACTAGTCAAAGGGTTGACAGCAAATTTGATCAGTATTAGCCAACTATGTGATCAAGGGCTCAAAGTTGACTTTACAAAAACTGAGTGCATTCTCACAAATGAGAAAGGTGAAGTAATCATGAAGGGTGCTAGGTCTAAGGATAACTGTTATCTATGGGTGTCACAAGACTCAAGTCTCTTAACATGCATTTTTGCTAAAGAAGATGAAGTCAAAGTCTGGCATCAAAAGTTGGGACATCTTCATCTGAAGGGAATGAAGAAAATCATATCCTCAGAAGCTGTCAGAGGAATTCCTAAACTCAAAATTAAAGAGGGAAGAGTTTGTGGAGATTGTCAAATAGGGAAGCAAACTAAGATGTCTCATCAGAAGCTTCAACATAACACCACTTCCAAAGTTTTGGAACTTCTTCATATGGACTTGATGAGACCTATGCAGGTAGAAAGTCTAGGTGGAAAGAAGTATGCGTATGAATACAATGTCAAGCAAGACGTCATGACATTGTACTGTGATAATCTTAGTGCTATCAATATCTCCAAGAACCCTATATAACATAGCAGAACTAAGCATATTGATATACGTCACCACTTTATAAGAGATTTGGTTGAAGACAAAGTAGTTGCTTTGGAACATGTTGCTACTGAACAACAATTAGCTGATATTTTTACTAAGGCCTTAGAAGCAAATCAATTTGAAAAATTAAGAAGCAAATTAGGAATTTGCATATATGAGGATTAAGCGTGCTGGGAGGTGTCTTGTGCAGTTGTGATCTTTAGTGCATATGTTTAGTTTAAAGGAAACAGAATTTTATTCAACTGCTGAAAGTATACAAGATTAGATTTTAGTACATCAAAAGCAACAAGCAAAGGGTCTAAAGATTTTCCCAACCCCCAGAATCAAGAAAAGTTTTCCAATCTTCATCCCATTCATCATCAGAAGCATGAAGTTGCACTGGAGGTTTTTTGATGGTTTTCATCCTTGTCTCTGATGTGTTTCTTGTTCTTGTTGCTCCTGGAGTCACCCCAGCTGTAGACAGTATTTTGTTTTTCAACTTCTGAGGATCTGGTTTCTTAACCTCTTGCATGTGTTTCTTGCTTGCGTCTCTGTTAGACTGACTCATGGTTACTTCCTAGTTCTGTTGGTAGAAGCAAGAAGGCTTGGTTTTTATAATGCATAGAGAGGGCACTGTTTGTATCGCCTGACCAGTCAAAGCTTTGGAACTTGGTTTTTTTTGGAAGCTTGTTATTTGACCTTGTCTTAGTAAATGTTTGGACTTTGTGCTTTCTTCTTTGATAGGTTCAAGGTTGTCAATTTGTGGCTAAAAAGGGGGAGAGTTAGCCTAGTGTTGCTATTTGCCGTTGCCTAGCTTTTTGTTGTGGTTCTAGGTTTGAGGGGGAGTTTGTAGTTATGCAGCTTATGGTAGTTGTTGCTGCTGGTTGTGTAGTGAATGTTAGTAGTTGTTTGGAGTTTGGTGTTTTTCCGCTGCAAGTTTTTCTGATGTTGGCTGAGATTGTTTTAGCCAAAATTAGCCAAAGGGGGAGATTGTTAGTTCTTGTATTGGCTGCAATTTTAGTAAAACAATGTTGTTGTTGAAGATGTCATTGGTCTGATGTCTTAACATGAGTTCTTAACATTCAGTTTGTGTTAATTTATTTAGGGTTGCAGTTTTGTGTGCTGACGTTAAACATGATGTCTTGACATCAGTTGTCATAACATCAGAACATCAGTCTGCTGTGGTATTAGGGTTACGCGTGTTTTAGTTGTTTTGAGAGATTTGGTGGAGAGATTGCAGGCGAAGATCTTGGATTAAATTCTTTGCAATCAGATATGGAGCAGATCTTGTTATTATTTTTAGGGCTGAATGATATGAAAAGATATGAAGATAAAATCTATTTTAATTTCAAATCAAATCAGAGATTTTCAAGGAGTCCAAGCCCAAGTCTGAGTTTCTATATAAAGCAGCCACAACCCTACTTGAAGAGGACGAAAGAAGAGATTAAAGACTGAGAGTCAAGTGTGTGTTTTCGTCTGTGAATTGTCAGCCATTCATGTTTGAATTGGTGTAATTGTGTTGAGTTGTTAATTGTCCTTGATCAAAGCTTTTAAGCACGATCAAGGTGTGTTTTGGAAGTGTGACTTCTATACTTTGTAATCTTTGAATTGTATCACTGTGGTGATTAAGGGGGAGTGAGTGGTTTCTCATATCTAAGTGTATCTTAGGTAGAAGTGTCATTGGGTAGTGATTAAGTTAGTGGATTGTCAACTGGGATTGTTGAGTCTGTAATTTAATACTACTAATAGTGAGTTTCCTCCCTGGCTTGGTAGCCCCCAGACGTAGGTAGTTAGACCGAACTGGGAGAACAATTCATTGTGTTGATTTACTGTTATTTTATTGCCTTGTATCATATAGCAGATTGTGTTGTTGTGACATCACACTTAACATCACACATCTGATACCAGAATTTCAGGAGATGTTGAAGTCACATTTGTGGATACACATAATCAACTAGCGGACATTTTCACAAAACCTCTCGCAAAAGAACCGTTTTTCAAGAATCGTCGAGAACTTGGCATATTGGATGAAGGTGACATTTAATCTTCAATTTTTATTCATTATATGTCATAATGAAGCCAAGGTACACAAAACATTAATTACTTTAATTTTATTCATTTTTGCACTAATTGATAATATTTGATGTATGTCACATTTTATGAATTCTCCTATTTTCTCATATATTTAATTTATTTTTTATAAAAAAATCTTTCATCATAAGTTGCATTTCTATGTGTAGTAACATGTCAAGATAATTTTTTTTGGAGAAATCACTTAATTTGGGCTATGCAAAGCTACTGTTTTTTTTTACTTTTTGCCTGCTGTAACCGGTTATCAGTTTCGCTGTAACCGGTTACCATGTGTTATTTTTGCCTTATTTGCGCAGTTTTGAACTATGTAACCGGTTACCACTGAATCATTCTAAAAAATTCTTTAACTAAATTGTCACATTTTATGTTACTTTCTTATTTTTTTCTGTTTTTATTATTTCTGTTTTTCGTTAAATATGTTATTAAGTGATAGGACTTATCTTTAACCTTGAAACTTTCATTTCATAACATCTCAATTCATCTTCTCCACCCATTCAATATTCCTCATAAAGCTCCATTACTACCTTTAAAGAGAAATCAAAACCCACTATCCTAAATAACTCCATATAAGTCTCACCCTACTACATTCCATCCTCTCATATCTCTCAATCTAATCCATTTTAGGATTTACCTCAAACCCTAAAAACCTCATCTTCCAAAAAGCTTCAACATCATCCATGGCTCCCAACAAGCAGAACAAGGGCAAAAAGAAAGCTGATGAAGAAGCTTCTGAGCAGGTTGAACAAGATCGTGCAACAACTGTTAAGGCCAGAAGAATGGATTTTGCCGCCCGAACCCGGAATCTCATGCCGGTAAAGTATGTTCTCTTTAAGGAATTTCCTTCACATAGCTTTACCTTTGAAACTTTGTTGAAAAATTATGGTGTTGCTAAACTAGTGGCAGAATCTGGCCCTTATTATCCTGACTTAGTTAGACAATTTTATTCATCTATTGTGTTTTGCAAAGATGAGGTAGATGATGATATGCTCAAAACTGTTGTTAAGAACAATGATTATTCATTGGATATTGAGGATTTTGGAAAAGCCTTAGGTGTTCCTTATAAGGATGGCGAAGAACTTCGTTCCGGTGTTATTTTGGAAAATGAAAATTGGGCTGGTTTTGAGAGTCTATCCTATTTTTCTAGTATCTCTAGGAGAGGAACTATGGATTTTGTTATGGCTAGACAGCCGGAGAATTCTATCCGGATTGTCAAGAATGCATCTTGCTTAAGCGTGAGTGACCGAATGTTACATTATATCCTAGCCTACATTTTGGTTCCAAAGAATTCAAACCATTCTCAAGTGAGTGAACTTGAAATTCACCTTATCCGTTGCATGAAGTTAGGCTTGAAGATAAATTGGGCTTATGTGATTTTCCACAATATGAAACATCAATTCGAGTTAACCGGAAGCTTGCCTTATGCTCGGTTTGTGTCAAAATTTTTGGAATACAAGAAAGTGCTACTTGTTAGGGAACCTAGGCAAGACATGACTTCAAGAGATGAAATCAATGCTAAAACCGCCACGAAAAATACCGGAATAATTATTGCTCCTAATGGACGGTTCATGTACACGGAAGATTTGGAACAAGCTAATCCTCCGGCTCCGGAAGGTGGTATTACCAATGAGTTTCTTTATTCGAAAATTGACTCCATGAAACAACAAATGGCCCGTAACCATTATGAGACATGCCGCGGTTTCAATTCCCTTAAAAAGATGTTTAGCAAAATGACTTGTAATGTGGGAACAAGTACCGATCATGAAGAAGCAAGTGAGGAAGACCATGAGGAAGAGGAAGATGAGATGTCGGAAGACGAAGATTGAACCTAACCTATCCTATGTTCTTATGTGTTTTCTATGTTTAGTTCTTGTTTAAGTTTAAGTTTAAGTTTTAAGTTATGTTTTGAAGTTTTAAGCCTAAGACATTATTATAGGCATGTTTTTCATTTGTATCCGTACTGGTTTTGTTACGTACTTTCTATTAAGTGTTATGTTGTGAAAGTGTTATGTGTTTATGTTTGATTGTTTTGTGTATGTTATGCTAGATTGTATGTTTTGGTTCATTTCCATATTTTTCATATGTTTCATAAGTTTCCTCTTATCCTTCCTTTTTGGTAATGACAAAGGGGGAGAAGAGACTATGTTTCTCTAACACTTTTGTACAAAATTTTAAGAACTCTTTTGATACTCATGAATTCAGGGGGAGCATCATCAAAGGGGGAGTATTTTCCAACTTTAGAGAAACATAACTAAAGCATACTTTCAAAGTTGGTTGTCATCATAAAAAAGGGGGAGAATTTATTTTCAAGCTTTTCAAATGATTTTGATGAAGAAAACAAATATTATTTGAATATAATCATGCTCAAAATGGAAGTGGATCAAATGTATACAAGCAAGAACTCAAAGTTTTTTTTTACATATTACAAGACTTGAAGAAATTCTCAAGAAATAATCAAGGTTAAACTTTCACTCATTATTTGGTACATACAAGTGTTCAATATATGTTTTCTAAACATTGCATTTGTCAGTTGAAAAAGTTTTGATGCATATTCATAAAGGTTGCATGTCATAAAATTAAGTTTTATTTCAAAACTGGACGCATGTAACCGGTTACAGCTTAACTGATAACCGGTTAGCATAAAGAAATTTTGAATTTCTTGGTTACGTTACAGCGTGATAACCGGTTAGCAATTATGCTGTAACCGGTTACCACTGAACAGATTTCAAAAATTATTGCATCTCTTCATGCTTCTTTCACAAACCTTTTCCATTTGAACCATGGCATCCCTTAATTAATTATATCTGTTTGTAGAGGTGTTTAAGCATTATAAAAGCATAAAATCGTCAGATTTTAAAGACACCTCCTTTGCTAAAATTTTAAAAACAATCATTCTTCTCAATTCTTTCATTTTTATCAAAGTGTTCTTCAAACTTTTTTAAGTGAAACTTCTGCACATAAACCTTCATATTCATTGCATTTGTTTCATCCTCATGTAGCGAGCGATTTTGGACGCGGTTCTTAAGCGCTGGTCGCTCTCTCTGCGGTTGAGCTTAAACTATAGGTCGATTCATTTTTTATCCTATTGTGAGCTGAATAAGGAAGGGAAATAGATGTCTCCAATTAACCCTGCTTTGCATACTGAGTTTAAACAGCGGTCTGTTAGGTTACGAATGCTATCAATGTTGGGGGGCCTTGTACTGGTTATTTGTATTTTCGCCAATACGGTTTTCTTTCTTTTCATCTTAGGCAGAAGGTTTCTGGCGGGGAACAAGGATTAGGATGTTAGGACTGATGTTTTTTGAATTTCTGCTTTTGATTGATGGAGATATGGGATTTTGGGTTTTTGTTTAGTGTGCTCGCTAAGATCTTTTCTTTCGATCTTATGCCTACGTATTCCCGTTTACCGAAACAGGGAAATCAGAGCGTTCGTAGTTCCTCCTATTAAATGGTTGTTTTTGGTGTCTTGTTCAAAGCCCAAGACGTGAAGCGAAAAGGTAGTTTGTATCTTGTTCAAAGCCCAAGATGTGAAGCTGAAAAGTCTATTTGTGTCTTATTCAAAGACCAAGACGTGAAGCTGAAGGACCTCGACTTTAGAGAGAATTTGTCATCTCTAAAGAAGGGTTTGTCTGTCACAACTGTTGGGTGACTGGTTATAAAGGAGAATTACTTTAACCGGGATATGCGAATCCTAGCAATGCCATAATTTCCTTTATAGGGGATTTTAACCTGAAGGAGAAGACTTTAACTCAGTTTAGAGCAATGCTATATTTCCTTAGGAATTTCTCATGCTAAAAGAGGGACAGTGGCATGGATGTAGATGATCCAGAGGCTTGCCGCTTACAACAATTAGATGAAGGGGAAGGAGTTGTTGATGTTTGTGTACTGTGAACGAGGCACAACTTTGATGCTAAAAGGTTAATTGGATTAACCAGTGGTTTTCTTATACAAAGCCTAAGAGGAGGCTATTATGTGTCTCGTACAAAGCCCGAGAGAGAGGCTAAAAGGTTTTGACTCGACGATGGAGGCGATTTGACTCAACAAGGGAGTTTTTTTGTATCTCGTATGAAGCCCAAGATGGAGGTTGTTGTTTATTTGGCTTAATAAGAACCTTTTTGTATCTCGTATAAAGCCCGAGATGGAGGCGAAAGGGGTGATTGACTCAACGAGAGAGTCTCTTATGTGTCTCGTACAAAGCCCGAGAGAGAGGCTAAACTTTGTTTGACTCCGCTGGGGAGGATCATTGTACAAAGCCCAAGAGGAGGCTATGGTTACTGTTTCAGTTAAGTGACAGGTCCAGTATACTGATTTTAAAGAGAAAATCAGTTCTTATATGAGCAATACTGTACTCAAGGATTTGATTCAAGGATCCGGGTTATTCCTGTTCTTTAAGGAAGCGGGAAATCTGAAGGGTATTGAGACTGCCCGAGTCTGCAGGTTTACTTCCTATTTAACAAAGGGGTCACTTGAGAATGTCTTTGAGACTCAAGGAAATTAGACTGTCCAAGTCTAGGGTTTTATCTTTTGTACCATGCTTTGAGAAACAGTAGTAGACTCTATGAAAGGACTGTTCTATGCAGATGATTAAGTTCTGTTCCTATACCTCTAGGAGGTCCTCGGGACAATTTGTACGAAGCCCAAGAGGAGGCTGGAAACTTTTAAGAAGCCGACGGGTCCTTGTACGATGCCCAAGAGGAGGCTATCATTCCCGGAGGAAGAGATCATTATACGAAGCCTAAGAGGAGGCTGTGAATACTTCTAAGAAGCCGGCGGGTCCTTGTACTAAGCCCAAGAGGAGGCACGGTTGCTTTTAGGAAGCCTGTGGGTCCTTGTACGATGCCCAAGAGGAGGCCGATGCTTTTAAGAAGCCCGTGGGTCCCCAAACCCCGAGAAATTCAAGGCAATGCTATTCACCGAGAATAGATCAAAGTCAGGAAAGTTCGAGAATTTGGAAGAAACTCAAAGATGCCATTCACGGAGAATACATTCATCTCTGGGAATAGAGTTTCTTGACAATTCTTAATAAGGACAGCCGAAGAGAAGACTGTATCTGGTGATCCTATTGGGGATCTAGTTGTCTATTTCTACGAATAAACGAAACGGCGTCACCTAGTTCTAGACGTAGTTGCCGGGGAAACTCGAAATATCTATACTATTATTACACAGTTGATATGAGTTTATGAAAGAAGACTTACAACGAAACAACCCCACAATACAGTTATATGTATATGAAAGCGGTAAATGAAAGCAATAACCACTTACTCGGTTGTAGAGCTTCCATGCTGTTTGGTTAGTTGTTCAACAAAGAAAGATTGAAAACAACAATATATTCAAAATCAAAGGAGAAAGTGCTTTGAAAAAGAAAGATTTGGGGCTTACAGCTCAAGGAGAGGCCCAGGGTTTTATCAGTGAGCGCACTGTTTGAATTTGTACAGAGGGACTTATACAAGTGACTGGGGCCCAAAATGTTTTCTGTACAAAGGGGTTGGGTCTTACACTCTAATAGAGGCCCAAAAAGTTTAAAGAAAAAGAGTGGGGCTTATAACACGAGGGTAGGCCCAATTGATTTTTTTGGTTTAAAATGGCGATCGCACCGAGATTTTCTTCTAACGCAGAGGGACTTATACAATAAGTGAGGCCCAAAATGATTTTGGTTAAAAGGGGGTTGGGTCTTACACTCTATTAGAGGCCCAAAGTGTTTTGAATGGGTCTTATAGCTCGAGGAGAGGCCCAAGGTTATTTTTCAAAAGGCGACGATCGCGCCGTTTGTTTTTTACGGTATCGGGACTTATACAATACACTGAGGCCCAAAAATGGTTTGGTCAAAAAAGGATTGGGTCTTACACTCTATTAGAGGCCCAAAAAGTGCTTTGAAAATGCTTTTTGAGGGTTGAATTAATCCAAAAACCCTAATTTGTTTTCAAAAATGTATTTAATTGAATAAAAATTCAATTAAAATGATCAAAATTGTTTAATATGTGAAAAACAAATTGTGATCTTGGATTAATGCTTCAAAAATTAAGTATTGACCTACAAAATAATTAGAAAGCATTAAAAGTTGCAAAATCAAGATGGAAAAAATATTTTAAATGTTTAAAAACAATTAAAACATTAATTCTTTGCAAAAATATCAATTATATGAAATAAATAATATTTTTGGGATTTTTGGGAAAATAAAATATTTTAACATTTTTGTGAATTATTAAAAAAAGAATCAACTCAAAATCATTAAAACTCAGAGAGAAATTAATTTTTGAATCAATTAAAGAAAAATCACAAAATTCAAATATTTGAAAATTCAAAAAAGTCGCCAAGAACAACTGAAGAACACGCGCATGTTCTGAGTTTGGCTGATTTGCATTTTCTATCCAATCTCACTGAACACTTGATTATAACATGCAATCCACATATCATTATGCTCGTCTCAACCTCACGATCATGTCTATGTCCATTAATTTCATTTAAATTAAACATATAACAAGAAATCATGAAAAATCCTCAAGAACCCTAATTTCTGCATGAAGGCTAGGATTTTTGATACACGATTCAAACAATGCAATTAATTGAGGGAAAACATTCCATGCATGATTATGAACATTTGGCCAAATTATTGTGCGAGGAAATATGCATAGATTGAGAGATGACCAAGTGTATGCTAACCTCTAGGCCGTGACAGCAAGTGGAATGTGATTTTTGATTTGGAGGTGTTACAGATGAGTGGTGATGATCTGAACAGCTTCCTTACACCCTATGGAGTGTGTTTGAATGCGTGGACTTGATTGAAAATGGCTGGAACGATTTGTGGTACCTCAGCTGCAACTTGATTGAAAGTTTGAGCAACCAGCTGGTGATTTTGTGAAATCTGTGTTCTAGATGTTATGTGAGTGTTTGGATCACTTCTATATGATGTATGTGAGGTGTGTGAGTGATTGGTTTGATTGGAAAAGCTCTCAAACTCAAAACCCGATAGCTACCTTGCTAAGAAAGGCATTTTTGCCAAGAGAAAGAGATTTTGAGGAAAGCATCTGTTTGATGGTTTTGGTGTACTCAAACTGATCACAATTGAGCTCTATTTATAGTAGAGCAAGTTTGTTTTGTAAGGAATAGTGAATGGCAACTGGTAAGTAGGTTTGGCCAATGTTGGCAAATGAAAATCCAAGTCTCCTCTAGCCATTGACTAGAGGTTAGGGCACAGAGCTTTGGTTCCCTTGGTCTTGGATAAGTCTTGACTGATTTCAGATGAGAACGGCTCTGTCCATGCCACCTTGATGCTTCCATTGAATGCTTCAATCCAAATTTGGAGTCTTGTCCCTATTTTGGCCATTCTAGGTTCAACATGTTATTTCTTGTTCCATGGACTTTGGAGGCTTGGCTCAGTGATTGTCCCCTTTAGATTCAATCCTCTGAGGTGTCCAAGTGGATAGGAGCATTTGAAATTGGCTGATTTTGGCAAATCGAGCAAAATTGCAAATTCTGCCTTGCCTTTGACAGATTTCAGCAAGGCAACTTGCCAATGTCATATCTCATGGTGTAAGTTGAATTTGGTAATGTTCTTGACCATTTTGGAAAGCTTTTACATGATACAACAACTGTTTGAACATGTTTGGTTTTGATCTCTTTTGAATCCAAGTGAAAAATCCCCCTACATTTGGCAAAAAGTGAAGGCAGATTCTGACTTAGTGAAAATTTCACTAAGTGTTGGAAAAAGTGACATTTTCACTTTTCAGCCATTTTGATCACTCCATAACTCAAAATCCTTAATGAATTGGACTTAGGTCTAGTTGAAGTTTTTGTAGAGGGTAATGAGGGCTACAAATCCATCTTTGGATGAGAAAAAATGGCTTTGTGGTTTAGGAGTTATGATCCTTCAAAGTTGGTACCCTTGTCACTTTATTTTTAACTTAGAAAATTTTCTAAGTTTTTATGGTTACCCCTTTTACAAGTTATCCAACTTTTCTTGATTTTTCTTGATGAATGATGATTCAAATCATACATTAACATCATTTTAGGGTTAAAAATCCATTTTGGTGAAAAATCTCAAAAAGTCAAAGTTGACTTTTGTGCACAGTTGACTTTTTATCAGATGAATTCCAAACTGTGCAATTCTTCAGGAAATCATGTCCTTGACCTAAATAAAACTTGATGGACATGTTACATGGGTGTCATAGGGTATATTTATGCATGTCCTAGGGCTTGGGAGCATGTCCTGGTCAAAAGTCAAAGTTATAGTTGACTTTTTCCTTAAAACCCTAATTGTAGTGCAGATGAAATTGAGACTTGTTGCTCAAGCTTCTTGGATTAATCCATTGTTCCGAATGGGTAAATATAGTTCATTAGAGACCCTCAAATCCTCTCTTGAGGTCTTGGTTCATGATTTGTCACAAAAGTCAACTTGGGGGTGAATTAGGTCAAGAAACCCTAATTCCTGATTTTTGATGAATGCATCCCCTGAGGTCAAATTGACTTGATGAATGGGTCCATGAGGTTCCATGGAGTACATTAGGTTGTGTTTTGGATCATTGGCTCATGCCCAGATGAAATTTTTCATCTGGAGGCCCTGGTCGACCAAAACCCTAATTTGGTGACACTGGCGATCTTGAGACTTAATCCACCTAGAAGGGAGCAACCTTGTGCTTGATCCTTGAAGTGGGAGTCCTTTTGATCCATTATGGATATTTGAGAGGTTAGACAAGTTGAAGATCATGTCATTCCTTGATTGATCCTTTGTCTAAACACTCAGAGAGGGCTTGAAACCCTAATTTTGATTGTAGTGGATGCTCACCCATCTTTAGGGAGACTGATGAAGTATGATGGTTCCTCCATATTGTGATAATGATTTGCACAATGATGGGAAATCTTAGTGGTCAAAATTTGGGGTATGACACCTCATTGTGTCGAACACTTGTATAAACCTTATTAGAGTGATTGTTATTTAAGGGGAAGATCAATCTTTAGATTGATACATTGAAGATTCAAACTTTCTGCACACATACAAAATTCAGATTTGTGATATTTTGATTACAACTTATTTTTAGGATTGTTAATGATAAGTTTGTAAGGTTTTCCTTGTGATCCGGATTGTGGATACAAGAGGTCCATTTGTGAGATATTTATTCTCGATTGGACTTTAAACATTTGTAAATCCAAGAGGAGTGTTCTTGGTTGTTAGAGTGGTATAGAAAGACATAGTTTTGTCTTGTCTAGGAATCTAACATTATAGTGAAATTCTCTTTCAAGTTGAAAGGGGAGTGGAGTACTCTCGACGTGTGAGGGGAACCACTATACGTCTCGGTGTTCATTTACTTTCCGCATTTACCATTTCAACACTTAGAAATCTTTAGGAAAGTAAAAATCAAAAATCGTCAAAAATCGGGATAATCTTCTAAGAACCTAATTCACCCCCTCTTAGGCTCACATATAACTTACACATCAGAACTTCCATCTTCAGATCTTCAGAACTCAGTTCCTTTGTGGTCGTATCAGAGCTTGTAATCTTCAGAGTCTTCTGAAATATTTCTACTTTTCAGCAGATTCATTTGAGCACAGACAGATCAGTTCTTATCTGATAACATAGCCTCACTATTCATCAGAGACAGACACTGTCTTTCAAGAAACTCCCCCTGAGTTTCAGACTTTGTGAAGATTATAGGATTTATCATTTGAATCTTCTGGGTAGTCTCCCCCTAATTTCTATAAGTCAGATATTGGGATCTTTCAGAACGTAGTTCAGGAATATTAAGTTTTAATCACCAATAAAGATCATGACTTTTCAGAGTTTGACTTTTGAACACAGGTCTTCATCTCAGAACCTTGTTATTGTCACAACTCAGTGGTTCATCAAAGCTTGATTTTTGATCAGATACCAATTGAAGGTTAATATTTGTGATCAATCAACGCTTGATTCTGAATCTGATACTCATGATTTGATTCTGGTCTGATATCACGTGATGTGCTGAGTCTTATACCAGAGTATGTTGAGTCTTGATACCAAGTGAAAAATTTCTTCTCATACCACTTGAGAGGTATTTCCTTAATGTGCTGAATTGATACCAGTGAAGGTATTTGATAATAATTCACAGCTTTGCTCTGATTGATGAGTCTGATACTAATCTTTGTGTACTGAGTCTGATTACCAATTATTGATTTAGTCTGATACCAAATTGTTTTCATTTCAATTGGTTCCTGGTAAACATCAAAACTACTTGTTCTTGGATCTTCAGACAACTCTTTGTCTTCTGATTTGCACTGTTATTCTGAGTAAGCATCTTGAGATGTATATTTTGTCTTGACTGGTTTCAGAGTTTTCTTCTTCTGATTCTTGCGTTCTGAATTTCATATTTTCAGACAGCTTACAGCTTCTGAACCAAGTGAGATAGAGATCACGATAAACTTTGACTTTCAGACAGTTCTCAACTTCTGAACAGTACTGGGTAGATCTGATTCTAAACACATGTTCACGAAGTGTACTTTACTGTTCTTCTTTCTTAACCTGTCTTAGAATGCCTAGTGCACTTGTTTAGAGTTCCTCGGATAACATCAAACAACAAACTTTAGTAGTAACGCATTTTTATGTGAGTACTTTGTTTGAGTTCTGCATTCTTTTAGATTTTCTTTTCTCAATCAAAATCATTATATTTCTCCCCCTTTTTGACATCATCAAAAAGTGCTAGAGCATATGAGCATTTAAGAATTTAAGCATATCAAAATCATTATATATTCTGGATATGTTAAACAACATAAAACATAGAGCCATCATTTGAGCAGTTAAGAACAATCCAAGTCATTTAGTGATAACCATCTTTAACCATATCATATTCATTTTAAGTACAATTAGATGGAATTATCTGATTACCAATTGAAGGTTTTAGATCATCTGTAGAGATTAATTATAGCATTTTATTTATGAACAATCAGATAGAAGCATCAACATAAAATAGTTTTAAAATGCAGAGCATAGGTTGAGCTTAATCTTGAAAATTTCAAGATAATAAAAACATAGATATTTCATTTGATAATCTTAATAAGAGTACATAGAGTAGGAAACAGCATATCAAGATAGAAATCTTATAGCCTAATTCTATTTCTTCTTAGGAACTTCCCGATAGATTTGTAAGATCTATGGGTGAACATTCAGTGGTTGCTCCTAAGTGGTTTAGCCTGGTAATCACATCTTGAATTTCTAGAATTCGAGATATGACTCTTCCATACAGGATGCAAGGAGAGGGTTTGTTTCTAGACAAAAAAATTTGTTCTTTCAGGTGATTGAACATAGTTAGTGGAAGGTTTAATTTCCTTCTGTAGATCAGGAGGAAGATGAATAGTCTATCTGAATGGGTTAGCACTTGTTCTCCTTCTTCTCTAGGTCAAAGGTTTGTTTCCATTATTCTGTGCCAGACTTTAGCTGAGGGTTTGAGTGTGGAGACACAATTGGAGGCACCATTTCCATTGTGAATTTGGCAGATGAGATCATTGAAGATGGTTCTTTCCTTGTAGTCTTTAATGGTGTCACCGTTTTCATCATTCTTGTTTGCTTGTGTAATGACAGATGGTTTAATTACCACTAGAATTCCAGAGACAACTGACTGAATGATGTGCTGGTTATACATATTAGAAAATACATCAGCATTTGCCTAGAATTCTTTAACAAGATATGTGTAAATAAGACCTGGAAGCATCTCAAGATAACCTTCCCATTTCTGACACTTTAGTTCGGACGAAGTTCTTGTAAAGCCAAATTCATTGAGAGAAATGGGGTTCATGGAGAATTCATTTAGGATTCTTAACTCATAGATTTCACTCTTAGTAGGTTTTGGATGAGAGTTGGACATTCTAGAGGGAATACTAAAGGGAGACACTAACTGAGATGATTTTGAATAATGGATCGAGGAGTGAACAAGGTGCCTTAAAATAGATAACGAATAGAGAGAGTCAAATAAATGCTGGTGACTCCAATCGTCAGATTTGTTATTTCCTGGACATTTTAAGCTAGATGTGACTAGGTTAAGGGGTTGATACTGGCACTGAGTCTGACAGTTAATCATTCTTGGAAAGATTGAGAGATTACGCATGTACTTCGTTAATTAATTCTTGACAAGAGTCAAAGCTTCGCAATGAGTGCATATGTAAGAGAGTATTACTAGTGGTGAAGCATATAGACGCGTTTTCTTCTTTCAAGAGTATTTATCCTATATGTATAATAAGTGCACATGCATAGGTGTAGGCATAAGGAATTGAAAGTAACACATACTTCATTAACTTAGTTAGAAGTTACACAGTATGAGCATATGAACTTAATGAGTCATTACATGCTAATAACTTAGACATGTAATCTTCTAATTTTATGAGAACCATCTGCTGTCGAAGATTTCACAAAATTTCCTATCCAGAGCAGTGTCTGGTCCACATCGAATTCTGCAAATCGCATGCATAATACCAGCTCTGAAGAGTACTTCAGATAAGACTTTTTTGTAGGGAATGAAAAACTTTTCCATAGATCTTGACATAAGAATTGATTCCTTTAGATGATCAAAGATTATTTGTGACAGATCAATAGGAGTTGGCCTAAGGAGACACATGATGAGGAGCTTATCATCATGAAACAAAAGTCTTTGTTTGTATTGCGAGGTTTAATATTAGTTAAGATGAATTTGAACCATTCTTTGGCAATTGGCACAAGTCTTTTAGGATTTGTGGGTTCAAAAGCAGAACCTTTATCAAAGATGTAGTGCATTTCAGTATCAGAGGTGCATCGTATGGATGTATGGTTGGGAGTGATACCGCCTAGTGGACAGTTAATGACTTCAGATATTTTTGTGACATTGATGGTGACTGGAAGACCATAAATGTCAGAGGAGATAGTTAGACCATTTTTGCTAACAGAGGCGTTAATCCAAAAGGATCTTAAGAGGGTCAGATAAATTAAGCCTCCAAGCATATGAATGTATCCATTCCAATTTTGGAAATGAATCCTAAGATGAAAATCACTATTAGTATCTATTGGATTTGGTCGTTTTTCATTGATGACTTCAAGAAGATCATCATTTCCATAAAAGGTTCTTGGAGTCATTTTAGATTGAGGATGAAAGGAAGGTTATGACTAAGGGATAGTGATGAATTCTTTCGGAATAACTATGGTTTTAAATAGACAAGTGGAGGAGTTTGAACAGGATAAGTTAATAGTTGAGAATGACTTAAGAAGATTGGAATTCTTAGGAGAAGTCTAAAGAATGAGGACAACTAAGTAGTTTGTAATTCTAGGGAAGATCAAAGAGATATATATGCACTTTATTCTTAGCAAAAGTTAGGTGGATGCAGTAACTGCTTTATGAAGTCATTAATTCTAAAAGGGGACCAGACGACACGCTTTCTAGCATTTAAAGGGATTTTCACTATTTCCAACATTTAAAGGGAATCCTAACTTGTCAGAGCATAATCATGCCTCTTAAAGCTAGTAGCTTAGGTGAAGAGCTATTTTGGTCAAGTTGGCACGTTTCCTTATTTTGAGATTGAACAGATATCATTCAATATGAGTACATCAAGGGAATTTGGATGGCTGCAAGAAATGTGCAACATCCTGGTTTCTTATACTAACTAGGTTAGGTAAAAGGGGCTCAGAGAACGAGAACGTTAGGTCTGGAATAGGAGTACTAGTTGGAGTGTACTTATGGGTTATAGGAAGTGATCACGCAGAGTGGATGACATGATACGGAGAATCTTACTTATGTGGCTTCCTTTTAACTATTTTAATAGGCATATGCAGACAAATAAATGATTTTCTTAAAACTTTTCTAGTTATCTTAGAATAACCAAAGGTTTTGATAAGAGATTTGTTATCATGGAATTAAGTCATAAATGAAGGAAGGATGGTACCTGGAATCTTTGCAGATTTATCTGAATACATTTTCATCTTGACTCTGATCTTTCCTTTTCTGAGTGAACTACTGAGGGTTCTTGAATTCTTTAAGAATCACTTGCATTATGGTTTCTGAAGAATGTGAACATTTTCTGAACTCTGTTTCTAGGCAGAGAGCTGAAATCATCCTACGCAAAATTCCTTTCCTTTTTCTTGTTCAGAGCTGTTCATCTGACTTTTGAGAACAGCCAATCAAAGATTTTAAATCTACTATTCAGGTCTATAAGCTTTCATCAAGCCCACTAGAAGATCATCAATATTTAATTATTGACCCTTTTTAGATAATGTGCTTCTAGAATTGATTTCCAAAGCATCTTCTGAATCCAGCGCTTGAAGGGTTCTGAACAACTTATCATATAGTGATCTGATCACTAACATTTGATTCACCTGAGAGATAGTTTCAAGTAATCAGAACTTAGTTATGCTAATTCAAGCAAAGCTTAAGAGTTCATTCTTGATCAAGTATTTGATGAATCCTTGACATTCTTCTTCCTGAAATTTCTTTCAGATTTCTGCATAAATTTTCATGAACACAATGTTCAGTTCTTCAATGAATCTTTTAACTTCTAGATCATTCAAGATTCAAATGTTGAATCATTTCTAAGAGTTTGAATTCTTCATATTTTCTAACTTCAACAGACTTCACTCTGAAATTCAAAATCATAGAACAACAATCTTTCTTCTTTACATGAAGAAGTTCTGAATGAGCTTTAAACGAGAAATTCAAGGGTGGACCTAATCCGTTTCTTGAAAACATCTCAAAAACTCATAAAGAATTGATCTTCAGCAAATAAGACTTCTTATTTTCTGATGATTTAACTTTGAGCACATACGTGGTTCATCCACACGTATCTTCCAAGATAGGCATTCAACAAATACTACTTCTTATCTGATGAGTCTATCTTATCAGCTGATTCTTCAATCTTCATTAAAACTTAAGTGAGGAAGATTTATTTGTTTGACAACTACAAAACTTACAGAATCAGTGATTTGCTCAAGTAGTTCAGATTGATTACAAGTTTGTACACAGTTAACTTCTGAACTATTACAGAAATTGTAAGTGGATTTCAATCTTACCCAGAGTATTTCTACGCACCGCATCCGGATCTTTTTCTGACACTGTTAGGTGTTTGATATCCATCAATAACAGAACCGGAGCTCTGATACCAATTGAAGGTGCGAGAAAGACACAAGAAATGGGGGTTTGAATTGTGTATTTGCTCTTTTGACTACTTTTCATTTCTTGTTGTTGAATCACTTAGGATTACATCAGCGTTCGTTGAGAGACTCTGAATGGCAACGTTACATTCAGACTTGCTAAGCATGAGGCTTCATAACTAACAAGAGTCTGAACATAAAATCCATTTCTCAGAACTTGCAGTGCAGAAGCTTATCAGAGTTAAGCTGCAAGGTTCTGACTTACTTGTGTAGGGTTCTAATACTCTATATAAAAACATAAATAAGAACATTAAGCATAAGAGTAAAGGACACACGATATATCCTGGTTCACCGCAAAGGCTAATCCAGTCCACCCTCCTCAGGTGATTTCGGCTTGAACACAAGGTCTTAATCCACTATAATCAATCTCGATTACAGATGCACGGGCAACAGCCGGTGACTAACCACTTGCACAACCGTACTGTGACTAACATACAATGAACCGTTCAGGGATTCAACTTAATGAATATAACGAACATTGACCTGCAGGTTCCAATCTCGCAAGATCTACTGCTAGGCTTTCACAGCTAGATGTTCAGGGATTCATCGCAATGAATATAACGCTACTGGCCCTATTTCAAGCTTTTCCCACAATGACATCTCGCCATTGTCTTCTCGAGTCTCTGGTCACACTGACCACTCAAGGAATCCTAATTCACCAAGAATTAGTTATACAGGAGATTACAAAGATGCTTCCTAACAAGCAGATTACTCCTAAGTTTAAGTACAAAGAACACACAAGTGTTCAAGCAAGATGTAAGCAACAACTCCTTGCTATTCTAAGAAACTACAGAGATGTATAATGATTTGACAGTTGTTGACATCTTTTAGATCTTCTTCTTCTTCGTCTTCGGGGTGAGTAAGCTTTGAGCAACAACTCCTTGCTTCAGATCTTCAATGTAGCACTGACAAGAAGATGGTTGATGACTTGGCTGATTTGCAATGTTGTCTTCTTCATCAACAACTTCTATACCAATTCATTGTTGTTGTGTTGAATGATGATCTTTGAGCTTCAACAATAATGGCCATGTGTAAATGGTGATAGCTTTGGATATTCTAAGTGTTACAACGAGAACTCATCGTTGTTGCTATCTTCACACAATGACTGGGATCAATTCCCAATTCATGGCTGAATCGATCTCTGGACTATATCGTCGATTAGAAAAGAGACGTTGGCTGTTGGAAAAGAGACGTTGTGTAATAATTAGCTGTACTGACACATCTCCTTTTTGCTGTGGGAGAAGTGACGGGATATATCTTTCTTGGGCGCCGTGTACAGTTACTCACAACGGTAACATGTGACTTCTGAACTTCAGAGGCTTCTGATGGTTAATGGATGAAGCATGAGTAGGGTCTTCTTAACAGGATATCTGATATGTCAAGTCTTCAGTTATTTGAAGAAGTCCATTAGGAATCAGTCTTCAAAACTTCAGCACTTGTCTTTGAGCACGTTATCCTTTACTTCTTCAAGTCTTCCGAAACTTCAAAACTTGTCCATTAGGAATCAGTCTTCAGAGTCTTCAATACTTGATCTTCAGGACCCTAATCTTCAGAACACATGAGTCTTCAGAGTCTTTCTGCACTTGGTCTTCAGAGCCTTCCGCCTTCAGAACTTCAAGTCATGAGAGTCTTCAGCACTTCAGTTCTCTTCTTCAGGAGCTTCGCAATCCTCAAAATCTCGATCACTTTCAGAGAGTATCCACAAGAGCATTCTTGCTTCTTGCTTCTTGCGACTTGTGTCACACATAGTAACTTCGCATATTATCAATTTCACTCGTCAGGCTGGTGCTTGTTGGATTTGATAATTTCTATGAATATGATCTGCACACAACACACGTTAGAACATAAAATGGTTCTTTCACAAATACGTATTGTTATCATCAAAACATAGATTGACTTGTAGACACAATTCTTGCTCTCACAACACCAACATTGGAAGAGTACTCTCATCTGAATGAGTTACCCATCACTGATCAAGCTCCATTTTTTGGACTGGAAGAAATTCGAAAGAATCAAGTCATTGCAAGAGCAATCTATTTGGGCGAGTCAGAAGTTAGGACTCACATAACCACTAAGGGAGGAATCCAGGGTTTACCAGCTAAATTCCTGACAGAGAAAGCCCTATACTACGTCAGTGTAGGAAACATAAGTGCTTTCGAAGATATCTTTGTGTTACTCACATACGGACTATTCCTTTTTCCCAACATCGATAACTTTGTCGATACCAATGCCATTAAGATATTTCTGATTGGAAACCCCGTACCAACCTTGCTCGTAGATGCTTATCATTATGTACACTTAAGGAATTTGTACAATGGAGGAATGATCACATGATGTGTACCCCTGCTTTACAAATGGTTTATTTCCCATCTACCCAAGTCTGCTGCTTTTTGGGATCATAAGAACACCTTACGTTGGTCGTAGAGAATCATGTCTCTCACTAACTCTGACATAGACTGGTACAATAGGATTTATAAAGGAATAAAATCATTTATTGATGTGGAAATTTCCCTAATATACCCTTATTAGAATTAAAGGAGGAATCAACTATCATCCAGTTTTAGCTCGTCGTCAACTCGGATACCCAATGAAGCATATCCCACATAATGTTCATTTGGAAGGTCTTTTCTTCAAAGAAGGAGAAAATGACAGGGCACTTAAAAAGGAAATAGTGCATGCCTGGCAACACATTTACAGAAAATGACGAGAGTCTCTAGGAAAACCATATTGTATCTCCTTGGAGCCTTATCTCCACTGGGTGCAAACTAGAGCCCTCAAGCTGAGGATGCCTTACCCTCGTCAAAAAGTTTTTCCGTTGAAGGAATTTGTCCTTTATTTCATGTCTAATACGGAAAAACTCCAGGCCACTCTTAACAAAGTTCAACGAGAGAAGAGCTCTTGGAAAAACAAATACCGAATCCTCAGTGTAGAGTGTACCAAAATTCAGGAATTATTGAAAGAAAAGGATGCTTTGATTGGAATATTAGAGCAACATGCTGAAGAAAGTCAGGAAGATCAAATGAATTTGCTTACTCCTTTCATTTGGTAAAAGTCTGATAACCTGACAGCGGTTGAAGAACCCCGATCAAAGAAGAGGAAACTACCAGAACCAGCATCTGAGCTCTCCTCAGAGAGGACTCAGGATCCTTGGGCTTAGATTTTCCTTTTACCAGCACTTTGTAAAATACTGTACTTTTCGTTGTAACATACTGCAATCTTTTGATTTCAATAAAAAGGGGTTCCCCCTCTCTGTATGATATTTGCAATTTTATTGAAGTTTCTTTTGATTAAAACAAAAAACTAAAAAAATATGTCATTGCATTCATCATTCTCACATAAACGCATTCTCTCGAGTCTCACGAACGTGTCACAATTTTAGAGTCAAACTGTCTCATTCGTACAATACTCGGGCTAATCGACAAAAGAAAATGGACGATCTCGAGGAAGAGAACATAGAGTTGAGAGAAGAAATCGACGCTCTGAAGGAAAGTTTGGAAAAACTTCACAGTGACATGCAGTCTCTGGCAGTAGCTCAGGAGCAACGTCAAAGGACTATAATCTCGGAGATCACATCTACGCCCATAGTGGAGACACCTGAGAATCATCCTCGGTACAACATGCCTAAGGGTCAGCCCTGGGGCATGCCTCTCAACTTTTCTCCTGAAGGATATATCCCGCCGGTCACTAAAGACCCATAAACGGTAGCAGGAGCCACTGGTCCTGAAGGTTACAAACTTTGGGAAAGTGAAGACGCGAGGTTTACAACTTCAACTCATGAAGGTTACAAACTTCAGGGCATTAAAGTGCCAAGAGTTACAACTATCATGACCATACCACAACCAGTGGTACTCACTGTCCCGAAAGGATGGATTCCGCAGGCAATCTCTGGTGAAAACACAAACACGTATGAAAAGATGAATGAGTTATAGGAACAATTCTAGGAAATGCAGAATGAACTGCATGCCATTCGCGGTCAGGATTTATTCGAAAAGGACGCCGCCGACCTCTGTCTGGTCCCTAATGTCAAAATCCTGCATAAATTTAAGGTGTCTGACTTTGAAAAATACAAAGGCAACTCTTGCCCTCAAAGTCATTTGGTAATGTACGCTCGCAAAATGTCTACCCAGACAGAAAATCAACAGCTACTAATCCATTATTTTCAGGACAGTTTAACCAGTGCCGCACTCAAATGGTACATGGGTTTAAACCGCACTAAGATCAGTACTTTTAGAGATCTTGGGGCAGCTTTTGTTCAGCAATATAAGTATAACCTGGACATGGCACCAGATAGAGATCAACTAAGAGCAATGTCGCAAAAGGACAAAGAGACATTTAAGGAGTATGCTCAGAGATGGCGTAAAATTGCTACCCAGATTTGTCCACCTCTTGAGGAAAAAGAGATGAAAAGGATTTTCTTGAAAACCTTGAGCATATTCTACTACGACCAAATGGTCGACAGTGCGCCCAACGACTTCACCGAGATGGTGAATATGAGAGTACGCCTTGAAGAGGCAGTCCGAGAAGGACGATTAGTCAAAGATACAGAGCCATCCAGCAGTACCAAAAGATACGGTAGTACTTTCCAAAAGAAGAAAGAACAAGAGATCATCAATATCTCTCTCAGAAAGCAACGACGACGATATCAACTAGTAGTGGCAATAACTCCCGCTATTAATCATGCGTCAGTTCCGACTTATCAACCTCAGGTTGCTCAAAGCCAACCAAGTCAACAACAGTATCAGCAAAGACCACAACAGCCTCTTCAGCAGGCTCGTTCACAGTACAATAACAATCGTACTACGCGACCTCCAGGGTTTAACCCTATACCAATGTAGTACGCATAACTATTTCCACTTCTACTGGCCAAGGGACATGTCCAAACCAGATCTCCTATTACAGTACCAGAAAATCTACCTTTTTGGTTTAAGGCAGATCAGACTTGCCCTTACCATCAAGGAGGATCGAGGCACAACATTGAAAACTGTCTCAGTTTCAAATCTGACGTACAGAAACTTGTCAAGAACGGGGTCTTATCTTTCAAAGATACTAATCCAAATGTTCAGACGAACCTGTTGCCACAATATGACAAGGCTTCAGTAAATTTGATAGAGGAAGAATTTAGCCGTAGTTATCAAATTCGCGATGTACTCCTATTGGGAACCAATTTGGTCAGGATGCATTACAGACAGAGCAGGTACGGTCACGTACCACCTCACAATTATCCCCAGTGTGATATCTGCTCAAAGAATAATCAAGGATGTTCTGTAGTACAGTTAGCTCTACAAGAACAGATGAATCTCGGATGGATTCAAGATCACAGAATCCGAGAAGTCAACATGGCTCATTCAAATCCCAACATTGTTCAGAACCGCAACATCCTTGTGATGAACATCAATTTGGTAGCCATGCACTCAAGGCAAAGTCAATATCATAATCTGCCACAACACGATTACAACATCTTATCAATCTGCTCAACAAGCAATCAGGGATGCTCTTTTATACAAGAGGCCCTCCAACGTCAGATGGAGCTCGGATGGATCCAGGATTATCAAGAGAGAAATAACCATCAAGTCAATATGGTTCAGATCTTTGATATACGATTGATGAATACCAGCCTGGTAGAACTACATGCTAAGCAAGTCAGGCTTAGCTTTTTGGCTTCACATGATTATCAGGACTGTGAAGAGTGTCGTGAGGACGACCAAGGTTGCGCACTGGTACAAAGAACACTTCAACACCATTTAGACCATTGGTGGCGTCCGATTTACTTGGACGAAGCTACACAACAGATCAGTACTAACAGAAATCCTAGTAGGCATCAGAGTCAAGATGTCCGCTCGATGGAAACAGACCTGGTCAAAATGCACTGCACAAAGTGGGCGTGGTCGGGTGCCACCACCTAATTATGAACACTGTAGAGTTTGCTCAGAAAACAACCAAGGATGTTATCTTGTACGGTCGGCTCTTTAAAATCAGTTGAACCGGAAAGAGACTCGACAATGTTTAAGTTCCAGGTCGATTAACATGATACAAGACTATCTTCCTAATCCAAGTGAAGATGTTGTCTTACTTTCCAAACATGAAATGGCCAAAGATGTGTGTGCCATAATTCCTCTGCTCGATGAATCAAGATCCCCTCTTGACAGTAGAAAGGCTCTCAACCTCAAACCAATTGAGGCTACTTATGATGGTCAGAGAAATCAACAGGCTCATGTGGTTATCTACTTGCCAGGACCAATACCATACAAATCAGATAAGGCTATCCCTTATAAGTACGATGCAACAACAATCGAAAATGGAAAGGAAACTCCATTACCCTTTGTCGTAAACATTGCTGACATCAGTCGAGTCACACGGAGTGGTCGGATCTTCAACAGAGGAGTTGGAGAACCAGCTAAGGAAAAGGAACCTCAGGCAGAAGTTCCGAATTAGCAAATCGGGCAATCCAGTAGTTTCGAACTTTCTAAGAACAATAGCGAGATGCTGAAGCTCATCCAGAAAAGCGAGTACAACATTGCAGACCAACTGTTACAAAATCCATCCAGAATCTTTGTATTATCTCTCCTACTTAGTTCCGAGGCTCACAGGGAAGCTCTGCAGAAAGTCTTAGAGCAAGCTTACGTGGAATAAGATGTAACGGTGGGACAATATAACAGTACCATTTCCAACATCACTTCCTGTAACAATTTAGGATTCAGTGATGAGGAACTGCCGGAAAAAGGCAGAAATCATAACATGGCGCTTAACATTACAGTCAACTGCAAGGAAGATGCTTTAGCCAGCATACTAGTTTACACACAATCATCTCTAAATGTTATGCAAAAATCAACTCTGACACGACTATCATTTCAAGAAGCTCCGATGAGAGGCAGCGAGATCATCGTCAAAGCCTTTGACGGATCAAGAAAAACAGTTATCGGCGAAGTCAATCTTCCCATAACCATCGGTCCTCATACTTTTCAAGTCACTTTCTAGGTCATGGACATCCGGGCAGCATACATCTATTTATTAGGAAGACCTTGGATACACAAGGCTGGGGCAGTCACTTCGACACTTCACCAGAAGCTGAAGTTCGTCAAGAATGACAAACTAGTCACAGTCTATGGAGAGTAGGCCTTAATCATGAGCAACTTATCATCATTTTCTTGTGTAGAACCAGAGGAGGTTGTTGGAACTCAATTCCAAGCACTTTCGGTGAGCAATGAGAATCTATCAGAGAAAGGAACGCCGAAAGGGTGGGGACAACTTGTAATTCCTACAGATAACAAGACAAAGAAAGGTCTTGGTTTCTCTCTAACCTGTGCCCAGACTGCTAAGAAGGACAAAAGTTTTCATCCTATTCAGGATTTCTTCCTCAGTGGAGGCTTTCTCCACCCAGTGTCTCAAGAAGTACACACTATCTATGAGAGTGACTCCTCCGATATGGATGAGGAGTGGAAATCTTATCTCAACGAGGACGGTTATTTGTCTCAGGGAGAGACATATACACCAATTTATTTTCCCACGAAAAGTCCGAGATACATACCAAGATCGGACGTCAGGATGATTTACGGAGATTGTGATCCACAAGGATGTCGTGCTCCACCTAACTCATTAGAAGACGATCCGATGAAAGATAACTTCAACTATGACTATTATGACCCACTGGATGACTTTCCTATTTGGAAGCCATACCTAGAGGACTTGGGGCAAAAGAGTTAGCTCAACGAGGCTTATCAACTGAGCAACATTGAAAAGAATACATGCGTCCCCACCGAGACATGATATCATTACTCAGATTATTCAGAAAATGCTCATCACAACGATGAATCTGCAAAGATCGCACGACAAGAGTTCATTAACTATGCTTTTCTAGAGGTCAACGTCATTGAAGAAGATGACTCCTCTTCTCCCACTGAAACATGGGACACTTTAGGACAGCCAAGCAGCAAGTATGACTTCTTAGTCAAGTATACTGCTCCTGAAAGCTTTCATATCAATCTTGATGATATCCAGCCAACTGGATGGGAAGATTCCCTTGAGAATGAAAATACCACAGAAGGTACAACAGAAGAGTTCATTTATGACAACTCTGCATGGGAGGAGGATTCCAATAATCCTGATCCGCCAGAAATCAGCGTCATTTCTAAGGACAAACAAAGAAAGAAGGTACCAGACTTTGTGATTCACCAAGGAGTTCGTCGCCAATGGGTTGCTGTCGATGTCCCGAAAGTCGTCCATAAGTCTAAGTAATTGTCGTCTTTGTTTTAATAGGGCTCACTTTCTGTAAATGTCCCTCTTCACTTCGCCTAAAGCGAGAAAGTTTTGTTTTATAGGGCTGTAGTTTCAAGAATCGACAAATCATAAATAAATAAATGTCATTCTGTCACTCCCGCATTTATTGCTGTTTTCACTTTTCACTTTTCAGAAAATGGTAATCCTAAAACAACCTAAAATAAAAACAAGCATTTTTCAGAAAATACACTGCACGTACGCTTGCATTTCTCTCTATCTCTTCTAAAAACAAATCATCACACCTTGCAGATTGCTTGTTTTAAACCCCATTGAAACATACGATCCGATGCCTTCTCCCAACTTTGAATTCCCAGTATTTGAAGCTGAAGAAGAAGAGGACATAGAAATTCCAGAAGAGATCTCCCGATTACTCAGACAAGAGGAAAGATCAATTTAACCTCACAAAGGGCCGTTGGAAACGGTAAACTTGGGTTCAGAGGAAGAAAAAAAAGAAGTAAAGATTGGAGCACTGCTCAGGCCAACTGTCAAAGAAGACTTGATAAAACTTCTTAAAGAGTTTCCAGATGTGTTTGCTTGGTCCTATAAGGACATGCCCGGGTTGGATACCAGCATCTTAGAACATCATTTACCATTAAAATCAGAATGTCCTTTGGTTAAACAATGACTGCGACGGACTCATCCAGACATGTCTATCAAAATTAAGGAGGAAGTGAAGAAACAGATCGATGCAGGTTTTCTTGCCACCTCAGAATATCCTCAATGGCTAGCCAACATAGTGCCAGTTCCGAAAAAGGACAGAAAAGTCATAATGTGTGTAGACTACAGGGATTTAAACAAAGCAAGTCCAAAGGATGACTTCCCCTACCTCACATTGAAATGCTGGTAGATAGTACAACAAATTCAAAGTTTTCTCCTTCATGAATGGATTCTCGGGCTATAATCAAATCAAAATGGCGCCGAAAGATATGGAGAAAACTTCCTTTATCACCCCATGGGGCACCTTTTGTTACAAGGTAATGCTGTTCGGTTTGAAGAACGCCGGGGCAACCTATCAAATGGCCATGATAACTCTGTTTCACGACATGATGCACAAAGAAATCGAGGTGTATGTCGATGACATGATTACGAAATCAAAAACAGAGGAAGAGCACGTTGAACATTTGTCAAAATTGTTTGAACTTCTAAGAAAATACAAACTCTGCTTGAATCCTAACAAGTGCACATTCGGTGTTCGCTCAGGAAAGCTCTTAGGCTTCATCGTCAGCCAGAAAGGGATTGAAGTTGATCCGGACAAGGTCAAGCCCATTCAAGAAATGCCTTCACCCAAAACTGAGAAACAAGTCAGAGGATATTTGGGACGTTTGAATTACATCTCAAGGTTCATATCCCTCATGACTGCAACATGCGCACCAATCTTCAAACTGCTCAGAAAGAATCAAAGGTGTGAGTGGACCGAAGATTGCCAAAAAGCTTTTGACAGTATCAAGGAATATCAGTTGAATCCACTAATTCTTTCTCCTCCAGTAGAGGGGAGACCACTGATCATCTATCTGACAGTCTTGGAAGACTCGATGGGTTGTGTACTTGGCCAACAAGACGAAACGAAAAGGAAAGAGTCTGCCATTTACTACTTAAGCAAGAAATTTTTTAGACTGCGAAACTCGGTATACTATGCTCGAGAAAACTTGATGCGCTTTAGCTTGGGCAGCTAAACGTCTTCACCAGTACATGATTTGCCATACTACTTGGTTAGTCTCCGAAATGGATCCGATCAAGTACGTATTTGAAAAACCTGCTCTCACGGGAAGGATTGCCTGTTGGCAGATGTTGTTATCAGAATACGACATCGAGTACCATGCTCAGAAAGCCGTCAAAGGGAGTATTTTGGCCTATCATTTGGCTCATCAACCGATTGACGATAAGGAATCAGTCAAATTTGATTTTCCTGAAGAAGATGTCATGTACTTAAAAATGAAAGATTGCGATGAACCACTACCCAGTGAAGGCCAGAACTAGGATCCCAATGGGGACTAATATTTGACGGAGCTGTCAATGTTTATGGAAACAAAATTGGAATAATCATCGTAACACCTCAGGGTACCCATATTCCTTTCACTGCCAGATTAACATTCAAATGCACAAACAACGAGGCCGAATATGAAGCTTATATCATGGGTCTCGAAGAAGCAATCGACTTAAGGATTAAGAACTTGGATGTGTATGGAGACTCAACTTTGGTTATCAATTAGATCAAAGGAGAGTGGAACACATACCAATCGGGATTGATTCCTTACAAAGACTATGCGAGAAGGTTGTTACCATTTTTCAACAGAATCGAGTTTCACCACATCCCTCGTGAAGAAAATTATATGGTTGATGCACTAGCCACTATCTCTTCCATGATTACTGTAAATCATTGGAATGACGTGCCTAAGATCGAAATAATGCGCCTTGAAAGGCCCGCATATGTTTTCACAATTGAAGCAGTCATCGATGACAAACCCTGGTATCATGATATCAAGTGCTTCCTTCAAAAACAAGAATACCCACCAGGGGCATCCAGAAAAGACAGGAAGATTTTCAGGAGACTGTCTGGAAACTTCTTCCTGAATGGTGATACACTCAATAAAAGAAACTTTGACATGGTCCTGCTCATATGCGTGGACACACCAGAAGCGAACATGTTGATGAAAGAGATTCACGAAGGATCCTTTGGCACCCATGCCAACGAACACACTATGGCGAGAAAAATTCGGAGAGTCGGGTATTGTTGAAAAGTAATTAGGGGGTGTTTTATCGTATCCATAGAGATTGTGTATATTGCCGCCGTTCGATAGTCAAAAGCTTTTCAAACTTTAATAGTAACAAAGGTTTTGTGTAATTTCAAATTGGATCATTTGCATAAAATTTAGAATTCAACGGTAAAAAGACTTGTAAAAACATGTCAAGATTAGGTTTTGGTAATCCGTTTCGTACGTATTTCCTCGATTAAGCGTGTGAACTTGTTAACGATAAATATAACCACATATCCTCTTAACAAGTTTCTCTCGAACACTTGTTGTGGGATTTATCATATTGATCATTTGATGATCTCTCACCCAAACTACCAATATGATAACATTCAAGATTAATATTTATGAACATCAACATTTAAAACTGTCTCTAGCCTTATGAATATTGATGGAATGAAACTTAGGTCAAGTTTTATAGCATATCTCTCGATCATGAAATAAAACAAAATATACAATGTAAACAAAGTTTTTCTTCTATATATATCATCAACAAGGTTCACAAGCTTACAATCAAGAAGAATACATACAAAATAATGGATTACCTTCCACTAATCTTGACACAAGAGTTGCTTAGCTACCCATTGTCATGGTAGCTTGATCAACAAGTAATGGACAAAGCTTTTGTTGCATCAATCTTCAAAGATTCAAGGATTGAAGCATAAAAGCTTTGGATCCTAAGAAAAATAATAAAAGATGATGTTTTTATCTCCAAAAGAAGGATTCTAGGTTACAAAGATCTTTCTAAAAGTGTTGTATATCAAATATCTAACAAACACCCTAAACAACACTTTCTGTCCAGACAAATTTGCCAGGCGGGCTACAAAATTTTCCTGGCGAAACCTTTAAGACCAGCCACATGACAGGACAGTGCAAATAAATCTGGGAAAATATCTTGAATTCGCCAGGCGAATTCCAGCCTCGCCAGGCGAATCCCTTTTGCCACTTCTTCGCCTGGCGAATCTTCCAGCGAAGCACTTCCAGTAGCTACTAGAATTTACATTTCCACTCGCCAGCTGACTCGCCGGGCTTTCGCCTGGCGAATCTCTCCTTCCGCCACCCATTCGCCCGACGAATGTACTGTTTATTGCAGACACGTGACTTTGCTCGTTTCATCGTGTTTTCTTCCAATTTTTTTCGCGTCCCTTTTACGAAAAACGCTGCAAAACTAACAAAAACATAAAAGAAACCAAAAATAGACATTGATTCAAAAATCACTTAAAAATAAGCTGTTTCGCATTCAGGCATTTGGAAAAGAGCTTAAAACTGCAGAAATTTGATCTAAAATTCATTTACAACCAGACACTTATCAAACTCTCCCCAACTTGCCTCGTTGTTTGCCCTCAAACAAAAGTAAGTTTCAACAATCAACAAGCAAGATTTCCAAGCACTAAATTAACCGAAAACATTAATGGTTCAAACTCGACACATGCACACACAAAGTATTTTCACAAAGTTGCATAGAATCAAAACATGATTATGAATTAAGTTCTAAACACAACATCATACAATGCACAATAAAGTACCTACAAGTTCAAGTTGAATCACCTAAATTCACTTATTATCAACACACTATGTACATAATTTCACTCTCACAAGCAATCGTGCCACATCCAGACTCATTCATGCATTCATCTCACAAAGTTATCAAAAATAAGTAGAAACAAAGATCACTAAGGACTTTTATGGTTGTAACTTGGCTTGGGTTAAAAACAAGGGTCATATCTACACGGCCATTGAACAAAAACGGGTAATAACAATGAAGAGCATTTCTTTTTCAACTTTCTCATTCTTTTTCACACTTTATTTCTTCCTTTCACAATGTATTCTCTTCTTATGATTTTCTTTTCTTTTTGTTCTTTTTCTTTCTTTTTGATTTTGATTTCTTTTTCTTAGAATGCATTGTATCACCAATTCCTTTTTCCACTTTTTCAAAGTAAACCATTCTTCCCAACTTCACCAATGCCACATACTTAGCTTAAATGCTCTTCAAAACGGGTTAAAATTTGGTTTCATGATTCACAAAAAAAAAATTCTTTTTAGGCTCAAAAGGAGTTTCAAATACGCGCACACTCACAAGGTTGCTTGAAGTGTTTTTGGAATGGTGGTTTTCCTCATAGTACTCAAAAATTTGCCATGATCATTTCTAAGTTTCCAAAATTTAAAATAAACTCACAAGATTAAACATGAACAAAACGAGTAAAACAATGATTACTTGACTCAATTTTTGGTGAACAATGGAAAGCACCTCACTTTAGTGGTTTTGTCCTAAATGATTCACACATGAACAAGTATTTACAACACAATGCATTACCATAATTTTGTATAAAGCACCAACTTACAATCATGCTAAAATTCTACACAACAACATTCACACTTTGATTGTGCACAAAATTAAGAATTCTATCATCACCATCAGTGTTTAAGGCTAACAAAGCACTCTTTCTTCTTGTGCTAACACACAAAATTTTCAAAAATTAAGGGCAACACAACATAAAATAAAAACAGAATTTAAACTAAAACAAAATTTAACACCAAACTGAAATATTATAAGTACTAGTGTAAACACACCGAAATTGTACTCGCCGAAGCGACAAAATGCTACAACAGAAATTTCGCCGAAGCGACCCAAAAGTACTTACTAATATTTTATAACTGAAAATAAAATACATGAAATAAATAACAAAACAAAATAGAAATCCTTCACTTTGTAGCCTCATCTAATTAATCAAGTCATTAAGATCATCTTGCATCTCGTTGCCTCCATCATCATCATCATCATCAGCTCCACCTTCACCATCAGCACCAACAGCTCCAGTTGCACCTCCCCCTAAAAATAAAGGACGCCTGCCCACAGGCCAGTTTGTATAATTATCAAAATCCGCCAGAGTAGGAAAAGGAACAACTTCTTGCGGTGTGGTTTGAAACTGGTACAACTGTTGCATACAATTGAAATTGAATTCCAAGGATATTTGGTACACCTCAGCCATATCCCAAGAGTAATTGAATGTCGCTCGCATTCTAGGATCCTATGTTGAATAATCAAGAGACTCAGTTTTCTCACTAGTTTGGGAGCGGGATGTTTGACTTACACTTGCACCCTTCCTCTTCTCAACCAACTTATTCTTACAATACCGCTCAATATAATCATCATTGATAAGCCCCCTCCTCTTCTCATTAAGCACATCGGGCATCAATATCCACTTTTTAAGACAAAGAGCGGTTACAAAACAAGGAAAAATGATAGGGGCAGCAGCATGTACCACGGGTCTTCGCGTGTTCTCGATAAAAATTTTCATTTTCATCAAAATAATCTGAGCTACATCAACCTCTTTGTCTTCCATGATGTAATACGAAAGAAGGGTAGTATCAACTGGTATTGAGGAACGGTGCATCTTGGGTTTGATGTTATGGAGGATGAGAAGAAGTACGGCTTGCACACCGGGAGGCATGTTTTCCCTCTTATACCGGATGGCTTCTCCTTGGGCGTTCCTTTCCACACTTTTTCCTGGGAACAAAATGGTTCTGGTAATTTTATCGTGATTTAGATGTGTGCCAAGTTTCTTAGTGTACGCATCCTTCTCAAACATCCCTAACGAACTTGGTTTTCCAAACAGGTTATTTATGTCCTCACGATCAAATCTAATTTCCTTGCCACAGACATAAGTGATGTACCGGAACACATGCATATCTCCTTGAGCTTCGTGCAATTCGAGAGCATTTGCATAGAATTTATGCACCATCTCATAGTTGAGTGCTTCTAAAGGATTTATCAAATGTCCCCACTTCTTATTCTTGAAAATTTTAGCCAACTTCCGGTACGACCCCTCGGGATTAATATCAAACCTTTTTTCAGACAAAAATTGTCGGCCTTCAAGCATAGAATACCGGGCAGCATGAGCATCACCTAAGAACCGATTGGGATCAAACTCACTTTGTTGTCCAGAACTGCTTCCAATAACTGTCTTCTGCTTTTTCCCACCGGTTACTTTGGTTATAGGAGGCATCTGAAAAATTAGACAAAACATGAAGCAAAGGAATTATTTTCAATTGTTAGCTACATCCAAACAGCAAAAACACATTCAAAGCAGAAACGAAAACAAATAAGTTAAGAAATAAACAGAACAAAACTGAAAAAAAATGAAACAGGTCACTCGCCCCATGCTCGCCAGGCGAAGCAGGAGCGACTACTCGCGGCACACTCGCCAGGCGAAGCTGAAGCGAAAGTTCGCCTCACACTCGCCATGCGAATTCTTGCGAACCCAGAAAAATTTAACAAGCAGGGGGTCATCTTCCATTGATCAAATCACAACAAGCTACTAAAAACTACAACGGCAATCCAACAAAACTCTAATCTAAGCAAAGTTCTAGGGTTTCAACAACAACCCTAACAGTTGTGAAATTTAAACCCTAATCTAACACAAATGAACAAATTAAGTAAAAAAAATTAAAAACAATAATCAGAGTGAAAAACTTACCTTAAATGGGATTGAGAGTGATGGAAGAGTGAGATTGAGAGTTAGAAGTGTGAGAGGAAAAGTGTGTGAGAGAAAGAGTGAAAATGAGTGAGTGAAAGTGAAAGAGTGAAAATGAGTGAGTGAAAGTGAAAGAGTGAAAGTGAGAGTAAAAGAGAGATAAGGTAAAAAATAAGTGGTCCCAAGTGGACCCTAATTAAAATAATATATTATATATAAATTTTTCTTTTTTTCTTTTTCTCTCTGCAAAAATCCACCAGAGTCACGCCAGATTCGCTTGGCGAAGATGTGGCGAGAGGCTGGCGAACTTGGATTCGCCAGGCGAATTACACCAATTCTGCTCTGTTGTTGAGGGTGTAATGCAAAATTTTCCAACACTTTTCAAAATCTCTACTAATATCATAAAAATCAAAACTTAATCACAGCAAAGATGAAATACTTACAATGTTGGGGTGCCTCCCAATAAGCGCTTATTTAACATCGGCTAAGCTCGATGGTTCGAGATGATTCAAAGATCATCAAGAAACACAACACAATTCTCCCGATCGAAATCTCCTCCAAGATAAACTTTCAAACGTTGGCCATTTACTGTCCAACTTTCCTTCTTTTTTAAGTCTTCTATGACTATTGCTCCATAATGCTTGACATTTTTGACAAGAAATGGCCCAGACCACTTGGACTTTAATTTTCCCGGAAACATATTCAAACTGGAATTGAACAAAAGTACCAACTGACCAACCCGAAAATCCTTCTAAGAAACCTTCTTGTCGTGATATCCCTTCACTTTTTCTTTGTATATCTTACTTGAATGGTAAGCATTATTTCACATTTCTTCCAATTCATGCAATAAACCATCTGAAAAGGAGTTAGACCTATTGGTGCTTTGTAAGCGGTGCGATACGCCCACAAAGCCTCATCTAACTTTTGTGACCAATCTTTCCGCGAGCTCGACACGGTTTTCTCCAAAATTCTTTTCACCTCTCTATTAGACATCTCGGCTTGACCATTTGTCTGTGGGTGGTACGGAGTTGAATCTTTGTGCTTTACACCATAATGTTCTAAGACCTTTTCGAGCGGTGCATTGCAAAAATGCGAACCTCCGTCACTAATTAACACACGAGGGGTGCCAAAATGGGAGAATATGTTTTTCTTTAAAAATTGTATCACCGTTTTGCCATCGGCCCTCGGTGACGCAATTGCTTCCACCCATTTGGAAAGATAGTCAACCGCAACTAAAATATACTCGTTTAAAAAAGATGGTGAGAAGGGTCCGACAAAATCAATGCCCCAACAATCAAAAACCTCAACTTCTAAAATTGTGTGCAAGGGCATTTTATTTCTTTTTCTAATCCCGCCACTTCTTTGGCATGTATCACAACTTTTTGCATGGAGGTTGGCATCTTTGAACAATGTAGGCCAATAAAAGCCCGATTGAAGGACTTTAGTTGTCGTTCTTAAACCATTGTAATGCCCTCCATAAGGCGAGTTGTGACAATACCAAAGGATACTTTTGGCTTCATCAAGAGTGACACACCTCCTTAACAAATTGTCACCTCCTAACTTAAACAAGTATGGCTCATCCCAAACATAGAATTTAGCATCCGAGAGGAATTTTCGTCTTTGATTCCAAGTTAGGTCTTCCAGTATAAAACCGGTTGCTTTGTGGTTAGCCAAATCTGCAAACCACGACCTAACTTGTACTCGAAAAAGTTTTTCATCCGAAAATTCTTCGCGGACCTCATTCTCACGGTGAGTTACCTCTACATTGACCAACCTAGACAAATGATATGCTACCAAGTTTTCTGACCCTTTCTTGTCACAGATTTCCAAATCAAACTCTTGTAACAAAAGGATCCACCGGATAAGCCTTTGCTTAGAATCCGGCTTGGTAAGCAGATATTTAATTGCCGAGTGGTCAGTGTAGACTACTACCTTAGAACCAATCAGATAAGACCGAAATTTCTCAAGAGCGTATACAATAGCGAGTAATTCTTTTTCAATGGTGGCATAGTTAACTTGTGCCTCATTAAGAACTTTACTCGCATAATGTATAGAATGAAAAATTTTGGCCTTTCTTTGCCCAAGCACCGCACCAACGGCATAATCGCTAGCATCACACATCAATTCAAAATTTAAAGTCCAATTTGGAGCAACGATTATGGGTGCGGTGATGAGTTTTTCTTTTAAAATTTTAAAGGCATTTAAACATTCATCATCAAAGGAGAAGGACTTATCTTTGTTGAGTAGATTACTTAATGGCCTTGCAACTTTGGAGAAGTCTTTGATAAACCGCCGATAAAAGCCAACATGGCCAAGAAAACTCCGGATGCCTTTGACATTGGTTGGAGGAGGCAACTTTTAAATCACTTCAATTTTTGCTTGATCCACCTCAAGGCCTTTAGAGGAGACTTTGTGGCCAAACACAATCCCCTCTGTCACCATGAAGTTGCACTTCTCCCAGTTTAATACCAAATTTGTTTCAACACACCGTTCAAGAACGACTTCCAAATTTCTCAAACAAATATCAAAATATGCTCCAAAAACGGAGAAGTCGTCCATGAATACCTCCATCATTTTTTCAATAAGGTCGGAGAAAATTGATTGCACACATCTTTGAAAAGTAGCTGATGCGTTGCACAAGCCAAACGACATCTTTCGGTAAGCAAAAATCCCAAAGGGACAAGTGAATACCGTCTTCTCATGGTCTTTCGGGTCAACTGAAATTTGGTTATAACCGGAGTAACCATCCAAGAAGCAATATAATTGTTGACCCGACAATCTCTCTAACATTTGGTCCATAAACGGAAGTGGAAAATGGTCTTTTCTAGTAGCGGTGTTTAACCTCCTATAATCTATACACATTCTCCAACCCGTCACAGTTCTTATCAGGATTAATTCATTTTTCTCATTTTGTATCACGATCATTCCTCCCTTTTTAGGCACAACTTGAACATGACTCACCCACGGACTATCGGATATCGGGTAAATCATACCAGTATCCAATAGCTTCACAACCTCTTTTCTCACCACTTCTTTCATAGTTGTATTCAAACGGCATTGTGGTTGGGCTACCGCTTTGAAGTCCTCTTCCATTAAAATCTTGTGCACGCTATAGGCCGGACTAATTCCTTTTAGATCGACAAGAACCCAACCTATAGCTTCTTGATTCTTTTTCAAAACTTGAATCAAACGACTTTCCTTGTTGTCGGATAAAATGTTGCTAAAGATAATCAGTTTGTTACAACCATCATCAAGGAACACATATTTCAAATTTGAAGGAAAAACCTTCAATTCAAGTTGAAACTTATCATCATTCACTTCCTTCTTCAACTCTTTCGTCTCACTTTCCCATGGTTTCAAATCTTTGAGAGATTCAAGTTCCTTCAAACATTCTTCAAGTGCTCTTTCTTCTTCATCGGAAAATACTTCAAATGAATTATCAAGAGCTCTTTCCAAAGGAGATACTATATGAACTTGCTTTGAAACTTCCATAATTGTTTCTTCTGTTGCATCAATACAGAAGCTATCATGTTTATCTTGAGAATGTTTCATTGCTTCAAAAAGATCAAAGCACACTTCTTCGTTTTGAACTCTTACTTTCATAAAACCGTCATCAACATCGATCATCATTCGGGCGGTCTTCATGAAAGGGCGTCCAAGAATCAATGGTGCATCCTCATCTTCCTCCATATCGATAACAACAAAGTCAACTGGAAAGAAAAACTTATCAACATTTACCAAGACATCTTGAGCCAATCCATGAGGATGAGTTGTGGATTTGTTGGCCAATTGTAACGTCATCCGAATTGCTTTCATTTCCATGTTCCCAAGCCTCTTCACAATAGATAGTGGAATTAGATTAATGCTTGAGCCCAAATCGATTAAGCCTTTGCCAACATAGACATAACCAATTGTTACTGGCAAAGTAACACGCCCCGGATCAACTTCTTTTTTTGGAAGAGTTCTTTGGATTATAGCACTACAACTTGCATCAAGGATAATTGTTTCCAGTTCCGAATATCTTCGCTTATTTGTGAGAATATCTTTCACGAACTTATCATATTTCGGAATTTGTTCAAGAGCTTCGGCAAACGGAATGTTAATTTGCAATTGTTTGAATATGTCCATGAAACGAGCATAATGACGTTCATTATCTTTCTTTGTGGGCACATGAGGATAAGGTAAGTTTTGTATTGGAATTGGATTCACTACCTCCTTCCCCTTTTTCACTCTTCTTTTCTTTTCTTCTATCTTTTCTTTTTCAAGGTTATCTTTTTCAACTAACTTCTCATTTTCTTTTTCAACTTCCTCCTTATCATTTTTTTCAACTACAACATCATCAACTTTTTCCTCCTCCACAACCACATCCAAATTCACATCATCAATTTTTTTTAATTTTTTTCTCCTTCTCCTAACTCTCTCCCACTTCTAGTAACAATAGCTTTACAATGCTCCTTGGGATTTTGTTTGAGTATTGGCGGAAAAAGAAGGTCCCGCTTGTTGCTCGGCCACTTGTTTTGCAAGTTGCCCAACTTGATTCTCGAGATTTTTGATAGATGCTTCATTTGTCTTTTGATTTGCCATGGACATTTGAATGAATTGGTTAAAAGTTTCTTCAAGCTTGGAATTCCCACCTTGCGGTTGATACGGGTTTTGTCGATTTTGTTGATATCCTTGATTATTTTGATAATTTCCTTTTGGTTGTTGATTTTGGTACCCTTGTTGTTGTTGGTAAGGTTATTGTTGCCTTTGATAACCTTGTTGGTGATTTTGATTGTTCATATAATTCACTTCTTCTTCAACCAGAGGACAAGGAGGACAATAGCCGGTTGGGTGATCACCTTTACATAGCTTACAAACCGCTACTTGCACATTTTTGCTCTCTTTTTCACACATCTCTTTGATCTGTTGAGGTAACTTTGACATTTCTTGCGTTAGCAACTCAACTTGTTGAGATAGCAATTTGTTTTGAGCAAGTATTGCGTCATTTTTTTCCCAACTCTAGCACTCCCACTTTCTTTTGAGAAGGACCACGGTTATGGGTTCCTTGATGGTCATTTAGAGCCATCTTGTCAATGATGGAAATGGCTTCATCGGCACTTTTGCCCATTAAAGATCCACCCGCGGTGGCATCCAACAATGTTTTATGAACCAGCTGAAGACCATTTCGGAAAATATGAATTTGAGAAAGCTCATCGAAACCGTCCCCTTTACACTTTCTTAACATGGACTTGACTTGAATCTCTCCCAAGCTTTGTTGAGAGATTCATTCCCACCTTGAGTGAAAACCGCGATTACTGTTTTAGCCTCCATGAAATGATTGTGAGTAAAGAATCGTTCCAATAATTTTTCTTCAAGCATGTTGCAATCCGTCATGATAGCCGTAGATTGGTCAAGATACCATTCCTTAGCCTTCCCAATAAGGGAATGCGGGAATAGTATCTTAAACAACGACTCTTCTTCAGCTTCGGGTGCACCAGTCACGTCCGCAATCTCATAGAACTTAGTCAAGTGAGTAAAGGGATCCTCGTGATCCATACCAGTGAAAGGATTCTGCTATAGAAGAGTGAGAATACTCGTCTTCATTTCAGAATGCCGTCCATTATGAGCATTACGTGTGAACTGTGTAGTATATCTCGAACTATTTGTACAAGGAACTGAAGCAGGTGGTGGTGGTGGTGGTGCAGCCATGGTTGGCGGTAACTGTGGTATTGGTGTCGAAATTGAACTTTCCTCTCGTTCTTGTCTTTCCCTAGCAATTTTCCTCCTCCGCCTTGTTCTGCTATTGATTTTAAGCACTATTCTTTCAATCTCGGGATCGAACAGAAGTTGGTCCACGGGTAACTTCCCTCGCATAAAACGGAGTCTGCACACTACACCAAACAAATTAACAAGCACAAGAAAAAGTTAAACAAGTTTAAAAATCAATAACTATTGCAATGCTCGCAATATAACAACAATCCCCGGCAACGACGCCATTTTGTTGAAAAGTAATTAGGGAGTGTTTTATCGTATCCACAGAGATTGTGTATATTGCCGCCGTTCGATAGTCAAAAGCTTTTCAAACTTTAATAGTAACAAAGGTTTTGGGTAATTTCAAATTGGATCGTTTGCATAAAATTTAGAATTCAACGGTAAAAAGATTTGGTTTTAAAGAATTGTAAAAACATGTCAAGATTAGGTTTTGGTCATCCGTTTCGTACGAATTTCCTCGATTAAGCGTGTGAACTTGTTAACGACAAATATAACCACATATCCTCTTAACAAGTTTCTCTCGAACACTTGTTGTGGGATTTATCATATTGATCGTTTGATGATCTCTCACCCAAACTACCAATATGATAACATTCAAGATTAATATTTATGAACATCAACATTTAAAACTGTCTCTAGCCTTATGAATATTGATGGAATGAAACTTAGGTCAAGTTTTATAGCATATCTCTCGATCATGAAATAAAACAAAATATACAATGTAAACAAAGTTTTTCTTCTATATATATCATCAACAAGGTTCACAAGCTTACAATCAAGAAGAATACATACAAAATAATGGATTACCTTCCACTAATCTTGACACAAGAGTTTCCTAACTACCCATTGTCATGGTAGCTTGATCAACAAGTAATGGACAAAGCTTTTGTTGCATCAATCTTCAAAGATTCAAGGATTGAAGCATAAAAGCTTTGGATCCTAAGAAAAATAATAAAAGATGAAGTTTTTATCTACAAAAGAAGGATTCTAGGTTACAAAGATCTTTCTAAAAGTGTTGTATATCAAAATATCTAACAAACACCCTAAATAACACTTTCTGTCCAGACAAATTCGCCAGGCGAGCTGAAAAATTCGCCCGACGAAACCTTTAAGACCAGCCACGTGACAGAACAGTGCAAAGAAATATGAGAAAATATCATGAATTAGCCAGGCAAATTCCAGCCTCGCTAGGCGAATCCCTTTTGCCACTTCTTCGCCTGGCGAATCTTCCAGCGAAGCACTTCCAGTAGCTACTGGAATTTACATTTCCACTCGCCAGGCTTTCGCCTGGCGAATCTCTCCTTCCGCCACCCATTCACCTGGCGAATGTACTGTTTGTTGCAGACACGCGACTTTGCTTGTTTCATCGTGTTTTCTTCCGATTTTTGCCACGTCCCTTTTACGAAAAATGCTGCAAAACTAACAAAAACATCAAAGAAACCAAAAATATACATTGATTCAAAAATCACTTAAAAATAAGCTGTTTCGCATTCAGCTATTTGGAAAAGAGATTAAAACTGCAGAAATTTGATCTAAAATTCATTTACAACCAGACACTTATCAGGTACTATTGGCTAACATTGGAATTCGATTTCTACAAGTACATGAGAAGGTGTCACAAGTGTCAGATATATGCTGACAAAATCCATTTACCACCAACGCATCTAAAAGTTCTTTCTTCTCCATGGCCATTTTCTATATGGGGAATCGACATGATTGGTATGATTGAACCCAAAGCTTCAAACAGACATCGGTTCATCCTTGTAGCCATCGGCTACTTCACCAAATGGGTCGAAGCAGTATCATACACCAATGTGACCTGACAAGTGGTGGTCCGATTTATCAAAAACAATCTCATTTGCCGTTATGGTGTTTCGAATCAGATCATTACTGATAATGGATCGAACCTGAATAACAAGATGATGAAATAGTTGTGTGCTGAGTTCAAGATTGAACACCATAACTCATCTCCCTACCGTCCTAAGATGAATGGAGCGGTAGAAGCAGCTAACAAGAATATCAAAAAGATTGTTCAAAAGATGGTTGTAACCTACAAAGACTGGCACGAGATGTTACCGTTTGCTTTTCACGGTTATCGTACATCTGTCCGCACTTCAACAAGGGCAACCCCTATCTCTCTAGTATATGGCATGGAAGCAGTACTCCCCATAGAAGTAGAGATCCCGTCAATAAGGGTATTGATGGAAGCTAAACTAACAGAAGCTGAATGTTGTCAAAGTCGACACGATGAACTGAACCTAATCGAAGAAAAATGAATAACGGCTCTATGCCATGGTCAGTTGTATCAACAAAGAATGAAAAAATCATTTGACAAAAAGGTTCGACCCTGTGTCTTCAGAGAAGGAGACCTTGTGCTTAAAAAGATACAATCATTTCTCACTGATTCTCGGGGAAAATGGACTCCGAATTATGACGGCCCCTATGTGGTCAAGAAAGCCTTCTCAGGCGGTGCCTTGAGACTCGCAACCATGGACGGTGAGGAATTTTCCTGCCCCACGAATGTTGATGTAGTCAAGAAATACTTCGTCTAGACTAAAAAAAACGTCTCGGTGGATTGAAAACCTGAAAGGGCGGTCCAGGTAAAAGTTAGAGACATAATTTAAAAAATAATCCCGGTGGATTGGAAACCTCAAAAGATAATCCAGGCAAAAGTTAGGGATTTATGGCAAGTAACTACATCCAACACGGGTAAATTCCCCAATGGTAATGCTTTCCATTAGAAAAAAGATTTCAATCAAGGTCATCTTCAACAAAAGCTCAGGATGTCCAGAATTCAAAGTTGGTAGAAGGATAACGGTCGTTATGTTTTCAATGTAGCCCTTTTCCCGTAAATTACCATTTTCTAAACTTTGTAAATACTTTATGGTATCACGCGTTTGGCTGTTTGCCATCCTATCAACAAAATTTGAGCCCTTGTGCTTTTGTTTGCAACTCTCATTTATTTTTGCTTTATAGAATGACATTTTAACATGATCAACAATTCTTGAAACAAAAATGAATTTTTACTTGTCAAAATTTTTCTGCTTTTAAAATAAAGATGGCATTTCCCTTTTTGACTTTAAACATCGAGAGGAACATCGATCGCTTCTCCAGAAGTCGATTAAACTTCAAATTGCAGAATCAAAGTACTCCTTCTAAACCAGTGCATCTGAATGAAGGATCAACTATTTTAAACGTCAGGTTTCACCTGATATCCCCGGCAGAGTTCTTACCTCCTAAGACCGATTGAGAATTCTTTCTCCCCACTAGGTCCACCTCTCCTAAACAAGGCAGGATTGCTATTTTTGAACTAATGATACTTTTCATCCCCCGCAGTGGCCGAGTATCCAGTCATGTTCATCCGCTAGTCTGTATGTCGCGTCAGTTTTGTCAGCATAAACATACATACATCATGCATTATTGATTCATATACATATTCATATTGCATCACTATCACTCTGGTCATACTCATTCCCCTAGTGATTAAATTCCTCTCATCGAAAGTTGTCAATTCTTTCCGCATCAGGAAAAGTGTCGCCTAAGCCATCTCTCCCAAGTTTATTTCTGGATTGGAGACTGTCCTTAATCACTTTGATAACTTAAACCTCTGAAAGGCAAGCAAAAATTTTCAATAGACACCTTTGGAACGTCACTCTTCACCATTGAAGATGATATCTTCACTTTCCCGGATTAAAGAAAATCCCCAGAGGAAGCCTCTTAACCAAAGACTCTCGACAATACATCAGTCTTTCTCCAGAGAAACTCGATGTTAATGAAGTCATTAGCACCTCAAAATTGGACCGCGTCACATGGTCTTTCTCCGAAAGAATTTCGCAGAAAAGTGTGACCTCCCCAAGCAAAGAGCATTCTGTCAGAAGACTCGTTTTCCCCAGTAGAGCCAACAAATGGCATCTCCAAATGAAGAAGTTTGTACACCTCTGCAACTCAGATGAATGGGTTTCCCCTAACAAATCTGACGTCAAATTTTCCATTAAATGGCATCTCCTAGTACAACTCAGCGAAAAGTTTGATGAAAACCGCTACAAATAACATCCCTTGTCAAGAAAAGAAACTCGACAAGAAGAAACTGAGATCAGTTCCTTGGCTGAAGACCAGGATCGAGGGGAAGTTTATTTCAGAAAACTGAGACCAGTTCCTTGGCTGAAGACCAGGACCGAGGGGAAGTTTATTTTAGAAAACTGAGACTAGTTCCTTGGCTGAAGACCAGAATCGAGGGGAAGTTTATTGACAAAAGAAACTGAGACCAATTCCTTGGCTGAAGACCAGGATCGAGGGGAAGTTTTACCTTTTCTAAGTATCAACACTTAGCAAAAGAAGATGGATGAGCAAACTACTATTCATAACCATCATCAAAATTTCGGGTATTCCGATATTTAATCATCTTGAACCCTGAATGTCCGAACATCTTCACCATTCACATTTTTGGGTCCAAGAAGTTTAAATAGGGGCATCTGTCATACCCCAAAATTTGACCACCAAGATTTCCCATCATTGTGCAAGTCATTACCACAATATGGATGCACCATCATGCCTCATCAACCTCCTCAAAGATGGTTGAACATTCACTACAATCAAGAATTAGGGTTCTCAACCCTCTCAGAGCATCCCAGACAAAAGATTAATCAATAAATGACATGATCTTCAACTTGTCTAAAACACATAAAGGATCAAGAGGTCTCCCATATCAAGAATCAAGTACAAGAGTGCAACATTCCATGTGGATCAAGCCTCAAGATCGCCAGTGTCACCAAATTAGGGTTTTGGTCGACCAAGGCCTCCAGATGAAAGTTTTCATCTAGACATGAGCCAATGCTTCAAAGCACATCCCAAGATACTTCAAAGGACCTCATGAACCCAATCATCAAGTCAATTTAGCCTCAGGGGATGAATTCCTAAAAAATCAGGAATTAGGGTTTCTTGACCTATTTCACCCCTAAGTTGACTTTTAGGCCAAGACATGATCCAAGGCCTCAAGAAATGTTTTAAAGACCTCCAATACATCATATTAATCCAATTAAAAGATTGGATTGATTCAAAGAACTTGGTTCATGAACCACACAAAGATTCAAATTCATCTGGATCAATTAGGGTTTCTTGATGAAAAAGTCAACTGTATCTTTGACTTTTGACCAAGACATGTTCCCAAACCTTGGGACATGGTTCAAGATACCCTAAAACACCTATGGAATCCATCCATTAGGTTTGAATTAGGTTAAGGACTTGATTTCATAAAGAATCCCACAGTTTGGAATTCATCTGACAAAAAGTCAGCTGTGTATAAAATCAAGTTTGACTTTTTGGAATTTGTCACAAATGTGGTTCCCCTAAGTAAAAAACAATGTTAATGTATGTTTTTTATCATCATACATCAAGAAAAATCAAGAAAAGTGAGTTAACTTGCAAAAGGGGCAACTTAAAGAAACTTAAATTTTTCTAAGTTATGGAACAAAATGGATTTGGTACCAACTTTGCAAGGTCATATCTCCCAAACCCTAAAGCCTTTTTCTCCCATTCAAAGCTCAGATTGAAGTTCATCTTACATACTTCAAATATGTCAACCGGAACTCATTCCAATTCATTATGGATTTTGAGTTATGGATTGATCAAAATCACAAAAAAGTGAAAATGACCACTTTTTCAAGACTTAGTGAAAATTTCAAAAACCAGAATCTGTTTCACTTTTTCACCAACTTTGAAGCCAATATTCAATGTAATGCATGTTGATTTAAAACCAAAGTTGGACATCATGTTGAAGTAGGATACATTAGCTTTCCAAAATGTCCAAGAACTCAATCAAACGCCATTTGAGCTAGGAGTTATGAATCTCACAAGATGCCTTGATGCAAACTGCCTTCATGACAGCATTAGGAAGATTGTGTATATTTCTTGTGCCACACGAGTTCTTTGTCCAATTTTGTCATCTTACCAACTTTGTCATCTTCCCAAATCATTGAGGATCAGATTGAGGCAAAGATCTCTGAACCACCAGCCTTGCAAGTCAAGAAACCATCAATGTTGGCATGTGAGATTCAATGATGAAAAATCCAAAAAAACTTCAAATTTGGCATGGAGCATTCAATGGGTGCATCAAGCTGGCATGGACTGAGACAAATCCAACTGAATGAGTCAAGATGAACTCAAGAATCAGCAGACCATAGGCCTGCTCCATTGACTCAAGTCAATGGCTAGTGAAAACTAAAGATTCCATTTGATCACCATTAAACAAAAGCCTGCTGCAGTTGCCATTAACTATTGCAGCAAAAAAAAACTTGCTCTACTAGAAATAGAGCTCATTTTTGATCAGTTTGAGTACACCAAAGCCCACAAACTGAGGCTTTACTTAAAATCTCTCTTTCACTCCAATTTTTCCTTCTAACTCAAGTAACCATCGGATTTTGAGATTGAGAGTGATTTAAACCAAACCAATCATGCCAACACCTCATAAACATCATATGTAGGTGATCCAAACACTGAACCAACATCTGGAACATCAAATTCATCATTTCACCAGTCAATTGCTCAAAGTTCTTAACATAGTTGCAGTTGAGGTACCACAATCAGTTCCAGCTCATTTCAATCCAACCTAAGCATTCAAACACATCCCTTGAGGCATAAGGAAGCTGTCCAAATCATTGGAACTCATCTGTAACACCTCCAAGTCAGGATTCGATTCTCACCTGCAGAGGTAAGCCTCAAACTTTCAAATTCATTGAATCATGCATCATAAACATATTTTGCAATTACCATTGTGTTTCTGAATGTGTGTAGATCATTTACCCTCAATCAATTGATGTTTATAGTTCATGTATAGAATTTCATTAAGTTCTTGCCAATTTTAGGGTTCATCTGATTTTAACATGTTATCTTTTGATTCAATTAATTAAAACAAAGTTGAGTATTGCCATTATATTCCTTGTTCAAAAATGCACGATTTTCATATTTGGATCATGTGAAATGGTTGAGAAATGAGTGAGATAGGAAGCTTCACGTATCTTGCCCAAGGAAGAAGATGGCCATGGCGCCATTCTTCAAGTTTTCAAAACCAAGTTCTCTATATATTATTCAGTTGCCACCATATAACTGAATTGGCATTGGGCCCTAGTGGAAACACTAGTATTTGTGTGTGTGTGTGAGGAAGCGAGAGGTCTGGGGTTCGAATCCCCTAGCCCCAGACCATTTGATTTTATTTTTCAAACATTTTCAAAGGATTTCTACACATAGTATACACCCTTGCCATTCTCCATCAGCCCACGCACATGGCTCAGATGGTAGAATTTTAAACTCCCCACCCCAAGGGCGTGAGTTCAAACCTTTTGGGGGGGGGGGGGGGGGGGGGTCATTTCTAATTTTTTATCACTTATTTTTCTTATCAAATTTTCACCATCTTTTTAATAACTTTGAAAATTAATTTCTTCTTTATCATTTTTGATTGGTTCTTTTTGCAAAAATTCACAAAATCGATAAAATATTTTATTCTACAAAATTTTCACAAAACAAATATTATTTATTTATATATTTAATATTTTTTTAAAATATTTATTTTATTTGTTTTAAAACATTTGAAAATATTTCTTTTCTCTTGATCTTTTCAAAACTAAATGAGTTTTAAATTACCTTGTGATTAAAACATCATTTTTCAAACCTTAACCAAAAAATCACAAGTGGTTTATTCAAACTTATTTGGTGTTTTTTTTTATCATTTTTTATTAATTTTCTTTAAAGAATCACTTTAAAAAATGAAATTAGGGTTTCTTTGATTTTGATCTTTATCAAACATTTCAAAACACTTTGGGCCTCTAATAGAGTGTAAGACCCAACCCCTTTTTGAAAACCAAAACTTTTTGGGCCTCAGTTATTGTATAAGTCCCACTGCAATTTCAAAAATCTCGGCGCGATCGCCATTTCATTTCAAAATAACCTGGGCCTCCCTTATGTTGTAAGTCCCATTTCTTTTCTTTTTAAACACACTTTGGGCCTCTAATAGAGTGTAAGACCCAACCCCATTTGTACATAAATAAAATTTGGGCCTCAGTCATTGTATAAGTCCCGATATAAATTTCAAAATAATAGTGCGATAATTGTTTTTATCTGGGCCCCTCCTTAAGTTGTAAGCCCCATATCTTGTACAAAAATCAATCTTTGGGCCTCTAAGAGAGTGTAAGACCCAATCCTCTTTGTAAATACAAATAACTTTGGGCCTCTACTATATAATAAGTCCCACAACACTTGTTAACATCACAGTGCAATCAATGTTATCAAATAAGTCATCTGGGCCTCTCCTTGAGTATAAGCCCTAAACCTCTTTTCAAAACAACTTTCTTTGTGATTTAAATTCAAATATATGGTTGTTATCAAAACTTTCTTCAATTTCTTGAACAACTAACAATACAGCTATGGAAGCTTGCTCACCTGTAAGTTTTTATCAGCTTTCTTTTACATGTTTATATATACATATTTGTCTGTATTGCTGGAAGCATGCTCACCTGTAAGTCCTCTTCCACTTCTCTTTAAATACTTGTCTATATATATCAACTGTATATATAACTGTATATCTGCTTAGAGTTTTCTCCGACAATTAGGTCTAGAATTTAGATTAAAGCCAGTTGTTACTCTTTCAACACAGTTAAAACTAGTTCCCCATAGGAATTTCCAGATACAGTCTTGCCTTCTCTTGGGCTTATACAATATGGAACAAAGAGAAAGGCATTATTCCCGGTGAAACTTTTCTCAGACTGTCACTATTAGAAATTGTCAAAGAAATTCATTTCCCCAGAGAGGATTAATTCCCGGTGAAACCTCTCTTGAATTTCTTCAAACTCTAGAACTGTTCACTATAGAAAGGATTAATTCCCGGTGAAACGTTTCTTGAACTTTCTTAAGTTTGGACCCACAGGCTTCATAAAAGCATCCCCAACCTCCTCTTGGACTTTGCACACAGACCCTCAGGCTTCTTAACATTTCTCATGCCTTCTCTTGGGCTTAGTACAAGGACCCAAAAGACCTCTTAAAGGTATAGGACAAAACCTAGTCATCTTTTGATAGAGCAGTCTTCCTGAGTCAAAATATCAAACCAATTTAGGATTGACCTTCATCCCTTAACATCTGCCTTCTCTTGGGCATCATATAAAGATAATTCTCCAAGCTAAGAGTCAATCTCTCTATACAAGTAGACTTAGACAGTCTCATCCCTTTTTTGATCTCAATTGAACCTTCACACTTCCTAAGCATATGAAAAATCCTGATCACCAGATCAATCTCCAAGAAGAGAAAAAACTTCCCCAAACTTCAAATTTTAATCTCTAAACCCTCACTTTAATTTTCCCCAATCAGGGTCAATTACTGTCAACCCACTGATAAGAAAATTCCCAACAGAATCAGAACCTCAAGGCATCTGATATCTCAACTCTTCTGTAATCTCCAGCAAGAGTTAAATTCCCCAAATTTGGACCTGTCTCTGGATCTCAATAATCCTCAGCAGAAGTTAGCCTCCTCTTAGGCTTTATATAAGAAATTCCTCAGCTAGCCTCCTCTTAGGCTTGGTATAATGATCATCCCTCAGCAGTTTGTCAGCCTCAATCTTGGGCTTTGTACAAGACACCATATAAATATTCTCCAGTTGAGTCAGTCAAATTAATCTTTAGCCTCAATCTCGGGCTTTGTACAAAACACTCATAAGTGTCCTCCCCAATGGAGTCATAAATGTTCAGCCTCAATCTTGGGCTTTGTACAAGACAGATATAAAAATTCCCTAAGTAGAGTCATAACCTCTTCAGCCTCAATCTTGGGCTTTGTACAAGACAAATACTCTCCAATAGAGTCAAAACCTCTTCAGCCTCAATCTTGGGCTTTGTACAAGACAGATAAAACCTTTTCCCCAAAAGAGTCAATTCTCTTTTAGCCTCAATCTTGGTATTTGTACAAGACACAAATAAACACTCTCTTGTTGAGTCAATCAATCCTTCAGTCTCCTCTTAGGCTTTGTATAATGATCTCCCCAGTGGATTCAGTCAATCAAACTTTTAACTTCAACCTTGGGCTTTGATAAAGGCACACAAAAATCAACAACCCCTCAGAGGAAATAAAAAATCTCTCTGTAGGAAGACATTTCTCTATATATCACACATCAAAACAGAAATTTAAAACCAAACCTAATTCCAGATAACTGCTGTAAGTGACACACTTGTTGATACAAACATCCAAGCTGTAGTCCCTCATTATCCTGTTTAAAACTCTTTCATCTAATTACTGTAAGTGGCAAGCCTCTGGATTATTTACATCCAAGCCAATGTCCCTCTCTTAGCAAGAATACTTCCTAAGGAAAAATGGCATTGCTCACATTGATTTAAAGTTTTCTCCTTCAGGACAAATCCCCTTATAAAGGAAATTATGGTATTGCTGGACTCCATGTATCCCAGTTAAAGTAATCCCTCCTTTATAAATCAATCACCCAGACAATTGTGATAAACAGACAAGATATCTCTCTTTAGAGATGACAAATTCTCTCTATCAAAAAAATTTTTGCTTCAATCTTGGGCTTTGAACAAGACACACAAATAACCTTTTAGCTTCAATCTTGGGCTTTGACCAAGACACCAGACATCTTTTCCTCCCCTAGAATAAGAGGAACTACAATTGCTCTGATTTCCCTGTACTTCATTACGGGAATACGTAGGCATAAGATTGCGAAATCTTAGCGAGCACACTAAACAAAAACCTTAGGTTCAGTACCTTACCAAAAACATCGGAAAACCCCAAAAACAATAAAAATACTCTTTCTCTTAGACATTTCCACAAAAGAGAAACTTTCCCATTTACAAACAAACACAATCAAGTACAAAGCTGAACCTAAAACTATCATCTCATGGATAACCATGTATAGGATGGGTAACTGAAAACTCTCCATTGTATAACCTGACCCCGAACCTCCCCAATCTCTCTTAAGCATTTGTTCAGTTAAACATTCGCGTGCAAGGTTAGTTTTAGATAGCTTCCCTTTCCCTTATAGCTTCATGGGATAAATAAGAAATCAGAAAGTAGTACCCAACATTCCTTCCATTGAGGTGAGGAAATCCCATGGCGATAAGGTGGTCGCGTCACCGACAAAAATTGTACGCTACACCACCTCATAATTATGAACGCTATGGAATATGTTCAGAAAATAACCAAGGATGCTACCTCGTGCGAGCAGCTCTCCATCATTAGGTAGACCGACGGGAAACTTAACTGTGCTTGAATTCTCAATCAATCAACATGGTGCAAGGTTGCCTCCCTGTTCAAAATAAGGTCCGAGGACTACTAGACAAAAGCACTGTCACAGTCTCCGACAAAAGAGAACTTTTCAATTATGGGATTAACAAGGATGTTTTCACCATAATTCCTTTGCTCAAGAAACCAAAGCACGTGGAAATCCCTCTGGACAGTAGAAAAATTCTGAACCTGGAGCCGATTGAAGTTACTTATGATGGTTAAAAGACCCAAAAAACCCATGTGGTAATCTACTTGTCGGGACCAATGCCATACGAGTCAGAAAAATCTATTCCGTACAAGTACAGTGCGACTACCATAAAAGATGGAAATGAAATTACACTTCCATCTATTGTAAACATCGCTGATATCAGTCGGGTCACCCGAAGCGGTCAAATCTTCAACAGAGGGGTTAGAGAACCTGCAAAAGAAAAGGAACCACAAGCTGAAGTTCCTAATCAAAAAATTGGTCAATCCAGCAACACGGAACCTATAAAGAACAACGATGAAATGCTAAAGCTCATCCAAAAAAGCGAGTATAATAATGTGAGTTAATTACTACAAACTCCTTCTCGGATATCCGTTTTATCCCTCCTGCTAAGTTCAGAAGCTCACAGAGAAGCTCTACAGAAAGTCTTAGAACAGGCCTTTGTAGAACAAGATGTGACAGTGGATCAGTTCGACAACATTATTTCCAGCATCACTTCCTGCAATAATTTGGGTTTCAGTGATAAAGAACTTCCAAAGGAAGGCAAAAACCATAACATGGCACTCAATATCACAGTCAATTGCCAGGATGATGCTTTATCCAGCGTACTGGTAGAAACAAGTTCATCCTTGAACGTCATGCCAAGGTCAACTTTGGTACGACTCTCTTTTCAATGTATTCCGATGAGAGGAAGTGAGATCATCGTCAAAGCCTTTGACGGATCCAGGAAAATAGTTATCGATGAAGTCGACCTTCCCATAACCATTGGTCCCCATACTTTCTAAATCACTTTCCAGGTCATAGACATCCGAGCAGCATACAACTGTTTATTAGGAAGACCTTGGATACACGAAGCAGGGGCAGTCACTTCGACACTTCACCAGAAGCTGAAGTTTGTCAAGAATGACAAGTTGGTCACAGTATATGGAGAACAAGCTTTATTTTTGAGCAACCTATCATCATTTTTATATTTAGAACTTGAAGAGGTTGTTGGGACTCAATTTCAAGCACTCTCGGTGAGCAATGAGAATTACCAAGAAAGAGGAACGTCGATTTCCTCGTACAAAAACGCTCTCCAAGTAATGGGAAGTGATAACATAGAAGGATGGGGACAAATTATAATTCCTGCTGAGAACAAGACAAGAAAAGGTCTGTGTTTTTCTCCAACATGTACCCAGACTACAAGGAAAGATGAAAGTTTTCATCCCATTCAAGATCTCTTCCACAGTGGAGGTTTCCTTCACCCAATATCTCAAGAAGTCCACACCATCGAGGAGAACAACTCTTCTGATACAGACGAAGAGTGGAAATCCTATTTTAACAATGAAGGTTATATATCTAAGGGAGAAATGTACATACCATTATGCTCTCCAAAGCAAATTCCCAGATATATACCAAGATAATATGTCAGGATGATCTACGGAGATTGTGATCCCGAAGGATGCCGTGCTTCACCCAACTCATTAGAGGAAGACACTCTGATGAAAGACAACTTTGACTACGATTCTTATGATACCACTGATGATATACCTATCTGGAAGCCTTACATGGAAAACTCGGGGCAAAAGAGTCAGCCGGATAATGCATATCTGCTTAATGATCTTGAAAAGAATACGCCTGTTCTCCCAGAGTCATGGAATCCTTACCCAGAACATTCTGAGAGTGTCCAAAGCCACGTTGACGAATTTTCAAATATCGCAAGACAACAATTTATCAACTATGCATTTCCTAAAGTCAAAGTCATTAAAGAAGATGACTCATCTATTCCCACATAAACCTGGGATACCTTGGGGCAGCCAAGCAGCAAGTACGAATTTCTAGTGAGGTACACTGCTCCCGAAAGCTCTCGCATCAGATACGAGTACATCCAACCAACTGGATGGGGAGATCCTTTTGAGAATGAAAGTATTGTCGAAGATATAACAGAAGAATCCTCCTATGATAACTCTGCATGGGAAGAAGACTCCAATAATCCCACTCCTCCCGAAATCAGTGTTATTTCTGAAGATAAACTTGGAAGAAATATACCGGACTTTGTGATCCATAGAGGAGTTCTTCACCATTGGGTCGCGGTCGATGTCCCGAATGTCGTTCATAAGTTGAAGTAATTGTTCCATCTTTGTTTTGACTTTTAACTATGCTCGGGTGAAATGGATATTTTATAGGGCTTGCTTTTCTGTAAATGTCCCTCTTCGCTTCACCCAAAGCGATAGAGTTTTGTTTTATAGGGTTGTGTTTCAAGAATCGACAAATCATGAATAAATAATGTCATTCTGAATTCCTGCATTTATTTCTATTTTCACTTTTCATTTTTCAGAAAATGGTAATCCTAAAAAAACAACCCAAAATAAAAAACAAGCTTTTTTAAAAAAAAAAACACTGCATACACTTTTGCATTGTCTCTACCTTTTCTAAAAAGGAATCATCACTTCGTGTAGATTACCTGTCTTAAACCCCATTGAAACATACGATCCAATGCCTTCTCCCAACTTTGATTTCCCGGTACTTGAAGCCGAAGAAGAAGAGGCCAAAGAAATTCCAGAAGAAATCTCTAGACTACTCAGACAGAAGGAAAAGTCCATTGAGCCCCACAAGGAGCCATTGGAAACGTTCAATTTGGGTTCATAAGAAAAAGGAAAGAAATTAAGATTGGAGCATTGCTCAATGCAAATGTCAGAGAAGGCTTGATAAAACTTCTCAAAGAATTTCCAGATGTGTTTGCTTGGTCATACCAAGACATGCCAGGGTTGGATACCAGCATCGTGGAACATCACTTACCCCCAAAGCCAGAATGTCCTCCGATCAAACAAAAGCTGAGAAGGACTCACCCTGATATGGCCATAAAAATTAAGGAGGAAGTGAAGAAACATATCGACGCAGGTTTCCTTGCCACCTCAGAATATCCTCAATGGCTAGCCAATATAGTCCCAGTTCCCAAGAAGGATGGAAAAGTCAGGATGTGTGTAGACTACAGGGATTTAAACAAAGCAAGTCCAAAGGATGATTTTCCCCTACCACACATTGACATGCTAGTTGACAGCACGGCAAAATTCAAAGTATTCTCCTTCATGGATGGGTTCTCAGGCTATAATCAAATTAGAATGGCGCTAGAAGAGATGGAGAAAACTTTATTCATCACCTCTTGGGGCACCTTTTGTTACAAAGTAATGTCGTTCGGTCTAAAGAATGCAGGAGCAACTTATCAAAGAGCAATGACAACTCTGTTTCACGACATGATGCACAAAGAGATTGAAGTGTACGTCGATGACATGATTGCCAAGTCTAAAGCAGAAGAAGAACATGTGGAACAACTATCAAAGTTATTCGAAAGTCTGAAAATACAAACTCCGCTTGAATCCCAACAAATGTACATTCGGTGTTCACTCAGGAAAACTCTTGGGATTCATCGTTAGCCAAAAATGAATTGAGGTTGATCCCGGCAAAGTTAAGGCCATTCAAGAAATTCCTTCACCAAAGACTGAAAGATAAGTCATAGGATTTTTGGGACGTCTGAATTACATCTCAAGATTCATATCCCTCATGACCGTGACATGCACGCCAATCTTCAAACTACTTAGAAAGAACCAAAGCTGTATATGGACAGAAGACTGCCAAAAGGCTTTCGACAGCATAAAAGAATATCTGCTAAATCCACCGATTATGTCTCCTCTAGTGGAAGGAAGACCACTGATCATCTACTTAACAGTCTTGGAAGACTCCAAGGGCTGTGTACTTGGCCAACAAGACGAAACAAAAAGAAAAGAGTCTGCCATTTATTACTTAAGCAAGAAATTCACGGACTGTGAAACTCGATACACTATGCTCGAGAAAACTTGCTGCGCTCTAGCTTGGGCAGCTAAACGTCTTCGCCAGTACATGATTTGTCACACTACTTGATTAATCTCCGAAATGGATTCGATCAAGTATGTCTTTGAAAAGCCTGCTTTCACAGGAAGGATTTCCCGTTGGCAGATGTTGTTATTAGAATAAGACATCGAGTACCATGCTCAAAAAGTTGTCAAAGGAAGTATCTTAGCCGGTCATTTAGCTCATCAACCGATTAACGATCAGGAATTAATCAAGTTTGACTTCCCAGACGAGGATGTCATGTACCTAAAAATGAAAGATTGCAATAAACCACTACCCAGCGAAGGGCCAGAGTCAGGTTCCCAATGGGGACTAATATTCGACGGAGCTATCAACACCTATGGAAATGGAATTGGGGTAATCATCGTAACACCTCAGGGTACCCATATTCCTTTCACCGTCAGATTGGCATTCAAATGTACAAACAATGAAGCTGAATACGAAGCTTGTATCATGGGTCTCAAAGAAGCAATCAACTTAAGGATAAAGAACTTGGATGTGTTTGGAGACTCATCCCTGATTATAAATCAGATCAAAGGAGAGTGGAACACATATTAATCGGGATTGATTCCTTACTAAGACTACGCAAAAAGGTTGTTACCTTTCTTCAACAAGATTGAGTTTCCTCACATTCCTCGTGAAGAAAACCACATGGCTGATGCATTGGCTACTCTATCCTCTATGATTAGTTTGAGACGATGGAACGATGTACCCAAGATTGGTATAATGCTCCTTGATAGGCCCGTTTATATATTTTCCATTGAAGCAGTGATAGATGACAAACCATGGTATCATGATATCAAATGCTTCCTTCAAAGACAAGAATACCCGCCTGGGGCATCCAGAAAAGATATGAAGACTCTCAGGAGACAAGCTGGCAACTTCTTCCTAAACAATTATGTACTCTACAAAAGAAACTTCGACGTGATTTTGCTCATATGCATGGACAGACATGAAGCGAACATGTTAATGAAAGAGATTCATGAAGGCTCCTTTGCACTCATGCCAATGGACACACAATGGCAAGAAAAATTCTGAGAGCAGGATATTATTGGCTGACAATGGAATCTGATTGCTAGAAGTACATGAGGAAATGTCACAAGTGTCAGATATACGCTGAAAAAATTCATGTACCACCAACACATCTCAAAGTCATTTCTTTTCCATGGCCTTTTTCTATATAGGGAATCGACATGATTGGCATGATTGAACCCAAAGCTTCAAACGGACATCGGTTCTTCCTGGTAGTCATTAATTACTTCACCAAATGGGTCGAAGCAGTATCATACACCAATAGGACCTGGCAAGTGGTGGTCCGATTTATCAAGAACAATCTCATCTGCCGTTATGGTGTCCCAAGCCAGATCATTACGGATAATAGATCGAACCTAAATAACAAGATGATGAAAGAGTTGTGTACTGAGTTCAAGATCGAACACCACGACTCGTATCCCTACCAACCTAAAATGAATGGAGCGGTAGAAGCATCTAATAAAAATATCAAGAAAATCATTCAGAAGATGGTTGTAACTATAAAGATTGGTATGAGATGCTACCCTTTACTCTTCACGGTTATCGCACATCTGTCCGCACTTCAATAGGGGCAACCCCTTTCTCTCTAGTATATGGCATGAAAGCTGTGCTCCCCATAGAAGTAGAGATCCCGTCAATGAGAGTATTTATGGAAGCCAAGCTAACAAAAACTGAATGGTGTCAAAGCAGATACGATGAACTAAATCTAATCGAAGAAAAGAGAATGACGACTTTATGCCATGATCAGTTATATCAACAGAGAATGAAGAAGGTGTTTTACAAAAAGGTCTGACCCCGTGTCTTCAGAGAAGGAGACCTCGTGCTCAAGAAGATACAATCATTTCTCACTGATTCTAGGGGCAAATGGACTTCGAATTACGATGGCCCCTACGTTGTTAAGAAAGCCTTCTAAGGCGGTGCCTTAAGACTCGTAACCATGGATGGAGAGGAGTTTACTTATCCCACAAACGTGGATGTAGTCAAGAAATACTTCGCCTAAATGAAAAAAAAATGTATTGTTGGATTGAAAACCCGAATAGGCGGTCCAGGAAAAAATTAGAGGCATAAACGATAATCATCCCGATAGATTGAAAACCTGAAAAGGAAATCTAGGCAAAAGTTAGGGATTTATGGCAAGTAACTGCATCCGACAAGATTGTCTCCTCAGAGGCAACGTCATCTGTCGAGAAAACCTCAGCCAAGGTAACCTTCGACAGAAGCTCAAAAATATCCAGAATTCAAAGTTGCTGGAAGGATATTAGTCTTTATGTTTCAATGTAGCCTCTTTCCCATTAAAATTACCTTGTAATGCTCCATGGGATCACGCGCTTGGCTGATTACCATTCTATTAATAAAAAATTTGAGCCCTCGTGCCCTTTGTTTGCAATTCTCGTTTATTCTGCTTTGCAAAATAACATTTTAATATGATCAACGATTCTTGAAACAAAAAAATGATGAAATTACTTTTGTTTTCAAAATAGAAATATAAATTTTCACTTCTGCTTTTAAAATAGAGATGGCAAATTCTTTTTTTACAAAGCGCAAAAGGGAATATCGGCGGCTTCTCCAAAAGTGATCAAACTTCAAAGTGCCGAATCAAAATACTCCGTATGATCAGTACACCCTGACTGAATGATCAAATTGCTTCAGATGAAAATACCCATCCGTCATCCCTGGTAGAGTTTTACCTCTGAGAACCGATGATTAGTTTTTCACCCCACTAGAATCTACCCTTGAAAAGCAAGAACGAGTTTCTATCCCTAGCAGGTGTGTATCTCCGGAAATCAGAACAAACGCATGAATCACTGTTCCCAAACAAAAGTGTTACCTTCAAAACCTCCGGTAATACCCCCCATCTCCCAGAGTGGCCGAGTATCTAGTTGAACTCATCGTCAGTCTGTATGTCATGTCTGTTTTGTCAGCATAAGCATTTCATACATACAACATGCATAATTGATTCATATTCATATTCATATTGCATATTATATTGATCACGTTTATCCCTAAGTGGTAAATATCCTCTCTCCATTAGAGTTGCCGGTTTTCCTTTCCACACTTAGATATGACAAAATCCCAGTTTACGTTCTTTCCTCGTCAGGAAATGTATCGTCTAGGCAATCTCTCTCTAGTGTATTCCTGGATTGAAATCGGTCCTTGACCATTTTGATAACTTGAACATCTAAAAACAAGAAGACTTTTGGTTATACACCTATGGAACTTCACTCTTCACCATTGAAAATGATATTTAGCTTTCCTGGATTAAGGAAAATCCCCAAAGGAAGTTCCTCAACAAAAGACTCTTGGCAATATGAGCACCACATCCCCCAAGAAATCTCTATCAATCACCAAGAAAAAAGAAATCTCTCAAGAGACTTGTTTTCCCCAGTAGGTCGACAAATGGCATCTCCCACAGAGAAGTTTGCACATCTCTACAATTCAGACAAATGGTTCTCCCCAGCAAGTCTGACATTAAATATTTTTCCATCAAATGGCGTCTCCCCAATAAAACTCGGCGAGAAGTTTGATGAAGACCGCTAGAGATAGCATTCTTTGTCAAGAAAAGAATTCGACAAGAAGAAACTAAGACCAGTTCCTTGGCTGAAGATCAGGATCGAGGAGAGGCTTATTTCAAGAAAAATGAGACCCGTTCCATGGCTCAAGACCAGGATCGAGGGGAGGTTTATTTTAAAGAAAACTGAGACCAGTTCCGTGGCTGAAGACTAGGATCGAGGGGAAGTTTATTTCGCAAGAAACTAAGACCAGTTATGTGGCTGAAAACCAGGATCGAAGGGAAGTTTATTTCAAAAAAGGAAACTGAGACCAGTTCCGTGGCTGAAGACCAGGATCGAGGGGACGTTTATTTCAAAAGAAAACTGAGACCAGTTCCGTGGCTGAAGACCAGGATCGATGGGAAGTTTATTTCACAAGAAACTAAGACCAATTCCTTGGCTGAAGACCAGGATCTAAGGGAGGTTTATTTCAAGAAAACTGAGACTCATTCCGTGTCTCAAGACCAGGATCGAAGGGAGGTTTATTTCAAAGAAAACTAAGACCAGTTCCATGGTAGGAGACCAAGATCGAGGGGAAGTTTTACCCTTTTCTAAGTATCGTTACTTAGCAAAAGAAGATGGACGATTAAATTAGCTACCATTCATAACCATAGTCAAAATTTCGGGTATTCCGCTATTTAATCCTCTTGTACCTTGAACGTCCGAATATCTTCGCCATTCACACCTTCAGGTCCAAGAAGATTAAATAGGGGCATTTGTCATACGCTAAATTTTGACTACAAGACTTTACATCATTGTGCAAATCATCACCAGAATATGGAGGTATCTTTATACCTCATCGATCCTCTCAAAGATTGTTGAGCATTCACCTCAATCAAGAATTAGGGTTTTGAGCCCTCTCAGAGCACTCAGGCAAAGGATAAATCAAGAATTGACATGATATTCAACTTGTCAAGCCTCTCAAACATCCATGAAGGATCAAGAAGTCTCCCACATCAAGAATCAAGCATAAGAATGCAACATTTCAAGCTGATCAAACCTCAAGATCACTAGTGTCACCAAATTAAGGTTTTGGTCGACCAAGGCCTCCAGAGGGAAATTTTCATATGGGCATGAGCCAATACTTCAACACATGATTCAAGAAGCTCAAAGGGACCTCATGGATCCAATCATGAGTTCAAAATAGCCTCAGGGATGCATTCATCAAAAATCAGGAATTAGGGTTTCTTGACCTAATTCACCCCTAAGTTGACTTTTGGAACAAGGCATGAGCCAAGACCTCAAGAAATGTTTTGAAGACCTCAAATATCTTGTATTGATCCTCTCACAAGTTTAAATTGACACAAAGAACTTGGTTCATGGGAAATATAAGGATTCAAATTCATCTGGACCACAAACTAGGGTTTCTGAGAAAAAGTCAACCATACCTTTGACTTTAGACCAAGACATGATCTCAAACCTTGGGAAATGATTCAAGACACTCTAAAACACCTATGGAATCCATCCATTAGGTTTGATTTAGCCCAAAAACTTGATTTCATAAAAGATCACAAAGTTTGAAATTCATCTGATAAAAAGTCAACTGTACCCAAAGCCAAGTTTGACTTTTGAGATTTCTTGACAAAAATGGCTTCTTTAATCCAAGAACAATGTTAATTTATGGTTTGGATCATCATCAAACAAGAAAAATCAAGAAAAGTGAGGTTACTTGCAAAAGGGGTAATCTTAAGAAACTTAAAATTTCACTAAGTTATGGAAAAATGATTATTTTTACCCAACTTTACAAGACCATAACTTATGATCCAAGTAGCCATTTTCTTCCATCCAAAGCTCAAATGAAAGCTCTCATTACATACTACAAAAGTGTCCTATTGGTCCATAGTCAAAATATGCATGGATTTTGAGTTATAAAGCCATGAAGTTAGGTTTCATGGGATTTCCACTTTTGACACTTAGTGAAAATTTGGGACAAAATATGTTTGCATTTTTGTCAACTTTGAGGTCATTTTCTCCGTGATTCAAGACCAAAGGTAAACATCAAAGTTGAAGTAGGATGTGCAAGCTTTCCAAAGAGTACAAGAACATCATAAAAATCTATTTGAGCAAAGAGATATGAAGTGATCAACATGCCTTGCTACAAACTGTTTTGCAAAAATCAGATTGATCATTTCTTGTGGTACACTTTTTCTTGTCAAGTGTAATGATCAATGCCACTCACATTCAATGTATAACAGAAGAAATCATAGCAAACCTGCAAATTTGTATCAAAGGGTCAAGAAATACTTCAACTTGGATTAATGGCTTTTGTCACATTATGCCTTGAATTCAAAGGCATTTATGTGCAATATTGCACATTCAAAGATGCCACTCTTTTTCAATCAAGATGCTCACATAAATAACAATAAAAATGACTGAGGAATGTGGAATTGGTCAATTGGTAGCTGAGCTATTTAGAAGCATTGGTGTACCTTGCATTAGGGGTAATGATACATCTTACCAAAACCATTGAATCAAAGCCAATCCACTAAGCCATTACTATTCAGCCAAGACAAACTCATTCACCTATAAATAGAGGTCACATTACAACATTCAGATCACACCAAAGCAACCACAATGCTTGTTTTCTCACAAATCCTTCTTCTTGCAAAATTCAAAGTTCTCAAAGAGTGAAAACTTGGAATTCTCAAACCAGACCAATTCCACTCAAACCAAGCATCAAAACACTTCACATAAGCATCATAGAAGTGATCCATAACCTCAAAACACTTCTGTAACATCAGAACCACCAAGTCACTATCTTTTTGCTCAAATTTTCCTCAAAGCTACAGATAGGGTCAAGCCAAGTGATCCAAAAGGTTTCAACCCATTCTAATCATTGGAACACCATCCTTGGGGGTCAAGGAAGCTATCCATATCATCATGTTGCATCTGTAACACCTACATTGCAGAATTCGATTCTCACTTGCAAGGTAAGTTTCCTCAAAACTGAACTCTATGAATCATGCAATATAAATATGTTTTCAAGTTACCAATAAGTTTCTGGGTGTTCATAGATCATTAACCCTCAATCAACTGCCATTTATCTTGCGTATATGCGATTTCATTTAGTTCTTGCATTTTTTAGGGTTCATCTGATTACAACATGATATCTTGTGATACACTTAAAAAATGAAATTAAAAAGAACCATTCAATTCCTTGTTAAAAAACACACAACTTTGGTGTTTAAATAATGTCAAATGGTTGCGTATTGAGAGAGATAATATAGGTTTTGCAAATCAGAAGTTGGATCGAGGAAGAAGATGAAGTCTAGTGTGAAATTTGAATTTGCCACGCAGGTTTCATATATTATGTTTTGGTTTGTTATCTTTATCACCAACACACGCTGGCTCAGTTGGCAAGGGTGTGTTTTGTGAGTTGGAGGGTGAGGGCGTGGCACTACGCCAAAATTCGCTTTTGGAAGCACTACAAATACAACGCTTTTATCACAAAGCGCTGCTATAAGTTTTGAAAAAAGTTCGCTAAAAAAAAGCGATGCTAAAGGCTACCTTTAGAAAGCGCTTTCTAAAAGTGCTGCTAAAGGCCGTACATAGACCCCACCTTAGAAAACGCTTTTACAAAAGCGCTGCTAAAGGTATAACCTTAGAAAGCGCTTTTAAAAAGCGCTGCTAAAGGGTAACCTTAGAAAGCGCTTTTGAAAAACGCTGCTAAAGTCCTTAAATTGGCCCCACATTTGAAAGCGCTGCTATAGGCCAATGAAAAGAAAGCGCTTTCTAAGGAAAAAGCGCTGCTAAATCTAGCACCTAAGAAAGCGCTTTCCAGAAGCGCTGCCTAAGGTCATTTAATAATTAAAAAATAAAAACACGCTTGTTTTCAGAAGAGCCTAAATCATTTTTTCTAATCGTTTTCACTCCTTTCTCTCTCGCGACTGTTCTTCCTTTCTCCTTCCTCCTTTCTCCGAACGCCACTGAACTTTCTCCGACCGACATCATTCTCCGGCCGCCACTGTACTTTCTCCGACCGCCATCGTTCTCTCTCACGTCTGCTATTTTCGTTTTCGTTGAAACTAGAAGAATAAAAAAAAGCAGAAAACGAAGGAGAAGAAGAGGTGCGTACCATTTCCGTTCTCTCTCGCCACTGTTGTTGTTGAATGCTGCTTCTATTGTTGTTGTTGATACAATGTTGGTTGTAGTTGTTGTTGATACAATGTTGATAAAATATGGTTCTATATTTTCTGAATGTGGTTCTGTTGTTGTTGATACAATGTTGGTTCTGTTGTTGTTGATACAATGTTGGTTAGAATATTTGTCATTTCGTAACTCTCACACCAAGTGTTCTGTGAAATTCTTGAACCAAGTTTAAAATGCAGTTCGGTTATGAGCTTTTAAGTTAGTTGTGTAGTTAGTTTGAAACGGTTAGCATGAATATTGAAATATCTGTTTTGTGAAATTGTTGTATGTGGAGTGCAGTATGCTTTCACTAGTGTGTACAACGGTTAGCATGATGTTGTTTGGCACAATTAATGATTTTCCAGCATATGGAAATCTATCAGGGTATAGCATAAAAGGTCAATGTGCGTGTCCTATTTGTGAAGATAAAACAGATTGGACACGATTAGAGTTTAGTCAGAAGAATGTCTTTCTTGGCCATCGTAGATTCTTAAATTCTAATCATCATTACCGTGGGTGGAGAAAAGCCTTCAATGGAGCCCCAGAACAAGGTAGAACTCCACCTAAATTGACAGGTGATCAATTTTTGAAAAGGTGAAAGATGTGAGTATTCAGTTTGGCAAGCCTTTTGCACATACGCTTGTTAAGAGTGGGTGGAAGAAGAGGTCAATTTTTTTTAATTGCCATATTGGAAGTCGTTGTATGTAAGACATTTTCTCGATGTTATGCATATTGAAAAAAATGTATTTGACAGTGTTATTGGTAGGTTACTCAATATACAAGGAAAGTCTAAGGATGACCTTAAAGCAAGAAAGGACTTGATAGCGATGGGGATAAGAACTGAATTAGGACCCTTGAAGAAAGGAAGTCGAACATATCTACCACCTGCTGCCTATACTCTATCTAGAAAGGAGAAAAAAGTATTGTGTAACTTTCTAAGTGAAGTTAAAGTTCCAGAAGGATACTCTTCAGATATTAGAAGACTTGTGTCTATGAAAGACTTCAAGTTAAAGAGTTTAAAGACGCATGATTGACATGTTATAATGGAACATTTTCTACCAGTAGGTATACGTTCTATTCTGCCAGAAAAAGTCAGAAGCGCAATAACTAAATTGTGTTCTTTCTTTAAGTCAATTTGCAGTAAGGTGATCGATCCTACGATCTTACCAACATTGCAAAAAGAAATAGTTATTACTTTATGTGAGCTTGAAATGTATTTTCCACCCTTGTTTTTTGACATAATGGTGCATCTAGTTATACATCTTGTGAAACAGACACAATTATGTGGACCAGCTTATATGAGATGGATGTACCATGCTGAATGTTATATGAAAATATTAAAAGGGTATGTGAAAAACTGAAGTCAACCCGAGGGTTGTATTGCTGTACGATACATTGTTGAAGAAGCAATTGAGTTTTGTTCTGAATATCTTTCCAATGTTAAATCAATTGGACTCCCCAAATCTCATATTGTCGAAAAAAAGAAGGAAAAAAGTTAATTGGAAATAAAGTTGTGACAGTATCAAGGTTCGAACGTGATCAAGTGCATTTGTATGTTCTGCACAATGAGAACGAAGTTGAGCCGTATGTTGAAATGCACAAGGATGTTCTTCGAGGTTTAAATCCGAATAGAAATGAAAATTGGATAGTACGAGAGCACAATCAAAGTTTTATACCTTGGTTTAAGGATCATATATATTCAAAGTATTATTCAGACCCCGCTTCAATAATAGAAAGGTTGCGATGTTTAGCATATGGTCCAAGTGAGGTTGTGTTTTCTTATAGCGCATACGCAATTAATGGATACACGTTTTATACCAAAGAACAAGATGATAAAAGTACTATGCAAAATAGTGGTGTCACCGTGGTAGCTGAAGCAATGCACATTTCAAGTGTGAAGGACTTAAACCCCAAATTTGCAAATCTGTCATATTTTGGGGTTATCGAGCGCATTTGGGTGTTTGATTATGAGAAGTTTCAGGTTCCTATATTTGGTTGCAAGTGGGTTGAAAATAATAATTGCTTACGAATGGATAAGTCAGGATTTTTGCAAGTGGATCTTAATAGGGTGGGGTACAAAGATGAGCCTTTTATTCTAGCCTCTCAAGCTAAACAAGTGTTCTATGTCACTGATTCGACAAGTACGAAATGGTCTATAGTGCTTTTATCTAACAAAGTAATTGATGAAAACATTGGAGATCAAGGTGATATTGATGTTGAGATTGAATCGTTTACTAGAAATGATCAAGATGAGAATATTATAGCAAATGAATCATATATTAGAAATGATCATAATGAGGGTATTTGGATCAATCAAACCGTCTGTGTTGTTAAGAGACGAGTAGAACATATTCCAAGCAAGAAAAGAAAGAGACATTAGTGCAAAAGGTACTATTTCGTGTCTATTATTTGATAAGTTGAACAATTTATTTACACATTTCAATGAAAATAGTCTAATGTTTATTATGTTTTTATTTAAGGTTCTTGTATGACAAATTGATGCGCGGGATTCTATTTCGTGTCTTCCGCACGTTTAATACATGCAACGGGTTAGTTTTTCATTCTAATTTCATTCTAATCTTTGTTATGATACTTGATAAAACAAGACAACTATATATTCTTATTTGTTTTTATTTTGTTAGAGCAATACAAGTATAGATTGCGGTTATTACGCTTTGAGATTTATGAGAGAAATCCTTCATTTGGATCAAATAGAGACTCCAATCATGGTATAGCTTTATAACTTAGGATTTATTTTAGTATTTATCGAATATTTCATATAATTTATTACTTTTAACTAAATCATGCATGTTATGTTTTATTATGTAGTACTTTGATGAATACAAGTGTGCTCATTACTCGAAAGATAAATTGGAAGAAATCAAGGAGGAATTGTGTGAATACTTTATTGAGAAAAGAATCATATAAGGTATGAAAGTTGTTGTGTTGATTTATATCAAATGGTTTATGTGTTGAATTATAATGGTGTATATATTTTGGATTATAATGGTATGAAAGTTGTTGCCTATGTTTGAATAAAAGCTTGTTTGTTAAATAAAGGCTCAATGGTTGAAATATAAGGCCTATGTGTTGAAATAAAGGCTTGTTGAATGTCATATAATGTCTACGTATTTGAAATAAAGGCTTGAATTATATAGGTTTATGGTATTATTTCCAAAAATATGTTTTCTAAAAAAGAAATAATAGGCAACGCAACGCTTCCTAAATTCTGATTTATAAAAAAGTGCTTTTAAAAAGCACAATTTACGTGAAGAAAAGACAGCGCTTTTCAGAAAAAGCGCTGCCTATAGTTCACAATAGAAAGCGCTTTCCATTAAAAGCGCTGCCTTAAAGTGAAATAAAAAATACATTAGACAGCGCTTCAAAAAGCGCTGTCTAAAGGGGGACAATAGAAAGCGATTTTTCCTAAAAAACGCTGCCTAAAGATGTCAATAGAAAGCTTAAAAGGCCAGAAAAGCGCTGCTAAAGGCCCACTTTAGACAGTGCTTTTCTAGAAAAAACAGTGCTAAAGGCTCACTTTAGAAAGCGTTTTTCCAGAAAAAGCGCTGCTAAAGGCCTACATAAGCAGCGCTTTTGCATAAAACAAAAGCGTTGTCTTTACCTATAGCAGTGCCACCTTAGGCAGCGCTGTTAAAAGCCAAAAAAAGCGTTGTCTTTTCCCTTCCGTGGCATAGTGTGGGTTCAAACCCCACCTATGTCATTTTTTCCACTTTTCCCATTTTTCTCATAATTTTCTTATTTAATTTCAAATATTTGTTTTAATATTTAAAATTAATTATTTTTAAATGATGTTTTGCACAAAAATCACCCACACATTAAAAAAAATTTATTTACCAAAAATCATAACAAAAATATTTTATTTTGATATATTTTTAAATATTTCAAAGAATTTCTTTTTAATTGTTTTAAACATTTTAAAATAAATTATTTCTTTTGATTTTTCAAAATAAATTGAATTTCAAATTATCTTGTGAATTAAAACATCTATTTTCAAACATTTTTCAAAGTTCACAACATGTTTATTGGATTTATTTGATATTTTTTTTATCATTTTTTAATTGATTTTTCCTTTAAAAAATGTAGAAAATTAGGAATTAGGGTTTACTTAAAAATTCAATCTTTCAAACTTTAAACTAAACACTTTTGGGTCTCTAATAGAGTGTAAGACACAACTTCTTTTATAAATAAATAATTTTGGGCCTCTGTCATAGTATAAGTCCCGATGCGATTTTCAAAATAATGGTGTGTCTACTATTTTTTATCATCTGGGCCTCTCCTTGAGTATAAGTCATACTTTTCTTTCTTTCAAAATCATTTTTGGGCCTCTAATAGAGTGTAAGACCCAACCTCTATGTACATAAATAAATTTTGGGTCTCTGCTGTAGTATACGTCCCACAACGTCTTGTGGTATCGCAGTGCGATTACTATTTTCAAAATAAGTTATCTGGGCCTCTCCTTGAGTATAAGCCCCAATCATTTGGACATAAACTTTGTTTTACACAATAAACAACCTCCATGGGCATCTCCTTGAGTTGTAAGCCCGATACCTCTGTTTTCAAAATCATCTATCTGTTTTAAACTGGTACTAAGAGGAGCATTATTTTCGGTGAAACTGCTCTTAGACAACTTGGGCCTCTCTTTGAGTTATAAGCCCCAAACTTTCTTTTCAATTCATTCAAAACATTTCTTTCAATTCAAACTCAAAGTTTTCTCAAAACTTTCTTCAATTTCTCAAAACCCTAATCATACAATTGAAATCATACAACCAATCACAATACACTTGGGACTCTTTTCAGAGTGTAAGACCCAACTTCTTTTCAATTTAATGCATATTTGTTTATATACTTGTTAATTCAATTATATGTATATATTTTTGCATATCTGTTTGAGTTTTCCCAGCAGTTAGGACATCCTCAGTTTACCTTTTAAGTTAAACGGTAGGATACTCATAACTTAGATCAATAACTAGTTCCCTAATAGGAAACTTCCCTCAATATAGTCTGCCTCCTCTTCGGCTTTATTCAATATGGAAATCAGAAAGGCATTATTCCTGGTGAAACTTTTCTTAAAAACTATCAAAACTTAGAAACTGATACAAAGGAATTCATTTCCCTAAAGAGGATTACACTACTACGAAAAACCCATTTAACAACGGTTGGGAATGACATATAATGACGCGGGCGAGGGCGTTGTTATGTAGATTGTCGTTGTGTATATGATACTTACAACCACGACCTTGTAGGCGTTGTAATAAACTGGAAAGCGCGCTAACTATCACAACGGTTTTACAATACACCGTTGTAATAAATATAATTGTCCTCAGTTCGATTCCCAACAGCGCAGTTTTGATATTTATTTTTTCCTGGACAGTGTGCCAGATATTATAACGGTTATGAAATATAACAGTCGTTAAAGTTTCTGCAAAATTAACAAATATGATCCTGCTTTTATAATTAATCCCATTTTTTACCTGTATTATTGTTCTCCATATCACAACACAGCAGAAAAATACAATTCTCATTTGTGATAAAGTTTTCATAATAATATTAATCGTATCATATTCATAATATCACATATACCACATTACAGTTTATCAGAACAAACAACCTACATAAATAAAATATCACATATACCATATTACAGTTTACACACATTACATAACTTCACATAATTGTAACTTAGTGTATTGGTATCTTGTCTCTTGGTATCTTGTCTCTTTGCCTGGTGTCTGGACTCAAAATACCTATAATTTCAAATAATTATATTTGTTAGTAAAAATACTTCTAAACTATAACATACAATTAATATTTTATTAATAAATAATAAATTACGTACTTGTTAGTTTTCCCATATGCCTTCTTCATGATCGAGTCGTATAGCATGCACAACATCTCCATCAACTTCATCATATGCGGTAGGAACTTGTGTTGTGTAAGAAGGTGTGGACGGAATATCAAGACTTTCATCACTAAGAGGAATGTATTTTTCTTGGAGAACGATTGACCATTTCCCTGATTTGTCCGATGGATCGGTAACATAGAAAACTTGTTTTGCTTGAGAAGCCATGATGAATGGTTCTGTATTAAAAGATGCCTTGCCAAGGTCGACCCGGGTGAATCCTAAGTCATCAATATCTACACCATTACTACAATTGGGAACCCACTTGCATTTAAATAAAGCCACATTGAAAATAACATAATCAATCTCCCAAATCTCATCAATGACATCATAAAACGCAGTAGTTACCAATACCGGATTCTTATCTTTCAAACTAGAGAAATACATCGATTCGGCTTCAACCATAACCCCACTATTTTGCATTGTACTACGATCATCTTTTGATTTTGTATAAAAGGTATAATGACCAATGCCGTATGCACTCCAGGTAATGACACAAAATTTTGGCCCGTACGACAACCATTTAAGTATCTCGGATGCACTAGGATCATTAGATACACTTTTATTAAACCAAACCATGAATCTATTGTTATGCTCTATCAACAACAACTTGTCATTCATTCGGGGATATTTTTTCCTCATAAGTCTTTTGTGAGTATCTATGAAAGGTTGAACCTCATCTATATTATTCAATATATAGAAATGTGATTGAATAACTACATCCCGAGCCATTGACATAACATTTAGACCTTGAATACCTCTTCCGTCTGTGTCAGCATAACGAGACTTTGGAATTCCTATAAAATCTGCATCCTACAAATAGTTTGTACAAAACTCAACAGCTTCTTCTGTGATGTACCTTTCAACAGTCGAAGCTTCGAGTCGGTGATGATTCTTCATATATCCTTTAAAGATCTTCATATATCGCTCTATTGGATACATCCACTTTAAATAAACTGGACCATAAATTCTGATTTCTCTTACGAGATGAACAAGTAAGTGAACCATAATGTCAAAAAATGATGGTGGAAAATACATCTCCAATTGACACAAGATTATGGCAGCCTCATCTTCTAATTCATCCAATTTTTTGAAATCAAGAACTTTATTACATATGGAATTGTAGAATAAACACAGTCTCGTTATAGTTACTCTCACATTTTTTGGAAGGATCCCACGGATAGCCACTGGTAGAAGTTGTTGCATCAATACATGACAATCATGAGATTTTAAACCAATTAACTTGAGATCTTTCATTGATACAAGTTTCTTGATGTTTGATGAGTAACCTTGTGGAGCTTTAATAGCTTGCAAACACTCGCAAAACATCTTCTTTTCCTTTTTAGATAGAGTGTGACATGCTCGAGGCAGATAAGTTCTTTTTTCTTTCTCTATTAGAGCCAACTGTTTTCGTATACCCATCTTCTCCATATCAAGACGGGAAGTCTTACTATCTTTAGTCTTGCCTGGAATGTTTAGAAGTGTGCCAATCAAACTATCAAACACATTTTTCTCCACGTGCATCACATCAAGACAATGTCTAACATCAAGACTTGACCAATATGGAAGATCAAAGAAGATGGACCTCTTTTTCCATATATTTTTCACAACTGCCCCTTTTTCTTTTCCTCTCTTCCCACCTTTTTCTTTTTCTCTCTTTCCACCTTTTTCTTTTTCTCTCTTCCCAAAGATAACATTAATGTATTTTTGCCGTTGATAAACTTCATCCTCGGTTAAAGGTTTAGGAGCCTCACTAAACTCTTGCTCTCCATTAAAAGCCTTTCGCAAGGTAAACGGTCTTTTTCCAAACTCAAGTTGGTGATAACAAGTATCATCTTCACATATAGGACACGCTTTATGTCCTTTGACACTGTATCCAGCCAAGTTACCGTAAGCCGAAAAGTCGTTAATTGTGCAAAATAACATTGCACACATATTAATCTTTTCCCCAAAATATGCATCATTGATCCGCTTATTTAGTGTGCCTAAATAAATCTAACTGCAAGTATACAGTCGTATCGCGTAGTTTTAAAAGATTATCGATCCCACAGAGACTAGAAATCGAACGCACCGTTATCTATCGTTACTATGTTTAACTAAGGCTAATCAGAATTGGTTTTTAAGTTCAAACGGGAAATTAAAGAGAAATTAAAATTCGGGAATACTAGTTAGGAATAAGATATCGGTATATAATTCAGTAAACCTACGTGGAATTAATTAAACCTAAGCGTATAAAGATTTATCACGCTATGCATCTGTAGGAAAAACCAGTTTAAAAGCCCTCACCTCACACTCCCGTGGTTATTGCTTCGGACTATACTCTTAAGTCAATATGTCTGCTCTCGCTAGCCCATATGAGGTTAAAAATACTTTTTGGAAACTAATAAGACCTAATTGACTTTAAAGCGCTTCCGCTGTTTTTAAAACTAACGCCCGATTTCAGCTATCCAGGTAAAGCCTCACACTCCCATGGTCTTGACCTTAACCTTTGTTACCTTTTTACTCTCGTAATAAAAGTTGGGTTTAAAATTAAGAAATCGAAGCCAGAAGAAGAGTTAATTATTGATTTTAGCTTAGAGTTATTTAATCCATTTGGTTACTTCATTACATACCGATAAGATCGGTTTAGCTTGACATAATTACAAACTTAAACATAAAAGCGGAAAAACAATTAATCAAAGACATAATTAAAAGAAAATAAACGATACTATAAACTTAATAATGGAAACTTGGTAAATGCAGTAGTAGCAATCCCTCCACAGACTGGTAGGTTCTTGCTTCGATAGAAATAAAATAGCAAATGATGAAGGCAATGAAACAATCTAAATCTAAAGTGTAATAGTTCCCCAATGTGAGAAACTATTACTTTGTTCGGTAATGGGTGACAAGGAAATGGTAAATGTAAACAAAACAAAACAAATTCTGGAAATAATTTGGCAGCAAGACGGTACTTCAGAATGCAGAAAAATAGGTCACCCTTTGTTCTTCGAAATCTCTCATATTTATAGACTGGGCTGAGGTAGTGGTTGGAGAAAATGTAGGCACTTCTCTTTGACAGTTATGTAACTTTGGAACCCAGATTTCTTCGGAGGAAATGTGAACGTGTAAAAAAAACTGATTCTCTGAAACTTCGTAATCACGTTTCTGCTCAACGTATTAAATTGAACGCATGACAATCGTGAAGCATTGTGACGGTCGTGATGAAATTTGTAGCTGCCACGGTCGTGGTGGACCTGTGACGATCGTCACATCAGCAGAATTTGGATTCTGCTATTTTTCTTCTCTTTTCTGCTCTTTTCTTGCATGTTTTGCTTCTTTTCTACACTTTGCATACTTTTGACTTGGAAATGGAATTACCTGAAAAAACACTTAAATACTCTCGAGAAAATCGGATATTAGACGAAAACAGAATAAGAAAATAACATAAATCAAAGTAAAAACATGATATATTTTCGTGTTATCAAACTCTCCCACACTTGAATCTTTGCTTGTCCTCAAGCAATCAATCTGTTAAAATCGGACAAACTTCATCAAATGCACATACCTTGTATACCAATGGATTTTGAAAAAGAGTTTCTTGTGAGTAAGACAGGTACTAGTATAAAACACTAAAGATACATTAATGACACAAAGCAACAAGCTTTTCATAGACCTCTCTTTTGTACAATCCAGTTCTAATCATTCTATTATAGTTCAACCAAAAGTTTTTTTGTGTCTATTTCACCCGGCTTCATTCCAACGCAATCACATTAAGCCCTTTGCCTTATTCACGCACGTAGTGGAGTAACCGGTTAGTGACTTTGATGCCTTTTTCTCACGGGGCCTGATACATAAGTGTGGTAACCCTTTATACATCTCATTCGTAGATTGCGGGGGATCGAACCATAGTTCGCCCTACCAAGTCCAGAATCAGGTACCTCTGAACCAATCGACAACGGATTTTCTTTCTTTTCTTGTAAATTTTCACAACTGTGAGAGTTGTTGCATATTCTATTTTTCTTGGCATATAGATAAGAAATATGTTTTTCTTTTCATGATTGGGCATCAAACACTTATATTCATCGGCTCCCCACGTGGTTTGTGATTTAGACGGTGCTGACTGCTGATATAAACTACTAGGGGTTACTTTAGGACTGAACTCAAGGTATCGTATAATAAGTATCGAAACTGATACCGCATACGCAAGAGGTCTAAGGTGTCAAGACGGTATCGATCTTGTTAGCACTTTCCCAACTTCCTAACATAATTTAAAGCTTGGTATGTCACGATGTGCATTAATCGTAAAATTTTTTCGTTATGGCAGAATAAAATGGGGAAATCGGAATACTGAACGAAAATACTCATATATTAACTTTGATAAGGATAAAAAAGGAAAATACAAAAAAAAGAAATAAAACGAAAATAGCCTAACTCTCCCACACTATATCGGACATTGTCCTCAATGTTGCGATATAAAGGGGAACAACAAGAAAAACTAAAAAGAAAAACAAAATAAAATCAGGGAGCTCCACGTCCTCTACCTCTAGGGCGCCTGCGTCCATGCCATGCCACATGATCTGGACTGTCCATGTGATGGATGTAATCGTGTAAGTCCTGTACTCGCAATGTCAATGCACCCATCTCATCGATGACACCGTCAAGCCTTTGACCTTGGTCAACTTGCCCTTGCTGGATTTGACGCATGAGAGTCATCATTTCATTGTGTTGCGTCTGTTGCTGTGCTTCTCTCTGTGCAGCCAGCTGGTTTTGTTGCCATTGGCAGGTGGTGATGATGTCTGGAGGTCGAAGGAGCATCATTGGCAGGCGGTGGTTGGTTTTCTGAGGCGTTATCCATCTCTTGCTCCATCTCATCAACAGGTCCATGTTCTTGATCATCATGTGCAGGTGCATTTTGCTCAGGAGCATTCAGATCAAAGAGCCAATTGGCCATATTCTAAGGGTCAATGCGGCTCCTGCAAGGCATAATGATACTTCTTACGGTTTTGGCGCGGACCATAGGATGGTATTTCCCATCACGTCGTAACTTGATGAACTGAGAGTTGCGGCAGTAATATATGTCAAGGAACACTGGAGGCATGGAGGATAATCTATTAAGTTCTTCCCCCTAGTCCAAACTTAGAGCAATAGAAATAATAATACCTCCAAAATAGAAGGGTTTGGAACCTCTAGCACCGTTAGCCTGGATGTGTGCTAACAGAAAGGGTGCGGCGTTGATAGGCTCGGGGTGAAACATACAATGGAGGAAGAAAATTTCCTTTGAGTTCACCTTGTGGTTGCTGTCCCTTGCAAAAATAGTGATTCCTAATGTGCGGTGGACGTATCTGATGGCTGGGTTGTGGATATATGTTGCGTTGAGGCTATCCCAGCTATCGACTGTTGTTCTTGTCAACCGATTCCATAATTGAAATGCTGCTTGAAAGAAATTCTCCTGTGGCACCCGGCAATGAACATTCTCGCCATGGTTGAAACCAAGCATATCGGCGAGTTGATTTTGGCCGATTTTATATTCAGTACCAAACATACGGAACGTGGCTACGCCGGTGAGTTGGTTCGTTTCGCCAGAAGGTGTTACGTATGTGAACGAATTGAGAAATTCGAGCGTTAGGGCTTCATAAGTAGGCCGACTCTGAGTGCAGAGCTGCCATAGACCAGCATTTTGTAGCATCCATTTAACTCCCTCAAGCATTTCGAGTTCTTCTAGACATGCAACGTCTACGTAGCGAGTTGGTTGTACGGAATGTTGGTAGTAATCGATGTACCTAGCCCTTTGACGCTCTCCTGCTTCTCCATCTCTGAAGTTCAATGTTGATAGGTCAGGAGTTTGTCGTGCCATTGGTGGGTTACAGAGAAATTAGGGTAGAAAATGGGTTGTGGAGAATGAGGGTTTGTGAAAAGAAATGGTACACGGTATGAATATATAGTGAATGGGGGAAACGAGTGGTAAAGGAAAATGTTGAATTGGGTTAAATGTGTAGTGGTGGGACGGTTATGGAATGGGAAAAGATAGTGGGACGACTGTGTTTTGAATTTAGGGAAAGAAGAGGAAGACGAAGGATACAATTCTGTTTTAACACAGAACGTGTCCCAAACCCGCGTGACGGTCATCACGGGGCCTGTTACGATCGTGACAGTCACAAATTCTGGGGAATTAAACAGTGTTTGTCAGCAAGCATTCCACACATAAAATTTTCATAACAGGCAATGGTTAGCACAGAGAAACAACATTATAATGCATATTGAGAGATAAATAACATGACAACATGAATTAAAAACAGAATAAAAAGTATGACAGGAATAAAGTTCAAACCATAAGGATCAATATTAGCAGTAAATTAAATCATCCCTTATAACCAAAGAGGTGCTAGCAAATGCTAGCATTGTATCAATACTGAATGTAAATCAATTTATTCCCGACCTAAAAAATGAAAAAGCTGAAATAAAGTAAAACGTTTCTGAAGTAAATGCATTAAAACTTGAAAAAGAGGTGCTTCATAAATCTAGTCAAGGCGTTTCTTCAAAGATGCGATGGCTTGATTTAAATGATCAAATTGTTCAACGGTCAAATCCATGAGTCCAACAATGTTTTGTCGCATAGTGTTTAGCTCATCCTTTACTGAAGTGATTTCTTTATGATACTCATCCATAGTCTTTAGAATAGAATTCAAATTAGCAGCATGATAATGTTAGTGGCATCAACTTTAGGAATGTCAATGTCTTCTTGGAATTCCATATAATTAAGATCATGATAATGAGGGGGTGTTTTTGGGTCGATCTCAGGTTCAGGAAAGGTTTCTTCCGGTTCAGGCACGGGTTCATCAAGGTCATATAGCCAATTATGTTGACTGGGCACACTTGTGCGTTCATGATTTGGAAGTGTAAAGTGTGGTACGACAACATTGTTAATCAGAAGCTGAAAATGGTTCGGACCTTGGTTCCTAATCATAGCCCTATTGAAACAAAAAGTGATATTCATGGGTCTATATTCTCCAAAGGGGTTAATCTTAGAAAGTCGGGTTCTGAATCCCATAACATCAGCTATTTTTGTAACTAGGCTACCTATCAGAATTGGACTGTTATCATTATTAATGAGTTTGCAAAAGTTGTTCAACATAAAAGTGAGTCCATTGACCTCTCTAAACTGAGAAGCACAAAACATAATGAAAAGCTCATCCCTCGAAACAGTGTTATCATTCTCAGGTTTACCAAATAAAGTACAGGCCAGGATCATATGAAAGTAACGGAAAGCGGGGTTATGTATTTCTGTTGAAAACATAGGGTCCATGTCAAAATCAGGTTTCCCTGAAATTCTACCCCAAAAATCACTCAGCTCTCCAACCAACATTAAGTCCTCTTGAACCACAGAGAAAACATTAGGTCCTTCAGGAAATCCTAAAAGATTCGACAGTTCCTTTATGGTGAACTGGCTGCTGTATCCAAATAGTCTAAAGGTAATTCTTCCCCTGGTTAAACCTTTTCCACAGTAAGGGTTATAACTTAAAGAGCTTAGGAATTCTAAAGTCAACCTACGGTAGCATTTATGTTTCTTGTTGGAAAAACCCTCCCAACCTAATTGGTTAAACAGAAAGTCTACGCTCTCACCTACACCTAAGGCGGTCATGGTGGGTCTGTGGGCAAATTTTGTCAAGGCAAATGGTCTAAGAGACAAAGCCTCATAGCGATGCCACTGTGCTCCATCTCTGAATTCTACTAACAAGTTATCCTCGTTTGTCATTAATTAGTACTTTTTGCAAAAAATGTAAGCAGAAGAGGAAAACAGAAAGAGTAGAGAGACTTTATAATCCTGTAGTTTTTCAATTTTAAGATCAGCACAACATTTTCAAATCAAATTTAAAATGATATAAATGAAACTAAAAATTTTTCAAAATAAAAATAAAACATAGGAAACGTAAAGAAATGACAAATATAAAGCAAGAAAAACAAAAATCATGGGTTGCCTCCCATTAAGCGCTATTTTTAACGTCGAAAGTCTGACGAATTCAATTAGATGCTTAGTTAGGGGGTTCGGTGGGCAACTCTAAAAGTCTTAGGCAGTTCAAATAATCTCTATTTTCAATGCTGTGATAGTGTTTTAGACGTTGTCCATTAACTACAAATGGATTACTATTCCTCCCCTTTATCTTATCGCTCCACTTTGTAGAATTTTTGTATTCTCAAAAGGACCGGACCATCTAGACCTTAATTTCCCAGGAAAGAGTTTTAATCTTAAGTTAAATAGGAGTACAACATCTCCCACACTAAATTCTTTTCTAGATAAGCGCTTATCGTGCCATTTTTTAGTTCGTTCTTTATATATTTTAGCATTTTCGTAAGCGTCTAATCTTAACTCTTCTAGTTCATGCAGATCTAGGATACGTTTTTCACTTGCGGAATCATACCTTAAGTTCAATGTTTTAATATCCCAATAGGCTTTGTGTTCTAATTCCACTGGTAGATGGCAAGATTTACCATAGACCAGCTTGAAAGGTGTAGTTCCGATTGGTGTCTTGCAGGTCGTTCTATATGCCCATAAAGCTTCGTTGAGTTTAGATGACCAATCTTTCCTGGAGGTGGCTACGGTCTTTTCTAGAATTTATTTTATTTCTCTATTCGAGACCTCAACCTGTCCACTTGTTTGTGGATGATATGGTGTTGCTACGCGGTGTCTTACCCCATACTTCGATAGTAATTTGTCAAATATTTTTGATATGAAATGAGAGCCACCGTCACTTATGACAAGTCTCAGCACACCAAATCTGGAAAAGATTGTGTTTTTAAAGAGCTTTATGACTACTCGTGCTTCATTTGTAGGAGAAGCTATTTCCTCAATCCATTTTGAAACATAATCGACAACTACGAGTATATATTTATTTCCAAAGGATGATGGGAAAGGTCCCATAAAATCAATCCCCCATACATCAAAGACTTCTACTTCTAATATACCTTTTTGAGGCATCTCATCGCGTTTTGATATGTTACCAGTGCGTTGGCACCGGTCGCAGTTTAGTATTGCAATGTGGACATCCTTCCAAAGGTTGGGCCAGAATAGGCTGGATTGCAAGATCTTAGCACATGTCTTTGAGGTACTAGCATGTCCTCCATAAGGAGCAGAATGACATTGAGAGATGATGTTTTCTATTTCTTCTTCTGGGACGCAACGACGGAAGATACCGTCGGCTCCTCTCTTAAACAGCAAAGGTTCATCCCAATAATAATGTTTTAGATCATGAAAGAATTTTTTCTTTTGTTGATAAGATAGGTCTGGTGGAAGTACTCCAGCTGCTAAGTAGTAGACTATGTCAGCATACCATGGCAGGGTTGTGTGTATGTTAATTTCTTCCACAACTTCCATTTTTGGGTCATTCAACTGTAGAGTAGACATATCACTTTCTAGTTGGGCTATGAGTCGTTCATATGGGAAATCCTCATTTATGGGTACTGGCTCTGGTTTAATGCCCTCTAATCAGGATAAGTGGTCTGCTACTACGTTTTCAGTTCCTTTCTTATCTTTGATCTCTAAATCAAATTCTTGTAAAAGTAGGATCCACCTTAGCAGTCTAGGTTTTGCATCCTTTTTGTTGAGTAAATATCTAATAGCTACGTGGTCTGCATAAATGATGATCTTAGCTCCCACTAGGTAGGAACGGAATTTGTCAAGGGCAAAGATCACGGCTAAAAGTTCTTTTTCTGTGGTAGCGTAGTTCATTTGAGCAGAATCTAAGGTTCTACCTGCATAGTAAATGGCATGAAGTTTTCTATTCCTCCTCTGTCCTAAAACTGTACCTACAGCATAATCACTTGCATCACACATGATTTCGAAAGGTAATCTCCAATCTGGTGGTTGCATGATAGGTGCGGTAATAAGAGCTATTTTTAGCTGTTCAAATGGTTTCAGACATTTCTCATCAAAGATAAATTCAGCGTCTTTCATTAATAGACCGGTAAGAGGTTTAGTAATTTTCGAGAAATCCTTTATGAAACGTCGATAGAAACCGGCGTGTCCTAAGAAACTTCGTATTTCTCGTACGGTTTTCGGAGGTTTAAGATTTTTTATAATTTCTATCTTAGCTTTATCAACTTCAATTCCTCTATTGGACACAATGTGTCCAAGTACGATTCCTTGATTTACCATAAAATGGCATTTCTCCCAGTTTAACACGAGATTGACTTTTACGCATCTTTCTAGTACCATTTCTAGGTTCGATAGACATCCTTCAAAGCTCTGCCCACAAACAGAAAAGTCATCCATAAACACTTCCATAATGTCATCTATAAAATCAGCAAAGATTGACATCATGCATCTTTGGAATGTGGCAGGTGCGTTACATAGTCCAAACGGCATTTGTTGATAGGTAAATGTACCATAGGGACATGTGAAGGTCGTCTTTTCTTGGTCATCAGGATGAATAGAAATTTGAAAGAATCCTGAATAACCGTCTAAATAGCAGAAGTATGAGTGTTTAGCCAATCGTTCCAACATTTGGTCAATAAAAGGAAATGGGAAATGGTCTTTACGAGTGGCTTTATTTAACTTTCTATAATCGATGCACATTCTACTTCCAGTTACAACCCTTTTTGTTATAGATTCACCTTTTTCGTCCTTAACAACTGTAACACATCCCTTCTTTGGAACGACATGTACTGGGCTAACCCATTTACTGTCTGATATCGGGTATATAATTCCTGCTTCTAAAAGTTTTTTCACTTCGTCTTTGACTACAGTACTCAAGATCGAGTTAATCCTTCTCTGATGTTCCCTAGAGGATTTGCAGTCTTCTTCCAGCATAATACGATGCATACAAATAGAAGGACTTATTCCTTTAAGGTCAGCGATGTTATAGCCTAACGCAGTTGGGTATTTTCTTAAGACATCTAATAGTTTCTTGGTTTCGGTCTGTCCTAAGTCTGTATTTACTATTACAGGTCGTTCGAGATCTTCGTCTAGGAATTCATACCTTAAATTTTTGGGTAATGTTTTCAGTTCTAGGGCTGGTTTCTTCGAGCAAGGTAGATGATCTGGTGTAAGTGCTAAGCATTCGCTTAGGCTAACGTCTTGATAAGGTTCACGGCAGTTATCATCTTCGAAAATCGGAGGTATTGGAATTTTTAGAATATCTGAATATGTGATTGGTTCCATCTCTATTTCTCTTACGCACTCATCTATGACATCTAGTAGATAACATGTGTCGTCTATAGCTGGAGCTTGTAAGAATTGTGTCAAAATAAATTCAACCTTCTCTTCACCAACTTCAAAAGTTAGCCTTCCTCTCTTTACATCTATAATTGCTCCAGCAGTAGCTAAGAATGGTCTTCCTAATATGATAGGAGTAGTAGAGTCTTCTGTAATATCCATGATTATGAAATCGGTAGGGATATAGAATTGTCCTATACGAACTGGAACATTTTCTAGTATACCAACTGGGTATTTAATAAAGCGGTCAGCTAGTTGAACAGATATCTTAGTTGGTCTTAATTCTCCCATATCAAGCTTCTTGCATATGGATAAGGGCATAACACTAATACTGGCTCCTAAGTCGCATAGAGCTTTGTCTATGACGAACTTCCCAATTACACAAGGTATGGAGAAACTACCTGGGTCTTTCAGCTTAGGAGGCATATTGTTTTGAATTATTGCGCTACACTCAGCAGTAAGTGTAACTGTTTCGTTTTCCTCAATCTTTTTCTTATTGGATAAGATCTCTTTTAGGAACTTAGCATACGAGGGCATCTGAGTGATGGCTTCTGTAAAAGGTATCGTGATGTTTAATTGTTTCAGAAGTTCAACAAATTTCTTAAATTGCCCTGCAGTTTTGGAATTTGTCAATCTTTGAGGATACGGAATAGGTGGTTTATAAGGTGGTGGAGGCACGTAAGGTTTTTCTTTGTTGACAGCCTCTTGGTCATTATCTTCCTTTTCCTTGGGTTCATTCTCCTTCTCAGTTGTTGTGTTGTTAGCAGACTTTTGGTACATGGCTTGATTTTGAAGTCTTGGATCAATGGGTTCATCTAATTCTTTTCCACTTCTCAGTATAACAGCATTTACATGTCCTTTTGGATTAGGTTGTGGTTGTCCAGGAAACGTTCCAGCAGGAGCAGCAGTAGGTGCTTGTTGTTGAGCCACTTGGGAAATTTGCGTTTCAAGCATTTTGTTGTGAGTGGCCAAAGTGTCTACTTTGTTTGCTAACTGCTTAATCTGTTCACTAGTGTATACGTTTTGATTCAGGAACTCTTTGTTTGTCTGAGTCTGGGTGGTTATAAAGTTTTCTATCATCAGTTCAAGGTTAGACTTCCTAGGAACATTTGGAGCAACTGTTGCAGCCTTTTGATAACCTGGTGGTGCAGGAGGTGCTTGACCAGGTGCATACAGTGCATTGTTGTTTTTGTAAGAGAAGTTTGGGTGATTCTTCCAACCAGGATTATAGGTGTTTGCATAAGGGTTTACTTGAGCATAATTCACTTGATCTGTAGAGGCTCCTGCTAAAACTTGGCATTCAGGGGCAGCGTGTCCAGCTGTTCCACATAATTTGCAGTTTGGCGCTACAGCAACCACGGTGGTTGTGGGTGTTATGGTCAAATTGTATATCTTTTACGCTATTGCATCTACCTTAGCACGGACATGATCTAGGCTAGAAACTTCGTACATTCCTCCTTTTGGTTGGGATTTCTCCACTTGAGTTCTTTCACCTCCCCATTGGTAGTGATTCTGAGCCATACTCTCGATGAGTTGTTGGGCTTCATCATAGGGTTTATCCATGAGTGTACCACCAGCGGCGACATCTATTGTCAATCTTGTAATGTACAAGAGACCATTGTAAAACGTGTGGATAATTAACCAATCCTCAAGACCATGATGCGGGCATATCCTCCTCATATCTTTGTATCTTTCCCAAGCATCATATAAAGACTCGTTGTCTTTTTGTCTGAAGCTGTTGATTTGGGCTCTCAGCATAGCTGTTTTTCTTGGCGGAAAATATCGTGCCAGAAAGACCTTCTTTAAATCCTCCCAAGAAGTAATAGAGTTTGATGGAAAGTATTGCAACCAAGCCCAAGCTCTATCTCTTAATGAGAAAGGAAAAAGACGTAGTCTTATGGCATCTGCGGTTACACCATTTACTTTCACTGTGTCTGCGTACTGCACAAACTTGGTCAGATGTTCGTTCGGATCTTCTGTTGGGTTTCCAGAAAATTGATTTTGTTGCACAGCAGATAACAGCGAGGGTTTCAACTCGAAATCGTTTCGGTTGATAGCTGGAGCGACAATGCTGTTGTGAGGTTCTTGTTGAGATGCGGCAGCATAATACTTAAGAGGTTGGTTTTGTGGTAAGTCAGCCATGTCTGTTTCTGATTCGGAATCTGATTCAGATTCAAGTTCAGTATCTGATTGAGATTCGGGTTCTGATAAAGGAAAAGGGACTTCGTGAGCTAAGCAGTATTCTTGGATACGTCTTTTTATGGTAAGAAGGCGTTCAGGTTCATCTGTCGGTCGTATGAGGTCTTCGCCAGAAGAGCGAGTACTTGGCATACAATCGATAGAACGGGAATTTTGGTTTTTGCCTTAGTCTATATGGCGTAACAAAGGAATTACTATGTCGACTTAATTAGTCCCCGGCAACGGCGCCAAAAACTTGATCCGCTTATTTAGTGTGCCTAAATAAATCTAGCTGCAAGTATACAATCGTATCGCGTAGTTTTAAAAGATTATCGATCCCACAGAGACTAGAAATCGAACGCACCATTATCTATCGTTACTATGTTTATCTAAGGCTAATCAGAATTGGTTTTTAAGTTCAAACGGGAAATTAAAGAGAAATTAAAATTCGGGAATACTAGTTATGAATAAGATATCAGTATATAATTTAGTAAACCTACGTGGAATTAATTAAACCTAAGCGTATAAAGATTTATCGCCCTATGCATCTGTAGGAAAAACCAGTTTAAAAGCCCTCACCTCACACTCCCGTGGTTATTGCTTCGGACTATACTCTTAAGTCAATATGTCTGCTCTCGCTAGCCCATATGAGGTTAAAAATACTTTTTGGAAACTAATAAGACCTAATTAACTTTAAAGCGCTTCCGCTGTTTTTAAAACTAACGCCCGATTTCAGCTATCTGGGTAAAGCCTCACACTCCCATGGTCTTGACCTTAACCTTTGTTACCTTTTTACTCTCGTAATAAAAGTTGGGTTTAAAATTAAGAAATCGAAGCCAGAAGAAGAGTTAATTATTGATTTTAGCTTAGAGTTATTTAATCCATTTGGTTACTTCATTACATACCGATAAGATCGGTTTAGCTTGACATAATTACGAACTTAAACATACAAGCGGAAAAACAATTAATCAAAGACATAATTAAAAGAAAATAAATGATACTATAAACTTAATAATGGAAACCTGGTAAATGCAGTAGCAGCAATCCCTCCACAGACTGGTAGGTTCTTGCTTGGATAGAAATAAAATAGAAAATGATGAAGGCAATGAAACAATCTAAATCTAAAGTGTAATAGTTCCCCAATGTGAGAAACTATTACTTTGTTCGGTAATGGGTGACAAGGAAATGGTAAATGTAAACAAAACAAAACAAATTCTGGAAATAATTTGGCAGCAAGACGGTACTTCAGAATGCAGAAAAATAGGTCACCCTTTGTTCTTCGAAATCTCTCATATTTATAGACTGAGCTGAGGTAGTGGTTGGAGAAAATGTAGGCACTTCTCTTTGACAGTTATGTGACTTTGGAACCTAGATTTCTTCAGAGGAAATGTGAACGTGTAAAAAAAATTGATTCTCTGAAACTTCGTAATCACGTTTCTGCTCAACGTATTAAATTGAACGCATGACGATCGTGAAGCATTGTGACGGTCGTGATGAAATTTGTAGCTGCCACGGTCGTGGTGGACCCGTGACGATCGTCACATCAGCAGAATTTGGATTCTGCTATTTTTCTTCTCTTTTCTGCTCTTTTCTTGCATGTTTTGCTTCTTTTCTACACTTTGCATACTTTTGACTTGGAAATGGAATTACCTGCAAAAACACTTAAATACTCTCGAGAAAATCGGATATTAGACGAAAACGGAATAAGAAAATAACATAAATCAAAGTAAAAACATGATATATTTTCGTGTTATTAATCATCAACTTCAACGCCTTCATCCCACAATGTCATACCCCAAATTTTGACCACTAAAATTTCCCATCATTATGCAAACCATCATCACAATATGGATGAACCATCATGCCTCATCAGTCTCCCCAATGATGGGTGAGCATTTACCACAACCAAGAATTAGGGTTTCAAGCCCTCTTTGAGCCTTAGACAAAGGATCAATCAAGGAATGACATGATCTTCAACTTGTCTAACCTCTCAAACACCCTTAAAGGATCAAGAGGACTCCCACATCAAGAATCAAGCACAAAGTTGCTACCTTCAAAATGGATCAAGCCTCAAGATCGTCAGTGCCACCAAATTAGGGTTTTGGTCGACCACGGCCTCCAGATGGAAATTTTCATCTGGGCATGAGCCAATGCTTCAAATCATAACCTAAAATACTCCAAGGGACCTCATGAACCTAATCATCAAGTCAATTTAACCTCAGGGGATGCATTTACTAAAAATCAGGAATTAGGGTTTCTTGACCTAATTCACCCCTAAGTTGACTTTTGGGACAAAACATGAGCCAAGACCTCAAGATATGATTTGAGGATCTCCCATACACTACATTGATCCATTTGCAACAATGGATTGATCCAAGAAGCTTGATCAACAAGTTTCAATTTCATCAGGACCACAATTAGGGTTTCGAGGGAAAAGTCAACTGTACCTTTGACTTTTGACTAAGACACGCTCCCAAACCCTAGGACATGATTCAATGCACCCTATAACACCTATGGAACACCTCCATTAGGTTTGATTTAGGTCAAGGACTTGATTTCATAGAGGATCGCACAGTTTGGAATTCATCTGATAAAAAGTCAACTGTGCACAAAAGTCAAAGTTTGACTTTTTGAGATTTTTCACAATTATGGTTCCTTAACCCTAAAATGATGTTAATGTGTGATTTGAATCATCATTCATCAAGAAAAATCAAAGAGAGTGGGATAACTTGTAAAAGGGGTAACCATAAAAACTTAGAATTTTTCTAAGTTATGGAACAAAGTGGCTAGGGTACCAACTTCCAAGGATCATAACTTGAGATCCAAGCAACCAATTTGGCTGATCCAAAGATGGATTTGTAGCTCTCATGGCATACTTTAAGAGTGTCTACTACACCTCATTCCAATTCCTCATGGATTTTAAGTTATGGAGTGACCAAAATGACTAAAAACACAAAAGTGACATTTTTCTAACACTTAGTGAAATTTTCACTAAGTCAGAATCTGTCTTATTTTTTCCCAAAAGTAGAGGCAGTTTTCAATGTAATTCAAGTTGGATCAAAAACAAAGTTGGACATCATGATAAAATAGGATATATCAACTTTCCAAAATGTCCAAGAACTCCATTAAATTCCATCTGAGCTAGGAGTCATGACAGTGGTAATACGCCTTGCTGCAAACTGTCTTGGCAAGGCAGATTTTGCATTAGGGCTCAATTTGGTTTATTTGTGCAAATGACAAACAAGTTTATCCATCTTAACACCTTAGGGGGAGACCAAGGAGGGACAAACACTGATCTCCAAGCCTCACAAGTCCATGAATCTACAAGTAGCATGCCAAACCTAAAAAGGCTAAAATGTGCCAAGAATTCAATTTTGTTTCCAAGCATTCAATGGATGCACCAAGGTGGCATGAACTGAGCCTTTTCTAACTGAATAAGTCAAGGATGATATCTGAACTAGGGAACCAAAGGCCTATGCTCTAACCTCTAGTCAATGGCTAGAGGAGACTTAAGATTCCAAAGGGATGCAATTGGACAATGAGCTGTTGCAGTTGCCATTCACTATTGCTTACAAAACAAACTTTCTCTACTATAAATAGAGCTCATTTGGGCTCAGTTTAAGTACACCAAAGCACTACAACTGATGCTTTCCTCAAAATCACCTTCTCACTTTCAAAATTGCCTTCTAAAGCAAGCCACTATCAGGTTTTGAGTTTGAGAGCAATTCCAACCAAACCAATCACACACACACACCTCATAAACATCATATAGAAGTGATCCAAACACTTAAACAACAACTGTAACACTGATTTCTCAAAATCACCAGCCAATTGCTCAAGGTTTTAACCAAGTTGCAGTTGAGGTACCATAACCTGTTCCAGTCCATTTCCGATCACTCCAAGCATTCAAACACATTCCATATGGTGTAGGTAAGCTGTTCAGATCATCACAACTCATCTGTAACACCTCCAACTCAAAAATCACATTGCTCTTGCTGTCATGACCTTCAAGTAAGCCTAAACTTGGTCATATCTTAATCTATGCATATTTCCTCGCACAATACTTTTGCCAAATGTTCATAATCATGCATAGAATGTTTCCCCACAATTAATTGCTTTATTTGAATCATGTATCAAAATTCTCAGCCTTCATGCAAATTTTAGGGTTCTTGAGGTTTTGTCTTGATTTCTTATTCCATGTTTAAAATAAATGAAATTAAAGACCATAGACATGATCGTGAGGTGAAAACGAGCAGATTGATAGGTGGATTGTGTGATTTCATCAAGTATACAGTGAGATTGGATAGAAAATTCAAATCTGAGCAAAACTCCCTTCGCGCGTGTTCTTGGCCCATGTTCTTGGCGCCTTTTTCACAAATTTGAATATTTGAATTTTGTGATTTTATTTAATTGATTCAAAAATTAATTTCTCTCTGAGTTTTAATGATTTTGAGTTGATTCTTTTTTTAATAATTCACAAAAATGTTAAAATATTTTATCTTACCAAAAATTCCCAAAAATATTGTTTATTTCATATATTTGATATTTTTACAAAGAATTAATTTTTTATGTGTTTTTAACATTTAAAACATTTTTTCCTTCTTGATTTTCCAAACTTAAATGGTTTCCAATCATTTTGTGGATAAAAGCATGATTTTTCAAACATTAATCCAAGATCACAACTTGTTTTTTCACAAATGTTTGAAAATTTTGGTCATTTTGATTAAATTTTTATTTAATTAAAATACATTTTGAAATGACTTTAGGGTTTTGATCTTAATCACCCTAAACAAATCTTTCTTAATCACTTTTGGCCTCTTGGTAGAGTGTAAGTCCCATCCTTTTGTAAATAAAAAAAATTTTTGGGGCCTCAGTGTATTGTATAAGTCCCGATACCGTCAAAAAGTTCGATGCGATCATCGCCCTTTTTACAAAACCCCCTGGGCTTCTCCTTGAGCTATAAGACCCATCTTTATTCATTTTCAAACACTTTGGGCCTATAATAGAGTGTAAGACCCAATCCCTTTTTGAAAACCAAAACCTTTTTGGGCCTCAGTCATTGTATAAGACCCACTGTGTTTTCAAACACCTCGGCGCGATCGTCGTTTTCAAACAAATCATTGGGCCTCTCCTGGAGTTGTAAGCCCCATTCTTTTTTTTAAAATCACTTTGGGACTCTAATAGAGTGTAAGACCCAACCCCCTTTGTATATAAATAATTTGGGCCTCAGTCATTGTATAAGTCCCTGTACAGTTTTCAAAACAACAGTACAATCACTGTTAAAACTTAGGCCTCTCTTTGAGCTGTAAGCCCCAACCATCTTTTCAAAATAATTTCTCCTTTGATTTTGAATCCAAATATATAGTTGTTATCAAAACTTTCTTTAATTTCTTTGTTGAACAACTAACAACACAGCATGGAAGCTCTACAACAGGTAAGTGTTTATCCGCTTTCTTTTATCTGCTTTCATATATATAACTGTATTGTGGGGCTGCTTCACTGTAAGTATTCTTTCATACCCTCTTTAAATACTGGTCATATATCAACTTTATATATACTAGCATAGTTATTTAGAGTTTTCCCCGGCAACTACGTCTAGAACTAGGTAAAGCCCTGTTGGTCACTCTTAAATACAAAACAAAACTAGATCCCCCGTAGGATTCCAGATACAATTTTCCCTTCTCTTGGGGTTAAACAATATGGAACAAAGAGAAAGGCAGTATTCTCGGTGAACCTTTTCTCAGACTGTCACCCTTAGAAATTATCAAAGAAGCTCTACTCCCCCCGAGATGATCTTTTCTCCGTGAATGGCATCTCTTGAGTTTCTTCCAAACCCTCAAACTTTCCTTGAATGATCTCTTCTCAGTGAATTGTATTTCTTGAACTTCTATTGGTTTTGGGACCCACAGGCTTCCTAAAAGCATCCCTGCCTCCTCTTGGGCGTCGTACAAGGACCCTTCGGCTTCTTAGAAGTTCTCATGCCTTCTCTTGGGCTTAATACAAGGACCCTAATGACCTCTTAAAGGTATAAGATAGAACTTAGTCATCCTTTGCTAGAGCACTCTTTCCAGTGTCAAAACTCCAGCCATTTTAGGGTTGATTCTCATCCCTTAATGCCAGTGCCTCCTCTTGGGCATTGTACAAAAGATAAAACTCTAGACTTGGACAGTCTAATCCCCTTGAGTCTAAAGGACATTCTTAAGCACCGTAGAAACCCTGGTCATTTTGGATAAATCTCCAGGAAAACCTAAATCTAGTCTCTTTCATGAGAGTTCCCTAACCATGATCAATTTATCATCATGATAACAATATCTCAAATTAGAACCTCAAGGCATCTGATCTTTTTGGACCTGTTGTTGGATCACAATAATCCTTAGCAGAAGATTAGCCTCCTCTTAGGCTTTATATAATGATCCTTCCTCAGGAAGTTAGCCTCCCCTTGGGCTTTGTACAAATGATTCTCCCCAACGGAGTTAACCTTTTCAGACTCTCTTGTTGAGTCACTCAGTTTTCAAGACTCTCTTGTTGAGTCAATCTCCTTTTAGCCTCAATCTCTGGCTTCGTACGAGATAGCAAAACATTCTCTTGTCGAGTATAAAAGACTATCTTGTTGAGTCAAACCCTTTTAACCTCCCTCTCGGGCTTCGTACGAGACACTAAAACACTCTCTTGTTGAGTATAAAAGACTCTCTTGTTGAGTTAAACCCTTTTAGCCTCCCTCTTGGGCTTCGTACGAGACACTAAAACACTCTCTTGTTGAGTATAAAAGACTCTCTTGTTGAGTCAAACCCTTTTAGCCTCCCTCTTAGGCTTCGTACGAGACATATACACTCTCTTGTTGAGTCGGTCTTATCTAGCCTCCTCTTAGGCTCTGTATAAGGAAATCCCTGGTTGAGTCAATCAACCTTTTAGCATCAAATTTGTGCTCACAGCATACAAACATCAACAATTCCTCTTTAGAGATGACAAAGTCCCTCTCAGCCAGGATCACCTTTAGCTTCATATCTTGGTTTTTGAACAAGATACAAATCACCTTTAGCTTCAATCTTGGGCTTTGAACAAGACACCAAACACCTTTTTCCTCCCATAGAATAGGAGGAACTACGATCGCTCTGATTTCCCTGTTCGTTAAAACGGGAATACGTAGGCATAAGATTGCAAAATCTTAGCGAGCATACTAATCAAACACTCTAGGTTCAGTACTTTCATACATCAATCAGAAAAAACCAAATCCAGCATCTTATCAAAAGCCTCAAGACACCCTATTCTCAAGCGAAATAAACCTAAGACATAACCCCCTATTTTGATAGCATATGTAAACCAACAATCAGCTGTTTAAACTCAGTATGCGAGCAGGGTTAATTGGAGACATCTATTTCCCTTCCTTAATCAGCTTCACATGATAAAAAATGAATCGAACTGTAGTACCAAACCGATAGTGATTCGAAACCACAAAAATCGCGCTACTGAAAAAATGGCGACCAGAGTGGGAGATATTCTTTCTTACAGTATTAGGTGGAAAACCTTGAGTACCACAGAAATGGAAATGGCGACCACAGTGGGAGACATGGTTTTCCTAATTGATATCTGTGTTTATTTTTCTGCTAATGGGAATGCGTGTGATGCCGTGTAACACCCCAATTCCCATCGCGAATAAATAATACATAAATAAATCAGAGTAAATAAAAATTTATTTTTCCGACAGAAACAAGGATGCCACAATTTTAGGAAAGAAAACACAATCCCTGCTCAAATATTTGATACATAACACAAAATGGAATAAACGTAAAAGGAAACTTTTTCCATAAAAAAAGGAAAGTTCAATTATGGAATAAAGCGGAAAGATCCATAATTGCCTTGTTTTACAAAATAAATCGTTTTGTAACATTAAGATATTCATACAAATTTAATACAACATGGATCTAACAAATGTATACATATATCACAAAAGCGTTCCCCGACTCCCGTGTTACGTATTAGAGCAGACTGACTGACAAATGGATGGAGAACTAATCTTCACAAAAGCCTCCAAGTCACAGATCTGCAATTGCCTTATAGAGCAACAAACCAAAGCAGAAGGGTGAGAAATAACAACTAAATCAAGATTGCATAATAATATGCAAACACATATAAATTCACATGCATAATTATTCTCACCACAAGCATCACCTACTAATACATATTGCATGCCACAAATACATAACATATATCACTTATACCAACATAATCACATATTCACACATAAGGCATACCCAAGTTATGACATATAGAAACACACCACCACATCACATATATTCATGTATAGCATACCATAGATAATTAATACAATCATTGTAAGGTACAACATCCCCACAAAACATAGCATATGTCTATACATAAAACATATCATCCATAACCAATGCATTTATCACATATGCACATCAATTCACCAATCCAATCACAAACTCAACACATAATCAATCAATTCACAATCTTCCACACATAATCAATCCATTCATGATTTTCCACACATAATCAATCCATTCATGATTTATGCAAATGCAAAAAGACCAACACAACCACTCTATGCAAATGCAATGCGGTACCATCCATCCATCAATCTCATCATCAGTTCACTCAGGAACTATTGGAATCATCGCTTGTTACTTAGTGTAACTCCCCGTCGGGCAAACGATGTTCCCCGTCGCTTTAGGTCCTCTTGGTATAAGGCTCACGAAGTTTATGGATCGCTTTAGGTCCTCTCGGTATAAGGTTCACGATCAGATCGCTTTAGGTCCTCTTTGTATAAGGCTCACGATCGTCTATAATCATCGCTTTAGGTCCTCTCGGTATAAGGCTCACGATGTTATAGCGGATTCCTTCTAGAACCGTTTCGTCGCTCACACCCACTAGGGCACACGACATCACAAGAATTCATATCATGATGCTTGGCATACAATGACTCATGACATTCAAATGCACACATATACACATCCATAATCATGCATATACCATCAAATACAACACAATGCATTTTCTTGCCCTTAGGCCATAAACCATCATCACAACATTTCATCACATGCATTCACATCATATAACATCACACAAGTCATACGATATATATCAAAAACATATTGCATGATAACCCATCAAATACACACCATTAAAACGGTAAAAGTTGACAAAACGACACATTTCCAAATTCCTGACATAATTAAATCGGCCAACAATCTCAAAACCATTTTAATAAGAAAGAACATTTCAATAGCTTTCTAACGGTACCAAGAACGCCTCGATCCGAGTTACGGATCAAAAGTTATGAATTTTCAAAGAAAAGAATTTATTGAGAAACAGCCAGATTCGCCTGGCGACTTAGGATTTCGCCTGGTGGATCCCCCTTCGCCAGCACTTCGCCTGGCGAACTAGTGGCGAACCACAAATTTAGAAAAACCCCAAGAGTTACAGAAGCTAACCCATTTCTGTCTCTCCGATTTCGCCTGGCGACTTACGATTTCGCCTGGCGAATCCCCCTTCGCCAACACTTCGCCTGGCGAACTAGTGTAGAGACCTAATTCGCCTGGCAAATCGCACCAGAACCAGAATTTTCTACTGCGGGTTACATCATCCCAAATCAATTCCAATGGCAAAACAAGTATCAACGATTGTTCATAAACACAGTGTGATCATACAACGCACTTTATATCGAATTCCCACCGTGAAAACATCGATTTCCAATCATTTGTTCATCAATTTACCAAATGAGAAAAAGTTGTAAAACAACCAAAACAATTACCACAAACAACACATATACATACACAAGCAAGATATAATTGAAACTTCTCACCCTTACCCGATTAATCGCGATTGAAACGGAGTTTCCTCGATTTTCCTCTTTCTCCTCTTCTCTCTTTCTTTCTTCTCCTTTTCTTTCTCTTCTTTTTCTTTTCTTTCTTTTTCTCTCTTAATTTCTATTTATAACAAAATATCTAACTACCCAAAATGACCATTTTACCCCTCAACTCAAATATCTCGCAAACGCTCTCAAAACGCGATAAAACATAATAACGATGAAAAATAATATATTGTCAAATAAAAGTCAAGGATAAAATGATATAAAAACAAAAATAATTAAATCGACTCGATTAAATAAATAAGACAAAATGGGGCGTTACAATTCTCCCCCACTTAGACATTTTCGTCCTCGAAAATATAACTGAGACGAACAACTCCGGATACAACTCTCGCATCCGACTAACCAACTAACATGTCGACACTAGGCACACCACGAATAACACAAACTGACAAACCACCTTGCTAACAGCAGCTACAACAACGACATGACAACGACGACAACTACAACGACAAGATGCAAAGCCCATACAATGCACTTGATGACCAACTCACAACTTAAAGAATACTCAAGTTACGAACACACACAGGAATCAGCTACTCGCACTCGAACCATCACGATGGAAACGAGGCAACAACACAAACAAGAACATAAATTTCCACGACACAACATCGATTCAACAACCTCTACATAACCATAATACCAACATCCTTGTCACACAACAATATTGCCACAATGCTACGATTCCCCAATCGGACATATAACCAAAACATCCATCTACATAGTAGCCCATGAATAATATTTAAACCTTTCACCTAACACTTCCATTCTGAAACATCCAATGGTCTCATCATTCCTACATGTTTCCAATGTTCAACCTATGAACTCTTGCAAGTCCCACACGCATATACAAAATGTGCCACATCACATTTCCGCTGCGCACTCTGATTACTCGAAACCATCGAGTCTACCAATCTCACGTCCAAAGTCTAACTCTTTCTCACCTCTGCCAAAAATCACTGTTCACTTTAATATTCCCCACCTCACACTCTCCTGTGTTATCTCACACACCAGGCACAAGTCTCTGAACTGCTCAAATAATTTTAATTCTCTGACCATCAAAACAACCATATATAGAAACTTCCGACTTAACTCATCACGCACGACATTAACTTCACCAATAGGATAATTCCAGCTAAAGTCATAACTCATCAAAAATTCCAACCATCCTCGCTGTCTCATACTCTATTCCTTCAAACCAAACAAGTACTCTAAACTCTTGTGATTACTAAACACTTCGAACCTAGAACCATAAAGATAATACCTCCAAATATTCCAACACAATACAACCGCAACCAATTCCAAATCTGGAATAGTATAGACCCTTTTATGAATCCTCAATTGTCGTAAAGGATAAGCCACGACTTTACCCTCTTGCATTAACATACTGAATAACTCATCAAAGACATATCACAATACCTCGCGAACGGTTTATTTGGATCACACAGAATCAAAACTGGAGCCATAGACAACTTCTACTTCAGCTCACCAAAACTCACTCACAACGAACATCCAAAACAAACGACTCACCCTTTGCAAGTCAACTGAGATAACAGAAGTACGAACTTAGCAAAGTCTCCCCTAGCTGACAGTAACAACTAACTAAGCCCAAAAGTTTCTAATCTCCTTAGCCGACTTTGGAGTCTCTCAATGTAGTACTGCATCTACTTCCGATGGATCCATTAACCATACTCTCATCTGAAATAACATATCCAAGAAAACTAACCCTTTTCAACCCAAATTCTCACTTGAATAACTTAGCATAAAACTTCGTCTCTTTTCAACACTTGTAATTCAAATCTCAAACACTCTACTTGTTCTTCCTCTGAGTTTATAACAGATCTGAATATCCTCAATCAAAGCCATCATGAACTTATCCAAATAAATATGGAAGATATGATTCCTCTACTCCACAAACATTACAAACACATTACTAACACCAAATAACATCACTGTACGTTGTAATGCCCAACCAAATTCCAAAAGATATAAATTCTTAAAGCTTCTGCAAAAATTTTCACTGGGTAACTGACTACTCACATACAAGCTTAACCGAGTAAATAACAGCCTATTCCGATGATAACAAACATAACCAGTCACATTACGTCGATCAAAGCCTTAACTCACCCAATTCACCACTCTTATCAAACATTCCAAACAATTGTGATTTCACTCAAACTCAATCAAACCATTCCAGTCATCTGTTCATGAAAGTGGACACTTGTTCTCAATTGTTACCTTATTCAAGTGTTAGTAATCCATACACAATTTCTTCTCTTAACAATCCAAATTCCATAAATCCCAACATGTAGCAACAACCAACCAAAAAGAACTCTCAAATATTACATCCACACCTAAGGTTTTCTCAAGATTTCCATTAATGCCCTAAAACTTTAAAAACTCCAAAACTCTAAGTTTTACTTTCCGTGGTCTCAATACCATTATACACATCATTTTGGTTATTCTGTTTGATCATTCATCCTTTTTGTTACTAACAATACTGGAGCTCTCTAAGACAACACCCTAATGTTCCATCCAAAAACACATCTGAAAACCATGCACAACTGATGGCCCATCACTGTGACTTCCTGCCAATTTCCAGAACACTATCATCACAGACAAAACAAACATCTTAGTCCCATCTACTAAGAGTTTTCTACTTACTTAGCAGATATAAACCTCAACTATTCACCTTCGTCCAATTTAAGTTCACTCTCTACTCTCCGAGAAACAACCATTAATAATAACCAATTGTTCTCTCTCAATGACTTCCCAACCGGACCAACATACCAAAACCTCTAATCCGTCTCATCTTCTGATATTAGAATCTTCATTGACTTAACAAAACAATCTGCAATCATTTTCTCAATTCCAACCAATTCATTGCACACACTATCAAAGCTGGAAAGACACGTCTATCCCATCCAACATAATTTCGTCTACTATCAACAAGAGATTAAGGGTGATCAGTTCCTCAATTTGTCAATAGACAGCCGACAATCATGATGGGGCATAAACCGTCTTTACCAAACTATAATAGCATTCCTTGCATCTTGTGTAGGGATGGCAACAGGGCGGGGCGGGGGCGGGTTTAACTATACCCGCACCCGCACCCGCCTCCATGTAACACACCCGCCCCCGCCCCAAAATCCAACCGGGGGTAAAAATTTACCACCCAGACCCGCCCCCAGTAGTGAACGGGTGCACCCGCACCCGCCCCGCCCCCACCCGCAAAACAATAATTTCTTTTTAATTGCAATAAAAATTAATAATTTTAATTAAAAAATTGATTATTTTAATAAATTATTTAATTATTTAATTAAAATTTTAATTAGTAAATAAATATTAACTTGATAAATTTGATTATTTTAATTGCAATAGGGGTATTAATAATTTAATTAAAAATATAATTAATAAATGAATATTAAAATAAGTAAAATAAGGGAATTAAAATAAAATGCATTATCCGGGGGCGGGGCGGGGGCGGGTGCGGGCGGGTCTTAGTGTCTACCCGCCCCCGCACCCGCACCCGTAGTTATGAACCGGGTTTCACCCGCACCCGCACCCGCACCCAATTAAATCGGGTTTTCCCCGCTAATTTCGGGGCGGGCCCGGACGGGTGCGGGCGGGTCCGGGTTTGTTTGCCATCCCTAATCTTGTGCACAAAACTACCGAAGGCACAAATCCTTAGTTGACATAAACCTTACCTCCGTATTCCCTCCGGAACTAGGAACAACACTGTCCAAACAACACTTACAATCTTGCAACCAACGGCACACAAACAAAGCAACTTGGAGAAGCACCAGCTTCTCCCCCACTTATCTCATTCTCAATCCTGCAGACAAACGATTAAAAGAACCAGAAAGTACTGACAGTGTTTCACACACTCATCACATACTAAGGAACAAACAACATCGACAATATTCAACTGTCACACCAACTGACTCAACAACTTGGCCGGATGGACCGACCTGCTCTGATACCACTATTGTAACACCCCAATTCCCATCGCGAATAAATAATACATAAATAAATCAGAGTAAATAAAATTTTATTTTTTCGACAGAAACAAGGATGCCACAATTTTAGGAAAGAAAACACAATCCCTGCTCAAATATTTGATACATAACACAAAATGGAATAAACGTAAAAGGGAACTTTTTCCATAAAAAAAGGAAAGTTCAATTATGGAATAAAGCGGAAAGATCCATAATTGCCTTGTTTTACAAAATAAATCGTTTTGTAACATCAAGATATTCATACAAAGTTAATGCAACATAGATCTAACAAATGTATACATATATCACAAAAGCGTTCCCCGACTCCCGTGTTACGTATCAGAGCAGACAGGCTGACAAACGGATGGAGAACTAATCTTCACAAAAGCTTCCAAGACACAGATCTGCAATTGCCTCATAGAGTAACAAACCACAGCAGAAGGGTGAGAAATAACAACTAAATCAAGATTGCATAATAATATGCAAACACATATAAATTCACATGCATAATTATTCTCACCACAAGCATCACCTACTAATACATATTGCATGCCACAAATACATAACATATATCACTTATACCAACATAATCACATATTCGCACATAAGGCATACCCAAGTTATGACATATGAAACACACCACCACATCACATATATTCATGTATAGCATACCATAGATAATTAATACAATCATTGTAAGGTACAACATCCCCACAAAACATAGCATATGTCTATACATAAAAGTATCATCCATAACCAATGCATTTATCACATATGCCCATCAATTCACCAATCCAATCACAAACTTAACACATAATCAATCAATTCACAATCTTCCACACATAATCAATCCATTCATGATTTTCCACACATAATCAATCCATTCATGATTTATGCAAATCCAAAGAGACCGACACAATGACTCTATGCAAATGTAATGCGGTACCATCCATCCATCAATCTCATCATCAGTTCACTCAGGAACTATTGGAATCATCGCTTGTTACTTAGTGTAACTCCCCGTCGGGAAAACGATTTTCCCCGTCGCTTTAGGTCCTCTTGGTATAAGGCTCACGAAGTTTATGGATCGCTTTAGGTCCTCTCGGTATAAGGCTCATGATCCGATCGCTTTAGGTCCTCTTTGTATAAGGCTCACGATCGTCTATAATCATCGCTTTAGGTCCTCTCGGTATAAGGCTCACGATGTTAAAGCGGATTCCCTCTGGAACCGTTTCTTCACTCACACCCACTAGGGCACACGACATCACAAGAAAGCATATCATGATGCTTGGCATACAATGACTCATGACATTCAAATGCACACATATACACATCCATAATCATGCATATACCATCAAATACAACACAATGCATTTTCTTGCCCTTAGGCCACAAACCATCATAACAACATTTTATCACATGCATTCACATCATATAACATCACACAAGTCATATGATATATATCAAAAGCATATTGCATGATAACCCATCAAATACACACCATTAAAACGGTAAAAGTCGACAAAACGACACATTTCCAAATTCCTGACATAATTAAATCAGGCAACTATCTCAAAACCATTTTAATAAGAAAGAACATTTCAATAGCTTTCTAACGGTACCAAGAACGCCTCGATCCGAGTTACGGATCAAAAGTTATGAATTTTCAAAGAAAATAATTTATTGAGAAACAGCCAGATTCGCCTGGCGACTTAGGATTCCGCCTGGCGGATCCCCCTTCGCCAGCACTTCGCCTGGCGAACTAGTGGTGAACCACAAATTTAGAAAAACCCCGAGAGTTACAGAAGCTAACCCATTTCTGTCTCTCCGATTTCGCCTGGTGACTTATGATTTCGCCTGGCGAATCCCCCTTCGCCAGCACTTCGCCTGGCGAACTAGTGGCGAGACCTAATTCGCCTGGAGAATTTCCAATTCGCCTAGCGAATCGTACCAGAACCATAATTTTCTGCTGCGTGTTACATGGTTCCAAAACCCCCAAAAATCTCATTTTTCATCCCAAATCAATTCCAACGGCAAAACAAGTATCAACGATTGTTCATAAACATAGTGTGATCTCACAAAGAAATTTATATCGAATTCCGACCGTGAAAACATCGATTTCCAATCATTTGTTCATCAATTTACCAAATGAGAAAAAGTTGTAAAACAACCAAAACAATTACCACAAACAACACATATACATACACAAGTAAGATATAATTGAAACTTCTCACCCTTACCCGATTAATCGCGATTGAAACGGAGTTTCCTCGATTTTCCTCTTTCTCCTCTTCTCTCTTTCTTTCTTCTCCTTTTCTTTCTCTTCTTTTTCTTTTCTTTCTTTTTCTCTCTTAATTTCTATTTATAACAAAATATCTAACTACCCAAAATGACCATTTTACCCCTCAACTCAAATATCTCGCAAACGCTCTCAAAACGCGATAAAACATAATAACGATGAAAAATAATATATTGTCAAATAAAAGTCAAGGATAAAATGATATAAAAACGAAAATAATTAAATCGACTCGATTAAATAAATAAGGCAAAATGGGGCGTTACATGCCACATGTGGAAAGATTGAGTATACACCTAAGATAGGGGATGGCAATATACGGGTAATCTTACGGGGAGTGAATCCCAGATAAGAGGTCCCGATCGACCATCAAATCAGTGGAGATGCCCTTTGTGGATTCAATGCCTATACGACTTCGGTTATTGAAATTAGATTGTTCCATTGGGTTATCTGAGAAGCTGAGGATTTTAGTAGATTGAAACCATTTTGTTGTGCGAAAGCTATCGGAAATAATTGTCACGCGATACTACCCTCATCTGAGATTACTCTAAGATACTACAGCTCGCTTGGTGATCCGCTTGCTGTCGTTATCCCAAGAGGGGTCAATGATTTTGAGGACAGGTACAAAAATCACCAGTATAAACCTTTGGGGATGGGTAGAGCTTTGACTTCATGACACCGACCCTTTGACCCCATGTTTTTTCTATGTTTTTGTGTGCTGCATTCATGCATTCATTTCATTAAAAACATTAATCAAGAAAATTTTCTCTTTGTTGGTTTCTTGGATTGGCTGGAATTTTGGTAAAACAAAGGTTGTTCAATGTTTGATGTCAAGGTGGTGATGTCACAACATTGAGTCTTAACACTGGGCTGTGTTAAGTGGTTAAGTTGCTGAAGTTGGATGTCTGATGTCACAGGCGATGTTGTGACATTAGATCTGCAGAATTAATAACATCAAGTTTGTGATGTTGTTAGGATTTGCGTGTTAGCTGGAATTGTGGAGAGCTGTTAGTCTCATTGGATGAGAATATCTTGGGATAGATATTTTCCGCTGCATAGGAGATCTGGTGCAGATTTGTAGGAGATTTAAAAGGTTGAAGATTTGAAAAGATTTTAGGAGAAAATCTGTTTTGAATATTCAGTTTTAAATAACAAATCAGGTCAGATATTGTAGCAGGTCCAAGTCCAAATTCAAAGAGCTATATAAAGCGCATCAGTACTGAAGGAAAGAGTGACGAAGAAAGAGAGCTAAAGACTGAGTGTCGATTGTGTCTTCGTGTATGTTTTGTAAACCATTCGAGTGTGAATTGGTATTGTTGATTTGAGTTGTTCTTGATCAAAGCTGTGAAGCAGAATCAAGTAGTGCTATTCAAAGTGTGTGATCTTTGAATTATGTCACTGAAGTGTTTTAGGGATTGAGTAGTGTTCTCATATCTAAGTGGTTTCTTAGGTAGGAAGTCACTAGTAGGAATTAAGTTTAGGTGATTGTCAACTGGGTTGTTGAGTCTGTAATTTGATACTACTAATAGTGAATTTCATCCCTGGCTTGGTAGCCCCCAGACGTAGGTAGTTAGACCGAACTGGGTGAACAATTCTTTGTGTTATTCTGCTGTTTAATTTGTCCATTGTGCAGAGTGTGTTGTTGTGACGTCGCACTTAACATCACACATCTGATACCAGAATTTCAATTGGTATCAGAGCAGGCATCCTGTCTGTCTCTGGGTGAGATCTAGGGAAGGTAATTTCTGGTGTAAAGATGGACAAATAAGTTGGAGGATTTGTCAACAGACCCCCTATTTTGGATCGCTCAAATTATGACTATTGGAAGCCAAGGATGATCACCTTTTTGAAATCCTTGGACAGCAGGGCTTGGAAGGCCATTATTAAAGAGTGGAAAGCACCTGTTGTGTGTGAGAAAGATGATACTGGCAAAGATAAAGAAGGTACCTCAAAACTGAAGCCTGAAGAAGAATGGACCAGGGAAGAAGATGAGCTTGCCCTTGGTAATTCCAAAGCTCTAAATGCAATCTTCAATGGAGTGGATAAGAATATATTCAGGTTGATCAATACCTGTGAAGTTGCTAAGGAAGCGTGGGATATTTTGAAGGCCACTCATGAAGGTACATCTAGAGTTAAGATGTCAAGACTTCAGATTCTAACATCAAAATTTGAAAGTCTGAAGATGAAGGAAGATGAGACTATCCATGACTTCCACATGAGTATTCTTGAGCTATCCAATGCATCCAGTGCTCTTGGTGAAAAGATGTCAGAAGAAAAGCTTGTAAGGAAGATCCTTAGGTCCCTTCCTAAGAGGTACAAGATAAAGGTGACTGCTATTGAAGAAGCTCAAGACATCAGCAAACTGAGGGTTGATGAGCTTGTTGGATCTCTTCAAACATTTGAACTAGGGTTAGGTGAAGAAGAACCTGAGAAGAAGTCCAAGAGTATAGCTTTAGTTTCCAGTTCTGAAGAAGCCAAGAAAGAGAAAGAAGATGATTCTCAGGAGGAGCTGTCTCAAGCTATTGCTTTGCTGGGTAAACAGTTCAACAAAGTTATGAAGAGGATAAATAGGAGTTATAATCCCAATGTCAAGAACATTACCTCTGACATTAACAGATCAGGAGAACAAGGGAAGAAGTCTAAAGATGAAGACAAATCCAGTAATGACAAAGGGGTGCAATGCTTTGAGTGTGAAGGGTATGGACATGTCAAGAAGGAATGTCCCACTTTTCAAAAGAAGCAGAAAGGGCTATCAACTTCTTGGTCTGACAGTGAGAGTGAATCTGAAGAAAATTCAGCTAAACTTGCTAGAGCTATGGTTGGGGTTTATGAGTCAGATGATGAGGTCTCTTACGAAGAACTTGCTGTCACTTACAAATATCTTTTCGTGAGAAGTAAGCAAATGTGTCTTGAAGGAGAAGAGCTGAAGAAAAACATAGTACAGTTGAAAGCAAAAAAGACTGAACTTGAAGCCGAAGTCAGTGTGCTCAACTATAAGCTGGACTCTATGACCAAAACTATCAGAATGTTGAACAATGGTACTGATGTATTAGACAACATTCTCAGTATTGGGAAGATGGCTAGAGACAAATTGGTTTGGGATTCACCAGTGATACAGGTTCTATCACCCCAAAACCAGTGATGTTAAAATAGATGTTAAAACATCATGACAGAACTCCATCTAAGAAGAAATACAGACGCTGGAGATGTCACCATTGTGGGTGTTTTGGACACATTAAGGCTTATTGTTATAAGCTACATGGGTATCCACAGAAGGCTCATCAGGCTATTCCCAAACAAAACTGTTATAAAGGAAGGCAGGTTTCCAAGCCTAAGAAGCAATGGGTCCCTAAAGTTAAGGTTACCAGCTTGATAGCTCACACTTCCTTAAGGGTTTCTACCAAAGAAGATTGGTACTTTGACAGTGGGTGTTCAAGACACATGACTGGAGTAAAGAATCTGTTGGTAGACGTGAAGCTTCAGTCTTCAGGCTATGTTACATTTGGTGATGGGGTCAAAGGAGAGATCAAGGGGATTGGTAAACTAAACTGTGCTGGTGCTCCAAAACTGGAGGATGTTCTTCTTGTTAGAGGTCTGACAGCAAATTTGATTAGCATTAGTCAATTTGTGATCAAGGATTCAAAGTAGACTTTACAAAGTCTGAGTGCATTGTCCAAGACGATAAAGGAGAAGTCATTATGAAGGGAGCCAGGTCTAAGGACAATTGTTATCTTTGGGTACCTCAAAACTCAGATTCTTCCACGTGTGTCCTTGCTAAAGAAGATGATGTCAAAATTTAGCATCAGAAGTTGGGACATCTTCACTTGAAGGGAATGAAGAGAATCATCTCCTCGGAAGCAGTCAGAGGAATTCCCAAACTTAATATTGAGGAAGGAAAAGTGTGTGGTGACTGTCAAAAAGGGAAGCAGACAAAGATGTCTCATCCAAAGCTTCAACATGACACCACCTCCAAGGTTTTGGAACTACTTCATATGGACTTGATGGGACCTATGCAGGTGGAAAGTCTGGGAGGAAAGAAATATGCATATGTAGTTATGGATGACTATTCAAGATACACCTGGGTGAACTTCATCAAAGGAAAATCAGAGGTGTTTGATGTCTTTAAAGAGCTTTGTCATAGACTCCAAAGAGAAAAGGAGAGTAAGGTTATCAGAATAAGAAGTGATCATGGAAGAGAGTTTGAGAATAGAAAGTTTGAAGAATTTTGCTCTGCTGAAGGTATAATTCATGAGTTTTCATCTCCTATTACTCCTCAGCAAAATGGAGTAGTTGAGAGGAAGAACAAAACTATCCAAGAGTCTGCTAGAGCGATGATTCACACCAAGAAACTTCCTTATCATTTCTGGGCTGAAGCCATGAATACTGCCTGCTACATTCACAACAGGGTTACCCTGAGAAGAGGCACTTCATCCACTCTGTATGAACTGTGGAAGGGAAGAAAACCTAATGTTAAATACTTTCATGTTTTTGGAAGTAGATGTTATATACTGGCTGATAGAGAACAGAGAAGAAAATTGGATTCCAAAAGTGATGAAGGAATATTTTTGGGATACTCTACTAACAGCAGAGCATATAGAGTTTTCAACTCTAGAACCAAGGTGATGATGGAGTCAATCAATGTGGTGATTGATGACAGTGACAAGCAGGAAGATGATGATGTCCCAGATGTTGTTGAGACATCAGTTGGTGAAGTTGCACCAGAAGCTGAAGACAGAAGCCAAACTCCTAGTGTTGCTGCTGCTGAGCCTGAAGCTGAGCAACCTCATAAGGATCCCTCCATCAGAGTGCAGAAGGACCATCCAAAGGAGCTCATTATAGGTGATCCAAACTCTGGAGTAAGGACTAGGTCAAGAGATGTTATAGCAAGTTCATGTTTTGTCTCCAAAATTGAGCCAAAGAATGTCAAGGAAGCATTGACTGATGAGTTTTGGATAAGTACAATGCATGAAGAGCTGGAGCACTTCAAGAGGAATGAAGTATGGGAGCTTGTTCCTAGGCCTGATGGAGTTAATGTGATTGGCACCAAGTGGGTCTACAAGAATAAATCTGATGAACAAGGAGTGGTCACCAGAAACAAGGCCAGATTAGTTGCTCAGGGATACGCTCAGGTTGAAGGAATTGATTATGATGAAACCTTTGCTCCTATGGCAAGACTGGAGTCTATCAGATTGCTCTTAGGCGTGGCTTGTAATTTCAAATTCAAGCTCTTTCAGATGGATGTTAAAAGTGCCTTCTTGAATGGTTACTTGAATGAAGAGGTGTATGTTGATCAACCAAAAGGATTTATTGATCCAACATTTCCTGACCATGTGTACAAACTAAGGAAAGCTCTATATGGTTTGAAGCAAGCACCAAGAGCTTGGTATGAAAGACTTACTGAATTCCTGGTTGTGAATGGCTACAGAAAAGGAGGGATTGACAAGACCTTGTTTGTTAAAGAGGAAGAAGGAAGCTGATGGTAGCTCAAATCTATGTTGATGACATAGTATTTGGTGGGATGTCGGATGCGATGGTGAAACATTTTGTGGAACAGATGCAGTCTGAATTTGAAATGAGTCTTGTTGGTGAGCTAAACTATTTTCTTGGCCTACAAGTTAAACAAATGGAGGACTCCATATTTATTTCGCAGAGCAAGTATGCAAAGAACAAAGTGAAGAAGTTTGGTTTGGTGAATGCTAATAACAAGAGGACTCCTGCTCCTACGCATCTAAAATTATCCAAGGATGAACATGGTGTCAGTGTGGATCAAAGTTTATATAGAAGCATGATTGGGAGTCTATTGTATCTCACAGCTAGCAGACCTGACATTGCTTTCGCTGTTGGAGTTTGTGCCAGATATCAATCTGAACCTAAGGCCAGTCACTTGAATCAAGTGAAAAGGATCTTGAAATATGTTAATGGCACCAGTGACTATGGGATGCTGTATAGTCATGGATCTAGGACTGAGTTAAGGGGATATTGTGATGCTGACTGGGCTGGGAGTGCAGATGATAGGAAAAGCACTTCAGGAGGTTGTTTCTTCTTGGGGAATAATCTGATATCATGGTTTAGCAAGAAGCAGAACTGTGTCTCTCTCTCTACTGCTGAGGCTGAGTACATAGCAGCAGGAAGTAGTTGTTCTCAACTTGTTTGGATGAAGCAAATGCTGACTGAATACAATGTCAAGCAAGATGTCATGACATTATACTGTGATAATTTGAGTGCAATCAATATCTCTAAGAATCCTATTCAGCATAGCAGGACTAAGCACATTGATATAAGGCATCATTTTATAAGAGAGTTGGTTGAAGACAAAGTTGTTGTCTTAGAACATGTAGCTACAGATAAGCAATTAGCAGATATTTTCACTAAAGCCTTAGATGCAAACCAATTTGAAAGTTTAAGAAGTAAATTGGGAATTTGCATTTATGAAGATTAAATGTGATGGAAAGTGTATTGTGCAGTTGTGTACTTTATTGAAAATTGATTCAACTGCTGAAGGCATACAAGATTGGAGTGCTAAAAAGTTACAAACAAAGAGTCTATAGGTTGTCAAATTGTGGCTAAAAAGGGGGAGAAATAGCCAAGAGGATCAAAGAGTACAGAGCCAAGAATATCAAAGAGTACAAATGTCAGTTGCTGCTAAGGAATGAAGTCAAGAAATATGCAGCTGAGGATGTAGCTGATTGCAGAAGTGATGCAGAAGTGCAGATATTGAGGGGGAGTAATTGTTGATCTGCTGAACAGCTGGTATGCTAGTTCATGTTTGAGGGGGAGCACCATTGCTGATTGCTGATGTTGTAGCTATTGAAGATGGTGCTGCAGTTGAGTTTTGTGTGAAGTGAAGTCTTTATGTATTGAAGATGCGGCTGCTTAAAGTTTTTTTCCGTTGCTGAAGTCTCTGAAGGTGCAGAGATTGTTTTAGCCAAAATTAGTCAAAGGGGGAGATTGTTGGTTTCTTGGATTGGCTGGAATTTTGGTAAAACAAAGGTTGTTCAATGTTTTATGTCAAGGTGGTGATGTCACAACATTGAGTCTTAATACTGGGCTGTGTTAAGTGGTTAAGTTGCTGAAGTTGGATGTCTGATGTCACAGGCGATGTTGTGACATTAGATCTGCAGAATTAATAACATCAGGTTTGTGATGTTGTTAGGGTTTGCGTGTTAGCTGGAATTGTGGAGAGCTGTTAGTCTCATTGGATGAGAATATCTTGGGATAGATATTTTCCGCTGCATCGGAGATCTGGTGCAGATTTGTAGGAGATTTAAAAGGTTGAAGATTTGAAAAGATTTTAGGAGAAAATCTATTTTGAATATTCAGTTTTAAATAACAAATCAGGTCAGATATTGTAGCAGGTCCAAGTCCAAATTCAAAGAGCTGTATAAAGCGCATCAGTACTGAAGGAAAGAGTGACGAAGAAAGAGAGCTAAAGACTGAGTGTCGATTGTGTCTTCGTGTATGTTTTGTAAACCATTCGAGTGTGAATTGGTATTGTTGATTTGAGTTGTTCTTGATCAAAGCTGTGAAGCAGAATCAAGTAGTGCTATTCAAAGTGTGTGATCTTTGAATTATGTCACTGAAGTGTTTTAGGGATTGAGTAGTGTTCTCATATCTAAGTGGTTTCTTAGGTAGGAAGTCACTAGTAGGAATTAAGTTTAGGAGATTGTCAACTGTGTTGTTGAGTCTGTAATTTGATAATACTAATAGTGAATTTCATCCCTGGCTTGGTAGCCCCTAGACGTAGGTAGTTAGACCGAACTGGGTGAATAATTCTTTGTGTTATTCTGCTGTTTAACTTGTCCATTGTGCAGAGTGTGTTGTTGTGACGTCGCACTTAACATCACACGTCTGATACCAGAATTTCACTCTTCTAGTCTCTCTTTTTCAAATTAAACTAAGACAATGATTGCAAATATCAGAGAGAAAGATTGCGTTATGGATTTCGGTAGAAGGAAAACTCACAAGTACACCTTCAAGGTTCCCAAACTAGAGGATTTAAGAGGATTGGCGAGGATGATCACCAACCCTGATGCTTTCAGAGCTAGGTACGGAGAACTGTTGTCTCTATTAAGGATCCATGTAATTGAGGGATTACATGATACGCTCATTCAGTTCTACGATCCGGTCTATCACTATTTCATGTTCCCGGATTATCAGCTAGCACCAACGCTGGAGGAGTACTCTCACTTAACTGATTTACCTATCAATGATCAATCTCCCTTTTCTGGACTGGAAGAAATTCCAAAAGATCAAACCATTGCAAGAGCAATCTATTTGGACGAGTCAGAAGTCAGGACTCACATGACCACTAAGGGTGGAATCCAGGGTTTCTCAGCCCAGTTTTTGATAAAGAAAGCCCTATACTTTGCTAGTATAGGGAATGTGCTTGCTTTCGAAGGCATCTTTGCTTTGCTTTCCTACGGGTTATTTCTGTTTCCCAACATCGATAACTTCGTAGATATCCATGCCATTAAGGTTTTTCTGATTGGAAACCCTGTACCGACCTTGCTCGCAGATGCGTATCATTCTGTACACTTAAGGAATTTATACAGCGGAGGAATGATCACATGTTGTGTACCCTTGCTATAAAAATGGTTCACTTCCCATTTACCCAAGTTTGCTGCTTTTTGGGATCAAAAGAATACTTTACGTTGGTCGTAGAGAATCATGTCTCTTACCAACTCTGGCATCGATTGGTACAATCGAATCTATGACGGGATCAGAATCATTAACCGTTGTGGAAATTTCCTTAACGTACCCCTCATAGGAATTAAAGGAGGAATCAATTATCATCCAATTTTAGTTCGTCGTCAATTCGGATACCTGATGAGGCATGTCCCACGTAATGCTCATCAAGAAGGTCTTTTCTTCAAGGAAGGAGAAAATGAAAGGGCACTAAAGACAGAAATAGTGCATGCTTGGAAACACGTTCATAGAAAAAGACGAGAGTCTCTAGGGAAACCAGACTGTGTCTCGGTGGTACCTTATCTCCACTGGGTACAAACTAGAGCTCTCAAACTGAGGATGCCTTACCCTCGCAAGGAAGTTCTTCTGTTAAAGGAATCTACCCTTTACTTTATGTCAGATACAGAAAAACTTCAGGTTACTCTCAACAGAGTTCAACAGGAGAAGAAGTCTTGGAAGAACAAGTACCGTATTCTCAATGTGGACTGTAAGAAATTGCAGCAACTGTTAAAAGAAAAGGATGCTCTGATTGAGATTTTAGAGCAACATGTTGTAGCAAACCAAGAGGACCAAAGGAATTTGCTCGCTCCTTTCACTTGGCAAAGGAATGACAACCCGACAACGGCTCGAGAGCCCCAGTCAAAGAAGAGGAAAATACCCGAACCAGAACTTGAGCTCTCCTCAGAGAGGACTCAGGATCCATTAGTTTAAACTTTTCCTTTTTCAGAACTTTGTGAAATTACTGTATTCCCATTTCCGCAATCTTTGAATCAATAAAACGGGGTTCCCCCATTGTATGATATTTGCAATCCTATTGTCAAAGTTTCTTTTGATTAAATAACAAAGAATTTATTAATATAATCATTGCATATCATTCATCATTCGCCCATAACGCATTCTTCTTCCCTACGAAACTCACGTTTGTGTCTCGATTCTAGAGTCAAACTGTCTCATTCGTACAACACTCGGGCCAATCGACAAAAGAAAATGGATGATCTCGAGGAAGAGAACAAAGGGTTGAGAGAAGAAATCGACACTCTGAAGGAAGATCTGAGGAAACTTCACAATGACATGCAATCTCTGGCAGCAGCCCAGATGCAACAACAAAGGACTGTGATCTCAGAGATCACATCGACGCCCATAGTGGAAAAGTATGAGCCTCGGTATACCATGCCAAAGGATCGTCCCGGGGGCATGCCACTCAACTATATCCCAGAGGGATATATTCCGCCTATCATGGAAGATCCAGAAACTGCAACAGGAGCCGCTGGGCCTGAAGGTTACAAACTTCGGAATAGCGAAGATGCCAGGGGCATGACAGTAACTCCTGAAGGTTACAAACTTCGGGAGGCACCGAGAGTCACTGCCGTAATGAGTGTACCACTACCCGTGGTTCACACTGTCCCAGAAGGACAGATTCCACAGATACCTTCTGGTGGAAACGAAAGTATGTTCGATAGAATGAATGAGTTCCAGGAACAGATCCTGGAAATGCAGAAGGAACTGCAAGCCATTCGCGGTCAGGATCTATTCGGTAAGGACGCCGCAGACCTTTGTTTGGTCCCCAATGTGAAAGTTCCGCTCAAATTCAAGGTGCCCGAATTTGAAAAATACAAGGGTAACTCTTGCCCTAAAAGTCATTTGGTGATGTACGCTCGGAGGATTTCAACACAGACAGAGAATCAACAGCTACTGATCCACTACTTCCAGGATAGTTTAACCGGTGCCGCACTCAAATGGTACATGGGTTTAAACCGCACTAAGATCGTCACTTTCAGAGATCTTGGAGTTGCCTTCGTTCAAAAATATAAGTATAATCTGGACATGGCACGGACAGAGATCAACTCAGAGCCAATGTCGCATAAGGATAAGGAAACCTTTAAGGAGTATGCTCAGAGATGGCGTGAAATTGCCGCCCAGATTTGTCCACCTCTTGAGGAAAAAGAGATGACAAAGATCTTCTTGAAAACCTTAAGCTCGTTTTACTACGACAGAATGGTCGCCAGTGCGCCCAGTGACTTCACCGAGATGGTGGGCATGGGAGTTTGTCTTGAGGAAGCTGTCCGAGAAGGACGTTTAGTTAAAGACGCTGGACCATCAAGCAGTACCAAAAGATACGGTAGTACTTTCCCTAAGAAAAAAGAGCAAGATATTGGCAATATATCTCTCGAAAAGCAAAGGTGACGTTACCAACCAGTAGCAACTATAACTCCTGCTATTAACCCTGCGCCTATTCCAACGTATCAACCTCAGGTTGCTCATAGCCAACTGAATCAACAACAATATCAGCAAAGGACACAACAACCTCTTCATCAGGCTCGTCCTCCATACAACAACAGCCAAACAACGCGACCACCAGGGTTCGACCCTATACCAATATTGTACGCAGAACTGTTTCCATTACTACTGGTCAAGGGGCACTTCCAGACCAGGTCTCCTCTTCCAATATCGGAGAATCCGCCTTTTGGTTCAAAGTAGATCAGACTTGTCCTTACCATCAAGGAGGACCAGGGCATAACATAGAAAACTGTCTCAGCTTCAAATCTGATGTATAGAAGCTTGTCAGGAGCATGGTCTTATCCTTCAAGGATACAAATCCAAATGTTCAGACAAACCCGTTGCCGCAACACGAGAAAGCTGCAGTTAATTTGATAGAGGAAGAGTCTAACCACAACTATCTAATTCATGATGTACTCTTATTAAGGGCTAATCTGGTCAAGATGCATCACAGACAGAGCGAGTACGGTCATGTACCACCTGATAACTATCACCAGTGTGATATCTGCTCGAAAAACAATCAGGGATGTTCTGTGGTGTAATCAGCTCTACAGGAACAACTGGATCTCGGTTGGATCCAAGAACACCGAATTCGTGGGGTCAACATGACTTATACAAATTCCGACATCATTCAAAACCACGACATCCGTACGATGAATGTCAACTTGGTAGCAATGCACTCAAGGAAAAGCCAACATCATGATCTGCCATAACACAATTATAATTCCTATCTGATTTGCTCGGTAAACAATCAGGGATGCTCTTTTATACAAGAGGACCTCCAGCATCAGATGGATCTTGGATGGATCCAGGACTATTGTGATAGAAATCCCTATTAGATCAACATGATTCAAATTTTTGATATTCGCTTGATGAATACGAACTTGGTGGAGTTACACGCTAAGCAAGCCGAGCTTGGTTTTCTGACTTCGCACGACTATCAGAACTGTAAAGTGTGTCGTGAGAGCAACCAAGGATGCGCCCTCGTTCAAAGAACTTTGCAACACTTATTGAACCACTAGTGGCTTCCGATCTATTTAGACGAAAACACACGACAAGTCAGTATGATTAATGGAAACCCTACTAGACATCAAAGTCAGGATGTTCGATCAATGGGAACAGACCTAGTGAGGTTACACTGCATTCAAAGCAGACGTGGCCGGGGGCCACCACACAACTATGAACGCTGTAGAGTTTTCTCGGAAGATAATCAAGGATGTTACCTCGTGCGAGCAGCCCTTCAGAGTCAGTTGGACCACAAAGAGATTCGACCGTGTCCAAGTTCTGGGTCAACCAATTCGATGCCAGACTTTGTCGCTGATCAACTCAAAGATGTCATCGTAATCTCTGATCATAAGAGGACCAATCATGTTTGTACCATCATCCCTTTACTTAACGAATCGAAAATTCCTAGCCAGGAACTGATTGAAATTACTTACAATGGTCAGAAAAATCAGAAGGCTCCCGTAGTTATCTATCTGCCGGGACTAGTGTCGTACAAATATGATAAGGCTATCCCTTACAAATACGATGCAACAATAGTTAAGAATGGAAAGGAAATTCCATTACCCTCCGTGGTAAATATTGCAGATGTTAGTCGGGTAACACGGAGCGGTCGAATCTTCAACCGAGGAGTTGGAGAACCTAGCAAAGAAAAGGAACCTCAAACGGAGGTTCCCGATCAACCGATCGGCCAGTCCAGTGATCCCGACCTTTCAACAAACAACGATGAGATGCTAAAGCTCATCCAAAAGAGAGAATACAACATTGTTGATCAGCTGTTGCAAACTCCTTCAAAAATCTCCGTGTTATCTCTATTACTCAGTTCCGAAGCTCACAGAGAGGCTCTACAGAAAGTCTTAGAGCAGGCCTTTGTGGACCAAGACTTCCTGCAACAATTTGGGGTTCAGTGATGAGGAATTACCAAAAAAGGAAAAAGTTACAACATGGCGCTCAATATTACAGTCAACTGCCAGGACGATGCTTTAGCCAGCATATTGGTAGACACCGGATCAACTCTGAATGTTATGCCGAAGTCCACATTAATGTAACTATCATTCAAAGGATCTCCGATAAGGTGCAGTGAGGTCATCGTCAAAGCATTTGATGGATCTCAGAAAGCAGTTATTGGCGAAGTCGACCTTCCCATAACTATCGGTCCTCACACTTTCCAAGTCACTTTCCAGTTCATGGACATCCGGGCAGCGTACAGCTGTTTATTAGGAAGGCCTTGGATACACCAGGCTGGGGCAGTCACTTCGACACTGCACCAGAAACTAAAGTTCGTCAAGAACGACCAACTAGTCACAGTCTGCGGGGAGCAAGCCTTGATCGTGAGTAACTTATCATCGTATACTTGTGTAGAACTAGAGGAGGTTGTTGGAACTCAGTTCCAAGCACTGTCGGTGAGCAATGAGAATCAATCAGAAAAAGGAACATCGATTTCCTCGTATAAAGATGCTCTCGAAGTGATCAAAAGTAACAATGCAAAAGGATGGGGACAACTTGTCATTCCTACTGATAGCAAAACAAAGAAGGGTCTTGGTTTTTCCTCAACCTGTACCCAGACTGCTACTAACAATGAAAGTTTTCATCCCATTCAGGACTTCTTCCACAGTGGAGGTTTCCTTCACCCAGTGCCTCAGGAAGTGCATACCATCAACGAGGGAGACCCCTCCGACACAGATGAAGAGTGGAAGTCCTATCTTAACGAGGACGATTATATGTCTCAGGAAGAGGTGCCTACGCCATTTTGCTATCCCGCACAGAGTCCGAGATTTATACTAAGGTCAGATGTCAAGATGATATACGGGGATTGTGATCCGGAAGGATGTCGTGCTCCGCCAAACTCATTAGAGGAGGAAACTCTGATGAAAGATAACTTTGACCACGACTATTATGGCCCAATGGATGGCATGCCTATCTGGCAGTCGTATCCAGGAGACTCGGGGCAAGAAAATCAGCCGAACGATGCTTATCAATTGAGTATCATAGAAAAGAATACATGCATCCCCACCATGTCATGGGATCAACATTCAGGGCATTTAGAAAATATCCAGCACGACAATGAATTCGCAAAGCTTGCAGGACTAGAGTTCATCAACTACGCTTTTCCCGAGGCCAACGTCATTGAGAGGGATGACTCCTCCAATTCTAAAGAAGTGTGGGACGCATTAGGACAACCAAGTGGAAGGTTCGACTACTTGGTCAAATACACTGCTCCTGAGAGCTCTCGTATCTGGCTCGAAGACATCCAGCCAACTGGATGGGGAGATTTACCTGAGAGTATAAATACTATGCAAGATGCAACAGAAGAGTTCGTCTATGACAACTCTGCCTGGGAGATAGATTCCAATGATCCTGCTCCGCCAGAAATCAGCATCATTTTTTAGGATAAACCAAGTAAGAAGGTTCCAGACTTTGTGATTCACCGAGGAGTTCGCCGCCAATGGGTTGCTGTCGATGTTCTGAAAGTCGACCATAAGTCTAAGTAATTGTCGTCTTTATCTTAACCTTTCACCCTGCCCAGGTGAAACGGCTGTTTTTATAGGGCTCACTTTTTGTAAATATACCTCTTCGTTTCGTCCAAAGCGACAGAGTTTTGTTTTATAGGGTTGTAGTTTCAAGAATCGACCAAATCATAAATAAAATAACGTCGTTCTGTAATTTCCGCATTTATTGTTGTTTTCTCTTTTCGCTTTTTTCAGAAAATGGTAATCCTAAAAAACAACTCAAATAATAAAAACAAGCAGTTTTCCAAAAAAAAATACACAGCACACCACTCTTGCATTCTCTCTATCTCTTCTAAAAACAAATCATCACGTCATGCAGATTGCTTGTTTTAAACCCCATTGAAACATACGATCCAATGCCTTCTCCCAACTTTAAATTCCCGGTATTTGAGGCTGAAGAAGAAGTTGACAACGAAATTCCAGAAGAAATCTTCTAATTACTCAGACAAGAGGAAAGGTCCATTGAAACTCACAAGGAGCCGTTGGAAACAGTCAACTTAGATTCAGAATAATAGAGAAAGGAAATCAAGATTGGGGCATTGCTCAGTCCGACTGTCAAAGAAAGTTTGATAAAGCTTCTCAAAAAGTTTCCCGATGTATTCGCTTGGTCCTATCAGGACATGCCAGGGTTGGACACCAGCATCGTGGAACATCATTTACCGTTAAGATCGGAATGTCCGCCCGTGAAACAAAGGTTGAGAAGAACTCACCCAGACATGGCCATTAAAATTAAGGAGGAAGTATAGAAACAGATTGACGCGGGTTTCCTCGCCACGTCAGAATATCCTCAATGGCTAGCCAATATCGTACCAGTTCCAAAAAAGGACGGAAAGGTCAGAATGTGTGTAGACTACAGAGATCTAAACAAGGCAAGTCCGAAGGACGACTTTCCTTTACCACACATTGACATGCTGGTAGACATTACAGCAAAATTCAAAATATTCTCCTTCATGGATGGATTCTCGGGCTATAATCAGATAAAAATGGCACCGAAAGACATGGAGAAAACTTCGTTCATCACGCCATGGGGTACTTTTTGTTACAAGGTAATGTCGTTCGGTTTAAAGAACGTCGGGGCAACCTATCAAAGAGCCATGACTACTCTGTTTCATGACATGATACACAAAGAAATCGAGGTATATGTTGATGACATGATTGGCAAATCTAAGACAGAAGAGGAGCACGTGACCCACCTGTCAAAGTTATTCGAGCGGTTGAGAAAGTATAAACTCCGCTTGAATCCCAATAAATGCACTTTCGGTGTCCGTTCAGGGAAACTTTTAGGGTTCATCGTCTGCCATAAGGGAATTAAGGTTGATCCTGACAAGGTCAAGGCCATTCAAGAAATGCCTTCTCCAAAAACTGAAAAACAAGTCAGAGGATTCCTAGGATGTTTGAACTACATTTCCAGATTTATATTCCTTATGACCGCGACATGTGCGCCGCTTTTCAAATTACTCAAAAAGAACCAGGACTGTGTTTGGACTGAAGACTGCCAAACTGCCTTCGACAGTATTAAGGAATACTTGTTGAACCCACCGATTCTATCACCTCCAGTGGAAGGAAGACCACTAATCATCTACTTAACAGTCTTGGAAGACTCCATGGGCTGTGTACTTGGCCAACAAGAAGAAACAAAACGAAAAGAGTCGGCCATCTACTATTTGAGCAAGAAGTTCACCGACTGTGAGACTCGGTACACTATGGTTGAGAAAACTTGTTGTGCTCTGGCTTGGGCAACCAAACGTCTTCTCCAGTATATGATTCGTCACACTACTTGGTTAAACTCAGAAATAGATCCAATCAAGTACGTCTTTGAAAAACCTGCTCTCACAGGAAGGATTGCCCGTTGGCAGATGTTGTTATCAGAATATGACATAGAGTACCACGCTCAGAAAGCCCTCAAGGGAAGCGTTTTAGCCGATCATTTGGCTCATCAACCGAGTGACGATCAGGAATCAGTCGTGTTTGACTTCCCAGACGAAGATGACATGTATTTAAAAATGAAAGATTGCGATGAACCACTACCCAGTGAAGGGCCAGAACCAGGTTCCCAATGGGGACTTATCTTTGACGGAGCTGCCAATCATTACGAAAACAGAATTGGGACAATCATCATAACACCTCAGGGTACCCACATTCCTTTCACTGCCAGACTGACATTCAAGTGTACAAACAACAAGGCCAAATACGAAGCTTGTATCATGGGTCTCAAAGAAGCGATCGACTTAAGGATCAAGAACTTGGATGTATGTGGCGACTCAGCCCTGGTCATCAATCAGATCAAAGGAGATTGGAACACATACCAATCAGGACTGATTCTTTACAAAGACTATGCGAGAAGGTTGTTACCCTTCTTCAATAGGATCGAGTTTCATCATATCCCTCGTGAAGAGAATCACATGGCTAATGCATTAGCCACTCTCTCTTCCATGATTAGTATAGGCCAATGGAATGACATACCTAAGATTGAGATAATGCGCCTTGAAAGGCCCGCTTACATCTTCACGATTGAAGCAGTCATCGACGACAAACCTTGGTATCACGATATCAAATGCTTCCTTCAGAAACAAGAGTACCCACCTGGGGCACTAAGAAAAGACAGAAAGACCCTCAGGAGATTAGCAGGTAGTTTCTTCCTGAGCGGTGATACACTCTATAAGAGAAATTTTGACATGGTCTTGCTCCGATGTATAGACTGACCAGAATCAAACATGTTGATAAAAGAAATTCACGAAGGATCCTTTGGCACTCATGCCAACGGACACACAATGGCGAGAAAAATTCTGAGAGCAGGGAACTACTGGTTGACCATGGAATCTGATTGCTACAAGTACATGAGAAGGTGTCACAAGTGTCAGATATACTCTGACAAAATCCATGTACCGCCAACGCATCTCAAAGTTCTTTCTTCCCCATGGCCTTTTTCTATATGGGGAATCGACATGATTGGCATGATTGAACCCAAAGCTTCAAAAAGACATCGGTTCATCCTGGTAGCCATTGACTACTTCACTAAGTGGGTCGAAGCAGCGTCGTACGCCAATGTAACCCGACAAGTCGTGGTCCGCTTTATCAAAAACAATATCATTTGTCGTTATGGTGTTCCTAGCCAGATCATTACGGATAATGGATCCAACTTGAACAATAAGATGATGAAAGAGTTGTGCACTGAGTTCAAGATCGAACACCATAACTCATCTCCCTACCGACCTAAGATGAATGGGGCGGTAGAAGTGGCTAACAAGAACATCAAGAAGATCGTTCAAAAGATGGTTGTAGCCTATAAAGACTGGCACGAGATGCTACCCTTTGCTCTTCACGGTTATAGCACATCTGTCCGCACTTCCACAGGGGCAACCCCTTTCTCTCTAGTATATGGCATGGAGGCAGTGCTCCCCATCGAAGTAGAGATCCCATCAATCCAGGTATTGATAGAATCTAAGCTAACAGAAGCTGAGTGGTGTCAAAGTCGACACGATGAACTAAATCTGATCGAAGAAAAGAGAATAACGGCACTATGCCACGGTCAGTTGTATCAGCAAAGAATGAAGAAAGTGTTTGACAAAAAGGTTCGACCCCGTGTCTTCAGAAAAGGAGACCTTGTGCTCAAGAAGATACAATCATTTCTCACTAACTCTCGAGGCAAATGGACTCTAAATTATGACGGCCCCTATATGGTAAAGAAAGCTTTCTCAGGCGGTGCCTTGAGACTCGCGACCATGGATGGAGAAGAATTTGCCTACCCCACGAATGTTGATGTAGTCAAGAAATACTTCGCCTAAATAAACAAAAAAAGAAGAAAAAAAACGTCTTGGTGGATTGAAAACCCGAAAGGGCGGTCCAGGCAAAAGTTAGGGACATAATCAAAAATCATCCCGGTGGATTGGAAATCTCAAAGTACAATCCAGGCAAAAATTAGGGATTCATGGCAAGTAACTACGTCTAACAAAGGGGCAAATTCCCCAGCAGCAGCAATGCCATCCATCGGGAAACTCCAGTTAAGGTCATCTTCGTTGGAAGCTCAGGATGTCTAGAATTCAAAGTTGGTAGAAGGATAACGGTCGTTATGTTTCAATGTAGCCCTTTTCCCTTTAAATTACCATTTTCTAACTTTGTAAATACTCTATGGAATCACTCGTTTGACTGATTTCCATCCTATCAATAAAATTTGAGCCCTACTGCTTTTGTTTACAATTCTCATTTGTTTTAGCTTTATAGAATGACGTTTTAACATGATTAACGATTCTTGAAATAAAACAAAAATAAATTTACTTGTCAAATTTTTCTGCTTTTAAAATAAAGATGGCAATTCTTTTGATTGTTGAACATCGAAAGAACATCGATTGCTTCTCCAATGGTGTTTGAACCTTAAAGTGCAGAATCAAAGTACTCCTTCTAAACCAGTGCGCCTGAATGAAGGATCAGCTATGTCAGATGCGAGTATTCCGTCTGACATTCCCGGCAGAGTTCTTATCTCCTAAGCCCTACCAACGTGTTCCCCACAGGAACTATCTCTCCTAAGTAAGGCAGAATTGCTATTTTGAACCAAAGATATTTCTTCGTCCCCTGCAGTGGCTGAGTATCCGATTGTGTTCATCCGTTATTTTGTAAGTCACGTCAGTTTTGTCAGCATAAACATACATACATCATGCATTATTGATTCACATTTATATTCATATTGCATTACTATCACTCTGGTCAGTCTTATCCCCAAGTGATAAAAGTCCTCTCAATCGAGTTATCAGTTCTTTCCTCGTCAGGAAATGTTTTGTCTTAACAATCTCTCTCCCCCAGTTTATTTCTAGGATGAAGTCGGTCCTTGACCACTTTGATAACTTGAACCTCTAAAAGAACAGAAAACCTTCAACAAATGCCACTCTTCGCCATTAAAGATGACATCTTCGCTTTCCTGGATTAAGGAAAATCCCTCGAGAAAGCCTCACAACTAAAGACTCTCAGCAACACATTTATTTTTCTCTCCAGTAGAGTCAATGTTAATAGAGTCATCAGCACCTCAAAATTGGGGTACATTGTATGGCATTTTTCCGAGAAGATCTCGAAGAAAAGTATGATGTAATACCCCTAAGCAAAAAACAGTCTCTCAAGAAGACTCGTGTTCCCCAGTAGAATCAACAAATGGCATCTCCAACAGAGAAGTTTGTACAACTCTACAACTCAGACGAATGGGTTCCCCAGCAAGTCTGACATCAAAAGTTTTTCCATCAAATGGCATCTCTCCAGGAAAATTCGGCGAGAAGTGTGAGGAAAACCGCTACGGATAGCGTCCCTTGTCAAAAAAGTTTATTGACAAAAGAAACTGAGACCAGTTCCTTGGTAGGAAACCAGGATTGAGGGGAAGTTTATATTAGAAACTGAGACCAGTTCCTTGGTAAGAAACCAGGATCGAGGGGAAGTTTATTTCAGAAACTTAGACCAGTTCCTTGGTAAGAAACCAGGATTAAGGGGAAGTTTATATCAGAAACTGAGACCAGATCCTTGGCTGAAAACCAGGATTGAGGGGAAGTTTACCTTTTCTAAGTATCATTGCATAGCAAAATAAAATGGACTGGAAAACTGCCATTCATAACCACCGTCAAAATTTTGCGCATTTCGGTATTTAATCATCTTGCACCCCGAATGCCCGAATACCTTCGCCATTCACACCTTCGGGTCCAAGAAGATTAATTAGGGGCATCTGTCATACCCTAAATTTTGACCACTAAGATTTCCCATCATTATGCAAACCATCATCACAATATGGATGAACCATCATGCCTCATCAGTCTCCCTAATGATGGGTAAGCATTTACCACAACCAAGAATTAGGACTTCAAGCCCTCTCTGAGCCTTAGACAAAGGATCAATCAAGGAATGACATGATATTCAACTTATCTAACCTCTCAAACACCCATAAAGGATCAAGAGGACTTCCACATCAAGAATCAAGCACAAAGTTGCTACCTTCCAAATGGATCAAGCCTCAAGATCGCCAGTGTCACCAAATTAGGGTTTTGGTCGACCAGGGCCTCCAGATGGAAATTTTCATCTGGGCATGAGCCAATGCTTCAAATCATATCCTAAAATACTCCAAGGGACCGCATGAACCCAATCATCAAGTCAATTTAACCTCAGGGGATGCATTTACCAAAAATCAGGAATTAGGGTTTCTTGACCTAATTCACCCCTAAGTTGACTTTTGGGACAAAACATGAGCCAAGACCTCAAGACATGATTTGAGGGTCTCCCATACACTACATTGATCCATTTGCAACAATGGATTAATCCAAGAAGCTTGATCAACAAGTTTCAATTTCATCAAGACCACAATTAGGGTTTCGAGGAAAAAGTCAACTGTACCTTTGACTTTTGACCAAGACACGCTCCCAAACCCTAGGACATGATTCAATGCACCCTATAACACCTATGAAACACCTCCATTAGGTTTGATTTAGGTCAAGGACTTGATTTCATAGAGGATCACACAGTTTGGAATTCATCTTATAAAAAGTCAACTGTGCACAAAAGTCAAAGTTTGACTTTTTGAGATTTTTCACAATTATGGTTCCTTAACCCTAAAATGATGTTAATGTGTGATTTGAATCATCATTCATCAAGAAAAATCAAAGAAAGTGGGATAACTTGTAAATGGGGTAACCATAAAAACTTAGAATTTTTCTAAGTTATGGAACAAAGTGGCGAGGGTACCAACTTCCAAGGATCATAACTTGAGATCCAAGCAACCATTTTGGCTGATCCAAAGATGGATTTGTAGCTCACATGGCATACTTTAAAAGTGTCAACTACACCTCATTCCAATTCCTCATGGATTTTAAGTTATGGAATGATCAAAATGACTGAAAACACAAAAGTGACATTTTTCCAACACTTAGTGAAATTTTCACTAAGTCAGAATCTGTCTTATTTTTTCCCAAAAGTAGAGGCAGTTTTCAATGTAATTCAAGTTGGATCAAAACCAAAGTTGGACATCATGATAAAATAGGATATATCAGCTTTCCAAAATGTCCAAGAACTCCATCAAATTCCATCTGAGCTAGGAGTCATGACAGTGGTAATATGCCTTGCTGCAAACTGTCTTGGCAAGGTAGATTTTGCATTAGGGCTCGATTTGGTTAATTTGTGCAAATGGAAAACAAGTTTATCCATATGAACACCTCAGAGGGAGACCAAGGAGGGACAAACACTGATCTCTAAGCCTCACAAGTCCATGAATATACAAGTAGCATGCCAAACCTAAAAAGGCTAAAATGTGCCAAGAATTCAATTTTGTTTCCAACCATTCAATGGATGAACCTAGGTGGCATGAACTGAGCCTTTTCCAACTAAATGAGTCAAGGATGATCTCTGAACAAGGGAACCAAATGCCTGTGCTCTAACCTCTAGTCAATGGCTAGAGGAGACTTAAGATTCCAAAGGGATGCAATTGGACAATGAGCTACTATAGTTGTCATTCACTATTGCTTGCAAAACAAACTTGCTCTACTATAAATAGAGCTCATTTATGCTCAGTTTAAGTACACCAAAGCACTACAACTGATGCTTTCCTCAAAATCATCTTCTCACTTTCAAAATTGCCTTCTAAAGGAAGTCACTATCGGGTTTTGAGTTTGAGAGCAATTCCAACCAAACCAATCACACACACACACCTCATAAACATCATATAGAAGTGATCCAAACACTTAAACAACAACTGTAACACTGATTTCTCAGAATCACCAGCCAATTGCTCAAGGTTTTAACCAAGTTACAGTTGAGGTACCATAACCTGTTCCAGTCCATTTCCAATCACTTCAAGCATTCAAACACATTCCATATGGTGTAGGTAAGCTGTTCAGATCATCACAACTCATCTGTAATACCTCCAACTCAAAAATCACATTGCTCTTGCTGTCAATACCTTCAAGTATGCATAAACTTGGCCATCTCTTAATCTATGCATATTTTCTCGCACAATACTTTTGCCAAATGTTCATAATCATGCATAGAATTTTTCCCCTCAATTAATTGCTTTGTTTGAATCGTGTATCAAAATTCTCAGCCTTCATGCAAATTTTAGGGTTCTTGAGGTTTTGTCTTGATTTCTTATTCCATGTTTAAAATAAATGAAATTAAAGACCATAGACATGATCGTGAGGTGAAAACGAGCAGATTGATATGTGGATTGTGTGATTTCATCAAGTATTCAGTGAGATTGGATAGAAAATGCAAATCTGAGCAAAACTCCCTTCGCGCGCGTTCTTGGCCCATGTTCTTGGCGCCTTTTTCACAAATTTGAATATTTGAATTTTGTGATTTTATTTAATTGATTCAAAAATTAATTTCTCTTTGAGTTTTAATGATTTTGAGTTGATTCTTTTTTTAATAATTCACAAAAATGTTAAAATATTTTATTTTACCAAAACTTCCCAAAAATATTGTTTATTTCATATATTTGATATTTTTGCAAAGAATTAATTTTTTATGTGTTTTTAACATTTAAAACATTTTTTCCTTCTTGATTTTCCAAACTTAAATGGTTTCGAATCATTTTGTGGATAAAAGCATGATTTTTCAAACATTAATCCAAGATCACAACTTGTTTTTTCACACATGTTTGATAATTTTGGTCATTTTGATTAAATTTTTATTTAATTAAAATACATTTTGAAGTGAATTTAGGGTTTTGATCTTAATCACCCTAAACAAATCTTTCTTAATCACTTTGGGCCTCTTGGTAGAGTGTAAGTCCCATCCTTTTGTAAATAAAAACTTTTTTTGGGGCCTCAGTGCATTGTATAAGTCCCGATACTGTCAAAAAGTTCAATGCGATCATCGCCCTTTTTACAAAAACCCCTGGGCTTCTCCTTGAGCTATAAGACCCATCTTTATTCATTTTCAAATACTTTGGGACTCTAATAGAGTGTAAGACCTAACCCCTTTTTGAAAACCAAAACCTTTTTGGGCCTCAGTCATTGTATAAGACCCACTGTGTTTTCAAACACCTCGGCGCGATCGCCGTTTTCAAACAAATCATTGGGCCTCTCCTGGAGTTGTAAGCCCCATTATTTTTCTTAAAATCACTTTGGGACTCTAATAGAGTGTAAGACCCAACCCCTTTTGTATATGTTAGGTGCAGATTTGACCTAAAAATGACATATCTTTCTTTGCACTTTTTCTACTCTTTTCTCATGTTTTCATTGATTTTAGTTATGATTGTTGTTTTTCTTCTAAACATTGAGAATATACCTTTGGTGCTTGTAATATGTGTGTTATTATGCAGAAAATAGGCATAAAACATCAAATGTTGTAAGACACAAGAAATGATGCAAGCTGTCAAAGAAATGAGGAATGCATCAGTTGGTTCGCTTTGCAAATGGGAAGGCGAGTGCCAACAAAGCTTCGCTTTGCAAACTCTGGTGAAGGTCCCAGCGAATGGTCCCAGAATTGGACAGAGGAAAAAGGAGCTAAAGTTCGCTTTGCGAACTTGAAAGCGAGTGTTTGTTTTGCGAACAAATCCTTCGCAGTGCAAAGTAGCGAGAATTTCTGGGACGGTTTAACTGTTCAGAGGCACTTGAAGTGCCATTTTTCACCATTCGCTGTGCGAATGAATGGTTCGCAGTGCGAACATGGAAATTCCTGAATTGTATAAATAGGATTTTCACAATTTTTAGGTTATGATGTTTTGATTTTGGATAGAGAAACTTGTAAATAAAATATCAGAGCTTATATCTTCTCATTTCCAAGGGAGAAAAGGTAGGATCTTTGATTTCTTGTTGGAGAGGGATGTAATCTTTTGACACCTTATGTATTTCATCTAATGTATGTTTGTGAATGAATTCTGATTTTCTATTGTTGTTGTCTTTGATTGATTATTTGTGGTCTTGACAAAACCTTTACAAATCTTTGGTCTTAGATTTTCTTCTATCAATGAGCAAGCTTTTGACATGGTTTTGTGAGTTGATATTCATTTTATCTTTTGTTGTATTGTGTTGATTAAGTAGCATGGGTAGCATGAGTAGGATCGATACGGTATCGCGAGGATGCGTGATAATAGTGATGAAGAAGAATATTCACATTCATTGAGCAAATTAGTTGAACACATGTAAAAAGGGTTAAGCGTGTGTACGTATTTTGATCTTGCTTAAATACGAAGAAATCATTTATTTGATATGAATGTTATAGTAATATCTATTAGGACTGAACTCTAGACATAGATTTAGTCTTAACACTTGCGTGAGTATCAGCTCTTAAAGCTCTGTGTTGGTTTTGTTGCGTGAGACATCACCGATAAGACAATACAGATGGCCTCTCGACTTTGCGTTAGACATAACCTCTATTGTGAGTGATACAGAGGATATTAGGCGAATGATTGATTTATGTTTACATGACTAGAAGAATGCACGTGTTATCAATTGATGAGATCCAATTCCAACAAGGCTCCATTTATAATTCAGTCTTTACTTTATATTTTCCGTCTTTACATTTTCCTCATTTGCTTTTGGTTCGCTTTAAACCTGAACTTTTGATCTATCAGTTTAGAAATATAGAAACTGTTGAATGGCATTCTTTCCCTCGCACTGATCCCTGTGGAGAACGACAAAACTGGGTTACATATATATTTTTTCTTGCTGCTATTCTAGCTCCAACAAAATGGCGCCGTTGCCTGGGATCGGTGTTTAGATATTGAATCGCATCACATAGTTTCTATATTTTTATTCTTTGTACATTTGTTAATATTATATGCATTTGTGTTCCTTTAATGTTTTCTCTAGTGTGATCAGGAATGATGAGAACTCCTTCTAGATTGGTTGTTTTGTGTATAAAAGTATTCAATGAAGCTTCGACCGAGTCTGGATGGATTTGAGTGTTGAAAGTATGCATGGTAAATTGTACTGCATTATAGAATGTGAGATTGATTTAAGAATTTTGTTCTTTGTGCAAATGTGTATTCTTGTTCCATTTTTCAACTTGTTGGAATGCTTGTTTCACTTAGGTCTAAAAGCCACAAATTGTGAGGAAACCTCCTTTGTTTACTAAGTGCTTGGATGACTGATAACTTTGTTAGTTCGTTTGATACATGCTTTATCTTTTGATTATTGTGATTTTGTGGAAGCATTGGAAATGATCAAGGCATTTGTTTATATTGAGCACAAACGTATCCAAAAGTATCTTACCCGTGAGTAGAGAGAATTTGTTAGCCCCTTTAAGCCTAAACAGTTAAATCTCACTTTAGTGATGAACTTGTTTATGTACATAATTTGAAAGTGTGATTCATCATTGAATTTTGTGAGTTTCTAAAAATTTCTTCTTGAACCTTTGAACATTGGTATAATTTGATTTCCTTGCCTTAAAAAGTAAGGTTCATTCACTTGAGGTTTGGTTGAATTCATGTTGGGGAGAATGAAAAAGAAGATGGTGGGTTGCTTTAAACTTTTTAAAAATTTCAAACAAGCATGAAATGAAAAAGTGTAAATATGAATGTGAAAAACAAAAGAAAAAGAATGCTTGTTTGATGAGGAAAAATAGAGATCAAATAATTATGCATAAGGAAGTCTGAGAAGGTTGGTGGTAAAGGAATGAAAATGGTGAATGAAGTTGTAATGAGTAAATATCATTTATCAGCAATTTCGATTCAATGGCCTTTAGAAATGTCCCTTTGTTGTTAACCCGACCAAGCTACCACCTTTAAAGCCCTTAGTGATCTTTTTGCTTCCATATTTTCATGTTTGATTGTTAGATGATGTATGAATTGAGTTGTTATTTGCATTGTTTGTTGGGTGAGTGAAATTTCCCCGCGGCTGCAAACGCGTCAATTTCTTCATTCTTATTTTGAAGAGGAGTGTTAGAGTGATTCAAGTATGAAAACTTAGTTGTTCTTGGAAACAATTATGATATTTGTTTAAGAATTTAATTCTTGGTCATTGTTCGATTCTATTGAGTGGTGAATGTTGCTTGTGTGCATTTTCGTGCTTGTTCGCATTTATCTTGCTTTGGTTGAATCTTATGCTTGAGCAAATCCTCTTGTGTTCATGAGGGGTGCTTTGCTTGAGGACAAGCAAAAGTTTAGTTGGGGAGAGTAGTTAGGGGCAGATTTGACCTAAAAATGACATATCTTTCTTTGCACTTTTTCTACTCCTTTATCATGTTTTCATTGATTTTAGTTATGATTGTTGTTTTTCTTCTAAACATTGAGAATATACCTTTGGTGCTTGTAATATGTGTGCTATTGTGCAGAAAATAGGCATAAAACATCAAATGTTGTAAGACACAAGAAATGATGCAAGCTGTCAAAGAAATGAGGAATGCATCAGTTGGTTCGCTTTGCGAATGGGAAGGCGAGTGCCAGCGAAGCTTCGCTTTGCGAACTCTGGCGAAGGTCCCAGCGAATGGTCCCAGAATTGGACAGAGGAAAAAGGAGCTAAAGTTCGCTTTGCGAACTTGAAATCTAGTGTTTGCTTTGCGAACAAATCCTTTGCAGTGCGAAGTAGCGAGAATTTCTTGGACGGTTTAACTATTCAGAGGCACTTGAAATGCCATTTTTCACCATTCGCAGTGCGAATGAATGGTTCGCAGTGCGAACGTGTAAATTCCTGAATTGTATAAATAGGATTTTCACACTTTTTAGGTTATGATATTTTGATTTTAAATAGAGAAACTTCTAAATAAAAGATCAGAGCTTATATCTTCTCATTTCCAAGGGAGAAAAGGTAGGATCTTTGATTTCTTGTTGGAGAGGGATGTAATCTTTTGATACCTTATGTATTTCATCTAATGTATGTTTGTGAATGAATTCTGATTTTCTATTGTTGTTGTCTTTGATTGATTATTTGTGGTCTTGACAAAACCTTTACAAATCTTTGGTCTTAGATTTTCTTCTATCAATGAGCAAGCTTTTAACATGGTTTTGTTAGTTGATATTCATTTTATCTTTTGTTGTATTGTGTTGATTAAGTAGCATGGGTAGCATGAGTAGGATCGATACGGTATCGCGAGGATGCGTGATAATAGTGATGAAGAAGAATATTCACATTCATTGAGCAAATTAGTTGAACACATGTAAAAAGGGTTAAGCGTGTGTACGTATTTTGATCTTGCTTAAATAAGAAGAAATCATTTATTTGATATGAATGTTATAGTAATATCTATTAGGACTGAACTCTAGACATAGATTTAGGCTTAACACTTGCGTGAGTATCAGCTCTTAAAGCTTTGTGTTGGTTTTGTTGCGTGAGACATTACCGATAAGACAATACAGATGGCCTCTCGACTTTGCGTTAGACATGACCTCTATTGTGAGTGATACGTGAGGATATTAGGCGAATGATTGATTTGTGTTTACATGATTAGAAGAATGCACGTGTTATCAATTGATGAGATCCAATTCCAACAAGGCTCCGTTTATAATTCAGTCTTTACTTTATATTTTCCGTCTTTACATTTTCCTCATTTGCTTTTGGTTCGCTTTAAACCTGAACTTTTGATCTATCAGTTTAGAAATATAGAAACTGTTGAATGGCATTCTTTCCCTCGCACTGATCCCTGTGGAGAACGACAAAACTGGGTTACATATATATTTTTTCTTGCTGCTATTCTAGCTCCAACAAAATGGCGCCGTTGCCTGGGATCGGTGTTTAGATATTGAATCGCATCACATAGTTTCTATATTTTTATTCTTTGTACATTTGTTAATATTATATGCGTTTGTGTTCCTTTAATGTTTTCTCTAGTGTGATCAGGAATGATGAGAACTCCTTCTAGATTGGTTGTTTTGTGTATAAAAGTATTCAATGAAGCTTCGACCGAGTCTGGATGGATTTGAGCGTTGAAAGTATGCATGGTAAATTGTACTGCATTATAGAATGTGAGATTGATTTAAGAATTTTGTGCTTTGTGCAAATGTGTATTCTTGTTCCATTTTTCAACTTGTTGGAATGCTTGTTTCACTTAGGTCTAAAAGCCACAAATTGTGAGGAAACCTCCTTTGTTTACTAAGTGCTTGGATGACTGATAACTTTGTTAGTTCGTTTGATACATGCTTTATCTTTTGATTATTGTGATTTTGTGGAAGCATTGGAAATGATCAAGGCATTTGTTTATATTGAGCACAAACGTATCCAAAAGTATCTTACCCGTGAGTAGAGAGAATTTGTTAGCCCCTTTAAGCCTAAACAGTTAAATCTCACTTTAGTGATGAACTTGTTTATGTACATAATTTGAAAGTGTGATTCATCATTGAATTTTGTGAGTTTCTAAAAATTTCTTCTTGAACCTTTGAACATTGGTATAATTTGATTTCCTTGCCTTAAAAAGTAAGGTTCATTCACTTGAGGTTTGGTTGAATTCATGTTGGGGAGAATGAAAAAGAAGATGGTGGGTTGCTTTAAACTTTTTAAAAATTTCAAACAAGCATGAAATGAAAAAGTGTAAATATGAATGTGAAAAACAAAAGAAAAAGAATGCTTGTTTGATGAGGAAAAATAGAGATCAAATAATTATGCATAAGGAAGTCTGAGAAGGTTGGTGGTAAAGGAATGAAAATGGTGAATGAAGTTGTAATGAGTAAATATCATTTATCAGCAATTTCGATTCAATGGCCTTTAGAAATGTCCCTTTGTTGTTAACCCGACCAAGCTACCACCTTTAAAGCCCTTAGTGATCTTTTTGCTTCCATATTTTCATGTTTGATTGTTAGATGATGTATGAATTGAGTTGTTATTTGCATTGTTTGTTGGGTGAGTGAAATTTCCCCGCGGCTGCAAACGCGTCAATTTCTTCATTCTTATTTTGAAGAGGAGTGTTAGAGTGATTCAAGTATGAAAACTTAGTTGTTCTTGGAAACAATTATGATATTTGTTTAAGAATTTAATTCTTGGTCATTGTTCGATTCTATTGAGTGGTGAATGTTGCTTGTGTGCATTTTCGTGCTTGTTCGCATTTATCTTGCTTTGGTTGAATCTTATGCTTGAGCAAATCCTCTTGTGTTCATGAGGGGTGCTTTGCTTGAGGACAAGCAAAAGTTTAGTTGGGGAGAGTAGTTAGGGGCAGATTTGACCTAAAAATGACATATCTTTCTTTGCACTTTTTCTACTCCTTTATCATGTTTTCATTGATTTTAGTTATGATTGTTGTTTTTCTTCTAAACATTGAGAATATACCTTTGGTGCTTGTAATATGTGTGCTATTGTGCAGAAAATAGGCATAAAACATCAAATGCTGTAAGACACAAGAAATGATGCAAGCTGTCAAAGAAATGAGGAATGCATCAGTTGGTTCGCTTTGCGAATGGGAAGGCGAGTGCCAGCGAAGCTTCGCTTTGCGAACTCTGGCGAAGGTCCCAGCGAATGGTCCCAGAATTGGACAGAGGAAAAAGGAGCTAAAGTTCGCTTTGCGAACTTGAAATCTAGTGTTTGCTTTGCGAACAAATCCTTTGCAGTGCGAAGTAGCGAGAATTTCTTGGACGGTTTAACTATTCAGAGGCACTTGAAATGCCATTTTTCACCATTCGCAGTGCGAATGAATGGTTCGCAGTGCGAACGTGTAAATTCCTGAATTGTATAAATAGGATTTTCACACTTTTTAGGTTATGATATTTTGATTTTAAATAGAGAAACTTCTAAATAAAAGATCAGAGCTTATATCTTCTCATTTCCAAGGGAGAAAAGGTAGGATCTTTGATTTCTTGTTGGAGAGGGATGTAATCTTTTGATACCTTATGTATTTCATCTAATGTATGTTTGTGAATGAATTCTGATTTTCTATTGTTGTTGTCTTTGATTGATTATTTGTGGTCTTGACAAAACCTTTACAAATCTTTGGTCTTAGATTTTCTTCTATCAATGAGCAAGCTTTTAACATGGTTTTGTTAGTTGATATTCATTTTATCTTTTGTTGTATTGTGTTGATTAAGTAGCATGGGTAGCATGAGTAGGATCGATACGGTATCGTGAGGGTGCGTGATAATAGTGATGAAGAAGAATATTCACATTCATTGGGCATATTAGTTGAACACATGTAAAAAGGGTTAAGCGTGTGTACGTATTTTGATCTTGCTTAAATACAAAGAAATCATTTATTTGATATGGATGTTATAGTAATATCTGTTAGGACTGAACTCTAGACATAGATTTAGGCTTAACACTTGCGTGAGTATCAGCTCTTAAAGCTCTGTGTTGGTTTTGTTGCGTGAGACATCACCGATAAGACAATACAGTTGGCCTCTCGACTTTGCGTTAGACATAACCTCTATTGTGAGTGATACGTGAGGATATTAGGCGAATGATTGATTTGTGTTTACTTGATTAGAAGAATGCACGTGTTATCAATTGATGAGATCCAATTTCAACAAGGCACCGTTTATAATTCAGTCTTTACTTTATATTTCCGTCTTTACATTTTCCTCATTTGCTTTTGGTTCACTTTAAACCTGAACTTTTGATCTATCAGTTTAGAAATATAGAAACTGTTGAATGGCATTCTTTCCCACGCACTGATCCCTGTGGAGAACGACAAAACTGGGTTACATATATATTTTTTCTTGCTGCTATTCTAGCTCCAACAAAATGGCGCCGTTGCCTGGGATCGGTGTTTAGATATTGAATCGCATCACATAGTTTCTATATTTTTATTCTTTGTACATTTGTTAATATTATATGCGTTTGTGTTCCTTTAATGTTTTCTCTAGTGTGATCAGGAATGATGAGAACTCCTTCTAGATTGGTTGTTTTGTGTATAAAAGTATTCAATTAAGCTTCGACCGAGTCTGGATGGATGTTGAGCGTTGAAAGTATGCATGGTAAATTGTACTGCATTATAGAATGTGAGATTGATTTAAGAATTTTGTGCTTTGTGCAAATGTGTATTCTTGTTCCATTTTTCAACTTGTTGGAATGCTTGTTTCACTTAGGTCTAAAAGCCACAAATTGTGAGGAAACCTCCTTTGTTTACTTAGTGCTTGGATGACTGATAACTTTGTTAGTTCGTTTGATACATGCTTTATCTTTTGATTATTGTGATTTTGTGGAAGCATTGGAAATGATCAAGGCATTTGTTTATATTGAGCACAAACGTATCCAAAAGTATCTTACCCGTGAGTAGAGAGAATTTGTTATCCCCTTTAAGCCTAAACAGTTAAATCTCACTTTAGTGATGAACTTGTTTATGTACATAATTTGAAAGTGTGATTCATCATTGAATTTTGTGAGTTTCTAAAAATTTCTTCTTGAACCTTTGAACATTGGTATAATTTGATTTCCTTGCCTTAAAAAGTAAGGTTCATTCACTTGAGGTTTGGTTGAATTCATATTGGGGAGAATGAAAAAGAAGATGGTGGGTTGCTTTAAACTTTTTAAAAATTTCAAACAAGCATGAAATGAAAAATTGTAAATATGAATGTGAAAAACAAAAGAAAAAGAATGCTTGTTTGATGAGGAAAAATAGAGATCAAATAATTATGCATAAGGAAGTTTGAGAAGGTTGGTGGTAAAGGAATGAAAATGGTGAATGAAGTTGTAATGAGTAAATATCATTTATCGGCAATTTCGATTCAATGGCCTTTAGAAATGTCCCTTTGTTGTTAACCCGACCAAGCTACCACCTTTAAAGCCCTTAGTGATCTTTTTGCTTCCATATTTTCATGTTTGATTGTTAGATGATGTATGAATTGAGTTGTTATTTGCATTGTTTGTTGGGTGAGTGAAATTTCCCCGCGGTTGGAAACGCGTCAATTTCTTCATTCTTATTTTGAAGAGGAGTGTTAGAGTGATTCAAGTATGAAAACTTAGTTGTTCTTGGAAACAATTATGATATTTGTTTAAGAATTTAATTCTTGGTCATTGTTTGATTCTATTGAGTGGTGAATGTTGCTTGTGTGCATTTTCGTGCTTGTTCGCATTTATCTTGCTTTGGTTGAATCTTATGCTTGAGCAAATCCTCTTGTGTTCATGAGGGGTGCTTTGCTTGAGGACAAGCAAAAGTTTAGTTGGGGAGAGTAGTTAGGGGCAGATTTGACCTAAAAATGACATATCTTTCTTTGCACTTTTTCTACTCCTTTCTCATGTTTTCATTGATTTTAGTTATGATTGTTGTTTTTCTTCTAAACATTGAGAATATACCTTTGGTGCTTGTAATATGTGTGCTATTGTGCAGAAAATAGGCATAAAACATCAAATGTTGTAAGACACAAGAAATGATGCAAGCTGTCAAAGAAATGAGGAATGCATCAGTTGGTTCGCTTTGCGAATGGGAAGGCGAGTGCCAGCGAAGCTTCGCTTTGCGAACTCTGGCGAAGGTCCCAGCGAATGGTCCCAGAATTGGACAGAGGAAAAATGAGCTAAAGTTCGCTTTGCGAACTTGAAATCTAGTGTTTGCTTTGCGAACAAATCCTTTACAGTGCGAAGTAGCGAGAATTTCTTGGACGGTTTAACTGTTCAGAGGCACTTGAAATGCCATTTTTCACCATTCGCAGTGCGAATGAATGGTTCGCAGTGCGAACGTGTAAATTCCTGAATTGTATAAATAGGATTTTCACACTTTTTAGGTTATGATGTTTTGAGTTTAAATAGAGAAACTTCTAAATAAAAGATCAGAGCTTATATCTTCTCATTTCCAAGGGAGAAAAGGTGGGATCTTTGATTTCTTGTTGGAGAGGGATGTAATCTTTTGATACCTTATGTATTTCATCTAATGTATGTTTGTGAATGAATTCTGATTTTCTATTGTTGTTGTCTTTGATTGATTATTTGTGGTCTTGACAAAACCTTTACAAATCTTTGGTCTTAGATTTTCTTCTATCAATGAGCAAGCTTTTGACATGGTTTTGTGAGTTGATATTCATTTTATCTTTTGTTGTATTGTGTTGATTAAGTAGCATGGGTAGCATGAGTAGGATCGATACGGTATCGCGAGGATGCGTGATAATAGTGATGAAGAAGAATATTCACATTCATTGAGCAAATTAGTTGAACACATGTAAAAAGGGTTAAGCGTGTGTACGTATTTTGATCTTGCTTAAATAAGAAGAAATCATTTATTTGATATGAATGTTATAGTAATATCTATTAGGACTGAACTCTAGACATAGATTTAGGCTTAACACTTGCGTGAGTATCAGCTCTTAAAGCTCTGTGTTGGTTTTGTTGCGTGAGACATTACCGATAAGACAATACAGATGGCCTCTCGACTTTGCGTTAGACATGACCTCTATTGTGAGTGATACGTGAGGATATTAGGCGAATGATTGATTTGTGTTTACATGATTAGAAGAATGCACGTGTTATCAATTGATGAGATCCAATTCCAACAAGGCTCCGTTTATAATTCAGTCTTTACTTTATATTTTCCGTCTTTACATTTTCCTCATTTGCTTTTGGTTCGCTTTAAACCTGAACTTTTGATCTATCAGTTTAGAAATATAGAAACTGTTGAATGGCATTCTTTCCCTCGCACTGATCCCTGTGGAGAACGACAAAACTGGGTTACATATATATTTTTTCTTGCTGCTATTCTAGCTCCAACAAAATGGCGCCGTTGCCTGGGATCGGTGTTTAGATATTGAATCGCATCACATAGTTTCTATATTTTTATTCTTTGTACATTTGTTAATATTATATGCGTTTGTGTTCCTTTAATGTTTTCTCTAGTGTGATCAGGAATGATGAGAACTCCTTCTAGATTGGTTGTTTTGTGTATAAAAGTATTCAATGAAGCTTCGACCGAGTCTGGATGGATTTGAGCGTTGAAAGTATGCATGGTAAATTGTACTGCATTATAGAATGTGAGATTGATTTAAGAATTTTGTGCTTTGTGCAAATGTGTATTCTTGTTCCATTTTTCAACTTGTTGGAATGCTTGTTTCACTTAGGTCTAAAAGCCACAAATTGTGAGGAAACCTCCTTTGTTTACTAAGTGCTTGGATGACTGATAACTTTGTTAGTTCGTTTGATACATGCTTTATCTTTTGATTATTGTGATTTTGTGGAAGCATTGGAAATGATCAAGGCATTTGTTTATATTGAGCACAAACGTATCCAAAAGTATCTTACCCGTGAGTAGAGAGAATTTGTTAGCCCCTTTAAGCCTAAACAGTTAAATCTCACTTTAGTGATGAACTTGTTTATGTACATAATTTGAAAGTGTGATTCATCATTGAATTTTGTGAGTTTCTAAAAATTTCTTCTTGAACCTTTGAACATTGGTATAATTTGATTTCCTTGCCTTAAAAAGTAAGGTTCATTCACTTGAGGTTTGGTTGAATTCATGTTGGGGAGAATGAAAAAGAAGATGGTGGGTTGCTTTAAACTTTTTAAAAATTTCAAACAAGCATGAAATGAAAAAGTGTAAATATGAATGTGAAAAACAAAAGAAAAAGAATGCTTGTTTGATGAGGAAAAATAGAGATCAAATAATTATGCATAAGGAAGTTTGAGAAGGTTGGTGGTAAAGGAATGAAAATGGTGAATGAAGTTGTAATGAGTAAATATCATTTATCGGCAATTTCGATTCAATGGCCTTTAGAAATGTCCCTTTGTTGTTAACCCGACCAAGCTACCACCTTTAAAACCCTTAGTGATCTTTTTGCTTCCATATTTTCATGTTTGATTGTTAGATGATGTATGAATTGAGTTGTTATTTGCATTGTTTGTTGGGTGAGTGAAATTTCCCCGCGGTTGCAAACGTGTCAATTTCTTCATTCTTATTTTGAAGAGGAGTGTTAGAGTGATTCAAGTATGAAAACTTAGTTGTTCTTGGAAACAATTATGATATTTGTTTAAGAATTTAATTCTTGGTCATTGTTCGATTCTATTGAGTGGTGAATGTTGCTTGTGTGCATTTTCGTGCTTGTTCGCATTTATCTTGCTTTGGTTGAATCTTATGCTTGAGCAAATCCTCTTGTGTTCATGAGGGGTGCTTTGCTTGAGGACAAGCAAAAGTTTAGTTGGGGAGAGTAGTTAGGGGCAGATTTGACCTAAAAATGACATATCTTTCTTTGCACTTTTTCTACTCCTTTCTCATGTTTTCATTGATTTTAGTTATGATTGTTGTTTTTCTTCTAAACATTGAGAATATACCTTTGGTGCTTGTAATATGTGTGCTATTGTGCAGAAAATAGGCATAAAACATCAAATGTTGTAAGACACAAGAAATGATGCAAGCTGTCAAAGAAATGAGGAATGCATCAGTTGGTTCGCTTTGCGAATGGGAAGGCGAGTGCCAGCGAAGCTTCGCTTTGCGAACTCTGGCGAAGGTCCCAGCGAATGGTCCCAGAATTGGACAGAGGAAAAATGAGCTAAAGTTCGCTTTGCGAACTTGAAATCTAGTGTTTGCTTTGCGAACAAATCCTTTACAGTGCGAAGTAGCGAGAATTTCTTGGACGGTTTAACTGTTCAGAGGCACTTGAAATGCCATTTTTCACCATTCGCAGTGCGAATGAATGGTTCGCAGTGCGAACGTGTAAATTCCTGAATTGTATAAATAGGATTTTCACACTTTTTAGGTTATGATGTTTTGAGTTTAAATAGAGAAACTTCTAAATAAAAGATCAGAGCTTATATCTTCTCATTTCCAAGGGAGAAAAGGTGGGATCTTTGATTTCTTGTTGGAGAGGGATGTAATCTTTTGATACCTTATGTATTTCATCTAATGTATGTTTGTGAATGAATTCTGATTTTCTATTGTTGTTGTCTTTGATTGATTATTTGTGGTCTTGACAAAACCTTTACAAATCTTTGGTCTTAGATTTTCTTCTATCAATGAGCAAGCTTTTGACATGGTTTTGTGAGTTGATATTCATTTTATCTTTTGTTGTATTGTGTTGATTAAGTAGCATGGGTAGCATGAGTAGGATCGATACGGTATCGCGAGGATGCGTGATAATAGTGATGAAGAAGAATATTCACATTCATTGAGCAAATTAGTTGAACACATGTAAAAAGGGTTAAGCGTGTGTACGTATTTTGATCTTGCTTAAATAAGAAGAAATCATTTATTTGATATGAATGTTATAGTAATATCTATTAGGACTGAACTCTAGACATAGATTTAGGCTTAACACTTGCGTGAGTATCAGCTCTTAAAGCTCTGTGTTGGTTTTGTTGCGTGAGACATTACCGATAAGACAATACAGATGGCCTCTCGACTTTGCGTTAGACATGACCTCTATTGTGAGTGATACGTGAGGATATTAGGCGAATGATTGATTTGTGTTTACATGATTAGAAGAATGCACGTGTTATCAATTGATGAGATCCAATTCCAACAAGGCTCCGTTTATAATTCAGTCTTTACTTTATATTTTCCGTCTTTACATTTTCCTCATTTGCTTTTGGTTCGCTTTAAACCTGAACTTTTGATCTATCAGTTTAGAAATATAGAAACTGTTGAATGGCATTCTTTCCCTCGCACTGATCCCTGTGGAGAACGACAAAACTGGGTTACATGTATATTTTTTCTTGCTGCTATTCTAGCTCCAACAAAATGGCGCCGTTGCCTGGGATCGGTGTTTAGATATTGAATCGCATCACATAGTTTCTATATTTTTATTCTTTGTACATTTGTTAATATTATATGCGTTTGTGTTCCTTTAATGTTTTCTCTAGTGTGATCAGGAATGATGAGAACTCCTTCTAGATTGGTTGTTTTGTGTATAAAAGTATTCAATGAAGCTTCGACCGAGTCTGGATGGATTTGAGCGTTGAAAGTATGCATGGTAAATTGTACTGCATTATAGAATGTGAGATTGATTTAAGAATTTTGTGCTTTGTGCAAATGTGTATTCTTGTTCCATTTTTCAACTTGTTGGAATGCTTGTTTCACTTAGGTCTAAAAGCCACAAATTGTGAGGAAACCTCCTTTGTTTACTAAGTGCTTGGATGACTGATAACTTTGTTAGTTCGTTTGATACATGCTTTATCTTTTGATTATTGTGATTTTGTGGAAGCATTGGAAATGATCAAGGCATTTGTTTATATTGAGCACAAACGTATCCAAAAGTATCTTACCCGTGAGTAGAGAGAATTTGTTAGCCCCTTTAAGCCTAAACAGTTAAATCTCACTTTAGTGATGAACTTGTTTATGTACATAATTTGAAAGTGTGATTCATCATTGAATTTTGTGAGTTTCTAAAAATTTCTTCTTGAACCTTTGAACATTGGTATAATTTGATTTCCTTGCCTTAAAAAGTAAGGTTCATTCACTTGAGGTTTGGTTGAATTCATGTTGGGGAGAATGAAAAAGAAGATGGTGGGTTGCTTTAAACTTTTTAAAAATTTCAAACAAGCATGAAATGAAAAAGTGTAAATATGAATGTGAAAAACAAAAGAAAAAGAATGCTTGTTTGATGAGGAAAAATAGAGATCAAATAATTATGCATAAGGAAGTTTGAGAAGGTTGGTGGTAAAGGAATGAAAATGGTGAATGAAGTTGTAATGAGTAAATATCATTTATCGGCAATTTCGATTCAATGGCCTTTAGAAATGTCCCTTTGTTGTTAACCCGACCAAGCTACCACCTTTAAAGCCCTTAGTGATCTTTTTGCTTCCATATTTTCATGTTTGATTGTTAGATGATGTATGAATTGAGTTGTTATTTGCATTGTTTGTTGGGTGAGTGAAATTTCCCCGCGGTTGCAAACGTGTCAATTTCTTCATTCTTATTTTGAAGAGGAGTGTTAGAGTGATTCAAGTATGAAAACTTAGTTGTTCTTGGAAACAATTATGATATTTGTTTAAGAATTTAATTCTTGGTCATTGTTCGATTCTATTGAGTGGTGAATGTTGCTTGTGTGCATTTTCGTGCTTGTTCGCATTTATCTTGCTTTGGTTGAATCTTATGCTTGAGCAAATCCTCTTGTGTTCATGAGGGGTGCTTTGCTTGAGGACAAGCAAAAGTTTAGTTGGGGAGAGTAGTTAGGGGCAGATTTGACCTAAAAATGACATATCTTTCTTTGCACTTTTTCTACTCCTTTCTCATGTTTTCATTGATTTTAGTTATGATTGTTGTTTTTCTTCTAAACATTGAGAATATACCTTTGGTGCTTGTAATATGTGTGCTATTGTGCAGAAAATAGGCATAAAACATTAAATGCTGTAAGACACAAGAAATGATGCAAGCTGTCAAAGAAATGAGGAATGCATCAGTTGGTTCGCTTTGCGAATGGGAAGGCGAGTGCCAGCGAAGCTTCGCTTTGCGAACTCTGGCGAAGGTCCCAGCGAATGGTCCCAGAATTGGACAGAGGAAAAAGGAGCTAAAGTTCGCTTTGCGAACTTGAAATCTAGTGTTTGCTTTGCGAACAAATCCTTTGCAGTGCGAAGTAGCGAGAATTTCTTGGACGGTTTAACTGTTAAGAGGCACTTGAAATGCCATTTTTCACCATTCGCAGTGCGAATGAATGGTTCGCAGTGCGAACGTGTAAATTCCTGAATTGTATAAATAGGATTTTCACACTTTTTAGGTTATGATGTTTTGATTTTAAATAGAGAAACTTCTAAATAAAAGATCAGAGCTTATATCTTCTCATTTCCAAGGGAGAAAAGGTAGGATCTTTGATTTCTTGTTGGAGAGGGATGTAATCTTTTGATACCTTATGTATTTCATCTAATGTATGTTTGTGAATGAATTCTGATTTTCTATTGTTGTTGTCTTTGATTGATTATTTGTGGTCTTGACAAAACCTTTACAAATCTTTGGTCTTAGATTTTCTTCTATCAATGAGCAAGCTTTTAACATGGTTTTGTTAGTTGATATTCATTTTATCTTTTGTTGTATTGTGTTGATTAAGTAGCATGGGTAGCATGAGTAGGATCGATACGGTATCGTGAGGGTGCGTGATAATAGTGATGAAGAAGAATATTCACATTCATTGGGCAAATTAGTTGAACACATGTAAAAAGGGTTAAGCGTGTGTACGTATTTTGATCTTGCTTAAATACAAAGAAATCATTTATTTGATATGGATGTTATAGTAATATCTGTTAGGACTGAACTCTAGACATAGATTTAGGCTTAACACTTGCGTGAGTATCAGCTCTTAAAGCTCTGTGTTGGTTTTGTTGCGTGAGACATCACCGATAAGGCAATACAGTTGGCCTCTCGACTTTGCGTTAGACATAACCTCTATTGTGAGTGATACGTGAGGATATTAGGCGAATGATTGATTTGTGTTTACATGATTAGAAGAATGCACGTGTTATCAATTGATGAGATCCAATTCCAACAAGGCACCGTTTATAATTCAGTCTTTACTTTATATTTCCGTCTTTACATTTTCCTCATTTTCTTTTGGTTCGCTTTAAGCCTGAACTTTTGATCTATCAGTTTAGAAATATAGAAACCGTTGAATGGAATTCTTTCCCTCGCACTGATCCCTGTGGAGAACGACAAAACTGGGTTACATATATATTTTTTCTTGCTGCTATTCTAGCTCCAACAAAATGGCGTCGTTGCCTGGGATCGGTGTTTAGATATTGAATCGCATCACATAGTTTCTATATTTTTATTCTTTGTACATTTGTTAATATTATATGCGTTTGTGTTCCTTTAATGTTTTCTCTAGTGTGATCAGGAATGATGAGAACTCCTTCTAGATTGGTTGTTTTGTGTATAAAAGTATTCAATGAAGCTTCGACCGAGTCTGGATGGATGTTGAGCGTTGAAAGTATGCATGGTAAATTGTACTGCATTATAGAATGTGAGATTGATTTAAGAATTTTGTGCTTTGTGCAAATGTGTATTCTTGTTCCATTTTTCAACTTGTTGGAATGCTTGTTTCACTTAGGTCTAAAAGCCACAAATTGTGAGGAAACCTCCTTTGTTTACTAAATGCTTGGATGACTGATAACTTTGTTAGTTCGTTTGATACATGCTTTATCTTTTGATTATTGTGATTTTGTGGAAGCATTAGAAATGATCAAGGCATTTGTTTATATTGAGCACAAACGTATCCAAAAGTATCTTACCCGTGAGTAGAGAGAACTTGTTAGCCCCTTTAAGCCTAAACAGTTAGATCTCACTTTAGTGATGAACTTGTTTATGTACATAATTTGAAAGTGTGATTCATCATTGAATTTTGTGAGTTTCAAAAAATTTCTTCTTGAACCTTTGAACATTGGTATAATTTGATTTCCTTGCCTTAAAGAGTAAGGTTCATTCACTTGAGGTTTGGTTGAATTCATGTTGGGGAGAATGAAAAAGAAGATGGTGGGTTGCTTTCAACTTTTGAAAAATTTCAAACAAGCATGAAATGAAAAAGTGTAAATATGAATGTCAAAAACAAAAGAAAAGGAATGCTTGTTTGATGAGGAAAAATAAAGATGAAATAATTGTGCATAAGGAAGTTTGAGAAGGTTGGTGGTAAAGGAATGAAAATGGTGAATGAAGTTGTAATGAGCAAATATCATTTATCGGCAATTTCGATTCAATGGCCTTTAGAAATGTCCCTTTGTTGTTAACCTGGCCAAGCTACCACCTTTAAAGCCCTTAGTGATTTTTTTTCTTCCATATTTTCATGTTTGATTGTTAGATGTTGTATGAATTGAGTTGTTATTTGCATTGTTTGTCGGGTGAGTGAAATTTCCCCGCGGTTGCAAACGCGTCAATTTCTTCATTCTTATTTTGAAGAGGAGTTTTAGAGTGATTCAAGTATGAAAACTTAGTTGTTCTTGGAAACAATTATGATATTTGTTTAAGAATTTAATTCTTGGTCATTGTTCGATTCTATTGAGTGGTGAATGTTGCTTGTGCGCATATTCGTGCTTATCCGCATTTATCTTGCTTTGGTTGAATCTTATGCTTGAGAAAATCCTCTTGTGTTCATGAGGGATGCTGTGCTTGAGGACAATCAAAAGTTTAGTTGGGGAGAGTTGTTAGAGGCAGATTTGACCTAAAAATGACATATCTTTCTTTGCACTTTTTCTACTCCTTTCTCATGTTTTCATTGATTTTAGTTATGATTGTTGTTTTTCTTCTAAACATTGAGAATATACCTTTGGTGCTTGTAATATGTGTGCAATTGTGCAGAAAATAGGCATAAAACATAAATTGCTGTAAGACACAAGAAATGATACAAGCTGCCAAAGAAATGAGGAATGCATCAGTTGGTTCGCTTTGCGAATGGGAAGGTGAGTGCCAGCGAAGCTTCGCTTTGCGAACTCTGGAGAAGGTCCCAGCGAATGGTCCCAGAATTGGACAGTGGAAAAAGGAGCTAAAGTTTGCTTTGCGAACTTGAAAGCGAGTGTTTGCTTTGCGAACAAATCCTTCGCAGTGCGAAGTAGCGAGAATTTCTGGGATGGTTTAACTGTTCAGAGGCACTTGAAGTGCCATTTTTCACCATTCGCTGTGCGAATGAATGGTTCGCAGTGCGAACGTGTAAATTCCTGAATTGTATAAATAGGATTTTCACACTTTTTAGGTTATGATGTTTTGATTTTGGATAGAGAAACTTGTAAATAAAAGATCAGAGCTTATATCTTCTCATTTCCAAGGGAGAAAAGGTAGGATCTTTGATTTCTTGTTGGAGAGGGATGTAATCTTTTGATACCTTATGTATTTCATCTAATGTATGTTTGTGAATGAATTTTGATTTTCTATTATTGTTGTCTTTGATTGATTATTTGTGGTCTTGACAAAACCTTTACAAATCTTTGGTCTTAGATTTTCTTCTATCAATGAGCAAGCTTTTAACATGGTTTTGTGAGTTGATATTCATTTTATCTTTTGTTGTATTGTGTTAATTAAGTAGCATGGGTAGCATGAGTAGGATCGATACGGTATCGCGAGGATGCGTGATAATAGTGATGAAGAAGAATATTCACATTCATTGGGCAAATTAGTTGAACACATGTAAAAAGGGTTAAGCGTGTGTACGTATTTTGATCTTGCTTAAATACGAAGAAATCATTTATTTGATATGGATGTTATAGTAATATCTGTTAGGACTGAACTCTAGACATAGATTTAGGCTTAACACTTGCGTGAGTATCAGCTCTTAAAGCTCTGTGTTGGTTTTGTTGCGTGAGACATCACCGATAAGACAATACAGTTGGCCTCTCGACTTTGTGTTAGACATAACCTCTGTTGTGAGTGATACGTGAGGATATTAGGCAAATGATTGATTTGTGTTTACTTGAGTAGAAGAATGCACGTGTTATCAATTGATGAGATCCAATTCCAACAAGGCTCCGTTTATAATTCAGTATTTACTTTATATTTTCCATCTTTACATTTTCCTCATTTGCTTTTGGTTCGCTTTAAACCAGAACTTTTGATCTATAAGTTTAGAAATATAGAAATCGTTGAATGGCATTCTTTCCCTCGCACTGATCCCTGTGGAGAACGACAAAACTGGGTTACTTATATATTTTTGCTTGCTGCTATTCTACCTCCAACAAAATGGCAACGTCGCCGGGGATTGGTGTTTAGATATTGAATCGCATCACATAGTTTCTATATTTGTATGCTTTGTATATTTGTTAATATTATATGCGTTTGTGTCCCTTTAATGTTTTCTCTAGTGTGATCAGGAATGATGAGAACTCCTTCTAGATTGGTTGCTTTGTGTATAAAAGTATTCAATGAAGCTTCGACCGAGTCTGGATAGATGTTGAGCGTTGAAAGTATGCATGGTAAATTGTACTGCATTATAGAATGTGAGATTGATTTAAGAATTTTGTGCTTTGTGCAAATGTGTATTCTTGTTCCATTTTTCAACTTGTTGGAATGCTTGTTTCACTTAGGTCCAAAAGCCACAAATTGTGAGGAAACCTCCTTTGTTAACTAAATGCTTGGATGACTGATAACTTTGTTAGTTCGTTTGATACATGCTTTATCTTTTGATTATTGTGATTTTGTGGAAGCATTAGAAATGATCAAGGCATTTGTTTATATTGAGCACAAACGTATCCAAAAGTATCTTACCCGTGAGTAGAGAGAATTTGTTAGCCCCTTTTAGCCTAAACAGTTAGATCTCACTTTAGTGATGAACTTGTTTATGTACATAATTTGAAAGTGTGATTCATCATTGAATTTTGTGAGTTTCTAAAAATTTATTCTTGAACCTTTGAACATTGGTATAATTTGATTTCCTTGCCTTAAAAAGTAAGGTTCATTCACTTGAGGTTTGGTTGAATTATGTTGGGGAGAATGAAAAAGAAGATGGTGGGTTGCTTTCAACTTTTGAAAAATTTCAAACAAGCATGAAATGAAAAAGTGTAAATATGAATGTGAAAAACAAAAGAAAAGGAATGCTTGTTTGATGATGAAAAATATAGATGAAATAATTGTGCATAAGGAAGTTTGAGAAGGTTGGTGGTAAAGGAATGAAAATGGTGAATGAAGTTGTAATGAGCAAATATCATTTATCGGCAATTTCGATTCAATGGCCTTTAGAAATGTCCCTTTGTTGTTAACCCGACCAAGCTACCACCTTTAAAGCCCTTAGTGATCTTTTTTCTTCCATATTTTCATGTTTGATTGTTAGATGTTGTATGAATTGAGTTGTTATTTGCATTGTTTGTCGGGTGAGTGAAATTTCCCCGCGGTTGCAAACGCGTCAATTTCGTCATTCTTATTTTGAAGAGGAGTGTTAGAGTGATTCAAGTATGAAAACTTAGTTGTTCTTGGAAACAATTATGATATTTGTTTAAGAATTTAATTCTTGGTCATTGTTTGATTCTATTGAGTGGTGAATGTTGCTTGTGCGCATATTCGTGCTTATCCCATTTATCTTGCTTTGGTTTAATCTTATGCTTGAGAAAATCCTCTTGTGTTCATGAGGGATGCTTTGCTTGAGGACAAGCAAAAGTTTAGTTGGGGAAAGTTGTTAGGGGCAGATTTGACCTAAAAATGACATATCTTTCTTTGCACTTTTTCTACTCCTTTCTCATGTTTTCATTGATTTTAGTTATGATTGTTGTTTTTCTTCTAAACATTGAGACTATACCTTTGGTGCTTGTAATATGTGTGCTATTGTGCAGAAAATAGGCATAAAACATCAAATGCTGTAAGACACAAGAAATGATGCAAGTTGTCAAAGAAATGAGGAATGCATCAGTTGGTTCGCTTTGCGAATGGGAAGGTGAGTGCCAGCGAAGCTTCGCTTTGCGAACTCTGGCGAAGGTCCCAGCGAATGGTCCCAGAATTGGACAGAGGAAAAAGGAGCTAAAGTTCGCTTTGCGAACTTGAAAGCGAGTGTTGGCTTTGCGAACAAATCCTTCGCAGTGCGAAGTAGCGAGAATTTCTGGGACGGTTTAACTGTTCAGAGGCACTTGAAGTGCCATTTTTCACCATTCGCTGTGCGAATGAATGGTTCGCAGTGCGAACGTGTAAATTCCTGAATTGTATAAATAGGATTTTCACACTTTTTAGGTTATGATGTTTTGATTTTGGATAGAGAAACTTGTAAATAAAAGATCAGAGCTTATATCTTCTCATTTCCAAGGGAGAAAAGGTAGGATCTTTGATTTCTTGTTGGAGAGGGATGTAATCTTTTGATACCTTATGTATTTCATCTAATGTATGTTTGTGAATGAATTTTGATTTTCTATTATTGTTGTCTTTGATTGATTATTTGTGGTCTTGACAAAACCTTTACAAATCTTTGGTCTTAGATTTTCTTCTATCAATGAGCAAGCTTTTAACATGGTTTTGTGAGTTGATATTCATTTTATCTTTTGTTGTATTGTGTTAATTAAGTAGCATGGGTAGCATGAGTAGGATCGATACGGTATCGCGAGGATGCGTGATAATAGTGATGAAGAAGAATATTCACATTCATTGGGCAAATTAGTTGAACACATGTAAAAAGGGTTAAGCGTGTGTACGTATTTTGATCTTGCTTAAATACGAAGAAATCATTTATTTGATATGGATGTTATAGTAATATCTGTTAGGACTGAACTCTAGACATAGATTTAGGCTTAACACTTGCGTGAGTATCAGCTCTTAAAGCTCTGTGTTGGTTTTGTTGCGTGAGACATCACCGATAAGACAATACAGTTGGCCTCTCGACTTTGTGTTAGACATAACCTCTGTTGTGAGTGATACGTGAGGATATTAGGCAAATGATTGATTTGTGTTTACTTGAGTAGAAGAATGCACGTGTTATCAATTGATGAGATCCAATTCCAACAAGGCTCCGTTTATAATTCAGTATTTACTTTATATTTTCCATCTTTACATTTTCCTCATTTGCTTTTGGTTCGCTTTAAACCAGAACTTTTGATCTATAAGTTTAGAAATATAGAAATCGTTGAATGGCATTCTTTCCCTCGCACTGATCCCTGTGGAGAACGACAAAACTGGGTTACTTATATATTTTTGCTTGCTGCTATTCTACCTCCAACAAAATGGCAACGTCGCCGGGGATTGGTGTTTAGATATTGAATCGCATCACATAGTTTCTATATTTGTATGCTTTGTATATTTGTTAATATTATATGCGTTTGTGTCCCTTTAATGTTTTCTCTAGTGTGATCAGGAATGATGAGAACTCCTTCTAGATTGGTTGCTTTGTGTATAAAAGTATTCAATGAAGCTTCGACCGAGTCTGGATAGATGTTGAGCGTTGAAAGTATGCATGGTAAATTGTACTGCATTATAGAATGTGAGATTGATTTAAGAATTTTGTGCTTTGTGCAAATGTGTATTCTTGTTCCATTTTTCAACTTGTTGGAATGCTTGTTTCACTTAGGTCCAAAAGCCACAAATTGTGAGGAAACCTCCTTTGTTAACTAAATGCTTGGATGACTGATAACTTTGTTAGTTCGTTTGATACATGCTTTATCTTTTGATTATTGTGATTTTGTGGAAGCATTAGAAATGATCAAGGCATTTGTTTATATTGAGCACAAACGTATCCAAAAGTATCTTACCCGTGAGTAGAGAGAATTTGTTAGCCCCTTTTAGCCTAAACAGTTAGATCTCACTTTAGTGATGAACTTGTTTATGTACATAATTTGAAAGTGTGATTCATCATTGAATTTTGTGAGTTTCTAAAAATTTATTCTTGAACCTTTGAACATTGGTATAATTTGATTTCCTTGCCTTAAAAAGTAAGGTTCATTCACTTGAGGTTTGGTTGAATTATGTTGGGGAGAATGAAAAAGAAGATGGTGGGTTGCTTTCAACTTTTGAAAAATTTCAAACAAGCATGAAATGAAAAAGTGTAAATATGAATGTGAAAAACAAAAGAAAAGGAATGCTTGTTTGATGATGAAAAATATAGATGAAATAATTGTGCATAAGGAAGTTTGAGAAGGTTGGTGGTAAAGGAATGAAAATGGTGAATGAAGTTGTAATGAGCAAATATCATTTATCGGCAATTTCGATTCAATGGCCTTTAGAAATGTCCCTTTGTTGTTAACCCGACCAAGCTACCACCTTTAAAGCCCTTAGTGATCTTTTTTCTTCCATATTTTCATGTTTGATTGTTAGATGTTGTATGAATTGAGTTGTTATTTGCATTGTTTGTCGGGTGAGTGAAATTTCCCCGCGGTTGCAAACGCGTCAATTTCGTCATTCTTATTTTGAAGAGGAGTGTTAGAGTGATTCAAGTATGAAAACTTAGTTGTTCTTGGAAACAATTATGATATTTGTTTAAGAATTTAATTCTTGGTCATTGTTTGATTCTATTGAGTGGTGAATGTTGCTTGTGCGCATATTCGTGCTTATCCCATTTATCTTGCTTTGGTTTAATCTTATGCTTGAGAAAATCCTCTTGTGTTCATGAGGGATGCTTTGCTTGAGGACAAGCAAAAGTTTAGTTGGGGAAAGTTGTTAGGGGCAGATTTGACCTAAAAATGACATATCTTTCTTTGCACTTTTTCTACTCCTTTCTCATGTTTTCATTGATTTTAGTTATGATTGTTGTTTTTCTTCTAAACATTGAGACTATACCTTTGGTGCTTGTAATATGTGTGCTATTGTGCAGAAAATAGGCATAAAACATCAAATGCTGTAAGACACAAGAAATGATGCAAGTTGTCAAAGAAATGAGGAATGCATCAGTTGGTTCGCTTTGCGAATGGGAAGGTGAGTGCCAGCGAAGCTTCGCTTTGCGAACTCTGGCGAAGGTCCCAGCGAATGGTCCCAGAATTGGACAGAGGAAAAAGGAGCTAAAGTTCGCTTTGCGAACTTGAAAGCGAGTGTTGGCTTTGCGAACAAATCCTTCGCAGTGCGAAGTAGCGAGAATTTCTGGGACGGTTTAACTGTTCAGAGGCACTTGAAGTGCCATTTTTCACCATTCGCTGTGCGAATGAATGGTTCGCAGTGCGAACGTGTAAATTCCTGAATTGTATAAATAGGATTTTCACACTTTTTAGGTTATGATGTTTTGATTTTGGATAGAGAAACTTGTAAATAAAAGATCAGAGCTTATATCTTCTCATTTCCAAGGGAGAAAAGGTAGGATCTTTGATTTCTTGTTGGAGAGGGATGTAATCTTTTGATACCTTATGTATTTCATCTAATGTATGTTTGTGAATGAATTTTGATTTTCTATTATTGTTGTCTTTGATTGATTATTTGTGGTCTTGACAAAACCTTTACAAATCTTTGGTCTTAGATTTTCTTCTATCAATGAGCAAGCTTTTAACATGGTTTTGTGAGTTGATATTCATTTTATCTTTTGTTGTATTGTGTTAATTAAGTAGCATGGGTAGCATGAGTAGGATCGATACGGTATCGCGAGGATGCGTGATAATAGTGATGAAGAAGAATATTCACATTCATTGGGCAAATTAGTTGAACACATGTAAAAAGGGTTAAGCGTGTGTACGTATTTTGATCTTGCTTAAATACGAAGAAATCATTTATTTGATATGGATGTTATAGTAATATCTGTTAGGACTGAACTCTAGACATAGATTTAGGCTTAACACTTGCGTGAGTATCAGCTCTTAAAGCTCTGTGTTGGTTTTGTTGCGTGAGACATCACCGATAAGACAATACAGTTGGCCTCTCGACTTTGTGTTAGACATAACCTCTGTTGTGAGTGATACGTGAGGATATTAGGCAAATGATTGATTTGTGTTTACTTGAGTAGAAGAATGCACGTGTTATCAATTGATGAGATCCAATTCCAACAAGGCTCCGTTTATAATTCAGTATTTACTTTATATTTTCCATCTTTACATTTTCCTCATTTGCTTTTGGTTCGCTTTAAACCAGAACTTTTGATCTATAAGTTTAGAAATATAGAAATCGTTGAATGGCATTCTTTCCCTCGCACTGATCCCTGTGGAGAACGACAAAACTGGGTTACTTATATATTTTTGCTTGCTGCTATTCTACCTCCAACAAAATGGCAACGTCGCCGGGGATTGGTGTTTAGATATTGAATCGCATCACATAGTTTCTATATTTGTATGCTTTGTATATTTGTTAATATTATATGCGTTTGTGTCCCTTTAATGTTTTCTCTAGTGTGATCAGGAATGATGAGAACTCCTTCTAGATTGGTTGCTTTGTGTATAAAAGTATTCAATGAAGCTTCGACCGAGTCTGGATAGATGTTGAGCGTTGAAAGTATGCATGGTAAATTGTACTGCATTATAGAATGTGAGATTGATTTAAGAATTTTGTGCTTTGTGCAAATGTGTATTCTTGTTCCATTTTTCAACTTGTTGGAATGCTTGTTTCACTTAGGTCCAAAAGCCACAAATTGTGAGGAAACCTCCTTTGTTAACTAAATGCTTGGATGACTGATAACTTTGTTAGTTCGTTTGATACATGCTTTATCTTTTGATTATTGTGATTTTGTGGAAGCATTAGAAATGATCAAGGCATTTGTTTATATTGAGCACAAACGTATCCAAAAGTATCTTACCCGTGAGTAGAGAGAATTTGTTAGCCCCTTTTAGCCTAAACAGTTAGATCTCACTTTAGTGATGAACTTGTTTATGTACATAATTTGAAAGTGTGATTCATCATTGAATTTTGTGAGTTTCTAAAAATTTATTCTTGAACCTTTGAACATTGGTATAATTTGATTTCCTTGCCTTAAAAAGTAAGGTTCATTCACTTGAGGTTTGGTTGAATTATGTTGGGGAGAATGAAAAAGAAGATGGTGGGTTGCTTTCAACTTTTGAAAAATTTCAAACAAGCATGAAATGAAAAAGTGTAAATATGAATGTGAAAAACAAAAGAAAAGGAATGCTTGTTTGATGATGAAAAATATAGATGAAATAATTGTGCATAAGGAAGTTTGAGAAGGTTGGTGGTAAAGGAATGAAAATGGTGAATGAAGTTGTAATGAGCAAATATCATTTATCGGCAATTTCGATTCAATGGCCTTTAGAAATGTCCCTTTGTTGTTAACCCGACCAAGCTACCACCTTTAAAGCCCTTAGTGATCTTTTTTCTTCCATATTTTCATGTTTGATTGTTAGATGTTGTATGAATTGAGTTGTTATTTGCATTGTTTGTCGGGTGAGTGAAATTTCCCCGCGGTTGCAAACGCGTCAATTTCGTCATTCTTATTTTGAAGAGGAGTGTTAGAGTGATTCAAGTATGAAAACTTAGTTGTTCTTGGAAACAATTATGATATTTGTTTAAGAATTTAATTCTTGGTCATTGTTTGATTCTATTGAGTGGTGAATGTTGCTTGTGCGCATATTCGTGCTTATCCCATTTATCTTGCTTTGGTTTAATCTTATGCTTGAGAAAATCCTCTTGTGTTCATGAGGGATGCTTTGCTTGAGGACAAGCAAAAGTTTAGTTGGGGAAAGTTGTTAGGGGCAGATTTGACCTAAAAATGACATATCTTTCTTTGCACTTTTTCTACTCCTTTCTCATGTTTTCATTGATTTTAGTTATGATTGTTGTTTTTCTTCTAAACATTGAGACTATACCTTTGGTGCTTGTAATATGTGTGCTATTGTGCAGAAAATAGGCATAAAACATCAAATGCTGTAAGACACAAGAAATGATGCAAGTTGTCAAAGAAATGAGGAATGCATCAGTTGGTTCGCTTTGCGAATGGGAAGGTGAGTGCCAGCGAAGCTTCGCTTTGCGAACTCTGGCGAAGGTCCCAGCGAATGGTCCCAGAATTGGACAGAGGAAAAAGGAGCTAAAGTTCGCTTTGCGAACTTGAAAGCGAGTGTTGGCTTTGCGAACAAATCCTTCGCAGTGCGAAGTAGCGAGAATTTCTGGGACGGTTTAACTGTTCAGAGGCACTTGAAGTGCCATTTTTCACCATTCGCTGTGCGAATGAATGGTTCGCAGTGCGAACGTGTAAATTCCTGAATTGTATAAATAGGATTTTCACACTTTTTAGGTTATGATGTTTTGATTTTGGATAGAGAAACTTGTAAATAAAAGATCAGAGCTTATATCTTCTCATTTCCAAGGGAGAAAAGGTAGGATCTTTGATTTCTTGTTGGAGAGGGATGTAATCTTTTGATACCTTATGTATTTCATCTAATGTATGTTTGTGAATGAATTTTGATTTTCTATTATTGTTGTCTTTGATTGATTATTTGTGGTCTTGACAAAACCTTTACAAATCTTTGGTCTTAGATTTTCTTCTATCAATGAGCAAGCTTTTAACATGGTTTTGTGAGTTGATATTCATTTTATCTTTTGTTGTATTGTGTTAATTAAGTAGCATGGGTAGCATGAGTAGGATCGATACGGTATCGCGAGGATGCGTGATAATAGTGATGAAGAAGAATATTCACATTCATTGGGCAAATTAGTTGAACACATGTAAAAAGGGTTAAGCGTGTGTACGTATTTTGATCTTGCTTAAATACGAAGAAATCATTTATTTGATATGGATGTTATAGTAATATCTGTTAGGACTGAACTCTAGACATAGATTTAGGCTTAACACTTGCGTGAGTATCAGCTCTTAAAGCTCTGTGTTGGTTTTGTTGCGTGAGACATCACCGATAAGACAATACAGTTGGCCTCTCGACTTTGTGTTAGACATAACCTCTGTTGTGAGTGATACGTGAGGATATTAGGCAAATGATTGATTTGTGTTTACTTGAGTAGAAGAATGCACGTGTTATCAATTGATGAGATCCAATTCCAACAAGGCTCCGTTTATAATTCAGTATTTTCTTTATATTTTCCATCTTTACATTTTCCTCATTTGCTTTTGGTTCGCTTTAAACCAGAACTTTTGATCTATAAGTTTAGAAATATAGAAATCGTTGAATGGCATTCTTTCCCTCGCACTGATCCCTGTGGAGAACGACAAAACTGGGTTACTTATATATTTTTGCTTGCTGCTATTCTACCTCCAACAAAATGGCAACGTCGCTGGGGATTGGTGTTTAGATATTGAATCGCATCACATAGTTTCTATATTTGTATGCTTTGTATATTTGTTAATATTATATGCGTTTGTGTCCCTTTAATGTTTTCTCTAGTGTGATCAGGAATGATGAGAACTCCTTCTAGATTGGTTGCTTTGTGTATAAAAGTATTCAATGAAGCTTCGACCGAGTCTGGATAGATGTTGAGCGTTGAAAGTATGCATGGTAAATTGTACTGCATTATAGAATGTGAGATTGATTTAAGAATTTTGTGCTTTGTGCAAATGTGTATTCTTGTTCCATTTTTCAACTTGTTGGAATGCTTGTTTCACTTAGGTCCAAAAGCCACAAATTGTGAGGAAACCTCCTTTGTTAACTAAATGCTTGGATGACTGATAACTTTGTTAGTTCGTTTGATACATGCTTTATCTTTTGATTATTGTGATTTTGTGGAAGCATTAGAAATGATCAAGGCATTTGTTTATATTGAGCACAAACGTATCCAAAAGTATCTTACCCGTGAGTAGAGAGAATTTGTTAGCCCCTTTTAGCCTAAACAGTTAGATCTCACTTTAGTGATGAACTTGTTTATGTACATAATTTGAAAGTGTGATTCATCATTGAATTTTGTGAGTTTCTAAAAATTTATTCTTGAACCTTTGAACATTGGTATAATTTGATTTCCTTGCCTTAAAAAGTAAGGTTCATTCACTTGAGGTTTGGTTGAATTATGTTGGGGAGAATGAAAAAGAAGATGGTGGGTTGCTTTCAACTTTTGAAAAATTTCAAACAAGCATGAAATGAAAAAGTGTAAATATGAATGTGAAAAACAAAAGAAAAGGAATGCTTGTTTGATGATGAAAAATATAGATGAAATAATTGTGCATAAGGAAGTTTGAGAAGGTTGGTGGTAAAGGAATGAAAATGGTGAATGAAGTTGTAATGAGCAAATATCATTTATCGGCAATTTCGATTCAATGGCCTTTAGAAATGTCCCTTTGTTGTTAACCCGACCAAGCTACCACCTTTAAAGCCCTTAGTGATCTTTTTTCTTCCATATTTTCATGTTTGATTGTTAGATGTTGTATGAATTGAGTTGTTATTTGCATTGTTTGTCGGGTGAGTGAAATTTCCCCGCGGTTGCAAACGCGTCAATTTCGTCATTCTTATTTTGAAGAGGAGTGTTAGAGTGATTCAAGTATGAAAACTTAGTTGTTCTTGGAAACAATTATGATATTTGTTTAAGAATTTAATTCTTGGTCATTGTTTGATTCTATTGAGTGGTGAATGTTGCTTGTGCGCATATTCGTGCTTATCCCATTTATCTTGCTTTGGTTTAATCTTATGCTTGAGAAAATCCTCTTGTGTTCATGAGGGATGCTTTGCTTGAGGACAAGCAAAAGTTTAGTTGGGGAAAGTTGTTAGGGGCAGATTTGACCTAAAAATGACATATCTTTCTTTGCACTTTTTCTACTCCTTTCTCATGTTTTCATTGATTTTAGTTATGATTGTTGTTTTTCTTCTAAACATTGAGACTATACCTTTGGTGCTTGTAATATGTGTGCTATTGTGCAGAAAATAGGCATAAAACATCAAATGCTGTAAGACACAAGAAATGATGCAAGTTGTCAAAGAAATGAGGAATGCATCAGTTGGTTCGCTTTGCGAATGGGAAGGTGAGTGCCAGCGAAGCTTCGCTTTGCGAACTCTGGCGAAGGTCCCAGCGAATGGTCCCAGAATTGGACAGAGGAAAAAGGAGCTAAAGTTCGCTTTGCGAACTTGAAAGCGAGTGTTGGCTTTGCGAACAAATCCTTCGCAGTGCGAAGTAGCGAGAATTTCTGGGACGGTTTAACTGTTCAGAGGCACTTGAAGTGCCATTTTTCACCATTCGCTGTGCGAATGAATGGTTCGCAGTGCGAACGTGTAAATTCCTGAATTGTAAAAATAGGATTTTCACACTTTTTAGGTTATGATGTTTTGATTTTGGATAGAGAAACTTGTAAATAAAAGATCAGAGCTTATATCTTCTCATTTCCAAGGGAGAAAAGGTAGGATCTTTGATTTCTTGTTGGAGAGGGATGTAATCTTTTGATACCTTATGTATTTCATCTAATGTATGTTTGTGAATGAATTTTGATTTTCTATTATTGTTGTCTTTGATTGATTATTTGTGGTCTTGACAAAACCTTTACAAATCTTTGGTCTTAGATTTTCTTCTATCAATGAGCAAGCTTTTAACATGGTTTTGTGAGTTGATATTCATTTTATCTTTTGTTGTATTGTGTTAATTAAGTAGCATGGGTAGCATGAGTAGGATCGATACGGTATCGCGAGGATGCGTGATAATAGTGATGAAGAAGAATATTCACATTCATTGGGCAAATTAGTTGAACACATGTAAAAAGGGTTAAGCGTGTGTACGTATTTTGATCTTGCTTAAATACGAAGAAATCATTTATTTGATATGGATGTTATAGTAATATCTGTTAGGACTGAACTCTAGACATAGATTTAGGCTTAACACTTGCGTGAGTATCAGCTCTTAAAGCTCTGTGTTGGTTTTGTTGTGTGAGACATCACCGATAAGACAATACAGTTGGCCTCTCGACTTTGTGTTAGACATAACCTCTGTTGTGAGTGATACGTGAGGATATTAGGCAAATGATTGATTTGTGTTTACTTGAGTAGAAGAATGCACGTGTTATCAATTGATGAGATCCAATTCCAACAAGGCTCCGTTTATAATTCAGTATTTACTTTATATTTTCCATCTTTACATTTTCCTCATTTGCTTTTGGTTCGCTTTAAACCAGAACTTTTGATCTATAAGTTTAGAAATATAGAAATCGTTGAATGGCATTCTTTCCCTCGCACTGATCCCTGTGGAGAACGACAAAACTGGGTTACTTATATATTTTTGCTTGCTGCTATTCTACCTCCAACAAAATGGCAACGTCGCCGGGGATTGGTGTTTAGATATTGAATCGCATCACATAGTTTCTATATTTGTATGCTTTGTATATTTGTTAATATTATATGCGTTTGTGTCCCTTTAATGTTTTCTCTAGTGTGATCAGGAATGATGAGAACTCCTTCTAGATTGGTTGCTTTGTGTATAAAAGTATTCAATGAAGCTTCGACCGAGTCTGGATAGATGTTGAGCGTTGAAAGTATGCATGGTAAATTGTACTGCATTATAGAATGTGAGATTGATTTAAGAATTTTGTGCTTTGTGCAAATGTGTATTCTTGTTCCATTTTTCAACTTGTTGGAATGCTTGTTTCACTTAGGTCCAAAAGCCACAAATTGTGAGGAAACCTCCTTTGTTAACTAAATGCTTGGATGACTGATAACTTTGTTAGTTCGTTTGATACATGCTTTATCTTTTGATTATTGTGATTTTGTGGAAGCATTAGAAATGATCAAGGCATTTGTTTATATTGAGCACAAACGTATCCAAAAGTATCTTACCCGTGAGTAGAGAGAATTTGTTAGCCCCTTTTAGCCTAAACAGTTAGATCTCACTTTAGTGATGAACTTGTTTATGTACATAATTTGAAAGTGTGATTCATCATTGAATTTTGTGAGTTTCTAAAAATTTATTCTTGAACCTTTGAACATTGGTATAATTTGATTTCCTTG